>OY728133.1:1104911678-1107311678 GCA_963277665.1 Viscum album
TAATAAATAATAAATTATAAATAATAAATAATAAATAATAAATAATAAATAATAAATAATAAATAACCAGTAACAAATATTATTAATATGAATAATATTTTATTATTAGTAATAATAAATAATAAATAATAAATAATAAATAATAAATAATAAATAATAAATAATAATTAAATACAAATAATAAATAGATAATAAATAATAAATAATAAATAATAAATAACAAATAAATGTAAATAATAAATAATAAATAAATATAAATAAAAAATAAAAAATAAATAAATATAATAATTAGTAATTAAATATAAATAATAAATAATAAATAACAAATAAATATTAAATAAATAATAAATATAAATAATAAATATAAATAATAAATACAAATAATAAATAATAATAATAAATAATAAATAATAAATAATAAGTAAATATAAATAATAAATAAATATAAATAATAAATAATAAATAAAAAAAATAATAAATAATAAATAACCAGTTACAAATAATAGATAACAAATAAATTAAAGTACATTATAAATAATAAATAATAAATAATAAATAATAAAGGAAACACATGAAAAAGTATGAAAAGACGTGATAAGGGATGAAAAATCATTAAAACGTATGAAAAAGGATGGAGAAGCATATGAAGAATGAGGCATTAGAAAGAATGAAAACGCATGAAAACTCGTGACAACTCTGGAAAACTCCTTAATAATTCAACATAGTCATCATTATAACCCACAAAAACCCATTGATAAAGATAACAAGTCATGGAAACCCAAATAAACAGTAATAAATGGAGCAACCGTTAAAACCCGTCAAAACGGTCATAAAGAGACAAAAACATTGAACTCACATTACCAGAGATAACTTATGATCCGAGAGTCCATTTTAGATCCGTGACCTGTCAAATCAAAGATCCTGAAACGATCTTCGACCTGAAAGGTGAAAGAGTCCGAATGGACAGGCGGATCAGAAGTTACGACCATTTAAAAAAAAGCTGGCGGGGAACGGGTGCTAGAAACGAGGCATTGAAAAACATAACAAACCCGATACCAACTAAAAAGGCCATACCATATGATCTAGGAGTGCATGTGGCCACCGCGACCAGTCAAACTGAAGATCATGGAACGAGCTATGATCTCGCAGGTGGAGGAGTCTGAACTGACACACGGATCGAAAGTTAGGTCTGTTTGAAGACAAGTTCGACGGGACATCGGTGACAAAAATGGGATTTTGGAGGCCTTCAGAGGGGGTTTTGGGGTTGAAAAACATGAAATAAGCTTTCTTGTGTTGAACTAGTGCCTAACTCTCTTCACTGGCTTCAATTTGATATGTGGTAGAGCCCAAACGGACACCCGGAGCGAAAGTTATGGCCGTCTGAAGTTGGAGAACTTTTTTCAACTTTCTTATAACTCTAATATCTTCCGCACCTTAGACCGTCTCACAGTTTTGATTGTATGTGCCTCTAGATCTCTTCATGAGCTTTGATTTGACTGGTCGTGGCGCTTCAACGGACACCCGGATCAAAAGTTATGGTCGTTTTAGTGATTTCGGGGTTCCTCGTGTTTTTTTATTTTTTCATTTCATTTTGCGACGGTTTTACCGAAACCGCCGCTAATCCTCAAATAAAATTAAAAAAAATAAAAAAAATAAAAAAAAAATAATTTTTTTTGGCATTTCGCGGCGGTTTTTAAAACCGCCGCGAAAAAACCGCTGCTAAACGACCGTTTTCTTGTAGTGTTTAATTGATCCAAAAAATCATCCACATAAATAAAATGATACTTGTTCTTAACCATTACTTGGTTCAACATTCGATAGACCACAAACATTTGACATGAACTGTCAGCCTTCTTGTCATAGAGAAATGGGGATTCCCATGAAAAAACACTAGGGTAAATAAAATTGTTCACTATAAGATCATCCAATTGGATCTTAATCTCTTTTAGATCTGATTGTTCCATAAGATAGGTTGGTATTGATATTGACTGTATACCTAACACCAGATCAATCGTAAACTCCACCTTTCTTTCTAGAGGAATACTGAGGAAGTCATATGGGAATTCTCAAGGAAATTACAAAACTATCATGGGAAGATGAACAAGAGTAGAATTCACATCATGATAGCATATAACAACACAAAACGACTCATGATATTTGAGTGGGATAGTGTGGAACAACCAAACCTCAGATCCCACTGTCCCTGAAAAACCCTAGAGTTCCCTTTAGTTGTAAGGAACATATGATGGTGATGATAATTATCTACCACAACACAATGATATATAAGCTAATCCATCCCACTGACAATGAAAAATAGTTATAGATTGAGAATAAGGAAGTTACAAACTAACTACATACCATCTATCCAAATAAAAAAGGATGGAAACTAAAACCCCTTGTCTTTCCTCTTTTTGAGAGGTATCACTAACTCCATGAAAAAAGTCATGAGCTTAATTTTAAGCTTTAACACATCAAAAATGGTATATTTAATAAATTTGTAGATAATAGTATCAAATAAATAAGTTTCTATAGAGCATGAAAAAAAATGGTACCTCTCACTATTGCTGGACCGATGTCAACCTCTACTAGAAAATCATCCACTACATGAAGGTGATTTATTCCCAAGGCCTATGATAGGATCTTTATAGTGTTTGAAGCTTCTTAATACTTCATAATGGCCCTTGGATCTTACAATACCTATCAATAATGAGGTATAAACATAGATTTTAATAAATTTTATAGATGGATGGAGCATCCACAACTATTGTACATATTTTCTAGGGCGTGATAAGAATGTCAGGTGTGCCCAACCTTAAAAATATTATTAAAAGGTAGTGGAATACTACTTTATGTGACTAATGGTACATTGGAGGACCTCTAATAGAAACCACCTCCACCAATCCCATGACACTAATTCCACTTTGTCTTCTTTTCCTGCATGCCAAAAAAGCTGCCATTAGTTGTAATAAAAGGGGTATAATAGCCAATTTTTCCTTCTAGATCCATATCTTCCGTAATTTCCCTATATATTGTCTCATAATAGGAAGAAATTTTTAGCATAAACACCCAAAATATGATATCCATTCGTAAACCTTACATTAACTTCTGAGCTTTCAAATGATTAATATTTACCACTTTTAGAGAAAAACAAACCAGCTCTGTGAACCGATTGGTGTACTCTGACACTGATCACTCTCCCTATTGCAAATAGAGAAACTCCATATAATTTTCCATCATCAAATACTCTAATATAACTATGAGTAGAAAAGTGTATTGAAAACATTCCAAACTAATCCCATATTTTTGTCTACCTATTTCATTTAATCCCACAATTGGTTATTGGGACCCTCAAGAATGAAGGCTGTGCACTTCACATTAGTATTCTTAGGTGAATCCATGAAGTGAAAAATTTGATCAATCTTGTCTATAAATTCCTTCACCTCTTATGGATCATTCATAACCTCAATGGAGGGTGGTTTCTCATGTAATAACCCTCACAATCGATATATTTTTCATCTATCTATTGGATGTACCTCAATAACTACATTATTGACTTATGGTATATTTTTTCTATAGAAAATACTTCTTTTATGACAGCCTCTATAAAATTTTGATAAAGAGGATGATTCCATTGAAGAAATTATTTTGCACCATCCCATAGAATGCATGGAATATGTCTCAAAGACATATCACTACACACAAAAAATAGAAAACAATTATTAGAAAATTGGAATTATCTTAGTTCAAACAATAAAACCATGATAAAAACTGAGATTAATATTAAGAAGTCAATAGAGGAGACACACATCCCAACATACCATGGTAACATGAGTCTTTTCATGGAATGAGATGACCCAAAACTCACCAAACCCAACCTCTCAATTTTGACCAACCTTGTATCCTATCCAAAAACATTAAAATACTGAGAATAACCATGACATGATAAAAAATTATAATGAACTTACCTAATATACCCTCACCAACTGGGACACAACTTGATATTACACATACCCTAAGGGCGTTCCCGAAATCCATGAGCTGGTGACTAGCAGCCATGCATCAACAACAATAGTAGGGTACAATTTCACCCAACAAGAATAAGATGACATAGCATATATATACATACCAAAAGGAAATAGTGGAAGGAAATCTCTACGAAATACATACCATAACAGAAGGAAACTACATAAGAGATACAAATCAAAGTAGCTAAATGCAACTCTAAGGTATAGGTCTAAAAAAGGATAACAAAATTGAATATAAGATACTCTATGTTGTATGTGGGAAACATCCACCCATATCACAACAATCTCCCCCTACTCAGCTAATAAAAACCACACCACCTCACTATGACACCTTTCCTTTCCCACATCAAAATATATAACTAGGTCTATATATCACCAAAGGGGTGTGAAGGGCGTGTGCTAAACTAGCTTAGTTGGATCCCACCTAGGTCTTTCATATCAACTATTTTTATAAATAATCCCAATATTCTAATTTAAAAGTAAAAATGTAATGATGATAAATTAAAACATTATATATCATAAGAATGGTAAATATTTTCATTTTTCCATTGTTCGAAAACAAGCTATGTAAAAACAGTTTCAAAGAGTAGTTTCATAATAAAATCCAAATAGTAAAATTTCTAGCATAATGGTAAACATAACAAGAATCAAATCAAGTAATATTAATAGACTAATCCTAAAAAAATCAATGACTAGTGCACTAACAAGTCCTTAGAATAGATTCTTAAGGAAAAAAGGAACACCCAATGAGTGAACCCCCCAACAATGTCAAATCATGTCCCTAGAATAATAGGCTTAGGGAGTGGAGTCACACTCCCAGAGTGAAACCCATAAAAATATAGGGGATGATGTCCCCAAGAAATACCTACTACCTAAGTACCTAATACTTACCATGTACTGAATTTTATAAATAATTTAAAAGGATTCCATATTTCATGATCAATTTCATAATCATTTATTCCACCATAACATACTTCGATAACACCATTTTACTTTACTCAAACCAAGAGAAAAACCATATTTAATTGAAATCCATTTATGTATGAAAACAAACCATGCCAATTCATTTATATTTTAATTTATAAAATAAGATAAATATAGTTCATCCAACTCTTTCTAAAGATATAACCTCCAACCTCAACTTAGGCTGCACAAGCCCATAACGGGATCTAAAAACATCATAATAAATGAAAATATAATAATAGAGTCCATAGTATTGATTCCCATATCTTATAATAACGTTACAAAAAAATATGAAGGATATAATTGATCACAATATACCTTAAATAACATGTCATCGTCACACCACAACCAATAATATACCGACCACCAAATGAAGATTTCACAATGAATCTAGAAGTGTCAAATAAAACCTCACCATATGGCCAATAGATAAAAAACATCCAACACTATTTCCATAACTAATGGAAACAAAAAAGTGGAAATATCACTTACCAGGGAGAAGAAACATAACTTCCACCAAGATTGAATGTCGAATAATGGAACTCAAAAATAAAAGTGATATCCCAAATCACACAAGGAAATGCCTAGGATTAAAGGCTGTGAGGAATAAACAAAATGGAATAAGGATTAAGTGTATAAAAAACCTACTAGGATGATGGATTTATTGGGTAAACACCAAGTTTATAGTTTAATTATCCAATAAATCATATACATAGAGCACAAATTTCCTTGAGTTAAATTTACCTATATTGATTATTTTATGATATAAAAGTGGGTCTTACGGCATAAAATGAATTCATGGAATAAAAAATATTTTACGAATTGCAATATTCTTATGATTTAAACCATATTTGAACTAGTTCCCATTGATGGAATTATGTAGTAAGTTAGAAATAATGTTGTAAAGGTGTCTAAAAAAAAGTATTCCCCCTAGGTTCTATAATAAATCCCTAGAAATAACCCTCATACCCTCCTAACCTGAGAGAAAAACCCTAAAACATGAAAAAGAGAATACCTTGTTATCTAGGATTTTACACGGTTGGTATTTTTATAGGGGTTAATTATGTATTTTGGTGGGTTTTTTTGTGTCACGATTTAGGATACGGGGGGAGGGGGTGGGATCGGGGAGAGCCATTTCATCTGAATCCTCCCTTATTTGATCAAAATTTGACCCTTTTAAGAATGGAATATTTTGGCGTGTTTAAGAAGAAATTTAAGGAGAGATATTTGATTTTTATTACATTATTGGTTTCCTTTATAGTCACCAATTTATTGCTCTATTTTGGTTAGGGGTTCAGTGACCATTTCACCAAATCCTAGTGAAATCATCCCAATTTGATGGGGATTTTGAGTGTGGTGGCTTGAGGAGGACGTGGAGAGATCAAGTTATACAGTCTACTATCATTTTGGTTGAGGTAAGTCACCACCCTAATATATTTTTGGGCTTTTTTAAATTTTATTAAATTGTTGTTTAGCTGGGTTTCACACGATATTGATTTTTATTTGGATGGTTCCACAGAAGTTCCGTGGACCATTCACAAGAAATTGGGTGATTTTTTTGGTGAAATGATGTTTCTAGATGAGTATTTAGCTGAATATGACTCATTTGACTAAATTTAATAATTATATTAATTTTTTAAAATTAATTATCCATGTTTTATAGTATGATATATGATCTTAGGTGGTGTTATGAGTTTTAGAGAGGAATTAATGGGCTTAGATGAGGACAGGTAGAACTTGTCTTGGGTAGTAACTCCTCGACGGAGGTAGGTGGTCCCTATAATAAAAGATAAAATGCCTTATTTTTATAATTTATTTTATAAATGAATATATAATAGGTATGGGTATATGTATTTGGGATAAATAGGGTCGTGGGAAGAATATATTGGATGGTGTTTGGCCTCCTAGGTTTACAGAAAGTGATTTTGAGCACTTTGAGTTCTTTAGATCACCCATTAACAATTTCACCATGGGGGTAGAGTATTGGATGAGTTAACATGATTCCTTGGACGTTTCGTAAGATATATGATGTGATAAAGATAGGATATGATGGTTATCTTCTGAATAGTCAAGAATGTGTGAGAGATTTATTCCAAATGATGATTGGTGGGATTGCCATACATCTAAACCTTAGTGAGTGACACCCTTAAGAGAGATACTTGAGGATTGATAAACACCATATATTAGAAAATTCATTCATAGGAACAGATTTTTAAGAGAGGTTTTTCCTTTGAGTGATGAGATAATAAATCTCATATAAGAAATGTTAGATGGGACCCTATGTAGGATGTGGGAAACTGTTTAGGAATTGGAATCAATTTTACAAGGGGCTAAGATATTGATATCTTAGAATGATACATAGGTTGTAGAACTAGGAGTTATGAAGGATAAAATGAGGTTATACAAAAACATGACCTCTGGTCCAGGTTGAGACTATGCGTTATTGTGTCACCAATAGGTGAGATTCTTGATTTGGTATTGATGAGAAGATACAATGATCCCGCTATAATACCCAGTGGATTCCCTGATGGGAAAGATGTAACATGTTTTGGATGAGGGGATATGTCAAGATTGATTATCACCCTAGTATCAGAGGATGATATGTGTGACATGTTGCATCCCTATTATGATTTCTTGTTCTTATGTTTATGTCTGGAGATAGATTCTAAAGGGAGAGAGGGCCACATAGTATTGTTCTTCTATAAGTGAGATAACATTGGTTAGACTTCTATGAGTGATTTGGAGTCCTTAATGTGTATGAAGTATATTCCCACTATGATTAATATAGTGTATCTTGATGCCTTTGGCATCTTTGTGAGTGATATGGGATGGTTAGGCCCTACCATTAGGGAGATGGTAGATGTTGAACCACTATAGGTGAGAAGGGGACTTGGATTGTGATGTGATAAGATCAGATGATTGGAATGTAATGAATGAGTTGATTATGGTAAGATATGTTATGGGAGAATAAATGATTGGATTTCCATGGGTGATATGGGATCTGGTTTGTGATGTGACTCAAAATCAGATGGATGGACCTTGTCGTGAGTGAGATGGTTGACATCAAGAGTTAGATGTCCAACCTTCCCAATGAGAGAGGTTAGTCAGGATACATGGAATGAGACCCTACCCAAAGTTTGGTGGAAATCAATACATGGATGATTCTTTACCCCAAGTCCTAACATATGATTTCAATAAGGCCTTGACCTTAAACCTTACTTAATATTGAATTAAATGAATAATTCACATTGAGGATCTTTTCAGGTTTAGAGTTTTAGATAATTAGATCTTAACTATTACATCTCAAAAGATTACAAAGTAGACACTTCTACTATGTTTCCATAAAATTAAAAACTCTTAAAAAGAAACACATCTAGTTCCATGTTTTATATAGCATGACTTTCCCTTGATCCCATCCTTGACCCTATTCCACATTAAGTCCTATGAAAAACATTTCAAAAACTTGGGGTAAGCATAAAAAGCTCAGTAAGGGATACACAAAGAATGAAAACTATTAGTTTTTTAAACAATAATTAAACCATGTATACTTTATCAAAGTAATACCTTCACCTTTATGAAGTAGTAAAAACTATTCACTAAATAAAAGATCATTACTTACCCTTTTGTAACCAAAAGATTACCATAAAACCCATATAAAGAACACATAACATATAAAGGTAACTTGGGACATAAACATACTTAAGTGGAATAACCATACGGTCGACTTCCACACATATCACTTAATGGAATAGCCATACGACCGAATTCCATACAAAATGCATTGGAGTTTATAACGTAACCACCCGTCTCGGTATTCACGGCACCACCCGTCATATGTTTTATCATGTAACGACCCATCAAATATCCAAGTACCATTATAAAATCATAGGACATAAAACAAATATAATGGAAAGAAAAAATTTCAACACTTTGATCACAATATATCACTTAAATATATTGACATAACAAATCCATTATAAAAAACCCTTTTAAATACCAAAATACATAAAAAAGTATATGGTATTTATTTCATTTAAAAAAAAAATTGCGGCTTGTTGAGGAAGCCAAAGACCAAATAATACTCATGGTGGTGGAAAAGGTCGTTGTCACCATGTACGTTAAAAGAAACATTCCTTTTTGTCATTTTGTAGAAATATTCGTAGAAAAAGATTCCTTTTGTATAAAAGTAAAAGTCAAAGGGGTTTATACACCGTATAAAATAAAGTTGTGTATAAAACGAAATATGCCTCAATGAAAGGAGATTTAGACGAAGTCCCTTACCTCGGGTCCGACATGACTCGATCGTTCTTTAATGTCATGAATAATAAACTTGAGTTAATTTCTACTTTCTTAAGAAACTTTTTCAAGTTAATTATTCCGTTTATATCACTTATTTCTATGTTATAAACAATATGTAATCATTTGTGTTAATAATGTTTGTTTCGTCGATATTTGGTTCTTAAGTCGAAAGTGGACTTCTTGCAATTACATGTTGTTCGTGTGGTGAAAGGTTCATTATATCCAGAATGATATTAATGATTTGGATATCATATATATCATATATATCCATCATACACATGTATTTATAATATTACATAATCATTTAGAGGTAAGAAATGAAATGCAACGTTCATGGAGACGGTAAGCCGTACGTACGCATGAACACTACTTTCATTTCTATGTCATATTAATGGAATTAAAACTAAATGAGAGGTATTTATATTTTAATTCCAGAATTATATTAATCATTTAGATGTAACATACGTCATATATATCCATTATATACATGTACTTATAATAGTACATTACATTTGTGGGTAAGAAATGAAATGCACCGTTCATGGAGACAGTAAGCCGTACATACGCATAAACGCTAATTTCATTTCTATCTCATACTTTAATTGAGTGAAATCATAATGGTAAAAAGGTATATTATAATTACAGTATTTTATCATATATAATTTCATTAAATCCATCCTTTATACGTCCCACATATAGAATTAATGAATCAAATCACTTTGAGGGGGCGGTAGTCCGCACTTCCTAAAATGAAGATATCACGTATACCCATAATGGAAGCCACAAAGGTATGACATAAATGAAAATACAGCAGATTAAGGGAAACATAAAAATATTATATATCATATATAAATATAGTGACATATTAATTTCCACCATTAAAGGTGTTAAAAGAAGATTGAACAATCATCGTTTCGTGAGGCAGAAATTCGCCAAACACAAAAACAGTATGTTCTTTAACCATTAGATGTAGGTGTGTGTAAGTTTATCTCGAATAAATATTATAACAACATCCTAGTATATTTAATATAATGTACTTGTTACAAAATAAATGAATAAAATGAGTTTATGGGGTTGGAGAAGAAAAATAAAACAAAAGAACACAAGTGAAGACATTACCATAAAAACGAGTAACTCTTTTTGATTTGAGCTCAAAGGCTTCCTTGGGAAAACTTCTGCCCAAAGTGAGGCATCAAGGAGTAATAAAGGGATGTGGAGAGACAAAATGAGAAAGGGTTCTCCGAGCCAAAGGCTTGAGAGGTGTTGGTAAGGAGGTAGAGGTGGGGGCCTTTTATAAGAGGAGAGGAGGGGCACTCTTGGAAAGTTACAAAATGTTACATTATTTTCAAATGATTTTAGGATTTTAAAGGTCCCAAATTGATGTATTTCTAGGATAAGGTGATAAGGGTAAGAAATATACACATCCAATAGGTCTTTAACATGTGTAGGTCTTAGATTTTACATTATCTTTTTATTTTATTTAAATCGTTAAATAATGAGGTAATCGTTGGATCATCATGATGTCATAGAAAATTTAATTTATTTACTATCTAAAAATTATGAAAAAATACTATGATGTAGGGAATACTTTTATCTTTCCAATTAATATTTATAGTCCAAAATATCATTTATGTAGACAAAATTAAAAATGTTTTACTCAGGTGATACATTCTTTGTTATATTTACTTTCTTTAAAGAAAATAAAAAGATAAAAAGTCACTTTCCCACAAAAGTGATTCCATGGGGTCCCCAAGTTTGGAACAAGGCATACCATGGTCAGACATGAGACAACCAGTTGCATTAGGACATATGTTGTTGTCATTTTTTATTATTATGATATTATTTTATTATCCTTAACTACCCGATTACTCATTAATCAAGATAATTAAAGATAATTACCGTCGTTACTATTCAGAATGTCCAGAAACAAAAAAGTCTTGATTACATAATTTTAACCTTCTGATTACAAATATGTAATCAATTTTACCAAATTCCAAACACAGAAATTGCAAAAATTTATTTAAAAATAATTTCCATTGTCAAAATAAATAGCGGGTTTTTTTGAAACAATATCTATGAAAAGTTTGGCATTTGTTTTTCCCAATTCCAAAGTGAAATTGATCCTAATGACCACAATTGAATTAAATGGTAACAATATATTCCGATTACACTTTAAGACCAATTAAAAAGATAATCTAACCATATAATTAAATTAGATGAAAAAGCAGTTTTGATGTAAAATGCAGAATTGTTCACTATTCATTAAAAAATGAACATTGTCAGAAAAATACAAAAAATTTATCCGATGTAAATTTCAATGTCCCAATAATAAAGAATATGTTTATTTTGAAAAATATATATTATAAAATTGTCAAAATTTTGATTTAAAAATGGTTTTCCATCAAAAGGCAGTAAAACAATCTTTTAAAAATATTAGTGTATTCCATGCTTAAGATTGGATTTATTCTCATTTAAGACTCTAAAACACTATATAATTCATAAATAGACATAGATTAAAAATATATATTATTAATTACTTACTTGGGATGTTACATCCTTCCCCCCTTTAGAAAATTGCATCCCCGCAATTTATTTACTTATCGAATAAGTGGGGGTATTTAGTCTTCATTGCATTTTCAGATTCCCATGTTGCCTCTTCAATCATGTGGTTTTTCCACAAAACCTTTACCCGATGAATCACCTTATTCCGTAACACCAGCTCCCTGTGGTCAAGAATCTGGACCAGTTGTTCCTCATAAGATAGATTATCTTCCAACTGAACTACCTCTGGACTCAAAACATGAGATGGATCTAGCATATACTTTCTCAACATCGAAACATGAAAAACATTGTGTACCTGAGATAAACTCAGAGGTAAAACCACTCGGTATGAAACTGATCCAAATCTCTCCAGAATTTCATATGGTCCAATGAACCTTGGACTCAGCTTTCCTTTCTTACCAAATCACATCACACTTTTCCATGGTGAGACTTTGAGAAAAACATGATCACCCACCTCAAAAAAGAGATCCTTCCTCATGTTGTCCGCATAACTCTTCTACTGCCTTGAGCTATTCTCATGTGTTTCTGAATCAACTGAACTTTTTCTGCCATATATTCTACCAATTTTGGTCCCATTAGCTTTCTTTCACCCACTTCATCCCAGAAAGTTGAAGTTTGACACCGCTTCCCATATAATGCCTCAAATGGCGCCATCTGTATACTGGAATGAAAACTGTTATTATAGGAAATCTCAACTAAAGAAAGATGTTGGTCCCAACTTGCCTGATAATACATTGAACAAGCATGTAGCATATCCTCCAAATTCTATATTGTTCGTTCTGACTACCCATCTGACTGAGGATGAAAATCTGTACTAAAATTTAATTCAGTGCCCAACGACTTCTAAAGGCCCTTCCAAGAGATAAAAGTAAACCTGGGATCACGATCGGACACAATGGAGAGGGGAACTCCATGTAACCAGAATATCTCTTTAAGATACAAACGGGAAAGTGGATCTAGGGAAAAAGTATCTCGTATAGCAAGGAAATGAGAATATTTAGTCAAGCGATGAACAATAACCCAGATTGCATTATTACCTCGAGGTGTCTTCGGTAATCCCACAAAAAGTCCATGGATATATTCTCCCATTTCCACTCTGGCACTGGTAAAGGTTGAAGCATCCCTTTCGGTAACTGCCGCTCTGCTTTAACCTACTGACAAGTCAAACACTTCACAGTAAAATCAGTAATATCTCTTTTCATTCCATCCCACCAGTAATACTCCCGTATATCTCTGTACATCTTAGTACTACTAGGATGAACTGAAAACGGAGAACTATAAGCTTCACATGACAACTCTCTCTTCAACTGTGAGTCACAAAGCACACACAATCTCTTCCCAAATCTCAAAACACAATCATTATCAATGTTGAATTCAGGAAACTTACCCTTCTGAACCTGCTCTACCATTTTCTACAACTCACTCTCTTGCTTCTGTGCTTGCTTGATTCTGTCTGATAGAGAATATTTCACTGATACCTAAAACAAAACAAAAGAACATCTTGTACCAAAAACTTCTATGCCAAATTTCATCAAATCCTTAACCAAAGGATCACGTTCCAAACGCAACATTATTAATGAAGCATTACTTTTTCGACTCAAAGCATCAACCACTTTATTTTCTTTTCCCAGATGGTAATGAATTGTACAATAATAATCCTTGATTAATTCTAGCCATCTTGTCTGTCTCATGTTCAATTCTCTCTGAGTGAATATATACTTTAAACTTTTGTGATCTGTATATATTTCACAATTTACTCCATACAAATGATGCCTCCAAATTTTTAAAGCAAAAAAAACAGCAGCTAATTCCAAATCATGTGTAGGGTAATTTACCTTATGAGTTTTCAACTGACGTGAAGCATAAGCAAATAACCGATCATTCCGCATAAGGACACAACCATGTCCTTTCAATGAAGCATCATTGTAGATAACAAACTCACCATTCCTAGAAGGAAGTGCCAAAACTGGAGCATTCACCAATCTTCTTTTCAACTCCTGAAAACAATCATCACATTCTTTTGTCCAGATAAACTTAACACCCTTCCGAGTTAGCTTAGTCATTGGACTAGATAATTGTGAAATTTTTTCAACAAACCTTCAGTAGTAACCTGCCAAACCAAGGAAACTACAGATCTTAGTTAAATTTGTGGGTCTTGGACATTCTTCAACAACTTTTGTTTTAGCAGGATCAACAGTTATGCCATCTTTTGAAACAATGTGACCAAGGAAATAAATTTGTTGTAACCAAAACTCACACTTGCTTAATTTTACATACAGTTTATTTTATTTTAAGGTTTACAAGATAACCCTTAAATGACTTTCATGCTCTTATTTACTTTTAGAAAACACCAAAATATCATCAATAACACAAACACCATTTATCACCTAATTCAAATGATCCATCACTGTAGTAAACTGCTCAATTCTGATTCCGACCATCTCAGGATGCTGATTTGGAAGGTCATTTCCCTCAGTATTCCTTCCCAAAAAAACTTCTCTGTTTCCTCTGCGAAAAACCATTCTTAACACTAAGAGACCTTAGGCAAAGAAACATGGTAATCTTTAAATGCTATATCATTTCAATCATACCATAAATTATCTTATAATTTAACAATTTTCTAACTCCTAAAGTTGTCTAAATTGACCTCTGATACCAACTATAAGGCCCGTGCCTTAAAACATACTTAATATTGAATTAAATGAATAATTCACATTGAGGATCTTTTCAGGTTTAGAGTTTTAGAGAATTAAATCTTAACATTACATCTCAAAAGATTGCAAAGTAGACACTTATACTATGTTTCCATAAAATTAAAAACTCTTAAAAATAAACACATTTACTTCCATGTTTTATATAGCATGACTTTCCCTTGATCCAATCCTTGACCCTATTCCACATTAAGTCCTTTGAAAAACATTTCAAAAACTTGGGGTGAGCATAAAAAGCTCAATAAGGGATACACAAAGAATGAAAACTGTTAGTTTTTCAAACAACAAGTAAACCATGTATACTTTATCAAAGTAGTACCTTCACCTTTATGAAGTAGTAAAAACTCTTCACTGAATAAAAGATCATTACTTACCCTTTTGTAACCAAAAGATTACCATAAAACACATATAAAGAACACATTACATATAAAGGTAACATGGTACATAAACATACTTAAGTGGAATAACCATACGGTCGACTTCCACACATATCACTTAATGGAATAGCCATATGGCCGACTTCTATAACCAATGCATTGGAGGTTATAACGTAACCACCCATCCTGATATTCACGGCACCACCCGTCATATGGTTTATCATGTAACCACCCGTCAAATGTCCAAGTACCATTATAAAATCATAATACATAAAACAAATATAATAGAAAGAAAAAATTTCCACACTTTGATCACAATATATCACTTAAATATATTGACATAACAAATCCATTATAAAAAACCCTTTTCAATACCAAAATACATAAAACAATATATGGTATTTATTTCATTTAAAAAATACATTACGGCTTTTTGAGGAAGCCAAAGACCAAATAATACTCGCGACGGCGGAAAAGGTCGTTGTCACCACGTATGTTAAAAGAAACATTCCTTTTTGTCGTTTTGTAAAATACTTCGTAGAAAAATATTACTTTTGTATAAAAGTAAAATTCAAAGGGGTTTATACACCGTATAAAAGAAAGTTATGTATAAAACAAAATATGCCTCAATGAAAGGAGATTGAGATGAAGTCCCTTACCTCGGGTCCGACATGACTCGATCGTTCTTTAACGTCATAAATAATAAACTTTAGTTAATTTATACTTTCTTAAGAACCTTTTTCAAGTTCATTATTCTTTTTATATCACTTATTTCCATGTTATAAACATTATGTAATCATTTATGTTAATAATGTTTGTTTTGTCGATATTTGGTTCTTAAGTCGAAAGTGGACTTCTTACAATTACATGTTGTTCGTGTGGCCAAAGGTTCATTATATCCAGAATGATATTCATGATTTGGATATCATATATATCATATATATCCAGCATATACATGTATTTATAATATTACATAATCATTTATAGTTAGAAATGAAATGCACCGTTCATGGAGACGGTAAGCCGTACGTACGCATGAACGCTACTTTCATTTCTATGTCATATTAATGGAATTAAAACTAAATGAGAGGTATGAATATTTTAATTACAGAATTATATTCATCATTTATATGTAACATACTTCATATATATACATTATATACATGTACTTATAATAGTACATTACATTTGGGGGTAAGAAATGAAATGCACCGTTCATGGAGACGGTAAGCCGTACGTACGCATGAACGCTACTTTCATTTCTATCTCATACTTTAATTGAGTGAAATCATAATGATAAAAAGGTATATTATAATTATATTATTTTATCATATATAATTTCATTAAATCCATACTTTATATGTCCCACTTATGGCATTAACGAATCAAATCAGTTTGAGGGGGCGGTAGTCCGCACTTCCTAAAATGAAGATATCGCATATACCCATAATGGAAGCCACAAAGGTATGACATAAATGAAAAATACATCAGATTAAGGAAAACATAAACATATTATATATCATATATAAATATAGAGACATCTTAATGGCCACCATTAATGGTGTTAAAAGAAGATTGAACAATCATCGTTTCGTGAGGCAGCAATTCACCAAACACAGAAACAGTATGTTCTTTAACCATTAGATGTAGGTGTGTGTAAGTGTAGCTAGAATAAATCTTATAAAAACATCCTAGTATATTGAAGATACTGGATTTGTTACAAAATAAATGAATAAAATTATTTTAGAGGGTTGGAGAAGCAAAATAAAACAAAAGAACACAAGTGAAGACAATACCTTAAAAACGAGTAACTTTTTTTGATTTGAGCTCAAAGGCTTCCTTGGGAAGACTTATACCCAAAGTGAGGCTTCAACAAGTAATAGAGGTATGTGGAGAGACAAAATGATCAGGGGTTGGCCGAGCCAAAGGCTTGAGAGGTGTGGGTAAGGAGGTAGATGTGGGGACCTTTTATAAGAGGAGAGGAGGGGCACTCTTGGAATGTTACAAAATGTTACATTATTTTCAAATGAGTTTCGGATTTTAAAGGCCCCAAATTGATGTATTTCTAGTATAAGGTTATAAGGGATCGAAATATAATAATCAAATAGGTCTTTGACATGTGTATGTCTTAGATTTTACATTATCTTTTTTTATTTAAATCGTTAAATATTGAGGTAATCGCCGCATCATCATGATGTCATAAATAATTTAATTTATTTAATGTCTAAAAATTATGAAAAAAATACTATGATGTAGTAAATCCTTTTATCTTTACAATGAATATTTATAGTCCAAAATATCATTTATTTAGACAAAATTAAAAATGTTTTACTCAGGTGATACATTCTTTGTTATATTTACTTTCTTTAAAAAAAATAAAAAGATAAAAAGTCACTTTCCCACAAAAGTGATTTAATGGGGTCCCCATGTTTGGCACAAGGAATACCATGGTCTTCCATGAGACAACCAGTAGAATTAGGACACATGTTGTTGTCATTTTGTTTTATTATGATATTATTTTATTATCCTTAACTACCCGATTACTCATTAATCAAGATAATTAAAGATAATTAACGTCGTTACTATTCATAATGTCCACAAACAAAAGAGTCTTGATTACATAATTTGGACCTTATGATTCCAAATATGTAATCCATTTTACAAAATTACAAACACATAAATTGAAAAAATTTATTTAAAAATAATTTCTGTTGTCTAACAAATAGCGGGTTTTTTTGAAACAATATCTATGAAAAGTGTGGCATTAGTTTTTGCCCAATTCCAAAGTGAAATTAATCCTAATGACCACCATTGGATTAAATGGTAACAATATATTCAGATTACACTTTAATACCAATTAAAATGATAATCTAACCATATAATTAAATTAGATGAAAAAGCAGTTTTGATGTAAAATGCAGTATTTTTCACTATTCATTAAAAAAATGAACATTGTCAGAAAAATACCAAAAATTTATCCAATGTAAATTTAAATGTCCCAATCATAAAGAATATGTTTATTTTGAAAAATAAAGATTATAAAATTGTAAAAAGTTTGATTTAAAAATGGTTTTCCATCAAAAGGTAGTAAAACAATCTTTTAAAAATATTAGTGTATTCCATGCTTAAGATTGGATTTATTCTCATTTTAAGCCTCTAAAACACTATATAATTCATAAATAGACATAGATTAAAAATATCTATTATTCATTACTTACTTGGGATGTTACATCCTTCCCCCCTTTAGAAAATTGCGTCCCCACAATTTATTTACTTATCGAATAAGTGGGGGTATTTAGTCCTCATTGCATGTTCAGATTCCCATGTTGCCTCTTCAATCATGTGGTTTTTCCACAAAACCTTTACCCGATGAATCACCTTATTCCGTAACACCTGCTCCTTGTGGTCAAGAATCTGGACCAGTTGTTCCTCAAAAGATAGATTATCTTTCAACTGAACTACCTCTGGACTCAAAACATGAGATGGATCTGGTATATACTTTCTCAACATCGAAACATGAAAAACATTGTGTACCTGAGATAAACTCGGAGGTAAAACCACTCGGTATGCAACTGATCCAAATCTCTCCAGAATTTCATATGGTCCAATGAACCTTGGACTCAGCTTTCCTTTCTTACCAAATCACATCACACTTTTCCATGGTGAGACTTTGAGAAAAACATGATCACCCACCTCAAAAAAGAGATCCTTCCTCCTGTTGTCCGCATAACTCTTCTACTGCCCTGAGCTGTTCTCATGTGTTTCTGAATCAACTGAACTTTTTCTGCCATATCTTCTACCAATTCTGGTCCCATTAGCTTCCTTTCACCCAATTCATCCCAGAATGTTTAAGTTCAACACCGCTTCCCATATAATGCCTCAAATGGTGACATATGTATATTGGAATGAAAACTGTTATTATATGAAAACTCAACCAAAGAAAGATGTTGGTCCCAACTTCCCTGATAATCCATCAAACAAGCACGTAGCATATCCTCCAAAGTCTATATTGTTCGTTCTGACTGCCCATCTAACTGAGGATGAAAAGCTGTACTAAAATTTAATTCAGTACCCAATGACTTATGAAGGCCCTTCAAAAAGTTATAAGTAAACCTGGGATCACGATCAGACACAGTGGAGAAGGGAACTCCATGTAACCTGACTATCTCTTTAAGATAAAAACGGGAAAGTTGATCTAGGGAAAAAGTATCTCGTATAGTAAGGAAATGAGCATATTTAGTCAAGCGATGAACAGTAACCCAGATTTTATTATTACCTCGAGGTGTCTTCGGTAATCCCACAACAAAGTCCATGGATATATTCTCCCATTTCCACTCTAGCACTGGTAAAGGATGAAGCATCCCTTTTGGTAACTGTCTCTCTGCTTTAACCTGCTGACAAGTCAAACACTTCACAGTAAAATCAGCAATATCTCTTTTCATTCCATTCCACCAGTAATACTCCCACAGATCTCTATACATCTTATTAATACCAGGACGAACTGAAAATGGAGAACTATGAGCTTCACATAACAACTCTCTCTTCAACTGTGAGTCACAAGGCACAAAAAATCTCTTCCCAAATCTCAAAACACAATCATTATCAATGTTGAATTCAGGCAACTTACCCTTCTGAACCAGCTCCACCTTTTTCTGCAACTCACTGTCGTGCTTCTGTGCTTGCTTGATTCTGTCTGATAGAGAAGATTTCACTGATACCTGAAACAAAACAGAAGAACATCCTCCTCCAAAAACATCTATTCCAAAGTTCATCAAATCCTTAACCAAAGGATCACGTTCCAAATGAAACATTGTTAATGAAGCATTACTTTTTCGAATCAAAGCATCAGCCACTTTATTTTCTTTTCCCGGATGGTAATGAATTGTACAATCATAATACTTGATTAATTCTAGCCATCTCCTCTGTCTTATGTTCAATTATTTCTGAGTGAATATATACATTAAAATTTTGTGATCGGTATATATTTCACACTTTACTCCATAAAATTGATGCCTCCAAATTTTTAAAGAAAAAACAACAACAACTATTTCAAAATCATGTGTAGGGTAATTTACCTCATGAGTTTTCAACTAACGTGAAACATAAGCAATTACCTGACCATTCTGTATAAGGACACAACCAAGTCCTTTCAATGAAGCATCACTGTAGATAAAAAACTCACCATTCCTGGAAGGTAGTGCCAAAACTGGATCATTCACCAATCTTCTTTTCAACTCCTGAAAACAATCATCACATTCTTTTGTCTAGATAAACATAACACCCATCCGAGTTAGCTTAGTCATTGGACTAGATAATTGTGAATTTTTTTCAAAAAAACTTCAGTAGTAACTTGTCGAACCAAGGAAACTACGGATCTCAGTTACATTTGTGGGTCTTGGACATTCTTTAACAACTTTTGTTTTAGCAGGATCAAGAGTTATGCCATCTTTTGAAACAATGTGACCAAGGAAAGAAATTTGTTGTAACCAAAACTCACACTTACTGAATTTTCCATACAATTTCTTTTCTTTTAATGTTTTCAAGATAACCCTTAAACGACTTTCATGCTCCTCTTTACTTTTAGAAAACACCAAAATATCATCAATAACACAACCACCATTTATCACCTAATTCAACTGAGCCATCACTGTAGTAAAGTGCTCAATTCTGATTCTGACCATCTCAGTATGCTGATTTGGAAGGTCATTTCCCTCAGTATTCTTTCCCAAAAAAACTTCTCTGTTTCCTCTACAAAAAACCATTCTTAACACTGAATGACCTTAGGTGAAGCAACATGGTAATCTTTAAATTCTATATCATTTTAATCATACCATAAATTAAATTATAATTTAACAATTTTCTAACTCATAAAGTTGTCTAAATTGACCTATGATACCAACTATAAGGCCCTGACCTTAAACCTTACTTAATATTGAATTAAATGAATAATTCACATTGAGGATCTTTTCAGGTTTAGAGTTTTAGATAATTCGATCTTAACTATTACATCTCAAAAGATTAAAAAGTAGACACTTCTACTATGTTTCCATCAAATTAAAAACTCTTTAAAAGAAACACGTCTAGTTCCATGTTTTATATAGCATGACTTTCCCTTGATCCCATCCTTGACCCTATTCCACATTAAGTCATGTGAAAAACATTTCAAAAACTTGGGGTGAGCATAAAAAGCTCAGTAAGGGATACACAAAGAATGAAAACTATTAGTTTTTCAAACAACAAGTAAACCATGTATACTTTATCAAAGTAATACCTTCACATTTATGAAGTAGTAAAAACTCTTCACTGAATAAAAGATCATTACGTACCATTTTGTAACCAAAAGATTACCATAAAACCCATATAAATAACACATAACATATAAAGGTAACTTGGTACATAAACATACTTAAGTGGAATAACCATACGGTCGACTTCCACACATATCACTTAATGGAATAGCCATACGGCTGGCATCCATACCCAATGCATTGGAGGTTATAACGTAACCACCCGTCCTGGTATTCACAGCACCACCCGTCATATGGTGTATCATGTAACCACCCGTCAAATGTCCATGTACCATTATAAAATCATAAGACATAAAACAAATATAAGGGAAAGAAAACATTTCCACACTTTGATCACAATATATCACTTAAATATATTGACATAACAAGTCCATTATAAAAAACCCTTTTCAATACCAAAATACATAAAACAGTATATGGTATTTATTTCATTTAAAAAAAAACACTACGGCTTGTTGAGGAAGCCAAAGACCAAATAATACTCGCGACGACGGAAAAGGTCATTGTCACCGCGTACGTTAAAAGAAACATTCCTTTTTGTCATTTTGTAAAACTCTTCGTAGAAAAAGATTCCTTTTGTATAAAAGTAAAATTCAAAGGGGTTTATACACCGTATAAAATAAATTTGTGTATAAAACGAAATAGGCCTCAATGAAAGGATATTGAGACGAAGTCCCTCACCTCAGGTCCGACATGACTCGATCGTTCTTTAACGTCATGAATAATAAACTTGAGTTAATTTCTACTTGCTTAAGAACCTTTTTCAAGTTTATTATTCCTTTTATTACACTTATTTTTATGTTATAAACATTATGTAATCATTTATGTTAATAATGTTTGTTTTGTCGATATTTGGTTCTTAAGTCGAAAGTGGACTTCTTACAATTACTAGTTGTTCGTGTGGTCAAAGGTTCATTATATCCAGAATGATATTCATTATTTGGATATAACATATATCATATATATCCAGCATATACATGTATTTATAATATTACATAATCATTTAGAGGTGAGAAATGAAATGCACCATTCATGGAGACGGTAAGCCGTACGTACGCATGAACGCTACTTTCATTTCTATGTCATATTAATGAAATTAAAACTAAATGAGAGGTATGTATATTTAAATTCCAGAATTATATTCATAATTTATATGTAAAATAATTCTTATATATCCATTATATACATGTAATTATAATAGTACATTGCATTTGGGGGTAAGAAATGAAATACACCGTTCATGGAGACGGTAAGCCGTACCTATGCATGAATGCTACTTTCATTTCTATCTCATACTTTAATTGAGTGAAATCATAATGATAAAAAGGTATATTATAATTCCAGTATTTTATCACATATAATATCTTTAAATATATCCTTTATACGTCCCACATATGGCATTAACGAATCAAATCACTTTGAGGGGGTGGTAGTCCGCACTTCCTAAAATGAAGATATCGTGTATACCCATAATGGAAGACACAAAGGTATGACATAAATGAAAAATACAGAAGCTTAAGGAAAACATAAACATATTATATATCATATATAAATATAGTGACATCTTAATGGCCACCGTTAAAGGTGTTAAAAGAAGATTGAACAATCATCGTTTCGTGAGTCAGAAATTCGCCAAACACAGAAAAAGTATGTTCTTTAACCATTAGATGTAGGTGTGTGTAAGTGTAGCTCTAATAAATCTTATAACAACATCCTAGTATATTTAAGATACTGGAGTTATTACAAAAGAAATGAATAAAATGAGTTTAGGGGGTTGGAGAAGCAAAATAAAACAAAAGAACATAAGTGAAGACATTACCTTAAAAACGAGTAACTCTTTTTGATTTGAGATCAAAGGCTTCCTTGGGAAGAATTATTCCCAAAGTGAGGCTTCAAGGAGTAAAAGAGGGATGTGGAGAAACAAAATGATCAGGGGTTGGCCGAGCCAAAGGCTTGAGAGGTGTGGGTAAGGAGGTAGAGGTGGGGGCCTTTTATAAGAGGAGAGGAGGGGCACTCTTGGAAAGTTACAAAATGTTACATTATTTTCAAATGAGTTTCGGATTTTAAAGGTCCCAAATTGATGTATTTATAGGATAAGGTGATATGGTTTCGAAATATACTCATCCAACAGGTCTTTGAAATGTGTAGGTATTAGATTTTACATTATCTTTTTATATTATTTAAATCGTTAAATAATGAGGTAATCGCTGCATCATCATGATGTCATAAATAATTTAATTTATTTAATGTCTAAAAATTATGAAAAAAAATACTATGATGTAGGAAATCCTTTTATCTTTCCAATGAATATTTATAGTCCAAAATATCATTTATTTAGACAAAATTAAAAATGTTTTACTCAGGTGATACATTCTTTGTTATATTTACTTTCTTTAAAAAAAATAAAAAGATAAAAAGTCACTTTCCCACAAAAGTGATTCCATGGGGTCCCCAAGTTAGGCACAAGGCATAACATGGTCGGCCACGAGACAACCAGTAGAATTAGGACACATGTTTTTGTAATTTTTTATTATTATGATATTATTTTATTACCCTTAACTACCCAATTATTCATTAATCAAGTTAATTAAAGATAATTACCGTCGTTACTATTCATAATGTCCAGAAACAAAAGAGTATTGATTACATAATTTGGACCTTCTGATTCCAAATATTTAATCCATTTTACCAAATTCCAATCACATAAATTTCAAAAATTTATTTAAAAATAATTTCCGTTGTAAAAACGAATAGCGGGTTTTTTTGAAACAATATCTATGAAAATTTTGGCATTAGTTTATGGCCAATTCCAAAGTAAAATTAATCCTAATGACCACCATTGGATTAAATGGTAAAAATATATTCATATTACACTTTAATACCAATTAAAAATATAATCTAACCATATAATTAAATTAGATGAAAAAGCAGTTTTGATGTAAAATGCAGTATTTTTCACTATTCATTAAAAAATGAACATTGTCAGAAAATTACCAAAAATTTATCCAATGTAAATTTAAATGTCCCAATCATAAAGAATATGTTTATTTTGAAAAATAGATATTATAAAATTGTCAAAAGTTTGATTTAAAAATGGTTTGCCATCAAAAGGCAGTAAAATAATCTTTTAAAAATATTAGTGTATTCCATGCTTAAGATTGGATTTATTCTCATTTTAAGCCTCTAAAACACTATCTAATTCATAAATAGACATAGATTAAAAATATATATTAATCATTACTTACTTGGAATGTTATAATTTCAGTTATGTGGGTGATAACATGAGGTGATTATTAAGAGAATTCTTACAAGACATCAGAGTAGGTATGATCAGGTACCATGATGTCTTGTTTAGAACATGGTGAACCAATGCACTAAGATCCATGTTGTCTTATTTAAGACACAATGTACAAGGTTACTATGTTAAAAATTTATTTTATTCCATTTTTATATATGTATATAATTTCATAAAATAGGGGACCTTCTTGAGACCCTATTGAGATGTATTTATGACACCCTAAACAGACACCTTGGTGTGTGTATAGAAATTATATATGCATTCATGTTCAATATAATATGTTCAGTGGATCATGTCAATGTAGCTTAAGGGTATTTATTGATCGGGTAGTGTTTATTATTGGGTATGGTAGTATGGATAGTATGAATATTTTTTATTTATAATGTATGTGGTATTGTCTGAGTGGGTGATCAGTGTATTCTTCATATAATCGTGTGTCTGTATGATTTATTAGATTTGATATTGTATTATATTTATTTTTTTCTTTGCACATTTATTTTATTATATGGATGTTTTGGTTGTTTTTATTTTTTCATGTAACATTGATTCAAGGGAATATACTCCCTACTATATTGGTAAGGCCCTCACTACTATTTAGAAGCCTCTGGCATATTGGGAGGCACACTTGAGGCCATCTAACCCTCTAGCTTAGACAGTGTTTTCATGACGACGAATCACAAAGTAGTATCATAGATTTTACCTTTTCAAAATTTTTAGGATATGGTAGAAATGTTATTTAGAAATATATTATATTTTTTATGGACCTCATAATTGTGAGTCATGAACATATTTCTAGTGGGAAGTCTTGTTTATCAGGGTTATGAGATTGTTATTCTTGGTTTTTGTGGGTATGACTGAGATTTTGAATGAATATGATCGTTTTACTATAGATATTTATGTTCATTTCTCTTAGAAGACTGAAAATAGGCCCATGCTCATGCATCATATTTTGAATATAGGAATCACATGACATATTATTTCTTGTGTGTGATTTGATTTTCTGATAGGGGTTTAGTTGTTTAAAGTGTCAAAAACAACTTACATTTAATCTTTTTATATAAATTATTGGCCGGATTCTGCTCAACTTAATCATAAATGGTTTCTTTTGAAGTAAGGTCATGTGGAACTTATAGTGGGAGGTTTAATGGTAATCTAAATATATTACTTAATTAAGGGATGCATGGAGACCCGTATTAGATCATTATAGACTTTTTATGCCTCAATAATGGAACCCAAGTTGGTTTGGTATTGGTATGTAATTCTTGAGGAATGATTTGAGGAGGGGAACTAGTTTACCAATGATGTGAAACCCAAGTGGATTTGGAAACCCTAAGGGGTTATAGAGAAAGGAATGAGTGATATGCCTTATGTTGGTTCATAAATCCTGAGTAGTGATCTTGGTAGTGAGTCTAGTTTTAGAGGGAAGGATCATTTGGATTCTTAACCCAATGGTTTTGGATGTGGTGAGAGTGTGGGTAGAAACACATGGATTTTAAATAGTTCCTATATGGAGGTGATTATATAATCTCCCCAAACCCACACTCTCAGATCTGGTTCTAAAACATAAAAATTACATCTATGGATTTGATACTAATGAAGGTGGACCAATTTTCTCTATTAAAAAAATACAACATTAAAAGGAAGTATTGGGTGGCTTAAATAACCAAAGATATTTTAGTTTTATAATTTTATATAATTAGGGAAAAATATTACATGAACAAACCTAATGAAGTTAATGAATTTGTTGAACTCCTTGTTTTAATGATCACAAAATCATGATTCTAATAATATTAAGGTATTTCATTTTTTTGCAAGTATTTTATAATTCGAGACAAGTGATTAAATGTTTTTTATATACCAATAACTATTGAGTCTGAGTCACTGTCACACATGACACCACCAAGATGACTGAACACCATCTATGAAAATTGGAAAAGTATTGAAATGCGTCACCACCCAGAAAAAATTTGGACAAAGTAAGAGTCACTGTCGCCAATGTCGCAACATCTCCTGTAAGACACCACCAGAGTGAAAATTTGATGAAGTGTGGATGTCACACCACCAGAGTGACTTTTTTAGTAAATTAGGAGACACTTTCAGTTTAACCTTCTGTCAGAAGGAGTCACTTCCAAGGATGAATCACTGCCAACTAAGACAAAACCAGCCAAGAATTTTAAATATGCACAAGACATCGTTAGACTCTGAGTCACTGTGAAAACTTGTCATCAATAGAATAAGATACCTCCACTATTTCTAGAAATTATTTACTTTGAATTAAATTATATAACATATATATTATGGAATTTAATGCAAACATATTTTAATGATTTTACCTTAAATTATCAGAATAATACATTGAAGAATTTGTTAGACATGGTGTACGAGGAAGTATGATATCTAGATTCACATGGATATTCTTCCTTCTGTTACTGTTAATACAGGAAGAATATTTCTTCCTGAAAATATATACGAGATGAAACTAATGAACTGAAAGTTTTTACACATAATATAGAGGAACCATATTACCGGAATAAGAAGATCTTAGCTACTACATCATGCTCTACTCAACTGAGGGAAAAAATATCAATACATATCTAGTGCCTTCCAATAGTCAAGAAAAAAAGTTTACATGACACTTTGTTTTACTTATGTTTCAAAAACTCATCTGGAGCTGCATTTTACAAAAACATGCAAGGATTAAAGAGTTTCACTACCTAAAAAATGACCATCTCTATCCCTTCATATTTTTATATTTCTCAGTTTTTTATTCCTTTTATATTACAAGTAGTGCGTAATACACAATTTGTTTTCATGCACACTTTCTCGTAATGGAAATTAAAAGATACTCTAAAATCTTTTCAAATCCACTTTTTATCATTTAAAATCCCACATATAACTATAGTAGAGGTTCTGTGTGACCTATTGTTTTTTTATACACCCATGGATAACAATGGAAGAGGCCATGTGTGGTCTGGAATGTTGTATACTATTGTAAAACCCAATCCATGTTTTAGATCAAACTTTTTATTTATATAAACTACTTGGTGGCAAGTGATTATCAAGTGGAGAGGACTATGTATCAGATTAAGATTAATACTCTTGTATTCAAAATTTCATTTCTTGTTTTATTTATTTATTTTAATTTAAATTTATTATTTAAAATAGAAAATTGTTTTTAAACTATAAAACATAATACATTTATTGTTTACCTTAATTAGTTTTTTATAAGATTTTAATTAAGAAAATTGATTTTAAAGGACTAAGTGACATTGTCAATTTTTTTATCCAAGAACGAATCAATCTTCCAAGATTTATTTTGAAATATTCAAAATTCAAATGATATGATATTTTGGTTAACTAGTCCAATATTAAATTAATTAGGGGAATATTTTTAATCCACTTTGAATAGAAATTTTTATTGGGTACTCAGTTCACCCCCTCATGAGTTACTCACTCCAACCAGTATTTGGTATCAAAGGAGTTAAGATTTGGTATCAATGTCTTTAAAAAAAATTTAACTGTAATTTCGATTAAGAATTAAAGATCTTAAATTTCTATAAATTCTAATTTTATTTATTTAAATAGATCCTACAAAAGATGTTTTTGAGACTAAAAATCTACCATTTATCAATGTTAACAATTATTCTCATTGGAAAATTAAAATGAAATTGCACATTGAGAGTCTGTGTTTTGAAATTTGAATGACTATAAAAGTTAATATTCTATACATGCTACTACTAGAATGTATTGGGATGATAATACAATGCTTACTTATAATATTAACTATAAAGTAATGAATTCCCTTTACTGTGATTTAGGAGATGAATAATTTAATATAATATCAGCTTGTAAAACTGTATATGAAATTTGGGATACTTTTTTTTTATATTTCACATGATGAAATAAATAATTTTAAGGAGATGAGACTTAAAACATATAATATTAAGTATGATAACATTAAGATGAAATATGATGAACCTAATTCAGACATGTATCTCAAGTTCAATGAGATGATTAACACAATGAGAACACTTGGGAATCCTGTATCCGACAAGGATCAGATCTTCCAGATATTAAGATTTCAATATGAAATATGGAGATACATATCATTGTTAGTTAAAGAATCTTGTAATATCATAAAGCTAACTGTAAAAGAGATGATTGGAAAGATGATGATGTATGAAAAAGAGTTAAAGGTCAACTGAGAATATGATGAAGAGATAAAGATGAAATTTGTATCCTTTAATACTATTACATCTAAGAAAAGGAAAATAAGAATGTTCAGGATATTATTTCAAGTGTTAGTGAGTAACCACCAGATAGTGATGGGGATATGGATCATTTGGAAAGATAATTTATGAAATTTGATAAGAAAATGATGTTTTTCAGAAATCCCAATTTTTAAAAAATTTGATTCCAAGTTAAACTATAAGAAATACCAGAAGAAGTATGAAAATGAGATTTTATACTATGAGAGTAAGAGGAAAGCTCATGAAAAGGATTACTATCCAAATTTTGAGTACAAAAATAGATATGATAAAAAGGGAAATATATTTAAGAAGGAAATGAATGAAACATGGAGTGCCTTAGAAGATGTCTACAACTATTCTAATTTATCTTCTAAAGATAAATAAGATAGAGAAAACATTTTCTTTATGAAAAAATATACGAGTTACCTATTGTATTTGTTTTACCTACAACATTTTCTATACATATTATTGATAATTCTAAGTATGAAGAAACTGATGATGGTATGACTAAGGAATAAATTTTTGAATATTATTATATGATTGAAGATTAAATTAACAACATTAAATATAAATATAATGTTTTTAAAAAACAAGATTCTCTAACTACTAGTATAAAATATGATCTATCTACTGAAAATGAAATGAATTTTCAACTATTAATAGAAAATAATGAACTTATGTTTTTAAATGATAAGTTGAAGATGGACCTAGAAAAATTTACTAATGGTAGAGAAAATCTCACACAAATTTTAGGAAATAAAGTTTCACCTAAATATGTAAATGGTATTGGATACCAACTAGGATAGAAGATAGTAACAAAAAGTACTTTTGTTCCTAAGTCCAGAACAGAATGTTATTTTGGAAATTATTTTTCTAAGGACCTAATAATGTTTTTATTTAAAAAGTTATTAAATCTATTTATAGGAAACCTATCAAGAAATTTTGTCTTCCCAATGTTTTAATTATTAACATCTCTCGACCTAAATAGATCTGGGTACCAAATTCATTTGTTTCTTAAATTTTGTTTTGTAGGAAATCTATTTGAATACCTCTAGTAGAAGTATATGGTACTTGGACATCTTTTTTTCAAGAAATATTATAGGATATAATTCATTATTCAAGATAATTATTGAGGTTTATGGTGTTCATGTTACCTTTGGTAATAATACTGAAGTGAAAATCATCATCCTTGGCCAAATTGGGAATAGTAATTCAGTTTTAATTTCTAATTTGTTATTTTTTAATGGCTTGAAATATAAAATGATTATTATTTAAAATTTATGTGATTATGATTTTAATTTCACGATTTATAATAATGAATTAAATGTTTATTATTCTAAAAAATCATTAAGTTTTAGTAATTTAAGAAATGATAATATTTTTGTTATTGATTTAAATTATTTAATCTCTCAGAATGTTTCATGGTTGAGTAGTTTTCATAAAGAATATTGGGTTTGGAATAAAATAATAATAAATTACAATATACACTCACTTAGGAATCTTACTAGGAAAGGGATATTCAAGTACCTATATAAACATGAGTTCCCAAATGACAATGTTTTTATCCACCTTCAAAAATGGAAGCATCACAAAGTTTCTTTTAAATTAATGAAAGAAGTGACACTTTCTCAACCTATTGAGTTGGTTCATAGGGATCTATTTATAAAATCTATATTTTCTAGTTTAAATGCAAGGAACTATGTCTATGTATTAGTAGATGAATTTTTTAGGTATACTTGGGTATTATTTTTATCTCATAAGAGTGAAGCTTGCTATTATTTCACGAAGTATACTAAATCCATTGAACACCTAAGTAGACTTGTAATTAAGACCCTTAGAAGTGACTATAGATATGAGTTTTAAAATCAAGACATTGAATCTTGTTTCCCATAAAATGGATACACTCATAACTTATTTTCTCATAGGACCTCTCAGTAGAATGGAGTTATTGAGAGAAGAAATAAAACACTTCAAGAGATAGGCTAGACTATGTTAAATGAGTAGGAACTTCCTATCTATTTTTTAGAAGAGGCTCTAAATATATCTTTCTAAATCATAAATAGAGTTTTAATTAGACCCATATTGATTAAGAACCCATATAAACATTGGAATAATAGAAAGACTAAGGTTAAGTACTTTTGAGTTTTTGGATGCAACTTCTTTATTCATAACACTAACGATAATCTTGAAATTTTTTCTAACAAAATTGATGGAGGAATTTTCATACGTTATTTAATTTCTAGAAAATCATATATAGTTTTCAGTAAAAGAAATAAAATTGTGAAAGAATATATACATGTCAATTTTGATGAAACATTTCCAAAATATACTAAGACCTCCCTAAAAAATCTTGAGGAATATTTATCATCTTTGTGCTTATATTATAAAAGTTTCGATTCTGTTGTTAAATAAGTAGAAAAATCATCCAGTTATAAATAATTTCTAGAACTTCTTGAACCCAAACCTATAATAAATCCTGATGTGACCTACCCTAAATTTTTAAGAGTTTTTAGAAATCATAAGTATCACCCCTTAGATGTTGTTCTAGGAGATATTGATTGAGGTAAACAGATAAGAGATTCTTTTTGAAATCAAGTTGAACATCAAGAATTATTATATTATCTAGAACCTAAGAACACCAATGATGTTATGAATAATGAATTATGAGTGATATAAATGTAAGAAGAATTAAATTATTTTAAATAAAGAAATGTGTGGGAAATTGTTGATATACCTAATGAAATCAAAACTATAGGCAATAAATGGGTTTTTAAAAACAAGGTAGACGAGTCAGGAATAATATTTAGAAAAAAGGGAGACTTGTTTCACAATGTTATAATCTAGAAGAAGGAATAAAATCTGAGTAAACCTTTTCACTAATATTCAGGCTTGAATCTATTAGAATAATTCTATCTTATAAATTTCATTTATATTTAAAACATTATCAAATGGATGTCAGGAGTGTTCTTCAATGGTTCTATAATTGAGGATTTTTTTTGTTAAACAACCCCCTAGTTTTAAAAAACACCATTTTCCAAACCTGGTTTTCAAATTATCTAGAGATTTATATGGTTTGAATCCAAATCCGAGAGCTTGGTATGATAGGAACACCAACTTTCTTATTTAAAAATGTTTTAAAAAAAATTGATCCTACAATTTTTATAAACCAAATTTCAGGAGATGTTTTAGTAGTAAAAATATATGTAGATGATATTATTTTTGGATCTTTAAGAAATTCGATTTGTGTTAATTTTTTTAAAATGATGAAAAATGAATTGGAAACAAGTTTTATGGGTGAAGTTAAGCACTTTACTGGATTTAAAATATTTGAAAATAAAGAAGGAATCATTTTATATCAAAGTAAATATAAAAAATATCTATTAAAATGTATCAACTTGGATAACAGTAAGAGTTGGGATACTCTTATGAGTACCACCTATATGATGGATATTGATGAAACTGGGAAACAAGTGGATCAAACCAGTTACAGAGGTAAGATTGGAATTAATCTATACTTGGATACTAGAAGACTTGATATAATAATTAGTGTATGTATGTGATATCAATTTCAGGCTAATACAAAAGAGTCAAATCTTTTTATTGTCAAAAGAATTTTCAAATACCTCAAGTATACAACCTATTTAAGATTGTTTTACCTTAGAGGAAAATAATTTGATGTAGTTAGTTATTCTGATGATGATTTTGGTGGATGTAATTTAGATAGAAAAAGAACCTCCATATCATGTCACATTCTAGGAAAGTCTCTAGTTTAATGGTTTAGTAAGCAAAAAATTATTTTTCATTATCTACAACTGAATATGAGAACATAGATTTTAGTAGTTTTTGTATATAAAGTTTGTGGATGAAACACACTTTACTTGACTATGTGTATTTATTCCAGCATTTCCCTATAAGTTTTCATTACCTAAGTGCTATAAATATTTCCATGAATCAGGTATCTCCTTATAGAAAAAATAACATTGATATAACACATCACTTTTTGAGAGATAATTTTCAAAAGGGTCATATCACTCTAGAATTTATTGGTACAGAAAATCAGTTAGCTAATATTTCTACGGATCCCTTAAATTATGAGAAAATGAACTATATCAAAAATTAATTAGGAATGATAAAATTTGATAAAATTTATTTTTGGGTGATACAACTTTGGGTGAAACACTATTAGGTGACACACTATTTGGTGACACATTGTTGGGAGACACACCATTGGGTGACACACTGTTGGTTTCATTCCTTTAAGAAATTCTATTTTATCAGTTGTTGAACTAATGGGTTCTATGTTTTAAATGATTTTGCCTTATTTTTATAATACTTATTCAAATATTTCTTATTAATATATTTTTATTTCATGTTTTATTTATATTTTTATTTTTCATATACCTAAATACCAAATGATATTAAATAGTAAATTTTCTAATTCTAACACAACTATATTATTTTGTACTTCTTTCTCTCAAGATAGTTCAAAAATACGTATCCCGGACATGAAACATCCAAATTTTTTACCTTGATCTTCTAACAATTATACATATATTCCTGGATGAAGTAATGATGAATGTATTATCTAGATGAGTCATACAATTATAATAAGAGAACATCATAATCTATTAGTCGATTTACTATTGAAACATTCATCCACAGTTGTTAGAAAGAGTTTTTAGAGATGAAAAGTATGTGGAAGAAAAGAGGCTATTTTCAAGTAACTCTTAAGTGATAAAATTCATATAGAAAGAAAGATGGATAGAATGTTTTTCCTATAATGAGAGACCTTTCTACCATAGGTCGGTGAATCAATTTTATCAAAATGTTGATTTTTCCTTTGATGAAAAAGATTAATATTGGATGAGCACAATAATAAATGGTCGTAAATTTTTTGTCACCTCAGAGAAATATTAAGAATTTTTGGATATACCACATGAAGGATTTTATGATGACTAAAAAGGAACCATTCCTAAAAATAGTGAGTTGTTTGTATATGAATATTCCATTGAAGAACTAATTAGAGATAAAATTACCAGAAGACAAGTTACATCTGATTTAAATGGAGAGTTCTGATTTCAATTGATGTTTCTTTAGCACATGTTATGTCATATAAAAGGTGAATTTTACACCCTAAGATTCCAATATGTATATATAATTTTTTTTATGAGACAGGGAAAAAGGATAAATTTGTTTCGGTATTTTATGGTATATATTTCAAAGACGATAAAGCATATTTTAAGATCTAATTCCTTGGTCTATCCAATTATTATTTCAATCATGTTAAATAAAAAAGTCCATGTTTCATATAAGGAGAAAAAATTCATTTATTATGGTGGTTTCTTCGTCTCAAAATAAATTTTCTCAAGAATTATGATCTGTTGGAACCCTTGGATGAAGTAGTGGTTAGCTGATAATGAAAAACTGCATGTTGATTTTAATCTATTTGACCATCCTACACAACCAACAGATATTGTTGACCCAATTCTAGAGCTAGATGAAATAGTAGAGTATACTCATTATGAAGAAGAAAAATCTGTTACAGAAGAATAATTTGATAAAGAGTTGTTTGTTGATGAGGTAAGTGTCCTATACATATCTTCAAAATAATATCCTATTACTTATTTAGATCTGAGTCCACCTAATAGTCTTCCTAATAGAGAAAAGTTTATAAAGAGTGATGAATAAGAAAAAAATGTCTTTTAGAGAGAAATAATTTAAATATAGTTCAAAGACGTATGATGAAGAAGAAAATGGAGATGAAGTAGAGGAAGAAGAAAATAGATAAAATGTTAGTGGAAATGGAGATGCTAGAAATGACAATGTTAATGATGATGGTGATGATGATGTTGATTCTGAATATGATGTTTATGTTGGATAAATTATAAAGAGAGATGTGGAAATTACTTTAGATATACTTAATTATATATATGTATCTCTATATAGAACCAATCTTCTTATAGAGGGGGACCCATCTTTAAAGGAAAGGGATACATATATTGAGGGTAAGAAATCTCCAAGTGATATGTTTTTCACTGATCAAACAATTTATGACTATAATATAGTTGAATAGATGGATGTAATTACTGTTTTTGAGAAACATGTGTCTGAGAAAATGGATAAATAACATGTTTCCAATGAAAAAGATGATGATTATGTACAATTTATCGATACTGCTTCTTCTGATAATAATTCTATTGATTGGAATTTGGAAGATAAATCAACTACTATTGATGTTTAGAAATATTATTTTCTGATGGAAAAAACACCTTCTATTTGTGAATATTATTTTGATGCACCTATCTTAAGTGTTTAGAAATAATTTGGGTTGCTTGTTGTTGTACAAGTTATGGTTGTTCATGGTGTTATAACTTTTATTCATGAATCCCCTTCTGTTACACTCGCTGTAGTTATACATATTTTTAATAATACTTTTTTTGATAAACCTTCATAAAGTAGGGTTGATCCAATGGTAGAGTAATGAGATAAATTCTTGGGTAAAGAGGTAAGTTCACTAAATAATGGTGAACCTTCCATTTCTGAAGAATAGTATCAGGAAGGATCACCAGTTCCCCAAGATGATGTTGCAGGACTGTTAGAAAAATTGGATTCTGTGAGACCACCTATTCTTACATGTGCTGTAAGTTATGTTCTAGAGGATGTGGTCACAAAATGTGACTTGGATGGTTTTAGAGATAAGTTTTATATATTTTGATAAGCTGTTGATGGAACAAGCACCACTACATACAAAGTTAAGTTAAAATGTTGTCTGGTATTTATTTGAGTTGGTAGTCCAACATATCCAACCTAAAATGATGCATCATATACTAGAGATAGATATTGAAAATAAGATCATTAATGGTGAGATATAATCCATGAAGTCTCTACTTGAAGGATTGAATTCTTCTTTTACAGTTTCTATGGATACTATTATTAATACTCTTGAATATGACTGCTCAGACACTTCAACTATTTCTTCTGTAGTTTACGTTGAGTTAATTTGACCAGTGACTCAGAGAACAAAATAAAGAGGGTTCACTTATTTCTTTAAATTATGCCAATACATATCCTCAAGATAACTTAAAAAAGGTATAAAGCGATAATGTTATTAAGATGGTTACCACTTATACACATGACATGAAATCTGACAGGGAGACTATAAATTAGTCTATTAAATATTATCTCTCTAGGATTTACACTAATCATGATATGGATGCTAATTTCAAGTTTTTGACTAATAATTTGAGGATGAAACTTGTTACCCAATCCTTTAAGGAGAAAGTAATATTGTTTAAAGAGATACATCTGGTGTTTCAAATATTTATGAAAGATAAGGGTGACTTTTTAGTGCCATGGATAGAGGTGTTTAGATAATTATTGATTTAATAAACCTTATGAAACCATTTATTCATGTAAAATGAATGAATTTTGTGTCTTATGAAGCAATTACTATTATCCCATTGGTATCTTTTAGACAAAGAGTTACTAGGGATTCCACTAAAAATATCCCTGTAAGATTTCATCCTTTCCCTCTTCCTCTGGAACAAGTAATGAGACAACTCAGAATTGTTGTTGTTATAGAGAATCATCCTCCTCAAGCTATATCTAGTATAAGGCCCCAGGCTTAAACATTACTTAATATTGAGTTATTTTAAGAATACACATTGAGGATCTTTTTAGGTTTAGAGTTTTAGAGAATTAGATCATAAATCATGCATTACATTCCACATTTCAACAAGGCAGTTACATAAAAGATAGTATTCATTATTCCCATCAATGGAGAAATATTTAAAATAAAACATGGATTTTTTCTTGAAACTTTCTCGGCACTATCACCACATCATGTACTTTTCCCTTGAACTGTGAATTTTTTTTCAAAAACCTGGGATGAGCATAAAAAGTTCAGTAAGGGATATAAAAATATGGAATGAAAACATTAGTCCATGTATACATAAGAATCAATGAAATCATACTTTACTCAAAAAAAATAAGCACTTTAACACACCTCATGAAATCATACGATTCATGAATAACTCATAGAAATCATAATACATAAAGGTAACTTGAGGCATTCATAACATTCTTACGTAGGGAGTAACCCTCATGGTTACATTTGGAATACCCATCACAGTATATTTCCTAAATCTATTTGGAGAAACCTTAGTTTTTAACTCCTTCGCGTTACCCAATGCATTGGAGAGCTATCACGGGCTCACCCGCCCATAGTTTACCATGGAACCAACAGTCTTCATAAATAATTCCCAAGAACCATAACATAATCGTATCACATAAAACATGCATAAAGGAAACATAACATTTCCACATTTCAATAACAAGATATCAATACAACACATTGATATAATAAAAACATTATAAAAACCATTTTTAATACCTAAATAAAAGATAATTAAATAATTGGTATTTATTTTTCATTTAAAAAAATGTTATGGCTTGTAGAGAAAGCTGAAACTCAAATAATGGTCACAGCGGCGGAGAAGTCGCTGTCACTGCATACATAAGAAAAAACACTCCTTTTGTCATTTAGTAAAACTCTTAGTATAAAAATATTACTTTTTAATAAAAGTAAAAGTAAAATGGGTTTATACACCGTATAAAAGAAAGTTGTGTATAAAACAAAATATGCCTCAATGAAAGAAGATTGAGATGTAGTCCCTTACCACGTGTCTGACTTGACTCGATCGTTCATTAATCTCCCGAATAATAAACTAGAGTTAATTTATACTTGCTTAAGAACCCTTTTCAAGTTAATTATTCCTTTTATATCACTTATTACCATGTTATGAACATTATGTAATTATTTAAGTTAATAACGATGGTTTTGTCGATCTTTGGTACTTGGGTCAAAAATAAACTTCTTATAATTACAAGTTGTTCTTATGGTAAACTATACATTATATCCATAATTATATTCATGAGGTAGATATAACATATATCATATATATCCAGTATATATTTGAATTTATAATATTACATAACATTTATAGGTAAGAAATAAACTGCACCATTCATGGAGACGGTAAGCCGTACATACGCATGAACTCTTCATTCATTTCTATTTCGTATTTAATGGAATGAAATCATAATGATATAAAGGTATATTATAATTCAAGTATGATATAATATGTAATACCATCAACTCCATCCTTTATACGTCCCACATATGGCATTAACGAATCAAATCACCTTGAGGGGGCAGTAGTCCGTACTTCCTAAAATAAAATTATCGCGTTTACCCATAATGGAAACCATAAAGGTATGCCATAAATGAAAAATACTGAATCATAAAGAAAACATAAACATAATATATATGATATATAAATATAGTGACATCTTAATGGCCACCATGAAACGTGTTAAAAGAATATTGAACAATCATCGTTTCGTGAGGCATTAATTCGCCACTCACAGAAACAATATGTTCTTTAACCATTAGACAGAGGTGTGTGTAAGTGTAAATAAAATACTTATAATAAAAAATACTAGGATATTGAAGATATTGGTATTGTTACAAAAGAAATGAATTAAAAGAGTTTAGGGGGTTGGAGAAGTAAAATAAAACAAAAGAACATAAGAGAAGACATTACCTTTATATCGGGTAACTCCCCTTGGTTTGAACCAATAGGGTTTCTTGAAGAGCTTTCTGCCTAAGGTAAGGCTTATAGGATGAAAAGAGGTATGTGGAGATATAAATTTAGTAGAGTTTGGCTGATCCAATGGCTTGAGAGGTATGAGTAAGGGGGTAGAGGTGGGGGCCTTTTATAAGAGGGAGGAGGGGCATTCTCGGAAATTCATGAAATGTTACTTTATTTTATAATGATTTTCCGATTTTAAAAATCCCAGAAAGATATATTTCTAGGATAAGGTGATAAGGGTTCTAAATCCATCCACAAAATAGGTATTTGATAAGTGTAAGTTGTAGATGTTACATTACCTTTTCATTTTATTTAAATCGTTCATTAATGAGGTAATCACTGCATCATCATGGTGTCATAAATAAATTAATTTATTTAATGTTTAAAAATTATAAAAAAAATATTATGATGTAGGAGATCATTTTATATTTCCAATTACAATTTATAGTCTAAGAGATCATTTATTTATAAAAAATTAAAATTGTTTTACTTAGGTGATACATACTTTTGTTATATTTTCCTTTCTTTAAAAATAAAATGTTAAAATGCCACTATCACACAAAAGTGACTCCATGGGGTCCCTAACTTAGAAAAAGGAATCCCATGGTCATCCATGACACAACCAATAGAATTAGGACACATTTTGTGGTCATTTTATATTATTATGATGTTATTTTATTGCCCTTAACTACCCGATTTCTAATTAATCACGATAATTAAAGATAATTACCGTCGTTACTATTGATAATGTCCAAAAAACAAAAGAGTATTAATTAAATAATTTAGACCTTATGATTCCAAATATTCAATCCATTTTACCAAATTCCAAACATAGAAATTTCAGTAATTATTTTAAAAATAATTCCTGCAGTTAAAACAAATAGCAGGTTTTTTAGAAATAATATATATCAAAAGTTTGACACTTGTTTATGCCCAATTACAAAGTGAAATTAATTAAAATGACCAAAATTGGATTAAAAGGTTAAAATATATTCTAATTAAATTTGAAAACCAATTAAAAAGATAATATAACAATATAATTAAATTAGATTAAAAAGCAGTTTTGAAGTAAAATGCAGTATTTTTCACTATTCATTAAAAAATGAATATTGTTAGAAAAATACAAAAAATTTATCCAAAGTAAATTTCAATGTCCCAATTCTAAATAATAAGTTTATTTTGACAAATAGATCATATAAAATATTCAATAGTTATATTTAAAAATGGTTTTCCATCAAAAGGCAGTAAAACAATATTTTAAAAATATTAGTGTATTCTATGCTTGAGATTAGATTTATTCTCATTTTAAGTCTCTAAAACACTATCTAATTCATAAAAATACATAGATATGAAAATCCATAATTCTTTACTTACTTGGGATGTTACATCCTTCCACCATTTAGAAAATTGTGTCCCCATAATTTATTTACTTATCGAATAAGTGGTGGTATTTGTCCCTAATTGCATTTTCAGATTCCCATGTTGGCTCTTCAATCATCTGGTTTTTCCATGAAACCTTTACTTGATGAATCACCTTATTCCGCAATAATTTCTCTCTATGGTCAAGAATCTGGACCGGTTGTTCCTCATAATATAGATTATCTTCCAGCTGAACTACCTCTGGACTCAAAACATGATATGGATCTGGCATGTACTTCCTTAACATTGAAAAATGAAAGACATTGTGTACCTGAGATAAACTTGAAGGTAAATCCACTATTTATGCCACTGATCCAACTCTATCCAGAATTTTATATGGTCCCATGAACCATGGACTAATGTTTCCTTTCTTACTAAATCACATCACACTTTTCCATGGGGAAACTTTGAGGAAGACATGATCACATACCTCAAAAGAGAGATCCTTCCCCCTATTGTCCGCATAACTTTTCTGCCTGCTATGAGATGTTCTTATGTGTTTCTGTATCAGCTGAACTTTTTCTGCCAACTCTTCTACCAATTCTGGTCCCATTAACTTCATTTCACCCACTTCATCCCCAAAAGCTGGAGTTCAACACCACTTCCCATATAATGCCTCAAATAGTGCCATCTGTATACTGGAATGAAAAATATTATTATAAGAAAACTCAACCAATGAAAGATGTTGGTCCAAAATTCTATGATAATCCATTGAACAAGAACGTTGCATATCGTCCAAAGTTTGAATTGTTCGTTCTGACTGCCCATCTGATAGAGGATGAAAAGCTGTACTAAAATTTAATTCAGTACCCAACGACTTCTGAAGGCCTTTCCAAAAGTTTGAAGTAAACCTAGGATCATGATCAGATACAATGAAGATGGGAACTCCATGTAACCTAACTACCTCTTTGAGATACAAACGAGAATGATGATCTAGGGAAAAAGTATCTCGTATAGAAAGGAAATGAGAATATTTAGTTAAGCGATCAACAATAACCCATATCACATTATTACCTCAAGGTGTATTCGGCAACCCCACAACAAAGTCCATGGATATATTCTTCCACTTCCACTCTAGTACTGGTAAAGGCTGAAGCATCCCTTTTGGTAACTGTTGCTCTACTTTAACCTATTGACAAGTCAAACACTTCACTGTAAAATCAATAATATCTTTTTTCATTCCATCCCACCACTAATACTCCCGATGATCTCTATACATCTTAGTACTTCCAGGATGAATTGAAAATAGAGAATTATGAGCTTCACATAACAACTCTCTCTTCAACTGTGAATCACAAGGCACACACAATATCTTCCCAAATCTCAAAAGATAATCATTATCAATGTTGAATTCAGGTAACAAACCCTTCTGAACTAGCTCTACCTTTTTCTACAACTCACTGTCTTGCTTCTAAGCTTGCTTAATTTTGTCTGATAGAGAAGATTTCACTAATACCTGAAACAAAACAGAAGAACTTCCTGCACCAAAAACTTCTATGCCAAAGTTCATCAAATCCTTAACCAAAGGATCACGATCCAAACGTAACATGTTTAATGAAGCATTACTTTTTGGACTCAAAGCATCAACCACTTTATTTTCTTTTCCCGAATGGTAATGAATTGTACAATCATAATACTTGATTAATTCTATCCATATCCTTTGTCTCATGTTCAATTATTTTTGAGTGAATATATACTTTAAACTTTTGTGATCAATATATATTTCACACTTTACACCATACAAATGATGCCTCCAAAATTTTAAAGTGAAAACAACATCAGCTAATTCCAAATCATGTGTAGGGTAATTTACCTCATGAGTTTTCAACTATCATAAAGTACATGAAATTACCTGATCATTCTGCATTAGGATGCAACCATGTCCATTCAATGAAGCATCACTGTAGATAACAAACTCACCACTTCTGGAAGGTAGTGCCAAAACTGGAGCATTCACCAATATTATTTTCAAATCCTGAAAAACAATCATCACATTATTTTATCCAGATAATCATAACACCCTTCCAAGTTAGCTTAGTCATTGGACTAGATAACCATGAATTTTTTTTAACAGACCTTCGGTAATAGCTTTCCATACCAAGAAATCTACGAATCTCGGTTATATTTTTGGGTCTTGTCCATTCTTCAACGACCTTTGTTTTTACACGATCAATAATTATTCCATATTTAGAAACAATGTGACCAAAGAAAGAAATTTTTTGCAACTAAAACTCACACTTGCTGAATTTCCAATACAATTTCTTTTCTTTTAAGGTTTGAAAATAACCCTTAAATGACTTTCATGCTCCTCTTTACTATTAGAAAACACCAAAATATCATCAATGAAAACAACCACAAAGTTATCCAAGACCTCATGAAAAATTCTATTCATAAGGTCCATGAATACAACATGGGCATTGGTTAATCCAAAAGGCATTACTACAAATTCATAATGGCCATATCTTGTACGAAATGCAGTCTTCAGAATATCTGATTCCTTTTCCTTCAACTGATGGTACCCTGATCTCAGGTCAATCTTTGAAAAATACTGAGCTCCCTGGAGATGATCAAACAAATCATAGATATGAGGCAAATGATATTTTATCTTAACAATGATGTTATTCAAGGCTCTATAATCAATTAAAAGTATCATTGGACCATCTTTCTTTTTAATAAATAAGACAGGAGCACCCCATGGTGATGTGCTAGGTCGAATGAAACGTTTCTATAATAAATTTTGAAATTTATCCTTCAACTCTAAAAGTTCAATTTGAGCCATTCGATAAGGGGGTTTTGAAATTGGCTTAGCATCAGGAACTAAGTCAACAATAAATTCAACTTCCCGATCTGGTATTATTCTAGGAAACTCATCAAGAAAAACATCAGGATACTCATTTAACACTGGCACATCATTAATCTGAATGGTTCCTTTGTTTTCAACAATATGTGCAAGGTAACATTGATTTCCATCTTTTACATGTTTCTCAGCCTCTTGATATGTTATCAAAAGTAAGGGTTCCTTCTTGTACACAAACTGAAAGTATTTTTGAAAAGAAACTTCTTTAGCTCTACAATAAATCTCATAATGGTAAAAAGAGAGCCAATCCATACCCAGGATAACATCAAACTCTACTAGAGGTAAAAAAAAAATAAGGCTTGAAAGTAGGTTCTTTCCACGGATAAGGATCAGAAGATTCTTATAAATTCTTTTTGCCACAACATTTCCCCCGGGTGTTTTTACCACAAGTTTAGGAGTCATTTCTTGAGACGGGAATCCCAATTTACTAGAAATTTTTTCAGAGATGAAAGAATGTGTAGACCCCAAATCAAAAAACACATTGGCATAATCTGAAAAAACAAAAAAATTACCTGATACCACTTCATTTGACGGCCCAACATCTGCTGAGGTAGTTGCAAAGGATTTCACCACACCTTTCTGCTTGTAGTATGACTTCTTCCCATCATTTGAGCTCTTTGTCGAACACTCATTTGCATAATGACCCATCTCATTGCACTTGAAACATTTCACTAACTATAAATCAAAATTGGTCTTACCATCACCCTAATCTTTTTAGTGCAATCACAAGTCTTATGTCCCATATTACCACATCGGTAGCACCTTCCATAATTCAAAAGACATTCCCCAGCATGCTTTTCACCACATTTATCAAAAAAACTGAAAACTTAGTTTTCTTACCATCAGACCTTTTTGAAGGATTCTTCCCTTTCTTCTACCACCTCAGTCTCTTCTTCTGTTGGTTGTTATAGAACACTTGATCATCCGCAAACTCCATTTCCACCTTCTCTGCATATCGAACAAGCTTTTCATAACTCTTGAACTTGCGAGAATCTAAAGCCCTTCAATATTTTGGCTTTAATCCTGAGTAAAAATGATTTATTTTACTATCAAGGTCTCAGATAATATTTGGAACATACCTTGCCAATCGAGTGAACATTTCTTCATAAGCAGCCACTGAGTCGTCCTCTTGCCTCAATTCCAAGAATTGTTTTTCCATACTAATTCGAATAACCTTAGGAAAATATTTCTCATGAAACATACCTTTGAATTCATTCTCATCAAGAGCATCAATCTCATCAGCGTCCCTAATATTTCTAACCATCGACCACCACTGATCTGCTTCACCCTCCAAACGGTAAATAGCAAGACTAACCTTTTGATTGTCTGAACATCTCATGACATAGAAAATCTTCTTCAGTGCTTTAATCCACCCTTCAATTAGCACAAGTTCAGATGATCCTCTAAATGATGGGGGATGTTGCCTCATGAAATGTTCCACCACTGTCAAGTTCCTCTGCAGTTGACCTGGATGATCTCGTGCATGGATACCACCACCATTTATCGCTTGAGTCAAATACTCCATTACAACAACAAACTATTATGTTCCAATTCCGACCATCCCAGGATGCTGATTCGGAAGGTCATTTCGTTCTGCATGCCTTCCTAGCACTTCTTCCTTGTTTCCTCTGCGAAAAACCATTCGAAACAAACATGTCTTAGATGACGCAACATGGTAATCTTCGAATGATATATCATTTCAATTTTACCATAAGAAAAATATTTTTTGATAATCATTTAATAGAATTCTAACTCCTAAAGTTATCTAAACCGACCTCTGATACCAACTATAAGGCCCCACCCTTAAACATTACTTAATCTTGAGTTATTTCAAGAATACACATTGAGGATATTTTCTGGTTTAGAGTTTTAGAGAATTAGATCATAAATCATGCATTACATTCCACATTTCAACATGTTGGTTACATAAAATACAGTATTCATTTTTCCCATCAAAGGAGACATATTTAAAATAAAACATGGATTCTTTGTTGAGACTTCCTAGACACTATCATCACATCATACAATTTTCCTTTGACATGTGAAAAACATTTCCAAAACTTGGGATGAGCATAAAAACTCAGTAAGGGATATAAAAATACAGAATGAAAACATTAGTACATATATACATAAGAATAAATGAAATCTTACTTTACTCATAAAACATAAGAAATTTAACACACCTCATGAAATCATAAGATTCATGAATAAATCATAGAAATCATAAGACATAAAGGTAACTTGGGACATTCATAACATTCTTACGTAGGGAGTAACCCTCATGGTTACGTTTGGAATACCCATCGTAGTATATTACCTAAATCTCTTCGGAGAAACCTTACCATTTAACTCCTTCGCATTAACAATTGAATTGGAGAGCTTTCATGGGCTCACCCGCCCTTATTTTATCACAGAACCACCCGTCTTCATAAACAATGCCCAAGAACCATAACATAATCATATCACATAAAACATGCATAAAGGAAACATATCATTTCCAAATTTCAATCAAAAGATATAAATACAACACATTGATATAATAAAAACATTATAAAAACAATTTTCAGTACCAAAATAAAATAAAATTAAAACATGGTATTTATTTTTCATTAAAAAAATGTTATGGCTTGTAGAGGAAGCCAAAACACAAATAATGGTCACGATGGTGGAGAATTCGCTGTCGTCGCATACGTAAGAAGAAACATTCCTTTTTTCATTTAATAAAACGCTTCATATAAAAATATTATTTTTGAATAAAAGTATAAGTCAAATTGGTTTATACACCATATAAAATAATGTTGTGTATAAGGAAAAATATGCCTCAATGAAAGGAGATTGAGACGAAGTCCCTTACCTCGTGTCCGACTTGACTCGATCGTTCTTTAATCTCCTGAATAATAAACTAGAGTTAATTATTACTTTCTTAAGAACATTTTTAAAGGTCATTATTCATTTTATATCACTTATTACCATGTTATTAACATTATGTAATTATTTAAGTTAATAATGGTCATTTTTTCCATGTTTGGTACTTGGGTGAAAAATAAACTTCTTATAATTAGAAGTTGTTCATGTGGTAAAATATCCAAAATATCCAAAATTATATTCATGATGTAGATATAATATATATCATATATATCCAGTATATACATGCATTTCTAATATTACAAAACATTTAGTGGTAAGAAATTAAATGCACCGTTCATGGAGATGGTAAGCCGTACATGCACATGAACGCTACTTTCATTTCTATTTCATATTTAATAGAATGAAATCATAATGATATAAAGGTATATTATAATTACAGTATGATATCATATGTAATACCATTAACTCTATCCTTTATACATCCCACATATGGCATTAACTAACCAAATCACTTTGAGGGGGTGGTAGTCCGCACTTCCTAAAATGAAATTATCGCGTTTACCCATAATGAAAACCATAAAGGTATGCCATAAATGAAAAATACAGTAGAATAAGGAAAACATAAACATAATATATATCATATATAAATAGAGTGACATCTTAATGGCCACCACAAAAGGTGTTAAAAGAAGATTGAACTATCATCGTTTCGTGAGGCAGTAATTCGCCACTCATAGAAATAGTATGTTCTTTAACCATTAGACAGAGGTGTGTGTAAGTGTAAATAAAATCCTTCTCATAAAAACATCCTAGTATATTTAATATACTGGTGTTATTACAAAATAAATTAATAAAAAGAGTGTAGGGGGTTGGAGAAGCAAAATAAAACAAAAGTACATAAGAGAAGACATTACCTGTATATCGGGTAACTCCCCTTGGTTTGAACCAAAAGGGTTTCTTGAAGAGATTTCTGCCTAAGGTAAGGCTTCTAGAATGAATAGAGGGATGTGGAGAGATAAAATGAGCAGAGTTTGGCCGATCAAATGGCTTGAGAGGTGTGGGTAAGGGGGTAGGGCTGGAGGCCTTTTATAAGAGGGAGGAGGGGAACTCTTGGAAAGTCCTGAAATGTTACTTTATTTTAAAATGAGTTTTGGATTTATAAGGTCACACAAAGATATATTTCAAGGATAAGTTGTTAAGGTTTCTAAATAAACCCATACAATAGGTCTTTGACAAGTTTTAGTCTTATATTTTACATTATATTTTCATTTTATTTAAATCATTCATTAATTAGGTAATCGCTGCATCATCATGGTGTCATAAATAAATCAATTTATTTAATGTCTAAAAATTATAAAAAAAAATTATATGATGTAGGGAATAATTTTATCCTTAAAATTAATATTTATAGTCTAAGAGATCATTTATATAGCCAAAATTAAAATTGTTTTACTTATGTGATACATACTTTTGTTATATTTTCCTTTCATTAAAAATAAAATGTTAAAATGTCACTATCACACAAAAGTGATTCCATGGGGTCCCTAAGTTGGAACAAGGCATACCATGGTAGTCCATGACACAACCAGTAGAATTAGGACACATTTTGGGGTAATTTTATATTATTATGATATTATTTTATTACCCTTAACAACCCAATTACTAATTAATCACGATAATTAAAGATAATTACCATCGTTACTATTCATAATGTCCAAAAACAAAAGAGTCTTAATTACATAATTTGGAACATTTGATTCCAAATATGCAATCCATTTTACCAAATTACAAACACATAAATTGCAGTAATTAATTTAAAAATAATTCCTATTGTCAAAACAAATAGCGGGTTTTTTAGAAACAATATCTATCAATAGTTTGACACTTGTTTATGTCCAATTACAAAGTGAAATTAATTAAAATGAACAACATTGGATTGAATGGTAAAAATATATTCTAATTAAACTTGATAACCAATTAAAAAGATAATCCAACCATATAATTAAATTAGATGAAAAAGCAGTTTTAAAGTAAAATGCAGTATTTTCACTATTCATTAAAAAAATGAACATTGTCAGAAAAATACCAAAAATTTATCCAAAGTAAATTTCAATTTCCCAATTATAAATAAAAAGTTTATTTTTAAAAATAGAGATTATAAAATTTTCAATAGTTATATTTAAAAATGGTTTTCCATCAAAAGGCATTAAAACAATCTTTTAAAAATATTAGTGTATTCTATGTTTGAGATTAGATTTATTCTCATTTTAGTCCTCTAAAACACTATATAATTCATAAATAGACATAGATATGAAAATCCATAATTCTTTACTTACATGGGATGTTACATCTAGACTCCCACAATGGTGTTCTAATTAATTTTCTAGAGCTTCTCGAGACCATAATACACCAACTGTCTCAGATCTAGAGAAATACAAGGACAATGTAAAAGATCCTTTGGACCCTTCTTCCTAGCCGTGACAATGTTGTTGGACTATACATTCTATTTTGATGGGATTTTTTTTGTAAAATAAATTTGATTGTAATATATTTTATTCCATTTACTTATCTTTTCATATAATATTAACATTATTTTCTACATAATTTTTTATTATGTTTTACCTTTTTGATAATCCCAAAAGGGGAATAAGGGGAAGTGTATGGAATTTATATTTATTTATGATTTATTTCTTCTCAATACAATGATCATTTCTCTTTATTTAATAATATTTCTTATATTTATTCATTACCATATTGATATATACGCACACTATTATAATTTCTCTTTGATATCATGTTTTTTGAGCTTACACTTTTTTAATATTACATTTGATTATACGAATTGTTTACCTTTGATTCCATGATTTGTGATCATAAAATAGTGGGATATTACTGAACTACTTGTTTTAATCAAAAAAATTCTTATTATAACGATGTTAATTCATTTCATGTTTTTATGTGTTTTATAATATGAGATAGGTGATGAAATTTTTTCTAAGTAGTTTTCTTTGTGGAGGCTGAGTCACCATCACACATAAACCCACCAAGATAACCAACCACCAACTATGAAAATTATAAATGTTCTAAAATGAGTCACCACCCAGATAGAATATTGAAAAAGTATGAGTAACCGTTACTAATGTCTCACCATCATCTATGAGACACCACCCGAGTGAGCATTTAGTGAAGTATGGTTGTCGCACCGCCATAGTGCATTTTTTGGTAGAGTATGAGACACCAACAATTTGACCTACCACAAGAAATATTCATGACCAAGGATAAATCACCGCTAGATGAGATATAACCATCATGGAATTTTGGTTATGTAAAAGACACCGTAAGACTCTGAGTCACCGATAGATCTTTTCATCACCAGACTAAGACAATGCCACTGTTACTCAAACTTATTTACGTTGAATTAAATTAAATTATAACTATATTATGGAATTTAATGCCAAGAATATTTTAATTACTTCCACATAAATTCTCGATATAATTCATTTAAGAGTGTGTTAGACATGCTGTACGAGGAACCAGGATATCCAGATGCATATGGACATTCTTCCTGCTGTTGTTGTTAATAAAGAAGTATATTTCCTAATGCAAAAATGGATGGGATGAAATAGATGTTCTAAAAGGTTTTACACACACACAATATAGAAGAAACATATTTCAATAATATGAAGAAATTACTATTTATATCATGCTCTACTCATATAAGGAAGAAATAGATAAATAATTATCTAGTGCCTTCATGTTTTCAAGAACATAAGTGTCTATAAAAATCTGTTTTACTGAAGTTTTAAGAGGTCTAATTGATCTATATTTTCCAAAAAATTTCTAGGGGTCATGAGTTACACTATATAAAAAACCAAGAATATCTATTTATTTATATTTTTATATTTCGTTGTTTTTTATTCCTTTTACATTACAAGAAGTGTGTGATAATCTATTTATTTTCACATGCACTGTCTTATGCTAAAAACTGGAAGATACACTGGCATCTTAAAAATATCTTTTCTATCATTTATACTCCCAGGTATAACTGCGGTAGAGGTCCTGTGTGACCTTTTGTGTGTTTTACTCCTACAAATAATAGATGAAGATGGTTAGTGTAGTCTAGAAAGTTGTATAATATTGTAAAACACAATCCCAGTTTTCGATCAAACTATTAATTTATATGAAATGATTGGGGGAAGGTGATCACCAAGTGGACATGACTAAGTCTCATCTTGATATTGAACCTCTTATATTCAAAATTTAGCTGCTTGTTTTATTTTTTTTACTTGGAATTTGTTCATTAAAACTAAAAATCGATTTTAAACTGTATAGAAAATAAATAATTTTATAGTTAACCTCAATTAGTGTTTTTTAAGGTTTAAATTAAGTAAATTGATTTAAAAGGATTAATTAATGTTTTATAATATTTTATCCAGGAACATATCAATCTTGTAAGAAATATTTTAAAATATTGAAACTTATAACAGTCTACTATTTTGAATAACTATTATGATTTTAAATTAATTGGGGGAACATTTTTATTCCTTTTTGAATGAAAAAAATTTTGGGTAATCAATTCACCCCGCTCTTTTGTTATTTACTCTGACTAAAATGAGTGTTTTTTCACTATATTGAGCTTTTCATATTCCGTTTTAAGTCATTTTAATTATCCATATGAAACTATTCTATAATTAATTCATTAAAAACTATTCTTGATAATCTAAGGAAGATGAATCATATTAAGGGTGAGAACAAATTTTGAGTAAGGGTCAACATAAGAATTACCTATTTAATATCAGTTGTGTGCATAAGAAGAGAATAATTAGATGATGAAATAATCAAATTGAAGTATCATAATATAATAATATTAATACCCTTTAATACTCAAATAATCAATTATGAAACATGGCATAAATATTTATTAAAGGAAAGAGTCATATGAATGAATAATCACAAGCCATGTGGTTTCATTCTTGAACAAGAATTCAATAAAAACCTAGAGAAAGAATAAAGAAAACTTGTTGGTAGGTTGGAACATAATATTCATAAAATATTTTAAACATGTGTAAAAAATAACTTTAACCTAGTTAAAACCATTAGAGAAACCCTCTGATAACTCCCTCATTATTTCCTATAGTGGCAATGAATATCATCCAATTCATTAGAGTAATATCTTGGTGCACCCATCATATAAGCTATATCGGGATCAACCAATGATTTGTGGGATAACCCATTTTATAAGATATATATGGCCCACTCGGAGCTATCTATTCATACCCATAATAAAAGTTATATCAGGCTCACTTGACACTATTTGGGTGCACCCATCATATAAGATATATCTGGATCACCTTGGAGTTATAATTGGGCTCAACCCTTCACGTAATATGTATCGAGCTCATCCATTCATCATCAATAATGTACAAGAACCATTAATGAATAAATAAATTATAATAATTAAATTTTCAATCATAAAAATAATAAATTATCTTTCATATCTTGATTAACATGTGCAAAGGAAATGAGTTCCATGTAAATTTCATAATCTAACTAGATAAAGAATAAGGATGGAATCAATACATTAAATCCTCAGTGAATTGTATGCAATATTCAGGATTGTTGATGTTAATGGATGAAAATACCATTAAAAGGTCATTAAAAAAATTCATATAGAAAATAACCTTTTCACATTGAGTGACATTAAATGATGTCATCTTTGATAGAAAATTATTTTGAAAGATCACATAGAACATTTCTTGAGGAAAATATCGTTTCTAATTTGAAAAAAAATATTTAAAATATACAACATTCTAAAAAATTAATGAAAAATTTTCATTGAAAATAAACTTTGAAACATAAAAAGGAATATAAAAAACAAATAATGGTCATGAAGGTGGGATAACACCTTCATGATGTAAATGATAAAAATAAACATTATTTTTAAATAATTTATAATGTGAGTCAAAAGTGACCCATTTGGAAAATGATAAGAAGTGTACTTTTAAAACCATATAAATTAATGTCAATGGTAATGTAAAATAGATTTTTTAAACCAATTATTTTTAGAAATAACATTTTTAAAACATTTTTGAAAACATGGATACAAAAATGAATGAAAGATAATTTAAAAGAAAATACAAGGTTGATATCACTTTCAAAAAACATTCATGATATTTATTTAATAAATATGAGAGGAAAATAAAAATAAAACAAGTTAACAACCTTCCTACATATTGGATAAGAAATATATGTGGTTCAACAAAGTAATATCATTTTATTTACTCTAAAGTAACTGTGAACATAAATACTCTTAAAAGAAAGGATATTCTAACATAATTATTTTTCCACTTTGGGAGGTGCTCCATCATAAGACCCATGAGAGAATAAATTCAAATGAAACTTTAAATATCATGAAAATAATTAAATTAATTATATTAAATATCAAATGAGAATTAGATACACCTTATAAAAGAATATAGGTTTATAACATAACATATATCCCAAAAGAATACAATTTGAGACAATAAACCCTTATAATGATTTTAACATTGAAGTGATAATTATTAATGAATTGTTTATGTTTATCAAATTTAATCATAATAAAACATGTTGAAATAAAAAATAAGTTAATAAAATTCATTGCACACTTAATCTTATAATATCAAAGACAATGAAGTAGTAATATAACCTAATGAAAATAAGTTGAGTTATGAAATTATTTCCACTTGCTAAATTTCAAGTCAAATCCCTTTGGATGAAATAATTCAAATTGAAACTTAAATTAACTTGATGTATGAATTATTCATAATATTAAATGTAAATGGAGTTTTATATAAACCATATAAATTAAATTAGGTTCATTAAATTATAAAATTCTTCAATGAAGGAAAATTTAGATAAAGCCCCTTACTGATTTAGTAATCTCTAGATCGAAACCTCATGAAAGGGAGAACCTCATATGGATTTTTAAATAAAAATATTTTTTTATCAAAATATTTATAAAATAAAATTATGTGGAGTATATTCACCTTGCAATAAAAATATGTGGTGAATATGGCATATGTCTTAGAGAAGTAAAATCAAGAAGAGAAACCCTTAACTCGAGTTTGAATCATCACGTATGTTCTTTATCTTCCTGAATAATAAACATATGTTAACTAATTACTTTATTAGAAAATTTTTATATTTTATTATTACTTAATAAATTATATTTTCAAAGGATTTTTTTGATGATATACAACTTATGTGTCCAAAATAACGTTGGTAGGTTGACTATGGTTAAAGAGGTAATTTTTTTAACATTTATAGAATAATAATCATGAAATAATTATCAATTTTATACAAAATATAAACTTTTAAAACTAATAATATTATATAGTTATGATAAATGAACAACGTTACAATCATAGAGATGGTAGTCTGTATTTATGTGTGAGTAACGTCTACATTTTTCAATGATCATTATGAGAATGAGGTAAGTAATTTTTTATATTTCTGTAATGATAATAATTAATAAATAATATATTATTTAATTAAATATACTTATATATACCATCCATGTGTTTTTCTGATGAAAAAGAATCACTTCGCTTCATTGAGATGGTAGTCCACGTGTACACACAAATGATGTTATCGTTTTTCAGTGTAAGAAATAAAATTATATATTTAAATTTTATAATGATAAACATGTCTTTAATATAATAATTATGTCTTTTATATCCCATATATTCATTAAAATTTTTCCATATTACTTTCTATGAAAAGACATAGTGAAAATAGAATCACATCATTTTGCGTGGTGATAATTCACCATACACATGAGTGACATTATCATATACACTACAAAATAAAAAATAAAAAGGTATGCCTGATATTATAGCTCCATATGTATAAATATTATTCAATTTAAATATTTATTCTTTAAACATATCTATATAACAATCTGTGATAGGAGATGATGGAAAATGAATTGTAAAGACCCGTAAATTTCAAGGGAAATTTTTTCTTAATTTTCTTTGGGATTTTACGAGTACGCAATATCTGACGGCACCTGATTCCAAGGCCCGGTGTGCCCGAAATCAATTTCCAGAGTTTAGCTCAGGCACGTTCAGCTAACGAACGAGTGGGTTTTTCTAACTTTGGAACCGGTGCTCAGAATCGAAAACCAAGGGCACCGATGAAACCGTAGCGTCGGTTTTTTCTTAGGAAGTTTTTTTTGGAGTTGAGTTTTCTCAGAATTAGTTGTTTAAAAAAAGGGATTAAGATTAAAGTGAAATTAAAATCGTGTTACAATTTTTATTCTACATTCTTAAGTGGTTTATCCCATGTGAGGGAGTTGGGGTGGGACCCAATGATGTTCTAACCTCCCTTGAGAGGATTTAAGATGAGGTGGGGCCCACACGAGCCCCCACCTTTTCATTTTTCCTTAACTCTTTTTTAAAACCTCTTTTGTCATTAAAGTTGCCAACTTATCACTTCAATTAATTTTAAGAAGTTATGTTTAATAAAATGAAGTGAATTAAATTATGAATGTTTGCATTTTAAAAGTGTTGGAAAAAGTAATAAAATAAGGCTAAATCCTTATTTTATTTTGGTTGCTTCGTTGTGTCGAGAGAGGGAGTGTTCTACAATCGAAGAACTACATCCTCCTCCTTGAAGAACGCGAAGAACATCGATGCGCCTTCCTTCATTCTTTTTTCCCACGACAAAGGAAGGGAGACGCCGTTTCACCTCAGACAATCTCCGTCAACGTGTACGAAGCCACACCCCGCGACGCCATTTTCCACGGCGCTCATTGGTCGTCAACACATTATTGAGGTAGGGGTTTGATTTTGTTCGTGAATATTCCTTGCCGTTCATGGTCAATTTCTTTGGGACGCTTGTTATCAATTTAATAAGAGGAGGTCAGACCGCACGAACACGGCCGACCCTCCTCCCCCTTTCTTGTTGTGTTCGTTGCGGCTCGAAAGAAGGTGGCGCGGTGCAACGACACCGCGCAGAAACTTGGAGGAAAGCACCGAAGAAGCGCGACGCTGGAGAACCACGAAGACACCGCAGCCGGAGCGGGGCGCGGCGCCGTTGCGCCGCGCCCCGCTGGTCGAACCAAGGCCGCAGACTTTGGCCATGGCGGAGCAGGGAGCGGCGGCTGGAACCGCGGGCCGCCGGCGCGTCGGAGGGGCGGGACAGTGGGGTCCTGCGGCGGTAGCACCGACCGGCTAGTCGGGCCGGCCGTTCGGAGAAGGCCGGGGGTCGTAACCCCCGGCTGGAAAAAGGAGTGGCCCCCAAGTGGGGGACACCATTTTAAAACAGGGGGGAAGTGCGCCCCCTCCCCTTCCGCGAGAGCTCGGCCAACAACGAGCTGGCCACGCGGGCCGTGCCCGTGCTAGGCCAATCGGCCCCCCAGGCCGGGCCGGGCAGCGCAGGCCGGGCCTGGACGCGCTGGCTGGGCCGAGCCGCGCCGGCGGGGCCGGGCCGCACCCACCGGGCTGGGCCGTGCCTTATCTGTCCAGACCCGGACCCGGGTCGGGTCGACCCGGTTCGGGCCGACCTAGGGGGTCTTGGGCCGGGTCGGTCTGGGCCCAAAACCCCCTAAAACGGGACAGGTTCGTTTAAATGCCCGTAACGTGGTATAAAGACCTCCGATTGACACACCGTCAGTTGCGATGTGATCCTTTGATCGAGACGGTCGTTTCCGTATATTACACTCAAGGTTTCAGAGAACTTTGGGTACGACCGAGTTGGTTCGAACCCGAAACCAACCGGGCCCTTGGAGCAGAAACACTTATAACTTGAGCTCCGGACGTCCGATTGAAGTGCCGTCGACTTTGTTGGATTTATCTTAGTGAGACAGACATTTTGGATTACTCTGCTCGAGGATTGGACGTAGTTGGAGTGTGGTTGGGTTGGTATTGATTTAACAACCAACCGGGCCCCTGGAACGAAAAAGCCAATAACTCTCAGACCAGGCGTCCGATTGACGCGCCGTCTGTCACGTTGAGTTCCTTTTGTCGAGACGGAACTTTGGGATACATCAAATCCGGACTACGTGTCAGTTGATGTATCGAAACCCTTGGCTTGTGGAGCGGACCCTCCCAGAATCGAGCATGCTGTGTGCGGGAACCCTAAAGCTGGCTGCGACTACGATGACGATTACGACTACACTGAAATCCTCCGTGGGTTCGGCAGCGATGACGACTGCACTGAATTCCTTCATGGGTTCGGCAGCGATAAAGACCGTACTGAAATCCTCCATGGGTTTGACGGCGATGACTACTGTTCTTGTATCCTACGTGGGTCTGACAGTATTTGACCTCTGTTGTAGCATCCTACGTGGGTCCGATAGAGTGGATGGTCTTGTATCCTATGTGGGTCCAACAACTTAGCTGGTCTAGTATCTTACGTGGGTCCTTGCTTAGATGAATCAGTGGCTACATATCATCATCTCTATCACCTTACGATGAAGTATACCTGTGTGAGTTGAGTCTTTACTTTCAATCATTAACTTCGATATGATTGACATGCTTCTTATGTGGATTGTGTTGTGCTTTCCTGTGTGGATTGGGTCTTACTATCCTGTGTGGTTGTGATCGAACGTGGGATCGGATGTTGGAGCCGAACTAAAATTGACGACTTAGGTATACGTATGGGAATATACCTAAGTAGTGTTGGATGTTACTTCGTGATTGTACCTTTCTTTTGTGGATTATCCTTTTTGGATTCTGGGAGACCCTCAGTGGTCTCGGGGTTCCTACTGAGTTGCGTATACTCACCCCTGCACGGGCTATGCCCGCACTACGTTGTGTTGGATGCAGACGACGGACAACACTGATCGTGTTTGAGGCTTTTGGAGCAGTCAGTACCTAGAGGTGGACCACTGGGCGGGACGTACACGGAGCGGACGGTTGGACCCGAGGAGTTGAGGAGGCTATTTGTGCCCACCCTTCAGGTGGGACTTCCAGTGGACGGCTCAATGTTGCTGCTTTAATTTCAGTTGTTGTACTTTCTTTCCAGTTGTACTTTACTTTCAGTTTGGGTTTGTATTCTGGCCCATTTACTTTCCGCACTTATTATTGTACTCAGTTTACTTAGTGTTTACTTCTGCAAGCTTACTCTGTGGTGTTTGTTTACTTTATAAAGGCAATGTCTTCCCCTTTTTGTCAGGATTTATACCTTGGTGCTAGTCTCCAGCACCTAGCCTATGGAAGGCGGGCTTGGGGTAGTCACGAGATGAGTCCCGAGGATGGTTCGTGACAAAATGGTATCAGAGGAGTTCGGTTCTACCGCAAAACTCAGTAATCTGATCTTTCTTCTCTGTGAATCAATAGTGTTAAGGGTATTTAGTGTGGTTATCAGTCCAGGGAGTCCAGTGTTGGTTCGGCGGCCGACGTATCCGTACACCAGGACCCTAACTTCTGATTTTTGACTCAATGCATGAAAACATTGATTGCATGTGTGTTTCAAAAGATTTATTTTTGATTACTTTGTGTCAGCTCACCAGGTATACTGTTTTGACCATGGCACACCTGTTTCTTTTCAGGATGTCCCAACTATGGTAGCCAGCTAGGGTTCAGAGCTTTGTGCGAGAAGACAGCCCACCGAGCGACGAGGCATCAGTGTAGGGCCCTTTTTCAACGGAGGCACCGGCGGTACCTCTACCCGCCGAGCCACCGATGCCACCAGCCCTAGCTGATGAGAGTGCACATCGCCTTAGTGCACTGTAGGAGTTTCAGCGTCAGAGACCGCCCAGGTTCTGTGGGGAGATGGACCCTTAGGCAGCTGAGGATTGGATGGAGGCTATAGTTCGAGTTTTCAGGTTAGTGGGGAGACCGGGTGACCTCATGGTGATCCTTTCAGTGTGCCTTCTGCATGCAGAAGCAGGTAGATGGTGGAGCTTGATGCTCCAGGTCCACGATGAGGCATATCTTTTCTGGATGGACTTTGAGATCCTCTTCTGCTCGAAGTTCATCCCAGCCACCCTCCGTGCAGTGTGCATCCAGGAGCTACTACAGCTGCGGCTGGGCAGTGTGATGATCGCCCAATACTCGGCAAGATTTACCGATCTCACGCACTATTCGACGGACATGGTACGAGACCCATTCTTCCAGGCCCGGACCTTCGAGAAGGGACTGAGGCATGAGATCAGGGCATCGATGATCTCCCTCAGCATTCCGACATAGGCAGGAGTACTGGAGTGAGCCCTTCTCATAGAGATCTTTCTTGGTGAGCCTACACTAGCAGCGAGACCTAACGCAGGGCGGTACGTAGAAGATTCATCTGTAGCTGGCAGTCGACGGACATCATAGGGGTTCAGGTGGACCAGACCATTAGGCCGACTACCTCAGGACACTGGCTTAGAGGTGTGGGGCACCCAGCGCAGATCCAACCTTCCGAGGAGCAGACAGTGCTACGCATGTGGCGGGCAGGGCCACATGGGTCGTGACTGCTCGACCCGCCGTGCAGGGGAGCAACAGACGGTTGAGGGGCCACCCAGGCAGAGGCATAGGGTCGACCATGGCAGTCTGTAGGGAGCATGAGGATGAGACAGAGGAGCTGGACGAGAAGAAGGTGGTGGGTGACGCTTTGAGGCTTTACCACCACCACCACTAGGAGGTCCACCCTGATCATAGGGATCTGGCGGACAGAGGCTGGCTCAGCTTCAGGCAGTAGAGGCCTACGACCCCGACGAGCCAGAGATGATTCGAGGTACTATCTGGGTCTACTCCACCCTTTCTACAGTTCTTATAGACACAATAGTGATTCATTATTTTATTGATGCTTCCCTTGTCCGGAGCTCGGAGATTCCGACGGAGCCGTTTGCTCGATCCTTACGGCTAGAGACTCCAACGATAGTAGACTCAATGATTATGCACTAGTACCGGCAGTGTGAGCTTACTCTAGGAGGCGAGAGCTTCAGCTGGGATCTTCTTGTAGCGGCGTCGAGGCCTTACGAAGTCATCTTGGGCATGGATTGGTTATCTACAGTCCATGCTCATATTAACTGTATTAGTTGCAAAGTGCGGTGTGTTCACACCGACGGGAGCAGGTTCAACTTCACCGGTGAGAAGGGAACCTTTGCAGCATAAGATGGACTCACACAGAGGAGAGGACAGCCCATCACTCATCAGTTGGATAGCCTCATCCTAGGAGCATTTGACGTGCGGAGTCCGAGTTTTCCTGTAGTGGTGGATCAGTATGCGGACGTTTTTCCTGAAGATGTTCCAGGTCTACCTCCTCATAGAGAGATAAACTTTTATATTGACCTGTACCCCGGGACAGCTCCGATATCCACTCCAGCATATCGGATGGCTCTCGCTGAGCTTCGAGAGCTACAGGTATTGCTGGAGGACTTGTAGGGAAAGGGATTCATCCGACCCAGTGTTTCACCCTGGGCTTCCCCGATTTTGTTCGCCAAGAAGGCCGATGGGAGCTTGCGACTATGTGTTGACTATCGTCGCCTGAACCAGGTGAACGTGAGGAACAAGTATCCGTTACCGAGGACTAAAGACCTCTTTGATCATCTCAAGGGAGCACGGTGGTTCTCGAAGTTAGACCTCATGTCAGGCTATTGACAGCTCAGAGTTCTGGACGAGGACATGTAGAAGATGGCCTTCAGATGTCTGTATGGCCACTATGAGTTCTTGGTGATGCCTTTCAGCCTGACCAATGCTCCAGCAGTGTTCATGAGTCTCATCAACAGGATCTTTCAGCCATACCTTGATCGATTTTTCGGGGTCTTTATCGATGACATATTGATATACTCGACCACTGAGGAGGAGTATGCCCACCACTTACGGGTTGTACTGGACACTCTCCGAGAGCACCAGCTTTATGGTAAGCTCTCGAAGTGTCAGTTATACTTATGTGAGGTCCACTTCTTGGGAAACGTCATCTCTGAGGTGGGAGTTGTGGTGGATCCTGCGAAGATCGAGGAAGTGCTAGCTTGGGAGCCATCCAGGAGCGTGACGGAGGTGCAGAGTTTCTTTGGGCTAGCTGGGTACTACTGGAGATTCATGCCAGACTTCTCCAGAGTTTCGGAACTGCTGTCATCTTTGACAAAGAAGGGGAAACCCTTCGTGTGGTCAAAGAGATGTTAGCAGATCTTCAAGGAGCTGAGACAGAGGTTGACCATCGCACCTATCTTGAGGATACTGGAGGAGGGAGTAGGGTACGTAGTCTACTGCGATGCATCAGGGACCAGACGAGGATGTGTCCTGATGCAGGAATGGGCAATGATAACTTATGGATCACGACAGTTGAGGTAGCATGAGCATAACTACGCTACCTATGACCTGGAGTTAGTAGTAGTGGTATTCGTTATGAAGATGTGGCGACACTATCTGATGGGCGAGCGCTTTACAGTCTACTCTGACCACCAGAGTCTTAGGTACATCTTCTCACAGAAGGACCTGAATCTGAGATAGTGGTGATGGCTCAAGTTCCTCCAGGACTATGACTTTGAGATAGTCTATACTCATAGAAAGGGGAACGTAGTAGCCGATGCTCTCAGCAGGAGGACGACCATTCAACTACTTGGAAAGGTGACAGAGCAGCTATCCGCTTTGCAGATATCCTTCGTGGATAGAGATGGAGAAGCCTTTCTTCAGTCACTCACAGTCACTCCTCCACTTCTTCAGCGGGTTAGAGCGGCAAAACATGGGGACATTGACTGTGAGATGCAGCGTTCACAGATATCCTCAAGATAGGAACCTGATGGATTCTCTGTAGGAGGAGAGCACGCCGACCTTTTCAGAGGACGTACCATGGTACCATATACTTTTCAGGAGGAGGTGCTGAGAGAGTTTCACACTTCCCCTTTAGCGGTACATCCAGGAGTGACGAAGATGTACCAGGATCTCAGACGTCAGCACTGGTGGCCGGGTATGAAGAAGGATGTGGTAGAGTTCGTTTCTCGATGCCTCACCTGCCAGCAGGTGAAGGCGGAGCACTAGGTACCAACAGGCTTGGTACAACCCTTGGAGGTCCCGGAGTGGAAGTGGGATGAGATATATATGGATTTCGTCACTAGACTTCCACGTACTTCCAGAGGTCACAACTCCATTTGGGTGATTGTCGACCGACTCACCAAGCCGGCCCACTTCTTACCCATCAGAGAGCAGATATCAACAGAGAGATTGGGACGTCTATACGTTCAGGAGATTGTATGGTTTCATGGTTTTCCATTATCTATCGTCTCTGATTGAGATGCTCTCTTTACTTCCCGGCGTTGGAAGGGGTTGCAGGAGTCATTCAAAACGCAGCAACATCTGAGCACCGCCTTTCACCCTCAGACGGATGGTCAGATGGGGAGGACCATTCAGACCCTTGCGGACATGCTCCGTGCATGTGTCCTCGACTTTGGTCACAGCTGGGAGGACAACCTACCCTTGGTGGAGTTCGCGTACAACAACAGATACCACTCCACCATCGGGATGGCACCATACGAGGCATTGTACGAACGACCTTGCAGATCACCACTATGTTGGACAGACACTGGTGAGTCATCACTTGTGGGACCGGAGATGGTATAGGCCACGACAGAGAAAGTCCAGGTCATCCAGGAGCAGATGAGGACATCTCGGAGCCGACAGAAGTCTTATGCTGACAGGAGGCGGAGACCGCTAGAGTTCGAGGATGGAGACCATGTCTTCTTGAGGGTCTCACCTCGACGTGGATTACATTGATTTGGCTGAGGCAGAAAATTATCTCTGTGCTTCATCGGACCATTCTAGGTTCTTATCAGGATAGGCGAGGTGGGTTATCGCCTGGCTCGACCACCTCAGTTGCACCGGGTGCACGACTTCTTCCACATATCTCATCTGAGGAGACATGTGCACGACCCGACACATATCATCGACCATGGGGAGATGGACCTTGATGATGGGGCGACTTTTGCAGAGGTCCCAGTGGAGATCGATGATTGATAGGAGCGAGTCCTACATGGGCGGTCGATTCCTCTAGTGTGATTCATGTGGTAGCATGGGAACCTCCAGGAGAGCACTTGGGAGCGGGAGGCTCAGATGCATGCTCAGTACCCTCATTTGTTCCCCTAGATTGTGATGTATCTTTACGGGGACGTAAAGCCCTGAGGTGGGTGTAATTTAAAGACCCGTAAATTTCATGGAAGATTTTTTCTTAATTTTCTTTGGGATTTTACGAGTATTTAGTATCTGAAGACACCTGATTCTGAGGCCCGGTGTGCACGGAATCAATTTCCAAAGTTTAGCTCGGGTACATTCAGTGAAAGAACGAGTGGGTTTTCTTAACTTTTGAACCGGTGCTCGGAATCAAAAACTGAGGGCACTGATGAAACCGCAATGTCAGTTTTTGCTTAGGAAAACTTTTTCTGGAGTTGAGTTTCCTCAGAGTTAGTTGTTTAAAAAAAGGGGATTAAGATTAAAGTGAAATAAAAATCGTGTTACAATTTTTATTCCACATTCTTAAGTGGTTTAACCCATGTGAGGGAGTTGGGGTGGTACCCACTGATGTTCTAACCCCCCATGAGAGGATTTAAGATGAGGTGGGGCCCACACAAGCCCCAACCTTTTCATTTTTCCTTAACTCCTTTTTAAAACATCTTTTTTCATTAATGTTGCCAACTTATCACTTCAATTAATTTTAACAAGTTATGTTTAATTAAATGAAGTGAATTAAATTATGAATGTTTGAATTTTAAAAGTGTTGGAAAAAGTAATAAAATAAGGCTAAAGCCTTATTTTATTTTGGTTGCTTCGTTGTGTCAAGAGAGGGAGAGTTCTACCATCAAAGAACATCATCATCCTACTTGAAGAACGTAAAGAACACCGACACGCATTCCTTCATTCTTTTTCCCGCGACAAAGGAAGGGAGACGCCGTTTCCCCTTGGACAATCTCTGTCAATGTGTACAAAGCCACACCCTGCGATACCATTTTCCGCGACCCTCATCGATCGTCAACTCATTATCGAGGTAGGGGTTTGATTTTGTTCGTGAATATTCTTTTCCCTTCATCGTCAATTTCTTTGGGCCGCTTGTTATCAATTTAACTAGAGGAGGTCGGACCGTACAAACACGACCGACCCTCCTCCCCCTTTGTTGTTGTGTTCGTTGTGGCTCGAAAGAAGGTGGAGCGGTGCAACGACACCACACGAAAACATGGAGGAATGCGTCGAAGAAGCGCGACGCCGTCGCGCCGCGCCATTGAGGCCGAAAGAAGCAGCGGCCGGAGTGGGGCCACGACAAAGGGGCGCGGAGCCGTCGCACCTCTCCGGAGAACCACGAAGAGACCACGGCCAGAGCATGGATGCTGCGGAGGGGCGCGGTGACGTCGCGCTGCACCGGTCGGACCAAGGCCACGGGCTTTGCCCACATCAGAGCAGGGAGCCGTGACCAGAACTACCGGCCGTCGGCGCGTCGGAGGGGTAGGATCGCGGGGTCCCGCGGCGGCGGCACCGGCCGACCAGCCGGGCCGACCGTTCCGAGAAGGCCGGGGGTCGTAAACCACAGCTGGAAAAATGAGCGGCCCCCACGTGGGTGCCGCCGTTTCAAAACAAGGGGGAAATGAACCCCCTTCTGCGGCAGCTCGACCAAGGCCGAGCTGGCCACACGGGCTGCACCCGCGCCAGGCCAGCCGGCCGCCCAGGCCGGGCCGGGCCGCGCCAGTGGGTCTGGGCCGTGAGCACCCGGCCGGGCCGCGCCTTATCGGGCTGGTCCTGGAACTGGGGTGGGTCACCCGGTTCGGGCCGGCTCAGGGTGTCTTGGGCCTGGTCGGTCCGGGGCCAAAACCCCATAAAACCGGACATGTTCATTTAAATGTCCATAACTTGGGCTATGGACCTATGATCGACGCACCGTCAGTTGTGATGCGATACTTGGATCAAGACGGTCTTTTCGGTATATTAAACACAAGGTTTTGGAGAACTTTTGGTATGGATGGGTTGGTTCGAACACGAAACCAACCGGGCCCTCGGAGCGGAAACACTTATAACTTGAGCTCCAGACGTCCAATTGACGTGCCGTCGACTTTGTTGGATTCCTATTAGTGAGATGAACCTTTTGGATTACTCCGATCGAGGTTTGGATGCAGTTGGAGTGCAGTCAGGTTGGTTTTGACTTAAAAACCAACCGGGCCCCTGGAATGAAAAATCCAATAACTCTCAGACCATGCGTCCGATTGACGCGCCGTCTGTCACGTTGAGTTCCTTTTGTCGAGAGGGAACTTTGGGATACATCAACTCCGGACTACATGTCAGTTGATGTATCGACCCCCTTGTATCATGGAGCGAATCCTCCTGGAATCGAGCATGCTGTGTTTGGGAACCCTAGAGCTGGCTGCGACTGCGATGACGATGACGACTGTAGTGAAATCCTCCGTGGGTTCGGCAGCGATGATGACTGCACTGAAATCCTCCGTGGGTTTGGAAGCGATGAAGACCGTAATGAAATCCTCAGTGGGTTCGACGATGATGACTAATGTTCTTGTATCCTACGTGGGTCCGGTAGTATTTGACCTATGTTGTAGCATCCTACGTGGGTCCGATAGAGTGGCTGGTCTTGTATCCTACATGGGTCCGATAGCTTAGCTGGTCTAGTTTCCTACGTGGGTCCCAACTTAGATGAATCAGTGGCGACATCTGATCATCTCTATCACCTTACGAAGAAGTATACCTGTGTGAGCTCAGTCTTGACTTTCAATCACTATCTTCAATATGATTGACTTGCTTCCTATGTGGATTGTGTTGTGCTTTCCTGTGTGGATTGGGTTGTACACTCTTGTGTGGACATGATCGAACTTGGGCTCAGATCTTGGAGCCGAACTTGAATTGATGACTTAGGTATATTTATGGGCATATTCCTAAGTATTGTTCGATGTTACTTTGTGATTGTATCTTTCTTTTGTGGATTATCCTTTGTGGATTCTGGGAGACCCTCGGGGGTCTCAGGGTCCCTACTGAGTACCGTCTACTCACCCCTGCACGGGCTATGCCCGCACTATGTTGTGTTAGAAGCTGAAGACAGATATCGCTGATCATGGATGAGGCTTGTGGAGTAGTCGGTACCTGGAGGTGGACCATTGGGTGGGACGTACACAGAGCAAACGACTGGACCCGAGGAGCTGAGTAGGATATCTATACCCACCCTTCAGGTGGGACTTCCAGTGGACGGCTCGACGTTGCTGCTTTACTTTCAGTTGATGTACTTTCTTTCCAGTTGGACTTTACTTTCAGATTGAGTTTGTATTCTGTCCCATTTACTTTCCGCACTTACTATTGTACTCAGTTTACTTAGTGTTTACTTCTTCTAGCTTACTCTGTGGTGATTGTTTACTTTATAAAGGCAATGCCTTCCCCTTTTTTTCGGGATTTACACCTTGGTGCTAGTCACCAGCCCCTAGCCTATGGAAGGCGGGCTTAGGGTAGTTACGACACGAGTCCCGAGGATGGGTCGTGACATGAATGACATAAGTTCGCGAGGCTGTAGTCTTCCATACACATGAATGATGATTTTGTATCATATTTTGATTGAAGAGGACATGAATATAGGTTATAAAATTAACACAATAAAATATAAGTATATATAATATATTTTTGTTATTATATAAGAATAATTAGATTATATTTGAAGTTTGTGGATGGATAAAGAAAATAAACACGCTCAGTTAAGCATGATAGATCTTCTTCAGAAAACCTCCTTAATTAAGCAAAAAATTCCTTCTTAGGATGGATTTAGGATAAAATTAAGGGATCTAGGTCACAGGTAGGGAGGTAAGAAAAATATTTGTGTAGGTATTTTCTGATCAAAATAGATTTTAATGTATTAATAGTAGAGTATATGAGGTGGTATTTTATAAATGAGGTGAGTGGAACACTATTAATTTTTAAAAATAAAATGGTGTAACCTTGTTTTCCACATTCCATAATGATTATAAATGTACCATTATCAATATTTAGATTTGATAAGGCTTCAATATGGACAAAAAATATATTTTAGACAAGTGTTTCGGTCATTTTAACCCTTATCTTATAAGTTTAACAATAATTAAGTCCATTTTTATCTTAAACGCGGTAATTATGATTTACTATTCAGACTATTCATTATGGTAAAAATTTTTTGTTTTTATTATTATATAATATAAAATATTTTTATTCAAAATATTTAATTTATTTTACTAAATTCCAATCACATAAGTGGGAAATGATAATTTAAAATTAAACCAACATACGTGATGAAAAAGCTAGTTTTTAAGAAGTGTATTTTTCAAAAAAATTGATTTAATATAAACTCTATAACTAGTAAAAATCATTATATTAATTTAAATTAATATTTATAGATATAAAATATATAAATTATATTTTATCCACTCATAACTAGGTTTTTAATAATTAAATAAAATGGATATACATTAAGCACTTAATTTGTTTTTTTTTCAGAGAAATCTTATTTCTAAAACCCAAAAAAAACATATATTGAAATCCAATATAGAGTTGATTAAAAAGAAATTAAGAAGTTTCAATATAAATTAATAATGATTATGTTACTTCAAATAATATTAATAATATATTGAGTATTTTTGATTAAGAAATTAATCAAAAATAAGTGATATTTCTACAAAAAATGATATTTTCACTATTCACTAAAAAGTCAATATTTTCTGAAAAACCCAAAAATTAACCCTAAGATAATTTTGAAACTATGAATGAAAATTTAATCCTATATTATAAAATAGATTTAATAGAATTTTTATAAAATATTTTTAATGTATTGCTGAAAAGTGAAACAAAACCACCTTTTAGAAAAATACATTTTTTTTATTTTTTTATTTCAAATGACTCTTTTTTTTGTTTTATAATAAAAATAAAACCATTTGTTTTATTTAATATATTTTAAACCATATAATTTCTATAATTTTATTTTTACTTTTCATACAAAAAAATTTAATGACTAGTTTATAACAATCATATTTAAAAAATATTATTTCATAGTATGTTTAAGCTTAGTGTTGCGTGTCCTGTACTCTAACTAGCATAGATTAAATTTTTTTTAAAATATCTGGGTGTTACATTATACTCCCCTTTAAAACTTTCGAACTCAAAATTTTAAATTGATATAGATGATTATAGTTTTGAAATTTAGAAATACATTTTTTGAAAACCCACATCGTAAAAAGGGTTATCAAAACATCCACTTGAGAAGAGAGAGAGAGAGTGAAGTATAAAGTTTATCCAAATAAAACATTACTAGGTTTAAAATTAGTAAAAAAGTAGTTTGATTTTAATATATAAGAATGGAAGAAAAAATTAATTCCCAAACAATGATAAAGAGTGACAGAGATCATCGATCACAAGAAAGTGAATGGTCATGAGAAAGTCAAAAACCACAAAACAACAACCAAAGAGGTGTGAAAAAGATCATCGATGTCATTGTAAATGATGGTAATAGAACACAGATTTGTTTTAATGTCCTTATCCTAAATCTAAATAATTCCTTTAATATGTATAATAAGATCATAAGGAAATATACTTACTTTATGAGTATAATTTCATCAATTTCCACCAAAATATCATATTTTTTAAAAAATTCGAGTATTCAAGGTGACATTTTTTCATGAAAAAATTAATAAAATAAAATTTTAAAGCAACAAATAACCATTAAAAGTAAAAATTATGTTCCTTCACCTATCTTCAAATATTAACCAAACCCAAAAATGGTTATCACATGGTTTGATGTTTCCCAAAATGAATGAACCTTTATATGATGAAATAATACATTAATCTCCAAAATTCAACAGTAATACCCACAGTTTAAACTAAATAATTCCATAAATAAATTACCCTATATCACAAATATCCTCAACAACCACAAAATTAAATATATTTTATACTAAAATGTTATCTCATAACTTTCAGCTTATATCGGCAAGAAATAGTAACATTCTTTTGAAATATCTTTAATCCATTAGTCGTAAAATAAATTTTTAATCCCCTAGTTATTTACTTGATAAAAGTTGTGTTCCCATAATTACCTCAATATTATGGATCATATAAAACCTAATGTTTATAAATGCCTTATAATTTTGTTCCCGCAAAATGTAAAGTCGTAGTTCGTGTTAAACTGAAGCTTTACAAATAATTCATCCTAATAAAATGTCTCCAAAAGTATCATTAATCACATTTAAATATCATCACATATAACCTCAAAAGTGGTGTCTAAGACTTTTGAAATGATGGTCAACCTTAATCTTATAAACCTTTGATGGTATAAAAAAATCTCAATATAACCTCACAAGAAAAAAAAATCATTATATCCAATGTTAACTGAACCCTAATTTGAAACTAACTATAACAACCCTGAACCCGAACTCTCAGATCTGGTGATAATATAAAAAACATTGCATTTCTGGAATCTATACTGATGAAGGTGATCCAATTTTTTCTATAAAAACATACAAAATAGACAAGAAATATTGGATCACTTACATACCCAAGGACCATTTAGGTTTAGGGTTTTAGAGAAGTAGGAAAAACTCTTACATAGAAAATACCCATAAAGTCAAGGGAGTATTTTTCCACTATACCCACCATTTAATATTCTATATTAAGTGATAGTAATCATAAATATGAAACCTTATAGAAATAATTAATTTTACATCATTGTCCATAACCTGTGGAAGAGGAAACATAAGAATGGTGAGCTAAAATGATATGTAAGGGTAAAAATAAGAAATAACGACTGAATATCACCAGTGATCATAACGAGAGAATAATAGTATGAGGACATAATCAAAGTTCATGATCAAAAAATATGAATACAAATATCCATAAATACCTTTATCATGAATCATGAAACATGTTATAAAGATTTTTCAAAGAAACGAGTCATAATAATCAATAATCAAAATCCATGTGGTTTCAATATTAATCAAAGTATTATTTAAAACCCATAGAAAGAATAAAAAAATAAATTTGTATCCAGGAACATAATTATCATAACCAGTTTTAAATTTATGCCCAAAATAACTAGAGTCCAATTAAATCCATTTGAGAAACCCTATGATAAATCCATCATTCTTTTTTATAATGACAAGGAACATTACCCAATACATTGTAGTGATATCTTGGTTCTCCCATTATGTAAGATATATTAGGATCACCCAGCCCAATCTAGGAATACACATTGTATAACCTATAAAGGTATCACTTGAAACTATTGTTTATACCCATTTTATAATCTATATTGGGCTCACTCGGTGCTATTTGGGTACACCTATCATATAAGACATATCAGGCTCACCTATGATCTATAATAGGGATCAACCCTTTGTTTAAGCTGTGTTAGGATCACCTATTCATCATCTTTAATTTGGAAGTAACTTTTATGAATAAATAATTTATAATCTTTCTCTTTTCGATCATATAAATAATCAGTTTTCTTTCATAGCTCGATTAACCCATGAAAGAGAAACAGGTTCCCTGAGAATCTTGTAATCCATCCAGAGAAGGAATAATGATGGTATCAATACCACATATCCCTAGTAGAGTGTATGTAACATCAATTGTTGTGGAAATTGATGAATGAAAATAAAATAAAAATTTTATTTAAAAACTTATTGAGAAAATAATATTTTTCACTTTGAGTAACATCAAAGGTTATCTCCATATATTGAAAAATATTTTTAATGATCATTTGGAACATTTATTGAAGAAAATATCCATTCCATTTAGAAAACAATTATTTAGAATATAGATATTTATAAAAAATTAAAGAAACAATTTTCATTGAAAATAAAATTTGAAACAAAAAAATAATTCTTTTAAACAAATATTGGTCAAGATTATGTGAAAATCAATTGATGATATAAATTTAAAAATAAATATTTCTTTCAAATATTTTTTAAAGAGAGTCAAAAGTGACCCATTTGAAAAATGATAAGAAATTAAATTTTAAAACCATATAAAATAATGTGAAATACCATGTAAATATATTTAGGAAATAATTTATTTATTGAATAATTTTTTTAAACATTTTAGAAAATATGGATATGGAAGATAAAGATAGATGATCTAAAATAAAATACAAGATCAGTATCACTCACAAACAACCTTATGGTTGTTTCTTTAATCAATAAGAGAGGAAATGGGAATAAAACTTATTAATCACATTCATAACCTGTTTTGAATAATGTTATGTGGTTAAATAAAATATTATCATATGATTTTATCCAAAGGAACATTTAATACAAACAATATCGAAAGAAAAGAAATTGTAACACAAATACTTTACTACTTTGGTAGTTGCTCAATCGTAAGCCCCCCCCCCCCTAAAAGAATGACTTAAAAGGAAACTCTAAGTATGATAAACATAAGGAGATTCATAATATAACATATTAAATGGTCTGTAGATACACATAATAAATAAATATAGATGTGTAACATAACATTTATCCCAAAAAATATAATATGAGATGATTAACTTGTACAATGATCATAACATTGAGGTGAGAATTAATAAATAAATAGATAATGTGTATAAAATTTAAATCTACATATAATAAGTGGAAATAAAAAATAATTTAATCAGAACTCATTACACATATAATTATATAATATCAAAGACAATAAATAAGTAATATAACCCAATGAATAGAAATTGAGTTCTGAAATTCTTTACCACTTGGTAACTTTCAAGTTAAGTATACATGGATGAAATAATTAAAATTGAAATTTATAATACCATTATGTATGAATTATTCCTGATATTACATCTAATTAGGGCAGTATGTACTCCATATAAAATAAATCAGTTTCATAACATTTGAATATTCCCCAATAAATGGAAATTGAGACGAAGTCACTTACTTCTTTGGTAATGTATGGATCTAGACCTCATGAAAGGGATAACCTCAAATAGATTTTTAAATCCAAATAAATTTCATTAAAATAATATAAAAATAAATTAATGGTCTGTATATACTCTATACAATAAAAATAAGTGTTGAATATAGTATATGTCTTATAGAAGTAAAAACAAGACGAGAAACACTTACCTTGAGTCCGAATCAACATGCAATTTATTTATCTTCCTAAATTATAAAATTATGATAATTTTTGAAATTATTAATAATGTTTTTAAATCTTATTATTCATTTTATTTTACTTATTACCATGTTATATAAAAGTACATTATCAATTAATTACACCAACTGTTTTGATGATATTCAGCTGATGTGTCCAAAATAACTTTGGTGGGTTGATTGTGGTCAAATTGTTCATTTTCAAAATCTTAAGAATAATAATAATGAAAAATTTATCACTTTTATAAATAAGTATTAATTTTAAATCAAATCATTAAATATGGATTAAAAAAATGAACTACATTACGATCATGGAGGCTGTAGGATGTACATATACATGAGTAACATTTCTATTTTTAAATGATAATTATAGAAAGAAGTTAAGAAATAATTTATCTATATAGAACTATAATAATACCATAGATAACATATTATTTCATTAAATATACTTATATGTTATATCAATGTTTTGTGGTGATGAAAATGAACCACATTGCTTCGTGGAGGTGGTAGCCCACACGTACACATATACAATGTTATCATTTTTCAATATAAGAAAAGAATTTATATATTATATTTTTAGAACATTAAATATGTGATTAAAATAATAATTATTTAATTTATATCACATATATTCACTACATTTATCCTCAATTACATACATGTGAATCTTTAGTGAAAAACTAATCACATCGCTTCACGAGGTGGTAGTCTGCTGTACACACAAGTGACGTTATCATATCCACAAAAAATGGAAAGTAAGAACATATATATGATATAATATCCAAAGAAGTATAAATATTTTAAAAAATTAAATTTATAATTTAAATTCATCATTATAAACCTTTTTGATATGCAATGATGGAAAATAAACGACATCGGTTCACGAAGAGGTAGTCCACCGTACACATGAATAATGATCTTTTATCCCATTTAATAGAATAGGAGATGAATTTTGGTCATAAAATTAACAGGATTAAATATTAATGTGTGATATATACTGGTATTATTATATAATCATAAATTTATAATATTTCAAGGAGGTTGAACAATAAATAATATAAAAATCCCTGGTTGTGTATGGTACATCTTCTTCGGACGACCTCCTTAAGAAAGCACAAGAATCCTTCTTAGGATGAATTTAGGATAAAAATAATGAATATAGGTTGTGGGGAGGAAATTAAGGAAGATATTTGGGCCATTATAATCCCATAAAAGGGATTTTATGGTGTGAAGAGTAGAGAATAGGGGTTTCCTTTTATATGTGAGGTGTGTGGTATATTTGTATTTTTTGAAAAGAAAAATGTTTAGCCATGTCTTTTACATGAAACAAGGCTTAAAAATAGATTATTAAAGATAATTATACACCATATAGTATAAATATGGCCATAAAATATATTTTAGAAAAGTTTTTATGAAATTTTAGCCTTTATATTTTTTGTTCAACCCCTTGGAAAATCTATTTTTACATTAATCACAGTAATTAATTTTTACTATTTTCTCTATTCATTATGATAAAAATTATGTTGATTCCAAATATGGAATCAATTTTTCCAAATTAAATTCACATAAATGGGAAAATAAAATTTAAAATTAAACACATAGATGCGATGAAAACTAACTTTCCAAGAAATGTATTTTTCAAGAAAAATATTATTTTATATTAACTATATAAACTATAATAATAATTATATTAACTTAAATTCATATTTATAGATATATAAAAACAAATTTCATTTAAATAACTCTGTATTAGGGTTTTTTAATTAATTAAAATAGAGAAACATTATTTACTTAAAAAACAGTTTTTAGAAAAATCATAATTTCAAACTCAAATAGAACATATATTAAAATCCAATATAAAGATGATTCAAAAGAAATTTGGTGGATAAAATATAAATAAATAATAACTTTGTTACTATAAATCATATAAAAATTAACTTTACTTTTAAATTACATAATTTATTGAAAATATATGAAATTTTTATGAAAATCAGTCTTTTACTCTATTAAAAAAAGTCAATATTTTATAAAAAATACATAAATTTAACCCTAAGATAATTTTTATATTATGGATTAAAAAATTATTTCCATTTTTTAAAATAAATTTTCTAAAAGTGTTATTTTATTAATTTATGTGCAGAAAGCATGATGAAAATGCCTTTTAGAAAAATACAGTATTTTTCAGAAAACATTTATATTTATTTCAAGTGATTTTTATTTCATTTTATAATCATTAATTAACCATTTAATTTATTTTATAAAATTTTAGACCATATAATTTCATAATTTAATAATTTTTATTCATACCCTCCAATTTAATGGCTATGTTATGATAGTCATATTTAAAGTAATATTATTTAATGGTTATTTTAAGATTGGTGTTGCGTGCCTTGTATACTATTGCGAATAGAATCCTTTAATTAACAAAAATACTCTTAGGGTGTTATAAATATATTGGTCATCCATGGAATGAGAAATATTCCATTTTATATTTGATGTGATTGATATGTATGTGGGGCTTGGTTGGTGGCTTAGGCCCATGAGTGTAGGTTTGATGGGACATAATTCATGAGAGTGTGGGTTGGGGTGTGTGATCAAATTTTATGGGAGTGTGAAATTGTTGGGTTCAGTTGAGATCATGGTAGATAGAGAGCGAGATACTATGAGAGTGTTCTCAATGATCCAGTCTGATTTGAGTAGAAGAGAGAGAGTGTTGGTGAGGCTTTTTAGGAAAATATTAGTGTGTAAGGGAATGCGCAAAATGGGTATATGTAGTGCCCAATTGAGTTGTGGGTTTGCGGAACATTTTGTGTATTGGTCCACTGAGAATTTTTTTGAGTTATGTATAAATCTGAGTAGTGATATAGTGGTAGTGCAGTGTTGAGAAACTTGAGATCATGGTTCCCCAAAGTTTTGGAACTTTATAGGGGTGTCATTAGAGAGGCATGTTATTGGGAATCAATTGGTGTCAGTGCTTGATGAATAGTGTAAGAGAAGGCATATGGTGGGGAGTGCACCATTGGCTATTTAATTATTTCATTCCTAATAGTTCATAGATTTTTATATTTAATGTTTGTTTTGGATCTTGAGTATGAGAGGGATGGTGACATTCATTTGTTACATGTGGAAATGTATGGGGTGTGAGATGTAGATATAGGAGTTTGTACTATTTAGAAGATGATACTCATACTTCTATGTTAGGGAGAATCATATTAGTTATGTGGCGAAACCGATTAGTAGATGATTGAGGTGACACGAAGTTACTAGTGTGCGGGTGGATCTGATGTGATCTGGTTCTTTATTGAATACTAGTATCTAGACCCCCATGTGGAGTAAGATGGAGCTGAAATGTTTTCATCATGCTCATGGTGGTTGTGGTTTTATTTGAGACTATGTCAGTTTAAAGGTGAACCAATGTTTGGGGTGAGAGAATGATTCACAGAGCAGTCATTTGGTGATCCAATAGTTTAATTAAACTTGGAGTTGGGTTTTGGACTTTTGTGTGGGCATTTTTATGATCTCAAGATTCCATTGAGAGTAAAATCACTGAGATCAGGTGTTCAGATGGCATTTTAGTGGGTGAAACCAAGCATTTTTGGGTAAAATTCAGACATAGAAGGCCAAAATGGTGTTTTCCATGGAATTGGATGATGTGAGGTGGAAACCGTGTTTAGAGTGTCATATGAGATGTAGTTGAGATGGTCTTGGGATCAGAAAAGGGTTTTTTTAGAGGAATAGCTTGTCTGAGCTTGATGGTTGGAGTTTCACAATAGAAGAATGTTTGAAATTCAATGGTAGAAAGAAGATTTTTCAGTGGTGAATTGAAGATCGATATATCTTTAAGCTATGTCTCAAGGATTATTGGATGATTCTTGGGGAGAATAAACACTATGGTGAGGGGGTATTTTAATGTACCATGTAGTTATATGTTATGAGTTCCTATTAGATTTTTATAATTTTTTGTGAGAGGCTTATCTAGTGTTTTGGGACGTAGATTATGAATATGATAAATTGGAAATAATTAAAAATATTTTTTTTGGATTAGGAATGTGGTCTAGATGGTTTATTGGGTGATCAAGAATTGTTAGAGAGGTGTCGTGTGATGAATGAAGTAGAAATCAAGATGCTCCATCCATTCACATTGTAACCATAGGGTTCACACCATGTATTGGGATGTCCGAAGGGTATGACCCTTTTCCTTGAGAATTTTATATCATAAACCAGGGCTCATGATATTAATAGAGTTGGTTGGGGGAGGGAATACCTTCTTCTCGAGTGGTTCATGGTGTAAACTTACTGGTCACACTGTATATGGTGTGCTAGGTGATATTTTTATATGGAGGTAATTATATCTTTTTTAGGGGGTGGTGTCTATTAATTTAGGTGACTGGGGATGGTCGGTAAGATCTATTTTTAGTCATATTATCCTTTGTTCAAATTTTTTTAGATCCCCTTATTAGATTGGTGTAGTTTTTTATTTTATATTGATGATTTAAAGTATGATATTTTATAGGTTTCTATGTTACTGGTTTCATTCATAGATTCTGATTTCTTACTTGTATTTGTATATGATTTTAATAAATATTTTACTATAGAAAGGTGAAATTGTCATAATTTAGTGGGGATATCAGGTGAAATGGTTAGTGGAGGTCGCCGAAGATGAACACACACAGTCTGTCATCATTTCAGTTGAGGTAGGACAAATCCCTAATTAATTTAAATATTTTCCCTAAATTTTATAAAATTGGGGTTTAGTCATGTGTAAACTGATAAGGATTTTACTTTGTATGGTTCTGAGGATGTGTCATGGACCATTCCTTGGTAGTTGTTGATGTTTCAGTGTGATAATGTATCCCAGTGAGTTCTTGGACAATGATTCCAATTTGGATTAAATTTAAACTTTTTTATAATTTTTTATTTATGTTTCATGGTGTGAGATAAGTTCATAGGTTGTGGTAATATGTATCTTCATGACCCTAGTTACCCAAATTCGGTGCATTATTACATAACATTGGAAAGATCACAAGAGATGAAGTATTGAAAGAACGATTAGTTTAGTAACCTTGTAAGTAATGAATACATAAATATGTTTTTCATTACATCATGAAATAAAAAACATCAAAATTGTGTCACCTTTGAACACACTCATAATTTATATCCTATCCCTGCAGGTAAATCATAATATACTTCTTCAAATCCCGAGAAAATGAAAACATAAGAAAGGGGTGAGCTCAGATGCTTAGTAAGGATCACAATGTCGTGAAAACTTTCATAATTAAGTATAAACATTTAAGGAAATGTATAAGACTAAAGAACAGTCCATTTAAACATAAAAATTACTATGATATACAAAATATAAATCAAATAATTCCATTTACTTATTCACATGGATTTTCTATTAGTCGAATAATCACATTTAATACCAATGGATAATTTCATAATGACAGAATTCATAATGTCGGACATCATAGCCACAAAGTCAAGGCCTTCTCCCAAGACTAAACATTATATTTTTTCCAAGACTTGTGCCAAAAAACTACTTTGTGTTATGGGACCTACCGTTTCATTGAGGAGCTATAGTGGGATCCAAAAATCACTTACTAAGTCCAATGCATTCCTCATATGAAATGTAAGAAACATAACATAAACATTCATATTAAAACTAGAATAAAAAATGTTAATACTTTAACCATTAATCATGAATGGTATAAAAATAACACATCTACAATCAAACATATCACAAAACCTTCAACATATTATGGAAGATTATATCATAATAAATGATCTTCAAGCAAGTGTAAAATCCATCAAAGGAGGTTGACATAGATGAAATCAAAACTATTTAAGAGATATATTTTTCTATTTTGAAATAATTTAAAAGTAAATTTTTTAAAATAAAACATTTATTTTGAAAATATTCTTATAAATTTTTAATGTATTTTTTGAAGGTTTCATAATGAAGGAAAATAACCGCATCCTCTGTATAATTTAAAAAAACATTGTTACCTTAATTTTTCAAAAAGGTCATAAAGTACCTTGTTTGTAAAATGATAGAAATATTACATTGAAAAAATTAATTAAAAAGTCAGAAATGGTATAAATGAATTTAACCCATATTCTAGGAAATATTAAAAATGTTTTGAATTACATTTTTACGAAACATGGATGAGGATGGTAAAGAATTCCTAGTACATTCTTACGTATAAACAACCTTGGATAATAACGAGATTCTAAAATTAACCATTACCTTGTACTTTTTTTTAGTTAAGGGTATTTTAATCTCCTGAATAATAGTTAAATCATTGTTATTAAATTATACAAGAACCAAATACATAAATATGATATTATATATGATCTTCTTATATTGATTTGTTTATAATATTTCGGTAGTATCATTACATCAGGTGTTATCTGATTCGTTTTCCTATATATGTTTTGTTACGTAAGTCATATTTTTTATGCATAGGATGTATTTGAATCATATCCATAATGATATTAATTTTTTAAAAATTATTTTAAATCATAAAATTAAAATTATTCTTGAATGGTTATGATGGGGAATAAATCTCATCGTGTTCGGGGAGACGATAATCCGTACGTACGCATGAGAAAAAATATCATTCTATTGGTGGTGAAATCGTATATAATTGGATGGAATATCATATATAAAAAATAATTAATATTTTATAATTATTATTTACCTCAATTATACTAATTATTATACCCATACAAATAATGAAGTATTGAATAACAAACTACACCACAACGTGGAGACGGTAAGCCGTACGTATGCATATATGGTGATTTTTTTATTCATAGGATGAATAAACTAATGAATATGATTGTACCATATTTATAATAAAATCAATGTATGTATAAGGTACCAGAGTTATTATTTTTGTATGTAAACAATAAATAATGAATAATTGGAAGAAGAAAAGAACTTTGAAAGAAGTGATGAAATTATTACCTCTTCTTCGGGTGCTTCTTTTTGATTTGATCAAAAGGGCTCCACAGGTTGGCTTTATGATAAAATTAATGAATATAGGTTGAATTGAGGGTAGGTTGGAGGATATTTTAGCAGGGGTTGGACGATCCAAATGGCTTTAGCGGTGTGAAATTAAGATAAGGGTAAGTACCCTTTTACAAGAGAGGTTAGGGTCACTTTAGGAAAAGTTTGAAAAATTATTATATTTAAAATTATTTTCCGTTTCTAATGGTTTGAAAATGAATTTATTTCAAGGATAATGTGGGTATGGGTCTAAATATTCTCAACCAATAAGTTTTATACTAGTTTTGGTCACCACATTAACCTTATCTTTTATATTTAAATCTTTGTTAAATAGTTTAACTTTTAAAATGTCTTCTTGTATTTTTATATTACATGGTTAATAAAAATATTATAAAATTACAAGAGAACCTATAGTGGTTAATTAATGACATATATATCATTATATAAGTCCCTTGGAATTAATTCATATTTTTAGGAATATTATATCATTTAATAATATAGTATTTTGTTTTAAAAACTCATTCATGTCAATTTTGAAACAACTTAGTATTTGGTTTTTGTGGAAGTTAAACAAACTATATTACATAAAAAAAATAAATTAAATCAACCCTAAAATTTCATATTAACCAAGAAAATTAGTGTAATTCTTCAGAAGTCACAATTTACGTTTATTTTGACATTTAAAATATCAATTATTTAATTCTTTCAATAGTAAGGTAATTACTGCATCATCATTGTGTCATAAATAAATTTAATTATTTAATGACTAAAAATTATAAATAAAATACCATGATGTAGGAAATAGTTTTATATTTCTAATGAATATTTATAGTCAAATTTTTCTTATGTATAACACTATATAAAAAGATGTTTTGTTATAAAACTTTGAAATTTACACTTTTAACTATTCTTTAAATAAAATAATAATAAATGTCACAATCTAATCCAAGTGGATCATATTTTTTTTATAAGGCTGATTTTTTTCGAAAAGAACTTATCCAATAGTATTAGGACATGTGTTAGTGTAATTATAATATTATTTTTACCTTTAATTACACTATTTACTTTTAGTCGTGGTAAATAAAATTCAAAAGTCATTGTTCCCCAAAAATTATTTTCATCATATTGAACCACATTTTACTTAATGATGTCAACCATGTCTCTCAGTTTTTTGAATTTCAATTGACATAAGTGGTAAAATTATGTTTTATGATAATTTGCAAATGTGCCTAGAAGGTGGCTATAAGACGTTAAAAAGTTCCACAAAACATTATATATCTAATCTTATTATAAATTGTTTATAATGAATTATGTTGGACAAATATATGTATTATGTTTCTATTTTTAATTTAAGATAAATTTTATTTAAATAAAAAAGTTGGTTTTTATCTACAACGCACTGTTTTTACTATTCATCAAAAGTTTAATTTTTTCAGAAAAATACCAGAAATTCACCCAAATATAATTTTAATATTCAAAATTCTAAAATTATGTCGATTTTACCAAATTTAAAACATCAGGGTTTCATTAATTAATTTAAAATTAATTCCTTTTTTTAAAACGAGAAAGCAGGATTTTGAGAAGTAAAAACTATCAAAAAATTAATATGTGTTTATGTCCAATTTAAATTTAAAATTACCTCTGATGACCAATATTGAATTAAATGATAAAATTATAATCTAATTAAAATTAAAAACCATTCAAATGTATAATTTAACACTATAAAATATTTATATTAAGAAAGTTGTTTTCAATTAAAATTTAGAATCTTTCACTATTCATAAAATTATGAAAGTTATCAGAAAAACACAAAAAATTTATACAAACTAAATTTTTATTCAATGATTCTAATGAAGATGTATATTTTTTCAAATTTAATATATAAAAGTGTCAAATATTGTATTTGAAATGGTTTCTCCATTAAAAGGTGGTAAATTTTTTTGAAAAAAATAATTTTATCTGTAAAATTGAATTTGTTCTTATATTAGGTATAATAAACACACAATATGGATGTTAAAATTATATGGAGTATATAAAATTCAAAATTCAGTTAATACTATTCATAACTACTTTTTGAACAACTAGTTTGGTAAGTCGTGGTGTGTTTGAACTCAGTGTTGCGTGTAACACAAGTTATTGAATTTCTTTAAAGAGATAATGTACTATGAAATCATAGGGTGTTACATTCTCCCCCCTTCAATAAATTCAATCCTCGTAATTTTAAATTGTTCATAAAAAATAAATGGTTAAAAATAAAAAAAAACTTTGTGGAAATCCCACACTGGAAATAGGGTTAATAAAATTTAGTCTTAATAAGTGGGAAAGGGAAATGAAAAAGTTACCACAAAATTTGGATTTTGAATAGAAGAACATTGGTGGAAATTTGGGACACATAATTGGAAGAAAACCATAAATATTTATAGGGAGTGATTGAGGTCATTAATTACAAACAAGTGAACAATAAATAGAAAATTGAGGGCCTCAAAGCCATAAATCTATGATAAATTAAAGTATTATTGGTTCATCAAAACATAAGGTACTAGGATAACACATTTTTGGTTTTAATATCTTTTCCCTAAAGTTTAATAATTAATTTATTTATAGAATAAAAAAATACTTGATAAGTAGAGTTCCATCCTTTAACTAATTTCTACCACATACTCATATTTCACTTTAAAATATAATAGAACTCAAAAATATTCTATTTATCCTAATCATATAGGGTTTCAAAAAAATGAATTTATAATTAATCTATCAGATCATTTTAAAAAAATACATTATATAAACCAGGATAACACATAGGCCAGTGGTAGGTGATGCACCCTTATCGCCCTTCGGGTTGCAAGTTCCAGTCTCACGGCCTCGCTGGATGTGACAGGTTGTCGCCTAACCTTCAGGTTGTCCTTTCTAAAACAAATCCAAAAATAATATTAAGAAATGTTTTAACCTTAAACCATAGTATCCAATGTCTATCTTAATCCATTCCAACCATTAGACTTATCCAAAATACTTGTGTCCAAACTCATAGTCCAAATATTTATATGGAAGGTCAACATAACATAATAAAGATATCTTTTTTTTTTCTACAAAAAAACATGTGAGTACCTTCATCATGTATTCACTTAAAATATGGAAACACCCTGAATTACCATAAAACATCATTTATTACCTTCATGATCCCTTATTACTTATAGAATACTAGAAATATTTTTTATATCCAAAAATTTTGAATACTCCAACAATGATGGATTAAACAAACCATTAATCAGTTCCAATGTAGTCCAAAATATCCAATATAATTTATCCAAATCAACTGTCTCTTATTCCAAAATCACTACCTCAGTAACATGACCATCTTAAGGTTTATCTTTCCTTTAACCATGTATTTTCCAAAAAGTTTAACTTTATATTTAGTCACTTTTCTTAGTACTATATAATCTCAAATCCTCAATGAAATAGTACTCTAGTACAATCATTATTTATTTCCATGATTAATATAACCAGCACATCGTTGATACAACCCTCAAATCACATAATTCATTAATAAAAAATAAGAACACTAATTATTCCAGTTTATCTATGGTAGTATCATAACTTTATTATTATCCAATAGAATCATTTGGGGTAAACTTTGATGATTGGGACATTGATTTACATAGTGTCCCAACACCTTGCATATTAAGCATTGTAAATTTGAAACCTTTTTCATACCCTAGAAAAAAAATTTACTTGGTTTCCTTTTTCTCTACACTTATAACAAAATTCCATTCCCTTCAATAATTTATCAAGGTGATTATTTCCATAGTTATCACATATGGTAAAATAATTCTTTCCCTTATTCCCTTTATCTATCTTTCACTCTACTATCCTTTTCTTCTTTGGCTTTCCTTAAAAGACATAAGACTCAGAGAATTGTTTACTTAGCTTATTAACACATGATACTACATATACATATGATGAGAATACATGGGAGAATATTTACCTTCTAAATGTTGGCATAATACCATGAAACATATGATCCTGCTTACTCTTTGGATCATGCGTATTGCTGGAGTTCTCATTCCTTCTAATGGGAACCATTTATAAACAATGGAATACAATTGGTTAGTTTATGAATCAAAATTCATAATTCCAAACTTGTAAAATACTGAATTTAAATTGAAATGTTTATGTATATAATCCATAATCATAAAAATGTTTTCATTGAGTAATTATTTACTCATAAATCCTTGAAAATGGTTTGTAAATAAAATGTGAATTATCCTAAGAATATCCCCCCAGAGTGTTAATACCAAGAGTACATCAAGGCCTATTGTCGTGTACTAGGATACCCAGGGTTAAGCCCGAAACTCCTTGTCAGAGTTTTCACACCTAGGTACATCTGTGCCAAATCCACCTCTACCTATTCGTATCCAGAAAGGTATGTATTTTCTTAGAAAAACCACATAATATTTACACTACCATAATTTTTGGATGTTATTCTATACTAATTCTCAAAGTCTATCTTATAGTAATGTTCTTTAATCAGAGTTTATCTAAATCTAGTTTCCAAATGTATGTACTAAACTACCTCTAATACCAACTGTAATGCCCTGACCCTAGTTAGCTAGAGTCAGTGCATTATTACATAACATTGGCATGATCAAAAGATATGATGTCTTGAAAGGACGATTAGTTTAGTATCTATAGAGGTACTAGATACATACATAAGTTTTACCTTACATCATGAAATAAAAAAAAATCAATATTGCATCCCCTTTGAACACACTCATATCCCTTATCCTATCCCTATAGATCAATCATAATATACTTCTTCACATACTAAAAAAAACATAAGAAAGGGGTGAGCTCAGATGCCCAGTAAAGATAATAATATAATGGAAACGTTCCTAAATAAGGATAATCATTAAAGGAAATGTATAAGACTAAAACACAAGCCCTTTAAACTTAAACTTTAGTATAATATGGAAAATATAAATCAAATAATTCCATTTACTTATTCACATTGATATTTTAATAGTCTAATAATACCATGTAATATCAATATCTAATTTCATAATGTTGGAATGCATAATGTAAGACATCATAACCATATAGTCATTGCCTCATGCCAAGTCTAAAAATAATATTTTGTCAAGTACACGTGCCAAGACACTAATTTGTCTAATGAGACCTATCATTTCATCGAGGAGCTATAGCAGGATCCACCCATCACATATTAAGTCCAATACATTCTTTATAAGAAAAGGATGAAACATAACGTAATCATTCGCATTAAAACTAGAATAATAAATGTTAATAATTTAACCATAAACCATGAATCGTATAGAAATCACACATCCATTGTCAAACATATCACAAAACCTTCAATAGATTATGTAAGACTATATCATAATAAATCAACTTCAAACAAGTGTAAAATCCATCAAATTATGTTGACATAAAGGAAATCAAAACTATTTGATAGAAATATGTATTTATATTTTTAAATCATTTAAAAGTAAAAAAATTATAAATGAAAACATTTATTTTGAAAATATTATTATAAGTTTTTAATGGAATATTCGAAGTATTTATAATGGGGGAAAATAGTTTCACCCGCCGTATAAGTTAAAAAAAACTACATTAATTTTTCGAAAAGGCCATAATATACCTTGTTTTGAAATGATGGAAAGATTACTTTCAAATTTTTTATAAAAAATAAAAAAAGGGTATAAATGACTTTAACCCATATTCTAGGAAATAGTAAAAATGTTTTGAAATACATTTTTAAGAAACACAGATGATTGTGATAAAGAATTCCCAGTAGATGCTTACATATAAACATCCTCAGATAATGAAGAGATTTTAAAATTTAACCTTACCTTGTACTTTTCCTTAGTCGAGGGAACGTTAAAATATGGTATAATAGTTAAATTATTGTTATTAAATTATACAAGAACCACATCCACAAATATGATATCATATATGATCTTTTAATATTGGATTGTTATTAATATTTCAATAGTATCATAGTTTCGAGTGTTAACTGATTCATTTTACTTTATATTTTTTGTTACGTAAGTCATGTTTGTTATGTATATGATGTATTTTATTCATATCTAGAATGATATTATACTCTTAAACATTATTTTAAAACATAAAATGAAAATTATTCTTGAATGGTTATGATGGGGAATTAATCTCATCACGTTTGTGGAGATGATAATCTACACGTACGCATGATTGAAAATATCAATATATTGAAGGTGAAATCATATATAATTTTATGGTATATCATATATACAAAATAATTAACATTTTTTATTTATTATTTACATAAATTTTACTTATTACTATACCTATCCAAATAATGAAGTGTTGAATAACAAACTCCACCAAGATGTGGAGACGGTAATCCGTATGTACACATGTATGGTGACTTTTTCATTCATAGGATGGATAGAATAATGAATATGGTTGTAACATATTTACAATAAAATAACAGTGTGTATAAGTTATTTGATTTATTATTTTGGTATGTAAACAAAAAATGAAGAAGAAGTGGAAGAAAAAAAGAACTCTGAAAGAGGTGATGAAATTATTACCTCTTCTTCGAGTGATTCCTTTTGGTTTGATCAAAATAGACCCTTAGGTTGTATTTATGATCAAATTAAGGCCTCTAGTTTAAATTGAGGGTATTTTTTAGGATATTTTATTATGGTTTTTCTGATCCAAATTGATTTGGAGGTGTAAAATTAAGAGAAGGGGAAGTACCCTTTTATAAGAGAGGTGGGGGTCAATTTAAGAAATGTTGGAAATATTATTTTATTATAATATCATTTTCTGTTTTTAATGGATAAAAATATATTTATTTATAGGATAAAGTTGGGATGTGTCTAAATATTTTTCAACCAATAGGTTTTAGACATGTTTAGGTCTCCATATTAACCTTATCTTTTAGATCTAACTCTTAGTTAAATAGTAACTTTTATAATGACTTCTTGTATTTTTATATTACATGGATAATAAACATACCATAAAATGCCAAAAGAACCACTACTGGTTCATTAATTAAAAATACATCATTATATAAGTCCTCTAGAAAAACTTTATATTTTTAGGAATATTATATAATTTAATAATATAGTATTTTCCTAAAAAACCCATTTATGTCAATTTTGACACGATTTAGTATTTTGTTTTTGTGAAAGTTAAAAAGATTGATTAATTAGAAAAAAAAAATAAATTAAATAAATAATAACTTGTCATATTAACAAATAAAATTAGTTTAATGCATCAAAAGTCTCAATTTACATTTATTTTGACATTTCTAATACCAGTTATTTTAATGGTTCATTAATAAGGTAATTACTGCATCATCATTGTGTCTTAAATAAATTTAATTATTTAATGTCAACATTTTTGAAATAAAATATCATGATGTAGGAAATAATTTTATTTTCTAATGAGTATTTATAGTCAAATGTATCTTATGTATAATCTTATATTAAAAATGCTTTAGTTATTAAACATTAAATTTTACAATTTTATCTCTTTTTTAAATAAAATAATAATAAATGTACTAATCTAATAAAAGTGGATAAAAGAGGACAATATTTTATTCCTTAGTTAGATTTTGGCCGAAAAAAACTTATCCATTATAATCAATACATGTGTTAGTGTAATTATAATACCATTTTTACCTTCAACTACCCTATTTACTTTTGACCATGGTAAATAAAATTCAAAAGTCACTATTGACCAAAAATTATTTTCTTCTTATTGAAACACATCTTACTTACTAATTTCAATCGTGTATCTCAAATTTTTGTGAGCTCTGCAAAAAGTTTTAACCCTTTTGTGATTACTTATTCTTGTTCTCATGTTAGGTTTCATATTCCAATGGGGGAGAGTGTCCCAAGGGCTTGGCCTACAATGAGTGAGACATGAATAGATGAAATTGAAGTGTGTTGGATCTGAATCTACGGATTACACACAAGAGGGGGGGGGGTGAATTGTGTCTTTTCAAAATTATTACAATCTCTTCAATTTAGACAAATTCTGTCCACTATGCTTTAGCACGATTAAATATGCAACGGAAAAAGTAATAGCATGAACACACGGATGTATAGTGGTTCGGGGAACAGAAGGCCCCTAGTCCACTCCACGAACACTCAAATCCATGAGCTTGGTGATTTTCACTATCTGGTCCTCGTTTCCATAGACCTGTTCACAACTGAGTACAGGCAGTTGACACCTTTACAAGTTTCAGGCAAACACAGCCTTCCTGGTTCAAACACGAACCCACACAGATTAGAACAAGAAGCTGATCACTCAAAAATAAAAAGGGTTTCGATAAAGAAAACACTTCTCCAGTTGTTCTTCACAATTGCTACAGAATGCAATTGACAGTAGATAGATCGTCGTCTTCAGAAAATAAAGATCTGTAATCAAAACAGTTCTGAGTCGATCCAGTTGCAATAGATATTACAAGAAACTTCACAACTTCAGCAGCAGTAGATTCACAACAGATAGTCGATGTAGAACACGTGAATCTGCTATCAAGATCTTCCTTCGGTAATAAAGGTTTTACACTTCTTCTCGATCACCAGAAAAGAATGCCTTCACATAGTCTCTGTTTCTTGCTCGTTAAAAGATCAATCAATATATTTCATACACTTTCCTGTGTATATATATATTCGAATGTTTCCAAGATAGAACATATATATTCAAATCTGAGAAAATCTTCCGCATAAATAGATCCATGAAAATCTCTTTTAGATTCGCGATATAAAAAAAATGAAATAACAGAGCTGTTGTAACTCCCCTGAAGAATCGGCATAAAAAGCTCTATTTAAATCAATCATTAATCCGTTGAAAATCGTCTTTGATTCAGTCAAAGTCATACTTAAGAATCGGCTCGAAATCCGCTTAATAATCAGCCTGTTTGACCAATGCAAAAGGAAATATCGTCTGTCAAAAATATCCCGACGCCAAACGTAGGGTTGATGACGTAGCTCCAAACGTAGGGTTCACAAACGTAAGGTTCAGAACGTAAGGTTTAGAACGTACATACTTTCTCTTCAGCATTCAAACATAGGGTTGATCATCCATACTTTGTCTTGATTCAACTCTCCAAAGAACGTACGGTTGATTATAAAAGTAAGGTTGATGATCCATACTTTTGAGAAACAAACTCAACACTAAAAACTAACGTACGGTTTCTCTTCCATACTTGTCCAACAACAAAAATGTAAGGTTCCTTCCAAACGTAATGTTCTTCTTCCATACTTTTCAACAACGTAAGGTTCATTAACCATACGTTTCAAAATAACATAAAAAGTAAACTTTTCATCCATACGTTACGTTCATCAACGTAGGGTATGAACAGTGATTCCAGTACGCGCTAAAACTGATCTCGCACTACAGTGATTCCAGAACGCGCTAAAATTGATCTCGCAATAAATGAAGTATGAAATCTCGTTATATGAAATAAATAAATAAAATAAATTCCTGAAAAATACTCAACGAAATAATTAGTAAATAATTAAGGGTATTTGTGAGCATCAAAATCATCATAAAGAGATAGATTATTATTTAAAATAATCCCCCCCTTTAAAAAACATTATTTTGAATTGTTTGAAAACAATACATTGCTCAACAATCTCCCCCTTTTTGATGATCACAAAACCCATAAAATAATAGAACTAATTTAATTTCAATCTTTATTGAAAAATTAGTTTTATAAAATTTTAGAATTTTGAAAGGATTAAAACAATATTTAACTATAATAAAATTTCTCCCCCATAAAAATAAATTTTCAGCTAAAAATAGATAAAAGATAAATGTTGTATATATCCAAATTCTCCCATATATCCAAATTTCTTCATAGGAAACAAATGAATTTAAATGTTGTGTTTATCCAAATTCTCCCCCTTTTTGTGATATCAAAAAGAATGAAAAATTACGGATTTGAACACATTCAATATTGCACTGAACTATAAGTAAATGCTATAATTAACTGTGTATGAATAAGTGAATTTGTTATACTGGCTAACTCAATCATAAATCAATAAACAACAAAAAAAAAATAAGTAAGAAAAGAATTTTCATTCACAAGCTGTTATATATAAACGATTGTGATATACAGAGGAATCAAGGTTCATAGATAAGACAGGGAAAAAGGTGTCTATCTCCTTTGAATCGCGGTCTTTATCTCTGTAAACTGTTCTCTGAGCCTCTTCATCATCCCATATCCTAACTTGATGATAAGATCTCTGTTCTCTTGAGTCATATGAATATCTTCAATCAAATTAACTCTGAAAAACTCATGCATTCTTTCTTCTTTTTCAACAAAAAGAGCCAGTTTTTCTGATAACTGATTCAAAAGAATCCTAATCGGTTGCTCTCCAGATGTCAACTGATCCACTAAAAATCTCTGATTATCTAGCAAAACTGACAAAGGGGCACTATTACACTGAAGATCGTGTAATCTGTCACTCATATTTCTCATTGCTGCAGTAATTGCTTGAAATTTCTGAATCAAATCAGGTGAAGAGCCTGATCCACTCACAGCACTATTTGCAACAGACTCAAATTTATTCTCCATGTAAATCTTCAACTCAGACAAATCATCTTTCTTTACCATCTCTGATTTTAACTGATCAACAGCATGCAACATATCAGTCTTAAACAAATCTACTTCCTGTCTTGAAACAGTACATTCTTTCAGCTTCTGAAACTTCAACTGCTCTAAGTTCAGAGAATTTTTGAGACTAACATTCTCAGATTCTCACTGAGAGATACGCTTGTACAACTCAACAACTTCTTCTTTTCTCGAATCAGGGGCACCCTGTGCTCGATTCTCATGTCCATAATTAGGTTGATGAAGCAGGGCAAGTGGTAAGGAATCTGCATCTGACTGTTCTTTGTCCTTGTCCTGACAAGGTTGATCCACTGAACTATCTTTTGAAGCCTGAAACTCTTCCACTGAAAAATCTTCCTGAAGTACCTCTGTATTAGCTTCAGAAGTATGTTCATCACGAATAGTAGTCTCTCTGACTTCTACTGATTGGTCAAGAACAATATTTTCATGTAAATCTTGAGGTCGTTCCACTTCTTCACCAGGAACTGCCTCCATAAGTTGTTCTTGTTGAATTACTTTTTCAACAGCCACACCAGCAGATTGAGGTTCATTTTGAGTTTCTGTTTGAGCTGTTGGTTCCTCTATCGGTGCAGTCTGCTCCACAACAGCTTCTCTCACAAATGAATAAGAAAATAACGGTTCAGAGGATTTCAAGGCAGGAGAGATAATTTCTTCATCAATTGACCTCTTCCTTCTAGATTAAAGTCCTTCTTGACTTCTCTCTTCCTCAACTTCCTCCATCTCAAAACGAATTCTCCTTGACACTGTACTAACTCTTGATTCTGCTTGTCCCTCCTTGGACTTAGCCGGTTGAGCCTGAGCACTCTCCGAGTTTTCCTCAGCTCCAATAGGTAAGAGTTTTCCTTTAATTGTGCTCCAGAAGTATCCTACTTTCCTCAAAGTTCCAACATTAAAAATATTACTGTGGTGACATTTCACCCCAGCATCTACCAATATGATCATTCCTCTTTTAAACAAAAACAAAGAAATGAACCTTCCATAAGGGAAAAAGGTCATTATTGCTTCACTCTGACAGCAGTAACTCAGATATCTTATCATAAACCGAGGAAAATTAAACTTAATATCACACATCAGAAGATACATTATGTACATGTCCGGGTATAGTATTTTCTCCATCTCAGCCATTCTTGGTGCTAAACCAGTCTGAACAAATTTTACCAAAATTTTCTGATCGGGCTCCAAATCCTTAATAAACATCTTCTTTATCACTCTGGTTCCAAACAGAAAAGACATAATGTCTTCAGACTTATGTATAGAATCTCCAATATTCCGTAAATCGAAATGAAAAACTCCTTCATGAGGGCAGTTAAGAATTTGACTTATCTCTACAGATGATATTGAAAAGTCCTTATCCTCTATTTGAGCCAATAAACTATCCTCTGTATCTCCAAGGATAAACTGAATAGTTCTAAAGAAATGTCTCATTTCTGCCTCATATAGAAACTCAGAATTTTCACTATTAAAAGCTTGCTCAAGGCTTTGAAACGACAACGCTTGCTTCAACAGTAAATTAGTTTCAAACAACCACTCTAAATCTATGACTTTACCTTGCAGTATTTTCCGACTAACTACCTTAGGTTTCTTTGCAGCACTGCTCTCGGCTTCATCTGGACGCTTAGTCTTTGCCATTCCAACAACGATTTCTGAAGGTTCGTAAGTTTAGGGTTTGAAGATTCAGAAAAGGGTTTTGGAGCAGATGTGCGGTTTTAGGTTTTCGAAAGGGTTTCCGAAAAAGGTATAGCAGTTTAGAAGGTGAAACGGTTCTGATAGCCTTGATTCCCGTGTAATCACTAATCATTACTTTTATTTAAAACAAAATAAAATTACTTATAGCGGGAAACAGAAATTAAGCAGAATTCGAAAACAGAATAAGATAAAAAAAACTATTTAAAATTAAATAAACCTAACTCCTCCTTAATAAATTCAAACCTTACCGTGGGAAGTGGTTTAGTAAAAATATCTGCTAATTGATTTTCTGTATTTAAAAATTCTAAAAATATATCCTTTTTAAACACATGATCTCTTAGAAAGTGATGTCTTATATCAATGTGCTTAGTTCTATAATGACTAATAGGATTTTTTGAAATATTAATTGCACTAGTATTATCACATAAAATAGGTGTATTATTGAAATTTAATCCAAAGTCCATAAGAGTGTTTTTCATCCATAACACCTGTGCACAGCAACTACCTGCAGACACATATTCTGCCTCGGCTGTTGACAGGGCAACTGAGTGTTGTTTCTTACTAGACCATGATACTAAAGACTTCCCTAAAAAGTGACATGTTCCTGAAGTACTCTTCCTATCTAATCTACAGCTTCCAAAGTCAGCATCTAAATATGAAATTAAATTAAAATCAGAGGTTTTTGGATAAAGCAGAGATTGATAAATAGTACCTTTTAAATATCTAAAAATTCTTTTAAATAGTACCTTTTAAATATCTAAATAATGAAAGGGAATAATATATGTAACCTATCAAAAAATATACATTTTCCTAGGTATGTGGATATACACTTTTCTAAATGGTTTCCTATGACAAAAAGAAAATTAATTTAGGTTTTGAATTCAAGATGACACATTCACCCCCGATTCTAATAAATTTTACTCACAAGATATAATTTGTGTCTCAGACTTGGCTTTAACACAATTAAGTGTAATTCCCATATTTTTTCAAACCATGTAAAAATACTATATGATATTTTCTTCTTTTTTTTAGTAAATTTTATGTGGTGGTGTGTATTATCAATGAATAGATTGATACATACATCATAATATAAATAGTGGCTAGAATATTAAAAATGTATAATTAAATGATAATATAATTTAGTAATAAGGGTTACACTAATTCACCCCCACTCCCAGTGGACTAAATGATTTATTGGGAACTTCATGTGGTATCATATCTAATATTGATTCCATTTGAATGTTTATAATATTATTTCCCAGTTTTTTTTATCAAATATATGGTTCAATTTTTATTAGGCAGTTGAGTACACTATTAAAGATGATAAGGGGGTTTCTACCAAAATCCTAAAGAACAAAAATAATATAGAATAAAAGAAGATGATAAAGTCATTTATTGTCAAAAAGTATAAAGTAGATTATCCAGTAGTACAAGGTTATCAAATTGGTAATATCTCTACCATATCTATAGACAATGATCATATTGATGAATCACGTTCCATATGTAAAGATTTTTTTTATAAATAATCACTTAGTTATTTTTATTCTAAAATTAAGGATTATTTTAAAATTATCCATATTGAGGTTATTTCATATATAATAGAGTTTTTTAAGGTTCCCAAATCTAAAAAGTCACAGCTAGATATGGATGCAGATTCTATGGAAAGAGGGTTGACTGATAAGTTTCAAAAGTATAATACTCTAATCAGATACAGAAAATTTGTTAAAAAATAATTAATAACTAGTGTAAGAAATTTATCATTGGATTATGAATTTTTTAGAAATACTCTTGAGGAAAAATCTAAAACAATAAAATCATATGAAGAAGGATCCATGCTTTGTATGAAACTCAAAAAGGTACCATTGATGTCAAGAGTTCCCAATTGAAAGTCAAATACAAATGAATAAAATTAAATAAAAAATCCCTTCATGAAAATATAAAAAATAATGAGAACTAGGTTTTGAAGATTAAAAATAAATTTGATGAAAGATTTATATCAATTTATGTTGAGACAATTACTCTGAAATTAAAGTGTCTAGAATTTGAAGACAAATTAGAAAACCTATAAGTAACACAACATGAATTTTCCAAAGCCTTTAAAAGGAGAGATGAGGTAATTAATGCTTTAGATATGATTATTACTTTAAAAAAGGATCATATTTATAGAGATAAGAGTTTGGAGTTATTAATGTATATATATATATATATATATTACTATCTTATAGTAAAAGGTTACCCATGTCAATAAAAATGGTTAATTTACTAATATTCTTTTAAATTCTAGTATAGGTTTTAAATCAAATTATAGAAAAATATATTTAGACTAAAATTCTTAGAAACCCATTAATCCAACTATGGTGGATGTGAGTATGAATAGAATATTTATTTCACCAAAATAATACCAACTAAAGAATAAAATTTAACAAAAATATAAAGGAAAAATCATTGGATAGATTGTGTCTAATATAAAAAGATAATTATTTGTTGACTACCTATGATGAAGTGGATGATTCAAATATTAGTAACTTTAGTTTTTTTGAAAAAAGAAAATTCATGGAAGATAAAGAAAACAACACCAAGGGGATAAAATATGATTTAAGGAGATACTCATAGAAGAAGATGGATCTATCATTTAATAATAGATTTGAGAGCATGGATAATTTATTTGGTAATTATAACATATGTGGCCATGGTAATAATTAGTGGTGGTTCACTTAAAACACGCACAATTCATGAAATTTTGAATAATGATGAAAACAAAATCCAAGGAGGAATACTATAAGTGAAGGAGAGTAGTACTTGGGGTGTATAAAAGTGAAGAAAAATACTGATCAAAACACACCCATGGAGAATACTAAGATATATTCGACACCAAGGAAAATAAACATATAGTAAGAATGAAAAGGTCACATCATGGACCTTCGAAAATAGACTATGAAGATAATATCTCAAAAATCAATATATAATTAAAAATAGAACCAATACATTAAAGAAACAAAATATTTGGTTTGGTGGAAGATATACTTGAAGAATAAAATGATAATTTACTAAATAAGGGTGATATAATAATTGTCAAAAAGTAACGTGTAAGGTGAAAATAGACCGATAAAAATTCTAATGAATACATGAAATGGATACTTGAAAAAAGAAGATATTGAGAAATAAAGATAAATCATCATTGAATTCATGTGAAATAATGACACAATAAAGAATAAATCCACATATAATAATATTCATGGTCAATTTTCTATGTAATTCATGACCATATGTCCAACATTGTTGGAAATTAACAAGATAATGTATTAATTGAAAAAGAGTGTATGTGATTGAAATATTCTATAAAACACATACTGAAAGTAAAAGGTAAGGGGGACAATCAATTCTACCCAAGGAGATAAATGTTTGGAAAATCAAGGGTGCACGAATGAAGAAAAATGTATCTAAAAAGGGAAAAGATTATGGGTTTAGAAGAAAATATCATCCCAATTGAACTCACTAAGGAAAATAATAAGGAACCCAACTTATTATCATATTTTTCTTTTGTAATTATTTATATATGAAACTAAATAAGATATATAATATGATATAAATTGATAAAATATATGAACAATTTACATCTATGAGATATAAACATCATGAAACACTTTGATTAATATCATGATGCATCCTTCAAATATTTCAAGTGATACTAGAAGATTAATTGAGTTCATTTCTAAGAAAATAACCAAGATGGAGAATAATAATGTGAATCTATCAAGGGGAAGTTGAGTAGGGAAGCATCTAAACTACCATTTTTGAAGTGAATAAATAATTTTCTGGAATTTAAGTGTTGAAGTTTTCCTAAACCATACCTTTTTCTTTTATTAGTTGTTAGGGGGACTCTAGGGACCACTTTTTGCAGTATCGGAGTTTGAGGAAGGTTTATATTGTTTTAAAATTGATTTTAGAGTAATTATATTTTTATAAAATGGATTATTCAGTTTTTTAAGTGAATATTTATTTTCTTAAAGTAATTTTTCAATTTAATTTTAATTCTATAATATTGGATTTAAATCTAAAAGTTTGGTATGTTTGGAATTACCCTAAAATTTTTCTATAGCATCGGAGTAACCCTTACATTTTTCCTTTGTCTTAGAATGATACATACATTGCTTACTTTCACCTTGGAAATAAAATTTACAAATTTATTTTTTTCCAATTTTCAAAATATAAGAGTCATTTTTATAAATGAAAGAGTCAATTTAAATACATCATTTCATGATAAAAATGATATTTCATAAGATTCAAGTGACTTCATAAGAGTAAAAAATGATTTCAGAAGAGTAATTTTATTTCATAAGATTTAAATGTGATTTCAGAAGATTCATTAACTAAATTTATGAAGACATTCAACATTTTATAAGTGTTATTACCTTTATAAATTTCTAATTTTCATGGGTCATTTTTTTATAATAATCCTTCTCAAATTTCATAATAATCATTTATTGGTAAATTGTGAAGATTAAAATTAAAGAATAAAAAATAAAAGAGTCTTTCCTTTCAAAATGATATTATTTACACATATATTAAGATTCACCCCTTATAAATATTTTTCCCACTTCTCTAATTAATAAATAATCATGTTTTAGGATTTAATGTGAAATTTTAAAGTGAAATCCATAAAATCAGGATTCTTAAAAGTATATAATTTTACCCCTATAATATTAAAGCTATACTTTTATAGATTTATGTGTTATTAACTTATGAAAAATAAATGACGAGATTAAATGGGAAATAAGTGATTCACTATTATTTAAGATAAAAAATGATTTTGTAGACTTCCACTTAGTTAAAGATTCTATTATTTTAAAAATTAGGGTTTCCCAGTATTAGATATTTATTATTTTATTTATCCTATATAACCATCACATTCCCCTTAATGTAAAAAGTTTAACCCATGACAAATTATAATTTTCTCCAAGATTCTGGCATGAAATAATGTTTTTTTCATCTCCCTATACCTATTCAATAAATTTGGGAGATTCCCATCAAAGTTGAGGATTTTGAGAGTACACTTATTTTTGAAAAAAGTTTTATAAATATATTTCTACAAATTAGACTTGTTAAATGTTATGAATTAAGATAATAAATATAACTGGGATAATGAAATTTAAAGGATATGTGAATCACCCGTTTTTTGTATATTTATGTGTTATTTGATATGATAAATGGCTTTAGATGTTGCTAATGTGAATTGTCCTATCTATCATGTGTCTAATTTATACTATGATTTCAATGATTAGTTTCTAGAAGCACCATTGATAAATGGATATATATATATATATATATATATATATAATTATGTTAATCAAATGGTTATGTGAAATTTAGAATACTAAGGGGAGTTGTGTATGTAATAGAAGCCAAAACAATTAGATGTTTTGAAAGAAAATAAATTGATTAGTGGTTCATTTATTAAACTGATGTAATTTTATTCAATATGGTTTTATTTCCCTTGATATGAAAATTAGATGTCTTGGTTGGGGGTAGGTTGGAATGTTGGAATGATTGTGCAGTGGGTAGATCATCTTTTTTTAATGGCTGGTGTAACACCCCGAGATTTTATGAAAAATATTCTTTTTAATTTTATTGATGTCTTGAGTTGTACTATACACAAAAAGGAGCTTGCACTACACGTATCCTTGACTTAGATTTCATTACACGCAATCCCGACCTTCCATGATAGTGTGTGTTTTACGCAATATCGAGTTTCACTAAACAACGATATGTTATATAAACTAACCGTTATGAATAGTAATACCCGCTTTTTAAAATTTTCTAAAATTTATCTTTTGAAATGGATGTCATTTTTGGATTCGGAATATCGAAATTATCCTAGGGTGATTTTTTGGTATTTTTCTGAAAACTTTCAATTTTTAATGAATAGTGAAAACACTGGTCTACTATTTATAAACCGACTTTTTATTTAAATAATTATTTATTTTATTTAAATTTATTTTAGTTCAAAATTGATACATAATACCTATATAAGTTCAATGTAATTCATTGGAGTCATTTTATAACAATTTTAGATATATAAAAATTTTATTGAACTTTTCATCGTCATTTACCCACCTCCTAGGAGAATTTGGAAATTCACATAAAACTTAATTTTACCGCTTCTAGGAGTGGAATTTAGAAAATCCGAGAGACACGGTTAATATCAAGGACTAAAATGTGGTTCAATGAGATGAAAATAATTTTTGGTGAATAGTAACTTTTTACTTTTATTTACCACAGTTAAAAGTAAATAGGGTAATTAAGAGTAAAAATGATATTATTATTACCCTAAAACATGTCCTAATTATATTGGATAAGTGTAATTCGACCAAACACAACCTTAGGAATAAAATATGACCATTTAGGTCCACATGGATTAGATTAGGACATTTATCATTAATTTATTTAAAGAAGGGTTAAAAAGTTAAAATCAAAGTTTAATAACTAATTGATTTTTAATATAGTGTTATACATAAGATAAATTAAACTATAAATATTCATTAGAAATATAAAAAGATTTACTACCTAATGGTATTTTATTTATAATTTTTAGAGATTAAATATTTTAATTTTTTATGACACAATGGTGATGTAGTAATTACCTAAATAATGAAATATTAATATAATTGATATTATAAATACCCAAATAAATGTAATTTGAGACTTTTTATGAATTAAACAAATTTTATAGGTTAATATGACTTGTTATTATTGATTTAAGTGAATTTTTTTTGAACTAATCATGCTGTTATGATTTTCAGAAAAATCAATTTCCAAATAGTGTCAAAATTGACATAAAATAGTTTTTTAAAAAAATATTATATTATTAATTGTTATTTTATTCCTAAAAAACTAAGGTTCCACCAAATGAAATATATAAGGATATATATATGAATAAATAACCACCTAGGGTTCTTTTGGCTTGTTATAATATGTTTATTAACCTTATAGGGTAAGAAAACAAGAAGACACGGTAAAAGTAAAATTATTTAACATAAAGTTAAATCTAAATGATAATGTTAAAATAGAAACCTAAACATGTACAAATTCTATTGGATGAGAGGATTTCGACCCATCCCCACATTATCTTTGAAATAAATCAATTTGGAGCTATAAAAACTGAATATGATTTTATAATAAAATAATATTTTTCATTTTTCCAAAGGTGCCCCTCTCCTCCCTTATAAAAGGGAACCTCATCCCTCTCCTCCTCACACCACTTTGAGCCTTAAAGATCAGCCAAAACCTGCCAATTTCTCTGCTCCACTTCCCTAGAAACATTCTGGAGGTTCTAGTCTTCTCAAAAGACCAACTCTACTTCCATAAGAGGAAGCTTAAATGAGGTGCGGCGAAGAAGAGGCAATCTCTTCTTCTTATTCTCTCAAGTTTCCTTCTTCTTCTACTTCTTCTTCTTTAGTTGTCTCATTATAAAGTAATAAAATCAGTTTTAATTATATACTTTTATGTTAATATAAATATTAAACAAACCTATTTCACTTTCTATCCATCCTACGGAAAATGAAATCACCGCGCGTGCGTACGTACGGAATACCGTCTCCACGTCGTGGTGTAATCTGTTTTCGACCACCACCTTACTTGGATGGGTATAATGGTGTAAATAAATAACTATATATGATTATTTTAAAGTGATATTTATTATTAAATATTATACATACGCTTCAATACAATTCCACGATCATGGAAATGAAATCATCGCTCGTGCGTGTGTACGAACTACTGTCTCCACGACGCGACGAGATTCATTCTCCAGGTTAACCATTCATGAAAGATTATAAAGTATATATAATGAATAATAATGAAATATATGACATAATAATGATACTGTATTTATATATATATATATATATATATTTATTTCATCTACTTAATTCCATTCAATTCAATAAGGAAACGAAAATAGCGTTCATGCGTACGTACGACCTACCGTCTCCATGAACGATGTATTTCATTCCATTTATCAATCAATCATATATATATATGTATATGCTGAATATATATTATATATAAATCATGTTTTAATTTATATAATTAACTAAATCAGGATATAAGTAATACTATCAAGAACAACAAGTCGAAACACGTAAAATAAATGAAACGATTTTACCGAAATCACCGCTTTTACATCGAATTTACAAAAGAATGGGTAATATAAAGTCATAAGTAAACCATATATGATATCAAAAAAATGAATATGATTCTGTAATAATTCAATGACATTATTTAAATCATTATACAGGAGGTTTGGATACATATGAAGCATATCAGACATAAGGTAAGCGATAACTATTCCAATTTCATTCTTATCCGAGATTGTTATTCGTAAGTATTTACTGGGGTTATGTTTATTATCCATGTCCATATGTTCTCAAAATGATTTCATAAAATGTTTAATTTTCTTCCATGTATGTTTAAAGTCATTCTTACCTTTTTTTTACTTTTACCACATCGTATGGAAGGAATATTTCATTTGTTTACCATACGAGGTACTTTTTGACTTTTCCGACAAAAGTATGAGAAGAATGTTATTTTTAACTTATACGGCGTGAACAGTTTTTTACGGTTTCATAACGCCTCATTTTCATGAAAAATACTCTACAGGATTTTATTACTATTTTCAAAAAAATACATTTCTTCTAAAATTTCATTGAATTTTGTGAAAAGAAAATGATTTTTAAGAAGAAAGGTTATTTTCCTCAAGAATCCTTTTCAAGTGTTTTATGAAAACCATTTTCCATCTAAGATGAAAATATTTCATATGTGTATGTTTCAAGTATAATGTCTCTATGATTTATATGGTTTCAATTTTCTTATGATAAAATGATATCCATCTGTTTTATATAGATTATGTTATGATGGGATGATGTTTATGAAACCCATTTTTATTATTTGGGTTATGATGAATGATTTATGTTTATGTTGTGGCACAAGTAAGAATGATTTCATTATGAGATGGGTGTGACCGATATCTCCCTCCAATTCATTGGGTAAAGATTTATATCTCATGATATAGACATGGATGGAATGGTAAGTTAATCCGGTTTAGTGTTACAGGACTAGAACGAGGAGTGGACTTGATTCAGAATGGGACTTTGTCCACTAAGATGGTATTGGAAGTAATGCCTTGGCTACTATGGAAATCATAACATTTTCTTAATGGATTACACAATTACATATTTTATTACCATGCTATTTTATCATGACTAATGTTCCTTTATGATCTATGCTTTGTGTACTTCCAAGATTTATGTCGTTGCTCAGTATTTTGATGTTCAAATTTTATGTTCAAGTTTTTTCATTAAAATGTTTATGGATTGTTTTATGTTCTCTATGCTTACCCTTACTGAGCATTTGAGCTCACCCTTTATATGTTTACTTTTCCCAAGGATTTAAAGAAAGGATTCAGGTAAGAAAACAAAAGGGGATGATCTTTATGGGAGATGTTGAAGATCTTTCACCACGATTAGAAGATTATTTTCCGAGTTTCCAAAGACACTAAACTATTACAGTCCTTGTGTGTCTGTTTTCGTTATGTAATAAGTATTATGCAAAAGTAAAGTAATTTCCTTGTACGTCAAGCTTTGGGTCTTTACATTTGGTATCAGAGGAAAGGGTTAGTTAACCTTTGGAAACTAGGATGCAAAAACTTAAGTGAGATCCCTAGAGATATTTCTAAGGTATGTCTAGGGATGTCCCTAAGGTTAAGTATAAGTATAAGTTATAGTTATAGAATTATGGTAACGATATTAGAATTAAACCTAAAATGTTAGATATTGAAGGTACTCCCCCTTTATTATATTGTTTTCCTAGATTGATTTTTTCCTCTCACACTATTCTTTTTGGGTTTTAGACGATGGCTGGAACCCGAAGGAATCGTATTGATCAATGTAATGGACAATGCAATGATTTCCCTCCCGAGCAACCAAATGTGATGGGAGATGGATTGAAAAATATTGTTGCTATACTTACACAAGCTATGAATCATTCTGGAGTTCCAAATGATCAGAGAAGGGAACAATATTCCATTGAGTCCTTCATGAGACAACGCCCACCGTCTTTCAATGGGTCTTCTGATCCACTTGTTGCTGAACAATGGATCAGTACCATTGAAAAGATATTTTCCATAATTCTCTATTTAGAACATGAAAAATTCATTTTAGTTGTTTACCATTTAGAAGGTAAAGCAGACCAGTGGTGGACTATAATTAAGAATAAAGGCCCCAAGATAAAATTTAATCCATGGAATGGGACGAGTTCAAGAACTTGTTTTTCAGTAAGTACTTCCCTCGTATTCTTCGAACAGAGATGGAAAACGAGTTTCTTGAGCTTAAGCAGAAGGATGACGAATCTATTGGTATATAAGAAGCGAATTTTACAAGACTTTTAAGGTATGCATCTGGCATTATCATCCAACCTGAAAGTAAAGTTGATCGATTTTTCAGTGGCTTAAAACCAAGTCTTCTAAGGGAATTAGCTATAAGATAATTCAGTAGCTATGAATAAATTGTGCGTTGTGCTATCAAGGTAGAACTAGAAGTAGGTGTAACATATCCATCTCTTGGTTTTGACAAGAAATGAAAGATGGAGTTCAAGGAGAAATCTTAGAATATAGGTGAAAAGAAGATGAATGTTTCTTTATTCTCAAAGTGTGGAAAGATTCATGGTGGAGATTGTCTTAAAGGGACTAGAAAATGTTTTATGTGTGGAAAAGAAGGTCATCGAGAAGCTGAGTATCGAAATAATGGAAAATAGGGTTTCTAATGATGTGAATAAAGAAAAGACTATAGAGAACGCACCACCAACACTTCAATGCTTCAAGTGCAAGGAAATGGGACATTTTTCTAATCAATGCCCTAATCCTAGGGTTAATGATGATCAACGTGAGCAACCTCTAAAGTAAAAGGATAAAGGGAAGTCACATGAGATCACTATTTGTGATGTTGAGTATGAAAATGATGTTTTGTAATGATTAAGTGTTTATGTAATGGGATTTCAAAATAGTATCATGAAATCTCATTTATAGTATCGTGGAATTTTGAAATATCTATGTATTGGTCCATTGTGGTATTCCATAAGAATATGGTACCAGTAACCATGACAAGTGATTCCAATATTTTGGAAAGAAGATGATATGCGCATAATGAAGGGATAAGGAGAAAATAAATGGTTTGATAGTATTCATGAGTTCATGATTGATATAAAGACTAAGTGATATCATGGTTTGAGTATATTGAATTTTGGGGATTTTGGTATGTGGAAAGGGTTAACGTTTAACTGCATTCATGTTTTCACAAAGGTTCAATGGGTTTTCATTTTTCAAGAGAATACATGATTAAGGCCTTCGAATGTTTGGAATGTGACCAACAAGATATATCATATGATATATGGGGGATAAATGATGGTATTCACGTACTTGTTATGTGACAACTCAAGTAATCATTTTCTTTACACTATGAGATTGGACAGAAGTATTTTTGATAAGCTTAAAGGTTGGAATGGATTAAGTTGGACATCAGATAGAATTGTTTAAGGCTCAAATAATTTTTTTCGATATTATTTATGGAATGTTATAATAATTTAGTTTTAGAAAATGGACAACTTGCAGGACGAGCGAATACCCGTCGCGTGCGACAGGGCTGTGGGAATCGAACCCACAATTGAAGTTCGACAGGCCTTTATTGCCTACCATTGGCCTACAGGAAGTCCCTGTTTAGTAGAAACCAGTTTTACTATATTAAGCAGTATGATATATGAAGTATAAGTCCATTTTAGGAACAATATATGATTAATTTCACTATAGATGGACTTATGTATTTTTGATAACTTTTTCTAACCTTTTGTTTGAGACAGATGGAATGACCCATCATTCTATCACATGATCTTCTAACACTTTACAAATGACAAATTCAACTTCATTTCTTTAAGAGATGAAGTGGAAATTGTCCAAGGAACGACCAACGGTGAGACTGTACCAAAATCAAGAAAGTATTTCTTCTAATTCCAATTTCATCATCTTTAGGGAAATGATCTTGAAAACCAAAAATGTTTTCCTAGTCCCCTTATATCTGATGAATCAGATGGTACCTTAGATCATCACAAATCTATGGCTATGTGATTGTTGTCTTTTTCATAGCCATGTTCTCTACCACTCTCCATCAGAACATGATGGTTAGATTTCTCTTCAATATCCATATTTTCACCAATGTTCTCCTATGTGGAAACCGAGTGATTAGTTAATTTGGGTAACCATTATGTTTCATACATTAGTTTTTAAAGATTGGTTTTGGAATTCCTTTTTACGATGTGGGTTTCTATTAAAGAAACTTTCGAGTAGTAAACCATTTATAACCCCGACGAATTTTGAGGGCGAAATTCATTTAAAGGGGGGTAGAATGTAACACCCTGAGATTTTATGAAAAATATTCTTTTTTAATTTTATTGATGTCTTGTGTTGTAGGATACACCAAAAGGATCTTGCACTAACCGCATCCCTAACATGGATTTCATTACACGCAATCGCGGCCTTCCATGATAGCGTGTGTTGTACGCAATACCGAGTTTCACTAAAAATAGATATGTTATATAAACACGCCATTATGAATAGTAATACCCACTTTTTAAATTTATTTAAATTTTATCTTTCAAAATGAACTTCATATTTGTATTCGGAATATCAAAATTAGCCTAGGGTGAATTTTTGGTATTTTTCTGAAAACTTTCAATTTTTGATGAATAGTGAAAACGCTGAGTTACTATTTAAAAACCAACTTTTTATTTAAATAATTATTTATTTTATTTAAATTTATTTTATGTCAAAATTTATACATAATACCTATATAATTTCAATTTAATTAATTGGAGTCATTTTATAATAATTTTAGATATATAAAAATTTTATTAACTTTTCACAGTCTTTTACCCACCTCCTAGAAAAATTTGGAAATTCACATAAAACTTAATTTTACCACTTATATGAGTGGAATTTTGAAAATCCGAGACAGAATATTAATATCAAGGACTAAAATGTGGTTCAATGAGATGAAAATAATTTTTGGTGAATAGTAACTTTTTAATATTATTTACCACGGTTAAAAGTATATAGGGTAATTAAGGGTAAAAATGATATTATTATTACCCTAAAAGAAGTCCTAATTCTATTGTATAAGTGTAATTCAACCAAAAACAACCTTAGGAATAAAATATGACCATTTAGGTCCACATGGATTATATTAGGACATTTATTATTAATTTATTTAAAGAAGGGTTAAAATAGTTAAAATCAAAGTTTAATAACTGATTAATTTTTAATATAGGGTTATACATAAGATAAATTAGACTATAAATATTCATTAAGAAAAATAAAAATATTTCCTACCTAATGGTATTTTATTTATAAGTTTTAGACAATAAATAATTTAAGTTATTTATGACACAATAGTGATGTAGTAATTACCTAAATAATGAAATATTAAAACAATTGATATTATAAATACCCAAATAAATGTAATTTGAGACTTTTTATGAATTAAACTAATTTTATAGGTTAAAAGACATGTTATTATGGATTTAAGTAACTTTTTTCGAACTAATCATGCTTTTATGATTTTCAGAAAAATCAATTACCAAATAGTGTCAAAATTGACATAAAATAGTATTTAAAACAAATATTATATTATTAATTGTCATTTTATTCTTAAAAATCTAAGGTTTGGAAAAATTAAATATATAAGTATATATATATATTAATAATTAACCACGTGGGGTTCTTTTGGCTTGTTATAGTAAGTTTATTAACCTTAGAGTGTAAGAACACAAGAAGACATGGTAAAAGTAAAATTATTTAACTTAAAGTTAAATCTAAATGAAAAGGTTAAAATAGAAACCTAAACTTATCTAAATTATATTGGATGAGAGTATTTAGACCCATAACCACCTTAGCTTAGAAATAAATCAATTTGGAGCTATTAAAAACCGAATATGACTTTATAATAAAATAATATTTTTAGTTTTTCCGAAGGTGTCCCTCTCCTCCCTTATAAAAGGGCACCTACTCCCTCTCCTCCTCAGACCAATTTGAGGCTTAGAGCTCGGCCAATCCCTAACAATTTCTCTTCTACACTTCCCTAGAAACATTTTGGAGGTTCTGGTCTTCTCAAAAGACCAACTCTACTACCATAAGAGGAATCTTAAAGGAGGTGCGTCGAAGAAGAGGTAATCTCTTCTTCCGATTCTCTCAAGTTTCTTTCTTATTCTACTTCTTCTTGTTTAGTTGTATCATTATAAAGTAATAACATCAGTATTACTTATATACTGATATGTTATTATAAATATTAAACAACCCTATTTCACCTTCTATACATCCTATGGAAAACGAAATCACCGCGCGTGCGTACGTACGGAATACCGTCTCCATGCCACGGTATAATCTGTTTTCGACCACCACTTTACTTGGATGGGTATAATGGTGTAAATAAATAACTATATAAGATTATTGTAAAGTGATATTGATTCTGAAATATTATACATACGCTTCAATACAATTCCACTATCATGGAAATGATATCATCGCTCGTACGTACGTACGGACTACCGTCTCCACGACGCAATGAGATTCATTCTCCATGTTAACCATTAATGAATGATTATAAAGTATATATAATGAATAATAATGAAATATATGACATAATAATGATACTTTATTTATGTATATATATATGTATTTAATCTACTTAATTCCATTCAATTCAATAAGGAAACGAAAACAGCGTTCATGCGTACGTACGATATACAGTCTCCATGAACGGTGTATTTCATTGCATTTATCGATCTATCATATATATATATATGTATATTCTGAATATATATTATATATAAATAATTTTTTACATTATGGAATTAAGAAAATCAGGATATAAGTAATAATATCAAGAACAATAAGTCGAAACACGTATAATAAATGAAACAATTTTACCCAAATCGCTGCTTTTACATCGAATTTACAAAAGAACGGGTACTATAAAGTCATAAGTAAACCATATATTATATCATAACAATGAATATGATTCTGTAATAAGTCAATGAAATTATTTAAATAATTATAAAATAGGTTCAGATACATACGAATCATATTAGACATAAGGTAAGGGGTAACTGTTCCAATCTCATTCTTATCCGAGATTGTTATTCATAAGTATTTACTGGGGTTATGTTTATTATCCATGTCCATATGTTCTCAAAATGTTTTCATAAAATGTTTAATTTTCTTCCATGTATGTTCAAAGTCATTTTTACTTTTTTTTAACTTTTACCACATCATATAGAAGGAATCTTTCTTTTGTTTACTATACGAGGTAATTTTTGACTTTTCCGACAAAAGTACGAGAAGAATGTTATTTTTAACTTATACGATGTGAACGGATTTTTACGGTTTCATAACGCCTCATTTTCATGAAGATTAATATACAATATTTTATGATTATTTTCAAAAAAATACATTTCTTTTAAAATTGCATGGAATTTTTTGAAAAGAAAATGATTTTTAAGAAGAAAGGATATTTTCCTCAAGAATCCTTTTCAAGTGTTTTATCAAAACCGTTTTCCATCTAAGATGAAAATATTTCATATGTGTATGTTTCAAGTATAATGTATCTATGATTTACATGGTTTCAATTTTATTATGATAAAATGATATCCATTTGTTTTATATGGATTATGTTATGATGGGATGATGTTTATGAAACCCATTTTTATTCTTTGGGTTATGATGAATGATTTATGTTTATGTTGGGGCACAAGTAATAATGATTTAATTATGAGATGGGTGGGACGTATATATCCCTCCAACTCAATGGGTAAATATTTATATCTCATGATATGAACATGGATGGAATGGTAAGTTAATCCGGTTCCGTGTTAGAGGACTGGAATGAGGAGTGAACTCGATTCATAATGGGACTTTGTCCACTAAGATGGTCTTGGCAGCAATTCCTTGGCTACTATAGAAATAATAACATGTTCTTAATAGATGCCACAACTACATGTTTTACTACCATGCTAGTTTATCACGACTAATGTTCTTGTATGATCTATGATTTGTGTACTTACAAGATTTAGGTCTTTTCTCATGATTTTGATGTTGAGATTTTATGTTTAAGTTTTTTCATTCAAATGTTTATGGATTGTTATATGTTCTCTATGCTTACCCTTACTGATCATTTGAGCTCACCCTTTATATGTTTTCTTTTCCCCAGGATTTAAAGAAACGTTTTAGGTAAGAAAACAAAAGGGGATGATATTTATGGGAGATGTTTAAGATCTTTCACCACGATTAGAAGATTATTTTTCGAGTTTCCGAAGACACTAAACTATTACAGTCCTTGTGTGTCTGTTTTAGTTATGTAATAAGTATCCTACAAAAGTAATGTAATTTACATGTATGTCAATCTTTCGGTCTCTACAGATGGCATGGGTTTACAAGAAATGTGGTGGGTGAAATGAAGTGTTTGTTTAACTATTGGAGTTGAAGGTGTATAGTTTTATGTGTTGGATCTTTAGTTGTATAAGAACGTGATGTAGTTTCTCACTATTGTAGGAATTGTTTTTGGAAATAAATAATATGATAATGGGTTTGGGATAGAATTAATGGACTATGGATGTTAAGATTCTTTATGGTTGAAAATCAAGGGTAAATAAAGAAATAAATGTTGGTGTTAAATAAAGAATGGCTGGTTATTAAATATGAAATAATGAATATAGTATTGATTCTAAAATAGTAAGTCTATATATGTATAATCTTTTAATTAAATGGAATTATTTGAATCATTTTTATAGTTTATTTTTGTGAGAATGTTGGACTGTTTTATTGTAGAGTTATAATTGGTTATTGGTGGATAATGGTGATGTTTTAGTGGGAATACAGGTATTGGTAGTGTTTTTTTTATTTTAACCTTTAGTTTTAGATTAAGTTTTACTATTATATATTTTATTTTCATTTGGAATTTATATAAACCCCATCCAATTTGGGTAACCTTACTAACACATAATTGGTTTGGATTCTATCTGTTTTCCCAAAATATATAGGTTGTAAAGGGAATTGATGATTAATTGTTCCTTTTCACATTCTCTCTTATTGGTGCAATATAGGATATGATGAATCAATATAGGTATAATTCTATTAGATATAATAGCTTAATGTTATAATATATGATTTACTGGAACATCTTATTATGTGGTTGAGATGATGATATATAGTGGGGGTCATTCATGGTAGGAGGTTAGAGTGGGGTTGATGTCATTCATGTTCACGATATCCAACTATAATAGAAATGTAATATTTTATTGGGACATGGTATGTGGTGGTGGATTATTGATGATGATAATACTCTGGATTTGTTTTTTGGTATGGTTTTGTTAAGAGATATGATGTGCTTCAACACAACTATGAAAGGGATTTGAAGCACCAAGTTGTTTTGTGTTAGGGTGAGAGTGTGAAAAAATAGTGGGGTAGTTATTTTGGGGTACCCTCATTATATATTATTATGTTATTATACATGGATATGATATTTTGTGGGAAATCATAGGTGAGGTTTGGTGTTAGCTGACCAGGTAGGGGCTTATTGGTTTTTTAATTTATTCGTAGAAGTATTAGTATACATCTTGAAAATTATGTAGGAGTAGTCTTGAAGAATATCTTGATGACTATACATGTATTCTCACCTATATATATAAATATGATTTATATATTTCCATGAAGGATTTGGTGAATGAGATAGACATTACTAGCTTAGATATAGTTGTTTATGTCATTGTTTTTCCCTTAGGAATTCCTTCTTAGTATCGAATTTAAAAGATTATCTTTTTTAATGACATTAAATGCGTTATGGGATACTGGTTTTATTTATATTATAGTGTTTATTAGTGGGTTTTTATGTTTATGGGAATTATTATAGTAATTCCACTCATTTTTTTGTTTTATACCCTTGGTGGTAGTTGCTAACCCATAAACTATTTGAAGAGGGATTTAGGGGTCACTTTCATATTCACTATAGCCCCAAGAGTTATTCTAAATGGGGAAAGGTTATGGAAAAATGGTATCAGAGATATATAGGAGAACTAATACAATGTTATGAGTTAGGAACAAGTGATAATTTCATGGGATTTGTTTGGAAACAACATGTGTTGCATATAGAATGTGATATAGAAACAGAGACCGGATAAGATGTCGGCGAGTAGGGATACCTATGATCCAACATAAGGAAATCAAGATTAATAAACACCTTAGGTGAGATAATACTGATTGAAAGGTATAGACCAAGGAGATTTATATGCATCATACTTATTTACATGAATGTTTTAATTGGGGTGATAGTAGTAAAATTTCAAATTATCATAATTAAATGATCTAAAAATGAATTCCATGTTACTAAGATTAGGAGTTTTTCTATTTATAAAATATTTTACTACTAATATTTTTCTGTGTGAGTTTCAGGTTTGATGTGTTTCCTTGAATGATCCATTTGATCACCAAAGTGCTGAACTGGTTGAGGAGGATGTGTACTGGAGGAAGATATTATGTGAGATCTTGGATTAGGGATTGGAAAAGTATGAGGGGATTATATCTTATTTGGAGATAGTGTGCTAGTTAGTGGAGATAAAAATCACTTGTATATTAATCTATATTATGGAACACTGTCGTGTTATGTTTCATGTTATCTAGATGCAAGGGATAACATGTCTATTGTGGATTTTGTAACTTGGAGGGTGGAAGGTGGAAGAGGTTTCAGGGGATGACTTCCAGAAGTTGATTCACATGGAGTTATGTTTATTGTTGTTGAGGGTATCAAAGTGGTAAGATTATATTTCCCTCGAGCAAGGAAGTATGAGAATGCAAGAGATAGGGATTAGATTTAAGTAACCTTTTCACATTTAAACAAATATTTTCTTGGATGAGGATTCTAGGGTGTGGAATTTATAGGAGGTGATATAGCCAATTTCTTTCTATGAGATTACCTGATTGATTTTGCCTATATACATGGAGGTATAAAAGAAGGTAAAGGTGATCAATAGGATGAATGCATAGTTGGTATCATCCCAATATGTGAATCAATAGGTATTATAATGGAGAATAGCTATTGATGGATGTTATAGGATGTTGGGATAGTCATGGTTCCTACTAGTAGGGTTCATCCTCATCAGTCTTCCTCAAATTTCCCTAGATTTAGTAGTTCCCATGCATATTCAAGAAGCTTTCTTCCCTTAGTATTTTATAGTGGTCATAGTCATTGATGAATCTAGTTCCCAATAATCCTAAGGGAATATTAGTTTCTTCCTTAGAGGCATTACCAGCAATAGAATCAAAATGGATTAGTGTAGTTTATAGGATATAGAGCAGGTACAGAATAACCCTATGATGTCCCATGCCCTTAAAGTCATAGGAGAAATCTTGTTCCTAGAGATTCTCATTAGAAAGGATATCTAGACATAGGAGTTAGAAATTATTAGTTTGATGCCATGGAGATTCCAGTTCTTGATGGGTCAGATATTATCTGAGGCACCATATATTTATTATCAACACTCATTTTTTTCCTTATTTTATTTTGGAAGAACACATTAATTTATTGCACCACCATGTTTTTCACCTTTTTAAATAATATGGTGAGGCTTTCAGGGCCCTCGGTGCCGACTACGCTAGTTAGAGCTCAGATGATTCTATTTAATATGTATTGTGTTGTGAGATAATGACTGAAAATTAAATTTTAATTTCTAAACCACTTTTTAGGGGGATGTGGAAACCAGAAAAAAATTCCCAAAGACCAGATACATCAAAAAGATAAAAAGGAACACATCAACCCAGATTAGAAATTAAAACATTAAAAATTCAAATCACCTCTACCCATTCGCCTGTAGAAACCAAAACGACCTCCTAACCCCATCACTGCAACCCATCTAAAATCATCTGAATCACATAATCTAGGACTTTACTGGTGAACTCTAGAGAGACTGAAACAAAACATCCCTCTGAATTGTAAGAAGTGAATCCATTGTTGTCGACCAACACATCTGAAACAGGTTGTGATCTAATGTAATAGAAATATCATTCATTGGGGGATTTGTTTTTTAATTTTGATACCCCCCATACGATGTCATTCTTGACTTTTACTTGTAGTATTCCATTCACACCATCATCAAATAATTTCAGAGAAGAGTAATATTCTATCATTTTTAATGCCAATATATAGAGTTTTTTGGTGAGTTGAATAATTTTATGAACTGTAGGACGTCTAGTTCTATACTATCCCAGCTAGCAGAATTTTTTATGGGTTAATTAGAGTAACATATTGGGTTCCTTACATGAGTCATCAATAAGTTTTCATATGTTTTTCCCAATGAGGTAGAATATTTTCCCCTTCAATGTGATATTTATTTCGGTATAAGGATTCATCCTAGGGCCTTTATAATATTAATGAATTCCTACCATATGAAACCTTCTATGTAAGGAAGGATGAAAATATAGATTAAATATTTGATTAAAAGGGTTTCAAGTAGCCTAGTGTGCCATTTTTGGGTCCTCTAATGTTATTCACTAGTACAGTGGATGGTTTTTAAGGATATTTGTAGAATAATAGTTATTAAATTTTATAAAAATCAAGAATAGTGTTTACCTCCCATTAATAGATGAATTATTCTATCAATATAAGGGAACCGACTGGTTTTTGAAGATTAATCTATAGTTTGGGTATAATCTGATGAGGGTGGAGGAAGAGGATATCCAAAAGTCATGTTGTAGGTCTTGGTGAGGGAACTTCTAGTTCTTAGTTATTTCATACAATTTCATTAATTATCTAGACATTTTTATGGGACACATAAATATTCTATTTCATGAGTTCCTGGATCAGTTCACAGAGGGGTTCATCAATGAAATACTCATATACTCAATGTTCAATAAGAATCTTATTTAGAACCTTATGACCATTTTTAAAGTCCTTTAACACCATCATCTCTATAAGAATTTATCCAAGTGAATGTTTAAACTTGTGAGATACTTTTTAATAGAAATATGGTGTTTCAGTAGGGAGTAAGAGTCAATCCTTTTATGATCGTTGTTTTTTTTGAAAAAAACCGAGAATTTGGTGAATATGAATAGTTTCATCTATATTATAGGATATTATTTGAGTTTAATTTTCAAATTATCTCATGTTACAACCCCATTAACAACATTGAACAAGAAATAATAGGTGTGGACTTAGAAAAGTTAGTATCAGACATACCTATAATACTTAAAGGAGAACTTGATCAATGCTCTAATTATTTATTTTCTAGATGAGTGGGTGATGTTTGAGGTTTTCTTTGATGTTTACCATATCATTTTAGGATGCGTATTAATGATTTAGAGGGATATAATCTAATATGGGTCAAATTAGTTATTTCCCCTTAAGTATAACTATGACACCAATGGTATTGATTTGGAAAAAATGGTGCTTTACTTGAATTTATGGTGATATTACATAATTTTTAACACATTTTGATCTTCATAGACCATCATTGAGTGAGGTATATCTTCTTTAAATAGTAGTGTAATCCGAATTAATAGAGGTTGATGGTGTTTCTATAGAAATGTGAATTAGAGATCTTATACACCCCAGGAAAATATAATATATTTTTAGATGTTCAAAGAAATATGTTTTCGGAGATATTGATGAGGAATCCAAAGATACTTGGAGAGTGATGAAGAAGATTGTAGTGATGCACTTTGATGTAATGGAGGAAGAAAATAGATGTTTTCTTTACCAGATGACATTGTAAACATACTTGATATTATTGGTAGATATATCTTTGTTGGGAGACTCAAAGGTGGAGATTTTGTGGGATCATGTCCTCTATAGTGATGTTATTAAGGGGTAGTTAGAGGATTACCCAAATCAAGTGTTGTCCTGATGGAGGCTATTTGTTCTATTTTTGATGAGAGAGAAGTTTACTTATGAGTTTTATTATTCACCCTTAAAATATTTTCTTGGAATATTTAAGATGTATCATACCTTGAGAAGTAATATTTGGTGTCTTGGGATGATGTGGTCTATAGAAGAGTTTTTTTTATTCTTAGTCTTATAGAATGTGATTGTATAACATCATGTTTATGGTGGGTTTCTTCAGCTACTTGATGTTTTGTAGTGTAAGTTGGAGTAAATATTGATTAACTTAGTCACCCATTTTTCTTGATCCAAAGGAGTATGTGATGTAATATCTATGACTATGGATTGGCTAATGAAGTGTGCTCATTTTATGGTGATCTGGGAGTTGGGTTTTGTTGATATTCTAGTAACGGAGTATGTGGACGAGATAGTAGGGATTCATATGGTTTTGAGGACTATCATCTATGATCAAGATCATAATTTTTCCAACTGATTCTAGGGAGGTATTCGAGTTGATTTTTGGATCTCATCAGTGTCTTAGAAATCCCTTACATCCTCAGATTGTTGGTTAGAAAAAAAAACCATTAAGACATAAGAGGATATGCTGTGAGCTTATGTTTATTTATTTGGTTGATCATTTATGAATCACATACCTTTGGTAGAGTTTTTATATAAAACTATTTACCACTATTATATTAACATGGATCTACTTGAGGGGTTTTATTATCCACCATATTAATCTATGTTATTCTAGACAGAGGTAAGAGAGTTAGTGGTCCTTGGACCAAATGTGGTCTAGAGAATGATTGAGATGGTACAAAAGATACAAGAGATAATAAATTTTGTGAATATCCACTGAACATCTTATGCTAATTAGAGGAAGGTTCCTTTGGAGTTCAAGGATGGAAATCATGTGTTCTCGAGAGTTTCCCCACATCGTAAAATAGTGGTACTTTCCTAATGGTGTAAGACTTTTTTTCTCATTTTATATATCCATTTGTGGTGTTGGAGTGGATTGGTGTGGTAGAATATCAATTAAAATTTCCTCTATAGTTGGAACATATCCATGACCTGATTTATGTATCATATATTCATTTATATCTTCACAATGAATCCCATGTCACTTATTGAGGATAGTTAGACATAGAGGATGTTGCAATATTTGTGGACCAACTACTTTAGATTTAGTATTGTTGAGATAAGGTACTATTTGGGTGAGTTATTCAGTTGGTTTATGTTTTATGGACGCATTTTGGTTTGTAGAAATGTAATTGGGAGAAATAGAAACATATTCCTCCTCATTATCCAATTATATTTTGAAACATGATTTTCTTTAATGATGATATTTTTGGTCTGTTATAAATTATTTGAGATATTTTGTTTTTTGTGTTTATTTTTTTGAGATTTTTATCAAACGATATTATTTTTTGTATATTTTTGATGTTTTCTCTATTCGAGAGGTTTCTCCTAGGGTGTTTTGGGTTTAGTGGTTATTATTTCCATCAGGATTTATTTTATTCTATATGATGAGAATTATATGGGAGGTATCTCATATAAGGGACCAAGTTTTCCTGAACCCTTCCTTAGTCACTTATTGAGTGCTAAGGGGAGTATAAAGATGTATTATAGAAGTATCAAAGGTTGATGAAGATTTATGTCATTTTAAAATTAATTTATATATTAATTCTATGCTTCTAGAAGTGATTATATAGCTGTATAAATGAGTATGTATTTTTTAATTTAATTTTGAATTTTATGTTTCATTATGTAATTTTTTTATATGTCTAATTGTTTTGTAAGTTTGGAATTACCTTCACATTTTATCCTTATTAGAGATTGTCCCTTATGTTTTTTTGTAGAATGAGACCAACATAGTTCAATTCACCCTTGAAAATAAACCATTTAAGTTGAGGAATTTTCTAATTTTAAAAATGCATGAGTCATTTTTTGAAATGCGAGAATCCTATAAAAAACCTCATTTCATGAGAAAAAATTGATTTTGTAAGAATAATGTGATTTTTTATTAGTAAAGTGTAATTTTCAAAGAGTTTTATTATTTATAAAATGTAAAATGTGTTTTTAAGAGTCATTTCCCAATTCATAAGATTCACCCCACTTTTAGTAAGAGTCCTTACTTTTTAAAATTTCTAAATCAAGAAGTCCACTTCTAATTTTCATATGATTTCATTCTAGATTTCATCAGATTTATTTATTGGTAAACTAATAATGATAAAATTAAATTATAGAAAAAAAATTCCTTTCTATTTAAGAGTATTTACTTCTAGCATAAGACTTATCCCATTCAAAATTATTTTTGCTAATCATTTACATAATAAAAAAAACATTTTAGAATATTAAATGAATCTTGGAATCATAAAAATAATAGAATTAGTATTTTAAATCATAAATAGATATTTCTTCACCCTCTAAGATTTGGGTCACATTTTAAGGTATTTAAGTGTTTTTAAATAATGATGAATCAAGGACTTATATAAATGGGAATTAAGGGGTTGGTTGAATTTTAAGGAAGGAAACATCCATGTAAACCACCATTCAATTTTGGGTTGTTTTATTTTAAAAATTAGAGAGACCCACCCTTTTTCTAGTTCTTGTTCTCTCAATCCTGGACATTCAGATCACCTGCCTTAGATTATAGAGAGCACCCCATGGTTAGTTCACATTTCCACATGAGTAATGCCTGTCATCATCTTTTTCCCCTCTTGTACACCTATTAACAAAATGATGATAGATTCTCATAAATGTAGGAGGCTCATTAATACTCTTATTTTTGTGAAAATTGTTAAATTATCATGATTTTGATTTCATTGGGTGAATGATTGTAATTAAATGAGAAAAATAATAAATCCGATGGTGAAATTGAAATGAGATGTGAATCCGATGTGTTTTATATATATCTGCATTATTTATTGCATAAAATGGATATTGATGATGAATGTATTAATTATAATTTCCATTTTCTATCTAATGGAATTTGTGAAATATAATTTTTTTACTGTGAATATTTTTTGGAATCAAATTTTATAAAAGGATAGAAATAAAGATGTTGATAAATTGGTTAAGTAAGATAAATAATTTTTATGGGGGTTTTTACATGCAATAGAAGTTGAATTAATTAGACTGTTTATTAATAAAGAAAATAATAAAGTGTTCAATTTCAAGAATTGATGTTGTTTATTACTTTTTGGTTTTGTTTCCATTTCTATGAAAGATGGAAGTCTTAGTTGGGGCTATTGTTGCTGGTTAGAATGTGGGAATGGCTATGTAGTGTGAAAAAGATACTTTATAATGTTTAACATGGATTCACATGGTATATGGTTTATTAAAGGCTATTTTATAGTGGTTTTTGGGATATAAGATATAGAAATTAATGTAATAGATCATTAATTGTGTGGGGATGTGATGTAGTTTCTCAGTGGTGTATAAATTTTATTATAAATAAATAATATGTTGATGAGTATGGGAAAGAATTAAATGGATAGTGGATGTTAAGGAATATTTTATTTTTGAAAACATTTGGTAAAAGATGAAATGACTGCATTTGTTCACTAATAAATTCATTTTCCTTAAATATGGATTGTGAATGGAATAATTAATTTAGTATCACTAGTAAAATTCTATGATTTGAAATGGGTAATCATGTAATTATTTGGAGGTATATGAACCATTGTTGTGGCTATTTTCATGGGAATGTGGTCTAATTTTTATTGTATAGGAAACAATGGTTTTCAATATATAATTATGATATTTTATTGATGGAGATAGGTATTGGTAGGGTTTTTTTTTGAAATACAGGTTTGTTTTATTTGTAACTATTTCATTCTATGTATTCCTTTTAATTTTATATGCACCCCAACCTAGTAAGATAATTATTCTGACACCCAAATGTTTTGGGTTCAATTATTTTTCCTCAAATATTCATGTTGGTGAGGGAACAAATGAATGTCTATACATTCTTCCTAGAACTCCATTAAAAGGGTAATATAGGATGTGACAGATTAAGGAATTTATAATCACACATGATATAATATATTAAAGATATAGTATATGATATACTGGATGAGCTAGTTATGTGGTTGTGAGATGATATATTGTGGCAGTCATGAATGGTGGGAGGAGGTAATGATTTTGATGTCCTTCAAGTTCATGATACCCTACTATAGTGTAAATGTGATATGTTTTTGTGATATAGTTAATAGTGGTGGATATGTGATAATGATAATGATATTAATGTACTATGTGGCATGATTATGATAAGAGATATGATGTGTTGTGGCATGACTGTAGGAGGGATTGGGAGAACCATAGTATTTTTTATTGTCCAGTGAGAGTTAAAAACCCATGGGTAAGTGATTTTGGGGTACCTTTATTCTACATTCTTCCATTATTATGTAATAATAATTTTATTTTATATTGGGATAGTGACCCTTTTCAAGGAAAGGTGTTAGTTAATTTCATAGTTTCTTGTTTTTTATTGATGAAGTAATCAATATTCTTCTTCCACATTTTTATGTGCAACCTTGAGGAAAATTCATACTGATTATGCATGAATGATCACCCCTATATATATAAACATATTTTACAAGTTTCTGGGAGTCATTTTATGTCTGATCTCTATATTTCTTTCTTGAAGGTTGGGGTTTCTACCTTATGGATTCTTTTTTGGTATTATATTTCAAATACTATGTTTTCTATATGGCATGACAAATGTAATATATTTTTAGATTAATATTATGGTGTTTATTGATGGTTTTATTTATGTTCCAAGAATTTACAATGGTAATTATTCCTATTTTCATGATTTATATAATTGGTACTAGTTATATGCCAATGTCCAATTGTATTTAGGCTACACAGGTCACTCACATCATTACTATATTTCTAAGAGGGGTGAATAATGGATGAGGTATATGATATGGAGTGTGACATTATTTTTCATTAATGAGGCATGTTAATTATATTATCCTATCCTTTTTAAAAAATATGGATTTTTTTATTGAGTTAGAGAGATTGATTATCGAATAAAAAGAGAAAAAAAGAATTTTATGTGGATTTCAATTCCTGGACATGAGTTTTTTAATATATATGTTGAATATGACTAATTCTATTTATTCATAAAACTATTTTAACAACCATTAGAAATCCATGATTGAGGTCGTATCAAATATATAATATTTTATCAAACATTTTCATGTTTATATTAAGCACACTTATTTTATACCCTGAGATATATCATGTAAGTTTAGAGTTAATTCATTTGTAACATATATCTTAAAGAAATGTGATACAATCATTATATCAAATGGATCAGGTTACACTAAGGGGGATAAAATGAAGTTTCAATCAATAATAAATTATTCGATGAGTTTTCGATTCAATTATTATTGAATCTTAGAAATTATTATTATAAGGGAATAAAATGGGAACTATTGTAGAAATATTTGAATTAATCTATGGGAGGAAGTTAAGGATATTGAAAAAAAATCCAAAGTGGAAGATTAATGATTCAAATGGGTTGTAATGGTTGTATTAGTTTTTAATGAATAAGATGATTTTCAATATGTATTGGATGGTGGAAGAAGATCAAAAAAAATGAAGAGGTATAAGGGTGAGATATACAACTTTGAAGATTACATATACCATTGTAAAATCTATTTAATACTCATTGGAAATGGGGAATCTATTCAGATGAGAATGTTTGGTGATTCACACATCACACATATGATGATTATGAAGTTGATTTTAATGAGTATCAAAGAGAAGTACATATAAAATGTGAAATAACTATCCACAACATGTTTCTTTTTAATTTGATAGCCCAACTATCAAAAATATTAAATAGAAATCGTTAAATAAGTATAGAGGCTATTTGGAAGAGTGGGGATCCATCATTAGATAGTAAATCATGAAGGATATAGCTTTCAAAGAAGAATATTTATTTGACGATAGATGGAGAAAGATAAGTGTGAATTTGGAGTAAAAGAGTGAGTAAAGATTAATTAACATACTCAATGTTGAGTACTCATATGCACCATGGATTTGAAAATTATTTTCAAGAGCTTTGGTAATATTCTGATAATTTGCAAAGTCATTTAAGTTATTTTAATATATTTTTATGTGATTAGAATAACGCTTAGAATGTTTAAAGAGGTTTTGATCATATTTTGAGAATACATGATTTAATATTAATATATTTGTTTCTTCCACAAAATGCAATAGTTGATAAAAGGAAAAAATCCTTACATACAGGTCCTCTACCCAATATGTAAGAATCACTCATAGTTAGAGATGAAAATTGAAAAAGTGTTGGATGAAACTTAGGATTTGTAAAAGTAATTTTCTGAGTTTGTGTAAAAAATTAGAAAAGTGTTGGAAACACTTTGTGATATGTAAAAGTATGTTTCTCAATATATAAATGTTCTCAATTACACACTACTTGAAAACTACTAAAACAAAAATCCTTATATTGATATATATGAGTAACTTCTAGAGTTTCTAAAATATAGAAATTAACATGGATATGAATCCACTATGTTACTAAACAGTAAAAATGATGATACATAATGTCCATCATAGTGAATACATAATAATAAATAAGGAAATTAATATATAAAATTTCAAAATTCCAAGGAAACTTTGTGATACGTTAAGGTAAGGTATTCTATATGTAAAGGTTATCACATTGAGAATGAAAACACATAAAGGTCAAATACCTGATATATAAGAGGCACTCAGAAAGAATTTATAAAAGTGTTATCTTTTATTGAGATACATAATGGAATTTTAAAAGAATATGTTATAGTCCTCATGAAAATACATAAAGGTCATTCATGTGACATCCTAGACCCAGATGCCACTTAATACGTGCCCTAATCTCGGTGGACCACATGGACTCAAGAACATCTCCCCAAACTCCACAGGCTATCGACTAGAAGTGAGGGCCTTGTGTGTGTCTGTGGGTAGACTATTCCCTCATTACCAAAGTGTATCATAATGGATAAATACAAAAAGAGGTAAATAGAGGAATTAATACATGTAAAAAGAATGCATAGTGGAAAATAGAGACAAAAGTAACAATAAATGAAATAACTAGAATAACATACAACAATAGATGATGATATGTCATGTATCTAGAAAAACTAGAAAAAATATAGATAAGAAAGTAGGCATAACATGTTCTAAAAAAGTATAAAGTAAATCAAAATAATATCCCAAGAATCCCAAGCTCGAGGTCAGTCATCTACTATCAAGATCCATCCTAAATAGAAAGTGATCAAGTGTTCTATTCTGTATTCTTCCCATTATCAACACCTACATTCATGTAATCTTCCTCAAGTACGAAACTTCACACAGATATGGTGTGAGATAAATCTAAGTGGGAAACCACCAACCTTGTCTATAGAATCAGACCAGTATAATGGACATTTAACAATGTGCTAGCAAGCATATATAATGTAATTCAACATAATACAACTACATATCCATGTACTTGTTTCAAACCTCGAGGGGTTTCTAAACATAACCATTCCATTAATTTGTTATTACCTTCTTATAAATTAGTCACAATTTAACAATATTCAAGGTTCCAAGTTTTGACATGGGAAATTGTAAAGACATTTAATAATGAAGCTCTAGGTTAATAACAATGGAAATATAGACCTTAAGGGTCACCGAATTAGTAATAACTATATACTAGCTAAGTGTATGAGTGTAATATAAGGATAATATTCCGAGTTATTCCACAATAAGATTTCTGCTGAATCCAATGTGATTATCCAAGGTAAAACGGTGATATGTAGTTAATGGGACCTATGAGATTTAACCATGGAACCTACCTATCAACGATGGATCCAAGTAATGTATCCAAGTAATCCTTTAATACTTAGTTAGGGATCCTACGATATCATAACATGCATCTAAGAATAGAAAATTATTTGGATCTAGGTGGGTCTCAACCTAAGCAAGCTGTATCCTTGAATCAGAATGGGGTTCCCATGGGATCAAGGAATTCCGTGATAAGAATCCAAGGTGAGATCGAGTTAGGAAATAATTGTTTAATTATGAAGTCATATAATATTTCATTTTGTTCAAGACATTCCTTTCACTAATTTGATATGGTTAATTTGCATGAAAACCTTTTAATCAGGTCGTAATTAATCAATAAGTCCATTAGGTTCAATCCTCTCATTTTATTAGTGTGACAAGACTAAGTAGCATGAAAATTTTATTAATTCCATTGAAGAAGTATTAAATAATTAAATTTTATTCTGTTACCATCCATTAATGTGAGTAGGGGTGCTACGAACATGCTACCTATTAATCAATCACATTTAATCCAATCAAGTCATATACATTGTATACTTTCCAATTTCCCTTTCACATTTAATTATCAATTTGAAGCACTTAACTTAGGCCGGTCAAGTGGAAGTTACATGGTTCCTTCCCTTCCCCATTACATGATACAATAAGAATTTATTATAAGGAGTCCTACCATTAGCATGTTAAATCTCAGTCACATCAAAACAATGGCTCAAAATGGTTGAAACACTAAAAACCCAACTATGGAATATCATCATATATGGGATGTTGGGTGTTGTGGGTGTAACCACAATAAATTAATCACATATATAGAAAAATTATAAACATATGGTTCTAATTTTTATAGGAATTTTATATAAATATAATAAACGACACCTGATGAAATTAGTGGGCCCCACATGATAATTCCAAAATCAATGATCTTGAGGGATGGGTTATAAAATTCCCAACTTTGGGTTTCACATTCCTTTTTATATGATATCAGCCTCCAATTAGGCTTAGAAAAAAGTATATTTGAGAAAAATGAAAAAAATCTCACACTTCGATAACTAGGTCAGGAGAAAGATAGGAGAAGAATGAATAAAAAGGACTTGTGTAATTAGTGTTTCACATCCAACGTGACGAAAAAATGATTCATCATATTACAGATGCATGAGATCATTAAATACCAAGATTAGTCCTTCAAAGTGATCCAAACGGGAAGAAAATTAGGTTAATCCCACATAAAATTAGATTAGGAGTAAGAGGAGGCATAATTAGACAATTAAATGAAAAATAGTAAAATTACCCTGAAAGAAATCATGTACATGGTTTTTCTGCACGGTTGGAAAAATTATGTGAAAACCATGCACATGAACCCAGGGAAAAGTGGCACTTGCATTGTTAGGTCACTTGGTTTTGTAAATCATGTGCCAACCATGCAGTAAGGATCTATCAAAAAATATTCCACCCACATGGTTTTCTCTAACTGGGTGGGTGTAAGAACACATATCTTCGTTTTCAGGTATGTCTTCCATTTTTATAGAGTTTTTGAGAATACTGGGGTTTCAGGAAATTTTTGAAGTACACGACGTGTACTTTATGAGTACACTCCGTGTACTCCCTTGCCGCACCAGCCTGTGTGGGGGTCGTGTCTGAGCCATACACACGGTGTGTAGGGGTGAAGTGCAGGATGCTTAAAGCGGAGTACGAAAAATTAAAGTACACTCCATGTACTCAAGAATTACAAGCCCTGTTTTTTTCATTAAATGGACCGGGGTCACACCTAATCGACAAAACCATCTTCTTCTAGGTCCCGTTAGACCGAGAGACGCTATATGGCCGCAAAAGTTTTCTGAATCCCTGAGCCCTCATCCGTTCTCTGAATTAACTGCCGTCGATTATGTTGGAACCGCAGAAATCTACGCCATTCTAAGGAGAATAAAGCCTCGTGGTTCAAGTATATCGATCTCCTAGGATCGACGTATGTGTTTTGTGCCTTACATTTTGATTTCTTTGAGTTTTATGTGCAAATTCCACCAATACCTGTGAATGGGGTATTGCGTGTAAACCATTCTGACCTTATGGTTATTCCTGCCTTTCATGCATACTTTTATAGAGGTAAATTGATTTTGCTTGTGGATAATTATTGTGCTTGGATGTTTTGCCCATGCTTTGGTTCTTGTTATGACATTTGGGTCTTGTTAGCCTTTGGCCATCGTATCTGTTTCCATTCCTTGTGATCATAGGACATAATGATGTTCTTAAAATTCTTGTTGCTCTGTAGACTATTTATCCAAGTAGCTCTTTAGGTGTACTTTGGTTATCCAAGTTGCTCTATAGGTGTACTCTGGCCTTATAGCATTAATATGCACTGACTAGCATGGGACCATGAGAACCCGGTGCTATAGACTATAAGGGATAGACCAAGTGAGCTTCCCAGAGAGTCTTAGATATTATAGACTATATGGGGATAGACTGAGTGAGCTTCCTCAGAGAGTCTTGGACATTATAGACTACAGGGGATAGACCGAGTGAGCTTCCTAGAGAGTCTTAGTTATTATAGACTACAGGAGGGTAGACCGAGTGAGCTTCCTTAGAGAGTCTTTACCTTGTTTGAATGTCTTTAAAACCTTTCTAGTCTAGAGGAGGAATTTACCGAGTGAGCTTCCTCGGAGAGTCTGTGGTATACCTGAGGCTATAGCAGGATTGACCGAGTGAGCTTCCCCAGAGATTATCTAGACCTTGGGGCCAAGAGGGCTAGACCACGTGATCTTTCTCAGAGATTCCCTGACTACCGTAGACTATAAGGGGAATTGACCGAGTGAGCTTCCCCAGAGAGTTTTATAATTTCATATGACCAAACCAGAGGGGTTAGGATGAGTGCATTGCCCAGAGGGTTGTTGTATTTCTTGGATAGGACCAGAGGGGATGGCTGTGAGTACTTCACAGAGGGTTTCTTGTTTGTGTTAGCTGTTGCTTCACCGCTACTTGTTGTTCTATGGATTGATAACTGTTGTATATCATCATGTTTACTTCTTACTAATTACTGCATTCTATTGTTGCTATTATTTACTGCTTTTTGTACTATTACCTGCCATATACTCACTGACTGTTAGGCACAGATCTTCGTGTGGCTGCCTACTGGGATTTAGTCTCACACCCTATTTGGTTCATGTTTTTTGGGCCCAAATAGACTATGTTGTTGTAGGTATAGACAAGGGAAATCACCCTTCAACTTATGGTACTTGATTACTTTGGAGAAGGAGAGCATGGGACCAAGCATTGGCTTGCGATGCTGAGGAGCTGTTTACTTTCTTTTGTACTTGTTCTGGTACTATTGTATTTTCAGCATTGTGAATTATTTGGATTCTTTCTTAGATATGTATCATGCATCATTTCTTATATATATATATATATATATATGAGCTCTAGTTGTTTGCTGATTTAGTCGTTCCGCTGTTTATTATTGGTGTTTATTTACTTCTTATGCTCTTGAATGTTTATTTCCTTCTGCTGTGTACATTACCAATGAGGGAATAGTTTCCCCACTATCACACCGAAGGCCCTCGCTACTAGTCGGAAAACTATGGAATTTGGGGAAATGCGCTTGAGGCCATGTGACCAACCGGGTACGGGGCGCCTCTAGGTGGATTCCAAAACCTGGATGTTACAAATTTGTATCAGAGGAATTCATTTCTCTTGATTTACTGTTTGGAGCCTTTATCTAGGGATAGGATGGATTTGGTACTTGGTAATAAGCTATGTCCGAGAGTATCTAACCCGTGTACACGGAAAATCCATACTACCTCATTTATTGCAGTTTTCTGGTTTTGAGATTTTACAGTTGATATGATTTCACCTAGGGTGATTCACATGACTTGTGTTGTTATTGTAGTTGCTATTATGGTTCTATTTCTGTCGCAACATGATGAGATGAGGGTATTCTATCTCATGCATCATATAGGCACTTGTTAGAAATCACATGCCATGCATTCTTTCCATGCCATCTAGGATGCATTAGCGATTGCATGCCGTTGTGATAGACTTTGTGTAGATTATGCATGCTGTTGTGATAGATGCTATGATAGAATCTCTGCTGTTTGATATACAATTGGTTGTATTGTACCTTGCTTAAATGAACGCCAAATTTGGGTTCTTGAGGTGTTATGGGCCCTCTTGAGTCGGAGATTGGAGAATCATTGACCTGTTTTTCCTTATATATGATTGTATTGGATGACAAGCTTTGATTCTTTGGGAGTATGGGCCATCACGGATCCGAATTTGGAACCCTCATGCCTTGTTTTTTTTGTGTTTCTGGGTTCGGTGTAGTTTCTGAGCTACTACCCAGAAATAACCAGAATACCTGGCATGTACTTTAGGACTACATGCCATGTAGTTGTAGACCATGTCACTGACTATGTGAGAAGGATTGTGGGGTTGAGGAAATGTCTTCAGGAACACGTCGTGTAGTTTTTATATACGCCCTGTAGTATTGAGCAGTGTACCTGGCCATGTCACTAAAAACACGGGCCGAGGAAACTCGTGTAGGACACCCCGTGTTGGTCAAGAACACGCCGTGTAGTCTTGTTCCAGGTACCCGACCGTGTCAAAAACAACACGGGTTGGCGTTATCTTCCCCTATACATGCCATGTTTGTTCAGAACACGCCGTTTAAGGGTCATCCATGTATCCGCCCGTGTGAACTAACAACACGGGTTGCCAAAACATTGTCCACTACATGCCGTGTCCACATGGAACACGCCATGTAGTCTCAGTTTAAGAAGAATGTGTGTGTTAGTCATGTAAAGAGACTCGGGCAGGGGATAGAGTTCAAGTACACGTCGTGTGTGGGAACAAAACACCTTGTAGTTTTGGGTGTTACACGACTAGAGGTGGCAGGAGTACAAACCCATGTCTTTTGTTTAAGTGAACACACCGTGTAGTTTTTATACACGCAGTGTAGTCGCGTTTTTTAAACTCGAATGTTTCCTTCTCCTGTTCCCATTTTGTACTCTTGTGTTCTAAGTCTTTGATAATCCTGATCTGAGCTGTGATTTTGATCTTTTCAGAGCTATTCCCCCTAGACGTCCTCCGATTGTACGTCAGCTACCAGACGGTGATCAGACACCGGATATGGTTGACCAGGGACCACCTGCAGATCCTCCTGCTGTGCCAGCCTTGGCAGAAATAGTAATACTCATCACAGGCACTGATGAACAGTTTAGGGAGGACTTCTTGAAGATGATGCAGACCTTTCAGGGGGCACCGCCTCCTGCCCCGTCGATGGCCGAATTGATGCGGGTCTTTCAGCAGCATCACCCTCCTACTTTCTCAGGGGATGCAGTACCACATGCTGCATTGTCATGGTTAGAGGCCACGCTGATGATCTTTGAGCATCTAGATAAACCCCAGAGAAAAGGGTAAAGCTGGATACTTATATGCTCTGAGACACCTCCAAGAGGTGGTGGGAGGAGATCTCGCAGTCAGGGCGCCAGCAGAGTATGTCTTTGGTCGAGTTCCGCTACACCTTCTATGAATACATTTACCAGAGACCTTTAGGGCTGACTGAGCCTGGGAGTTTATGAGTCTGCACCAGGGTACTCTTTCTGTTATGGAGTACTCATATCGCTTTACCAAGCTGCAGTGCTTCACGCTGATCCCAGCAGGTGATGATTTGTTCCTTGCTAAGAAGTTCGAGGATGGTCTCAGGTAGGAGATCTATTACCAAGTGAATATCTTCAGGTTGACTTCGATATATTCTATCGTCAACCAGGCGCTGATAACTGAGCGCAACCTGAGGGATTCTGGAATAGTGAGCCAGGTTATTTCGACATCCAAAGCTGGTGCTCCTCTTATAGATCATAAGAAGCACCACAGAGAGTCTTCTCGAGGAGATTAGAGCAGGCAGAATGTATCTTCAGGTAGCCTCTGGCATTTGGGGAAATGCGCTTGAGGCCATGTGACTTACCAGGTAGATCTGGACTAGAGCTGGACCAGAGCATCATGGGCTAGGAGGAGTTACAACCCATATTGCCATTCTTTATCTGGATGACCAGGGGACTTCACAGTTAGACTTTCCTCTAGTGCTGGATAGTTTTCGGGATGTATTTCCTAAGGACTTTTCAGGTTGGCCTCTGGAGCGTGAGGTAGACTTCTCAATTGAGCTCATTCCAAGGGCGACACCGGTGTCCATTCCTCCTTATTGTATGGCTACACCTGAGTTGCAGGAGCTCAAGAAGCAGTTTTAGGAGTTACAGGCAAAGGGTTTCATCTGATCCAATACTTCTCCTTGGGGTTCACTTGTCCTGTTTGCAAAGAAATCAGACGGTACCCTTCGGATCTATGTGGATTATCAGAAGCTAAACCCGTTGACGGCCAAGAACCAATATCCCTTGCCGAGGATCGATGACCACTTTGATCAGCTTCGAGGAGCCCAGGTGTTCTTGAAGTTTTATTTGAGGTCCGGTTATCATCAGTTTCACATTAGACCATCAGATATACCTCTTACATCCTTCAGGAGCAGGTATGGTCTATATGAGTATACAGTTATTCCGTTTGGTCTCACGAACATGCCAACAGTTTTTATGGAACTGATAAACTAATTTTTCCATCAGTACTTAGATTCCTTTGTGGTGGGTTTTGTGGACAAAATCTTGGTGTACTCGCACACTCGACATGACCATGCCACACATCTTGAGATCGTTCTGAGTACACTAAGAGAGCATCAGTTATAAGCTAAGCTATCGAAATGCTACTTTTGATGGACCAGATTCACTTTCTAGGTCATGTTATCTCAGAGACAGGAGTATCAATGGACCTAGAGAAAGTGAGAGCTGTAGTTTCCTTGGTAAAGCCAAAGAATGTCTTTGAGGTGTGGAGCTTTCTAGGGCTGTCTGGATACTACAGGCATTTCATACAGGACTTTTCGCGCATAGCAACACCACTGACATGCCTGAACATGAAGGGGGCGATGTTTTTGTGGTCAGATTCTTGTGAGTTAGCCTTTCAGGAGTTGAAGGGGAGGTTGACTTCAGCACCGATACTGGTCTTTCCAGAGCCGGGCAAGGGCTATACTGTTTACTGTGATGCTTCAATTATCAGGCTAGGAGCTGTTCTTATGCAGGGAGATGGAGTCGTTGCTTATGGGTCTCGTTAGTTGATGTCACACGAGAGGAACTACCCGACACACGATCTTGAGTTGGTAGCTGTTGTTCATGCCTTATGCTGTTGGAGGAACTACCTTCTGGGAGAGAACATTTTGGTTTTCACTGACCACAAGAGTCTCAAGTATATCCTCATTTAGCATGATCTGAATCTCAGACAGCGCAGGTGGGTCGAGTATCTTCAGTCTTTCGACTTCGAGTTCACTTATACGCCAGGAAAGAGAAACACAGTGGCTGATGCGTTGAGCAGGAGAACTCAGATTCAGGAAGTTTAGGAGGCCAAAAGTGAGTGGTAGCTTATGGCTCTATTCTATGAGATGCACTTGGAGGTGCACGACAAACAGGGACATATTTTCTTATCTTCTGTAGCTGTTACCTCTTCTTTTCTTGATCAGGTACGGATGAGGCAGCTATCAAACTCAGAAGGCTTAGTCCTGCATGAGAGTGTGTCAGGAGAGGACCCTCTTCCTGGATGGACAGTGGGTGAGGATGAGATAATACGTTTCTAGGTACGCGTATGGGTGCCAGCAGACATACGTGAGGAGCTGATGCGAAATTTTCATTCCTCAGTTTGGGTAGTTCATCCCGGCGTCACCAAGATGTATCGTGATCTACAATGATAGTATTGGTGTCTAGGTATGAAACTGATGTTTCTGGTTTTGCATGAGATGTTCTACTTGTCATCAGGTGAAAGTAGAGCATCATTGACCAGTAGGGCTTTTACAGCAGTTACCCATTCCCGAGTGGAGGTGGAACGATGTCGCGATGGACTTCATGACTTGGTTACCGAGGTCACCTCAAGGAAGGGATGTTGTTTGGGTCATCATCGACAGGTTTATGAAGGTTTCTCACTTCTTGCAGATCAAGGGGACCTTCAGTATTGATTAGCTGGGACGGTTGTACATCCGGGAGATTGTACGTCTACATGGAGTTCCACACTCCATTGTTTCAGACAAGGATGCACGTTTTACTTCTTGGTTCTGGTAGGGACTTCAGAAGGGTTTGGGTACATAGGTACTTTTGAGTACATCATATCACCCCTAGACTGATGGCCAGTCTGAGCGTATGATCCAGGTGCTTGAGGATATGATTCAATCTTGCATTATAGACTTTGGTAGTTCTTGGGAGAATCATGTTCCTCTGGTGGATTTTTCCTATAATAACAGTTTCTAGGCAACTATTCAGATTGAACCTTATGAGGCTTTGTATAGTAGGCCATGCCGATCAATCTTATATTAACTGGAGATAGGAGAGGCAACTTTGCTGGGACCTCGTCTTGTTCATGAGACCTCAGAGCAGATAGAGTTTATTTAGAAGAGGATGGCTACAACACAGTCTGGACAGAAGTCTTATGTTGATTAGCGGACACGACCTCTGGAGTTTGAGGTCGGGGATCAGGTTTTCCTGCGTGTCCCACCAAGGTTGGGACATAAGAGGATTCAGATACAGGGTAAGCTTTCACCACAGTATGTCGAGCAGTTTGAGGTGTTGTAGAGAGTTTGGCCGGTTGCCTATCGGTTGCGGTTACCTCAGAGGTATCGGGCTATGCACGACGTCTTCCAAATTTCTCGGCTCCGACATTACTTTTCAGACCCGTCTCATGTCATTCAACCCGAGGAAGTTGAGATTGAAACAGATGCATCGTTTGAGGAGAATACCATCTGGATTTTTTATTATAGTACGAAGGTTCTCTATGGCATGTATGTTCCTCTAGTACAGGTGCTATGGCAGCACGGGCGAGTGCAGGATGAGACTTGGGAGAGGGAGGCCGATGCACAATCACAGTGGCCAGAGCTGTTCAGGATTTCTTCTTCTGTGACTTTCTAGGCAAATTCAGGGATGAATTTCTTTAAGGGGGGAAGTTTGTAAGAACCCGGATCTTTGTTTTCAGGTATTTCTTCCATTTTTATAGAGTGTTTGAGAAATGAGTGGTTTCTGGAAATTTTTTAAGTACACACCATGTACTTTATGAGTACACACCGTGTACTTCCTTGCCACGCCAGGCCGTGTGTTGGCCGTGTCTGGGCCACACACCCTGTGTGTAGGGGTGAAGTGGAGGCCGCTTAAAGAGGAGTATGGAAAAGTAGAGTACACGCAGTGTACTCAAGAAGTACACGCCGTGTATTTTTTTCCTTAAATGGACCGGGGTCACGCCTAATCGACAGAACCATCTTATTCTAGGTCTCGTTCGACCGAGAGATGCCGTACGTCCACAAAACTTCTCCAAATCACTGAGCCCTCATCCATTCTCCAAAACAACATTTGTCAATTGCGTTCGAACCGCAGCGATCTATACCGTTCTGGGGATAATCAAGCCTCGTGGTTCAAGTATATCGATATCCTAGGATTGAGGTAGGTGGTTTGTGCCTTACCATTCGATGTCTTTGAGTTTTATGTGCAAATCCCACCAATACCTATGATCGGGGTATTGCGTGTTTACCTTTTTTCCCTTATGGTTATTCCTGCCTTGCGTGCATGCTTCTGTAGAGGTAAATTGATCTTGCTTGTGGATAATTGTCATGCTTGGATGTTTTTCCCATGCCTTGGTTCTTGTTACGACCTTTGGGTCTTGTTAGCCTTTGGTCGTTGTACCTGTTTCCTTGCCTCGTGATCGTAGGATGGAATGATGTTGTTAACATGCTTGTTGCTCTGTAGACTATTTATCCATGCATCTCTATAGGTGTACTTTGTTTAGCCAAGTAGCTCTAAAGGTGTACTCTGTCCTTATAGCATTAATTTGCACTGACTGGCACGAGACCGTAAGAACCCGGTGCAATAGACTATAAGGGATAGACCGAGTGAGATTCCCAGAGAGTCTTAGATATTATAGACTATACGGGGATAGACCGAGTGAACTTCCTCAGAGATCCTTTACCTTGTTTGAATGTATTTAAAATCTTCCCAGGCGAGAGGAGGAATTGACCGAGTGAGCTCCCTCAGAGAGTCTGTGGTATACCTGAGGCTATAGGAGGAATGACCGAGTGATCTTACTCAGAGAGTCTCTAGACCTTGGGGCCAAGAGGGATAGACCATGTGATATTCCTTAGAGAGTCCCTAACTACACTAGAATATAAGGGGAATTGACCGAGTGAGCTTCCCCATAGAGTGTTATTATTTCGTATGACCAAACCAGAGGGGTTAGGCTGAGTGCATTGCCCAGAGGGTTGTGGTACTTCTTGGATAGGACCCGAGGGGATGGCTGCAAGTACTTCCCAGAGGCATTCCTTTTTGTGTTAGCTGTTGCTTCACTGCTACTTGTTTTTCTGTGAATTTATCACTGTTGTATATCATCTTGTTTACTGATTACTGATTACTGCCTACTATTGCTGCTACTGTTTAATGCTTTTTAGACTATTACCTGCCATATACTCACTAACTGTTAGGCACAGATCTTCGGGTCGTTTCCTACTGGGATTTAGCCTCACACCCTATTTGGGTCATGTTTTTTGGGCCCAAACAGACTATGTTGTTGCAGGTATAGACAAGGGAAAGCACCCTTCGACTTCTGGTACTTGATTCCTTTGGAGCAAGAGAGCATGGGACCAAGCTTTGGCTTGCGATGCTGAGGAGCTGTTTACATTCTTTTGTACTTGTTTTGGTACTATTGTATTTTTCAACATTCTGACTTGTTTGGATGCTTTCCTAGATATGTATCATGCATCATTTCTTATATTTACATATGAGATCTAGTTTTTTGTTGATTTAGTCGTTCCACTGTTTTTTATTGTTGGTTATTTACTGCGTCCTCTCTTGCATGTTTATTTACTTCCGTTGTGTACTCTGCCAATGAAGGCATAGTTTCCCTACTATGACACCCAAGGCCATTGCTGCTAGTCAGCAGCCTCTGGCGTTTGGGGAAATGCGCTTGAGGCCATGTGACCAACCGGGTACGGGCTGCCTCTGGGTGGCTTCCGGAACTGGGACGTTACAATGGGATTCCCCCGACGATAGACTATAAACCATGAACCAGACATATTTTCCTAAAAATATGGGTTTTAGGCTCCAAATAAGCCCGGAACACCCTAAAGAACATCAATAACTCATCATTCATGCAATATTGGTACAAAATAAATAATTTGACTAAAATTTAATGGATCCATTCATGAGTGAAAAACTTGGTGCTTATAGTCCACCTCCCTTAAATGAACTCATCCCCGAGTTCTCCTTCCAAGGGTGTAGAAACAATGTCTAAGAATAATTATGGCCACTGAGCACATATATTGGCCTCCTTCTCCAAAGTATTTTCCTACAGGTGGCTATGCTTCCATAACACCTATACTAGGGGGACATACCAGACTCAAAGATCCTTTATTCTCCAGTAGATAATGCACAATGAATACTTCTCAAAGGCATCATCAACATCTAACTCAACTTCCTCAGGATCAATGGTATGAGATGGGTTGGCATGATACTAGAGGAGTTGTGAAACATGGAAGACATGATTCATGGAATGGGACCTGTGAGGTAGTAGCAACTGATATGATACTGGCGTGACTCTCTCAAGGATTTAAAATGGACCAACATGATGAGGTGATGACATCCCTTGCTTTTGTAACCGCCTATTCCCTTGAATGAGAGATACCTAAATGAAAACAAAATCCTTGACCTCAAACTCTAGAGGTCATCAATGGAGATCAACATAAATTTTTTGTCAAGACTCTGCAGTATTCATATGCTTTCTGCTCCGTTGAACCTACTCCAAAATCTTCTAAATTTTATGAGTACATAGTAGGGCTACCTCACCTACCTCTTGCTAGCACAAGGGTGAATGGTACGTCCTACTGCATAAGGCCTCAGAGGGAGATATTTGAATTTTCTCTTGAAAGCCAGAATTATAGGAAACTCAATGAGTTGTATATGCTTCTCCCATGAATTGCCAAAATCTAGGAGACATGATCAGAGTATATAACCAAGAACTTGTGTTGTCCGTTCTGATATTCCATTGGTCTAAGGGTGAAAATATGTTATTAGAAGAACTTGTGTTCCCATTTCCTTCTACAATTTCTACTAGAACCATGATATAAATCGAGCATCCCTATCTGGTAAAACAGTACAAGGGACCGTATGGAGTCATACAGTCTCACAAACATATTGTCTTCCAGGCTCATCAACTAATAAAATCTCCTAAATAGGAATTAATTTTGATGATTTCGTTAGTTGGTAAATAACTATCTATATAGAATCACTACTCAATGATGATCAAGGTAAGCCGACTATGAAATCCATGACAACATATTCCCATTTCTATTCTAGGACTAGAAGTGGCTATAACAATCCTATTGGCCTCTAGTGCTCTACCTTCACCTCCTAGCAGGTGGAATACCTAGTGGTAAAGCCTGATAGCTGATGCTTCATCCCAGGCCCCCAATACTAGCATCACATATCTCGATACATCTTCAAGATTCCTAGATGAACATTCCATTGAGAAGCATGGGAATCATTCATTTACTCCTCGGTCATATTTATAAGGACCTAGACTTGTCCTTGAATACGTAGGATGTTGTCTCTATCTACAGACCAATCCAGAGATGGGTTATCTCCTGATATACTTTCATGCATTACCATGACTTCAGGATCTTAATTTTTTACCCATTACCTTCTCAAGGAGGGAATAGGTAACAACCAAATATGAGAGATAATACTAGTCGTGTCTATCATTAAAATATAGGTTCAACTCAAAGAAGAGGGCCATTAACTTCCATTAATCACTGGCTTCCCATACTGCTTGTGCCTGAGTTTTACAAATCATTGAATCTGTAACCATGTTGCCCATCCTAGTATATAAGAAAGGTAAAAATCAAATTATTTATGATATTTGACCCATATCCACTATCATAGGTTCAAATCATGTTGAGTAAATATATATTTTAGGCTCTTGTGGTCTGTGCACTTCACAAAGTGCTCACCTAACAGATAGTGCCTCCATCAACGTAAGGCTTGGAAAACTATTGCTAGCTAGAGGTTATTCTCTAGATAATTTCTCTCATGAGGCCTCAAATGTCAAGATCCATATGTGAAAACTCTATATTACTTGATCAATATTTCTCCTAGGATGATGCTTGATGTGTCATAGATGATGGTATAACCTACACTTGGCTCTAGAAGAATTAGAATATGTGATAAGTTTGTCCCACCTTTCTGATCCTGAAAGGATTTGTCACACTCTCCTGAATAAAGGAACTTAACACCCTTATTTGTAAGGCCATTAAGAGGTGAATAAAGATGTGATAAATTCTATATGAAACTCTTATAATATCCATATATCCCCAAGAATCTTCATATCTGAAATAGGTTCTTAGGCTTTTCCCAGGAAACTACATCACTAACCTTTTCTAGGTCAATCGATTTTCTTGATTTTGAGATAATATGCCCCAATAAGTGAACTTTTTAAATACATATGTGGAACTTAAAAATCATGGAATAATTTTTATTCTCTCTCAGTGTACTCAGTATGATATGAAGGAGTTTAGCATGGTCATTACGAGTATAATAATACACCAAGATATCATCCATAAAGACCTTAGAAAAATAGTCAATATTGGGATAAGAAAACTATTCATTAGATTCATGAAAATTATGGTCATGTTTGTAAGAACAAATGGAATAACTAGGTACTCATACAGACCATACCAACTACAAAAAAGCTATATGCGGTATGTCTTATGGCCCAACTCACACTCGATGATAACCCAATCTTAGGTCGATCATAGAGAAGACCGTAACTACATGGAGTTAGTCAAATAGATCATCTATTCAAGGAAACATATATTAGTTCTTGATAGTAAGTTGGTTCAACCATTTTTAATCCACACATTGATGTAAGGTTCCATCCACCTTCTTGGAAAAAAGCATGGGAAAACCACATGAGGATGTACTTGGTCACATAAAACCTTTTCCCTATAAATCCTCTAACTATCACTTGTGATCCTGAATCTCTTTAGGTACCATCTTGTATAGAGGAATGGAAAAAAACCATATCCCGGAACAATATCAATTGAAAACTCTACCTCTCTCTCAAGAAGTAAGCTAGAGAAATCATATAAAAAAATATCCTTGAAATGATCTACTACTGGAGGGAAATTTTCTTGTTGTAAACCCCGATCCTTTATAGAGAGATTTTAAATTTGGGTTGTCACTTCACAATGCCTAGGATTCTCTAGTATTCTTCTACTATCCAAGACATCCCACACACCCATATGTGGATAAATTATCCCTATAGCGATGTAAACAAAACCCTATAGTGATAGATTTCTAAAAATGAATGATATAGAACCAAAAAATCCATCCCAAGAATGACATCGAAGCCCATAATATCAAGAACTAAGTGGTTCTATATGAAAGGGTAATAACCTACCACAAGGGGGAAGTAACTAATCTGGTGCATGCCCTCTGTTCGTACCCCTAACAGTTTATCTAGGGCATTACACCGTAGTAATACTGTATCTCTACTTAGATACTTTCCATTATAGACACAAAGATAAAATAGTTCAAATAACCTATATCGAATAATGAAGATACTATAGTAGAATAAAAAATAATAGTACCTCATACATTAGATAGTCCCGTATCCTGATCCTCAAGTGTCGGCTGTAGTGCATGCAATTGACCCGATCCACGACCCTATGGAACTGATGGACTTCCACTAACAAAATATCTCTATTAGCACTTCTAGTGATTAGGGGTCTAGATTCCATGGACACGACCTCTTCCTCAGCCAATCCTATCAGTTATATTCCAACTCCCCACCTGACATGGAACAAAAGAACCCACTCTTGAAGGTGAACCTGACACAAATCGTTTTCCACTTAAATCATGTGGAAAGGTCCTTTAGAAACACTAAAGATTCCCCATAAAACCTGAATTCTGACAATCCATTGGGTCTCTATCAAAATGTGGCTTCCTATAACCCCATCATCCACAATGATGACACACTTTGGAGATATCTAAATGGGATCTCTGGTTTTCACTTACGAGACGAGAAACATCTAGGGAACACTTCATTCCATTGGAAGAACTACTGGCCTGGTGCGGAATTGGTCCTCTATGACCAGTACTATTTTTTCCATCAGGTTATGCTCTAGGATAAGAGCCTGATTAAATATTTTATAAAAGGTAGAATGGATAAAGAAATTATCCGACGTACATATGAAATACTAAATCCCATCCTCAAAACATTTAGCACACGAAAGTTCATCACCATATAGAAGTGTTGGAAAGCACTAAAACTCCATGAAACAAGCTGAATATTCCGTTGTTGGCCTAGAACCATAATATAGATTCATAAAATCTTTGGCACTATCAGATCTCAACATCTAAGTAAAAAACTAATCATAGAAGGGAGTTTGGAAATCAAACCATAACATGCCCTGATGACGACCAGCCTAGGTAATCACATCCCACCTACGCTTGGAAAAATCCTGAACCATGTATATATGAACCTTGACCTTCTGATATGGAGGTGTCTCCAAATGATCAAATATAGAAAGGGTTTCCTCTATCCAAGACTTAGTAGCAAGTGGAATTCCATCCCCTAAGAATATAGGAGGATGCTTCTATTAGAGATTGTGAGTCAGATCAGCAATTATAGGTGAAAGTTGTGGAGCACCATGCATGGAATGCATTAGATGTTGGAAACTATCTAGAACATGGGAATTAGTTCCAAGATCAGGTATAGTATGTGGTTTCTCGAGTGGAACTCTTGGAGGCAATAGTGTAGGCTCTGGGCCCACCACTTCTAGAGTGTTGTCGTCGCCACACTCCTGATGCACCATACAAGGACGTCGTGGAAACATTGGTCTATAAATGCCAATAAACCACTTATGAACAATCTTAAATAAAAATACAGCATCACTAGAGGAATATAAATGTATGAAAACTAACTACCTAAGGTATACTACCCCCAACTACCCACTTAAACAACCATGTATCGATAAGTTTTCAAGTATAATTTTTTTTTTCATTTTATATTTAATTACCAGGTTCAGTCTATTTCCATTCATAAACATGACAAGGTATGATAAGGATGTGAAACCAATTGATTTTAGATGTCACGATTCACTTTATAATGGATATCCATTTCCGGTGAATCTGGGCCCATACACTATATCACTAGAAAAGGCAGACAATTATTTATAGCATAATGAATCGACTTGGTAAATTACTCATCCTAACCCATGAGGGACCATAAAACTCATGAATTGAGATATAGAATCACTGAATCACAACCAAAAGTAATACTTGTAAAAGCTAACTATCAAAACATCACTCAACAATCATAGGCATATCAAGAAATGAAAAACAGTGAAACAAACCCATATGGAATGGAAATATGCATGACATGTGAATCCTAGGTGCCAAATATGATGCATTTACAATGTTCCTTATCCTCATATCATTAAGAAAAGTGTGAAGGAAACCCTCAATCAGAATAATAATCAAAAAATCCTCACAACATGTGCATCATATAATGGTGAAGTAATGTTAACTATAATAGAAAAGTAGAAAAACAATAATATTTTGGGTAACTTGTATTTTACCCCAAACGCGGGTTCATGATTCCCAAGCACAACTTATGACCAAGTCCCAAGCATCCCTAATCTACAAATAATAAGTCTTGAAAATAAACATCCTCTAATACCACTTTGTGACATCTTGGACCTGGATGCCACTTAATAGATGACTGAATCCTGGTGGGCCACATTGCCTCAAGATAATCTCCCCAAATTCCAGAGGCTACTGACTTGCATTGAGGCCTAGGGTGTATCCATGGGGAGAACTTTCCCTCATTACCAAAGTGTATCCCAACAGATAAATATAAACAGAGGTAACTTGTGGAATAAATAAAAGTAAAGAGAAGGCACAATAGAAAATAGAGAAAATAATAACAATAATTGAAATAACTAGAATAACATAAAACAACTTATGATTATATTTTATTTATCAAGAAAAAATAGAATACATGGAGAAAATATAGAAGGCATAACATGTTCCACAAAAGTACAATAGACATCAAAAGACTATCCCAAGCATCCCAAGTTCTGGATATGTTATCTTCTATAAAGATCCATCCTAAATAGCAAGCAATCAATTGTTAAAATCCGTATTCTTCCTTTTATCAACACCTACAATTATGTAATCTACTTCAGGTACTAAACAATACCCAGAAAGGGTGTGAGATAAATTTCAATGGGCCAACAAAAATAGTTTCTATAACATTATACATGTGTAATGAAAATGTAACAGTGTGAAAGCCTGCATATATAAGGTACAACAACATAATATAACTGAATTCCCAAGTACCAGCTTTAGCCCTCGACCGACATCTGATCCTAACCAGTCCACTAATTAATTATTTTCAGTTTATAAATAAGTCACATGTTAACAATACTTAATCTTCCATGTTATTACAAGGCAACCTATAATGACATTTAATAATGAAGTTCCAAGGAAATAACAATGGAAAGGTAGACTTCAGGGGTCTCCAGCTCAGTAATAACTGTATTCTAGCTATGGGCAGTAGTTTAATCCAAGGAGCATATTCCAAGGAATTCCATAATAAGATTCCAACCTTATCCAAGGTGATTGTTCAAGGTAAAAGGGGCTAAAAAGTGACTAATCTATAGGGGATTTAACCCTAGAACCTACATATCAATGTTATATCCGAGGAGTTTATCCAACACATACATTAATACTATGTGAGGGATCCCATGGTGTCATATCGGTCATCTAATAAAAGCAAGGATCAAGATCTCGGTGGGTCTCAACCAAAGAAAGCAGTATCCTTGAATTATAATGGGGTTCTTGAGTGCTCAAGGAATTCCCTGATATGAATCCAATGCGATATCGAGTCAAAACACTCTTATTTAATTATTAATTCATGTAATATTTCATTTGGTTTAATCCATTCCTTTCATTATTGTGATGAGGTCATGTAGCATGCGATCATTTTAATCAATTCATAATTAATCATTAAGTACATTTAGTTTCAGCCTTTCATTTCATTAGTGTGAGAAGGAAAAGTAGCATGAAACCTTTTGTAATTCCATTTAATGAACATTAAATAATTAATGGTCATTTATCTACCTTCCATTAATGTGGTATGGGGTGCTATGGACATGAAACCTATTAATCATTCACATTGAATCCATTCAAGTCATATACATTGTATACCTTTTAATTTCCCTTTCATATTTAATTATCGATTGGAATCACTTACCGTAGGTGGGTCAAGTAAAAGTGAAATGGTAATTTCTATTCACCATTACATGATTGAATAAGCATTTATGATAAGGAGGCCTAATATTAGTGTGGTAAATTTCGAACACATTTGGAAATTGGCTCAAAAGTATCAAAACAATAAAAAATCAACTATCGAATATCATCATACATGGAATCTTGGGTGTTGTTTGGGTAAAAACAAAAAAATAATCAAATATTTGTAAAGACTATAAACATATGGTTCTAATGATTATAATCATGTCATATAAATTCAATAGATGACACCCGATGAAATTGATTGTCCCTACACATCAATTATAAAATCAACGAACTTGAGGGATATGTTATAGAATACCCACATTAGGGTTGTAAATTATTGGCTTGTAATTTTTATTATAATGAAATTGATCTAAGAAAAAGGGAAAACAATCACACCTTGATAACAAGGCCGAGAGAAATAGAGGAGAAGAATGGATAGAATGGACTCCTGTACTTCCCGTTACGCATCCAACGTGATGAAAAAAAGATTGATTGGATTCTGGATGAAGGAGATCATTCAATCCCTAGATTAATACTTAAAAGAGATATAAATGGGAAGAAAAATAGGTCAATACTGCATAAAATCATATTAGGAGGAAGGAGGATACTTAATTAGATCATTAAAGGTAAAATAGTAAAATTACTCTAAAAAAAGCATCTGCACAGTTTGTCAGTACAATTTGAAAAATCATGTGTAAACCATGCATGAGTACCTGAGGAAAGGGCCACGCGCACTGTTATGTCACATGGTTAGGTAAACAATGCAGTTAGGCTTTATCCAAAAACATACTACCTGTATGGTTTTCTCTATCCCTATGGCCTTCCGACACGATTTACTATAAACAATGCACGAGGCAGGTTTCCCCCAAAATTTTCATTATGGGCTCCGAAAAAGCCCTGGGAACCCATGGGACCTACACTAACTCATTATTAATCCAAAATAGGTCAAAAATAAATAATTAGACTAAAAATTTAAAGGATCTATACCGGAGTGAAAAACCTAGGGAAAATGAATATTATTCAAATATGGTTTTATGAATTGATATGTGATAAATCATGGGAAAAATTCTATGAAACAATGTTCAATGAGTAATGATCCATGAGATATAATCATGCCACAATAATATTCTTTCATGTTATCATGTAGTCACGAAGATTGAATACTTATATATATTATGGATAAAAAGAGTAAAGAAATATTATGAGAATCTCAAGAAAAATTAGAGGTCATAAATGGAGAAACAATATTTATTAATTTATATTTTATAGCTTTTATTGAATATTTAATGATCAACTATTATGGTTAACATCACAATACCAAAATTCAAGGATGTTTTCCCATATTCATATTATGTAATGAAAATTCACATGATTCTGTGAATAAAGGAAAGAAGAATAATAGAATAAATAACGAGTGTGATTAATCCCATAATAGATTTTTTTGAATAAATTGTGTATCTAAGAAAGATATTTAGTAGTGAATTGATACAAAACTACTTTAGAGGAATATATGTATCAAATAGATAGAAACCAATTATAATTTTAGTAGAACAAATCTTCTTACAGATGAAGTTGAAGAAATAGAAGAAGATGAAGAAAAGAGAAGTAGGATAAAAATCCCACCCTAAGATATACCAATATCATAGATGTTGATTCAGATGAAAGTTGAGAAGAGTTAATATAATATGACACAATTAATTAATTTTTTCTTGATATATGTGTCGAGGATCTTGGATATTTAAGAAGAATATGGTTGAGGAGGAATAAAATTTTGAGTATCCTACTATATACAAGTGTTTTTAATTCTAATTTTTAGGTGAGAAAATAAGGCCGATGTAAATAAAATACATGGGATCATATAATGGATGTTTTATAATTTTTACTAAGGATTTTATATAGTGACTTCTAATAGTAGATTAGATATCTTATTGAGGAGTTCTTTGAAGAGAAGTGCTGATGAATTGAGTAATCTAGTATAATAATAATCGTACTAGTTATAAGTGTAAATACTGGAGGGAGTTAGTATAAATAATTTATCTAGATATTGAAATTTTATTAGGGGTGTAGATGACGACCTTTTTATTAGGATTTCTCTTCATTAAAAAGCAACAATATAGTTATTGAGTTTATGATGATATCTCTCACCCATTTATAATAACTATTCTATAATAGTGATAATATATGTTTTCAAATTGACAAGAACACTATAAAGAGTAGACTTCGTCATTGGGGTTAAACCATGTAAAAATTCTACATGCTACCTTATTTTGTTAATTTATTGCATTGGATATGGGTGTGTGTGTTTGGAATGCATAATTGGTTCCATACGTCTTAAACGAGAAATGTTAAAATATCTAAAGGGGATAATTAAAATATAAAATAATTAAATACGAAGGGTCTGACCAATTCACCCCACATATCCTATGACTATAAGATTTACTGGGAACATTAAAAGAAATAATTGTCTTAATATTAAAATAATTAAATTAATAATTTATTAGTATATAATACGGAGTTCACGAGTTCTATGAAAGTAGATAGGGTATTTGTGACATCAAAGGGAATTACCAAGTGTAAAATCATAATATTATTAATGTATGATAACATTTATATTAAAATTACATCTAATTATTTCTATTCAATTTACATTCTAGTATTATTTTCATTAAATTTACATGGTGTTCTCATGCTTTTATTTGAATCCAAACAAAAACTTTTCACTAATAATCTTGGGTTCTACTTAATTTTGATAAAACAATATGAAAAATTTCAAGCTGGGACCTTATGTTCCCATTTTAATATACTAATTTTTATCTTTCTAAAAAATTACTTCTTATACATTAAAAAATATAATAGTAAATATTATAACATTACAATTTTCAAAAGAATTAAATTTTACCTCATCTAGACATATGAGAACATTCATTTATTGATTTTAATATTTATGGATCGTAAAATTACTTTTAATGTATGGGATAAAATATATAACTATTTCTTTGATAATAATATTTAATTATTATACCAATTTATAATATTAATCTTATAAGTTAATCGAAAAAATAATTAATTTGAAATATTATTATTGTTTTTGGATTTTATCTTCTATTTAATGAAATCTAATGTTTATCCCACATTTATTATGATCTGAATTTCAAATATAAATGAAAAAAATATAAATTTATTGTTAAAATAATATTATTTTTTACTAAATGAAATCATTCATTGTTTTTAAAACCACGTCATATAATAGTGAAAATATATAATTAGGAACATGTATTCTAGTTTTAAATTCATGATTAAAACAACATAAAAAATATTTATATATGAATGATTTTATATTTATTTAGTGTTGTGTTTTTATTTTTAATATATTGACAATATTATTTTTATAAATAAATAAAAAACTATTAATAATTAATGTATAATTGGTTTCATAAAAAAATACAAAAATAAATAAAATTAAACAAAAAATTATAACAAAATTTAAATATTTATTTTATTTTTGAATACAAGAAAAAAAATAGTGTTATAACACAAATTATATAATCACATTTAAATTAACAACTTGATAATTTTTTCTAAAAAATATAATTCATTAGGTATGAAAATTATGGTGGCTCATAAAATTGATGTGGCAAGACCACAATTTTTTATATCATTTGATATATGGAATAAATCTAACATATTTTCTATATTTTATCTTTTAATACTCTATTGAATTTCTAGATATAATAATAATATATATATTTGTTATGTGGAAACACACACACACATAGAAGGTGTGGGTGTGGGTGGTGTGAACCGCCAAAAAATGTGCACACATGTATGTCTGCATGCACAAAAAAAATATTATATCACAAATCATTTATAAGTATAATTCATCGATCACAACATTGAACATAAAACATTTAATAAATCACAATATTTTTATAGTTTGTATGAACTTAATTTATGTTATGATAATTTTATTTTATATGCAATGGTTATTTGAACTGAGAACAATGGATTAATTTATAAATATTTTATGATGTTGATGATGAGTTATGTGTTTTGTGGTAGATTTTTTCTATTCATTTTTTGTGTGAAAATATATGCATATTTTGTGCACATCGCTTTTCATGATGATTCACATGAACTCTATAAATCTCCCTGTCTAAATGTTTTTTGTGCACCAAGTGTGTTCTAAGAAGTAATATTATATATTCTAATGACTAAATATGTTTGTTTGATTGTTATTTTATAAAGATATTATATGATGTAGCAGAGAAATTATGTTGAAATGATAAAATATATGTTTCTATATGAACAAATGTTTCGTGTCTAGATAGAATTAGTATTTTTTGTGATCCATATACCGTATGTGTTAGTATGAACAAATTTTTTTATCGAATCCCAGAAAATAATTTAAATAAAAAATTTCATACAAAATATAAGACATTTTAACAAACCTAGAAAATAAATAATTGAAAAAAAATTATTTTAAAATTATAGACATTTTATGTGAAAAAATAAAATAAAATAAAATATTTAGCACATAACATATTCTACATAAAAATATCTATAACTTGTTCTATCATGAAAATTCTTGTTAATTTATAACAAAATAAAAACTATAATTATAGTAATATGAAAATGAAAATTAAAACCAACCAAAAAATGTATTAAAAAATTATAAAAATATTGATAAATAAAGAATATTTAATTATTAAAAAGAGGATATATCATGCCTAATTCACTGAAAACCTGAAACATCAAAAAATGAAGAATGTGATTTTGTGGTGTATTTTTGGAAATAGTTCCATAATCCATCACAAAAATATTAAAATTTAATAATATTATTTTTCAATTCCTAATATCAAGACAGTTTTAAAGAATCTCTACAAAATACTCTATTTATGGGGGGTTTAACTATAAACTATTAATAAATATATTAATATGAGATATTTAAAAGAACATTGGAAAATAATTGAACTAAATTTAATTCATGAACCAATATTTCACATCCACTATTCTTCCCATGTGGATGGAATTCTATTTTATTTTTCTTTATCCCAAAATGGTGTATGAAAAATTTGTTTTTTCTTTAGTTCACATTATTTATTAAAAATATAATTTAAAATGTGGAACTGTTATCTCTGGTGTAGAGCCTTACAATAATGGCATTTATTATTATCTCATATCTTATTTTCATCACAATGGGTCATAGGGTCTCAATGATTTAATTCCCCCCCACTCCATAAGATAATATTTCACCATAAAAATATCCTCCTCATTTCCCTACTCTCATTTTACACTTATCTGGGCCCCTCTTGAATTTCTTCCCCCACTTATCATTATCAAGAGAAATATCCTCTTTTATGGTAATGGATTCTAATTATGCATCATTATTAAGAGGTAATAAATGTATATCACCTTAAAACTATATAGAAATGAATTATTTAAGGCCACCACCAACAATAAGTATGAGGGCTGATAAAAACATTCTAGGTATCAGATGAATCACAAACATAATCTATGTTTTATTTTAAGTAAAAGTATAAAAAAATAATTTTATAATGACACATTACATTATTAACACATAAATATTAATTTAAAAGAAAGGATTTCATATATTTATACTTTCCCATGATATTTTGGGTTTATATTTCATAGATGTTTGAAAAAAATTATATAAAAAATAGAAACTTACAATTTTGTGTTTAATGTTTTTCTATAACAATAGGGCTTTAAATTTTGACCCATGATTCATTCTAGAAATTTCTTCTTCTTTTAATAAATGACCAAATCGGAATGTTGGAGCTTAATATATTTTGTAATAATCCTTACATCTTATAAAAAATATTTGGAAATGTGAAATGATCACAAAAATCCTAATAAGGGGAATAAAAATAATGGAATCCGGTCTTTCTAATAAAAACAGGAAAACCCATAAATACATTTTCCTTTTTCCTAATAAAACTTTGAGCACATAAATAAAAAATTTCTACATATGAAAATAAACGATTAATCAAACAAAAAATCTAAGACCAATTTTTAATCATTTAAAAACCATGAATTAATCTTGACGCATGTGGGAACTTGTGAAAACATATATCTAAAAATAAAACATTTAACCATTAAATGTTCCCAACTATTCCTTACCTCATGAAGTCAAACGATTTCAATAAAAATACATTTTTAGGAATAATATGTGTACATTAGATAATAATATTCATAACATGTGTTCACTCAAATTAACACTTTTCATAAAAACCAAATCCAAGTTACTTCTATAGGAGTACCCAACCAAATATTGTCTCTCATTTCTTCCATCAAAGAGTAATTCAATACCTGATTTTTTGGAGAGATTTATCAAGATCGACCATTATCATAAGATATATTAGGATTATAAATAATCATATATAATACAAAAGTAAAATTTTATGATAATTGTTTTATAAGATTCCACTTTTTCATCATAAAACCATTGAGAAACTCTTTTGAACCCATAAGAAAAAAACTTTCCATTTCCACATAATCATGATATAAAATATCCTTTTTCTTTGAAAACTATTAAGATGGAGAAAATCCCTAATTTTTTTGGAAAATTATATTTATTAAGAAATTATTTTCATCCATATATTAATCTAGATAATTAATAATCACTATGATGTACCGAAATTCTATTTAATCTCTACATGTTAAAAATATTCATTTTACACTTTTGTAAAAAGGTTAATATAACCCATAAGGAAAAAGTTAAAAATATTAATTTTTGAAACATTGTAAATAAATTAAAATATAGTTTAAAAATTAAATTTATAAACCTTTTTATCTCAAATAATAGCCTTCTTGAAACATTTAAAACAACATTGGCATGGGGGAAATAGTAGAAAGGAAAATTTTGAAACAATATTTCCCAATAAAAGTGTCCAAACATATGTTTCATTTATATTTTCATATTATATAGCTACTGAATAATAATAATTTTTATTTAGTTTATTAATAATATTTTTCAAAATCATTCCATCATAATTATACAGTTTATTTCATTCATCACCATGTTTTTTAGTTACTAAAATGGTAAAGTTAACATTGGATATTGTGGGGTCATTCAGTGTATAACCTCAAAAAACATCAGTAAATTGATTATTATTAAAGGTATTACGGTTTCATTGAACATAGAATATTAAATTTTTTAAAATTATGATATTTATATATTATATTCACATTTAAAATTAGCCATGTGAGCCAGTTATGAAAAATGATCATGTTGTTTCATGAAAACTATAGTCTGAATGTATGCATGAAAGATGTTTTCACTTTTACTGGGTGGAAAATAAAAAATTAGAGAATATTTTACCTTTAATAAATCATAAATATTATATAAAAGTCATATATATTCATTATTTATATCCTTATAACTATCCCAGTAAGTTGGAAATTAAAAATTAATGACAATGCTTCGTGGAGTTGGTAGTCTACACGTACACATGAGTTATGTAATTATTTTATAAAATATAAAAGGTTAAGAATATAAGTAATATATTATATTTAAATAATAATAATTTTGTCATTATTATCATATATTTTTATTTTCCCCATCATTTTAACCAGATATAGGATCTGGTGGTGAAAAACAAAGCATGTCATTTTTAAAGGAGGTAGTCCACATGTACACACAAGTGAAATTTTTATTTACCATAGGATATAAAAGTATATAAAAAATGGGTTTCACATGAACATAAAAAAAGTTTATTTTACATAATTATGTCATTATATATACTTGGTTAAAGAATATTTGAAGGAGGTAGAAGAAGAAATAAATATGAAACACTCTGTTAAGAAATATACCACTTCATTAGAAAACATCCCCTGACATTAAGATTTCTAGGATTTGGGGATGGTCTTTGGGAAGGTATTTTGGTAGATATTGGATGATCTAATTGGATGAAATAATGTTAATAGTTTAATATATGAGGTTTCCTTTTATATGTAAGGGTTGAGTCACACATGTAAATACTTATTTTTTAAATATATTATATGTCATTATTAAATGAAGGTGGCAAAAAATTTAAATGTTTAAAATATAATATGAGTATGAGTTGAAAGAAACTCTTGAAATAAAATTTTAGAATGTTTTAATGATATTTTAATCCTTTTATTTTAGTTTTAACCTCCTCATGAACTCTTTTAACCATTAATGCAATGTAAAAGATTTACCGATATTACTATTCATAATAAAACAAAAATGAAATAGAACTTCTTAATAAATTTGAAACCTATAAATTAAAATACTAAATAAATTTTACCATATTAAATTTCTATAAGTGATAAAAATTAATTTTAATATAAATATACAAACCACAATGAAAAGGGTTTTTTTTAAATTCTGTTTTAAGTTGAAAAATAATTTTATACCAACACCATTTATAGTGATGAATACTATATAATTAATTGGATTATATTTAGAAAAATGGGATGAATGTAACTATAAAACTAATCCAAATTATAATGTATTCTTATAAATACTTTAAAATAAATGGTAGTTTTTTAAATTAATATTTTTCACTATTTACCTGAAAATCAATCTTTTCTGAAAAATCACCAATATTCACTCTAAAATAATTTTGATTTTATAAATTCAAAAATAAAATCATTTATATAAAATTAAAATTCTGAAATTTTGAAATATATCTTTTAATTAAAACCATGTAGTACATGGAAATACATTTTAGTTAAATAAAACTATTCCTTTTTTGATTGAAAATTATTACAAAGTCATTTATAAAATTAAAATGATTAATAATCCATAAAAATGAATAATTATAAATCATATGATTTATTTATTTCAGGAATCACCAATTTTTTTCTCATTTTTACCCTTTAATAAACTGAACCCTCACAATTTGATTCATTACTTAAATAGGTGAGGGTATTTTTCTGTTATATCTTATTCTGATTCCCATGTTTCTTTCTCTATCACATTATTCTTTCACATGACTGTAAAATAGATAATCATAATACTTTATAGAACATTATCTCGAAAATATATAATAGGAGTCATATTTTCCTTATAAGAAATATTCTATTCTAATTGAAGCACTTTAGGAATTAAAACATGACATCCATCAGGTATATATTTATTTTTCAATAAAATGTAAAACACATCATGTTACCATGATAAACATGGAGGTAAGGAAGACTAGAAATAAAATGATACCAATTTTTATAGAATTTCATAAGGTCTAACAAATCATGGACATCAACTAACCTTCTTGACAAAATGAATAACACTTTTCTAAGGGGGTATTTTAGGAAAAACATGATTTCCATCCTCAAATGAGTGATGTTTCTTCTAATAATCTGCACACCACTTATACCTATTATGATATTACATATATATAATTGCATAATCATTAACTTCTTTACCATATATTCTACAAAACATAGTCCTAAAAAATTCATTTCAACAATGATATCCAAACATAACGAAGTTTGAAAAATCATTCCCTATAATTCGATCAAATATTTCATCTATATTAGTGAAAGAAAACTATTTTTATAAGATAATTTTACTCATGAATTATTTTTATCACAACTTACCTAATAATCTGAATTTCATGGATGAAGCTTATTCTTAAAAATTTTTAAATTTTATCGCTGATTGTACATCATTTTGAGGATGTAGATCTATACTAAAATTTAATTCAGTACCTAATGAGTTTTGAAATCCATTAAAAAAATTAAGGTAAATCATGAATCATGATTTGATAAAATATATAGAGAGACTCCATGTAATATGTATACCTCTGTAATAGAAATTCAAGAAATTTTATCTCAAGTCATAATATCTCAAATAGAGAGAAAATGTACAAATTTATTCAAATTATCAATAATAACCCAAAAAAATAAATACCTCAAGATTACTTTGGTAATATCACTAAAAAAGTCCATGAATATATTACACCTATTGAATAATTCTAAAATTTATATAATATATTGATCTTGTTTTTGATAATGAATAATTCGATCTAAAAAATATGGATGCACTAAAAACTGAACCAAAAGAGAGGGAGTTGAGGCATGCATATTTTCTAGGCGAACATTCATTAAAGAATTAACCATATGTTGTTGTTTTAAATGTTACATAGTTAATGATACATTATATTTTTGACTCAGGACACAAACAACCTTATTTTCCTTACTTGAATAATAGTGAATAATACATTCTTAATAATTTATTAGTGAAACTATCCCATCTAACTCATTTTCAACTCTTTTTGATTGATTTCAAACATTAAAATTCTATAGTCAGTAAATGTTTCACATTTTATCCCACATAAATTATTTATCCAAATAATTAAAGATAATTTGACCACTAAAATATCAGGATCATGAGTAGGGTTATTCTATTCATATAATATTAATTGATGCAATGAATATGTAATTACTCAATAATCTCTAATGACGATATAACCAAGACCCTTCAAAGAAGTGTCAATACAAATAGAATATTATATATTTTATATTGGAAAGGAAAAAATGAATCATAAACTAATATTGTTTTAAATTACTAGAAACATTCATCACTTTGCATTATCCATATTAATTTAACTCTTTTTCAAGTTAATATAGTTAGTGTGCTATATAACTAAGAAAAGTTTTCAATCAACAGTTGGAAGTAACTAATTAATTCTAGAAATTTCAAATCAAATTGAAATTTTAGGTCTTGGAAACCATTCCATCATATAAGTTCTAATAGGTTTAATCATTATCACATATTTATTAACAACATTCCAATGGAATGAAATTTATCGCTACCAAAATTCACGTTTACTGAATTTTCTATACATATTATTTTCTTTTAATTTATTTAAAACAATCTTTTGGTATTTATCATATTGTTGATAATTTTAAGAAAAAACCAGATGTACATCAATAAAAATAAACACAAATTTATCATAATACTAATGGAAAAATCTATCCATAATAGATGTAAATACAAAGGGATCATTCATCAACCCAAAATGCATAACTAAAAACTCATAATGCCTATACATAGTATAAAACACTATCCTCAAAATGTCTTCCACCTATACCTAAAGTTGATGAAACATGGACCTTAGATCGATATTTGAAAAATACAGAGAACCCTGACACAAATAAGGAAAGAAATTGATTTGGGGAAATGAATACTTATTTTTAGTAGTTTTGTTATCATTTTATCTATAATCAATACTAAGCCTCATGGACCTGGCCATCGTTTTACCAAAAAAAAATAGGAGCACCCCAAGGTGTAGTTTTTCATTTTATGAATGCTTTATCAAGTAACCCATGTAATTGATTTCTCAATTCCAAATGTTCTTTTGGAACCATTAAATATGGGTTTTTAAATTAGCTTAGTACCAGGTACTAACTCAATAGTAAATTCAACCTTCCAATAAAAAATAACTCCTAGAAAATCATCAGAAAATAATTATAAATTTCCATTCACTAATGGTACATCACTAATTTGAGCAGTGCCTTTATTTTGAACATTATGTACAAGATAATTTTCAATTCCATTTTTTATCATTTTCTTTGATTCTTCATATGATATTAGAAGTATGATTCATTCTTATATAAAAATTAAAACTCTTTATAAATAATATGTTATTTAGCTTTGTAATCAATCATAGCATGATGAACTAAAATCCAATCTATTCCAAAAATAACATCAACCCTACATTGGTTGAGAAAAAATGGTTTATAGTAAAAACAATTCCATTGATGATAATAAGAATATTTACATAAAATATTTTTTCCTCTATACCATAACCATGAGTTTTTTAGAAAAAATTACAAATTCATTTATTATGGTGGTATTTAATTTTTTTTCTTCAAATTTCACCGATTTAATAGAATATTTAGATATGGAATTGGACAAGACATTGGAATAATCTGAACAAATAAATTATGTACTTATTAGCACTTGCTTTGAGGGTCCCATATACGCAACTGTGTATAAATATAATTTACCACACCTTTTAGTTTATGATATTGATGTTTTTTACCTTGAGTAACTAACTTCAAACACGTGTTATCATAATGTCCAAACTCATTTAAATTAGTACATTTTACTACTGGATGATAATCAATTTTCACATTATTGTTCTGATAAAAAATATTCTCCTTGTATTCATGAGCCAAATGAAAAAACTTATATAATCGATATTACTTTATTGATCCTATAAAATATTATTTAAAATTTATCTTTCTAAATTTCAATCATTTTAATGGACTCACTCTAGTTTTTTTGTTTGACTACATCTTCATTGCATGCCACACGGATTGCCTCTTAGTGTAATTTTAATGAAGTACATAATTGTTGGAAAAATATATCTCAACTTTCTTAGCATGATAACAAACTTCCTAATAGAATTTAAATTCACAAGATTCAAACCTTGTCTATAAAATATGTTTTAGAACTATATAAAATCTATCAATGCTACTCTCATGATCTATAAAAAAATTTTGTGCATATAAAACCAGTCTAGTAAAATTTCTTCATAAAATATTATTGATACTTCTTCCTTTTTTATGAAATCTATAAATTTTCTTTCCATTCTATGATAAAATACATTTTAAAAATACTTCTCTAGAAAAAATCTCTTTAAATAACATCACTCCCATTGTGCCAATATTGTCATTTTACTTAGTATTCTTAACTAAATAAAACTATTTATTAGACTCATCATCAAAATGACAAATAACATCAATTAAATTTTGATGTTCAATAAACAAAAAACTATGAATATACTCTCCAATGAATTCATCCATATTTTATATCTCATCATGTATTAATATAATCCAAAATATGAACGATGTTGTTTTATAAAATGATTCAAAATTGAAATGTTCCCCTATATAGATTTTATTGGTTCTCTTTCATAGGTTCCACCATTAATAGGCCATGTCAACTTACTTAACAATTCTGTAAACTGTTTTGTTCCAGTCATTCCAATATTATGATTTGGAAGGTTATTTTCCTCTCCATGTCTTTTTTACATCAACTACCCTGTTATATCTGTAGAAAACAGTTCTAAAATGACATGTATTAGATTAGGAATCATAAAGTGCCTCAAAATATATATCACGATAATATAAATATAAATTTGAATCTATTAATAGTTTCATAAAGCATTATCATAACCTCTAAGGGTATCTAAACCTTTCTCTAATATCAATTATAATGACCTGTTATGTTAACAACCCATAACTAGGAATTTTAAATAAAGAATTTAGCATTTCATAATAAAATAATATTTTGGATTTATGGTTTTATTGAATTAGGAAAAACATTATATAAAAAATTATACATTTGTACATAGTGTATATATTTTTCCACAAAAATAGTTCTTTACATCTACACCCCTATATCATTAAATACAGTTCTACTTATATTAAGACGAGCATAAAGATGAAAATTTGACCTTTATATACTCCATAATCATCCATGGATCCTCTAGAAATAATTTTAAAACATAGGGTGAGAGCATAAATCTCAATAAGGGTAAATAAAATAAGGGAATCTCTTTTGATTATTAAAAACATGAAAACTGATGATTTTTTTACCATTTTCCCAATAAAACTTTGAGCCCAAAAATATAACACTTACACACATATAAATCAATATTTTCTTAATGGAAACATTTTTGAACCATTATTAATCATAATAAAACCATTAAGTAATTTTTTTTCATATTGGAACTCATGAAAACATTTCATTAAAAAACAAACCTTTCACCTTAAAAATTTCACAAAATTTCTTTACCTTATGAAATAAAATGATTTCAATAAAAACTATTTTACAAAAATAATTCAAGTGTATTCGATCATCATATTCATAAACCATTTTCAATCATTTTAACATGTTTCATAATAAATGAAACCAATTTATTTCTATAATAGTAACCAGTATATTATTCACTCATATTTTCTTCTTCAAAGACTAAATCATTACCCAATGCAATTGAGAGCTATATCATGCTCACCCATAATCACAAGCTATTTCAGGATCACCCATAATAATCTATAATGATCAAGCACCATATCATTATTTTTTTTATTATTTCACATTTTATTTTTAAACCGTTCAACAACTTATTCGAACCCATAAGAAAAACACCTTTTATTTTCACATAATCGTAATGGGAAATATACTTTTTATTTGAAAATAGTTAAAACAGAAAGAATTCCTAGGAGAGAAAAAAATGATATAATTTGAAAAAAATGTTAAATTATAAAAGAATATTGATAATTAATAATATCAATGGTGGTGGGAGAAGTTTTTCTATTTTTAAATATTAAAAAAACATTATTTTTTAACTTTAGTAAAAAATTGAAAAGAACCCATACAGAAAATGCTGAAAAGATTTATTGTTTTATCTTTGTAAATAAATTAAAATATACTTAAAAAATAATTAAATTAATTTTACGTATAAATAAGAAAATTGTTTAAAATTTTAAATGAATCTTAAAAGAGATGAAAAAGAGTTGGATGGAAAACATTCAAATAAGATTTTAAAAAGAGAACCACATTACTTAAGTCCCATCTAGCATCTTGTATCATATAAATCATAAATAATAAAATTATATTTGTTGTTTAAATTATTGATAACATTTTTAGGTATATTTTATTATCATTATCAACATTATTTAATTTGTTACCAAATTTTATATAGTTAATGAAATGGTTAAGTTCACATTGGATGTTTTGTGCTAGTTCAGTTTATAACCTCAAAACAACATCGATGAATTGAACACATTGAAATGTTTTATGGTAATATTACCTCAAGAATCTTAAAAATGTTTTTATTAATAAATTTATTCTTTAAAAAAACTTTTTAAACCAACCATGTTAAGTAATAATTAAAAATTAATCACATCATTTCATGGAGATGGTAGTCCATTTGTCTGCATAAACAAAAATTTCATTTTTATACTAGATTGAAGAAATAAATTAGACAATAATTTACTCATTAAAAATCATAATTATGTTATGAAAATAATATATATTCATTATTTATATCAATATAACCATCCACGTATGGTAGAAATGAAAAATGAATCACATCACTTCGTGGAGGTGGTTGTCCACACATTCACATGAACAAAGTTATTATTTTCCAGAGGATGCATGTTTATGAAATTATGTAATATATTATATTTTAATAATAATAATTATAAAATAAATATTATATATATTTATTTTATCTAACATTTTTACCTATCATATGAACTATTGATGATAATAGAAACACATATTTTCATGCTGGTGGTAGTCCACACAAACACATGAGTAATGTTTTCATTTCCCATGGGAAGAAAAAGGAAGTAAAAATGGGATATCACATCAAAATAATAAATTTGATTATATATAACATACTTATTTTATTACCTCATCATGGTTAAATAATATTTTAAGGATGCAGAATAAGAAATAAACATAAAATGCTCAGTTAAAAATTATACCTCATATTTGGAAAACCTCTGTTGGCATACAATTTAGGCCTATATAAGATGGTATTTTAGTGAGACTAGAACCTATAGGAAATAGGGAAAGATTTTGTGAATGTATTTTTCCTTGAATGTTTCAATAAAAAAGGATTAATGTGTGGTAATAAATGAGTAGATGATGTGTCCTTTTATAAGTGAGCGAAGCGACACACTTGTAAATATTTAAAACCTTTAAATATATTGTATGTATTTCTCCTTGGAAAGAGGTAATATATTGCGATATTTTAAATATTGAATGAATATTAGTCTAAATTAGAAAATAAAGTAAAATATTACAAATTTTTATTATATTTTAAACCATATCACTTAGTTTTAACCCCCTCCTAGACTCTTAACTCTTACCTCAATGATAATGTTTTACTATTGGTACTATCTATAATTATCAAAAATGAAATTAAAATTATTACCACATATTAAAATAATAATTTTAAATATGAAATAAATTTACAAAAGTGGTAAAAATTAATTTTAATATAAATATGCGAACAACAATGAAAACCTTTTTTAGATAAATTCCCCTTTTAAGCATAAAAAGGATTTTATACCAAAATAATAAATAATGCTAATTAATATAGAATTAATTAGAATATTTTAGTAAAATGGAACTATTTTAACTTTATATAATATAAAATATAAAATATTTCTTTTTAAATACATGGAAATAAATTATAGTTTATATAAAAATCATTATTTTCCACTATTTAACCAAAAATCAACTTTTTTAGAAAAATCATAAAAATTCACCCAAAGAAAATTTAGATATTATGAATCCAAAAGAAGAATTCATTTTTATAAAATTTAAATTCTGAAATACGAAAATTTATCTTTTAATTAAAACCATGTAATACAGGAAAAATAATTTTATTAATTAAAAATATTCTTTTTAGATTGAGAAATTCTATATGGTAATTTATAAAAATATAATGAATATAAATCCATAAAAATGAATAATTTTAACTCAGAATATTGATTCATTTATAGGATTACTCGAGTTTCCCTAATTTTTATATGAATCTCTCATATGTGTTGGATCTATGGTGTTTTAATTTTGCAATAACATATCAATAATAATTGATGAAGAAAAAATAGAGGCATAATAATATCTATAATGAAATTATTATTGGCTACTATACCACAAAATAAACCAAATTATATTGAATTTTTTTTGGTATACTTTTTATGAAGCGACTAAGGAACCCTAATGAACTAAATTAATTAATTAAATAATTACATAACATTTATGAAAACATAAAATTAAATTATTTTACCATTAATGTGCATAACTAATACATTAATGCATTGGAATATAACTAGTTCATTAATTTAGTTAATTAATGAATTGAGTAATAAATGTTTCTAAATAATTTTTTTTAGAAAGGTCCCTCGACCAAACGTCTGAGGTAATTTTATTAAAAAGAAGGTTACAAGATATGAAAGTGCAGAGACTCTTTACAAATAACCTCATAAAGAGGTAACAACACCACCTAGGATGGATCTAACCAGAATAGTAAATCACCCAAAACCATGTTGTCCAGCCCATTCACAGTCAGGTTCAGCTCCATGTGAACTTGGTAGCTTAGAATCCTTTGTTGTCGAATCCATTTCCATTAAGAGGCATGAACTAGCCATGATAAATCTCATGGTGATTTATTTTCCAGATTCATCTAGCTCAACAAGATATGATTTAGTTATTATGGGGATATGTTTTGAACTCATTACCTTTAAACCAATATCTGTGATTTTTCTAGCTTTAGGGGGTCTCCCTAATTTCCTTTTTGAGCTTTGAGGACCTTTGGAGCCTTGAAGCAGGTCATCAATGTTTACAGCTTCAGGTATCCCACTGTCCTTTGAAATTATTTGTGAGCATCAATGGGGACCAGAATGAGGTGTATGCATTGCAGAATAAGAAGGGCCATGTGTAGAGATATTTATATCATACAATTCTGAATTAGAGTTCATTTGAGTGCTAGGAGGATTCATCATACTTCATGCATTGTCAGAAGAAACATATGGAACATAACTATGTGCAGAAATACTTTGAGAAGCAGTATTTTGAGCATTATTTTCAGATGAAGTAGATACATTCAACGTTTCAACAGTACTGTTAACAGTAAAAGAAGAAAAATAGAATGATCATCATTTGGCATAGTAGAAGTAGCAGACTTTCTCCCCATGACAACATTTGACATAACAGCAGATTCAGGTGTAAGATACAGCAAGTTCTCCTGAGCAGTGATGCTGTCCAATTCTATAGCTGAAGTAGGACCACAATTCTGCCCAGCTTCATCCTTTGGGAAAGTGTCCAAGTTTGCATCAATTGTTCCCTCTTCACTATCAACCTATAAAGATAATAGAAAAACATGGATTTCATTATAAAAATCCTAAGAAAACTAGAATTCAGCTTCCTTAGTCTGTAAATCATGCACTATGTTTCAAACAGAATTGCAAATTTCAGAGAATATATTAAGGTCCTCCTTTGAAACCCATTCAATAACTGGCTGAACCACCTTAGGAACAGATTGTAAATTCTACTCATCCTCCTCAACCATATCATCCCATGAAACTCTTTGTGATGAGGAGGAAGTATAATGATTTGAAGTAGATGCATTTGCAATGGAATAATGAACCTGAGTTTTAACAGGTGGGGAAACTGATTTTATAATTCCCTTTTTCCCAATAAAAACAACCGTGCTCTTTTTATTTCTGTTAACATCAGTCCATTCAGAAACCTTAGGTTGAACCTTGGAATTCCTCTAGATCATCCTACAGTTTGATACATTATGCCCCACAATCTTACAAACATCACAAAAGTAGGGCACATTCTCATATTCCAATCGAATATGAGATTTAAAACCATTAGCAGTAAACATGATAGAAGCATGCCTTTTGATTTCAAAATTAATGTCTACAAGAATCATGGAAAAATAACCACTTTCACCATCCAAGGTACATTTATCCACCCCCAAAGGGGTTCCAATACATGAAGCCATGTCATTGAGGATTCTAGGATGCCAATATACTCAATTTAAACCATGCAAACTTTACCCAAATTTGTGCATTAGATTGTTTGAGATTGAAAGGGTTAAAATTAACATCCCAATCCGATAACCGTATTAAACCAGGCTTGAGTTGAAGATTTCCTAGGTTCCAAACCGAATTCAAGGAAGTAGAGGAGTTGAAAACAATGTGAAAATACCGTTTTCCAATTGAAATGAATTTCCAATCTTGTAAATTCCAGCAGTGAGATATTCGATTTTTACGATCAGAAAAGGGCCAAGGTTTGTCACCCTTTGAGTAAATAACACGACCTAGTAATGAAAATATACAAAGGTCCAGCCGCTAATGCTGTGCATCCGGATCCTCAAAAACTGAGAATCCACCATTTTCTAACCTGGTGATATTTGCAGATTTAGAGGAATCCTACTTTGTAGGATTTGAAGAACCAGAAATCACCTCCTCGAAGGACAAATTCTTCATTCGAAGAATCGATGAATCCTGGAGACCCGAAGGTTTAAAAATTTCCTTCGGTGCTTGATGATAGCCCTTGAAGGACATTTCACATTCTAGGTTGAATGGATACATTGATAAAATCAGGTAAGGAGATCAAGAATCCTCGAATCTCCATTGAAGCAAAGGAAGCTTAGGGTTTCTGCAAGAATGATCATCAAGAAGTATCCACCCTTTCTAAATAATTTATTAATGTTAATTCATAAATTAAAATTGAAATTTAATACGATCTCTCTTGTATTAAATTAATTAATTAGTATATTCATTAATTTTACACAAATGTATGAGTTTAAATAGATCATTGAAATTAATCATTAAATATAAAAACATTAACAATTTGAATATAATATCTGAAAGTGATACTACTCATACGCATGTAAATTATATTTTAAAAAAATTTAATTAATAATTATATAATTGATTTTAACCAAATATCCAGTTAAAACAACGGTGTATGTGTTACAAAAATGAATTAAAATATGTATGTTTTAAAGTTACATCATTACATGAATATATCTCCAATAAAAGTTTCATTTATAAAGATTTCTAAACCCTCCAAACCCAAAAAATGAAAATACCTATCCAAAACCAAGTGGATAACATGAATTTGAAAGACTCTGATGTCCATGACATTAGTTAATGGACCTTAAACATATTATTTACTGAGTAATGCTCAATTTAAAATTAGGATCAAATAAAATCTCTTTAATAAAAAATAATTTCAAATGAAAATATTTTTAATGTAATGATATCTAGTTGTTTTTAAATAATTTTTTAAAAATTTTATTGTTACAACATATCAGAAGTGATTTTGAAATATTTTCATAAATATGAAATATAGAAATAAAATTTTGAATTAATAAAGCTTAAAAGGTAACTTTATAAGAAGAAATAATATTTTATTTCATGGTAGTAGTATCTCTAATTTTTTATTTGACACTAATCCTAGAAATTGTCAATCTCATTATCTGAAAAATAATTATAATATCATATTTTATATCAGTAGGGAACCAAATAAATTAGTGTCAGATTAACCAATGTCACAATGATTAGTAGGCTTTTCATAGGTTTAATTTTGATAACTTGTGTTCTTATTTAATTATTAAATAATAACTTTTTATTTTTATTTTGTAAATTAGGTAGTTAATATTAAAATAATCTGAATTTTTTCAATGGTATTAAAAGAGAAAACCATTTTATTGTTTAGGATGATTCATGTGGATATCTAGTGATGATGAGATCATTAGAAATACTAGAGTTTATCATATTTAGAGATCAATTTGTAAGGGGAAGGATTCTATATTCCACCAAGTATATAATATAGTTACATTAAGTACTTATTTATTTGTCAAATAATGAAGTGTCTACTGGATAAAAATTAGACTACTGATGTCCTTCCAATACATGGACATGGGGTGTCACTTGGTATAACATTCCGTCTAACATTTGTTTTTATAATTTTATATGTTTTTATAAAAACCCTAACCATAGTATCCAAAGGTTGATGCTTTACTTTATTATATTAGCATAGATACAAGATTAAAATCCAAATTTAATGAATAATTTAGCAGTTTTAGAAAGCCAAATTAAATACAAACTACACATATTACATGGGGAAAATAAATTAAAGCATAAAAAATGTAAAATCTAAACTTCCTAGAAACTCATTCCATGAATTCATCTCTATATCATGGGAAATGGAAACAAAATAGGGGTGAACTCAAATACTCAGTAAGGGTTATATATAATGGATGGTATGATGAATCAATAATAATAATCAACAAAGAAATGTAGATAACTGAACACACATGGCACATAAATATTCATTTTAGTAATAATTAATATAGAAAGGTAAATAAGTCAAACACATTCCATTCAATCAATAAAATGATAATGAAATTCATCCATATATAATTTCATTGAAAAAATGTAATGGATAATAATAATGACTTAATATTAAATAAAGTAAATGATTAAATATTTAACTCCATGATTCCTATGAATATAGAACCATTACCATTAATAACATCCACAATACAATTTAAAACATATTGGGTAAAAATCCATCTAATTTGGATACCTGACTCATCTCACGAGATTACTTATGAATTAAGGGGATATCATTAATTGGACCCCACCCATGTCTGTATGTATAAATAATTCCCCATATAATGAATAATTTATTTAATAATGCACTGTATCATTAAATATTCATATTTTGGAAAGAATACTGCTTTATTAACATTACCCTAGAAATAAAAATAAATTTCAATACATACACCATATTTAAACATGGTATACAATTTTTGAAATAATAATACCCATAATACAATAATATAGATATTTAATATAAATGATATTTTTAATGATAAATTATTAAAATAAGTGACTATTTTAAATCAATGTCAACAATCAAAAAATAGATTTATATTTCAATGTAACTTTTACCACTTGGTAATTTTCATGTCAAATCATATTGAATGAAATAATTAAAATTAAAACTCAAAATACCATGAATAATTAAGTAATAATTATATTACATGTCCAAGGGGTAGTATATACACCTTATAAAAGTGAATTAGTGTATAATATTATATAATTCTCAATGAAATATAAATTGAGATGAAATCTATAATTTTATGCTTCATTTTGATTGTACATGAATTAACCTCCTGAGTAACAGTTTTAAATTTTTTTATTAATTTATACAAAAATCATACCAATATTTATAATATTATATTTGATCTTTTTATAATGTTTCTCCACCCATTGTTTAATAATATTTCATTATTTACATTGTTTTTGGTGTTAATTGCCTTGTTTTTCCGAGTATGTTTTGACTTGTTATTTTTTGTTCCCTTTACTTTGATCCTGATTTCATAATTTTCAAATTTTAAAAAAGATATAAATATCTTATACAATAATTATGAATGTATTTATATTAATCCATACAATTATTTTTATAGGAAATTAAATACATTGTTCATGTAGATGGTAGGCTGTACGTACACAATAACATTGATTCTGTTTTCTTATTGTATTGAAGGAAAGAAAGGTAAATGATATAAATATATATATTATCTTTATAATATAATTATTATGTGATATATATCATATATTTTTATTAAAACCATCCTTAATACATTCCATGTAAATCATAAATGAATCACATTGCTTCGTGAGGAGGTTGGCTATCGTATACACGAGCGAAGATTTCATATTCTCAAAAAATGTAAAACATGATGTTATGTGTGGTATAATAATTATATAATAATAATAAAAACATCATAAATATCTTATATATCATATATAAATTAAATTCATCATTATTCCCAATATTAAAAGGTGGTGATGGAAAAAATGAATGACATCGGTTCTCGAGACGACAATCTTCCTTACACATGAACGATGATTTCGTAACCCATTTAATGTAAGTTTGTAAAGAAGTAGGTAATAAAAATAATATAATTACATAAAATATATATAAGGTACACAATTTATTATATAATAATGTTATAATATCAATCATAGGTGGTGGAAAATGATATAAAATACAAACCCTTTTAGAAGAACATGGCCTCATCTTCGAGTGTCCCCCTCATGTATTAAATTATTCCTTACTAAGTTGTATTTTTTTAAAATATATAGATTATATAATTAGAGGATAGTATTTTGGAAGTTATTTTTTCATTTATTTGATTCACTAAAGTTGTTTTAAGGTTTTAATATAGGAGGACAGGTGGTGACCTTTAATAAATAGTTTGAGTGGCAGACATGTAGTTTTTTTGAAAGAGTAAATTCCAGCAACATTTGTTTTCATTCCATTAGTCCCGAATAGTACACCATTATAGATAGTATAAGTGATAAGTTATAAATCTGTACATAATTTTTTTTACATTTTTTGGGTCATTTTTAATCCTTATAATCTATGTTTAACCACGATATAACTCGTTTTCTCTTTAATCATTGTAATTAATTTTAACTATTTTCACAGACCATTTTAGTGAAAAATTAACTTGACCACAGAAAAAATTATAAGTTATAATGATTCCAAATATTTAATTAATTTTTATAAATTAAATTACTATATGTATAAGAATTAAATTTAAAATTAATCGTATATACGAGATGACAAAGTGAGCTTCTAAAGTGAAAATGTTCAAAAGATTACAACCTTTTTATCAAAAATCCATTTTAAAATGATTATAATGAACAAAGTTGGATTAATTTATATAAAATAAATATAATTTTACTTTAAAACTAATCCATAATATTATTTAACATTATAAATTATTTAAATGAAAATGCAGTTTTCAATAAGATTTCAGTATTGTTCACTATTCATCAAAAAATGAAACTTCTCAGAAAAACCCCAGAAATTCATTTATTGACAATTTTGATATTATAATTTCAGGAATAATGTTTTTTTTCATTATTTTAAAGTGTTTGGGTGATACATTATTACATCATAAAAAAAATTTCCATCAAAATTTCATGGATATTACCTCTTAAACAAATGAGTGTAGTTCTTCTTCAAAATATCTGCTACTTCCCATGTTGCCTCCTCTTTTTTTCAATTCATCTATAGTAACTTTACTAGATGATTCATCTGATTCATAAATAGTTTCCCTATCGTATCAATAATATATATGGGTTCTTTATAATAATATAGACTGTGTTCCAACTCTATTTCATTAGAGGTCAACACATTTGTTGGATCTGGAGTATACTTCCTTATCAAAGATATATGAAAAAAATTGTGTACTGTATAGTGTTTTGGTGGAATTTCCAAAAAATAATAAAGAAATACAATTATTTCCATAATTTCAAAAGAGTTTGATGTTCCTAGGTATTAGTTTCCCTTTTTTACTAAACCTTATAACGAACTTCCATGAAGATAGTTTCATAAAAACATGATCTCGCAAAAAGAATTCCAAATAATTACTCTGATTAATAGAAAAAATATTTTTTTATACTTTGAGATACTTTAATGTGATCCTAAATAACCATTACCTTTGTTTTTTTATCCTTAAAAATTTTTGAGCATACAATTTTCCTTTCACCAACATAATCCCAACAAGTTGAAGTGAGATATCTCTTAATATATAAGGCTTCATACTATGCCATTGGAATACTTGAATGAAAATTATTTTTATAAGAAAACCATACAGTTGGTAAATACTTATTATTATATACCTTTAAAGTTGAGTGAGCATGATCGGAACATGTCCTCTATTTTATGAATTTTTTATTTCAAACAATCCATTAGATTGAGGGTGGTAGGTAGTTCCCAAATGAAGCATAGTATCATGATCCGTTGGAATAATATTCCAGAATTTGGATGTAAAATGGGATTCCAATTAGAATAAATTGATAGAGGTGTTTCAATAAGTCTTAAAAAATCATTAATATTGAGCCTTGTGAGGTGTTCAAGAGGAAAGTCTTCTCTTTTGGAAAGAAAATGTGACGATTTTGTTAGGTGATGAATGATAACCTATATTGAATCATTATTTCTAGGAGTATTTGGTAGTCCCATGAAATATTATGTAGTAACGTCATCCCATATTTACATTGGAATAGGAATTAGTTACATAAATCCTTTAGGATGATACCTCACAACTTTAACTTATTAACAAACCAAACATATGGACACATAATCTGTAATTTCCCTCATCATGTCATCCCACCAAAAATGTTCCTTCAAAATACGTATAAATATTTATGATACTAGGGTTTATAAAGAAAATTGAGCTATGAGTGTTATCCAACAATTCTCTTTTTATCTCAGGTATAGATAGAATACATAATCAATTTCTGAAATTCATAAAAACATCTCCACAAACAAAGTCCTCTAATTTCTAGTCTTTCACAACTTTAATATTCTTCTAAAAGTAATCATCATCATAATAAGAATTTTTTATCTTCTCTAATAATTATTGGATTTCAATAATTTAATAAGTTATTGATGTATTCCATTAATCATTAACAATCATATCCATATTTATTAAATCCATAAACATAGGATCTCCCTCAATCCACATTTGTGTTATAACTACATGATCCATCCCACTAAATGCATTTGATACCTAATTTTCTTTTCCTGGTTGGTGGTGTATCGAGAAATCATAATCCTTGAGTATATTTATCCATTTACTTTGTCTCACATTGATTTACATAGATTCAAAGATGTATTTTAGGCTTTTACGATATGTGTATATCTCATATATTTAACTATAGAGATAATTTCATCATATATTCAAAGATAATATCACATATTCCTACTAAATATCATGGGATGGGAAGTTTTGTTAATGAATCTTTGATTAACTTGATTAATATTCAATAACTATATCATTTTTCATTAGGACACAACCAAGTCCCTTTCTTGACACATCACTATATATCCAAAACGCATCCCTTCTAGATGGTAGAGTCAAAAAAAAGTATTTTACCAATATCCTATTTATTTCATGAAATTATTCATTACATTTCTTTTTCCAAAAAACAATTCACCCCTTTTCGTGCAGGCTAGGTTTATAGGATAGCTAATCCTACAAAATTTGGAATGAATTTCTAACAGCAACCCACCAAACCAACAAAACTACATACCTAATTTATGTTCATTAGTATAGGCTATTCTTTAACAACCATCATATTTTCATGATCAAATTAGATTCCATTTATCTAGAAAATATAACCAAGAAAAGAAACTTCCTAAAGCAAGAAACCATAATTAACAAATATTTGAAATAAATCATTCCTTATAAGTGAATTAATAATGATCTATATGTAATTATCATGCTCCTCAAAAAATTTAGAATATACTAGAAAATCATAAATGAATACCAAAAAAAAATATTATATTCCATTAAAACATTATTAATTAGATCCATAAAAATATAGGATACATTAGTCAATCCAAATGACATTAATATAAACTCGTAATGTCCATTTATTGTTCCTAAATTTATCTTTGGAATGTCTTCCATCTTTACTTTCAATTTATGATACCCAAAAAAATAGAAACATTTATAAAATATAGGGCTCCATGAAGTTGATCAAATTGGTTCTCAATGTGACATAGAGGTTAGTTTTTCTTTATCATAGAATTTATTTCCCTATAATCAATACACAAACTCATGGATACACCTTTCATCTCAATAAAGAGAATAATGGTTACCCATAGAGAAAAACTAGGGTGAATAAATCCCTTATTACCCAAATCCTCTATTTGTTTCTTTAACTTCACTATTTTCACAGTGGAATTTCTATAGAGAGTCTTTGATATTGGTATTTCATTAGGTATTAAATCAATGGATAACTCAACTTCATGTTATGGGGGATATCTAGGTAATTCCTCAGTTAATACATCAATGTATTCATGTACTATAGGTGTATCCTATATTTTAAGGTTACATTTTTTATCCCTAGATGTTAATTTATATTCTTCCCTATTAATTTCATTTAGTAGAGCTATTAGGGGTAAATCTAGATAATAATCAAATGATTATTTTTCTACTCTAAAGATATGGAACCCCACATCTTAAAAAAAATCATAATTTTATTCTTCTTATAATAAATTTTGGCATCAAATTTTTAAAGAAAGCTTGTAATGAGTATTATATCAAATTCAACCATAGGTATGATAATAATTTTATAAAATAAATCATGTTTATGTGTTATAATGGGGAATTCTTGATACATCTTTGTAACAATTAGAGTTTCCTAAAGAATTTGGACTGAAAACTCCCTAATTATATAAAAAAAGAAATGCCTAACTTCTATGGAAGACTAGGTAAATATAAAATTTTCATAATGATCTAGAGTACAATAAAAGAATGGAAAAATTTAAATATAGGATTAATGTACCTTCAAAAATATCATTAGGTACATCTACCTCAACTATAGTGATTTCAAAAGATTGGATATCTCCAATTGAACTCTTGAGTGGAAGATTCCATTGAATATTGAGGAATTAATTTTTATAGTGACCCATATTGTTGAATTTTTTACACTATATAGATGTGTTTTCCACCTTGCCCTTTCCTTATTTTACGTGATTAACCATTTTCCCCACACATTTAACAACCTCGTATACCTTTTAGGCATTTATCAAGGTGATTCCTTCCACTTTTTTCAAAATATGGTTTTTTCTTCATCTTATTATTATTGTTTGATTCATTTAATTTTTCATGATATTTGGATGACCTATTTTTATTTTGGTTTCCATTGAATATTTAGAATCAAGATAATTCCTTCTCGGTTTTGGTAGAACATACAACTATTTTTTATATGATTAAAATGTTGGTGAAAACATCACCCTTTGTATAGTTGGATTAATACCTTCAACGAAATGCTAAATCAAGTACTACCTCTAGAATATGTATTCTATAGCATACCTAGAAAACCTTCTATACGTAGCTTTATAATAGTGACACTTTATTCATATTTTTTTGAAAATATGTAAATTTATATTCATCTCAATTTGTTCCTCATGTAAGAAATATTTATCAAACAATGTATCCATAAATGGTTTCAATTCCACGAGTTCTAATTACTATTCCTCCATAGTATTCTAGATCAAAAACCACAATTGGCCAATATCTCCATTGAGACAGTACACTACAGTTGTAACCCTTTCTTTTTCACTAAATCCTATGAACAAAAATATTTTCTCTAGAGACTTAATCCATTGACCCGCTATAATTGGATGAGTATTCCAACTAAACTATGGGGGATTATATCATGTAAAGCGATATATCATAAGAGAATATTTCAATATTACAGGTTTCTGCATACTATCAAGGTTGTTTTTCATTTCCTGATTAAAATACACTAATATTTCCATAATTTTATCCATTTCCTTTCCTATCATATTGGTTTCCTCAATAAAGAAATATCTACATTTTCCATGAGTATTAATACCATTCTTCCCTCTAGGTTCCATTTATAAACAATAGAATATAATATATTAGCTTGAAAAATTATTAATTTCAAATCATTACGTATAATTAAAAATATGGTGTAACACTCTACATAAATTAAAAATTTATGCATTATTAATATTAGAATCATAAACTTTGGTTTGTTTGGGGATATCTTACCTTTTAAATCCTTCATAGTGGGTTGTAAATAAAATTTGAATTATCCCAAGAATATCCACCTGGGAGTGTCAAACCAGGTGAGTAGTAAGGGCCATTGTTGGGTACCAGGTAATGCTCATGTCAAGCTTGATGCACTGTTTTCGGAATTATTACCCCTAAGTATCTCTATTCCATAACCATGTACACATGTAATATCTAATAACGTATATATTTATAGGAAACACTAAACAACATCTACCCTACCAAAAATTTAGGATTTTATTTTATACTTATCCTCAAATTCAACCTTTGGGTTATATTCTCTAATCAATTTCTTCCAATATATAGTTCCCAAGGTTTCAACCAAACATTATATGATACCAATTGTAATAACCCCTATCCCAGTAGCCTAAAGTCTGTTCATTATTATATTTTTATAGATAAAATACTAAAATACCAAAAAGAAAAATAGTTTAGTGGTTTTGGAAAACTAGATTACATATATGTTACCCATATTACATTGTGAAAATAAAATAAATAATAGCAAAATTAAATGCTTAGTATCACATAAAATCATTCCAACAATTCATATTCATATTATTGGGAAAGGATATAAAATTAGGGTGAGATCAAATGATTATTAATGGTTATGTAAAAGTAATGATATCATGAATGAATAATCATAATCAATATGGAAAGGAAGCTAATTGAACACACCTTCCCCATAAATATCCAGATAAGAAATAATCAATATAACGTGGAAAATAATTGAAGAAAATTCCATTTAATCAATAAAATGAGAATGAATGAATCCATAGATTCTGTCATAAAAAAATATCATATGTATAATAAAAATAATAACTTAATATTCAATGAATGAAATGCTTAAATACTAGATTCCATGTTTCTAAGGCACATGTAACCCTTACCATCAAGATGTTTCACAAGATGGTTTAAAACATAATGGGTAAAAACCCATTTGATTTATCCACCTTATTTGTCTCATGAGACTACTGATGCGTCAAGGGGATATCATTTATTAGGTTCCACGTATGTCTGTATTTCAAAATCATTCATTATATATAAATAATCTATTTAATAGTGTTCTTTATCATGAAATACATGTATTTAGTGAAGAATATAGATTTTTTAATATTTATCCCAATATAGAAATAAATTTCCAAGTATACACCATATGTAAAAATAGTATACGGTTTATATAATAATCATATATATTATATAATAATATATAAATATAATATAAATGAAATTTCTAATAATAAATAACTATAAGGAAGTGATTGTTTCAAATGAATGTTAACAATCACAAAATAATTTGAGATTGTATAGTAACTTTTACCACTTGGTAATTTTCAAATCAAATCCACATAGTATAAATAATTAAAATTTAAAAATAAAATTCCATGAATAATGAATTAAATATGATATTAAATGTTAAGGGTTTAGTATATATTCCTTATAAATGTGAATTTGTGCATAATACAAAGTAAGTATCAATGGTATGTCATTTGAGATGAAATCCATTACTATACACTTCGTTTGGGTTATATGTATTTTAACCATAGATATAATGATTTTCAGAATGTTATTAACTCATACAAGAATAATAATCATATTCATAATAGTATATATGGTCATATTTTAACATCTTACCACCCGTTTGTTAATAATATTTCATTATTTTCATTGTTTATGGGGTTAATTTCTGTATTTTTCAAGTATGTTTTGGCTTGTTATTTTTTATTCATCTTACGTTAATCCTGATTTTACCATCCCCATAATTTAAACCATTAATTAATTATCATATATAATCATTATATATGTATTTATAGTAATCTGTAAAATTTAGTGATATGAAATGAAATACACCGTTCTTGGAGATGGTAGGTTGTATGTACACATGAATGATGTTTCAATTTTCTTGTCATATTGAATGAAAGAAAAGTAAATGATATATATATATATGTATACTATCATTAGAAAATAATTAGTATTTATTATATAATTTATATTTTTATTAAAAACAAACTTATTACATTCCACGTAAATCGTAAATGAATCACATTGCTTCATGAGGCGGTAGTATGCCGTACACATGAGGGACAATATCATATTCCCAAAAAATGGTAAGAATGAATGTTTTTTGATATAATAATTTAATAAGAAAAATAATATCCAAAATATCAAATATATTATATATAAACTATAAATCCATCATTATTCATAACCTTGAAAGGTGGTAACGGAAAAACGAATGACATCAGTTCGCAATGCAATAGTCCTCCGTACACATGAATGATGATTTCAAAACCCATTTGTTTTAAGTGTGTTAAATTGTTGAGTGTACCCTTAAAATTTAAAATATAATATTATGTGTAAGATACATAGGTTATTATATAATCAGGTTATAAAAATAATTGTTGTTGTTGGAGAAGGAAATAAAATAAATTTTTTTAAGAGAACATTACCGATTCTTAGGGCATCCTTATTGGGTTTTCATTAATGCATTCATAAGTTGGATTTATTCCCAATAAAAAGATTATAGAATAGTTTTAGTAAATTTGGTACGTTATAATGGATGTATTGGTCTAACTGAAGTGGTGTGAAGGTGGGAAGAGAGGAGGATAGGGGTGGCCTTTTTTAAGTGGGTCAAGTGGCACACTTATAACATTTTGAAAGAGTGAATTCCACCCATATTTTTTTTCAAGTCATATATCCCCAATAATGCCCTATTATCTATAATATAATCTATAATTTCTAAAAAGATATGTGATATTTGTTTTTGAAAAGTTTTGTGTCATTTTACACCTTATATTCTATGTTTAATAACTATGTAAATTCATTTTTTCCTTTATCATTATCATTAATTTTATCTATTTTCACTAATTATTTTGGTTAGAAATTAAGTTGGAATCATTATACATTATAAATTATTTTGATTAAAAATATTTAATTTATTTTTCCAAATTAAATTCCATAAGTGGTAAAATTCAATTCAAAATTAATCCCATGGATAGGAAGAGAATGTGGGTTTCAATGTGAAAATATTCCAAAGTTTATAGTTTTTTCGTATCAAATTATAATTTGAGATTGATTCCAAATACCTAAATTAGTTCAATTTATATAAAATTGATTAAAAGTTTCATTAAATAAATGAAAATATAATTTAACATTATAAATTATTTTAACGAAAAGGCATACTTTAAATAAAGCTTCCATATTTCTCACTATTCATCAAAAAATGAAACTTCTCAGAAAAATCCAAAAATTCATGATAATATGATTTTAATATTAAAATTTAAAAAAATATTTTTTTAAAATAATCATTCTAAAAGTGATAAAATTCAATTTTAAATTATCTGTCCAAAGAGTGACTAAATAGTATTTTGTTCAAACACGGTGTTGCGTACATTGCAAGACATCAACAAGATTAAATTTATTCTAAAAAAATATTGTAAATTATTGGGGTTTTATAGTTTGTATAATATCAACTATTTCCATTTTTACACATTTTTATATTTATATATATCTTTACTAGATATGAACCTAATGATATATTCCTCTCTCATGTTGTTTTTTCCTTATTCCTTCCATTAGATATGTTTGATACATGGAATTCTAGGTGGTTATGTCCCTAAAAATGTATTTTATTTCCCTTATACCTCCAAAACTCTTCATAATTTCCATTAATTAATTTTATAGGCTGATTTAGGTATTTTGATAAGTGTTTCCCACAAATAAAAGTGTAATTGATTTTTATTAAAAGGGGTTTTGTATCTAATGATTAGTTTAGACAAAGTAAGGTTGGATATATTATATTATTCATTATTTTGGTAGTGGTATGTTATTAGATAAATTATTTTATGATTTTATTTGATATATATTTAAGTGTTTTATTATATAAATCATAATATTTGAGGATTTTGTTTTTTAATGTTGAGTATATGTTAAGAGTGTTCAGCGGGTTCTTTAGCATGTCATTCTAGAGATGTTTTTTAATGGACATGGTTTTACCTTTTTCAGGGGTCTACATTAGAAGTTTCCCAATCAGGATCCAAGTATCAATGAGATGGGGAGGTGGTGAATCAGTGTTATCCTTTTCTTTTATGCTTTCTATCTTTTTAAAACAAGCATCACCTCCTATTATAGATTTATTTCTATATTGAACAGACACAACCACATGAACATAAGATTTAAAAGGTTCACTACTCAACAATAGTAGCTACATATTTGGTATAGTACGAAAATAATTCAATACCACAAAACCAACTAAAAAAAATCCTTCGATGTGGAGTACAATGAGTATGATATACCCTTACACTTGTGTTTCACCTAGAAAAACATATTCAATTGCATGTGAACCCTCTTAGAAGAAATAAGGAAAAATAGTGTTTCAGTGATTCTTAATCATCTTTCATAGTTTAATCTTTCAAAATAATTCTTCTCTTTCCTACCAAGAAGTTAGTAAGAACTACCTTATGAAAAATTACTACATGTGCTAAAGTGAAATATTTCACGCACCATCTTAGGTTTATTTCATGAAAAACTTATGACACCCATGCAATATTGGACTTTTTTCATGAAACACCTCCTGTGTGAAACTTCAATCTTGCATGCAACTTCTCCTTCTTATGTGAAACTCTCTTTCTTTCGCGCACCTCCCTTTAAATAAGATTCTTTCGTGTGTAAGAGCTTGGTATTTCTCTAAGTGTCAATCCACACTAATGAGAGGGGTTCACCTCTGATTTATAGGACTCTCCAACCCCTACACACAAAAACTCAAACTAATCCAGCAAAACCCAGACATGTCATCCAAAACCCCATTTGACGTCGCATTGGGCTCACAAGTCTCTTTCACGCCAAACTCATCATTCACACACTTTTTGAGTCATTTACACACTTCATGACTTTTACATTGTTAGATGTTTAGATATTATAACTCCACATGGATGATAATTAACAATCCATCTTCACACTTGCGCCCAAAATCCTTGTCCAAAATCACATTTCCTTGTATCTCGTTTTTCAGCCCCAAAAATTTGGGAAAAACAGGGAAACAACACCACCTTAAGATCTACTTCGGAAAGAACACCAATGGAATTTCACTATCATATGAATTGTTTAACAAATAACTTCTTTTATCATGAAATGTATCTTCCATGATTTATAGTATTTGATCAAACACCTTTAGGATCTGTAGATTATAAATAGAAAGTACCGCAACATTCCTATCTTCCAAGAAACATCATTCTTTCCAATAAAAACTGTATATGATTAGCATCAACTATATTCTCCAATTATTCTTCATATGTCTTAAATCAAAAGTTCTCTAAACTTATGATATTTTGGAAAATATAGATCAGTAAAGTATCATCTGGTTTTTCATATCCTTTACAAAGTTAATTGATTTATCTTCTTTGACAACAAAAGAAAACACTTTGTAATAGAAAAATATTCTTACTTACTTCTCCATACAAATTGGTCCCAACAACATTAGGATCACTGAAACATGATAGGATCACAACTAGACTATTATGATTTGCTTTCTCAACCCCCATTATTTTAAATTAGGGTTTCTTGAGATGTGTCTGCCAGTTTATTTTAAAACATTAATAAAGTTTAATTGATATTTTTAAAAACTATTATTTACATACTAAATTAATTTGTTATTTATGATATTTTTAACCAAGAGTGATTAATTTTTTTAATTATTACTTTCTAAACCTTTGTATTGTTTTCATGTAATTGGATGATTCATGATAAAAACTATCATCTATTTTCTATGTTGGATTTTCATAAAAAATTGATAATGGATTATTTTATATTAAAGAAGAAATATGATTGATTATTTTTTTTAGTAAAATGAACTTTTATACACTTGGTTATTTATTTTATCTGTACTATGTATTGCAATTATTTCTTATTCTATATTTTATTGATATGTTTTTTAATCACTTTAAAAAATGTTTTCATAAATTATATTTATCCAAAATGATATATTCACCACATTGTGAGGGGGGGGGGGTGAATTAAATTGTTCCCCTTATTATTAATTAAAAATATCCCAAATTCAACTTTGTACCTTTTTTTTGAATGGATTTTTTAAACTCTTATCACCTTCACGTTATATGTTTGTAATAAAATATTGAATGAAAACCCCAAGACATATAAGTATTTGATAATGAATTTTTCCTCCAATATGGATGACTATGTTCCTAGTGTATAGTGGTTAATATCCCATAAAAAATACTCATACTTTCTTATCATGAAAAAGGAAAGGGTAAATCCATGAACATGTTATACCTATATTGTAAAAAAAATGTAAGCACCAACTTATTGTTTCAAACAACAGAACTAACCAAGTCTTCCTCTCCAAAGTTCAAGATTTGAATTTTCCTCTTGAATAATGATTGGCAGCGTAGGCTCTTGTCTCTCATGGAGAGTATGCATATGATCTCCTTCTTTAAATATATAAATCTTAAAAGGTAACCTCTTTTTTACAACATTTATAAATTGTATCTCTCAATCATATTCTATCATTATGATATAGTGATATCATTGGATTGTCTTCTCACTATTATTCTTCTTTATCAAGTAATATAATGTCTAGATAATATGCAATCCAATATCTCTATCACTCTCTTTCATTATTATCCTTTAATTAAGAAAGATAATTTCTCTCAATAGTCTTGGACTTATCCCTTTTAGTTAACACAGATTATCTTATCAATGATTGAAATAATAGGTTTATATATCCTATATTCTTCATCACCTTCATCATATTAGATATAAAAGATTTTTAAAAATGTTATAGTATCATGTTATCCATTATCTCAATTTTTATCATCAATAAAAATGATATTATGTGTAATATAGTGTTGGTTTCTCATACACTTTTCTTTCTAAAAATCATTTCAGGAATTATATCCATATTTTTATGTGGGATCTTTTTAAATATCTGAAGCATGATCCTCTCCTTCAATTACATATTTAATTTTCTCAAAATAATCACATAAAACCACTCCCCATGATCTATTACTTATTATTCAATGTTTTATTATTCAAAACCACTTGAAGATTAATAAAAATTAATATTTAAAACATTAATATTTTTCATTCCAGTAATATTATAATTTTATTCCTCCCAATATCACTTAATTATCATGAAATATTCTCCTTATTATTTAACTTTATATGAATTTTCTTCATAATAATCAATGATAGTATGTTAACATGTGGTGATTCAATTTGAGGGTGAAGAATACATTCATGATGTAATATTTTTTATTCTTTTTTCTTATGGAATAATAATATAGAATGATACTATCTTTTCAACATAATACCTTTAATCATTCTTAATCTATATCACTGAATCATTTGGACCAAATCAAAATTATAATAGAAATAATGATATTTAGATCACAGAAGGATTTATTTGCATCATTACTTTTTGATATCAAGTATTCTCACATTTTCTTGGACTATTAAAACATAATTATTACATTGAATGTCCATAAAAAATCTTACTTATCCTATGAGACATCATAGATGCCCTTATAATTTATTTGTTGAATCAGATGGTCTATTATATATCATAGGATGGGTCAATACTTTTCCAAATTCTTAATTAGTAATGTTTTTTAACCCTTATTTTTCCCTTTTGCATGATTCAAACCAAACATACCATACAAATAAACCCTTATATATGAGTTGGATACAATAATTTCTAAGTTGAGTGCCCTTACATATCACTTGGAAACTTCATAATTTTCCAAAATCTTAATCATCCCTTTAAAAACCCTTAGGTATTATCCTTTATGCATGTATTGGATAACCCTTAAATTTTATATACTTTATTATTTTTACGACTTTGGGAGTCTTTTAATGTTTGAACTTTTTCAAATTGTCTGGTAATTAATTATCTATTTATGTTTTTTAATTAGATTACCTCACATTTAGTCAATATTTATTCACTAATCTTTAGTTGTTTGATGTGTATAATTTTTGAGTTTTAATTATATGAATATTATGTTTTCAATATTTTATTACCCTTATATAGATATTATTTTACCCTTATATAGTCATTTTTTCCATTTATCTTCCCTTATGTGGGTCTACATGTTTCCCATATACATGTTTTGTAAAACGTTTTTGTCCCTATGAAGAAATTATATTTTTGAATCATAAATTTAAGAATAATGTAATATTTAAAGTAAATTGTGAGAAACCTTTACGTAAATTGGTTTTTAACTTTACAAAGCCTTGGGAATTTTATGTTTTACATCATGTGGATAGGCTGATACCTTGACCCAGAATGAAAAACCTTATTTTTAACTTTCTATTGAATCTACAAATTAAATAGTACATTAATGTACATATAAATAAATATATATAACCTTTACACATCTCATGAAATCAGTATACGTTTACATATATATATATATGCGTTATCTTTATGTGAAATAATTTTCTTTTACACACCCTATAAGTATCAAAGAGTAGATTTGTGAAATACATTGAAGTTTCTTGTTACCATTACACAAAATGTGGAAATGAATTATGTGAAATGGTAAAATAATGACCACCTTTACATAGTTTTTATCATCATGGATCATGGGAAATTTGAAATTGACCATATGTTCTACTATGGAATAGTGAAATTCCTAGTGAAATCTTTATTGATGAGGTTGAATACCTGTATCAATTAGGGAGTTAAAATGGACATAATAGATTAAAAGAGTCTTTTTTATAACTATATCATGTTTTTTATGTCTCTATGAAAAATGTTCAAAAATTTCAAACCACACTATAGTGGAAGGTGTTTTAATCATGGAGAGTTCCTATGAGAAGCTTCTTTACTAATATAGGAATCATTGTGAGAATGATGGTCTCATTATAGGATGGAGGTGGTATGCTATTTTTTTGTAGGTTTATGTAATTTCATTAACTATATGATTATTGATTCTATTTTACATATTTTATTGTTTTTTATAATAATTATAAAATATAATAAGACCATACAATATGAATTTAAATTTTATAAGGATTTATTATACACAAATATTTTTATTGAACAATGCATAATAAAAGTAACAATATTATTCTTTATTATTATTTCTCATCCATGGCCTCCTGTGATTGGTTAGAAAGAAATACTAATGAGATCCATAGTTAATGAAGATGACCTTAATTAATAGGATTTGATGTGTTAACATGATCAAATACCTCATCAATGATCATTCAAATATATTAGAGGACATAGAATACAACTCAATATTATTGAATAGAGAGAATATAAGAGAGATAAAATATTTTTGGATATTTTCTTCCATAACTACTATTCGAATACTATTAATTCACAAAGAAAATTCAATGTTCTTTAATTTAATTAAGTGATCAAGGATCTTCATAAACATTCCAATCATCAATTAGCTTTTATTCTATATAGTTTCATATCATTTTTAATCATGTTTTTATTTATATTTTCATATTTTTCTTATTATATTTGTTTATGATTTTCCATTGCAAAAGCCCGTTTGATGCGGTTATACCTATTAACCAAAATGTATGTTTTTGGGTTATGACTATCAATTTTCCTCTATTTTCTGGGTATCAGTTATTTAAAATAATAGAGGGCTAAATTGTATAGGGTTATACCTCTAGGTGGGATAAGCCATGGTCTAATAATGGACATCATACCTTTTAATATTTTGTTTTTCTAATGAGTACAATTATTATCATTCAATAGAGAAGAGTGGATACATGATGGAGGATATTATTAATATAAACTAATATATAAATATAGTGATCAACTCCTTTAATTTTTACTTTATTATATTATGAACACTAGTGAAATTCACTTTCACTATTTTTACCATGCACATTAAATTTAATATGATTTAGTAAGAAATTTTAATTCATAAAAATATTTTGAAAATGGTCTATATAACCCCTTCTAGACCACAATTTTCATACTAATCTGGACAATAATTAGTATCCAAGACTATTATTCCTATTAGTTATTAGCTTTTTTCTCATTCAAATAATGTAAACCAAAATATTCTAAACATGTCTGTATAAGAATAATGATTTTTTTTATGACGGTAGAATGAAATTAAATGATGGTTAGATTACATAGAGTCCCCCATATTTCAATGGAAATGAGTATTATAACTGGAATGAATGAATGAAAGTATTATTGAAGAAAAAGAATATTGATCATTGTATAATCATAGTAAAAACATATAAGATACCTTATACCAATCAAGATTCACTTACTGGTAATTTTTTGGTAAAATACATTTTAAATTATAATGTAATAAATATATTGTATTATTCTATAAGTAAAAGTGTTTTAAGTCATGGTTCATATTGTAATACAGATCATGATATATTTGGAATAATTTATGTTACACATTACAATTAAAATAAACATAAAATAATAAATATGGTAATACTATAATCCAAGTATCAAGATTTTAAAATTTGAAATGATGAATATATGAACCAAATGATCCACCAATTCACAAATATCATCAATGAGATAAATAATCTAGGTAATGCACTATAAAATATAGTTTTATTTGATAGAGTGCTACAATCACTAAATAATAATTTTCATGAAAAGGATGCATCAATAAATGAGGGTATTAATTTTAAATGATATACTTTTGATGAACTAAAAATTTCTTTACCGTAGTATAAACTTGAACAAGTTTTTTAGGATGAAGATGTTTTAAAGAAGAAAGGTATTTCATTACAATACAATATAAATAATTCTTCAAACACATATAAATCTATTATATAGGGCATTAGTAAGGATTTTTCCCAATTTTAGAAAATTATTTTAAAACATTTAAAAAAATATACCATTCATTTGACAATTTAGAAAGAAGAATAAAATAGAAGGAAATAAAGGTAATTTTTGTAAGGATTAAAAAGTTTAGATATAACCTATTATGAGTGTAGAAATAAATGAAACATCCGGTCAAATTTTCTTAATCTTATTAATTTAACGAAATATATTTTCAAAAGTAAAAATGAGATGCATTAATTTTTTGGATGTAGGACTTATACTAATGATTCTAATTTAAGAATTGAGTCAGAAATTGGACGAGTGACCAAAAAAACATAAGTTAATGGATATGTGTTCTGACATACCCAAATCAATGGTTACTTAGTTATTAAAACTTATTAATTTTTATTATTATTCCCTTTCTAAAGAGGAAAATGAAACTTTATTTCATTCATATTCAATTAATATTTCAGATATCGAAAATTTTGATGTCAAATAATTATATGATGTAAATAAGAAATGATATAAATATGTTCCAAAATTATTGATAAATGAAAACATGAAAATTAAAAATTATAAAAAAGTTAAATAAAATAATCAGTTAAATAATAAAGTAAAAATTTAAAATTTTCTATATCTAAAAATGAAAATGTGAAAATGGTTAGAAATTCTAAAATACTATAGCTAAATGATAAAAATTATAGAGTAAATGATTTATTTTCAAAACAGATGAAGATACTAAAAATAGATCTAACATATTTAGGGATGATTCTGATAATGTTAAGAATGAATAGAATCTTTAGAAAAAAATAAATGACTAAAAATAAAACTCATGTTTAAATGTAAAAGTTTGTGATCATTCAGAAGTTATTCAAAAATAAAATGAAAAAATGAATGATGAAATTTTCTTTTTGAATAGTGATTTTTTATGATAAAGAAAGATATGATAAAATTATGACTATAATGATAAGTAAGGATAAAAGAAATGTTTTTTATTGCTATAACATCCTTATATTTTATAAAAATAATTTTATTCTATAGTGTATTTGCCAGGGAACACCAAGCTTAAATGACACATGAAATATATAAAAACTATAGCTTATCCATTTAATTAGAGGGTATTAATATTATTAAAAAAATTATGTATATATATATATATATTTCCTACTCAATATAAATTATTGATAATTTTTATTATATATTCAATAATTTTTTTAATGTAATTTTATTCTTAAAAAATGGGTTTCTTCCAAAATGATTTTATTTCTTTTTATAAGGAAATATTATAACAAATTTTTTGAACTTTTAGAAAATTTATTTTAGAAAATTTAAATAATTTCTTAAATCATCACATAAAAATTTAATTATCTTGAAAATTTTGGTTTTTTATGAAATATAGTTTTTTAGTGGGTAGTAAAAATACCAATTTATTCAAAACTGTCATTTATTTTAAATAATGTAATTAATTTAAAAGTCATTTTATTATTTAAAAATTATTAATTGTTACATTATTTTTATTTATTTGTATTTAAAGAACTTAATTACATATAAATGTACTTTATATTTTATTTTTGTATATGTTTGTTTTTGTTTTAAAAAATGGGAAATTTATGAAAACTTTTTTAAAGTGAACAATGTTTCTCCTATTTAATTAATTAAACAAATCCATAATTAAGAAAGTTTTAAATAAAATTTATTTATTATATAATAACAAATATTAATTTATATTAATATAATCATTATTATTAATCATAGAGTTAACATAAATTCATCTTTTTTCTTGAAAAATAGACTTCACAAAAACCCGCCTTATCGTTACACATATATGATTATTTTTAAATTAATTTATGCCAATAATGTGAATTTAATTTTTTTAAATGGTTAATTTTTTTTATTCATCATAATTTGTATTATATAATAAGTTTATCTTTGATTTTGACCATAATAAATAGTGAAAACTGTAAAAATTAATTACCTCAGCTAAGGTAAAAATAGATTTATCAAGGTTAAAATAAAAATATAAGGTTTAAAATGTAATTTAAACTAGTATAAATTGTATTTTATGTATTTATATTGAACTTATCATGTTCATATATCAATAATTTTCTATTTTTATCCCTGTTTCATTTGAAAAATGGTGGTCCACCTTTTACAGTCCAAAAATTACAAGTGTGATGCCCATCTCACTTATAAGGCCACCCCTCTCCTCTCTTATAATGAATAACAAATAAATTTTTTATCAAAAAATAACTACCTAAATATATTCTTTACCTACTTTCACATGACTTAGATCTATTATTGTGATCATAAATCCATATTAAAATGGATTTTTGTTCTTACCTAAGGAGGTTGTTCGATGAAGTGGTATTATTCTTAACCATGCATTTTTATTTTATTTATTATTCCACCCCATTAAAATATATTTCAATTAGGATTACATAACAATAAAATTAAATACCATATACTATGATTTCATTATATTAATTTAAAAACCTAAATCCTACTCTTCATCCATAAAATGGGATTCAAAATCATCATTCCTATGTACGATGGACTACCACCTCATGAACCAATGTCATTCGTTTTCCATCATCCCCTCTTATGGATTGTTATAATGATATATTAAAATTATATATAATATATTTTAAACATATTCATAATTATTGGTCCATGATATGATATATAACTTCTTAATTTTCTTTCTAGGGGGGACACAATAAGATTTCTCATGTGTACGACAAACTACCGCCTCACAAAGTGACGTGATTTGTTTTTTACTAGTGTTTTGCATGGATGGTGCAAAGGATACATTTAATCGATAAATTTTATTTAAAATATATAATTATTATATTAATGTCATATTCATAATTCTGAAAATATAATATATCATTTTTTCTTTACTCTGGAAAATGATAACATCGTTTATGCGTATATGTAAACTGATATCTCCACGAAGCGATGCGACTCTTTTTTTTATAATGAAATAACATAGATGATATATATATATATATATTAATATTTAAAATAAATAATATGGTTTTTATGATATTATGACCAATATTTAAAAATAATATAATATATACCTTTTTCCACAACAATTATCAAAAAATGGAAACATTACTCATTCGTACGTATGACATACCATCTCAATGATTGTAAAAAAGTTAATTTTTCATAACTATATTTAATTATTGGTTTTAAAAGTGTAATTTATATAATTATATGATAATAATTTCATTATTATTATTTTATATGTGTTTAATAATGACATATTTGACCAAAAATCAACCCACCATATTCATTTTTGATAGATATGCCAAATATCTTGGAAACACCACATATAAAATTAATGCATTCAATAATTGTATATAACATAATAATCAGTGAAATAAAAGGAATAGTAAAATAGAATTTTTTTTCTCAATAATGTTAATAATTATCGTAAATTTATTATTTTGGAAGATAAATAATTTACATGGTATGTTGGAATCAAGGTGTGAGACTTTTTCTCAATTTTTATTTTTTGAGGAATAATTTGATTTTATGAACCTATATTATATTATGAGGTGTATATAAAGACCATTTTACATTTAAGATCAAGAATTTATCTACTCCTATGGTATTTAAAGTCTTTTTAATGTAATTCTTTTATGGATATTATGATTCAAATGTATCCAAAGTGGAAAGGGACTTCTCATTAAAAAATATATATTTTAATTTTTCCCATAAAAATCCACTTCTCTTCTATGTCAATGTTTTTAAAATAGTTTTTTTGAATGTTTTTATATTGCCATAAAATATTTACAATGGAAATTTTATATATATTTTTACTTTATTTCAATGGTTTTTGAAAGAAATATTCCTATGTATTTTATATGGAATGCTTCATTAAAAAACAAAAGGAATGTTCTATTTTAATGTATAAGATGATGAACTATTTTTCCACCAACATAATATTTATTTTATTTCAGAATTATTTTAAAATATTTCATTTTTTCTTCAAATAAAAACCCACTTTCCCATTTTATAAGTATATTGGTATTTAAAATGGGGTTTAAAAGAAAAAGGAATTTTAATATCCAAAATCATTTTGAATATCAGTTCAAAAGTGTGTTTCAAAGTGGTTTTTAATGAAATGGTTCAATAATAATTTTTTATTCAAGTTATGGTACTTGAGAATTATATAAAAAATGGGTGAGCCTGATAAATATTATTGGATGGGATGAATCCCATTATAGCTCACAAGTTATTATGATATAACTTTTCTGAAGATTTGAGCCCTATTATTGATCATGAAAGAAAATTGATCATGATATTGCTTATACAAAGGGATGATACCCATTATAGATCATGAAAAGTGAGTGATCTTGATATATCATATATGAAAGTTTTGCCTCCTTATTTCTTTCTAATGCATTGGGTAATGATCATGTTATCTAAAAAATTATATTGGAAGTTAGCAATATGGTTATTATAATGGAAAAGGTTTTATGTATATTATTCTTCAAGTTTCCTATTTTATTTTTATGGGTTTTATAGTATTTATTTGAGATAATGGTTTGTGTGTTTTTCATGTGATTTTTTATTCTATTTGATAAAATAACATTGAAGATTATGGTGTACATCACATGGGTTTTTCTTATTTTCAATGGACTAAAAGTTTATTTCTTTTTATGTCTATTACTATGATTTTGTGATCATATCATATTATAGAATATTTGGAACATAATTTAAGGATGGGTAAGTTAAAGGAAGAGTTCTTGTTTAATGTCATAAATATTTATCAAGAAAAGAAATTATGCTTTATTTTAAACGTTAAATATTATTGGAAAAATGTATACTAGTCAGAAATATACACATTATAATATATGGTTTTGTTATCTATGATTTGGGACCTAATTTTTGGAAACTCTAAATCCTAATGGATCCACATAGTGAAATGAATTGAATTACTGACTAAAAATCTTGATATTTTTGTTTATCAGACCTGGTCTATATAGTTGACATCAATGGTCATATTAGATTACTTTTGATATTTAGATAATGATAGTAACATTTATTTGAAATATTTTAACTTACAGTTAAAATAAAATTCCATACAATTTTAATATTAACATGTTTATTTATGAAAAATATGTCTGTTCAGAAAGATTTTCTTCCAGGGAAATAGAGAAGAAATAGTGGGAAGGCATTGAGAAGAGAATATCCTTCTAAATTATCATCTTAAGATGGTTAGAATTGGAATAGAACAAATTATTATTATTATTACTTTTTTGAAAAAATCTTTAAATAGGGGTGGTTACAATGCTAGAGATCATCCAAATAACCCTTTTAGGAACATGTTGATAGTAGAGCATTTTGGGAGAAAATATCCCCCATCATTTAGTGGATCATCTTACCTAGTGGTACATAAAGGATTAATAAATTACCCAGAGAAGATATTTGAAGTCATGGGTTGTTTGGAACATCAAAAGGCAATGCTTAATAATTATCATTTTGAAAGTGAAGATGATCAATGGTGGTATTTGGTGAAGAATACCAAAGATATAGATAAACATGATTCCATTAAATGAGAGACATTTTTGAATATCTTCCACGAGAAATATTTCCCTAATGTTATTTGACATAGGATAGAGAACAAATTCATGGAATTTAAGTAAAAGGATGAATATTTAGTTGTCTTGAATAGGTGAAACGTTGTAATATTGAACATGTATGTTCCAAATATTAGTTGGGACATTAATAGTAAACTAAATCAGATTTACATTGGATTCAAAATATGTTTACGATGATATTTTTCAACATTATAATTTAAATATTATAAGACATTTGTTTATTGTGCTGAGAATGTTGAATTAGAGTTTTTTAAAACTTATGTGTTACGAGAGGAAATGGGTAAGAAATGGTCAAAGTGGTTGGAAGTGTAGAATAAACCAACTAATAATTATAAATTTAAAACCCTAACATTTTATATGTGTGATAAATGGTGTTTTATTGACTATTGTAAGAACATGGTTCTTCTTTGAGGTATGAATCCTTTAATTTTCATCAATTATTAGTTTACACATTTACATATGATCTAATGTGAATTCCATTTGAGGTCATGAAGGTGTAAGGGGTGTCTAGGGATATTCCAAAGCTCCAAATACAAGCTTTTGGTTGGTTTTGGAATGGCGCATAGTTATAGTAAACCGTGTAGGGAAGAATGCACTGTTTATCAAACTGTGAAAGGAATCAGCAGACAACAAGGATATCCAACTTGGGTTTAGAAAAACTACGCACTTAAGGTGGTAATTCCATATGATCAGCTCTACAAATTTGATAAGGGTTTATTCATGGATTCAAAATAGTTTGTCAGGCTATGCATGGTAACCATGCAGCTCCCCTTCTTCAACAGGTTCCCGTGCATAGTTGGTGCACGATTTTCCAAACCATTCACTCAAACCATATAGACGCATAATTTTTTAAATCATTAATAATTTTAAATTAAAATAAAATAACATTAAAAACTACATTTAGTTTTCTTCTCATATTTATATAACCGCCCAATATTTTCAATCTATCGCTTTGTTAATCTTGGATTTGAGATAGATCCTCCGTTCGGAATCCAATTCAAATGTCTCTTGTCTCATTGGATCCATATCAATGAGTTAATAATACCTTTTTTAATATTTTTTTATTATTCTATATATTGGTTTCAATATTTTTTAATATGATGATTTGAATTATTATTAGGTTATTCTTTTTTTCCTCAAATTTCATCCAAATGGAGTCAAATCAAGGGCTGAGAGTGGACGAGCTATCCACTATGGGTCAATGGTAGATGGTCTCGTGCCTTTTTCTAAAAGTAGAGATGTTTTTATATTTCATTATTCTGTACAATATTTTGGGATTCTCCTTTAATTTAAATTCAATCTTATAGTTTTTAGGCATGACTTATACAATTAAATTAGATTTTTTTTGTTAATATTGGTTTAGATCGTCGACTTTTTTTGAAACCACCCCTTAGGTGTGTTTGGTTATTAAATTAATCCTTGACAGATTCTTGCATGGAAACCCTTTAGGTGTGACCATTTTTCCATTGAATGGTTGTTCATGTTAAATGATAATTAGAATTGACTTGAAAAGTAATAGGGAATAAATTCCATGACCCTATGTTTGATCCAAGGATTTGTTTGTAGTCTTGAATTACTTCTTTTAGTGAAATGGAAATGTGAGTATTTTTGGGAAATCCTTCTAAGCATGGACATGTTATGAAATTTCTTTATTTGGCATGATTTTCACTTATTATTGATTTGACTATGTGATTTGAATGATAAATAATCCATTTAGAAGTCTTTTAGGCATGATAAGGTTGTTTATGTTATTTTTCCCATGTGATTAATTGAAAGGACTAGACTTTGTAGTTGGCCAATGCTTGAGTCACCTTTCTAGGTGAGTTTGAATTTAATACTCTTGATTTTGAACTAATTATGTTAAATGAGTTTATTAAATGTAATTCAATTGGTTAAATGCTTAAAATCCATGGGTGATAAATGGGTTCATATTATAATTCCCTGGGATGAATCGTTGAAGTAGTGAATTTTATACCGTTGATGATACATAGAATCACATTATAATTCCACGTATGGAATCAATTGCTTGAACCTAGAATATTCCATGGGTCACACAATGATCCAAACTAAGGATTCTAGGGAATGATTCATTGAGTCTTGACTTATTTGCTGAGTGATACATGGATTCCAATGAGAATTATAGGGAAGAACACAAAGGTAAAATGTTATATATATATATATATATACATATATTCCATGAGTGATACTCAATATCCCTTATTGGATAACCAAGGATGAACTCTTATTGAATGGATGTTATACCACACCTATATCGATACCGGTTTCCTTAGAGGTTTTCCATGGATGGGATTGTAGGGTGTTGGCTGAGGTTATAAATGGTGTGATACTTGAGTTACAATTTTGGAATTCCAAGGAAGAAATCATGTTCTAAATTGAATAAAGAATAAAATGACATCATGATGCATCTTCAAAGACAAATCACAAGTTTGGATTCTACCTTCAGTGTATACTTTATGTATTTCCTATTTCAACATCCTTGGATACATGTTCTTACATGGGGGAATATGTGATTTGAGCCGAGAATAATGACTTATAAATAAAATGAAGTGAATTAAATTTTTTGGACATTAGTTGAAAACATGAATTAATATGATGATTACTTTTTGAGTAATTACATTATTTATTTGTATACCACCTTCACAATTTTTAAATATTTTCACTAACATATTGGAATAGTGCTTGGGTGGTTACACATGGGGATTATATCTCACATCCTACTTGGGAAACTTTTTGGACCCAAATAGAAAATATGATTACATGTGTTGATAAGGGAAAGCACCTTACTATAGTCACTAGATTGCTGATCAGGTGTAGGATAACATGGGACCAAGCCAAGGCTTATGATGCTACTCATATATTTTTGGTCTTTTTTTCTTTTTGTCACATGTATTATATATGACTGTTGTGTACCTATTTTGGATACTTTCATACATAAATGTGAATAATATCATTATCTATATATGATATGACTTCTAGATTAGTTATATTAGTATTCTTTCATTGTTTAATTATATAATTTGTATGTTTTACTCCTTATGATACTTGTATATAATTGATATTCCATTGTGCTACACATTGGTTATGAGGGAATAGTATCCCCAATAACACACATTGGCCCTCACTGCTAGTAGCCATCCTATAATGTTTTGGGAGATGCACTTAAGGCTATGTGACTCACCAGGATAGGGGTAGTGTTGAGGGGAATCCTGGCCCGGGACATTACAAAATAGAATTATAGGCTCTTTTTAGGTTTTACATACTATTTAGTGACAATATAAAGGGATTGGAAGAATAATGAGTTTGGTAATGAGCTGTTCTTGAGCACAGCTAACCCGCATAAAGTAAAAATCCAAACTACCTCAAATAAAACTCATATTTTATAGATTATGACTATTATATTTGATTTTATTCCACCAGTGGGTGATTCACTTGTACTGTGATGTTACCATTGATATGTTTTTTAGTTTAATTGTGTTTCAACCTAATGATAAGTGGGTGTTCTTTTTCATAGATCATATTGGAACCTTATATATTTCATAATCCATGAATTATTTTCGGCCATTTAGGATGCAATACTTATTTCATGTTGTTGTGAATGGAGTTGTGATAGCTATACCTTCTATGGTGATAGTTTTGTGAAATGTGATGAGGTGTGAAGCTGGTGGATGCCACCCTTTGCCCCTTGAGGAGTATGGTCCCTCTTGGATCAGAATTTTGTGGACCATTAATTCATCCTCTAAAATGAAATGTGATATAAATATGAAATATAAACAGAAATGGTTTATAACAGAGAACTTTACTGGACCTAACCTTAGTAGTCAGTAATTAGTTGTGTCTCTCACTTATATGTGATCTATTTAACATCCATATCTAACCGATTGGGTTGGTAGGGGGTGCGTTCTTATATAGGAAATATTCTACCAATACTATTTATGTTTATGTAAGTTTGAGCCATGAACCATGATTAAATATCAAACTGAGGTGTGTATTTCGAATTATAGAGGCATGCAACCACACTTGCTTCCTGTCGTATAATGGGAGAGTGGCGATGATCGCACTCCATAGGTGGTGGGCCATTGGATACAAGTGGATCCTAAAATCATTCTATTTGTGGTAGAAGTTGTTATATTGGACATAGGTACCGAGACATGTTGAGTCAATAAGGTTTTCCTTATGACTATTCCATTCCTTCTTGTTTTGAAAATCACAAACACCTTATCCTTAAGAAAAATTGCTTTCTTCAGGAAAATTGATTTTATAAGGAAAATTGCTTTTATAAGGAAAATCGCTTTTATAAGAAAAATTATCCTTATCATATTTTCATCTAGATTTTTCTTAAGTATGAGATTCAGATTCATTTCTATTTTCTCGGAATTGCTTGAAAAATTGATATGAACTATTCTGTTTTAGGATCCGGATTCTGGATAAGAACCGTGATAAAGTCACTCCGAAATCCGGAATGAGAACTGTGATAAAGTTTCATTCTGAATTCCAGATACAGTTTTAATCTAGATTCAGGATATGAATTCTTATGAAGTTCGATGACGAATTCCTATTACGAATTCTGATGAGGAATTCTTACTACGAATTCTGATGAGTAATTCCCATTATGAATTCTGATGAGGAATTCTCACTACGAATTCTAATGACCAACTCCCATTCCGAACTCCCATTCCGAATTCTCTTACTAAACAGAATCTGATTATCTTTGTTTTATACACTCTGAATTTATTCAGACTCCGAAAAATATTTTTTTGTTAGACTCCGAACCTTCAATCCGAAGCTTTCATTCCGGTCTTTTGAGTTAGAATTAAAACGATGTCGTACATTCTGTTACACTTGTTTTTTTATAAAATGATGTCGTCTATTTTGTTATAAACTAACCGTTGTCTATGTGACACGTGTACAGGTCCCTCCGATCTTTAAGGAAAATATGACTGTTGGAGAAGGAGCCGACCTTACCTATAAATAGGAGCTCATTTGAAAGAGCTCATAACACACAACAACGATTTTTGACATTGAGCATACATGCTGTTGAAGTGATTTCTAGAGAGAGAGGCTCTTATTAACTCTCAAAGCTTCGTGCAACTCCGAATATTGGTGATTACATTCAAGGAATTCCGGGGATAGGAAGATAGAGGTTTCCAACACCTTGAAGTTGAGGGCTTCCTTGCTGAGGAAGACAGAGGTTGCCAACTACCTTGAAGTTGAGGGATTGTAGGGATAGCAAGACAGAGACACTCCGATCTTCGTATCGAGGGCTTACCCTGGTGTGGGTAAGACAGAATTTCTTGAAAGTATAAATCAATGGACATTTATCCAAGGTTGTTGGATACCCTTCTCTTTGGGTTAGAAGACTTTTATCTTGTTACTTCTAGTTCTACTACTTGTTTATTTCCTATGAATTTTTTATTATAAGGAAAGTATAACTTTCTTATACTTTCTTACTTGTACTCTGTTTCATTTAGATTCTATACGCTTTAAGGTAGAATCTCATATTGTAACTTTTGTTAAGTTTCAATTTTTGGAACCATATTTCCGGAACCTACTTTCGGAATCTCTTTCCATGTTTGCATTCGGTGTTAGAGGTGTTGTGAATTTGCTTAGTTTAACTTTGTTAAACTTAGCCCTTTCCTTTTCTTAAGGAAAACATAGTTATTTGTAACTAACTTTAAAGGTTCCAAAGGAATTTTTAAAGTATACAATTCACCCCCCTATTGTATATTGAGCATCTACATCAATTTTTCGATCCTACAATTGGTATTAGAGGAGGACTCTGAAATACATATACTTATGAATAAGTTTTTCTTGCTCACGTTTTCATTCCGAACTTTTTCATTCCGAACTTGTCCATTCCGAACTTTGTTATTACGAATCTGTTCTACTATCAAGTTTGTGTGTCGAAGGTTATTATAAGTATGACAAGAATTAATGTTGGTTCAATTGATAATCTAAATCCTAAAAGACCACCAATCATTGATGGTATTGATTATGAGTACTGGAGAGATCGAATGAAGACTTTTGTTATCAATACTGGAGTAGAAAATTTTGTTATGCTTACTGGTGATTATAAAATTCCTAACAAGGAAGTTAGAACTTTCACTAACCAGGAAAAGAAAGAATATCAACTTAACTATAAGGTACGCAATACTCTACTTTGTTCAATGAACAGAAATATATATAGCCAAATTTCTTCTTGTGAAGCAGCTAACTGTATCTGGAAGAAGTTAGAGGTTACACACTTTGGAACTTCTAAAGTGATTGAGACTTGAAGAGCTATTCTTAGATCTGAATATCATGGATTCATCTTTCCTTATAGAGAACCAATCTATAAGGTTCAATAGAGATTTATGACTATCGTAAACAACCTACAGTCTATGGGAGAGAAAGGTCTAGATAAATAAGATCTTGTGGATAAGATAATTTTTATCATGCCTAATGAGTGGGAATAAAAAAGAACGGCTATAGATGAGAACAGGAAAGTGACTCAGATTTCTCTTGATGAGCTTTTTGGAACTCTTCTCCAACATGAAACCAGAATGAAGAGAGATGCTGACAACATAAAAAAATGGAAATGGTACTGTTTCATTCACAACAACATTAAATCTTATGAAAGCTAAGACTCCTGAGAGAGTAACCAGATCCAAGTCTAAGAAAGTTATTTTTCAATCAGATTCTAGTGAGAGTGAAATCTCTGAAAATGAATTAGAAAATCTTGCTCGAAGGATGAACAAGATAGCTGGCCAGAGAAATTTCTAATCCATGTATAAGAAAAAGGAAAGGAAAGATAAGAAAGATGGAGAGGTTATTTGTTATGAATGCAAGAGAGCTAGACATATTAGACCAGATTTCCCTATGCTCAAAAAGAAATAAAGAAAAGAAAGACATTCAGACAGGAACAGAAAGAAATATTATAAAGCTAAAGCTAAGAAATTTTTGAAATCCAATGACACCTGGAGTGCCAGTGGTGGTGACTCTTCAGATGAATCTTCTAATTATGAATCTTCAGGATAGAAGAATCTTGGTCTTATAGCCAGATTACCTATTGATAATCATTGTCTTATGGCTAAGGTAAGAAATGTTGAATCATTGACCAATGTTTCTTTAAATTCTAATAATAGTAGGTATTATGACTCTTCTGATGAAGAATCTTCTTCTGATGAAGAAAATACTTTACCTACTTATGAACAAGTCTCTAGGTTTTCCGAACTTCTTGAGATTGAGAATTCTAAACTCAATAACAAACTTGATAAGGCAAACTCTAGGAATTATATTCTTACAAAAGAGATATCAGATCTTTCTAAAGATCTTGATAAGAAAATTGCTGATTTTGAAAGTATTTCAAAAAATCTTGAGGAAGTATGTTCTGAGAAGAACAAACTTTTCAAAGAATTAGAAAAAGTAATTTCTAATAAAAATATTTTTGAGCCTAACTATAGTTTTAAAACCAATGATTTTGAGGATAAAAACTTAGTTATAAAACTCAAGTCTGAAATTTTTTCCTTAAAGAAGTGTTTATCAAACTTTACCCATGGTAAGGAAAATTTTGATAAAATTTATTCCCAAATACGACCTTTAAGAAATAAATCCATATTTGGTTATACCCATGCAAAACCAATTTTCAGTAACAATTATTTTGTTCCTCAGAGTTCCCCATTTTGTACTATGTGTCAATGTGGTGGTCACTGGGAAAAGAATTGTTCATTAATCAAAACCCAATATTTAGGATTTCACAAAGCTTATTTCTCTAAGAAGATGTGGGTACCTAAAATTTTATTGTCTGGAAATCTCGGATCCAAACAAGTTTGGATTCCGAAAGTCGAATTTTCTTCTTGATTTCAGGAAAATAAAGAGAGTACCAGCAACAATACATAGTACATGGATAGTGGATGTTCCCGGCACATGACTGGTAACAAAAGATATTTTGAAAAGATTATCAAAACGAAAGGAGATATTATTCTTCAGTTTATTGGAATGCAAGATCAACTTGATGATGTTTTCACAAAATCTTTTCCTTCTGATAGATTTGAATATATTAAATATAAGTTAGGAATGATAACTGTAAGGTAATCTTTCTTAATTAACTTTCTGTTGAAAAAGTCTCCTTATAGCAATAAACTCCATTTCATAGGGGGAGTAAATTTGTTTGATAAAATAACAATGTGTTCAAAAGTATGTTTTCAAACTTTTCAGAACGAAGATTTCCGGAATGGAATTTCTGGAACTACAATTTTCCAGAATGGACATTTTCATACAGAATACTTCTGGAATGGAAGTGTTTGTATTGAAAACATCCAGAATAAAAATTTTGTACTGGTATTTTCATAACGGAACTTTCGTACTGAATCTCTCATAATAAGTTTTTTTTCTCTTAAATTCTTGGAATTTGTTTTTCGTACTTAGTTTTCCGTAATGAGTTTTTCCGTACTAAGTTTGTTTTCCGTAGTAAAGTTTTTTTTGCGAACTTTGTCTTTTCATAATAAAGTTTTTTTTCGTAGTCATTTTTATATTACCCATTACAAATAATCCTCCTAAGCCAATCTGAAAGGTATGATTACCTTACTCAAGTTTTTGTAGTCATATTTTACTTGCTGGCATTTTCTTGTATATTGTTTTCGGATTATAGTTTTCGTAATTCTTTGTTTTAATAAAAACATCAAAAAGATCGGATTCAAGTTTTCTGGAGAATTCGTTTTCAACCGTCAGATCTGATCTCAGCCTATCACAATCGTTCGATCAACCTAGGAAGTTGAACCGTCATCTCATTTCCTATATAAAGGGGACCCAAATACTTGTCCCACATCAGTTTTCAAGCTCTCGTGTCCCGAAGCTCTACCTCTATGATTTAAGGTCGTTCTGAACTTCAGATTTCTCCGTTCCGAACTTCTCAGAGGTCATCAGATCCGAATGTCTGTGGAGTTAGCTTCTCAAGAAATGTCATCCTCCAAGCCTATTTCACAATGGTTAGTTTACAGAGAAAGGTTAGTCCATCCGGATTTATTCAACAACTATGATTCTCTCATTTCTAAGAACATTAAGTTGAATGGGTGGGAAGATATTGTCGTATCCAAACCAGGGAACCAAGACGATGTTTTTTCAGAGTTACTTGTTGAGTTCTATGAAATAGTTTATTTCTTTAAGGAAGATAATAGGGAGAAATTTTCTTTTAAGTCTTATGGAAGGACTTATAAGATTTCTTATACCAAGGCAGCAAGCTTGGTAGGGATGACTTATGAAGGAGAAGCCGAATTTATTTCTCATGTGTTGCCGGATTCTAAGGGTAGCTTCGACAAGGAAAAAGCCGTGAAAACTCTCGGACTCTCAGACGAAAAAGCTTCGAAGATTTCTTGTTTGCCAACAAATTTCCGGATTCTAGAGTTGTGGGTTCAAGGTCTTATCATACCAAGGGAAGGTGATAAAGACAGCTTGAAGAAGAGTGAAATCTATATCTTTGATTTCCTGATAAATATAAGGAAGTTTAACTTCATGAGGCACATTCTTATAACCATTGAGAATCTTAAGAAAGGAAATCTCAGTGCCCAGATCGTAATGTACCCATCAATTTTATTAAAGTTGATTGTTCGGTGCCTTGAGTCCTTCAAGGAAGCTTGCAGATCTAAGCCAAGGGTTTGCAAAATTTTGTTGGTCAGGGATGATACCCTTAAGAGGATGGATGTGGCTTTCAACAAGGAGACTGCTGAGTTCTTCGATTTACCTAATCAAGAAGAAGCGGCTCCGAAGACTGCTGAACTGGAATCATCTAAGCCAGTAAAGAAACGAAAGTTGAAAGAAGTTGCAGCTGAGGTACAAGATCTTAAATCTAAGGAAGTTCAAACCGCACCTCCCAAACCAAAGAAGAATAAGGCCTTTCCTGATGAGGTTGTTGCGAAGTGGAGAGCAGATAAAGAGAAAAGGAAAGAAGGGGATCCACAGTTCGGATTGGACCCTGCAGAGGCTAAGGCATTGAAGGAGAGAACTGCTGATGAACTTGAAAAACAAGTAAAGGAAAATAAGATCAAGAAGAAGATGACAGAAGCCGAGGTAGTCCAAGCGTTGTTAAAATTTAATGAGATGGTATCCGGAAGCATTCCAGTTCCGAGATATTTCTACTTGGAATCTCTACCTGAGACTCCAGGAAGAAACCTTGATTTTCCGGAAGAGACTAGAGCTGAGCATGTCGAGAAACTCGAGCAGATTCAGTAAGTGGGAGAGGAAGAAGTAGTTGCTGAAGGAAGTGGTAAAACACAAGATTTATTAAAATAAGTAGATGATTATAAGGGGTCGCCTTCGGAACATCTGTCACTCCGAAGTTCAGAGGTTGAATCATCTAATTTAGTAACTCCAGAGAAGGATAAGAATTAGGAATATGTTGTTCAAAAAGTTTTTGATGATATTATTCAAGCATCTACTAGCGAGCCTAAAACTCCTGATCAAGAATCTATTCCGAAAAAGGATAAGAGAAAGCAAATCCTTGTTGAGACTCCGAAATTAGTGGCAAGCAAGAAAAGAGAATTTGGAGATTCATCTAAAAGAAAGTTGGAGCTTATTGAGGAAGAAAATTCTCCTAGAAAAGTTTCAGATTTGGAGTCATCCTCGTTGGGACATGACTTTGTTGTTCAATCTTTGAGGAAGTTAGTTGGTTCCATTCCGACCATCTTGACTATAGATTCAAGATGCCAAATGCTCCAACATGCTCTGAATCAGAAATCAGTTTCCGTATCCTTAGTCATGGATAAGTATTTCAAGATAGAAGCCGAATTCAAATATTTTCTTGTTGGCTATGAAGCCCACAAAAGATCTTTCAAGAGAATGACAAGCTGGTTGAGGAAGATTGTGGAAGAGATGAGGCTATTCGATGAGTTTCAAGAGAATGTTAAAGATGCCTTTGAAACTAAGGACAGTAAGATAAATGAGTTAAATTCATCCTTTGAAGAGAAGCTGACAGATGAAAAGAACTTCCGGATTCAAGAAATCAGAGATCTGAATGGGAAGCTAAATTCCGTTTCTCAAGACTGGAAGTTTGAAAGGGATCATCGGATTGAGTTTGAACAGAATATGAAGTATCAGGAAGAAAAGATCAAGGCTCAGGAAGAAAAGCTGAAAGCCCAGGAAGAAAAGATAGAAGCTCAATCTGCAAGAATAGTTGTCTTAGAGAAGAAAGCTGAAGAAGATCATAAAGACCTGAAGAAGATCAAGACTATTCTTAAGGGGCTCATTTCGAAGGAAAAATATCCGAAATAACCAAATCCGATCTTTTTATTGAATCTTGTTTTCTTTGTTGCCGACATTTCAAATCTAATGAAAAATGTGCTTCTCATTTCTTTTGTTGTTATTACTAATTTTTCATGTACTTTGTTATTTTTTTCCATTCCCTCGATCTCTTTTTGAAAATCACAAAGGGGGAGAAGGAAAATATCCTTAAGAAAAAGAAGAACTCTAATAAGAGTTTATCTAAGGGGGAGAAGGAAAAGATCCTTAAGGAAAAAGAACTCTAATAAGAGTCTATCTAAGGGGGAGTTTTTTTATTAAAGAATACTTTCTTATTCATAATAAAATGTCACTCCTAAAATCTGAATATGACCCTTAGAGTTTCAAGGCCTAAGGGGGAGTTAGTCTTATTCATCAATTTCCATAAAGCAAAGGGAGATAAGCTTTAATGCTTTTCTTTCTTCTTAGAATTTATTTTTCATAAGGATGTTTGTTCTTTCCAAAAAGGGGGAGATTATTGAGTCAATAAGGTTTTCCTTATGACTTTTCCATTCCTTCCTGTTTTGAAAATCAAAAACACCTTATCCTTAAGAAAAATTGATTTCTTAAGGAAAATTGCTTTTATAAGGAAAATTGCTTTTATAAGGAAAATCGCTTTTATAAGAAAAATTATCCTTATCATATTTTCATCTAGATTTTTCTTAAGTATGAGATTCAGATTCATTTCTATTTTCTCGGAATTGCTTGAAACTTTGATATGAAGTATTCTGTTTTAGGATGCGGATTCTGGATAAGAACTGTGATAAAGTTTCACTCCGAAATCTAGAATGAGAACTTTGATAAAGTTTTATTCCAAATTCCGGATACAGTATTAATCCAGATTCAGGATACGAATTCTTATGAAGTTCGATGACGAATTCTCATTACGAATTCTAATGAGGAATTCTCACTACGAATTCTGATGAGTAATTCCCATTACGAATTCTGATGAGGAATTCTCACTACGAATTATAATGACCAACTCCCATTCCGAACTCTCATTCCGAATTCTCTTACTAAACAGTATCTGATTATCTTTGTTTTATACACTCTGAATTTATTCAGAATCTGAAAATTATTTTTTTGTTAGACTCCGAACCTTCAATCCGAAGCTTTCATTCTGGTCTTTTGAGTTAGAATTAAAACGATGTCGTACATTCTGTTACACTTGTTTTGTTATAAAATGATGTCGTTTATTTTGTTATAAACTAACCATTGTCTAAGTGACACGTGTACAGGTCCCTCCGATCTTTAAGGAAAATATCATCATTGGAGAAGGAGCCGACCTTACCTATAAATAAGAGCTCATTTGAAAGAGCTCATAACACACAACAACGATTTTTGATATTGAGCATACATGCTGTTGAAGTGATTTCTAGAGAGAGAGGCTCTTATTAACTCTCAAAGCTTCGTGCAACTCAGAATATTGGGGATTACATTCGAGGACTTCCGGGGATAGGAAGACAGAGGTTTCCAACACCTTGAAGTTGAGGGCTTTTTTACTGAGGAAGACAGAGGTTGCCAACTACCTAGAAGTTGAGGGCTTACAGGGATAGCAAGACAGAGACACTCTGATCTTCGTATCGAGGGCTTACCCTGGTGTGGGTAAGACAAATTTTCTTGAAAGTATAAATCAAGGGACCTTTATCCAAGGTTGTTAGATACCCTTCTCTTTGGGTTAAAAGACTTTTATCTTGTAACTTGTAGTTCTACTACTTGTTTATTTCCGCTGCATTTTATATTATAAGGAAAGTATAACATTATTATACTTCCTTACATGTACTCTGTTTCATTTAGATTCTATACGCTTTAAGGTAGAATCTCATATTGTAACTTTTGTTAAGTTTCAATTTTCGGAACCATATTTCTGGAACCTACTTTCAGAATCTCTTTCCAAGTTTGCATTCGGTGTTAGAGGTGTTGTGAATTTTCTTAGTTTAACTTTGTTAAACTTAGCCCTTTCCTTTGCTTAAGGAAAACATAGTTATTTGTAACTAACTTTAAAGGTTCCAAAGGAATTTTTAAAGTATATAATTCACCCCCTCTTTTATATTGAGCATCTACATCAATTTTTCAATCCTACAAGACATAGTTCCATGAAGGCTTTATTTGGTTTATACAGACTATTCAGGGAACACTACAACCTTCCCCATTTATGTCATAGTTGACACGTGAGTTCAAGAATAATCATCAACCCATGTTTTCAAGAGACAATGGACCCCAAGATATAGATTCATAGATATAGGATATGCTATCTATATTTGAGAAACTTGATATGCCTCGTGAGAGGAGGGTTAATCTTGATACGTATATGTTGTGTGATTCTACCAAGAGATGGTGGGATGTTATCACTCAGAATGGTATTAATAGGGAGATGGTCAAGAGGGAGTTTCTTTTGGTCTTCTATAACTACTTCTATCCGAATATAGCGAGGGATGATAATTCCTAAGAGTTCCTGCATCAAGAGTAGGGTTCACTATCAGTTATGGTTTAGTCAGCCCATTTTTCGGAGCACCAGTGCTTCGTACCTGTTCTGAGGGGTGAAAATTTATCAAAAGTTAGGTGATTGGAGGATGATTTTATGTATGAGATCAGATCACAGGCGAATGTGTTTTGGATGCCTAAGATTTATAGAATAGTTAATTGGGATATTTTCAAAGACCACAAACTATGAGAGGATAAAGGTATGAGCCAAGGCGGTTTGAAATCTCAATTGGGTATTGCATCGACTGGTAGTAGGAAGAGTCTTTCGGAGCATCCACGCTGTGATACCAGTATCTGGAGTATAGACTCAGGTAGACAAGTGAGGTAATACCAGTGTGGTAGGTTGGGACATATGAGGCCGTAATGTACGAGGGACGTTGTTGAGTGCTGATACTACAGAAAGACTGGCCATCAACAATTATTTTGCAGAATGTTTTGACTAACATCCAGTGAGAGAGGGTCTGCAAAAAAATCCATGTTCAGGACTACGTTCAACAACATCTCATTAGCCAAGGAGTTAGAATATGGATATCTAATATGAATGAGGTAGCGGTCATGGCCATGGTGGTCTAATCCTATACTTACAGAGATAGTAGGGTGGATCGTCTCTATGTAGAAAGGCATTATCACAGGGACGCAATCCAGGCTGGATATACACAGTGGAATAGACCCATCAAGAGAAGGATCCCGAACCTTATACTATGAATGGTATTATTCTTGTAGCCTCCACTTTATCTTCTGCACTATTTGATATAGGGGATTCTCATAGCTTTCTATATGTCCTCATTGAGTAGACCCTTGGGATCTGTGTTTAGAAATATGATGACATTTTGATGATGAACACTACTGTTGGTATTATAACAGAGGGTGTATGTTAGTTCAGGGATTACCCCCTTTATTTTGGTGGGTGTCACTTCGTATGTGACATATACGTCCTTGATATGACTGTTTTTTATATCACTCTTGGAATGGACTAGTTAGCCATTTTCATGAATTTTTTATTCATATCTCTGATAGGTTACCATCACATCATCAGTGGGTCAAGAGTTCATTCAAAATGGTGAATGGGATGTCTACATGAGTCGAGTTGGAAATCAACATCATTGGATGGGTGGGATGACAGCTCAGATTGTGATTTTATATCTTGATGATTAGGGAACACATCATGTAGATTTCCCTCCAGTGGTTGATCATTTTCGGGATGTATTTTCAGATAAAATTTCAAGATTAAATTCATTGGAGGTGGATTTATCTATCATTCATGTTCTTGGAGCATCACCGGGATCAATTCCTCCATATTGTATGGTTATGACAGAGTTGCAAGAGCTCAAGAGGAATCTAAATGATTTAGAGGCAAATGATTTACTATGAACCTGTACTTATCCATGGAGTTTTCTAGTTTTTTTTTGCGAAAATGGCAGACGAACCATTCAAGCTATGTGTGGATTATCCAAAATTGATCTAGCTAACAATTTTAAATCAGTATAATATTTCATGAATAAATTATCTCTTCAACCAGCTCTGAGCAGCTCGGGTCTTCTCAAAGATTGATTTGAGATCTTTTTATCATTAGGTGTGTGTTATATGATGAGATATACCTTTCACAACCTTTCAGGGCATGTATGGTCTATATGAGTGTTTGGTTGTGCCATTTGGCCTCACGAATGTTCTAGTGGTCTTCATAGAATTGATGAGCTGAGTTTTCCATCCTTATTTTGACACATTTTTAGTGGTTTTCAGGGGTGATATCTTGGTGTACTCTCACAATCGACACAACCATTCCAAACATATTGATAACATTTTAAATATGCTGAGTGAGAATCAATTATATGATAAGAACAAAAAGTGCTACTTATGGATGGATCAAATTCACTTCTTGGGTCACATCATCTTAGAGATAGAAGTTTCTATATACCCAGAGAAGGTGTGAGCTGTGGTTTCATAGGAGTATCCCAAGAAGGTATTTGAGGTGTGAATATTCATAGGGATGGTTGGTTTCTACATGAGTTTTATATAGGTATTCCTACACTTATAATTTCCTCTAATAGTCTTAAATAAGATGCATGTGAAGTATGCATGGATGGATTCTTATGAGATGACCTTTAAGAGAAGAAAGGGATATTGAATTCTACACTAACACTGATTTTTGTAGATCTGTGAAGAGTTACACTATTTATTATGATGCGTCAGTTATCTGGATAGGAGTAGTTCTAATGTTGGGTTATAGATTCATGGTGCACGAGTCTTGGTAATTGAGGCCACATGAGAGGGACTACCTGATATAAGACATCAAGTTAGTTGTAGTTCACACATTTCTCTACTAGAGAAATTACTTATATAGAGATCATTTTTTGGTGTACATGGACCACAAAGCATCATGTACATATTAACACAAGAAGATATTAATATGAGATAGTGATGGTGGGATGTGTACCTATGGTATTTCAACTTTTATATTTCCTACATGCATGGTAAAGTCAGTTTAGTGATTGATGCACTGACCAAGATGACTCTCATACATGCAATTAAATAGTTCAGTAGTGAGTGGAAGCTCATGGATTTGTTCACTGAGATATACTTGGAGTTTCTGGATGTATAAGGATATTATTTTCATTCATCCTTAGATATTACCTCAAACCTTCTGGGTTAAGGACGTCTGAGTCAGCTATCAAATTTAAAAATCCTAGTAGAATGGGAGAGTGTGGCAGGTGAGGACCCTCCTCCTGGTTGAATAATAGGTGAAGATAATATCCTGCGAGTACATGGTCATGTATGGGTCTCTTCATACATGTGTGAGGAGATGATGTGGGATTTTCATGCTTCATCTTGGGTAGTGCACCTCGACATCACCATGATATATTGGGATTTAAATTTTTAGTATTCATTATTGAGTATGAAAAGAGATGTAACTGGATTTGTTATGAGATTATCCAGCTTTTTGGAGGTGAAGGAAAAATACTAGCGACTAGAAATACTCTTGTAGTAGTTACCCATTTTTAGAGTGTAAATAGAATGATTTTGCAATGGATTTCATGACCGGTTAAACAAGGTCCCCTTGAGGCAATGATTCTATATCGGTTACTATTGACATGATCATGATGGATGAAAATTTACTACCTATTAAGGAAACCTTCAGTGTTGATGATCTTGGGATCTGGTATATCCGTGAGATAGTAAGCCTTAATGGGGTCTCGATTTCTATCATTTCAGATAGGTATGAATTGATTACTTCTCGATTTTGGAAAGGGATACAGTGGTTGTTGGGTACACAGGTGATTCTGAGAATGACATACAATCCCCTAATTAATTTTCAGTAATATTACATGATTTAGGTTCTTAAGGACATAATACAAGAAAGCATCCTGAATTTTGGGGGCTCCTGGAAGAGGAAAATATTACTAGTTGAATTCAGATAAAACAATAGATTTTATGATACTATTTAGAAGGAGCCATATGAGACTCTGTATGGTAGGCCATGTCAATCAACCCTATTCTGTTTAGAGTTTTGAGAGGTAGATATATTGGGACATTATTTTTCTAGGAGACCATGAAATAGGTTCAGTCGATTCACAAGTAGATGGATACTATTCATTCGCATAAAAAATCATATGTCAATGAACATAGATGACCTCTAGAGTTTGAGGCTGGGGATCAAGTTTTCATACATATTTTATAGAGACTGGGAAACTAGAGGATCAGTAGACAAATGTAAGATTTCACCAAGATATGTCGGGTCATTCGAGATTCTAGAGAGAGTTAGGTCAGTGGTCTCTCTTTTGTATTTACCTCAGAGGTACCAGGCCATGCATAACATCTTCAATATATCTCAACTATGAGGCTATTACTCAGACCTATCTCATTACTTTCATCAGGACAAAGTTGAGCTTTAGGAAGATGCTTCCATTGAGGAGAATACTATACATATTTTTGATCATTGCACAAAGGTTCTCTGAGGACAGTCAGTTCCTTTAGTACGAGTGCTAAAGTAAAAAAAAGAGTAATGGACAAGACCTTGGAGCGGGAGGCCAAGGTATGATTGATGTGGATAGAGTTATTCATAGATCATGCTTTACCACCCTAGGGAGAGAAATTTAGGGATGAATTGCTTTAAGGGGGATATTTGTAAGATCCTAGTTCTTCATTGAGATACACCTCTTTTATTACTATCAAATATCAGTTTAAATGTTTATATGTGGCCTAATATGAATTCCATTTCATGTCATGAAGGATTAGATAGTTTCTAGGGATGGCCTAGAGCCTAGAACCCATGATTTTGGGAAATGTTTGGTTAGAACATGGTTAGAGAAAATCATGTCGTGTTTGTTGCACAATTTAATAAATGATTCGAGGCATGGGAATAATGTAGGTATAGGCTTCAAGTGTTTAGACAGACTGTGTTCTTCGGGTCACACAACCATGTAGCTAGCTCTGCAATATTGAGAGAAGATTTTTTATGCCTTCCACATGATTAGTTATACCATGTATGGTAATCATGAAACATCCCTTCTTATACTAGTTCACATGCATGGTTGGCACACAGTTTTTCAAACCGTGCACTAAATCCACACGACCCCTTAATTTTTGGGAATTTTAATAATTTTAAGTCAAAACAAAATCTTATTAAAACCTAATTTTGGTTTTATTCCCATACTCTTTGTAGCATACCCCCTTTTAGAGGTCTCCCTTAGATATCCATGGATTTTAGATAGATCCTCCAGCTGGACTATGATTCAAATGCAACATGGGTTGTTGGATCCACATCAACGAGTTCTTAATTACCATATATCATTCATCCAGATACTGGTTGTGCAATTTAGCAATAGTATGATTTTCCATATTATTTGGATATTTGTCCTTTCTTTATATTTCATCAAAGTGAGTAGAGTCATGTACTGATACTGAATGAGTTATCAACTATAGACAATCGTTAGGTGGTCCCATGGCTTTCTCTTAATGTTGAGATGATTATATATGCTGTTATTTCATGAAACTATTTTCCAGGTTTCTCTGGAAATTCAAATTCAATCCTAGATCTTTTATTAATAACTTATAAAATAAGGAGTATAGTTTTTAGTTTTTATAGGTTTAAATAATCAACTTATATGGAAACCACCCCTTGGGTGTGTTTGGCTATTAAATGGACCCTTGTTGTGTTTTGTCTTGGAAACACTTGAGGTGTTTTCCTTTTTCTGTGGTTTTTTAATTGAATGTTAAATGATAATTGGAATTTAATTGATAAGGAATATGGAAAGGATTTCATTACCCTATCATTATTGGAAGGAATAGTTTGTAAAATTGAATTTCTTCTTTAAATGAAATTCCCATGTGAGTACCTGAAGGAAAGGATTCTATGCTTCGAAATATCATTAAATTAATTTATACTATATTAATTTATCTTGTTATTTATTTTCCTCTGCTATTTTAATGATACCTAAGACATGTAGTAGCTTGTTAGGCTCAAGAAGCTTGTTTATGTGATTTTTCCCATGTGAGTAATTGAAATACTAAGCCTTTAAAGTTGGCCAATGATTGAATCACCTTTATAAGTGAGTTAGAATTAAATGATCCTGGTTTTGGACTTAACATGTTAAATGATTTGATTAAATGTAATTGAATTGATTAAATTATTAATAGCCATCAGGGATACATGCGTTCATATCCAAATACCATAGAGGAACTCATTAAACTAATGTCTTGTATTCCTTGGGTGATATGTGGACTCACATTTGAATCCCATAGATAGAATCAATGGATTGAACCTTAAATTTTACATGGGTGATACATAGATCCAAATTAAGGATGCTACTCAAAGACTCATTGAGAATTAACTTATATGTCGATTTATACGTGGATTCCAATGAGAATTCCATAGATTGAATCAAAGGGAATTTGATATATATATATATATATATATATATATATTCCATGAGTGATAATCAGGATCGCTTAGTGTAACTTCAATAAATAAATAATATAGCATGGATGTTATACCACACCTTGAGTGCTACCAGGTTCCCTATTGGTTCTACATGGATGGGATTTTAGGGTGTTGGTTGATATTATAGCTGGAGTGATACTTGAATTGCAACATTGGAATGTCAAGGACAAACTCAGTTTCTAAATTGTATAAAGAATGAAATGAAATTATGATTCATCACCTAAGACAAAGCACAAGGTTTTATCTGATCATCACATTATAATTTATGGATGGACTATTTAGGAATCCTTGGAAACATGTGCTTACACAGGGGACTTTCGGCTTTGATCCAAGTCTTGAGACTTATAAATAAAATGAAATGGATTAAATTTTCTAGAAATTAAATGATAAAATGAAATTTTAGGATGTTTAAATTTTATTACTTAATTTATTTTTATATTGTATGAATAAATATTATATATTTTCACTGATAGATTGGAAATGTCCTTTGGTAGTTTCCAACTAGGATTATATCTCACACCTTTTTGGGGAAACTTTTTGGGACCCAAACAGACTATATGATTGTTGGTGGTGATAAGGGTAATCACCCTACTACAAGTACTAGATTTCTACATAAGAGTAGGATATAATGTAACCAAGCCAAGGCTTGTGATACTACTTGGATACTTCTGAATTATTTTTCTTTTTGTTACATGCATTGTATATGATTGTTGGTACCTATTTTGTGTTCTATCGTAGAGACATATGACATGGATCATAATTTTTTTATGAGAATACTTTTGGATTTGTTATGTTATTAGTCTTCCACTATCTACTCCTATCATCATTATGTTTTAATTCTTCCCCTACCTATATATTACTGGTATTCTGATGTGATACATTATATTGATGATTGAAAAATATCCCCACTAACACACCTTGGCCATCACTACTAGTTTAAAACCACTAGAATTTGTGGAGAAGCATTTGAGTCCATGTGACCCACTGGGATTGGGGAACTATTAAATGGAATATGGTCCCAGTACATTACAAAGTGTTATCAGAGGGTCTTTTGTAGTTTTATTTTCAATTTAAAGCCAATATAAAGGTATAGGAAGGAAAAGGTGTTTGGTAATGAGTTTTGCCCAGGCATATAAGACCCACATATAAGAAAAATAAAAAATGCCTCAAATGAAAAGGATATTTTCTGGATTATGACTCTTATAGTTGATTTTTTCCATTTTTGGTTGATAATCATATATTGTGATATTACAGTTGATCTGATTTTTGGTTTTATTATGTTACAACCTGATGATATGGGGGTTTGAGATCATATTCATTATATATGGACCTACTATATTTCACATTCTATGCATTATGTCATTCCGTTTATGGTGCATTAATTTTTTCATGCTGTTGTGATAGGTGTTGTGATTACTATAACAACTATTGTGATAGATATTTGAAATGTGATGTGATGTGAAACAAGTGGGCTCCATTATTTTGTCCCTTATGAGTATAGTTCCCCTTGGATCATAATTTGGTGGACTTTTACTTCAACTTCTAAAATAAAAAGTGATATAATTATGAAATTGAAACCAAAATGGTTTAGAGAAAAGAACTTTACCACCCGACTTTAGTAGTGGGAGATTGGTAGTGTATCTCACTTATACGTCACCTGTTTAACATCCAAACCTAACCCAAGGTAATGGAATATGTGTGTGTTCATATATCAAAATTATTGTACATATACTATTTCTATTTTTGGTCTAATAAGATGTGAAAAATATTAAAATTTGGACTAATTTTTATGTTTTCCATTATAGAGGAAATCCACCACGAAGACCTCCAGTTATGCCTTGAGGATTTGGTGACGATAAAACTTCAGAGGAGGTGGGACATAGAGTTATAGTGGATCCTTTTATCATTCCAGTTTTAGTGTTGATTATTAAACCAGATGTAGGTGATGACACATAGTTTTGTGAAGGCATTATGTGCTTTAGGAAGACCGTTCATGGAAAACCGTCACCTTCCTCGACTCTAGAAGAGTGAAGGAATGAGTTCCATTAGTAGCATCCGCCGATATTTTTGGATGATGGTGGAACTCAGGTTGCAGACTAATGGCTATTGGCCATGCTATATATCTTTGAGCACCTTGAGATGTATCCTGAGAGAATGGTAAAAATGACTATGTATATGTTACATGATTCCTCTAAGAGATGGTGGGATATTATCACTCAAACTAATCATTATAAATAGATGGAAAATATGGAGTTTAATATAACTACTTTTTACTAATTCAATCCAGATACATTGAGGTATGGTAAAGCCTGAGAGTTCTTACATATGGCGTAGGGTGCACTATCAATTATGGATTACTCATCCCATTTAATTGAGATCTAGTGCTTCTCACCTACTTCAATGGGTGATGAGTTATCGAAAGAAAAACATTTTTAAAAATGGTCTCATGTATGACATCCAATTACTTGTAAATTGTTTTTGTCTGACTACCATTTTTTGAATAGTGAATTAGGAATACAACATATAGTGTAACTTGAGAGAGGTTGGAGGTGTGATCCATGGAGGTTTGGAATCTTGATTGGGTACTACATTGATAGGTAGTCGGAATCATCATCTGGAGCTTCCACATAGTGATACCAATATCCGGAGTACACAATCAGCTATCCAGGTCAGGTTCTACCAGTTTGGTAGGACGGGACATATGAGGAAAGTATGTATGAGGGATAAATATGGGTGTCGATCATGTGGAATGAGAAGACATCTAAAATACTGCTGCAGAATGTTTCCACCAGTAGCCAATGAGTGAGGGTCTTCACCAACTCCATAATTAGAAGTAGGGTCAACAACGTCTCATCAGGAAGGGAGATAGATATATCTGGCCGATCAGGTCGATGTAGTGGTCATGGCCATGGTAGTCAGACCATTAAATTATAGCGATAGTAAGGTGAGTTTTTTTAGGTTATCTAGAAAGTATCACAAGGCTCTTACATAGGACAAATATACATAGTGCAACATACCCATCACCAGTAGGATCCGAGACCTTCTAATTTTATATGTACTATTTTAGTATCCTCCACTTTATATTCAACAACTTTTGATATATGGGCTTCACATAGCTTTATATATGTGCCGATTGTGGGGAGGCTTGGGATAAGTGTTTTGACATCTGATTGTTTTTTTGAACATGACACAACTTTTGGGATTAGAATGGATGGTGTAAAATAGTATAGGGAATGACCCTTGAGATTTGTGGGTGTCACTTCACATGGTAACTCTATGTATTTAAGATTAATTGTTTTTATATCATTCTTATGATGGAATGATTGGTCATTTTCATGTTTTTGTTGATTTTTATCTCTGAAGGGATGCCTTCACATCACCATAGGGTGGTGAGTTTGTTTAAAAATGTGAATGGGATTTCCATTCAAGTATAGTTCGACCATATCATCATTGTTTGGGCAATATGGAAACCCAGATTGTGAGTTTTTGTTTGGACGATCATGGAATAGGTCTGGTATATTTCCCTCTAGTGGTTGATCATTTCAGCGATGTATTCTCGGAATATTATTTAGGATTTCTTATAGTCAGAGTAGTTAAGTTCTATATAAATCTGGTTCCATGAGATTCACTTATATACATTATTCTTTATAGGATATCTATGTTGTATTTTCATGATCTCAAGAGGAAGATAAAGGATTTAGAGGAAAACATTTTCATTAGATGAAGAACTTCTCCATGGGGTTCGCCCGTTCTTTTTGTGAAAAAATTAGATGAAAATATCGGGATATGGGTGGATTATTAAAAACTAAACCAGCTAGTGTTTAATAACCAATATCCTCTACCCGAGATGGATGATCTCTTTGAGCATCTTCAAGGAGCATTGGTATTATCAATGATTTATTTGAGATATGGTTATCATTATGTGCATGTTTGACCATCAGAAATACCTCACACAACCATTCAGAGAAGGTATGGTAAATATGTGTATTTGGTTATACTGTTCGGACTCATGAATGTTCCAACAGTCTTCATGGAACTAATGAACTGAGTTTTCCATCATGATATTGACCCATTTGTAGTTGTTTTTGTGGATGATATCTGAGTGTATTCTCAAAATAGACACGGCCTTTAAAAAAATTTTGATAACATTTTAAATACACTAGAGAGCATCAATTATATTCTAAGATCACAAAGTGCCACTCCTGGATGGATCAGATTCACTTCCTAGGTCACATCATCTTAGAGGTAGGTGTATTATTCGACTCAGATGGTGAGTTATATGGTTTCCTAGGAGCATCCAAGAATATCTTTGAGGTGAAGAGTTTCTTATGGATGGATGGTTACTATAGGTATTTCACAGAGGAATTATCATGCAATGAATTTCTATTGATGGGATTGACTAAGAAGGGTGTGAAGAATGTATGGAAGGATTCCTATGAGATGACCATTCAAGAGTTGAATGGTAGATTTAATTCAGTTTTGATATTGATTTTTACAATGCTAGTAAAGAGTTACACTATTTACTATGATGCATCAGGTATTAGTAGAGGATCTATTATTATCTAGGGTGATATAGTTGTGGTGTATGGGTCTTGGTTGTTGAGGAAACATGGGATAAAATTCCCGATGCATGATCTCGAGTTAGCTGTAGTTGTTCTTGAATTGAAATGTCAGAGACATTACTTACTAGGAGATCATTTTGTGGTGTAAAATAACCACAAATGTCTCAAGTAAATATTTAAAAAGTATGATATGAATCTATATAAGTGAAGGTGGGTTGATCACCTATATTTTTTCGACTTCAATCTTACCTAAAAACATGGTAAATGCAATGTAGTTGATGATTTACTGAATAAAAAGACTCAGATACAAGACATTCACCAGTCTTGTAGAATGTGGTAGCTCATGAATTTGTTCTATAAGATTCACTTAAAGGTGTAGGATGGTCAGGGAATGAATATTATTTCATCCTTAGCTGTTACCTATACCCCTTTGGATCGGGGTCGTATGAGGAAGTTATCAGATTTAGATGGCCTAGTTCTACGAGAGAGTGTGGTAGGTATGTACCCTCCTTTTAGTAGGACTATAGGTGAGGATGAGATCCTGTGAGTACAAGGTCACATATTGGTCTCTTTAGATATGCATGAGGATATGATGAAAAAAATTTAGGCTTCAGTTTGGGAATTGAACCACAGTTTCACCATGATGTATCAATATTTACATCATAAGTACTTGTTCTCAGGTATAAAAAGAGATGTAGCTATTTTTGTCATGAAATGTTATACCTGTCAACAGGTGAAGGTATATCACTAATGACTAGATAGACTCTTACAATAGTTACCCTTCTTCAGTGGAAATGGAATGATATCATGAGGGATTTTGTGATAGTTTTACTTAGTTCACCTCAAGGTAATGATGTTGTATGGGTTGTTTTGGATATACTCACAAAGGTTTCATATTTGTTACCTATTAGAGAGACCATAAGTGTGAATGAGCATGGGAGGCAATATATCTGTGAGAATGTACAAATTCACAGGGTCCCTCTTTCTATCATTTTAGATAAGGACGCATGATTTAGTTCTTCACTATGGAAAAGGATATAGAGGGTGTTTGGAACATAGGTGCTTCTGAGCACAAAATACCGCCCCAAAATTGATGGGTATCCATATCGCATGATTCAAGTACTTGATGATATACAATGGTCATGTGTCCTAGATTTTGGGGGCTCTTGGGATAGGCACATACCCCTGGTTGAATTCACCCACAACAACATATTTCAGGAGACTATTCAGTTGGAACCATATGAGGGTTTGTACGGTAGGCCATGTCGATCACCCATATGTTGGTTTGAGGTAGAAGATGTAGCTATTTAGTACCTTATCTTGTTCAAGAGACTATGGAACATGTTTAGTTGATTTGGAAGTGGATGGATACTGCGCAGTCTCATCAGAAATCATATGCTGATCATCGAAGATGAACATTAGAGCTTGTGGCCAGTTATTAGGTTTTTCTTTATGTTTCACATTGATTGGGATACAAGTGGATCATGAGACATGGTGATATTTAACTTAGATATTTCATGCCATTCCATATTCTGGAGTGAGTTGGGATGGTATTCTACTGGTTTCAATTATCTTTGAGGTTCCAAGTTATGAGTGACGTCTTCCATGTATCTCACCCATGATTATATTACTCAGAATTGTCTCACGCATTTCAGCTAGATGATGTTGAGATTTTGAAGGATGTGTCCTTTAAGGATCATCCTATATGTATTGTGGATCATAACATTATGGTTTTCTGAGGAATTTCAGTTCTTCAATATGGGTGCTATGGAAGCACAAAAAAGGACATGATGATAACTGGGTGTAGGAGGCTGATGAATGATCCTAGTGGCCAATGTTGTTGATAGATCATGAATCACTTCCTTTGGAAGGGAAATTCGGGGTTGAATTTCTTTATGGGGGGATATTTGAAAGAAAAATTATCTACTTTGAGGTACTAATCCTTTTATTTTGATCAAATTTCAATTCAAATGTTTAAATGTGTCCTAATGTGAAGTCAATTTGAGTTCATGAAGGTGTTGCAGGTGGTTAGAGAAGGTCCAGAGCCCAAAACCCAAGATTTTGGGGGATTTTATCCAGACACACAGTTAGAGTAAACCGTCTGGGGTAGGAAACATGGTATAACAAATGGTGTGCAATATCTGCAGAGATCAGGGATATGCCACAAGATTTTAGAAAAACCATGTTTTTTGGGTTGCAAAACCAAGTGGCCAGCTATTGAACATTAAAATAAGGGTTTTCATGGTTTACATACATTTAGTCAGACTGTGTAGGGTAACCGTGCAATGTTACTTCTTTTACAGGTGCCAGTACATGGTTGAAACATGGTTTTCCAATTTGTGCACTCAAATCATGTGCCCCATTATTTTTTAGAAATTTTAATAAATATAAATTAAAATAAAATCTAATTAAAAATGTAATTTAGGTCTTCTTCTTAAATCTATAGTATCCCCCCTTGAGAGCTCTCCCATGAATATTCTTGGATTTCAGAATGGTCCCATTTCTGGACTCCTATTCAAATTCCACTTGTCTTATTAGATCCTCATCGGTGTGTTCTTAATTTTTTTTTAATTTTATGTCTTTATTTTGGATATATGTTGCACTATTTAGTGGCATGTTTATTTAACCTTTTGTTAGGTTCTTTATCAGTTATTAATATTTCATTCAGTTGATGTTGAATCAAGGGATGAGAATGGATGAGCTATCAACTATGGACAAACGATATGTGGACTCCTTCCCTTTGAATAAAGTTGAGCTGCTTATATATGTCGTTGTTCCATATAACCATTTTATAGGATTCATATTAAATTTAAATTCAATCGTATAATTTATAGGAATGATGTATACAATTAAATAATATTGTTTTAGTTTGTAATTGGTTCATAACAATGACTTATATGGAAACTATTTTTTGGTTGTGTTTAGCTATTAAATAAACCCTTGATGGATTTTGACTTGGACACCTTTCAGGTGTTCCAATTCTTCCATGGCTTGGTTGTTGAATGTTAATTAATAATGTGAATGGAATTGATAAGGAATAGGGAATGGATTCCATGAACCTTTGTTCATACGAATGAATGATTTGTAACCTTTAATTGCTTATTTAAATGAAGTTATTATGTGTGTACTTTAGGGAAATACTTCTATGCTTGGCCATGTTAAGATATTTCATTATTTGGAATGAATCAATCTCATTATTGATTTTCCCAAGTGTATTAAATGATAACTAAGCCATATAGTAGATTTTTAGGATTGAGAGGATTTTTTAATTTATTTTTCCCACAAAAGTAATTGAAAGGCCATGCCTTTGATGTTGTCCAATGTTTGAGTTACATTTATTGGTGAGTTAGAATCAAATTCTATTGGTTTTGACCTTGTCATATTAAATGAGTTGATTAAATATAATTTAATTTGTTAAATGTTTAATAGCCACAGGCGATACATGTGTTCATATTAGAATTCCATCGATGGGATCATTAGGCTAGTGACATGTATGCCATGGGTGATATGTGGACTCGCATTATAATTCCACTGATGGAATCCATGGATTGAACCCTAAATATGCCATGGGTGATACATGGATCCAAATGATGGATGCCACTGATGGTGTCTTTGTGGACTGACTTAAAGGTTGATTGATACTTAGATTCCAATGAGAATTACATGGATGGAATCAAAGGGAATTTGATATATATATATATATATATATATATATATATATATATATATATTCCATGAGTGATACTCGAGAACCATTAGCAGACCGCCATGGTCATACTCGTATGGAATGGATGCTATACCACACTTAAGGAATATCAGGTTCTTGAAAGGTTCACTAGGGATGGGCTTGTAGGTTGTTGGTTAATATTATAAATGGATTTATACTTGAATTCCAACTTAGGAATTTCAAATATGGACTGATTTTCTAAATTGAATATTGAATTAAATGACATTCTGATGCATCTACCAAGCCAAAGCATAAGATTGGATTTTTTCCTTCACTTTATTATTTATGGATGGATTGTTTAGGCATCCTTGGATACATGTGCTTACATGCGGGACACTAGGCTTTGAACCAAGTTTTGAGACTTATAAATAAACTGAAATGTATTAAATGATTTGGATATCAAACGATATCTTGAGCTTATAGGAATTTTACTTTTGAGTACTTCATTTATTTATTTTTATACTTCATGCACAATTGTTATATATATTCACTAATATATTAGAACAAAACCTGTGTGGTAGAATACTGGGATTATATCTCACAACCTATTTTGGAAACATTTTGGGAACCAAACTGATTATATAGATGTAGGTGTCAATTAGGGAAAGCTCCCTACTATAGGTACATCATTGATGCTTAAGATAAGGATAAGATGTGACCATGATAATTATTACGATGCTACTAGGATACTTTTGGAATTTATTTATTTTTGTTATATGTATTGTATATGACTATTGTGTAAATATTTTTGGATTCTTTCTCAAATACATATGATATGTATTATTATTTTTATGTGAGATGACTTCTAGATTTATTATATTACCAATATTATACTATATACTTATATCATCTGTATGTTTTACTGCTTCTGCTACTTATTTAATTGATATTCTGTTACGCTATACTCTTGAAATGAAGGAATAGTCTCCCAACTAACACACCTAGTCCCTCCCTGGTAGTTTGAAGCATCTGTCATTTTAGGAAATACACATGAGACCATTTAACCCATTGTTCTTAGGGCACTATGGAGTGGCATCCATGCTCGAGATATTAGAGATGGGTTTTAAGATTAAATAGTGATACTAGGGTGATATGTTTTGTAATATCTTTAATTAATGAAAAGAAAAGTGTCCATAAAAATTCAAAGAATGAGATAAAATATATCCAATAAATGGTGGGATATTTTTAGCTTCAATTAGTTGGGACATTGAGATAATGTGTTTTTGAAGTTTCTTACTCATGGTCGAAATCATCCTAATGAAAAATTGAGATACGTAGAAAAATCATTTGTTACAACAACAATTGATGTTGGTCCCTCTAGTGAAGTGGTGACCCCTTTAGGTAGCAAGGTATTTTTTGAAGGTCAGTCATAAGTTCAATGTTTTATAAAACCATTTTAAGGCATTATGTGATGAGATATTAAAAAAATTAATTACATTTATCATACTTTCTATTATATTTATACATATGTAAATACTTGGTTTAACACGAAGTATGAATTTACTTTTTTTATTGTTGAGTTTTTAGGTATTAATAACCATTAGGGTTTATATGGTCCTTCATTATTTAGATTATTTTTATGGATGTGAATTATATTTCTAGTAATTTTATAAGGCTAAAATTTTCTAAAAATGGATATCTCAAAGGCTAGGTGAAAAGCCATCGCATCTGGAAAGGCCATGAAGGATTAATGTAAAACATATTGGAGAGAAGGGTAAAACACATACCTATAGCCTATGTGATGTATTGGTCAGTTTGAAATTATTTTTTAAATTAAAAATTATTAAAGATAATGATAAATATTATTTAAAGGACATATATTTTTATCATATAGTTAATCATGACAACAAAAATTTATTCAGTGATTAGGTTATTATTTTTTTTTGGAAGAGGATCACTATAATTGTGGAAAATATGTTAACTAATGCTAACCATTTTGGTTATGGTTAATTTTTAATGATATAAGTAGCATCATTTTATCCTTTTGGGGTTATTTGATCTATTATAAGTTGATTCTAGTTCTTCAGGAATGAAAAATTCATATTGCATACTCATATTTGGATAATAGATTAGAGTGTGGTGGAAATTGATTAATTGAGGAAGCTCTACTAAACATATAAGTTTATTTTACTACAATTTTATCTAAGACAATGGAGGAATTCATCAATTATTTAGAAAATATATTTAAAATGAAAATGTTATCATATTATGTTGATTTCTGATGAATCAAATGGTCTGTTAACTCATCAAATATTTATGGTTTTGAGATTCTTAATTTTCTAATTGTCATTCAATGTCTTCTAATCAATGATTTCTATCACTATACAAAATTTTAATAACATTAAAATTTTTTATAATGTCCAAATATTCACTTCCCACCTATGTTATCTAAGTTGTAAACCTAGTCATGCATGTTTCCATATACCCCTTGTAAATTAGTTTCCCTCTTATCCAGAGAACGTGTTATTGACACTTTATATGATAAGGGTTTTCAGAAATAGTATTTTAAAATGTTTAACCTTATATTATTGAGATAATGTTAAAATTTTAATGATTTAATTTATTAAATGGGGATGTAAAACCCAAGATTTTAGAATAGAAAACTATGTTTAATAGTGTATTTGACACACACCATTGAGCTTAAACGACCCATGAAATAAATAACCTTTATAAGTTTGGCATTAAATTGATGGATATGAAGATTATTAAATAATTTATGATATATATATCATAATAAAAATAAAATATTGATAAATTTAAATTTAATAATAAATCGATATTTAGTAAATCAATTTTATTCTTCAAAAATAGGGTTTCTAGACGAATGTTTTTATTTTTTAAGAGGAAATATTATAATAAATTTTTAATTTTTTTTTGAAAATTAATTTTATAAAAAGAACTTTTTTAAAATCATAAAATCCAAATTCACTTAAGGTGATATTTTAGAATTTTTTAGTGGAATATTTATTTTTCAATGAATAGTAAAATTACCAATTTTTGTGAGTGTATATTATTTACAGTAAATTAAGTAATTTAAAAGTGCAATTGTGTTTGGAAATTTTTTTAAATTTAAATTAGTATTGTTTAATTATATTAAAACAAATTAATTACTTTTGAATAAAAATTATAATTTATTTTAGTATAAGTTTGTTTTTGTGTTTAAAAAAGATATTTTTCTAAAAAATATTTTAAATTGCATAATGACTCTCCTTTTTAATTAATTAAAATAATCAATAATGAGGAATTTTTTAAATGAAATTTATATAGTATTTATAAATAATTTTTTTTAGATTCATCTAATTATTACAAATAATAATAATTTAAATTTAAAATATTTATTTTCTTGATGAATACACTTCTTGAAAACCTATTCTTTCATCACGTCAACATGTTTAATTTAAAATTAATTTTTGCCTATTATGTGAATTGAATTTAGTAAAATTGATTAATTTTTTTAGTAACAATAATTTATATTATATAACATGATAGAATTATTTTTTGACAACAATGAATATTGAAAATAGTAGAAAATAATTATTGTAACTGAGGTAAAAATAGATTTTTCGTGGTGTTAAAATAAAAGATAAGGGTTAAAATGTTTTAAAACATATCTGAAATATATTTTTTGGATATATATAAAAATTATCATGTAAAATTATATATAATTATCCATTTTAATCCTTTTAGTATGTTTAAAAGGTTGGTAAACATTTTTATTTTAAAAAACTACATGTGTCCCACTCACCTCACTTATAAAAGAATACATCTTCTCTCTTATTCACTCCTTAAAATCCATTTTTGTCTACAAATACATGACCAAATATGTTCCTCAATTCAATAACCATGACATATTTTCCACATTTTTATAAAAAATACATCATAATTAGGATTCTAATGCTTACATAAATATGTTGTCAAAAGAAGAGGTATCATGCTTAACTATACATTTTTATTTTATTTCATATTTTAACCCCTTAAAATATTATTAAATTATTCTTATCTAATAAAACTAAAATATGAAATATAACAATGTTTCGTAACTTTAATTTAATTACATAAATACTTATCCTCTTCTATCAAATGGGATTCAAAATCATCATTCGTGTATACAACATACTAAAACCTTGTGAACAGAAGTAATTCTTTTTTCATCATCACCTATCATGGCTTGTTATAATGATTGAATTAAAGTATATATATATATATATATTATATTTTTAACATATTAATAAATATGAAGTCATGAAATCAAATATAAGTTCTTAATTTTTATTCCATTGGGGATACAATGCTATCGCACATGTGTATGGTAGACTACAACCTCATGAAGCCATTAGATTTTTTTTCACAAACAGTTTACATGAAAGGAAATATGGTTTAATTTAATTAATATATGTGATATAAATGAAATAATTTGGATATTAATGATTTATTTATCATTATTAATATATAATTCATCATTTTCTTTCTTATAATAAATAATTATAATGTATTTTGTGCATACATGTGGACTACCACCTCTATGAAGTGACACAACTCTTTTTTAATCACTAAATCTCATTGATGATATATATATTTGTATATTAAAAGAAATAATATTTTGTTTATGATAGTATGATAATTTTTTTAAAATAATATAATACATACCTTCTGTCCATAATGATCTTTGAAAAATGGAAGCATTACTCATACGTATATAATACATACCAGCTCCATGATTGTAACATAGTTAATTTTTAACAAACATATATCATGATTGGTTTTAAAAGTATAAATTCTGTATAAATATGATGATTATTTCATTATTATTATTATATAGATTCTGAATAATTATCTCTTTCACAAATAGAAAACATACGAATTCATTTTTGACACATAAGCCAAATATAGTCAAAACATCAGAGGAAAACTTTATTGATTAAGTAATTTTATATAAAATAGTAAAATGTTAAACAAAAAGAATAATAAAATTGAAAAATTGTATCAATAAATTAAATAATTAACATAAGTTTAATTTTCCCGACGACAATTAATGTACGTGAAAAGGAAAACTCAATATAAGGGAACTCATATGAATTTACTTTTTTTGAGGCATAATTTTATGTTATCCCTAAATATTATTTAATTAGATCTATATAAATCCCCTTTTACATGTTATATAATGAATTTATATATTTTTATTTTATTTAATCTTTTTTTTATGTTATTCATTAATGGGACATATAATTCAACTATTTACAAAATGATAAGGGACTTTTATTTTAAAAAATATTCTTTTAATGTTTTCCTTATATATCTCTTTCTCTTCCATGTACATGGTTTTAAAATAAAATTTTGAAGGTATTTATATGGACATAAAATATTTATAAAGTAAAATTTTTCCACTTTTGACTTTATTTCAAAGGTTTTCATTAGTAACCATTATATATGTTTTATACAGAATGTTTTGAAAAAAAAGGACAAAGGGAATGTTATATTTTATAGTATAAAAATAAAATTATTTTTCCCACCATCATAATCATATTTTATTTTATTTATTTTTTATATTGTTTCATTTTTTATTCAAAAAATAACTGTCATTCAATTTAATGAGGTATTTGGGTATTGAAAATGGGTTTTTAAAAGAAAAGGCTATTTTAATATATTATAGAATTGTGTATAAGAGTTTAAAAGTTTCTTCTAAAGGATTTTATAAAGAAAAGGCCCATAAAAAAATTATTCATGATATGGTACATGATAATTATATTAAAATCTGGTGATCCTAATACTACTTATATAATGGATTGATCCCCATTATATATCACGAGGGAGATTGATATAGATTATTGGAAGGTTTGATCCCAATTATTGATGATGAAAAAAGGGTGAGCCCTCTATAGATTATATGAAGGGTTGAGACACATTATATATCATACAAAATGTGGGATCCTGATATAGATTATATGAAGGGTGAGACCTGTTATAGATCTCTAATGCATTGGTTAATGATTATGTTCTCCAAATAATTATATTGGATGCTAGCCATATGGTTATTCCAATTGAAAGGGTTTTATAAAAATGATACCCTAGGTTTCTTATAAGTGTTTTTATTTTCACACTATGGGTTTTAAAGTATTTATTTGTTTAAAAATTTGTGTTTTTTCAGGGGATTTTTTTATTTCACACACTCAAATAACTATGAAGATAAAGGTAAACAATACATGGGTTTTAATGTTTATTAGTGGACTAATGATTTTGTTTCTTTTTATGCACTTTATCGAGTTTTTTGTGTTCATCCCACATTTTAGAAATGTTTTTTCTTGTGGGTTAAGTATTTTGAGGGAAAATAAGAGGATAAGTTGAAATTAATAAAAATTTTCATGAAAATAGATCATATTTTATTTTAAAATTTTAATATTATTGAAAAAATGGGTACTGATAGAATGTTTCCACTTTGTAATATATGGTTTTATTATGAATCAGTTATGGAATAATTCTATAAAACATTAAACCTAAAAAGAACATAAAGTGAAATAAAGTAAATTATTATAAAAAATAAGTTTTTATTTTGTATAGGTCTGTGTCCCAATAATAGTCAATCACTAAGAATGAAAAGGGAATTATTTGTGAAAAATCAAATAGAAAAGTTTATAGTGAAACATTTTTTAGATTTAAAATGCATGATAATTATTCCAATGAATGTTCTTGATGATTTATTCAATCATTTTTTATAAAAATACATTTATATCTATGATTTTATTTGTTAGTTATCTAATAAAGAGATTTTTCAAATCTGTTTGGGGGCCCAAATTTTCTACTATTAATTCGATTTAATCCAAGATAGAATGGAAAAAAACCAACTTTTACTTGAATTATTTTAATAATTCTACATTATTAGTCTCCAAAATTCAAAGTATATAGACAATAATTTTTCTACACATAAGAAAAAAGATATTTATAATTTTCTATATTTTAATTCATTTTATGTAGGTAAGGTTAGTTTCATCAAGAACTCTTGTGGTAATATTAAAGTGTTTGTTGAGGTTAGGTTTTATAAAAATATTATTACTTCAAAAAATTCTTATAATGAGGATTTAAAACACAATTTAATTAGTATTTCAGAATTTTTTTAAGATATATTGAATGCTAAATTTGAAAATGATTTATGTAAAATTTTGAAAAATATTTCTCTTCTATTTTAAGAAAATAGAAATTATAGCATATATTATATAGATTTTCTTGAACTATTGGAATAGATCATTTAGTGTTTAAACTCTATAGTATTTGGATGATATTCTTAAGTATAAAAGATTAGGATATTACAATTTTTGGATTCTATATAATTTGTTGAAGCATGGATTGGTAAAAGCTTTACATGAAATAAAGGTAATAAAATACATTGTTTATGATTTTTATTTAAAAGAAAATGAACATAAATAAAATTTCATATATATTAATTATGTTATAACTATTACACCTCTTGAATTGATGAATATTGATTTATTTAGACCTTTACAACCATCTAGTTTCAAAGAAAAGAATTATTTTCCTATTAATATTGATAATTTATGTTGAGTTACTTGGATTTACATTAGAGTTCATAAAAGTGAAACATAAGATAAGTTTTTAGTTTTTTAGAAAATTAATTAAAAATTATAATGTTTATTTGAGTGTATTCATAAAAATTTATAAATGAGGTGTGTTTGTTAATATATATTTTTGAGAATGTTTTGGTAGAAAATGGTTATTTACATTATTTTTCATATTCTAGGACACCACAAAAAAGGGGTGATATAAATAGAGAATATATCAATTCATGAAATGAATAGGATAATGCTTAAATAATTTAATTTATCAAATTTATTTTTGGGAAAAATCTATTAATTAATATTTCCATATTTTATATAGATTGTTAATTAGGTCAATTCTAAATGGAACACATTATGAATTATTTAGAGGATTTAAATTTAAATTTTGATATTCTATTATGTTTTGTTGTAGAGTTTATATTATATGCATAAAATAAAATCTATATAATTTGTATTCAAATATTATTATGAAATATTTCAAGGAAACTCTAGCTTTAGTAAATCCTATATAGTTTTTGATAATATATTTTTTTTGTTGATGAATTTATACTTGTAAATTTTGATGATAATTTTAATGATAAGTAGATTTAAAAATAAAACAAGTGATAAATAATATAAATAATTTAACTCATTTAAGAATAAATTCAAGATGATTATAATTTATCAATTGAGGGGGAGAAAATAAATTATCAAAATTTACATAAAAAATATAATTATATTAAATTTTACCCTATTTAAAAGTTAAATAAAAATGTTGAATCTATTTTTAAATAAAAAAATTGGTTCAAATTTATATGATACTTCTGGATTTGAAACTAATTTTCTTCATAATAATGTAAATGATGATTTGAATGATTCAAATTTAGTTATTTAAATAAAATATGAACATGAAAAATTTCATAGAAATGTAGTTAACAATACGATTGAATTACCTAAAGATAAAAATGTAATTAGAGCTAACATGATTTTCAAAAATAAGTTTGACAAAATTAGAAATATAATTAATAATAACTATAAGATAGTTTTACAAGGACATTATCCAGAAGGAATATATTTTTATAATCTTTTTCTCTTTATTTAGGATAAAATAAATTTGTATTTTGTTATATTTATCATGTTTTCAAATATTCATACTATCTCAAATGGTTATTTAGACTTCATTTTTGAATAGAAGAATTTATAAAGTGGTGTATGTTAATTAAAAAACTATATTTGAAAATGATAAAATTTCAAATATTGTTTTAAAATTTTAGAAATCATTGTATGGTTATAATTAATACCATATTCCATGATATGATATAATAAATCTATTTTTATCAAAAAATTATTTTATTAAAGGAAATGTATTTCCAAACTTGTATATTAATAAAGTTTCCAATTATATTTTCATTATATAATTTCAGGTTAATGATGTTTTGTTTGGGTCTTTAAATGATTAGATTAGAAAGGATTTTGATATGTTTATGAACTCGATATTTGATATGAGTTTAATGGGTGAATTGAAATTTTAATTGAACTGAAATTATTTCTATGAATCTATAGAATATTGTTAAATCAATTTAAATATGCTATAGAAACTATAAATGTTTTTAGTATTGATTAAAGTAAAATAATTAAAACACATTTTAATTTTAATTCTATGTTGTATTTAAATAAATATGAAAAATATATAGATGTTAAACTATATACAGGCTTGATAAGTATTTTTATCTATTTGACTACATATAGAGTTTTTATAATGTTATTAGTTTTCTTTTTTTTGGATATATGTACATACTTAAGGATTATAACTTGAATTCTATTAAAATGATCGTAAGTTGAATCAAATGAACCATTGATTCTAGTTTTTTTTTCAATTTAGAACTATGTTGATGCTATATTGTATTGTATTTATAGTTTTTGAGGATGCAGGATTGATAGAAATGTCACAAAAGTTATACCTCATTTTATTAGCAAAATATTAATTACATAGTGTCCAAAAAATTAATTATATTTTGGGTTATCCACATCTGAGGATGAGTTTGTTTCATCTGATATTTATTGCAGTTAATGTATTTAGATTAAAAAACACTGTGTGATTATGATATTTACTTTGATAAAATTATTATTTATTGTGATAATTCTAGTGAGATTTCAATTATAAAAAACATTTACGGTTCTCTATAATAAAACATACAGATATTAAATCTCATTTTATAAGAGACCACATTAATAAATAAATCGTTGTTTTAGATTTTTTTTAGATTAAAATCTACTTGTTGATATAATTAGAAAACCTATTGTTTCTATATTGTTTAATAAAATAAGGTTTTACCATAGTGTGTTGGAGATATAGTTTGAAATGTTGAAGTTTTAATTAGAAATGATGAACAATATGGAATTGTTGGAATTTTATTTACTAATTCTACATGTGTTTATATTTTTAATTGGTTTAATGATTTTAGAGGAAGAAATTAAGTGTAATATTTACTGTTTCTATCTAATTGAATTTTTTAATATATTTTGTTATAATAACTATTTAAAATTGCTAATAAATTTTTCGACATTATTTTTTGATAGTATTTAAAAAGGGGGAGAAATTTAAAATGATAAGATAGTGAAAATTTATAAATGTTTTAAATATTTCAAAATGTTCAGTTTTGTAATATAAAAAAATTGGGAATTTTTTAGTGTTTGAACTTTGGGAGATTATAAATGTTTGAACATGGGTAAATTATTAGAATATTAATTATTTGTTTAGGTTTTCTTAATTAATTTTCCACATATTAATTTTATACTCAATATTTTATCATTAAATATTTAATGTTCTTATTGTTTGAGTTTTTATTTTTTGAATCTTAGTTTTTTTGTTGAAAATTATTTTACCTAAAAAGAGAACTTAATTAACCTTAAACAATCATTTCATCAATATATTTACCTTTAATTAAGTCTTCATTCTACCCTTATGTATGTTTTGTGAGTTTTTTTTTACTTTGACACAACTCTTATATTTAGATTCATACATTTTTACAAAATGTAATCTTATGTATTACCTTTACAGAACATATGTAACACCTTTACATAACATGGTTATTACCATTATGTAACTTTTGAAATTTAATGTTTACCTATATGTGGGCATATACTTACCTTAAAAAATAATGAAAAATAAGAGTTTTAGCTTTACACAACCTATATAAACTAAATAATATATATATATATATATATCACATTTACGCAACCTATTAAATAAATACACCATTAAATATATATTTTCTTTACCTTTAAATGATATTTATTACCTTTACATAACTTATATAACATTAAGATTACCTTTACACAACATATAGAATATACTTGATAACTTTATACAGAGTATGGAAAGGTTTGAGTGAAACAACCAAATAAATACATACATGTTGCAGTGATTTTCATCTGCATCATTGGGAAAATATCAAATTACCATCATGGAATGATATGTTCCTGTTAAAACCATGGTGCTATCTTTATTAATGAGGATGAAAATCTATAGATAATGGTATTCTCAAAATTTCACAGTAGATAGAATAACTTTTTTTAATTTTCATATTGAATTTTCTATGTATCTATGTAAAATAGTCCTCAATTTTGAATAATATCATAGTAGAGGAGGTTTTAAACATGAATTTTGTTGGTGAGAAACAACATGCCTACTAAAGGTGTTATGGTGAGTATTATTGTCTCTTGGGAAGATGAAGGATGTACTCTATTTTTCATTGGTTTCTCTAAATTCATTTACATTATGTTTATTCAATTATTTAATTATTTTACTATTTTGTAAAATAATTTCTAAATATAATGATTCCATAGAACTTGAATTTAAATTATATAATTAAGGATTAAAAAAATAATATGTTTTGATTTATTCTTAATATATTTAATCATATATAATAACTTGTTATCTTTATTTTTAATCCATGGATTGTTGTGATTGGTTATAAATAAACACCAACATGCTCAAGAGTTAATTCATAGGATCTTAACCTATTAGATTGATCATGGAATATTGATCAAAGATATCAACAAAAATAATTCAAATAGATTATATAATTCATGATAAAAATATAGATTATTCAAGAGAGAGAATATGAAAGAGATAAAACATTTTTTTGAAGAATAGATCCTTTGGCTACTATTCAATTTATTTTCTATCATGAAAAAAATTTAAATTTCATTTTATTGATCAAGGGATTGAAGAGATATATCATAATTATGATCTTTATCACACTTTAATATTTTTCTGTTTGGGATTGTTATATTGATTTAATATTTTCTATTGCAAATGTTTGATTGTCTTTTTAATAACTCCTAACAAATAGTAGGTTCTTAGGTTTTGATTCTCAAAAAAATTTAGGATTTTAATTATTATTATTTGCATAAAAATTAAGGATAGATATTCTATAGTTGAGGCTCTTTGTGATAAAATGTTGGTTTCTATAAAATGTTATCATACCTTTTAAAAGTGAGGTTTTTAGTGAGTACCATTATTTTGGACAAGTAGAGAAGTTTGGTGTGTACATATAGGATCTTGGTGATCCAAAACACTCTAAAAATTTGTTTTTTATTTCCCCTTTTTCGGATATATTTTATTTTAAATACTACTGAACCAAACTTTATCTATTTATGCTATTCATGTTAAAATTTATTTGATTTAATAATACGTTTTCATTCATAAATATAATTAAAAATATTAATTCAAACCCCATAATACCACTAATTTCATATTAAGTTGAACAATAACCATTTTTATTTTTATATAAATATGAAACATAGAAAAGATATTACATATCCTTCATTATTTCATAGTAATTATCATGTATGGTATCCTTTTTCAATTTTTCAATAATTCCTAACACCAAAATTTCCAAAACACATTTCCTAATTTTCAACTCAAATAATGTTTCTTCAAATATTCTTATGGAATATCAAGACTCCTATAAAAATTACACACCACCTTTGGATATCTTAAAATTTTATTATTTCTATAATAATTATCTTAAAGATATTATAGTATATATGCACCCCTTGGTGTACTTCAATGGTATTCCACTTCCTTATCTATCATCAACAATTCTTCGAATATCATTCATTATATTCTTCATCTAATATTTTTATTCACTATATGGTAATATTTGGGGAAGTAACATTGGTGTTGTCAATTTTTTTGTTGATGGTTTTAATTTTTTTCAAACACAATAGAATTCTAATAGAACTGTTTTATAGATTTTTGAGGTGATTAAAATGGGTTGGATATTGCATTGAGAAGTTTTTATGTCATTATAAAAATCTTTATGAAATTATTAAATATAAAAGTACATAGAATAAATCTTATACATTGAGTGTAATGATTTTCTAGATGTGTGAAAGTTTTATCCTTAAGTGTAATAATTTGTCACTAATCGTAAGACTTGAAAAATATGAGTGTAAGTATTTGGAAGTAATTATAAGGCTTCAAGTAATTGAGTATAAATCTTGGAAGCATTGAACATAAGGATTTAAGAGAATGTATATACATTATTTCAAGTATTTGTTGGGTATAAGACTTCGAGTCCTCAGTGTAAACATTTAAAACCTAGATGAATTTTGAGTATCTAAAGAGTGTAAAATCAAATTTCCAAATTGAAATATATTATTAAGTAAACTGTACCAATGAAAGAACCATTATTCAGTGGCTAAAAAAATATATCTAAAATGTGATTCAAGTTTAAAAAAAATGAAATTATAAAAATTATTATTATCATTATTATCTATATGATGTTCTTAGAAGGAATATCAAAAATATTCTGTGATGCTCAATGTTGAAAATAATCAAGACAAAGATCTAGATATTAAATACTGAATATTTTTATAATGATATTGTGTTGGTGTTAAGATCCCAAAGCACCTAATGGTCACGTAGTGGAGTGAGTTGTGTTATTGAGACATGTCTAAAAAATATATATGTATATCCACGTTTATTTATTGAGTTGTTCATATAAAAATTGAATACTAATACTGATCAAGTTGAGTCAAGAAGTGAAAAAGTGAAGTGGATGAGCTTTTTGAATAATGTTATTGTGTCTCAAGTTAGAAGAATAATATGATACATTGGATATCTACATGTAGAGGAATTTTGGTCATCTAAGTGAAATCAATGTGTAAAGTGATTTCACATGGATTAAATTATTTTTATAGTCAAATAAGGTAGTTGTATACCACAATCAAAATTCAACAATGGTGATTTTTTTAGAAACGGTAAATTATTCATACTTTTTCTTTTTATGGTTACTGTTTGTCCATTCATATCTCTTTAATGGAATGTATTTTGTTAATATCTATGCTTATATGATTTAAATACATTGGAATAATAAATTATGTTACTTAATTTTTCAAGTGCAATATAGTTTTTGAGATGAAGAAAACTTGGTATGGAATATTCATATTTTTTATCTAATTCTATTTTAACATATAAGAAGTATGTTGATTGAGTTTTTATATTGATACTTGAGATTTATATCTATATCAAATACTATAATAAGTGAGAATCCCATCCTTAATATTATGAAGGATCATACAGAATATCATTATCTATTTCCAAATAAACCTCTTCTTCCAGTGAGCAATCTCATTTGTTATGAATAATTTCTAATAGTGGGATGATTTGTATGATCTATATGATTTTTTTTATTAGGAGGAGTGGGATGCTATTAATCTATATGTGTTGATTGATTAATATATATCCAATTTATAGTGGTGATTTCATTATATTAGAGAATCTATAAATAGAAAAGTGGTTTTAGAAAGGGTAAGGCACAAAAAATGTGGCCAGACATTGTGAAAGTGATTTTGTTCCACTTTATTTTTATTTCATTAATTATCTTTAATGGATGAGATGAAAATTTTACAGTGAGAGATTTGTTCTCTTACAAGCTACAATTGGTTATTTCATTGATAAGAATAAATCACAAGAGTAAAAGTCAAAATCGATTCAACCCTCCCTCTTAGTGTAGTCATTTGATCTACTGGATTTAAAAAATATATATAAATATATATATATATATATAATACCAAATGTATGTTAAATCTTCCTTTCTTAGTGTTGAGTTAGAAGATGGAGTGTTCATTGAAAAACGTGATGGGTTTTACATGATGAAGATGAGAGTGTGACCTAAAATCTCAATAATGATTTATAAAGGTTGAATTAGTCTCTCCAAGCATGTTATACCTATATTGATGGATTCTTTAAAAGCCAGATGTTTTCAAAGGGAGAAATTGATAATAATCTTTATCTAAAATAGAGTTCAATATGTACTCTTATTGTCATAGTATATTCCATTGAAATAAATTTTTTATGTAAAAATGTGTCCCTATATGTGGAATTTATTGAAGTTATGAAAATAAAATTTTAAATTTCCATAATGGGTGAGATTACTTACTTTATTATGTATCAAGTCATATAAACATTTTAGAAAATTTTTCTATCTCAAGAAAATACTCTAGGGAACCATTGAATCAATTTAGATAGGAAGAGTGTAAAAGGATCTATAATCCTATGGTGGTTAGAACTAAACTGACTAAGGGTGAGTATGATATAAGTGGTAATCAAATAGATGTTAGAAAATTTATTGACATCCTTCTATACCTTATAACACCTAGACCTGACATTGTGTCCACTCAAACATTGTGTTCCTAATTTTAGATTGATACCAAAGAAACCCACATACTAGAATAAAATAGAATCATATGATAAATCAGGAGTACATTGAGTATCAACATAATTTACATATCTATATTAGATTTCATCTTTCATGGTTTTACTGATGCTGATTGGGTTGGTGACTGTATTAATAGAAAATATACTTTTGGTGGAACATTTTTCTATGGAAAGAGTTGCATGGAATAAAATATGAAGAATAATAATTATCTGGATATAAACATAGATAAATATGATTATATTTCTATTATATAGTCTTTTATAGAGACTATTTTAATATATATCAAACTATATCTGTTAAAAGTTTTTGTTTTCAAACAATTATGAATTCAGAATGATAATAAAAGTTTTTTGGATCTTTCGAAAAATTTTGTTCAATACTCAACATCCTGACACATTGATATCAGGTATCATTTATGTAAAGAAATGGTGAAAAGGGTTATTTAATTCTTGGGTTTATTCTTAAGAAAGGCCACGAGGTAGAAACTTTTACTAAGGAATTGCCAAAGAATATATTTCCGGATTTTATGTTGAGACATCATGTTCAGCCAACCCCACTAACTTATGGGTATTTTTGTAGAATAAAATATCACTGTTCTATGTATCATGCTGACAATGGGGGATAATTTTTTCAACAACTATTTACTAAAGTTAGAGAATTCATTGTTAGGACTATGGACTACTCTTTCATATAAATCCATTGATATTAGAAAATGATGGAGATTTCATAAAATGAGAAATGGATGCATTAATTGTGGGGTAGTTCCTTTCAATCACGTAACCGTTTTTTCTTATCACTAAGGGGTGAAATTATCACAAATAACAACATTATATTGTATTCTAGTTCAATTTATTTATCATATTATAAATATTAGGATTTAATATTTCTCCCATGAAATGAAGAGTTTTAAAAAAATCTATTTTTCTATGAAATATTCAAATAGATTTTCAAAAAAATATAAAATGGGAAGATTAAAGTGCCTAAGGATTAATTAATGTTTTTTGTTCTCATTTGTTTCAATACATGATTGAGTATTATTAGAGCATTTTGTGATATTTTTGAAATGTATAAAAAATGATAAAAGTGGATTATAGAAGTTTTGAACTCATTCTGGAAATATGAAAAAAATGAAAAAATTTATAAAGTATCAAGTATAAATATTATGCATTTAATTTAAGTATATTTTAATATAGTGTAAGTATTTATCCTTGATTGTAAGCCTTTTTCAATACTCATAATTCTTTTATCTATAAGAGTAAGTTTTTCATGCCAACCATGAGGATTGTAGTATTTGAACGTAAACTATTGAAGCACTAAATGTATGACTTCGATCAAACATATGTACTTAATCGTATGTATTCAATGATTATAAGAAATTGAGTGCCTAGTTTAAATCATCAGTATTTATAAAATTACATTTTACTATTGGGTGTAAAATTTATTTTCTAGAAATTCAATTTTCTGATGAAATAAAATATGATGATTCAAGAGACGTTCATCAATGGAAGAATCATCATATCTAAAATGTCATTTATGTTGAAAAAAATGAAATTTAGAAAATGGTTATTTTTTACTATATGTTTTACACTTCGAGCTTCAATATCCAGAGGAACCTTTGATACTCTAAGTTGTTGTTTTTTAGAATAAGATCCATATTAAATCTACAGTTTTTTATGATGCTATGATGGTCCTAAGATCAAAAATCACCCAATGACTGAGAAGTGGTGAAAGATGATTTTTTGAGTTGAGTTTTAAAATAATATTTGAGTAATATTGTTTACACCAAGTGATATTTAATAAAGTGGGATATATATAATGATATAGTTAAGTAAACACATATCAAGGGAAAGTGAAGGGATTTTCTTTGAGTGATATTGTATCTCTAGTTAGAAGATGAAGCTACTTCACAGGATATCTTCATGGAAAGTATTTTCGGTCATATGAGTCAAAGAAATATGAAAATTAACTTCTCATGGATTAATTTATTAGTAATTAAAAATAATGTAGCAGGAAACCCCTATGAGAACTATATAATGGTATTTTTTCATTAAAACAATAAATACTTCCTGATTTTCAATTTGTGGATACTAAGTTATGGGGGATATATTTAGATATATTTAATAGAATGAATTTTCAGAAGATTTATGGTTAGAGTACTACATTAGAGCATAATAATAAAATATATTATGTGATTTAATAGGAAACAAAACAAATATATAGAAAGAAAGTTTTGGAGAAGAATTTTTTAGGCTGGTATAATAAGTTTAGAACTTATAATCTATATTTATTTTGATCTATAAGCAGTCAAATGATTGAGTTTTTCAATTGATATTTGTGAAATATATCTACATCAGATACTAAAACATGTGTGCGCGTTTTCCAAAATTATGTGATGGATCATAGAGAAGATGATCATTTTTTTCTAACGAAACCTAATATTCAAGTGATCTACCTCATTTTTTGAGTCTTTATTACTAGTGAGATGTTGTGTATGAGCAATGGGATTTTGTGTATTGGTTATGGTGGGATGTTGTGAAGTTATATGAGATGTGTGATTCTTCACTACCTATTGTAATTTAGTTAATGGATTATAGTTGATAATTGGTAGCTAATATATAATTTAAATGAACAAGGTATATTCTCACAAAGTGTGACCAAAACATGTAAAAATATTTACATGGCATGTTAAGTTAATTTTCTATATTATTGTGAAAGGATGAGAGAATAATATTACTATGAGAGAGTCATGCTCTGAACATCTATAAATGTTTTATTAATAATAATAAGAAATTTAAAAAAAGAAAATTCTACACTTATTCACCCCTCCCCTCTTAGTGTAGTCATTTTATTCAGTGGATCTAACACTTAGGATGTAAATTATACACTTGTACACTCAATTTATTTACAAATATATAATGTTTATAAATTACCATACTCTATGGAACACTGATCAAATTATAATATTTTCTGTATTAGTGAATGAAACAACCATTTAAATTTATTATTCAGTACAATCATCAAAAATATCTTTACACTCCATCTTGATACATGCTTTTCATCTTTAATCATCTTTTCAAATATTTACTAGACATGTTGATTTCTATGAAATATTGGAAGCAATTGAATCTCGATCAAAAAATGTTTTGTATTATTCAAAGGAGAAGGCTTCGTACAATGAAGACAACAATCATGGAGTTATAAGGTGATGAATACCAATGGAATCCCCTTGTAAACAGTTATTACAATCCCGAGGTAATGACCCTAAGTTAGAGAAAATCACCCAGGGATCCTAAGGACTACTCCCCCGAGAAAGGTAATCTACAAAAAAGTTGGCGTCTCTTGGAATATGACAAACCACACATCCATTAGGAATATCCAAGCCACAACATTGGACATGGTCGGTCAAATACTAAGGTATATTAGCTTTCCCATGTAAATCCCGAATCAACACCTCAGATTATGATTCCACCTCCAAAAATACAAGCGAGAATCTTTTGTAATGCCTGACACCAGTGTGCAACGCTCTAACTTCAACACCAAAAAAACTTCCCAGCCCATGAATGCTACTAAAATAGAACATAACCGAACCCTTCCGATCCCACACCAGGCCTCCCCCATGCATCTGACCATTCATCAATGACCCATAGACATTATGTTTGAAACCATTCTTCGGAGAATTCCATCAAATGCAACAACCTAGTGCACTTGGGCATGCCACTGGTCTGCTAAAGAGATTGCAAAGAATGCCAAACTACTATTCATCTTTAACAAAAAATCCATGTTCATGAAGAAGTGTCCTCATTATCATAAGAATAAAAGTAATCCGTGGTTAAAACTCCATTCTTTCTTGGCTCCTTGCCTCCCAAAGTGTCCAGAAAATCACTGTAACAATGATACATTGGGTCTTGGTCTTGATCTCATGTTGTTCTACACCCAGAAACAAAATCACGATTAAGTTATTCATGGATGTACATGTAGAATTGTAATTAGTCCATCTAGGATGACTTCCCATTCACCCTTGAAAAATAAAAGAAACACTGATTTTGCATGGGGATTACTACAACATTAGCAATGTGAGGCCAGGTTAATGCCCTTCTTTTGTATATTAAACTCTGTAGGTATGTCTTGAATATGCACTATCCAAAACAAAAAAAAAACTATCTTTCTAGGGTCCTCCTTCCACTACAAGAGAGTTCCCCACTCATTGCGAATGCCTCATTACCAGATCAATCTGTAGTAATCCTGCCCACTAATGAAACCAATTTTTGACTCTCTAAAGCATCAGTGGTCAGCATCCTTAGAAAACACAAATTCGTTAAAAAATTTAATCTATTATGGGCTCAGTATGACTTCAAGAAGACTAGGGTGTTGGCTATATTATCTTACCTACATGTTAAATCCTTGATAGTTCGGAAAGAAATCTTCCCCCACCCAATTGTATATTGATAAATTTATGTCCCCTCCTACATCCATCCAGCGAGAAAACCCCTAAATAATTTACAGGTGGAACACCACCATTTTCCCCAACTTGGATAGCTTCCTATAGTCCCAATCCTCCTAATTTATTCCATAATTAGTTCTAAGAGTGTTCTCCTACATAGATTCTCCAATAATGGGATCCCATGTGAGACCACCCTGCATGGAATTCATGGCAGTTGTGACATCCCTGAGACAAAATCCTCCTTCCCTAACCGGCTCAGCCACCCAATACCAAGAATCCCAATGATCTCTTCCGAAAGAGTTGGTGTGCCAAATGAATCTATTCATCAGCTTCTCCATTATTAAGATTGTCCCCTTGGGTGGAGTAATAATAGACATGAAATGTAATGGAATCTAATAAATCAAACTATTAAGAAATCCCACATGACCACTGAAGGAGATAAATATGTTATTACAGTTAAGAAACCTCCCAAGAATTCTGTTAAAAATATCCTCAAGGAATATATTTTTCACTCAACCATTATAAATAGGTTCCCTATGATAAATCAAAGAAAACTGCTTCTGGTGGATTCCCATAATGTCTTGAATACTCCAAATCCTTTTTCTTGAACATTTTTTTGATATAAAAACATTTCACTTTCATAAGTTAACTCGTTGGCTACTTAGGTTACCATAAATAAATATATTCCGCATAATCTTAACAAGGTATGACCTCCTACCATTCAAAAAGATGAGAATGTTGTCAGAAAACATAAGAAGGGAGAGTGAGCCATCCGAAGCTTGAGAATGATATGGAAAAATTTTCTATTCCACCAATAATCTATGTAAATTTCTTGAGAGAGAATCTTTTACACATATGAACATGATGGGAGATAGGGGATACCCTCATTTCACACCCCTCACATTCATAAAGAACCAAAAAAATTTCCCAACTAGTGAGATGGTAAGACAAGGAGATGAGAAGCAACAAAAGCATAGATCACAAACTCATTCACGAAACCCCAACTTCCTCATCACTTGGATTATGAAACTCTATTCCAGCTTGTAATACGTCTTCTCCATGTCTGCCTGAATAATCTCATTGGACCCAACCAATATCTTATTCACATCCTCTATCAATTATTGAGAAATTCCCACCACCCCTTGAATACTTCTTCCTTTGATAAAGCCATGTTTTTTCTAAGAAATTGCCTTTGGAACCACCTTGTTCATCCTTCGAGCTAGTAAACTCACCAAGATCTTGTAGGAATAATTAAGAATACAGATCCTTATATAATTATTAATGGAAGAGGGATCCATAATTTTGGGAAAAAGAAGAACCCTGAAGAAACACGTACTCTTGTTAAGTGAACCTCACAAGAAGAAATCTTGCACCGCCTCGATAACATGAGACCCCATAAAGTCCCACATCGCCACATAAAAAGAACCTATAAAATCATCTAGACCGAGTGCACTATCCAACAATGTATTGAGGACAAACTCTTATACCTTGTCGTCATATGATATACTTAATGAATTTTTATCCTAATCATCAATCCTTCTGGAAATTCTCCCCATGAAAACAACCAGTTCCATTGCCGAAACACCCTACATAGATAGTCCTAAATAATCACCATCTAGTAGTATTTCAAAGTGATTAAAATCCATTCTTCCAGTGATATCAACATCAGAAGAAAATGATCCATCCTATAGCCTAATGTAATGTTTCATATTTTTATGTTCCTTCAAACATGCATGAATTAAACCACTATCCATGTCCCCCTCATTAATCCATCTTACCCAAGACCTTTTTTTAAATTCAATTTCAATCTTTAGTATCCTTTGATACCGAAAAAATCATTTGTCACATACCAATGTGACGATAGAGTAATCCGGACTTTTTTGCAGCCCATCCACCAACCGGTCGATTTCCTCCTGCAGCGCTTCCATCGAATCATCTACGAATGTTTTTTTATGAACCATCTACCTAATAAACCTTGAGGCACTTTAGATTCATATAAAGCCCGACCCAAGATCTCCCATACATACCATGATCCTATGATTCTTTAATCATCTACATGAACCCATCCACATTGCGCTAGTTAACTGAGTACATAAACACCTTATTCTTCACACTCCCTTGCTTAAGTTCCACCAACAGTGGAGCATGATCTGATAGGGCACAAGATAAATGAGTGTATGATGTCTTGGGAAAAGACTCTAATACCTATAAATTAAAAAGAAATCTATCCATTCTACTCCACATACGACTATCACCTCTATGATTATTACACCATGTATATTTTCACCCACTAAAACCCATGTCCAAAAGCCCCTTACTAGAAATAAATGTATTAATATAAAGCATACCATTATTTTATAACCCTTATCCACCATTATTCTCTGAGATTTCCATGATAGTATTGAAATCCCCACCTATAAACCATGGTAATACAACCACATCGAATTAGTCAAGTTATTCCCACATAATTCTTCTTTCTATTGCATCATTGCTGGCATAAATAAAGGAGAACAAGACTTCCAGCCCTCTAAAACCAAGTTTCACAGTGATACAAGGTTCCGTAACCTAAACCAAGTCCACATACAGAAAATTCTTCCATAAAATCGATACGTTTTTATTAACATGGTGACCATGTATGTGAAGGCCAAAACCTATATTTTTTGTGAAGAAGATGGTCATGCTAGGATATTGTTTAGTTTCCAAAATGACAACCATTGAAGACTTGCATATCCTAGACTCAGAAGCCATAAAGGTTAATTTTTCAGCCCCCCAAGGCCCTGAGAATTCCGAATAATCTGAGAAGACATTATAGGAATGATTTATTATCCCTCTGGACCCTTCTACCTGGGCTTGGAACAAACAGGTTCTTACTGCACTCCTCTTTGGCCATCGAGTGAGTAATCAGTCTGGAAGAACCATTAGAAGACCAACCCTTCTTTGGGATGGGAACCTTCTTCCTCAATAGACTATCCAATTCCTCTAGTAGAGAGTGAGTATGTTCCCCATTATTCATATACTTCTTTAACATGGTACAAACATGAATGGATTCTTGCCTCTATGCTACGTGGTGTTCTCTAATTAGAATAACTCAGTGCATATAAAAAACATTGATCGGGTCCTTCACTATGTCTTCCCATCACACATCATTGAGAACTACAAACTACTCCCAATATTCTATTCTCAATGCATATCAACATCATGCCTATTGAACTCATTCTTATTAACAAAAAATTCAAATATCACCAAATGAGTTCAATAATCCTCACTTTTGATTTTTTGTCAATGATCATTTAGAAAATTAATATTTGTATGTTTTTTTCAATATTATTCTCTCTACTACACATAAAAAATATATACAATTATTATTGAGATAAGGTGGTATAAATTCACATAATGGTTTGGGATATCAATTATTCAACTCTATATTTTCTTGATAAATTAAAAATATAGAAAATAATGTAGACTAATTTATAAACCAAAATTTTCACTACCAAATTAGAGTATGATAAAAACTCAAAATTATTATCTCAAGGGATGTTCAAATAGTTTTTAGGTTGATAAAATTGATTAGAATATTTTCCTGAGGCTTTCAGCCCAAATTTATCCACTCATGTTCAGAACGTATTAAAAAAATCCAAAACTTAAGACATGTTATGTTTCCTAAATTAGCACATAATTTTTTTAGTTTTTTATGATATTGATAAATTTAACATCTCCCCATTAACTTTAAATTTATTTTTGTGAGAATATGGAAACATTCCTTATGACAACCCTGCTTATTTTATAAACTTAAACATGATTTATTACATAAAATGTTGACCTTATACAACATGGAAGATAAATATTTCTAGTGTACTTGGGGATTAGGATCATTACACAACAAATTAAAACATGAAATACAACATCTTTATTGAAAACTTTCGTTGCATGACCACTACATTCCCTCGTACTTATCATTGCATGGGACAACCTGAGGACATGCATAAGAAAAGGGGTGAGATATGAAGCCCAGTAAGGGAATAAACATGGAATACATGAGGAGTACAATACATGTTAGACAACAAGAATATCAATAGTTAATAAGAGAAACATGAACATAAATTCCTGATAAAGCATGATAATTATAACATGGAAATGTGGCAACAACACTTAACATGGAATTAGCATAAGCCAAGGCTCATTGCACATGGAGCATGAGTAAATCCTCATTGCACATGAAGCATGAGTAAACCCTAGTTGAACATGAATTATCATGATTCAACACTCATTGAACATGACATATCATGATACTATACTTTACCCAATGCATTGGAGTGCTATAAGGGCACACCCTTCTTAAACATATCATTTCATGCATAAGTGTGCCACATGGATCATAAAAAATGGATTCATAAAACATAATCATTTATTAAACGATAAAGGAATGTGGAATTAATACATGAAACTTTATAATCAATAAGTAAATGTTCATAAAGGTGAATACCCATTATGGAGAAATTGGCATGGTATTCACTACACAATGGTGTTGGCTTAGAAAATCGGTGCGATTTCAGCAGCGTAACGACGTGACATAAGAATTCATAAAAATGGTCGATGAGAGAGAAAGCAGTTTCTCATCATATTTACATGTAATGGAAAGTAATGAGGTCATATAGATATATGTCCCAACAATTTTAATGGAATTTAGATTCATGATAGAAAAGTATTTCTTGAATGTAAATGAGGAGAGAGAAGTTCCTTTCAAAATTTCAGCATAGTAACGAGTGTACATGGGAGGAATTTAATGAGAGAGAAAGTGGTCTCCCACTAGTAAAACATAAAGAGGGATGTATGAGGGAGGTGAGAAACCATACTCCAACATTCATAATTGAAATTAAAAGGGAAAAAAACTTAAAGAAAATTGGACAAAAAAGAGAAAGGAAGAAAAAAACCCTTACTTGGAAGTGTGCTTCCAAAGGATTGAGAGAGGCTTCTTGGGAGCTTGGGGCACCTTGGGAGGATTCTAGAGAGAGTATGGCAGAGGTTAGATGAACTAAAAAGGCTTTTAGTGAGGAGGAAGGGGGATCTTGGGTAGGTTTATATAGGAAAGGTGAGTGAATTCTTTATTAATTAGGATTAGGACCCCTTACATTAAACTAATCCAAACCACAAATAAGATCATAGTTTTTTCCCATGGTTTTTGGAAAAGGGAATAAGAAAACACTATTTTATAAGTTCAAAGTCCTAAATTCTTAAAATAATGGGGTTTCTTACGTGGAGGTGTGTCACACTCCCATGGAAAATTATTTAAGAAGACAATATGTTTAATAAGTATCGAGGGGTCCATTAATGCTTTGTAAAATAAGTCAAACAAACCCAAAATACCATTATTTTAATGGTAAACATATATTGTCCGAACAAAAAGCTTATAGTATTTTATTAAATCAATATTGGGTCATTATGATGTCATAAAACACATTATATATTTAAACGGTATTCAATTTTTACCCAAAAATTTGACTGTCTCAGAAAATTATAAAAAATTCACTGTTGGATAATTTTGACATCCTGATTCCAAAAATATCATTTATTTTATCTAAATAATTTCTAAATATGTTAATTTTCACTTTACATTTATCGAAAATTTAAGGGTTTTGACAGAAATGGCTTTTAAACATTAATAAAAATTATAATCGCATTCATACAATTACATGATCATTTATATATATAATAAAAAAAATTTAATAATAATAATAATATTTTATTAAAATATTATTTAATTAAAAAATCACTTAATTTAATAAAATAGATTTCTTAATTAAATAATAACTAAAAACACTGTTTGTTCTTTAAAAACTATTTACAATGTATCAATAATGACAAGAAAGTATATTCATTATTATATACAAAAATAATGTACATGAACATAGTAATAGAGATTTGTTACATAACCCCTTAAAACAACCGCATAAGACCAAAGGGTAAGGTGTGAGATGGTGAACGACTCTTGGGGGGGCTCTGATAACATCGCTCATGTGGTAATCTCTATCAACTTCCACTTTTCCCATAGACGGTCCCGTTTGAGCTAGACATGATAAATCTCATCTTGGGCCTGGTCAAGAGAGAAGCCCAAGGACGCCACCTCTTTTCCAAGCTATGACAAATGGGCTTCATATGGATAAATTCTACTGCATGAGGCCATCACTTCTTTTGTCTGAGTAAATTGGATTTGTTAAATCCCTATATTTATACTAATCATGTGATCTCTGTTCAACAGATATAAAAGAAACAGTCACAATTCTTAACATAAAACCAAAGAAGTTGAAATTTTATATAAAAATTTTACATAAGGAGAAATTTAATTAGATCAAGAGGGATTTCCATTAATGAAAATTTGGGTCATTACAATATTCCCCTTAAGAAATTTCTCCCTAGAAATTTCCTTTTCTCACACTAAAATAGATGTGGGTAACTCAACTTCATCATTTCCTCTAATTCCCAAGTCGCTTCTTCAAACTTGTGGTTTCACCAAAACACCTTGACAAGGGGCATTGTCTTATGTCATAGTACTTTTTCTCTATAATCTAAGATCTTCAATAGTTACTCCTCATAAGAAAGATCATCCTCCAACTGTACCACCTCAGAAGGGAGTACATGTGAAGGGTCCGATATGTACTTCCTTAAGAGGGATACATGAAAGACATCATGTACTTTGGCCATGGTAGGTGTAAGTTCTAGTTGATAGGCCACAAACCTGGCATGATCAAGAATCTCTAAGTGGCCGATGTACTTTGGACTTAACATCCCTTTCTTTCCAAACCTCATAAGCTTCTTCCACATAGACATGCATAGAAAATCCATGTCTCCAACTTTAAACACAAGGTCTCATCGACGATTATCTGTGTAACTCTTCTGTCGACTCTGGGATGCCTTGATATTTTGTTGAATGATTTCAACCTTCTCCACCATTTCCTCGACCATTTCCAATCCAAGCAGCTTATGTTCACTGACCTCATCTCAACACGCCGGTGTGTACTGCACCTTTTCCCATAAAGGGCTTCATATGGTGCCATTTGGATGCTCGAGGGGAAACTAATATTATAAGAGAAATCAACCAGAGAGATATTTTTATCCTATCCTCCTTTAATGTCGATTGAGCATGCTCTCAACATGTCCTCAAGTGTTTGGATAGTTCGATCCGATTGGCCATGAGTTTGAGGATGATAGGCTGTAATGAAGTTCAGTTCAGTATCCAGAGAATGTTGAAGACTCTTCCAAAACATAGAGGTGATTCATGGATCTCGGTCAGACACAATAGATAGTGGTACTCCGTGATGCCTTACCACATCCCTGATATATATCCAAGCCAGGTGATCCAATGAGAAATCCTCTCGAATAGCAATGAAGTTTGCAGTATTTGTAAGATGATCCACCATAACCCAGATTTCATTGCTGCCTTTTGATGTCTTTGGGAGTCCAGTGACAAAGTCCATGGTGATGTTCTCCCATTTCCATTCTCGTATAGGCAATGGATGCATCATCCCCTTAGACTTCTGCCTCTCTGCCTTCACATGCTGGAACACCAGGAACATTGATGTATATTCGGCGATCTTCTTTTTCATATTATCCCACCAAAAGCTTTTTGGGAGATCTCGATACATCTTTGTGGTCCCTGGGTGAATAGAGAAATTTGAACTATGTGCATCATTCAAAAGTTCCTTCTTCAGCTCCGGACTTGATGGAAAACATTGTCTTTTCCCAAATCACACAATTCCTTCTTCAATAACATTAAACTCTGAGGATTTCCCTTTTTCGATAGCTTCTACTTTTTCTTGAATTCCCACATCATCCTTTTGAGCATCCTTTAACCTTTCCAAAAGAGACTGTTGAGCAATAATGCCACGACCCGTCCTCGGGGCCTGTGCCGTGACTACCCCAAGCCCGCCTTCCATAGGCCAGGGGCTGGCAACTAGCACCAAGGCGTAAATCCCTGTAAAAAGGGAAGGCATTTCCATTGTAAAGTAAACAAGCACCACAGAGTAAGCAAGCAGAAAAGTAAACACTAAGTAAAAACAGAGTACAACTAATAAGTGTGGAAAAGTAAATGGGCCAGTATACAAACCCACACTGAAAGTAAAGTACAACTCAAAAGGGAAAACAACAACTGTAAAGTAAAAGCCGCTACACCGAGCTGTCCACTGGAAATCCCACCTGAAGGGTGGGTACAGATAACTCCACTGCTCCACGGGTCCTGCCGTCCGCTCCGAACACATCCTGCCCAGTGGTCCACCTCCAGGTACCATCCTGCTCTGCAAGCCTCAGCCAAGATCAAAGCTGTCCATCGTCTACAACCAACACAACGTAGTGCGGGCATAGCCCGTGCAGGGGTGAGTATAAGCTACTCAGTAGGGACCCCGAGACCCCTAAAGGTCTCCCAAAATCCACAAAGGGTAAACCACAAAGGTGAGATACAAACACGAAGTAACAACCGACACTGCTTAGGTATATGCCCATACATATACCTAAGTCATCAATTCCAATACGCTCCAACCTCCGATCTCAAGTACAACTCAGTCCACACAGGAAAGTATATGTATTCCACACATGAAAGACAAACGAAACCCACATAGGATAGCACAACACAATCCACACAGGAAAGCAACAGGATTCAGCTCACACAGGTATACTTAATCGAAAGACGATAAAGATGATCTATGATCCATCTAAGTCATCGGACCCACGAAGGATCGAAAGGTAACTAACCCCCGCAATGACCCACACAGGATCGGGCCCACATAGGACCTGTAGGCGCTGGTTCACATAGGACCGCTGAGCGCAATGACCCACACAGGATCGGACCCACACAGGATCGGACCCACACAGGATCGGGCCCACACAGGACCCGTAGCACTGATCCACGTAGGATCGCTGAGTGCTATAGTCGTCGTCATCGAATCCACTAAGGATCTCTGTACTATCGTCGTCGCAATCACAGTAGCAGTAGCAGTAGCAGTAGCAGTCACAGTAGCAGTCACAGTCGCAGCCAGCACTAGGGTTCCCGCACACAGCAAGCTCGTTCGGGAGGGTCCGCTCCACGAGCCGAGAGGCTGATACATCAACTGCCACAAAGTCCAGAGTTGATGTATCCAAAATTTCCGTATCGTCAATAGGAACTCAATTCCGCAGACGGCGCGTCAATCGGACGCCCGGTATGAGAGTTATTGGCCTTTTCGTCCCAGGGGTCCGGTTGGTTTTTAAGGCAAAACCAACCCGAACGTACTCCACCTACGTCAAAACCTCGGGCGGAGTATGCCAAAAGATCCGTTTCACAAAGAGGAACACAACAAAGCTGACGGCATGTCAATCGGACGTCTGTAGCTCAAGATATGAGCGTTTCCGCTCCGAGGGCCCGATTGGTTTCGTGTACGAACCAACCCGGCCGAACCCAAGTATTCCGAAACATTGAGTGCGATATACCGAATTGACCGTCTCGATCCAAGGATCGCATCGCCGCTGACGGTTCATCAATCTAAGGTCCGTAGCTCAAGTTATGAGCAAAAGACCGAAGTCGATTCGAAAACGGGGGGTCCGGGTCCGGGCCGACCCGGCCCGACACCCCCCTGGGTCGGCCCGAACCGGGTCGACCTGAACCGGGATGACCCGACCCGGGTCCGACCCGACCCGGCCGGTGGTGCGGTCCGGCGCGGCGGTGCGGCCCGACACGACGGCGCGGCGGCGCGGCCGGGGCGCCGCTTAAGTGCCACGCGCGGGGGGCAAGGCCCCCGCCCTTCCTGATGGCGGCACGGCTGGATGCCGCGCCTTGGATCAAACGGCCCCCCCTCGTGGGGGCCTGCCTTTGAGAAAAACGGGGGGGGGGGGGGGGGGGCGCTGCCCCCCTTTGTGAAACCGGCCTCCCCCATTATGGGGGGCCACTTTTAACCGCCCGGGGGAATTTAACTCCGCCGGTTTTGCACCGTCCCGGCCGGCCCGACCTGGCCGGCCGACTTCTTCTCGACAGGACCGGCATGGGCCGGTCCTCTTCCATTTTCCGACACCGGCGGCCCGACTGGCCACCGGTCATCACGTCCCGCCGAAGCCCGGAACCGGCCGTCGCCTTCGTCGTCGGGCACGGTGCGACGGCACCGTGCCCTTCCGCCGCGGCCCCGCTCCGGCCGCGGCGCCTTCAGTTTCCTTCGACGCGGCGCGACAACATCGCGTTCATGATGAATCTTTCCACGGCGAGGCGCGACGGCGCGGCGCAATATTTTCCGTGTGATTCCCGCGTGGTGAGACAGCACCACGCCATCTCGTTCATCCACAAGAAAATAATAATATTCAAGAACAAAGGAGGAGGTATTCGGCCGTGTTTGTGCGGTCCGGCCCTCCTCTCGTTAGAAGATAACACATAAACATTTATCCTCATGTTTTCCATGCTAGAACCAAGAACGAGAATAAATAAATAATTAACAACAAACCCCTACCTCGGTTTCAAGAACGATGATCGTCAACGACCCGCAGAAGACGCGTCGCGGTGGTCGGCGTCACGGAAGAAGGACGTCGATGTCGTGAAGAGAGGATTCGAAGTTCTTTGACGATGATTTTTTCACGGGAAATCATCGCGGAAGAGATGACTCGGATGAAGACGTCGTCAGTGTCGCGGGTATGGCATCGCGGAAGACGATTCCCGAGAACGTGGAGTTCTTCGTCGATGTTCGAAGGTTCTTCGTGTTCTTCGTCAAAGTTTGAAGAAGAAGAAGAAAGCTCCAAATTCTCTCAAGATTGTCTAGAGAATTCTAACCCAAATAAAATAATCTAAGGTCTTATTTTATTTACACAACCAAACAATTTTGAAATTCAAAGGTTTGAAATTAAACAACTCAACCCATTTAATAACCCAAGTTGTCATGTTAATTAAAGAGGGGTTATTGGGAGTTTAAAAAGAGAAGGTGAAGAGTTATGTTTCGTGTGGGCCCCACCACACTTAATCCTCCCAAGGGAGGTTATGTGGATGTGGGTCCCACCTCTAACTCCCTTTGGGAGAAGTTAAACAACTAGTTAAAATAAAAATTTGTATTCCACAATTTTTATTTAACCTATTCTAAATTCCCAAAAACTAACTCTCAACCCGCAATAAACGCAACCTCGGAAAAGGTCTCCTTATGCGAATATCGGCGCTGCGAGTTCATCGGTGCCCTCGGAATTTGATTCCGAGCACCGGTTCAAAAGTTAGAAATTCCCGCTCGTTCGTTCACTGAACGTACCCGAGACAAACTTCGGAAATTTATTCCGGGCACACCGGGCCTCGGAATCAGTTGCCGTCAGAAACCGCGTTCTTGTAAAATTCCAAAGAAAAATAAGAAAAAATTTCCCTTGAATTTTACGGGTCTTTACATTACTACCACCTCAGGGATTTACGTCCCCGTAAAGATACATCAAAACTAGTGAAACAAATGAGGGTACTGAGCACACATCTGAGCCTCCCGCTCCCATGTGCTCTCCTGGAGGTTTCCGTGCTGCCATCTGATGCACACAAGAGGAATCGATCGCCCACGTTGGACCCTCTCCTGTCGATCCTCTATCTCCACCGGGACCTCCGTAAAAGTCGCCCCATCGTCAACGTCAAGCTCCCCATGGTCAATGATGTGCGTCGGGTCGTGCACGTATCTCATCAGCTGAGATACGTGGAAGACGTTGTGCACCCGGTGCAACTGAGGTGGTAGAGCCAGGAGATAAGCCACCTTGTCAATCCTGCTGAGGACCTGGAAGGGTCCGATGAAGCGTGGAGAAAACTTGACGCCTCAGCCAAATCTCTGAATACCACGTCGAGGTGAGACCCGCAAGAAGACATGGTCGCCATCCTCGAACTCTAGTGGCCTCCGCCTCATGTCAGCGTATGACTTCTGCCAGGTCTGAGCTGTCCTCATCAGCTCCTAGATGACCTGGACCTTCTCTGTCGTGGACTGGACCGTCTCCGGTCCCACAAGTGCCGACTCCCCAGGGTCTGTCCAGCACAAATGAGATCTACAAGGTCGGCCGTACAACGCCTCGTACGGTGCCATCCCGATGGTGGAGTGATAGCTGTTGTTGTACGTAAACTCCACCTAGGGTAGGTGGTCCTCCCAGCTACGACCAAAGTCGAGGACACATGCGCGGAGCATGTCCTCGAGAGTCTAAATGGTCCTCTCCGTCTGACCATCCGTCTGAGGGTGAAAGGCTGTGCTCAGACGTAGATGTGTCTCGAACGCCTCCTGTAACCCCTTCTAAAGCTGGGAAGTAAAGCGAGCAACTCGATCGGAGACGATAGATGATGGCACGCCGTGGAGCCGCACAGTCTCCTGAACGTAGAGACGTCCCAAGATCTCCACTAAGCCCTGCTCTCTGATGGGTAAGAAGAGTGCCGACTTGGTGAGTCGGTCAACAATCACCCAGATAGAGTCGTGACCTCTGGAAGTGCGTGGAAGTCCAGTCACGAAGTCCCTAGATATCCTGTCCCACTTCCACACCGGGACCTCCAAGAGATGTACCAAGCCTGCTGGTACCTGATGCTCTGCCTTCACCTGCTGGCAGGTGAGGCATCGAGAAACGAACTCTGCTACAGCCTTCTTCATGCCCGACCACCAGTGCTGTCATCTGAGATCCTGGTACATCTTTGCCACTACAGGATGTACCGCCAAAGGAGAAGTGTGAAACTCTCTCAGCACCTCCTCTTGCAAAGCGACTGGTACCATGGTACATCCTTTTAAAAGGATGTCATGCTCTACTCCAAGGGAGAAACCATCAGGTGCCTGTCCCGAGGATATCTGTGCATGCCGTGTCTCACAGTCAGCATCCTCACGCTGTGCCTCTCTGACCTGCTGTAGTAGAGGAGGGGTGACTGTGAGAGACTGGAGGAAGGATGCTCCATCTCTATCCACGAAGGATATCTGCAAAGACGCTAGCTTATCTGTTGCGTCCTCAAGTAGCTGAATTCCCATCCTCCTGCTGAGGGAATCGACTAATATGTTCCCCTTTCCAGGAGTATAGACTATCTCAAAGTCATAGTCTTGGAGGAACTCGAGCCATCGCTGCTGTCTCAGGTTCAGGTCCTTCTGCGAGAAGATATACCTGAGACTCTGATGATCATAAAAGACTGTAAAACACTCTCCCATCAGGTAATGTCTCCATGTATTCAGAGCGAAGACCACTGCTGCTAAATCCAGGTCATGAGTAGCGTAGTTTTGCTCATGCGGTCTCAACTGACGTGATCCATAGGCGATCACTGCCCGCTCCTGCATCAGAACACATCCGAGTCCGGTCCCTGATGCATCGCAGTAGACTACATACCCTACTCCCTCCTCAGGCAACCTCAAGATAGGTGCGCTGGTCAATCTCTATCTCAGCTCCTGGAAGCTCTTCTGACAACTGTCTGACCACAGGAAGGGTTTCCACTTCTTCGTCAAAGCTGTGAGTGGTGCCGCAACTTTAGAGAAGTCTGGCACGAATCTCCGATAGTATCCCGCTAGTCCTAAGAAACTCCGAACCTCAGTCACGCTCCTAGGTGGTTCCCATGCTAACACAGCCTCGATCTTCGCAGGATCCACGGCAACTCCCGCCTCAGAGATAACGTGTCCCAAGAAGTGGACCTCACATATCCAGAACTGGCACTTTGAGAGCTTACCATAAAGCTGGTGCTCTCGGAGTGTGTCTAGTACAACTCGCAAGTGATAGGCATTCTCCTCCTCAGTCGTAGAGTAAATCAGAATGTCGTCGATAAAGACCACGACAAACCGATCAAGGTATGGCTGAAAGATCCTGTTCATGAGGGCCATGAACACTGCTGGAGCATTGGTTACGCCGAAAGGCATAACCAAGAACTCATATTGGCCATACCGACATCGGAAGACCGTCTTCTGCACGTCCTCGTCTCTGACTCTGAGCTGATGATAGCCTGACCTGAGGTCTATCTTCGAGAACCACCGTGCTCCCTTGAGATGATCAAAGAGGTCATCAATCCGTGGTAGCGGATACTTGTTCCTCACTGTCACTTGGTTCAGGCGAGGATAGTCAACACAAAGTCGCAAGCTCCTGTCCTCCTTCTTGGCGAACAATATCGGGGAAGCCCAGGGTGAAACACTGGGTCGGATGAACCCCTTGCCCTGCAAGTCCTCAAACTGTACCCGTAGCTCTCGAAGCTCGACGGCGGCCATCCGATATGCTGGAGTGGATATCGGGGTTGTCCCAGGGTACAAGTCAATATAAAAGTCTACCTCTCTGCGAGGAGGTAGCCTTGGAACGTCGTCGGGAAAAACGTCTGCAAACTGATCCACCACTGCAGGAAAAACAGGACTCCGCACGTCAACTGCTCCAAGGATGAGGCTAGCCAACTGATGAGTGATGGGCTGTCCTCTCCTCTGTGGAAGTCCATACTGTGCGGCAAAGGCTCCCTTCTCACCGGTGAAGGTGAACCTGCTCCCGTCGGTGCGTACACATCGCACCTTGCGCCTAAAACAGTCAATCTGCGCATGGACCGTAGATAACCAATACATGCCCAAGATGATGTCGTAAGGCCTCAACGCTGCTACAAGAAGATCCCAGCTGAATCTCTCACCTCCTAGAGTAATCTCGCACTGCCGACACCAGTGCGTAATCGTCGAGTCTGCTCTCGTAGGAGTCTCTAGCCGTAAGGATCGAGCCAACGACTCTGTCGGAATCTCCGAGATCCGAATAAGGGAAGCGGCTATGAAAGAGTGACTCACTCCTGTGTCTATAAGTATTGCAGAAATGGTGGAATAGACACAGATAGTACCTCAAATCATCTCTGGTGCACCGTGGTCGTAGGCCTCTACTGCCTGGAGCTGTGCCTGTCTCTGCCCGCCTGCTCCCTGTGGTCGGGGTGGACCTCCTAGTGGTGGTGGTGACAGAGCCTTAAAGCGTCGCCAACCACCTGCTGCTCGGCCAGCTCCTCTACCTCTTCAACCTCCTCCCTGCAGACCGCCACGGTCGACCCTCTGCCTCGGCCTCGGTGGTCCCTCAACCATCTGCTGCTCCTCGGCATGGCGGGTTGGGCAGTCACGAGCGATGTGGCCCTGCCCGCCGCACGAGTAGCATTGCCTGCCTCTCGAAATACTGGCTCCTCGCTGTGTGCCCCGCACTGCTGAGACAGTTTCCTGAGGTCTTCTGCCTGAAGGTCTGGTCTGCCTGGACCCCTGAGTCATCCGTCGACTGCCTGCTGCAGAGGACTCTTCCACATGCCGCCCTGCGGTGGGTCTCGGCGCTGGTGTAGAGTCAGCAAGGAAACTCTCGATCAAAAGGGCCCGCTCCAGTACTCCTGTCTGAGTCGGTATGCTAAGGGAGATCAGTGATGCCCTGATCTCGTGTCTCAAACCCTACTAGAAGGTCCGGGCCCGGAAGAATGGGTCCCGTACCATGTCGGTCGAGTAGTGCGAGAGATCAGTAAATCTCGCCGAGTACTGAGCGACCGTCATGCTGCCCTGTCACAGCTGAAGAAGCTCCTGGATACGCACCGCACGAAGGGTGGCTGGGACGAACTCCAAGCGGAAGAGGCTCTCAAAGTCCGTCCAAAGTAGAGATGCCTCATCGTGCACCTAGAGCATCAAGCTTCACCATCGTCCTGCTGCTGCATGCAGTAGGCTCGCAGCGAGGATCACTATGAGGTCTGCAGGTGTCCTCACTAGCCTAAACACTCGTACCACTGCCTCCAGCCAGTCCTCTGCTGCCTGGGGGACCGTCTCCCCACGGAACCTATGCGGTCGCTGGCGCTGGAACTCGTGCAGATCTCCAAGGCAACGTGCATCGTCAGCAGTTAGTTCTAGAAGCATCGGTGGCTCGACGGTAGAGCTACCGCCGGTGCCACTACTGACAAAGGGCCCTGCACCGAGGCCTCGTCGCTCGGTGGGCTGTCGTCACGCTCGACTCTCAGAACCCTAGCTGGCTGCCATCGTGGGGCCATCCTGAAAAGGAAACAGGTGCACCACGGTCAGAACAGTATACCTGGTGAGCTGATATATAAAGTAATCACAAAGAAAACTTTGAAACACACACGCAATCAATGTTTTCGTTCAGTAAGTCGGAAGTCAGAATTCAGGGTCCTGGTGTACGGATACGTCGGCCGCCGCACCAACACTGGACTCCCTAGACTGATAACCACACTCAATACGCTAAACATTATTGCTTCACATCGAAAAGATCAGAGTTCGCGGTAGAACTGAACTCCTTTGATACCAATTTGTCACGACCCGTCCTCGGGGCCCGTGCCGTGACTACCCCAAGCCCGCCTTCCATAGGCCAGGGGGTGGCGACTAGCACCAAGGCGTAAATCCCGGTAAAAAGGGAAGGCATTGCCTTTGTAAAGTAAACAAGCACCATAGAGTAAGAAAGCGGAAAAGTAAACACTAAGTAAAAATAGAGTACAACTAATAAGTGCGGAAAAGTAAATGGGCCAGTATACACACCCAAACTGAAAGTAAAGTACAACTCGAAAGGGAAAACAACAACTGTAAAGTAAAAGCCGCTACACCGAGCTGTCCACTGGAAATCCCACCTGAAGGGTGGGTACAGATAGCTCCACTGCTCCACGGGTCCTGCCGTCCACTCCGAACACGTCCTGCCCAGTTGTTCACCTCCAGGTACCGTCCTGCTCTGCAAGCCTCAGCCAAGATCAACGCTGTCCGTCGTCTGCAACCAACACAACGTAGTGCGGGCATAGCCCGTGCAGGGGTGAGTATAATCTACTCAGTTGGGACCCCGAGACCCCTGAAGGTCTCCCAAAATCCACAAAGGGTAAACCACAATGGTGAGATACAAACACGAAGTAACAACCGACACTGCCTAGGTATATGCCCATACATATACCTAAGTCATCAATTCCAATACGCTCCAACCTCCGAGTTCAAGTACAACTCAGTCCACACAGGAAAGTATACATATTCCACACAGGAAAGCAAAATGAAACCCACACAGGACAGCACAACACAATCCAAACAGGAAAGCAACATGATTCAACTCACACAGGTATACTTCATCGAAAGACGATAAAGATGATCTCTGATCCATCTAAGTCGTCGGACCCACGAAGGATCGATAGGTAACTAACCCCCGCAATGACCCACACAAGATCGGGCCCACACAGGACCTGTAGGCGCTGGTTCACACAGGACCGCTGAGCGCAATGACCCACACCGGATCGGACCCACACAGGATCGGGCCCACACAGGACCTGTAGCACGGATCCACGTAGGATCGCTGAGTGCTGTAGTCATCGTCGTCGAATCCACTAAGGATCTCTGTACTGTCGTCGTCGCAGTCACAGTAGCAGTAGCAGTAGCAGTAGCAGTCACAGTAGCAGTCACAGTCGCAGCCAGCACTAGGGTTCCCGCACACAACAAGCTCGTTCGGGAGGGTTCGCTCCACGAGCCGAGAGGCTGATACATCAACTATCACAAAGTCCAGAGTTGATGTGTCCAAAAGTTCCGTATCGTCAATAGGAACTCAACGCCGCAGACGGCGCGTCAATCGGACGCCCGGTCTGAGAGTTATTGGCTTTTTCGTCCCAGGGGCCCGGTTGGTTTTTAAGGAAAAACCAACCCGACCGTACTCCACCTGCGTCCAAACCTCGGGCGGAGTATGCCAAAAGATCCGTCTCACAAAGAGGAACACAACAAAGCTGACGGCACGTCAATCAGATGTCCGTAGCTCAAGATATGAGCGTTTCCGCTCCGAGGGCCCGGTTGGTTCCGTGTACGAACCAACCCGGCCGAACTCAAAGTATTCCGAAACATTGAGTGCTATATAACGAATCGACCGTATCGATCCAAGGATCGCATCGCCGCTGACGGTTCGTCAATCAGAGGTCCGTAGATCAAGTTATGAGCAAAAGACCGAAGTCGATTCGAAAACGGGGGGTCCGGGTCCGGGCCGACCTGGCCCGGCCGGTGGCGCGGTCCGGCGCGGCGGCGCGGCCGGGGTGCCGCTCGGGTGCCACGCGCGGGGGTCAAGGCCTCTACCCTTCCTGCTGGCGGCGTGGCTGGATGTCGTGCCTTGGATCAAACGGCCCCCCCTCGTGGGGGCCTGCCTTTGAGAAAAACGGGGGGGGGGGGGGGGCGCTGCCCCCCATTTGTGAACCCGGCCCCCTCATTATGGGGGGCCAATTTTAACCGCCTGGGGGAATTTAATTCCCCCAGTTTTGCACCATCCGGCCGGCCCGACCTGGTCGGCCGACTTCTTCTCGATAGGACCGGCATGGGCCGGTCCTCTTACATTTTCCGGCACCGGCGGCCCGGCTGGCCGCCGGTCATCACTTACCGCCGCGGCCCGGAACCGACCGCGGCCTTCGTCGTCCGGCACGGTGCGACGACACCGTGCCCATCTGCCGCGGCCCCGCTCCGGCCGCGGCGCCTTCGGTTTCCTTCGATGCGGTGCGACGGCGTCGCGTTCATGATGAATCTTTCCATAGCGTGGCGCGACGGCGCCACACAATATTTGCCGTGTGATTCCCGCGTGGTGCGACGACACCACACCATCTCGTTCATCCACAAGAAAATAATAATATTCAAGAAAAAAGGAGGGGGGATTCGGCCGTGTTTGTGCGGTCCGGCCCTCCTCTCGTTAGACGATAACACATAAACATTTATCCTCAAGTTTGTCATGCTAGAACCAAGAACGAGAATAAATAAATAATCAACAACAAACCCCTACCTCGGTTTCAAGAACGATAATCGTCAACGACCCGCGGAAGACGCGTCGCGGTGGTCGGCGTCCCTGAAGTAGGACGTCGATGTCGTGAAGCGAGGATTCGAAGTTCTTTGACGACGATTTCGTCGCGGGAAATTGTCGCGGAAGAGATGACGCGGAAGAAGACGTCGTCGGTGTCGCGAGTATGGCGTCGCGGAAGACGATTCTCGAGAACGTGTCGTTCTTCGTCGATGTTCGAAGGTTCTTCGCGTTCTTCGTCAAAGTTTGAAGAAGAAGAAGAAAGCTCCAAATTCTCTCAAGATTGTCTAGAGAATTCTAACCCAAATAAAATAAGCTAAGGTCTTATTTTATTTACACAACCAAACCATTTTGAAATTCAATGGTTTGAAATTAAAAAACTCAACCCATTTAATAACCCAAGTTGTCAAGTTAATTAAAGAGGGGTTATTGGGAGTTTAAAAAGAGAAGGTGAAGAGTTATGTATGTGTGGGCCCCACCACACTTAATGCTCCCATGGGAGCTTATGTGGATGTGGGTCCCACCTCTAACTCCCTTTGGGAGAAGTTAACCAACAAGTTAAAATAAAAATTTGTATTCCAAAATTTTTATTTAACTTATTCTAAATTCCCAAAAACTAACTCTCAACCCGCAATAAACGCAACCTCAGAAAAGGTCTCCTTAAGCGAATATCGGCGCTGCGAGTTCATCGGTGCCCTCAGAATTTGATTTCGGGCACCGGTTCAAATGTTAGAAATTCCCGCTCGTTCGTTCACTGAATGTACCCAAGCCAAACTTCGGAAATTTATTCCGGGCACACCGGGCCTCGGAATCAGGTGCCGTCAGAAACCGCGTTCTTGTAAAATTCCAAAGAAAAATAAGAAAAAATTTCCCTTGAATTTTACTGGTCTTTACAAATAATTTATGAAAGGATTGATGATGTTCCTTTCTTTTTGATTCCCATGTCTATATTCATCAAGTCTAAGACGATTGTATCCTTCTCAATTCTCATCCTTGATAAGATCGTTGGGTCCTTTCTACTTAGGGAATCAGCCACCTTTTTCGCTTTCCCATGGTGGTAATGTATTTAACATTCATAATACTTTATGATCTCTATCCATCTTCTCTGGCACATATTAAGCTCTTTCTATGTGAATACATATTTAAGACTCTTGTGGTCAGTATATATCTCACATTTCTCCCCATAGAGATAATGCCGCCATATTTTCAAGGAAAATATCACCGCCACCAACTCCAAATCATGCATTGGATAGTTTTCCTCATGGAGTTTCAACTTTCTTGAGGCATAGGATATCACTTTATCATTCTGCATCAGCACACAGCCTAAGCCCTTCTTTGAAGCATCACTGAATACCATAGAAGGTTCCCTACTTCTGGGTAAAGTGAGCATGAGCGCAGTGATGAGCCTCCTTTTCAACTCCTTGAAGCTTTCTTCGCATTCATCAATCTAAGAAAACATTAATCCCTTTCAAGTTAGCTTGGTAAGAGGGTTGGAAAATCTTGAGAAATTTCTCACAAATCGTTGATAATATCCAGCTTACCACAAGAATCTACGGATATCCGTTACCGATGATGGCCTCAACCATCCCTCAATTGCATCTGTTTTGGAGGTATCCACAAATATCCCATTTCTTGTGATGATATGGCCCATGAATGAGACCTCCTTCAACTAGAACTCACACTTGCTGTACTTTGCATAGAGCTTCTCCTTGCCAAAAGTCTCAAGTAAAGTTCTTAAATTCTCTACACGATCCTCCTTGGTTTTGGAGTATATTATAATATCATCTATAAAGACTACCAAAAATGTGTCAAGGTAATCTCTAAAGACTCTATTCATCAAGTCCATGAAGATTTCCGGAGAATTAGTGAGTCCAAAAGGCATTACTATGAATTCATAGTGCCCGTATCATGTACGAAAAGCAGTCTTGGGGACATCTTCCTTCTTCACCCTTAGTTGAAAATATCCCGATCGCAAATCTACCATGGAGAAGTATTGTGCTCCACATAGCTTATCAAAAAAGTAATCGATCAGTGGTAGAGGATACTATTTCTTTATTGTGATTTTGTTATGTTCACGATAATCGATCTAATGTCGCATTGACCAATCCTTATTCCTGACGAAGAGGATTGGTGCACCCCATAGTGAAGCACTTGGGTGTATAAAACTTTCATCCATATTCTCCTATAGTTGTTTCTTCATCCCTTCAAGATCCTCAAAAACCATTCTATATGGAGTCTTGGATATTGGTTTCACCCCTAGTGTAAGTTCAATTGAGAATTCAACATCTATTCTAGGAGGAAGACCAGACAGTTCCTCAGGAAACACTTCAGGGAATTCCCCCACAATAGGCATTTCTTGAAGGATGGTTTCTTCCTTCGACTCAATCATATGATCCAGATATGCATGCTCATAGTGCAGTAATATCCATGCTTGAGATTATGGAGCTAAAGGAGATTCATCATCTTCCTTACACTTGTAAAGAATCGGTGGTCGATTTCCCATATGGAGTGTGATTTCCCTATTCCTACAATTTATGTAGTCTCTATATAAGGAAAGACAATCCATTCCATGAATTGCATCAAATTCCACCAGAGAGAGTATAAAGAGGTTCATCGGGAAATTAAATCTACATATTATAAAACGGTAGGACTTATATTCACGGGATGCAATGATTTCCCCATTTTCCATACTCACTGACATCTTCATATCAATGATTTTTGGTTGTGCTGGGATTGTTCTACAAAACTTTTGAGATATAAAAGAATGCGTATAACCTGAATCAAAAATCACGTTCTCTATTCTGGAATGAATAACTAGTGTACCTATCACCACTTCGTTGTCAGGGTTCAATTTGGTAGAAGTGATGGAAAAAGTTCTTCCTTTATGCCTTGGAGGTTGTTGGTTGCCTCCGAAAACCTTTGGATTAGGGCACTGATTTGAAAAATTCCCCTATTCTTTGCAGTTGTAGCAATGAACAATGCGTTGAGGTTCGAACGAAGAGTTATTCTCCTCTGTCACAGCCGCAGGTATTTCTTGCCGACAGTTAACAGTAAGGTGCACTTATCTTCCACACCTAAAGCATTTCCTCGTCCCCTTGAGGCAATTTCCAGGGTGCTTCTTTCGGCACTTTTGGAAAGTGGGGTGCTAGATCTTCTTAGCACCGTTGGATTTATCCATCGGACCGCCACCATTGAATTCCACCTTACACTTCTTATCCCCATGATACCCCTGTGATTCCCTGATGACCATTTCGACCTTGATGGCACATCGGACAATTTCTTCATAGCTGTCGAAGTCATGGATCGCTAATGCTTTCTACATGCTAGGCTTCAACACACCAAAGAAGCGGTCAACCTTGCATTCGGGGGTAACGATAATGCCGGAAGCATATCGTGCAAGTCTTGTAATGTTTTCCTCGTATGCTCCAACATATTCTTTGTCTTTTTGCTTGAGGTAAAGGAAGTCCATTTCCATCATAATCTGGAGGGTGCGTGGAAAATATTTATCAAAAAACATATTCCAGAAATCCTTCTATTCCAATGGCTTGATATCCTGCTAAGGCTTAGTTTTCTTGTTCAACGTCCACCATTGATCAGCCTCACCCTCCATACGATAAGAATCCAGGAGAACCATCTCTTGTTCAAAACATTGAAGGATGGAGAGTATCTTTTCAATGGAGTTGATCCATTGTTCAGCGATCATGGGATTGGATGATCCACTAAAAGTAGGAGGCATTTGTCTCATAAAGCTTTTGATAACGACTTGTTCTTTCTTAGGGGGGGGGGGTTGAAAGTTCCTCTTGACCCGTATTTCTATTCAAATATTGAGTTAGCTGAGAGAGAAGCATGAAAAAGTTCACGATTCCTACTCCCATTGGATTGGGCATCTCATTAGTATATTCATCACATTGATCTTCACATCGGTTATTAGCCCGAGTCCTCCTATTACCTACCATTGGAAAGAATAAAAGAAAAATTTGGGGGTAACACAAAAAAGGAAATCCAAAGACAAAAGTTGATGACTTTTAAATAAACTTTTATTTATTTAACTCATGAGTTTACAGGCTTCAATCTATGCTTTTCATGATCAACTTTCTAACATATATTCTTAGGGGCATTTTTTTAATTCCCTTAATAAGGGTTCATAATATGCTTGTGAATTTATCAAAATATATCCCCCGGGTGTGTCGTAACCAAGAGTGCAGCATGGCCTGTTGTTGTGCACCAGTTCCCATTCGAGTCTATCTCAAAGCGTTGTTTTTGGGTTTTACCCCTAGGATACATCTGTGCCAGAGCCGCCTCTACCTACTCGTATCAAGACATGGATGTATTTTCTTGATAAACCACTTACTCAGTACTTACCAAAACATAGGTACGTTTTTATTATACTTAGTCTTATCTCTAAGGCTTTACTATGGTTTTCTAATCCTTTTCCCAAAAATTACTAAACATATCCTCTGATACCAACTATTACAACCCTGCTTATTTTACAAACTTAAACATGATTTATTACATAAACTGTTCACCTGATACAACATGAAAGATCGAGAGGTATTGTGTCTTTGGGGCTTAAGATCATTACATAACAACTTAAAACATTAAATACAACATCTTTACAGAAAACTTCCTTTACATGACCACTACATTCCCTCGTACTTAGCATTGAATGGGATAACCTGAGGACATGCATAAGAAAAGGGGTGAGATATAAGGCCCAGTAAGGGAATAAACATGGAATAAATGAGGAGTAAAATACATGTTATACAACAGTCATATAAATAGATCATAAGAGAAGCATGAACATAAAGGCATGATAAAGCATGACAATCATAACATTGAAACTTGGCAACAACACTTAACATGGAATTAGCATGTGCCAAGACTCATTGCACATAGAGCATGAGTAAATCATCATTGCACATGAATCACGAGTAAACACTCGTTGCACTTGAATTATCATGAGACAAAACTCATTGCACATGAAGTATCATGATACTATACTTTACCCAATGCATTGGAGCGCTATAAGGGAGAACCCTTCTTAAACAGTTCATTTCATGCATAAGTGTGCGACGTGGATCAAAAAACATGGATTCATAAAAAATAATGATTTATTCCATGATAAAGGAATGTGGAATTCATACATGAAACTTTATAATCAATAAGTAAATTTTCATAAAGGTGAATTCCCTTGTTTGAGAAATGGGCATGGTATTCAGTACACAATTACATTGGCTTAGAAAATCGGTGTGATTTCGGCAGCGTAACGGCGTGACATAAGAATTCATAAAAATGGTTGATGAGAGAGAAAGGGATTTCTCATCATATTTACATGTAATGGATAGTATGTAGGTCATATAGATACATGTCCCAACAATTTTAATGGAATTTCGATTCATGATACAAAAGTATTTCTTGAATGTAAATGAGGAGAGAGAAGTTCCTTTCAGAATTTCGGCATAGTAACTGGTGTACATGGGAGGAATTTAATGAGAGATAAAGAGATCTCCCATCATTCAAACATAAATAGGGCAGTATTAGGAAGGTGCGAAACCATACCCCAACATTCGTAATTGAAATTAAAAGGGAAAAACAACTTATAGAAAATTGGAAAAAAATGAGAAAGGAAGAAAAAAACCCTTACTTGGAAGTGTGCTTCCAAAGGCTTGAGAGAGGATTGAGAGAGGATTATTGGGAGCTTGGGGCACCTTGGGAGGATTATAGATAGAGTAAGGAAGAGGTTGGATGAACTCCAAAGGCTTTGAGTGAGGAGGAAGTGCGAGCTTGGTTGGGTTTATATATGGAAAGTTGAGTGAATTCTTTATTATTTTGGTTTGGGTCCCCTTACATTAAACTAATCAAAAACACAAATCAGCTCATGGTTTTTTCCCATTGTTTTTGGAAAAGTTAAGAGGAAACAAATATTTTATACCTCCAAAGTCAGAAATTCTTAAAATAATGGTGTTACTTATGTGGAGGTGAGTCACACTCTCTTGGAAAATAATTTAAAAAGACAAGATGTTTAATAAGTCTTGAGGGGTCCATTAATGATTTGTAAAATAAGTCAAACAAAGCCAAAATCACATTATTTTAATGGTAAGACATATATTGGCAGAAAATAAATCTTATAGTATTTTATTACATTACTATTGGGTCATTATGGTTTCATAAAACAAATTATATATTTAAACGGTATTTAATTTTTACCCAAAAATTTGACTGTCTCAGAAAATTATGAAAAATTCACCATTGGATAATTTCGATGTCCTGATTCCAGAAATATCATTTATTTTATCTAAATAATTTCCTAAATATGTTAATTTTTACCTTTTAAAAAAAACCTGGGATTTATCAAAAATTCACAGGTTTTGACAGAAATGGCTTTTAAACCTTAATAAAAATTATAATTGCATTCATAAAATTATATGATCATTTATATATTTAATATAACTAATTTAATAATAATAATAATATTTTATTAAAATATTATTTAATTTAATAATCCCTTAATTTAATAAAATAGATTTCTTAATTAAATAATAACTAAAAACACTATTTGTACCTTAAAAACTATTTATAATGTATCATTAATGACAAGAAAGTATATTCATTATTACATACAAAAATAATGTACATGAACATAGTACTAGCGATTTGTTACATAACCCCTTAAAACAGCCGCATAAGACCTAAGGGTAAGGTGTGCGATGGTGACAGACTCTTGGGGAGGGGGGGGGGGGCTCGGATAACATCGCTCTTGTGGTAATCTCTATCAATTTCCACTTTTCCCGTAGACGGTCCCGTTCGAGCTTGGCATGATGAAGCTCAGATTGGGCTGGGTCAAGAGAGAAACCCAAGGATTCCACATCTTTTCTGAGCTCTGAAAAATGGGCTTCATAGGGATCAATTCTACTAGATGAGGTCATCACTTCTTTTGTCAGAGTAAATTGGATTTGTTAAAGGCCTATATTTATACAAATCATGTCATCACTGTTCAACAGCTATAAAAGCAACGGTCACAATTCTTAACATAAAACCAAATAAGTTGACATTTTATATAAACATTTTACATAAAGATACATTTAATTATAGTAAGAGGTATTTCCATTAATGAAACTTTGGTCTGTTACATTCATTTTTAATGAAACCTTCAAAATCATTACTCTTGAATTATTGATTTTTGGAAGATAATTGGTTATGATAGCTTTCTTAAAACCCCCCTTAATTATTTCACTTCATTAATATCTTCATTAAAGAAGATCACTTTATCAAATAAAAATTAAAAAAATATTTGGATCAATCAAATAGGGATACTTTTATATTGTAATTAATAGTTATTCCATATTACTCAATTTTTTATTTCTCTCCCTTAATCACATATCACCCAAAATTACCTATATTTGAAAAAAACACAACATGTTTTAGAATAACATGGGATCTCCTCAACTCCTTTGTGAGAGAAATAATTTTGAGAGATAATTATAAACCAAGATACTCTATAAATTATAAGTCTCTCTTTAAGAGAACTAGATATGATTTACTTTCAAAATTTCTTACCCAAAATATATTGGATACATGTTCATATTTCTTTTCTAAACCATCTAATTGTATGGGATATCTTTCATACCATGATCCATCAAAGTGCATGAATATGAAAGTATATCTTAAATCTTATTTAATATTTTATTTTTGGTTTGTAGCGTGATAAAAAAACTATTAAAATGCATATAGCATGGCTTTACCCACTAAATTTCTCCTAAAAAATGATTAAGTTTATTATTATTAAAAAAATCACATAAAATTCAAATTTACTTTTATTATATATAATTCATTCCCCTCAATTATTTGTTTTTTTGATTTCTTGAATTGATCCTATATTTTTCTTCAACTTTACTCTATTAACAACAATAATCATATTCTCCATATTATTATCCATGATAATCCCTCTTCACCCAAAATAGAATTAGTTTCATTACCTCGGTGTAGAATTACTATTTAATTTTTTGAGCATTCTTTATTTAAAATTTTCTTTTACAGATAACCTAATGCTAAGACACATTCTTTATTCACTACCTTTTTATTCATCATTTATGGTCTTATTTATTCAAAATATTTAAAACATTATTTTTTGATTTATACCTACATTATTATTCACTCTATCTTGTTTTATTATAAAGACCACAATTATTTTCTAGATTTCCAAATCTGTTTGTGATGAGTTTATTATTATCATTCTTCTTTTTTTACTCTGCTTCAACTCAAATTTTATCCCCCTTGATATTGGGTTTATTTGATTTATGTAGGTAGAAATTTTATGAAAAAAAATAAAGCCTTTTACATAGGTCTTTCACAACTCTATAAGTATCCAAAAAACCTTGTAGTTCTTTTTTGAAAAGTAGCCTTTCTAGATTTTTTTTCGATACCATTTATGATTCATTTTATCCTCTCACTGGGATTATTTTGGGAAAAAAATTCTCTTAACATTTCTTTCATCCACCACACATGTAGCGATGGATTATTCACTATTTTTCTAAATACATATTTATTTATTATCTCAACGATGACATGACTATTCATGTAAATAAAATTTGTGTGAAAAATATTTTATTAGGAAAATGGTTCTTCCTCTTTTGGAATTTCAGGATATTACAAAATAGATAATCCCAATATTTTATTTCATCAAGATAGAGGTATATCAAAACAATACTAACCATTGGAATAATGTATTACAATGAATCTTCTCTCACTTTTTTTAGGTATTTTCTTGAATAACTTCATAAATTTTTAATTTCACCACATGTTCAATATGTTTCATGTTAAAAGTGTTTCTATGATCCTCAATTGAATTCAATCTTCTTTACCAAGTTCATATTATATCATTAATATGGTTCTCATGGTATACACTTATTTTATTTCTCTCTTGAAGTAAATTTTTAGTCTCTTTAATCCCCATTTTTTGATATCTAGTTGTGAATTTTGGACATCAATATAAAACTTTTATTTTACTCCCATGCATGGAACATATACTAAATTTTTTGTGGATTTATACTTTTATGTGGTATATTTAGATAAAGTTCCTTAATTTTCTAGACCCAACATTTTATCTCTGTACTTATTGATTTTTGGTTGTTTATTTGTTTGGTGATATTTTTAAATATAACCTCTTTTTATGCTGGGAAATTCTTATCCATGTCTTCTTCTTCTTAATGTTTGTTGATCTCTTCATGTAAATATTTAATGGATCCAAAAATTGTAGTATATATATCTTTGGAATAATCTTTTAGGGTTTCCCATAAACAATCACCTGACTCATTTTATGCATTATCGATTTGATATTAAATAATAGTATCGTCTCCAATTATTCTTAGTTCATGAAAACGATAATCTTGAACATATATTATCGTTAACTCATCTTCATGTTCAATATTTTAATCTTCTAAGAAAAATTATTTTTTATATTCTTTTTAGTGTATTTTTAAACTAAATATTAAATATTCATGATAGATCTTATATCATCATGATTTAATCATGTATAAGTTAGATTTTATATAACTTTTTGTAAGAGGGATGTATTTTTCACATTTCATATATGTTTCTTACTCATGTTATTTAGAGTTTTAGAGGAGATGGTTTTAAAATTAATAGTTGATACTTATTCTATAAGTTTTAATTTATAATTACTTTGGAATTAAAATCATCAAATCATGGAGTATAATTAGAGGTGGAACCAAATCTATGATACTAACTATTGTTCCACTAGCATTGGTGCAATACATTGGGGGTGGGTGTGGTGGGGGTTTTAATAAACATGGTCTATTTTTTACCAATTAACTCCTACCTATATTCCAATTTGATGAATGTGTCTCAAACACTCTTCTAACCATTAGTTTTCAGGAAATTAATATAAGTAGGAAAGAAGAAAATAAAGAATACAATGATTTTACATTTTGGTTCACCTCTAATTTGTATGACTACATCCTTGGTGTATGATGATCATTATTCCACATGAACATCCCTTATTATATTATCAAAAAGAATATCATGAAATTTTATATAATTTGTATTGTTATCCATAAACAAAAAAGGTAAAATGCAAGATCAAATTTTGTATTTCAAACTCCAGAACCATCCAGACATTCCCCTAAAAAATACATGATTGAAAATTCTCATTTTAAATATTGATAAACAATATAGGATAATTTATATTTTAAATAGTGTGAATCTATTACATTTCATCAAAAGATTAAATCAAAATTGGTCACCTATTCTTTATAGAAATATTCATCTGGCTATGTCAATGTTCTTTAGTCCTTATGATATATAGATATTATAGACTGGTCTTTTAACTTTTTTTCTTCTTTATCCTTTATGATAATAATAACATAATATACAATTTATTCACTCAACATATCTCTCTACCCATTATTTATTTAATTCAAAATGATCACCTATCATAGTAGTATTGGATATACAAATTTTATTTTACACAATAAATCATTTCAATTATCATGGTATTGGGTTTATCTCTCCTTTATTCTTGTGATCTTTTTCTTTTTTCATGACAATTTTTGTTCATAATTTTTTTTGTATCGGCTTATCTATTCCCTAAAATTATATTTTTAGTACTTTGGAAATTCTGTGGAAGAAAATATAAGTTTATTTTATTTTTATCATTATAAGAATCAATGAATGTTATTTATATATTTTAATATTTAAACTCTATAAAATAATTCTTCTGATCCACTCCTTCAATTTTTCGACAAACACATATGGGGATTAATCCCCATGATAATAAATTTGATATTACACCTTTAAATATTCAAACACTGATATAAAATAATATAAAATAATCTTACAAATTACCATATCTGAATAACTATAAATCTCTACCTTTTCTTCCTCATAATCTCTATGAATTATCATGACATCTTCTCCTTATTATTTAATTTTATATAATACCTAAAATTAATAATCTATGATTTCATGAAAACATGTAGTGTTGTGGTTACATAGTGAAGGATATTTAAATAGTGTAAGACTTTCTGTTCTTCCTGTTCATGGAATAATACTATAGTTTGATCCTATTATTTAATGTTTAATTTCATTACTCTTCCTATATCTCTTTATCTAAATAAATTTTCGTGAATCATGATTATAAAAGTAATAATGATATTTAGATCACTAGAAAATAACTCAACAAGATCTCATTATGATCTCTAGTAATATCATATTATCACAAACTATTAAAGATTTTAAATATTGTTTAATGATATGAGATTCTATAACATGTACCTAAAAACTTATGAGAGACCCTTATATATTATATAAATAATTAGATAAAACTATATATAACATTTCATGACTCAGTATTTTTCTGAATTCTAAATCTATTTGTATTGGGAAACCCTTATGTATTTCCTTTTCCATAGATCCACCCTTATCTTTTTTGCAGATTAACCTGTATATATTGGATGAGTACCACTATTTATGAGTTTAATACACTATGAATCATAGGGTATATCCTTGATTTTCGAAATTCTAAATATAACCTCTGAGTAACTTCATAGATAATACATTATACATGTATTAGAAAAACCACACATATCAACAAATATGTATTCATTGCCTTTTCTTTTTTATATAAATTTAAAATGTGGAAATACTCATACATGTCCTTCAATATTTTAGAGTAACTTTAACATGTGCAGTCCATTGTCAATTTTTCAGGAATCTAAAACTCTATAATTTCCTGAAATCATTTTAATATTTTTCAAGTCCACTAAAAAATTCGTCAAACATTTTATTGGAATATCAAGACACAAAAAATCATTATAAATCACAATAGGATATATTCAAATATTTATTATATCTATCAAAATTACCCCAAATATCTTGAACCATATAAGAAATAATTAGAGTACATTAATGGTATTCCAAAATTCCATCTAATGTCAACACTTTCTAAAACATCATGCAATATTTTTATTCATGTAAAATATACATTCAACATATGACAATAAATATGACTGGACTTCTCACTTAGATTTCTGAACTTATTCACATAGATAAAATATTAAACAATCACTATACACCATAGAACAATGACCGAGTTTTAATTTTTACAATATTAATTAATACAAAAACTTTCTATACAATTTTTTCACAATGAAAATATATAATATCACCATATTACATGAATTAGAATCTTTATAATACTCAATATTATTTATTAATAATTAGTATACAAGTGTAATTCTATGAAATATTGGTATCATCTCAATCCCATTGCAATATATGAATGGATCTCAAAATATAGTGGCAACAACTCACATTACTCTCTTGCCATTAATTCATAGAAACAACCTAGTTGCATTATCTATCTTTTCAATTATTCATCTGTGTAAAAAAATTACCTCAACTCCTTTATTTTTAGATTTGATGAGTATAGATAAAAGATGATGTAAATTTTGAATCTAGCATATATAGTGTTCTATAATCTCTTCTAATAATTGAATATTGAAAAACTAACTATGAAAATTCACTCAATAGAATCATTAACGTTTTTTGGGTACTTTACACTCCATTGAATATTTTATTTTAAAAACATATTAACACGATTCTTATTGACTTCATTTTTATTTTAAACAAAATTAACTTAACACCAAGTAGATTAAAAAACTTTTACAATGCACACTTGCAATACTTATGTATTATATGATACTTTCTACTTTGATACCACTACATTATGACTATTATTTTTTCAAGGGTATCTTCCCATCACAATATAAGGTCTCATTATAAGGAAGGTATTCCACCATTATTATTAAATGAACATATAATCCAACCATTTCCCAACTGTGGACCTATGTATTATATGCATGAAGCTTCCTAGGTCGACCCTATGAGGGATTATTCAACTCTGAAAAAATATACATTTAAAATTATTAACATATAGTCATAACAATTTCATATTGAGAGAATCTACAAAGAACTTCATCATGTAACCTTGTATCATGATACCAATTTTATAGTGTACACCCACCACACAAGAACTATGCATAATATTATCGACTAAAACTACCACTACAATAGAGCATTTATTTTTCATGGGGAACCAACCCATAATAGAAATACTCCCCATTATAGTGATATTATTTCATATTTATTACTGTGTGAACAATTAATCATCCCATTCCCTAGTATGGGACTTGTATACTATTGGAAGGGCATATCCGAGGCCATCCACAGGAGGGATTATTCAACCTATATCACAAATGATTTTGGAAAACATTACATATATTCGCAAAAAATATTTTTTCTTTATCCAGGAGGGAAAATTAATTCCCTTCCACATATAACCAAAATGAATTACAAGTTTAAAATGGTACATGAATTTTAGTAAATAGGTTGCATCTTTAGTGATGTAATGATCATTTTTGAAGCTTTGGTAAAAGATTATTTAGTCACCTGATCATAAAAAAATATTTATAGAATAAACCATTGTAAAAAATATTATTATATATCATGTCAATCGACTTTTGTCTAGGTGTAGTTAATATGGAAAGTTATACTAGGATTGTCTAGAGATTTATCATATTGAGTGACTTTGGATACCCACCCAGATTAACATCATTCTAAGCTATAAATTATTATTATTTTATTTGATTCATTATTTAGTAATATTTTTCCCGAATATATTTCTTCAATATTTCATCAGGATTATTTATATTAATATTATATTTGAAATCTTGTACTATTTCATACTTTTTTCCCACTCTTAGGTCTCTTCTAGTAATTCTTTAGTAAATCTTAATACCATGATGCATCCTTTATAACTTGATTTTTATGAAACATATTGATTAGAGTGTAGTTATTGTTGGGTGATTAGGTTAGTGACAATAGAAATCTAGGGAGAGGGTAATATGTTTGTGATAGTATGGTAAAGAGTATGATTATTTTTGAGGTGTCAAATTTAATGTACATAAATAAGTGTGTATTTTAGGTGAAATCAAAAAAACTTCATTATTTTTAGTGAGGTTAGGAATATATGGTATTTTGATTAAGTATAAGTATGGTACATTTCATGTTATTAAGTTTATTATTACGCTATAAAGAGGTACTTGGAGATAACTTGATCGGATTACTCATACGATCTAGTTTAAATATTTATTTATTGATTAACAATCCTTTTAGTAATTAGGGGGAATTATACTATGATTTAGATATAGGGGTTTTTACTATTAGTTATTATGGTTTAAAATACCTATTTTTCATCAGTATATTTTATGATACCTATTTTGGTGAATAGGTTTTGTTATAGAATTTGACTAGCATTTCCTATATTACCATTGGGTATGCCTATTTTGACAATGAACTTTATAGTTTGACCAACATATTTGGCACTTTATTTCTTAATGTGACAACATTAATTTTATTTTTATAATTGAGAAGTTTTAATAATATCCATGTGATATCGTTACTTGTGTTGGTATTATGGATAATGACTTATATAGGTTCAATGATTTGGAAGAGGTGGACTACGAATGTTCCACACACTAACACACACACACACTTTAACTCTTTACAAAAAGATATGATTATGTTACTTCATATGAGAGGAGGGGCCGTATAAGTGTGAAAAAATACACACACATAAAAACACACATATATATATGATTACATTAGTTTTAATGAAAAATGGGGTATCTTAAGTGAATATGGATATGTGAGGGTGTAACAAACTCAAATTGTTTAGGTGAATTAAAAGTTAATTTCATTTTTTATTCATGATTTTTAAAAATTGAATTTATTGGTACTATTTTGTAACGACCCGAAATTTTGAATAAATCATGTTTCCTAATTTTATGTGTTATTTTATATTATTTTTGTACTCAAAAAAAATGTTTCATTTGATAACATGAGTATAATTAAAATGATACTGTTAGGTTTTGACCGTTATTTGACCATTGGTCAATATGACCGCTGTAAACTAAACATTTCGATTATTGTCTCTAAATACAAGTAATCTTGGTTAATTAATATAGAAAGAAGATTTGATGGCCTAACCCAGTAGTCTTGGACCGATCGAAGCCCATCTAACAGAACTTGGGAAGGAGGCAGCACCACTGGGCTTTGCTCTGGACCAAACCCAAGCAGAACTTCATCGTATAAAGCTAGAACGGGATCACCTTCGTGAGAAGTTCAAACTGATAGAAATTACTACTCGTGCGATGTTGTCCTAGCCTCACTCAGATTCTCTCACCTTAGCACACCTTACTCTTAGGTCCTATGCTGGTGTGATAAGGGGCTATGTTAGGAGACTGTAACTGTCTTCTGTAATCATTTGTTTTAAATAAAAATTTCGATTTCTTTTATGAATTTTCAAATGACCGGATAAATATAGTATGCATATTTTTGATGAATTTTAGAAAAAGGATATTTTAAAAATGTTTATGTAATCCTTAAATAATTAGAAATGTGTAATGATTTTCAAAAAATGGTCTTCTACAATTATGTTCAGTATGAAATTTAGAGTCTAATAAGATCAACTTGATTTTTGATGAATAGTAAATTATGAATAGTGATTTTATGATTAGGATTAATAATGTGTCCAAATGGATTAGTAATCTCACTTAAAGAAAGTATTAAAATAAGCTAGGCACTTTGATTGAGTAATGTGATTCAATAAAATGGTTAAATAACAGTTTCATAAATTATTATTCAAGTATTAGTTTTTTTCGGATGAATAGTGTTTTTTAATTAAAATTTTAATTAAAAATATTTAAAAAAATATTTTTATAAAATGGACTTCATTTTTGAACTCAGAGCATCAATATTATGTTAAGGAAATTTTTGGGGATATTTCTGAAAAAAATAAATTTTCGATGAATACTGTTATTAATTAAAAATTTAATTAAAAATATTTAGAAAATTATTTTTATAAAATGGATTTCATTTTTGAAATCAGAGCATTGATTTTTTGGTTAAGGTAAAATTTTGGGATTATTTTGAGAATGTTGAATTTTCGATGAATAGTGAAAATACAGTTTTTAAGTTACGGGTGTTTAATGACATCATTAAATGATGTATTAAGTATTTAATCAATATGGTCGACTTATGAATAGTAAGATAAGGTATGATGTGTCCCAAGTGGCCAATACCATTGGAAAATACCATGGGAAAGCCCATGGTTTTGCCGAAACCACTAATGAGGTGTCCCTTGGCCATTAATGCCTTGTCCCCTCACTTTCCCCATAAATAACCACCATTTCCTCCTTTAGTTTTCACTCAAAACTCTCCCCCAACGAATTCTGGTCTCCTTACCTCCCAAAGAGTCCTTCCAAGGTGCCTCCACGCCCTCAAGGTCCAAACCTTTGAGTTTTAATAGTTACATTTTAAGGTAAGGGATCTGATCTCTCTCTTTCTTTTCAAGAAATCACTTTTATGTAATTTCCTTTATGCTCCATGTTCTTATGTAAAAGGGTGTTCTTTTATACTCCTCTTACTGCCCTTTTCATGTTCACATAATGAGAGATCCCCTCTTACTCTCATTATTTCGTTTTATGATGTTTTAAGTGGCGCCGTTAGGCTGCCGAAATTTTTGTAACGGATTCTTTCTCCCTTCTCATTTTTCAAGATCTATTATCATGTAAAGTATTTCAAGTTCCTTTTTATTATTTTGGGGTATGATCTCTATATCTATCATACTGATCTTTTATGTTCATATGATGAGAGACCCCATTTGATCTCTTCAATTCAGTATTTTGAAGTTTAATTGGCGCTGTTAGGCTGCCGAATTTTTAAGTGGTTCTTCACCCTTCTTGTTTTGAAGTTCTACTTTCATGTCAATTCTTTCAAGTTCTTTTTTGTATATTGGGGTATGATCTCTATATCTATCATACTGTACTCTTATTTTAATATGATGAGAGATCCTATTTTATCTCATCAATTCATTTTTTGTTGATGTTTAAGTGACGCCGTTAGGCTGCCGAATTTTTAAGGGATTCTTTCACCCTTCTCCTTTTTAAAGTTCTAATTCCATGTCAAGTATTGCAAGTTACTTTTTATTATATTGGGGTATGAAATCTATAACTATCATACTGATATTTTATGGTCATATGATGAGAGACCCTATTTGACATCATCAATTCATTTTTGGTTGATGTTTATGTAACGCTATTAGGCTGCTGAATTTTCATAAGAGAAATCTTATTTTTGTCTTCCTTTAATGTCCTTCATTACATATGGTATATTTTTAAATTTCATTACCATGTTCTTAAATACCTTATATTCTATCCCCTTACTATTTTATGGATCATTTATGAGTGGGTGACCCATGTCCCCTCTCTTTTCAATGTTTTTTAAAACCTTGCAACATAGCCGTTATGCTGCAGAATTTTTTGTCTCAAAATACCTCTCTCTTTCTCAAAATTATTTTATGTTATAAAGTGAATACTCAAAGATATTATTTCTACAGGGTTATTCACATATATACAAAAATGTTCTATTTTACGTTCTGGTATTTACATACATGAAACTCGGTCTCCCCTTCTGTGGGTTTAAAGTGATGTAAAGATCATGTCTTTAAAGCAGTTTTTAAAACGTTATGATTATGAAATGAAACCCATTTGTTTTATGCTATATGGGTTATTTATGAAATGTTTGATGATGATATATGTGGATCACATGATAATAAAGGAAAATTTAAGGGTGCGCCCTGATAGCGCTCCAATGCATTGGGTAAAGACTTAATCGCTAGAGATGACCATTTTTAACGACGCCTTGGTGAATAACCTTGGTAATATTTAACGACGCCTTGGTGAATAACCTTGGTAATTTTTAACTACACCTTGGGGATGGACATTGGTGAAACAAAATGAATTTTAATATTAAATGTTGCAGCCACATCTTCAAGTTATGAAAAAGTTTTATTTTTATTATGATATGCCTCATGATTTCATTTTCATGCCTTGAAGTTCTTTTCATGACATTATTGATGTATCTCAAGTTCATATGTAAAATGTTTCACTTGTTTCCCTTACTGGGCCTTCTTCTCACCCTTTCTTTTGATGTATGTCCGCAGGTTATGAGATGAAGTAATGAGCCTAGGGTGAACATGAGGAGAAGCCATTCAAGTGTTTAAGAAGAATGTGTTTTTTGTTTCATGTTTTATGTTCCTTGTTTCCAAGACACTAAACCTTAAAGATCCCCAGTTCCGTGTAATGGAATGAAAGTTATGTTATAAAAAGATGGGATGCTATAGTTGGTATCAAAGGATGGTTTAGTTATTTGTGGAAATTTGGATATGAAAACTTTAGGAAGAAACCTATAGAAAAGTTTAAATATAGGAAGTCTTCCTGGTATTTTGGTGAGTATTGAGTAAGGGGTTTCCAAGCAAATACATCCCTGTCTGGATACGAGCAGGTAGAGGTGGCTCTGGCACAGATGTACATAGGGTTAAAACCCGAAAACACCGCTTTGATCTAGACTCGAACGAGAACTGGTACACGACAACGGGGCTTGCTGCACTCTTGGTTACGAAACTCCCAGGGGATATGCTTTAGTAAATTCATAAGCTTGGTATGAACCATTATTAAAGGAACAAAGATAAAATAAAATAAAGATTCAAATAAGAATATATGATCATGGATAACCTTGATGGGAACCTAGGGGATCACAAGTTAGGGTATACTTTTCTTCTACAAGTTATCCTTATATGCTTTAAGTTCCTTTTCATGATTATTGGTTAAGTATTTAAGCCTCTAATTATACATTCTCTTCTTAGTTAATAGTGGGAAATGGAATAACGTGTCCTAACAACCAATGTGATAGTAAATGCGACGATTTCCGTATTAATATGATAGAGATGATTAGTGGATTAAAAGATGATTATTATTTTGGAAGACGTTCACTATTTTGGGGACCCTATATGATCGAGGTAAATAGATTACTATAGTATTTTCATTGAGGAGTAAGGTTGACTTATATTTTGAAAAATTGATGAATTTAAGGTGGACTTATAGTAATTTAGGTTACTTATGGGAATGATTAACCTATCTTGGGTAAAATATGTTTAGGTTAGCTACTTTTGTTATAATATGTTAGGTGTGGTTGATGTTGTCTGGAGATAAACAATGAAGTTGTTTTGGAAGACTATGTTTTCAAATCCTTCTTGTATTTGGGTTTCAATCTTAGTTTGGTTTATTTTGAGGAATTTTAAGGACCGTTATTTATGGAATGGTCTATGATGAACATTGGGTAGTACCATGGAACATTGAAGATTTAAAAGTAGTTTCCCTTCCTATTGGATTCTTTCTTTTTGAAGAGTTGTTTTACCTTAAACTTTCTATTTTTGGGATAATATTTAAAGATAGAAGAAATAGATAGTTAATATTTTGTGAATTATGTGATTCTTTAGAAGATGATTCTTGTGCTTTTTATGAGAACAAGTGTTTTTGAATTCTCATCATTTGGAGAAAATATTAGTTTTGGTAGAGACTTATTAAAGGATGAAACTCTACATAAAGGTAGGTATATTTTCTTATGTTTTTGTTCAATGTAGTAAATTAATTCCTCAAGATTATGAAAATAAACGTAAAACAAAAATGTTGTTGGTTTATGTTTCCTACTATGTAATCAAAGACCGTTTACACACATCATAAGTTTGGGATTTTCTTATGGTTAACTTTCTCCTAATCATGTTCTCTATCACTCTCCCTCAGAACTTGACCCTTTTTTTTCTCCTCCATGTCCATGTTTTCCTACATGGAATCCCAGTGTGGGTTAACTCGGGTGACCTTTGTACTTCCATTTCTTTTAAAGTAATAGTTTTATTGACTCCTTTTCTAATGTGGGACATTCAATGAAATTTCAAAACCCAATTTTAAAAATTGCGAGGATGAAATTTCTTAAGGGGGAAAGATTGTAACGACCTGAAATTTTGAATAAATCTTGTTTCCTAATTTTATGTGTTATTTTATTTTATTTTTGTACTCAACAAAAATGTTTCATTTGATAACATGAGTATAATTAAAATGATACTATTGGGTTTTGACCGTTATTTGACCATTGGTCAATATGACCGCTGTAAACTAAACGTTTCAATTATTGTCTCTAAATACAAGTAATCTTGGTTAATTAATATAGAAAGAAGATTTGATGGCCTCACCGAGTAGTCTTGGACTGATAGAAGCCCATCTAACAGAACTTGGGAAGGTGGTAGCACCACTGGGCTTTGCTCTGGACCAAACCCAAGCTGAACTTCATCGTATAAAGCTAGAACGAGATCGCCTTTGCGAGAAGTTCAAACTGATAGAAATTACTACTCGTGCGATGTTGGACGAGCCTCCCTCAGATTCTCTCACCTTAGCACACATTACACTAAGGTCCTATGCTGGTGTGATAAGGGGCTATGTAAGGAGACCGTAACTGTCTTGTGTAATCCTTTGTTTTAAATAAAAATTTCGATTTCTTTTATGAATTTTCAAATGACTGGATAAATATAGTATGCATATTTTTGATGAATTTTAGAAAAAGGATATTTTAAAAATGTTTATGTAGACCTTAAATAATTAAAAATGTGTAATGATTTTCTGAAAATGGTCTTCTACAATTATGTTCAGTATGAAATTTGGAGTCTAATAAGATCAACTTGATTTTTGATGAATAGTAAATTATGAATAGTGATTTTATGATTAGGATTAATAATGTGTCCAAATGGATTAGTAATATCACTTAAAGAAAGTATTAAAATAAGCTAGGCACTTTAATTAAGTAATGTGATTCAATAAAATGGTTAAATAACGGTTTCATAAATTATTATTCAAGTATTAGTTTTTTCGGATGAATAGTGTTTTTTAATTAAAATTTTAATTAAAAATATTTAGAAAATTATTTTTATAAAATGGACTTCATTTTTGAACTCAGAGCATCGATATTATGTTAAGGAAATTTTTGGGGATTTTTCTGAAAAAAATAAATTTTCGTTGAATAGTGTTTTTAATTAAAAATTCAATTAAAATTATTTAGAAATTTATTTTTATAAAATGGATTTCATTTTTGAAATCAGAGCATTGATTTTTTGGTTAAGGTGAAATTTTGGGATTATTCTGAGAAAGTTGAATTTTCGATGAATAGTGAAAATACAGTTTTTAAGTTACGAGTGTTTAATGACATCATTAAATGATGTATTAAGTATTTAATAAATATGGTCGACTTATGAATAGTAAGATAAGGTATGAGGTGTCCCAAGTGGCCAATACCATGGGCAAATACCATGGGCAAGCCCATGATTTTTCCAAAACCACTAATGAGGTGTCCCTTGGCCATTAATGCCTTGTCCCCTCACCTTCCCCATAAATACCCACACTTTCCTCATTTAGTTTTCACTCCCAACTCTCCCCAAACGATGTTATGGTCTCCTTACCTCCCAAGTAGTCCTCCCAAGGTGCCCCCAAGCCCTCAAGGTCCAAACCATTGAGTTTTAAGAGTTACGTTTTAAGGTAAGGGATCTGATCTCTCTCTTTCTTTTCAAGAAATCTCTTTTATGTAATTTCTTTTATGCTCCATGTTCTTATGTTAAAGGGTGTTCTTTTATACTCCTCTTACTGCCCTTTTCATGTTCACATAATGAGATATCCCCTCTTACTCTCATTATTTCATTTTATGAAGTTTTAAGTGGCGCCGTTAGGCTGCCGAAGTTTTTGTAACGGATTCTTTCTCCCTTCTCATTTTTCAAGATCTATTATCATGTAAAGTATTTCAAGTTACTTTTTATTATGTTGGGGTATGATATCTATATCTATAATACTGATCTTTTATGTTCATATGATGAGAGACCCCATTTGATCTCTTCAATTCAGTATTTTGAAGTTTAAGTGGCGCCGTTAGGCTGCCGAATTTTTAAGTGGTTCTTCACCCTTATCATTTTGAAGTTCTACTTTCATGTCAATTATTTCATGTTCTTTTTTGTATGTTGGGGTATGATCTCTATATCTATCATATTGTAATGTTATGTTCATATGATGAGAGACCCTATTTGATCTCATCAATTCATTTTTTGTTGAGGTTTAAGTGATGCCATTAGGCTGCCGAATTTTTAAGGGATTCTTTCACCCATCTCCTTTTCAAAGTTCTAATTCCATGTCAAGTCTTGCAAGTTCCTTTTTATTATGTTGGGGTATGATCTATATAACTATCATACTGATCTTTTATGTTCATATAATGAGAGACCCTATTTGACATCATCAATTCATTTTTGGTTGAAGTTTATGTAACGCTATTAGGCTGCTGAATTTTCATAAGAGAAATCTAATTTTTGTCTTCCTTTAATGTCCTTCATTTCATATGGTATATTTTCAAATTTCATTACCATGTTCTTAAATCCCTTATATTCTATACCCCTACTATTTTTTGGATCATTAATGAGTGGGTGACCCATGTCCCCTCTTTTTTCAATGTTTTCTAAAACCTTGCAACATAGCCGTTATGCTGCAGAATTTTTCGTCTCAAAATGCCTCTATCTTTCTCAAAATTATTTTATGTTATAAAGTGAATACTCAAAGCTCTTATTTCTACAGGGTTATTCACATATATATAAAAAATGTTATATTTTAAATTCTGGTATTTACATACATGAAACTCGCTCTCCCCTTCCGTGGGTTTAAAGTGACGTAAAGATCATGTCTTTAAAGCAGTTTTTAAAACGTTATGATTATGAAATGAAACCCATTTATTTTATGATATATGGGTTATTTATGAAATTTTTGATGATGATATATGTGGCTCACATGATAATAAAGGAAAATTTAAGGGTGCGCTCTGATAGCACTCCAATGCATTGGGTAAAGACTTAATCTCTAGAGATGACCATTTTTAACGACGCCTTGGTGAATAACCTTGGTAATTTTTAACGACACCTTGGTGAATAACCTTGGTAATTTTTAACGACACCTTGGGGAAGGACCTTGGTGAAACTAAATGATTGTCAATATTAAATGTTGCAGCCACATCTTCATGTTATGAAAAAGTTTTATTTTTATTATGATATGCCTCATGATTTCATTTTCATGCCTTAAAGTTATTTTCATGACTTTATTGATGTATCTCAAGTTCATATGTAAAATGTTTCACTTGTTTCCCTTACTGGGCCTTCTGCTCACCCTTTCTTTTAATGTATGTCCCCAGGCTATGAGATGCAGTAATGAGTCTAGGGTGAACATGAGGAGAATCCTTTCAAGTGTTTAAGAAGAATGTTTTTTTTGTTTCATGTTTTATGTTCCTTGTTTCCAAGACACTAAACCTTAACGATCCTCAGTTCCATGTAATGGAATGAAAGTTATGTTATAAAAAGATGGGATGCTATAGATTGATTTTGGTTTTTTATTGTTTGGAAGAATTTTACAGGCTTTTGGAAGGTTCATTTTTGTATAATAGTTTTTTGAAAATGTGCTGACCATCTAGGACACCGTGCACCTTGAAGAAGAGAAACTTGGGGTGGATCGTAATTGAGGTTAAAGGTTTATAAAAAATAGGTCCTCACCCAAAAAAACATTTCAATGTGTTCTAGTGTCCAAAATAATATTTGTAATATGGTTTAAAAAACCATCAATTGATACTACCAGGGTACCTAGGAGAGACAGAAAGCCTTACACAATTGGCTCATGATTTTTCAAACCATGCAACCAAACTTTGTAAGAATGATTTAATGACATGAAATCATCTTTTGTAACTATTTATTTCTAGTTTTCCCTTTATTTCTCCTAAATGTATTCCTCTAAAATCTAAAGACTTCACTAGACTTCATTTTAGAATCCCATCCCTTCCAAGATCAATTTTTCAATGGTTCTATGATTGTTGATGATTGAGAATTATGGTTTACGATTAAAGAACCATAATTTTTTTGGGTTTCTTCTAGATCTAACCTTATTCACTTGATATTATTCATAGATAATATATTTATTTTCCAGATCCATGGGTTATAATTCCATCAAATATTTAATTAAGGGATTTTTTTGCAAAAATATTGAAGATCTAGAGTGGAGATGGAACCTCCTTTGATCACCCTCAATTCTAGCATCGTTAGAAGACCCTGAGTGGTATATTGGTGTAAAAACTTCTCGATCACCTTATAAACTCCATGAATTATATTCTAGAACCTTGATAGTGTTGGGATCATTCCTATGGGTTCTCGGTGTGTAATCTTGATTTAGTTAGAACTTGATTATCATCTATTGTTGGGTTCAATGTTTTTCATTCATAAACTAATTGTATGGTTTTTCGTACCATGTTGAGGCTATGTATATGTTTTCTAGATTTATATTTCATTGAGTGGTTATATTATTTAGAAAGTCATTGAGTTTGGTCACATGTGTGTGCATGTGTAGCCCATGAGACCATATCTATGGATTGATAACATATATATGCATGTGTATCCCGTGAGACCATGATGGAGTTCGATCACACATGTCTTTCGATATTGTTACCATGATTATTTTGAAATACCATTAGTTATATGAAATTGACATGATGTAACTGTTTCCATGTGACCTGTTTTTGTATATTTTATATTATTGTTATTCAATTCATTTTACCAAAGTGACAAGTAGTCTTGTCATGGTTTGGTGTCTCTTGAGGGGGATCATGTTTAGATGCTACATGTGACTTGATGACATGGCCGAGTTAGATGAAAATGAATGGTATAATTGTGTGGCCTTAACAGGGTGAATGGCGGTATTAGGTGACTTGACCTAAGAGGTAACAATGGGGTATGAATATTTTCAGTGAAATGACCAGAGACATACTACCAGGATATGATTGCCTCATGGCAGGACATGAGGTAATTTTGGAATGTAATGGCCAAATTACCTTGTTGTGGGAGAGATTGGTCTTAAATAAAGACTCATTTTCCTTATGTTTACTATGGGATTCATTTGGTGACCTTATAGGGGACTCTATATCCCAATTAAATTTATGAATATGTTTCTAGAAATAATCCATAAAATATATGGTCAGGGGTTTGTGGTTGCTTGGTTAGTTCATGAAGACTTGATATATGACTCTATATTGTTGTTACCTTTGAATTTACGAATTATCATGACATACAGTCTTACACTTCTGAATATCATATTTAGTATGAATTTGTGGTGTCCCATTATGTTGATATTAACACCCTCACTAGCTTCTGGATGTACATGTAGACTACAAGATCAAGGATATAGGAAAGGGAAAGTCCCTAATGATAGGGAGTTAAGAGAAAGGGCACAATGATCAGAGGTGGTACCCAGTTATACTCATGGGTGATTCTATTATTTTTATTTATTTATTTTTCTTTCACACTCTCTTGTTTGACATATCACTTTAGGGGTTTTGGTTTATCATTATGGATGACCTCAGATACTTTTCATGTCATTTTTTATTTCACTATTTATTTACTACGTGATGTTTTTATTTATTATTTTATTTATTGTTAATGGTGGTATCGTATACCCATTGATTACACATGGACCCTCACACCTAGTTGGAAACCTCTAATATATGGGGATTCACACACGAGGATATGTGGCACTTGAGATTAAACATGATGATTTAGAACAAGGTGTCACAAAGAGGCATAAAAAGAGGGCTTCTATCATTATTTCTTCATGAATATGACTTAGGTAAGGGTATAAATTAGTTAGTTTTTGTGGGACATTAGACTGGAAGTTTCATGTGTGCATGGACAACACATTTGTAATAGAACTCAAAGTACTACTATTTGGAATGATGTTACAATTAAAGTTTCATGGTTTCATATTGATCTTGATTATGATGTTTGTTACTATTTGATGTGATTTGTGTGTGTTCATGCAGCAGGAATAGTTAATTAGGATCATATGTCATATAATTATATTTTTTGATTGTTGCATGTAGTTTTTAAAATAAATGCCTTCATATGTGCTTTTTTGTTTGATGATATATCCATTTACCTATTATTTTATATATCTATGTTGACATTCATTATTTGAAATTTTTCATTCTTATATATATATATATTACTGTGACTAACATGAAGGTATAAAGAACTATCCTCGATCCTTGTGTAATATTAGGAGGGTTTTGGATTACTTGTTACTAATGGCCTCCTAGGATATGATTTATGTAACCCTTTTTATGTACTAATGAACGTCTTAGGTTGTTATCTATGTCAGTTTTTTAGGTGTTCTATAGAAATTCTATAATTTTGGAAAATGCTACCTCAATTCTGTCTTATGGGATCACCTATAGAGGCAGGCTAAGATTCTCCCATAAGGATGGACATTCTAGTTTTATGACCAGTTGTGCAAGAGAATTCTCCCACACATTCACTGTTTGTTTAAGATTACAGAGTACATTTACCATGATTCTTTTTCTTAGTGCTTGTTCAAGGGGGATGAGTTCCTAAAAAATGATCAACTATGCTTGAGACTTTTAGCTTCAGTATCCTCCTTCATTATAGGGAATTGTAGGACCTTTGGATGTTGAGGGATTTATTAATTCCATCAAGGATATATTTTATCTTTTATATACCCTAGAGGATATATGAGTAAAATTGGATACCTTTATATTATAGGGACCCGCTAGGAGGTGGTGGGATGTCATGAACTGGGCTGGGAGATATGGAGGTCTAACATGGGTGACCTTAAAAGAACATTACTTTTATTTTTTTTGCATCACTCTACTATTTTAGGTCATATATCTCTTTAAATAATTTTTTTCTGTAATAACTTTCATTACACATTGCACCATGCTTAAAAAAAGGGTGAAATAAATATTTTGATTTAATGTGATTATTATTTCCCATCATTAGTATTGGTAGGTATGAAAAAGAAAAAATAAATTATGATATATATATTTTTTAAAAATGAATTCATACATTTTTAATTGGTTAGAAATTAAAATAAAATTATTTGATGTTAAAAGGAATCATTTTTTGTAAAAAAATTATCCTCGCATGGTTTTTATGTTAAAAAATTAAATTAATATCTATTTGTGATTGATTTTAATGAAATTATTATATATTATATTTAACTAAAAATTTCAATATTCTGTTTGTATTTTATACATGGAAATTAATAAATGTACACTCAATTTTTTGTTTTATTTTTGTGAAAATAGTTTTATTTTTCTTTGTGAAATTATTTTAAAATTATTTTTAGCCACTAATATAAATTAAACATTGTAAAATGGACTAACTAATTTTTCAAAATGAGTAATAAAAATAGTAAAAATGTGTTATGGTTAGGGTTAAAATTGTTTTACTGGGGGTAGTCTAAGAGTTAAGGATTAAAATATCCCAAATAAATAATTTTAATTTGATTATTTTATTTTATTTTGACCAAATACTTCCTATATTTGATGATTTAGAATTTTGGATCCACATGACTTGAGTAACACATTATTATATTTAAATATCTAAAAAACCTCCTTAGGTGTCCACTCCATCTATTATAAAAGGATACCATATTTTCTCTCTATCTCAAACTTCATGAGCCTTATAGATCAAATAATTTCTTACCGAATCCCTTCACAACCTACCTATACATTCCCTTTTGGTCATTTTTTGACCATAATACCATTATTTCATGTCTTAAGGTGTAATCTAAAGGAGGATTTTCAACAACAAGGTATAAATATTAACCAAGAAATATCAATATTATTTCTTCTTTTCCCTCATCCAAATATATGTTATCCAATATAAAATAATTAATTTTGTTTCTAAGATATAATTAATTTTTATTATTGTGATATATTAACCATTTTCCACCTTATTTCCATCAGATTGAAAATGAATGTATCGATCATGCACACATGTGGACTACTACCTCCACATAGATATATTTTTCATCTTCCATTATAATCATTAATTATTAGTTATTATAATGGATTTAATATTGATGAAATAACTCTGGTTTTATAATTATATGATCCTATTTTCCTTCTTACGCTCATATTCATTGGAAAATGATAATGTCTCTCATACGTAAATGTATATCAACTTATATTAATAATTTTAAAAATTAATATGATGAATAAATAATATAATAATTTAAAGATTAATATTTTAGAGATGAAAAAACCATGAAAAATGTGAAAGTATAATAACCAATGAATCAAAACATACATAGAAAATGAACCAGTTTTTACTTTAATCTTTATTTTAATGAAGAAATAGTAAAAATGTATATATTACCATGTTTTAAAAGAAATTTTTGAAATATATTTTAACGATCTTTTTAATGTATTAAATAATCCGTAAAATTATTTTTATGCTTCACTGGGGATTTGATCTTATGATAAAATCAAATTATTTTTCTTGATGGCTTATGATTATGATGATTTAAATATGATTCTATAAAAACCATTTATTTCCCATGGGTTAATTTAGTTATGATGAATCCTTAGTAAAACCCATTTATTTATTTATCTTAGGCTATAATGAAATGATGATATACTTATGACACTAATTTTACATATATTGGTAATGATAAGATGATATAATGAATATTTTATGATCCAATGGCACACATTTGTATGATTTTATTTATGAGATGGGTATGATTAGAATTTTATATACCTATAATTAATTGAATATGTATGGAAATCCCATGATATTATGAGTAATGGAATAAAGAGTAAACCTAGTTCAGTAGGGATCTTTTTCCAATATCATAGTATTCATAGTGAACATTCAATAATGAAAGGATGGAATGAGGAGTGAACTAATCCACTAGGATATCCTTGGAAGTGAGACTTATCCACAGAAATAATTTTAAATTATTATATATAACCTAAAATCTTATTCCATATGCTTTTTATATTCTCTTATGTATCATGAATTATTATTGATTATTCCACACACATATAACCTATAAATTTTTATTATGAAAAATTCATATACCAAGTTTTTTATTTATTCCATTTGACTAATTGGGTATGATTATTAAAAGTTATGATCGTATTCTCATACCATTATGATAATATTATTCTCACTTGTGATCATTGATTGATATATCTTATGCTTACCCTTATTAGGCATCTTATATCACCCATTATTTTTTGTTTCAATTCATTAGGGTATGAAGAATGGTTTTATGTAGGCTATGTCTATGGAGTCTATAATGTGTGAAGAATTTTTTTGGAGATGATGAAGATATTTTATGAAATAATATGATTTCGTATCTAGCACCCAATGATTCAAACCCATTAAATTTATAGATAATGATTTTTAGGAGACATATTAAATATTCATCTTAAATTATATAACCTATATTTATAAAATGATTGGTTCTCCATAGTTGGTATCAGAGAAGGTTTTAGTTAATTTTTGGATATAAGGAATTGTGTAGATTCTTGAAAACTATAGGGATAATTTTATATATTGGATAAAACACTATATATTTTGAAACGTACAGACTATATTGATTTACTAGAAAATATATCCCAATATGGATACTAAAAAGTGGATATAGATATTCCACAAATTCGCATAGGGGTAACAAATCTGAAAGTGGAGGTTTATTATTAACTCTATAATCATTGGTTAATGACGAGTGGTCCTAATACTACACACATTGCTATAAAACATGGAGGGATATATTTGGTTTCAATTAGGTTTTCTTGATGAACCATTAGGAATGCTTTTAATAGATGAATACTATTAGTGGCATAAGATAACCATAAGGGTTAATAGATTTAAAAGAAAAAGTGTCAATGATATGTATATAATATGATTTAATTTTATGGATTAATTTCTTACTAACACGGATTAATGTTTCTCACACTTTTAATTTTTTTCATAGTCAATAGAAAGAATTAGGAGGAATCATGTTTAAATTGTACGTGATAGGAAATATAATGAACATGATTATGAGAAAACAAATTAAATGGGAGCAGGAATACAAAATATTCTTTCTATGCTCATCCAACTCTCTCAAGCTATGAATAATAACATGAATCGTACTGATATTACAAATTCCCAAATGAAGGAACCACTTACTATTGAGACTTTTAAACAGAAATTTCAACCTTCCGTTAGTGGTTCCTTTGATCCAATAATTTCTGAGAAATAGATTAGTTCAATTGAATGAATATTTTTCATTCTTCAGAATTTATAACATGGAAAATATTCCTTGGTACTATATCATTTGGAAGGATAAGAAGATTAATGTTGGACTCTTATCAAGAATATGAGGAAATATGATGAAATTGAATATATGAAAACGGAAGATTTTAATAAAGTATTTCTCAGTAAGTATTTTCCCAGAACTCTTAAAATGAAATTGGGGATGGTATTTTTATAACTAAAGTAGGTTGATTAAAAATTGTTAGTAATTATAAGGAAAATTTCACCAAACATATAGGTATGCGTTTTGTTTTATCAAAAACCAGGAATGAAAAGTTGTACAATTATTTACTAGATAGATAACAGGTATCTAAAATTCATTATCTATAAATGAATTTGATATGATATAAATAAATAATTTAATGTAATATCAAGATAGAATTGGAAATTTGATACTCTCAGTGTTCTCATGGTTTTAGGAAAACAATTTGAAATATGTAATTTCTTATAAATTATAATAATAAAACCCATAGAAGAAAGAAAATAATTTTTCCAATATCAGGAGTGTTGAAGAAAGAATGTAGGAAATTTCATTATGATTTTTGGAAAAAAATTTACTGTTGAAAGGAAGGTTATCATGAAAATAAATTTTTATGTGAGATGCAGATAGGGATGATAAAAAACCTCAACTGAATGTTCCTCCCACTTAACAATTCTATAGCTAAAAGGATTATAGACATTATGCCTATCATTAAATTTATTTTAGGGTTAATGATAAAATGTGTCACAAAAAACCTTTTTAGCCTAGTGATAAAGTGAAAGGTCACCTGATCACAACTACTAAAGGGGGTCACAATGACATTGTGGTGAATGGTATACTAACCAACCACCAGAGAATATAAAATGGATTATTATATTATTGCTCGGCCCACTATTTTATATGTGATTAATTTTTAAGGGTATCATGTCCCCACATCAACGATTATATATTGGGTTCTCAGTAGTAATTATTAATGGTACTATAATCACTTATAAATTATATAACTCATCTATGATATAATATTATAGGAATATAATTCTTTAAAATCTATTGATTCTACCTCTCATTGAATTTGATGCGATATTGGGCATGAGTTGAATCTCTTTATATTTATCACATATCAATTTCTTAAGAAGGTAAGTATCATTTGATATTAAAAATCCACCTATGAACATATTTATGTGTGAGGATGAAGTTTAATCTATTTTATGTGTCTTAAAACTTATTTATGATGGATATTTATCTCAAATGGTTGGAAAGAATTAAACATCAATGATATTTTTATAATCTAATATTATACCTATGTACTCTATGAATAATTTCTGGGTCGTCCCCTAAATTTGAAAGATTAGTTTTCAATGAAACTTATAACTGGTGCTAAAACTATTTCAAAGAATCCATATAAAATATATCTAATTGACTTTCAATAATTGAAGAATAAAATCCAAAAGACTCTTGATAAGTTATTAATATTTCATAGTAAATCACCATGGGGTGAACTTGTTCTTTTTTCTAAGAATAAAGATGGGGTAGATCATCTTTTTATTGGCCCTAGAGAACTTAACATAACCACAATAAAAAAACATGTATCTTATACCCCATATATATGATTAGTTTGATGAATTATGAAAAGGTCAATAATTTTACAATATTGAAATTCATTTTGGATTTTATAAATTTGGGGACAATAAGAACTATATATCCAAGATATAATTCGATATGATGTATGATTATTATTAATTTATAGTAATTCAATTTGGACTTACCAATGACCCGATAATTTTCTTTATATAATGAATAATGTCTTTAGAGATTACCTAAATTAGTTTATGGATGCCTTTATAAATTATATTCCAAAATATTAAAATTAAGAGGAAGATCATAAAGATAATTTGAGTATGGTCTTGAAGAACTAAATGAAGGATAAATTATTTTTTAAATTCTCCAAGTATAAATTTTGGCTAAATAAATTCATATTTTTGGGTCATAGAATCTCATGTGAGGGTATATCAGTGGATCCCTAAAAATGGATGTTATTGAACAATGGCCATGACCAACTGTCACAACTAATATCCACAATTTTATTTTGTCAAAAGGATAAAAAATATTCTTTCTAATATATTTCTCAATGCAATCTAATCCAATAACCACATTTATTTGGAATTGTGGAACGTTCCATCAAATATATGGATGTGAGGATAATTTCATGGAGCTAAAAATAGGGTTGTTTAGTGCACCTGTACTAACACTACCTTGTAATAAAGAAGGGTTTGTAATATTTAATGCTTAATTTAATATGGTATTGGTATTAATCATCATGAATAATTATATCGGGAAATATTATTACATTCACCAATTAAAAATTCATCTTCAAAAGTTCCCAAATCCTGATTTATATTTGACGAAAGTATATTTTCCTCTAAAAGCCTGGAGGAATTTTTTTATGGTTAACAGTGTGATATATATGATAATTATAAATTATTGAAGTATATATTAAAATATAAAGAGTATAATATTTATTTAATAATATTTTTTAAGTTGATTAAATATTATGACTACTCAATACACTACTACCTCAAGATGGTGAATAAAGTGGCTGATGCTCTAGGGTGGAAAGACCATGCTTTTTTTTCTATGTTGAGTATTGTAAGGGAACCAATATTTCTATATTTACACAATATATATATTGAAATCATGAGCAATGGGGACATATCATATCTTTCTTAGATGAATGTTCATCCATCTATCTATGTGAAGATTAAAGAGGCATAGGAGGATGTGGAATTATAGAATAAGGTGAGAAATATCACCATGTTCAACCATGATTATCAAGGAATGTTATGTTTTAGGAACTTTGTATTTTTATCATAAACACTATACTATGATAATGATCTATTAAATGATTATAATTGCTTACCATTCCCTATTGATACCTCAAGTATGAAGATCTGTAGATATCAGGAAGTGTATTTTAGGTAGGATAACATAAAAAGATATATTATATATTTTTATCTCAATTATTAGTATCTTAGTAAATTAAGGTTACGATATTTTTTATAAGGGTTTTTTTATAACCATTAACCATACCATAATGGAAATAAAAAAACATTACCATGGTCTTCATCACTAGACTCCACAAAACCATTAAAGGGAATAATGCTATTTGGGTTATTGTCGAAATTATTAAAATTGAACACACATAATTCCCATAAGATATGATTTATATATTGAGAAAAATATATGATATACATTAATAATGTTGGGATATTTCATGGATTACCACTGTCAATTATATCAGACAAGGAACTGAGGTTTTCCTCGAAGTTCTGGAGAAGTCTATAGAAGTTTATGGATATAGAGTTGAGATTCACTACTAAATATCATCCCTAGAAAGATGGTTAGTATAATCAGACCCCTAAATCCCTATAAGATATGTTGATAGTATTTTATATGGATTTTAATTGTGGTTTGTATCAACACCTCTCTATGGTCGAATTTTATTACAGCAATAACTTCCACTTGAGTATAGAGATTGCTCCTTATAAGTCCTGATATGGAAGGAAGTGTGGAACATAAATGTAATGGGATAAATTTAGATGAATAAATATATTATGACCTAATATATATGATTAAATGGTATATAAGGTTACTGATAATAAGTTTCACATTATCGAATCTTAGTGTTGAAAGAAATGTTATGTTGACAATCTTAGGCATGAACTGGAGTTCGATGTTTGTGGAAAGGTATCTCTAACAATATCTCCTGGGAACAAGGTTATGATATTTGTAAATAATGGACATCCAATACCTAGTTTTATAATCTAGTTTAAAATCATTGATCAATCATAACGGTTCCTTATCACTTGGCACTTCCACCAAATATCTTACAAGCTCACAATGTGTTCCATGTATCTCTCATTAGTACGTACATACCTAATACTTTAAATGAAAATAACCTAGAGGGAATTCAAATTATGAATTATATATCTAATATTGAATAAACATTATATATTCTATATAAAAATTACAACTTAATAAGGAATAAGAAAACTCACATATTCAATGTATTGTGGAGAAACCAGATATTTGAGGGAGTTATGTGGGAACCTGAAGATGTTACGAGGTAGAATAATCCCTTTTTATTTTTATAAGAGGGGTAGAATATACATGGAGAAATCCTTATATGGTTTTATAATATAAAACCTTGATATTTTATAATATATTTCCATTTAAATAAATTTGACTTCTTTGATATCTTGCTTTACACGCAACACCGAGTTTAAAGGAACCGTTATATAAATATTATTAATTAACAGGATCTCTCTCACCTGGAAATTAGATACGATGGTATTAATGTGAATAAATAAATTATAAAAAATTAATATTTATATATTTATGAAACTAAATAATTAGTCTAAAATTCTCTATAAATGAAAATAAAATAATTTTATGGTAAAAGATATGTTTTTTATAAAAAATTTGTTTAATGTGAAAAATATGTTTTTAGTAATAAATTAAATTAATCTCTATTTTTGATTTATTTTAATAATATTTTTATATAATATATTCAATCAAATATTTTCACATTCATCTAATTTTTTTACATGTAATGGAATGAAGTTAAACATAACTATATGCTTCCAAATGTATTTTTCTAAAATGGTTTTGTTTTGTTTTAAAAAATTTATTTTAAAAACAATTTTTAACCATTATAGGAATTAATTTTTTTAAAATGGATTAAATATTTTGAATAACAATAATTAAAATAATTTAAATTGGCCAGCTCAATTTTTTGTCATAAAGAAATGTAAAAATATTAGAAATGTGTCACCATGGTTAATGTTAAAATGGTTTTATAGGGGAGTGTAACCTAAGAGAGAAGGTTTGAAACATTAAAAAAATATTTATTTAATTTCATTGGATGAATAAATTATAAAATTATATTTCTTATTTTTTATTCATTATCATTTTGGAGCCACCTGAATTGAGTAAGACATTTTTATATTTAAATATATTAAAAATTCCATGTGTGTCTCATCCTCCCTTATAAAAGGATACCACCTATCATCTCTTCCTCACACTTTATGAGCAATATATATCCTAAAAACCTACCCTAATCCATTACTAACATACCTCAACACTTCTTATAGTTATGTTTTTTATCAGAATGCCATCTTTCAAGTCATAATGTATAATCCAAAGGAGTTTTCTCAATGAAGAGACATAACTCTTAACTGAGTACTTCCAAATTTATTTCATCCTTTAGTTACTATAAATATTTTTTATAATTATAAAATAATTAATTATGTATATTAAATATAATTTTTTTTTATTATGAGGGTGGATTAAAAATTTTACACCACCTTTCCATCAAATAGGGAATGAATGTATCTTTCAGGTGTATGTGTTGACTACTACCACCATATAGCGATATGACTTATTTTTCATCACCATAATTCTAGTTGGTTATTATAATGGATTTAATATTCATATATTATATTTATCAAATAATTATTCTCTTTTAATTATGATATATTATTCACCTTCTGAATTTTCAATTTTTTTCAAATGATAACATCCCTTGTGCATATATGTGGACTAGCACCTCTTTATTGGGATGTGATTTATTCGTCATTTTTGATTTATATGAATAATTATAAAATTTTATATAATGAATAAATATGATATTTATTTCATTATTAATATTCAAGATATTATGAAACAATGACCAAGGTGCACGTACCTGAACCATCATTCCGAAACATGCACAGAAAAAGAGTAGTATTCACCATAATGTTCATTTTAATGAAGAAATTCTTAAGAAAACTATATTTTATCACGTTTTCAAATAATGGTTAAAATGATATTTTAAATGAAGTTTTCTTATATTTCTATATCTTTTAATGATTTTTATTCTTCATTGGGGATTTGATCTTGTGATACCATATACTTTATTTCTATGGATTACTTATAACAATGATTATTGAAGGTTGATTTTATGAAAACTATTTCTTTCCCATGGGTTAATTAAGTAATGATGAAAGCCTAATGAAACCCCATTATTTAAAACCTTCAACTCTATGATTAAATGATTAACTTATTATACAACTATTTGCTTTACACAAGTTATTATATGATGATATGATGAATGTTTTATAATCACGAGGAACACATATATATGTTTTTTATGATGTGATATGTGGGCCCAAAATTATATATCTATCCAAGGAATTCGGTAAATATATATATCTCACCAGATAATGAGTACTGGAATGGGGAGTGAACTGAGTTCTGTAAGGGACTTTATCCATTATAATTTTCTTGCAAGTGAACCTCAAATAAGTAAACGATGGAATGAGGAGTGAACCCAATCCCCTATGATAGCCATGGTAGTGATCCTTGACTAAGGAAATGATTTTATATGAATATGTATATACAAAAAAATTATAAATTTTTCTTATACTATAGTCTCAAGGATCATGATTGGTTATTGGTGACTTTGTATAATTATGACCTATGTCTTTTGTTATGAATAATTTTAATGCCATGATTTTTTATTAATGAAAATTTTTTATTTGGTATTATTATTATAATTAATGATATTGTTTTCCTACCCTTATACTAATCCTATGCTCACTTATGATGATTGATTGATATCTCTTATGTTTACCATTATCAAGCATCTAAGACAACTATTTATTATGTTTTCATTACGTTGGTTATGGTAAATGTTTTTAAGTTGGGTATGGAAAAGAAGTGTACTATGTGAGAAGATCTTTTTGGGATACATTGATGATATTTTATGAAATAAGATGAATTGGTATCTATTCTCTAAAGAATCTATATAATCACAGTTTTAGGGCACTTTTTTAGGAATTTAATTTATATTTACATAAAATGATTATATATATATATATATATTAAGTCATGGGATTCCCTCAAGTTATTTCCATGTATGATGAATCCAGACCATGCATTGGATTTTATAATGATCCAATAAGGATCAATAATAGATTCTTCATACATCAAATGTTTCTTAAGTTAAATCAATACACTTTTATATTGGATGCAGACAAGATGCAGAAGGAAAAGAAGTTGGAGATTGACATCCTTCCTAAAGTTCAGATACCATGTAAGAAACATCACACTAACAATTTATATAGAGGTACTTTACAAATCCCAGATGATCATTATGGGTATGGAGGAGAATATGAATAAATGTTTTCTTCCAACCTCTAATAAACTTAATAATGATACATCTGGTGGTAAAGAAATAATGGTAGAGGATATATGCCTGAGTAGTAGAAGATATGCAAAGAGGAGTTGGGTTTCTTCCACACCTTCTATGGGGGAAGGAGTTCCTTAATGATTCAAATCTGAATAGAGTGGGTGTTATCAAAAAATATTCCTAAATCTTTAGTTCATGTGTAATATATGTAGAATGACATGGCTTCTATAATATTTATGTTCAAACATAATAAGAATTTGGTTTTGCGAGGGTTCAGGTCGGATGTGGGAATTGATCGAAGTGATTGAGAAAGAAGGGTACTCAGAAGCAGTTTTAGACCCCTTAGATGCTGTTTAATTGGAAAATTCATGAATACTAGGTACATATCCATAGGGATTGGGAATTATAATTATATATGGTGGATTGAGTTCTAACTATGTTTCCAGAGGAACCAACAACTGGTTCTTCCAATTCTTTTATATATGTGATTTTTTATTACTGACTTACGGTTCAGGTTATCTTCTAAGTTGTTATATATTGATACACCATTGGGAATGATAGTTCATCATCTTTATAGGTGTCAAATATGTCATATTATAGTTTCTATAATCTTAGATCTATGTTATTTATTGATCCTTAAGATGACTGGAGTTGATGTGATCTTCAAAATAGACTACTAGACACGGTATATGGCACTCATTGAAAACTACAAGAGATGTGTATTATTTATTATGCCTATGGAGGAGAATGTTTTTCACTATTTATTTTGATGTTATAGTTGGTAGAGTTGGACTAGAAAAGAGTTATAATATACCTCCTATAGAAGAGGTGGCTATTATGCATGTTGTGATAGAGCTAGTAGAAGCGTTTTCTTTTCCTCTAGTGGTTAACCTGTATTAGGTTGTTTTAACAGATGAATTTCTAGGCTTACCTCCTAAGAGAGTTGTTAAATTTGAAATAATACTTATGTCTATAGCACAAAATATATCAATTTACCAATAATATATAGTTCTAGGTAACTTGAATGAACTCAAGATACAACTTGAGGATTTGGGAGAAAATTAATTTATCAAACATGGCACATATTACAAGGGTTATTCAGTTTTGTTCACAAAGAAGTAAGATAGTGGCATTTAGTTGTGTCTAGACTCTTGGAATCAAAGCCAGGTAGCCATGGAGAATCTATACCTATTACTGAGGATCAAGGAACTGTCAGAGAAACATTTCAGGGAGCGTAGGTGTTCTTCAAGATTGGATTATACTCAAACTACCACTAAATTTGGGTTAGAGAAATTGATATTCCTAAGAAAAAATTTAGAACTAGATATAGACTATATGAGAATCCTTAAATACCCTTCAATTAGAGAATTATCCAGTTTTTTTCATGACTCTCAGGAATTGGATATTCAATCTGCACCTTGAGTCATTTTTTTTCATTGATGATATTATAACATACTCAAAGATCTTTTAAATTCATGGATGTGACATTGAGATTATATTGAGAACACATTGAGTGAGTCAAAATTATGTTAATTTTTTTTTGAAGTGTCATAATTAGTTTCATGTGGTGTATTTCCTTGGACATGTAATCTTTTAGGTGGGAATTTCAATGGACCACGAAAAGGATGAGGTGGTGATGTCTTAGAAAAAATCCATGTTTTAGAGATCATGATATTCTTAGGTTAGGTGGGATACTAAAAATTATTCATAGATTAATTCTCCCATTTTGAATCACCTATAATTGGGATCATAAATAAGTAATTGACGTTTGAGTAGAAAAATATTTGTAAATATGAATTTCTAGGGATGAATATATGATTAATGATAAGATGAATTCTAAAATTTATGGAGCATGAAATTGGAAATACAGTTTACTACTATACCTCAGGAGATTTTTTAGGTGTTGTATTAATATATGGGTTGCGGTAGTAGTTTATAGATGACAGTAGATGCAAACCCATAAGAAGAACTACCTGAAACATTACATGGGTTTATCTATAGAGGTATCTGTAAGATTATATGGACATATATGACTCTATGATTTCCTATTCCTAAGAAAGGGTAAGGTGACTATAGCTACTATTAGTAGAAAAGTGTTAGAGAGTTGGATCTTGGAGAGTGGCATATAAATGATGCATGGAATTTAATGAGTTTAATGATTGAGTTGATTGTCGATGAATTAGAGGATCATGGTGTAATGAAAATTTCACCTTTGGTTATCACTTCATATTTGGGGTAATGAGTGAATGTGATCCAACATTTATACATTTAATGTGTGGTGATGTGGGAACACATTCCATCGGATGATCTAGTTCTAGGAAGGACCTTAGATGATGATTATGAAATCTACATTCATGATAAGTTAGTTATGAGAGCCTTCTTTAGATGAAGAGTTTATGAGATACTATCGTGCTTTAATGTGGGCAATGTATACATGGTTAATGAAGATTCCCTATGAAATATGATATTAGTTTTTGTTTATAGGTTTAATGAGATATTTAAATGGCTTATTTGGGATTCCTTTCCTTCTAGTGGGAAAACTCCATGAAACTATCAGGACCCAACCCACCAATGTCCTCCTATATAGTGAAAATCTAAGTGTGACTATCATAATCCCACCTCTAATAAGCTTTGTGCTGGTGACCAGCACTGAGTAGGCACAACACTCAATCGGTGGCCTTATCCTAAGGTACATATCAATAGTAATCCATGTAAATGGTGTTATTTTGTGATATATTTATTTTTTTCTAATATTTATTTGATGTTTTCCGGAATATCCTCAAACAACCAACAAACAAGAAGAAAACCATAATAATTCTTGATCAATCATCAGTATAATAAACCTAAAAAATTAACTACATAAATAATGAATAAAAGTATTACATAGAGATTCATCTCATCGTATATTATGATTATTCTTGATTCAGTTGACTAACTTAAGACTGTTAGTCTCATAGATAAATATAGATGACATCATCCACCAGGATACTAAATCAAAATAAGAGGACCCATAATCAATAAATTTTTGCTAGATCCTTGTTTGAAAAGACAAATTGTGAATAGGGAGGAACAAATATATTCATATAATTCAATAAAGTATCATGTATCTTCAAAATGGGGAACATATCCCTTTATATAAACTCTCTTCAGTGGATGAAGAGAGTCAAATGTAGACTCTAAACACTTGATCGATGATATACATTATAGTTACAAAATAATATTGAGAAATAACATGGTTATTATTTCATATAATTATGTACATCCATAAATAAATCAAACCACTGATTCATAACCGAAGTAAACCCTAGGGTAATTGTGGACAAATACATGAAAATTATACATTATATCAGGTATTTATAATATTTTATAATAAATATCAATCATAAGTTATAAAACAATTATATTAACAATCTAACATTTGTTATGATTCATGGTATATCATAAAATTTAATATACCTATTTTATTTAATGTTAAAAACATCTAACCTTTACTAAAATCCTATAAGAACTTTCTGAATATCATCAAGACACTTTAACAATATATCAAAACTCTTTGTCCAAAATTTAACCTGTATCCCAATTCTTAACCATATGACTATATAATACTAAATATAATTGAAAACTAACATGAAATCCATATTTATTTATCTATTGAAAGAGTTTCCTCTATAAAAATGTTAGTGTTACTAAATATATTAAGGGGTTTCATGTGATCATGATCAAACATAATATTATCTTTTTAGGAATGTACTAAAATTAGTATTTCATATTTTTTATATTCCCTAAATCACAACCTAAAATTGGTCATTAATATGCATCTATTGTAGCTTAAGATTGATTTTTATTGTAGGAAATGGTAGATAGACTATGTACAATATCATGTGCATGTATTTTTCTACAAATCCCACTTATAATTATTGGTTATGAATCAAGGGGTTAATTTATTTACGGTTTTAACTTTTCTTTTGGGAATGTTTTAATGATTGTTTCTCCATAAGTATATAGTATTGTAACATATATTGGTTATCAAGTGTTGGAATCCAACACTCTACTCTCTACATTTAGGGAATAGATTCTATATAAAGGGATATGATACCTATTCTGGGGATTCATGATACTGTATAACCAAATATAATGATCTCTCTACATCCTTATTCCCCATTATTTTTTTGGAGAACAAAATAGCACACCTTTGGTGTTTGGGGATTATCTTAATATGAATGAGGATACTAGTTGTTGGTGTCATCCCTATGGAGGTAAGATCCCAACAACTTTTCCTTTGTGCTCCCCATCAATAAAAATCTATCATGTTTGAGTAATATAGAGATCACTATGATAGATTTAATCATTTTATTTATGTTCTTAATGTTACTTGTTGATTCTATTGTTCATTGAATGAGAATTATTGTGGGGTTATTCCACTACATTGATCATATGATGATATTCTAAAACCCATAAATAGTCTAAAAAACATAGTTATCAATAAATAAACATCTTATTTTCTATAATCCTAATGATCTTTTGTGTCATTATCTTTCGGTGGTCATATCACAGTATAAAATATATTGTACCAACCAACTATTGGCTATATTGACATTATGATATAATTTATCTAAATTATATATTTTCATATTAGTAGGGTTTTATTGATACATATCATAACATAACATATGTTCAAACCATATGGTACAGATTCATGTCCTATGTTAAGATATGTGATATAATAAGCTACCATCAAATCTCTGGTTTCCTAAAAATAGAGTATCATTTTGTAAGGAAAATATTTTTTATATCATCAATTGTGAATCAATATGTATGATTTTAACAATTTATGTATCCTTTATAGGATTTTATTTCATCTAATGTGATTATATAGTGGAATATATGGCTCCTCATCAAAATGTAGGAAATGATTTTGTACATACAATATTTACCTATTCGTGAGATATTTTACATTACCATTATTTTGTATTTATATTAATATGTAATTTTTGTTATTGTAAGAAAGTTTTCAAACTAAATGTTTCTTCTGTTGTGGGATAAATTTCTTATATAAGAAGAAACCATTTGAAATACATATGTTTTTTCTTTTATATGATAGCTCTTATCAAAGGCATTTTTGATCAAATTTTATAGTCCCATCTATCTATTGTAAAATAAAATATTTCCTAAAAATGTAACAGTTAAATATTTTGTCTAAAATTTATAATAGATTATAATTTTTTTAATTGATTAGTGTTTTTAATTTTAAATAAAAAAATTTTATTCTTAAATAAAATATCGTATGTTAATATTATAATCCTTTTTTTTGAAAATAAACTAAAATTTTCGTTATATATTTATTCCTTTTTATATTCATATTTATAAATTGTTTACAAAATACAGATATTTTGTATGCATGCATTTTTGTGATAAATTGTTTCTTATAAAAATTCAATCCATGAAATTAATACTAATAATGACAGGAAAAGATTTCATTTTTATTTACCTTGACCATGGTTTGTAATTAAAGGCATTCGATTTAATTTATTTTTGGAATATATTATATATATATTTGGGTTTGTAGTAATGATTAATTGGATTCTATTGTGATTAATATATCCCTGGGTATAGGGACATTGGGTTAAACTTTCCACTATCCAAGAGTCTTATTCCTTATTCAAAAAGGTTGGGGTTGGAAATTTTTTTTCTCTACGTATACTAATAATCATATTTTTAATCTAATATAATAATAATCCTTTACTTGAAATGTTTGATCACATTGTGGAATGATGTATTTGGATATATATCAATATGTTTAGATTCTATTTTTTAGTGGGTGACACATATTGTGGGTTGTGTAAAGAGTTTCACATAAACTTGTTGTGAGAATAATGATTTGGTCGATGGAATAAAGATTCCTAATCAAATTGTGACATCCCTCCCAAAATGGAACTTGTCAAAACATCGATCACCCAACTAGGTTGTTTCATTACATATAGAAAAACCTTTGTATTATCTTGTGAAATGGAAGAAAGTAATAGGCATTCTTGATCAGATAATATTATGATTATTGGAATTTCATTTGGGGTATACTGAACTGTGAGATGAAAAAAGTAGGGATACTAGAGGAATATAGTTGATTTTATACATTTGATGGATTGGGGTAACTGTTTTTACAATCAGTTATCTAATAGACATATATGATATGATTAGGTTGATTTATATCTTGAACCATCCTAGTTCATCCATCAAGTTGAAAACTGAACTGGTTCCAAACATACCAGAGTGGCATCCCCAATCCCCACAGGATAATAATAAGCATAGAATGAACCATGATACATTGGATATCCACGAAAAAAATTAGATAAGTAGAAAAAATAAAACTTTAAACCATAAAATAAGAATAAATATATCTAAAGAAAATAAATTCCCTCAAATCACCTATGAATTCTTCATATACATATACTATCAACTACATCATCAATAAATCCACATAAATAATCCACAATTAATTAAAGGGAACAAAATAAGAATGGCCTATTTGGAAGATGCATCAAGGAATCTAGATAAAAAATAACTAATCTCTATGTGAACATATTTGATCATCCTATCATAAAAAAACATGCTCTATTAGTAAAAAAGGGATTAACTAGAGCCTAAAACTAGATAAAAATATATATGTGAGAATGAAAATTCCTAGTAGGTCACCATATTCTTTGTTATATGATTAATATTTAATAATAGATCTTTTTTTCGAGCATGTTTGTAAGTAAATTTCATAAGTAAACATTAATTTTTGGATTTAAAATAAACCACATTTCGCTCACATAGAAATCCATTTTATTTAAAAAACATTATTACCCATTTGAAACCATGAATAAGCTTGAATACTTTTCAAGAAATTGAAATCAAGATAACTTTCTTTAAAATACCCATGTTCAATGGATAGAAAATGAATCATGATAGAGTAGCATAAGTAATAATAATAAATAGTTGAAGGTATATAGTATGGAATAATACTATAAAAGAACAAATCCCAGGTAAACAATCTCCTGAATAATAAAATGAAAGAAAATGAAAAAACAGTATTATTATGGGATTACTCATAGGAAATTATGGTTCAAGCTTCCTTGGATCCACGAACACTTAGTGATTGAACTATATAAAATTGTTCTCTTTCACGAGCCACTAGGGAGGAACCTATAAAACATATTAATCACAACCATAACCATAAATTCATTTTTTTAGTAAGTGTTGTATCATTTTCCAATTATAGATCAGGCAGAACATTTCTAAGTAGCAATTATGTATATGTTCCTTACTTATGTTCTACGGTTTCCATAATAAATAAATTTGTAAGAGAGCATATATTCTTGATTTAATCATATAAATCACCAAAACACCTAAAATAACACTTACATAATATGAAAATATACCAAAAAATTCCTAAATCATTTCTTATCCATCAAGACCAAGATAATAAAAACTAAGTGCTTATCAGAACCCACATTCATAAACGTCCAACATGGATTTATACAGTATTAAAATCAAAAAAATTAAATCCATTTAAACATTTCAAAACATTATATAATAACATTAAACCAAAATTTAAAATATAATGACATATTTAGAATATTATTTGAGAAACAAGTTCAAGATATAAAATTTATTTTTCCAAACATTCATTTATCCTTATACACATATCATTATATATATATATACACCTTACATAAATGGATATATTCACATATACTTGTGTGAATTTTTCCACAAATATTATATATATAAATATATCTAATAATATGTGTATTGGTGTCAAATATGATATAAAAGATTTATAACATGGGATGAAAATAAAAATATAAGTTTTTAGAAATAAATCAAACACTACATAAATACTTATAATATCACGTATCACGTGAAATTCCAAGTAAATGTTTTTCAAGAAAATTAAAAATTCATTTTCAAGATCAAAAAAAATATTAAAATCTCAAATTTCCTTCATAAATTTCATTATATAAAATTCTAAAACACATGGAGAGCATGGTAAATTTAATGAAAATTTTACCATGTCCCCAAATAAATAAGTCACCTACATTGAAATGAAAATCAAGTAAAAAATTATTTTTCTCTAAAATAACACTCAAAACATTTTTAATACTATAGTATAAAAAAATATTCAAAATCCATGAAATTAAATGTTCTAAAAATGAAATAGTGAAGAAAGGGGTAAACCTACCAGGAACTAATTTCTTTCAACACAGAGGTCCAAATCCACCTCAACCAAGTAAGAAGAACCTCACAAGACAAAGAGGAGCCCTATAAAAGAAAAATAAAAAATTTAAATCAAGCCATAATATAATCAGAGAAACATGCTAATGGACCTAGCTCTCCATGTATTAATATTATATCTTTACAAATGAATATTCAATACATTTCATAAATAATCAACTAAGGATTATAACTGTTTAGTTTATTTTTAGAATAGATACAATACATTCTAATATCATTAATAAACTTAAACATCACCCATAAATATGTAGTGACCCAACCCCCGAAGCGAGGAGCTAGTGTCTATAATAAATTTCTCTATCCTTATTACATCAATTAAAACCCTAAAGGGCCAATCAATTTAATATTCATGGAAAAATAGATAAAAAATGAGTCTTTTATTACAAATCTAAATAGTAATTATAAATTATTATTTTTATTCTTTCTATATAAACTGCTTTGAGGGTAGCTCTAATTGATCTTGTAAATCTATTCATATCACTTGTAGTACTCTTCTTATATTCATAGGGAAATAAATATAATAATTGTGAGCTCAAATGCTCAATAGAGGGAAAATATAGTGGAAAAAAATAAAGAATCCACGAGAGTAATTATTTTGGAATGGTTAATAAATGAACACATGTAACTCCGAGAGCCTAATTTCCCAGAGAAAGTGCATCATTTTTTACATTGGCATGATCAAAAGAAATCAAATCTCTAATGACCTATCAGTTTAGTAGCCTTGTAATTACTAAATAAAAACATAAGTTTTAAATTACAACTTGAAATGAAAACCACATATTAACACCTTCGAAAATTCTCATATCCCTTATACTATTTTTTCGGTTTAATCATAATAAACTTCTTTACATCCTACGGAAAAATGAAACATAAGAAAGTGGTGATATTAGATTATCAATAACGATATATAATATAGTGTAAGATATTGTAAATAAGAATAAACATTTAGGGAAATGTGTAAAACAAAAACACAAGTATTTTAAACATAATCATCAGAATAATATTTAAAAAATAAATCAAATAATATCATTTAAGCATTCAAAGGGATATTTTTCTATTTTAATAATCACATGTTATATTAATTACATAATGAGGAAATGAATAATGTTGGGTAGTAAAACTATACCATCACGACTTCATACCAAGACCATAAATAACCATATCATCAAGGCCTCATAACAAAAACTAGTTTGTATCATGATACCTATTGATGCATCGAGGGGCTATAGAGGGCCCCACCCATCACTAACTTAGTCCAATTGATTCCTCGCATGAAAAGGGTAATACAAACCATAAAAATTCTAATTAAAATGAGGATAATAAATGTTAATAATTTAAACATAAACCATGAATGGTATCAAAATAGAAAATACATAGTTGAAAATATCATAAAACCTTAAATAAAATATGTAATATTTTATCATAATAAATAAACCTAAATCAATCCTAAAATACAACAAATAATGTTGACATAAATGAAAATAATTTAATTAATTCATTAAAAATATTTGAGAGAAATATCCCAATTTTACTTTGATATTATTTAAAAGACACACAATTATAAAAGAAAACATTTCTTATAAAAATAAATGTGGAAACTTGTAAGTAAATATTGAAAATTTTAAGGCATCATAATAGTGGAATGTAGTTTCTCACACTGTATATGTTAAAAAACATTCATTCTCGAATTTTATGAAAAGTTCATGAAGTACCTCATTTGGAAAACAGAAAAAATATTCCTTTCAAAACATCTTATAAAAAGTAAAACGTGGTTAGAAATTAATTTTAAAAATTGTAGATAATATTTTTAAATACATTTAATGAATCATGGACATGGATGATATTTATGTACCAATAGATACTTACATATAAACAATATCGGATAATGAAGAGATTGTGAAATTTACCCATACCTTGTAATTTACTTTAGTCAAGGGTGATTTAACCTATAATATAATGGTTATATAATGTTATTAAATTATACTAGGATCATATCCATTTTTATGATATCATATATGATTCTCTTATATCATTTAGTTAATAGTATTTCAGTATTATAATTATTTCATGCGTTAACTACTCTGTTTTCACATTCCTATTTTTCCATGTAAGTAATGTTTTTTATGAATAGGATTTATGTTATTCATATAAAAAATGATATTAAGTTTATAATAATTTTTATTAGTAATTATATATATTTTACAATCATTCTTGAATGGTAAATGTGTGGAATGAATCTCACCACTTCTTGGAGACGGTAGGTCATACGTATGCACGAGCAACGATACCATTCCCTTAATGGTTAAATTGTATAGAATTGGAAGATATATTAATTATAAGGAATAACTAACATGTAATATTAATTATTTATATCTATTTTACTCAACATTATACCTATCCAAATAAATTAGTGTTGAATAACAAAATACACCACAATGTGGAGACAGAAAATCGTACGCATGAACAAAAGGTCATATTATTATTTGTAAGATGGATAAATGGGATAATATAGTTGTTAAATAATTATAATTACATATCAAAATATATATGATAATTTATGTTTTACTTTGGTATGGAAACAAAATAATTAGAGAAGGTATAAAAAGAAATTAAATTGAATGGAATTGGTAAAATAATTACCTGTTCTTTGATCATCTTCTTTTGATTTGCACAAATGGACTCCTTAGGATTGCTTTATTCCATAATTATGGCCTATATAATAAATTTAGGGAAGTTATGAGTAGAAGTGTTTAGGTTTTTGATGATCCAATAGGATTTGGAGGTGTGAATAAAAGGTAAGGAGAGGTTCCCATTTAAAAGAGAAGGGAGGGGCACTTTTGTAAAGTACAAAACTATTTAATTGTTGTAAATTTAGTTTAGGTTTAGAATATTTTTAAATTGAGTTATATATAGGATAATATCATGATGGGTCTAAATCCTCAAAAATAATGATATTTTTAAATGTTTGGTCCACAAGGGTAACCTAATCTTTTGTGTTTAACCCTTAGTTAAACAGTTTAACTCTTACCATGTTTACATGTCTTTTTATACTATAAGGATAATATAGTTACTATAAAGTTACAAAAGAACTCCAATTGTACCATTAATGGAATATTTAACACTATAATAGTCTTTTTTCTAAATTTATATTTTCCGGACTTTTATATAATTTAATAAATTCTTTTTTTATTTCAAAGTTATATTTATGTACATTTTGATACTATTCTATATTTTCATTTTTAGAAATATCAAAAAAAAATGATAACATTGAAACAATACCTAAAATATGTAAATAAAATTTAAATTTCCCCAATAAAATTATGATATGTCAGTAAATAATTAATATTATATTTATTTTAATATTTTTAATATTTTTAATTTGATATTTTTTAATTAAATATTTTTATCATCCTTATTGTTTCATGTTTAATGGTAATTTTTAATATATATAAAGTATAAAAAATTTTATAGTATGTTTTTACTTCTATTAGTTTTATAGACACTATTTATAACTTATTTTATCTCTTAGAGATCTCAATATTAAAATTAATATAATTATAAGAAATGAGAGGGTGACATTTTGTCACATTTATTAATTTTAATAATATTCATGGCATTTCTATAGAAAAGGATCCATTAAATGATTAAATTTTAAAACATTGGTGATGAGGGTCGAAATAAGTCATCCAATATAATTTCTATTAGCATTATGGTAATTATATAATATTATTGATACCTTTAATGATTTAATCTACCCATAAACGCAGTAATAAAAAATTACTAAAGCTACTATTCATAATATAAAAAAAAGTAAACAATTGTATAATTTGGTCCCCCTGATTCCAAATATGGAATACATTTTTCAAAATTTTAAAAACATAAGTTTTAGTAATAAATTTAATATTAATTACCATTGAGAAATTGAGAAAACATGGTTTTCAAATGTAAAAACCATTAAAAACATAGAAGGTGTTTATATCTAGTTTTAATGTGATAATAAATATAATGAATTTAATTATATTAAACGCTAAAAAGATAATATAATTATTCATTAAAACAAATTAAAATTATAATCAAACAATATAAATAATTAGATGAAAAATTAGTATTGAATTAAAATATAGTATTTTGTAATATTCATTAAAATATGAATATTATCAGAAAAAACACCAGAAATTTTTCAAAACGGAATTTTTATATACATATTATAAATAAGTTGTTTATTTATTCAAATTTAATATATAAAATTGTGAACTATTGGATATAAAAAGGGTTCACCATTAAAATGTGGTAAAACTACGTATTTTGACAAATACTACATTTATTTTAAAAATTGAATTTGTTCTCATATCATGATAAAGAAACACATGAGATGAATATAAAATTTATTTAGAATATATAAAATACAAAACGTGGTTATAAATATTCATAACTGACTTTACAATAGTAGTCATGGTGACCTCAAACTCAGTGTTGTGTGCATCGCACGCTAATGAATTATTTAGAAAAAAGCATATCGTGGATGCTTAGGGTGTTACAACACACATACCAAGTAATAAATAAAGTGAATGAAAGTACATAAACAATATAAAATGGTAATAACTATAAATACATGCCATTCAAATTACTATATAAGGAAGTTCAATATGAAAAATTATGAAACTGAAACACATTCTATTTAATCAATGAAGTGAAATGAACTATATCCATAGATATATCAAAGAAAAATTTCACTGATGAATAATAACTGAAACTAATATGAGGGAAATTATTAATTCATGGAATTTATTACAAAGAAAAAAAACCTATTACGATCAATAACTTCCACAAGTTGGTTTTAAACTAAGGGTAGGAACCCATTGGTGAAACTCTTTCCCTTATAAGAAACAATCAATGCATCGAGAAACTATATAATGTATGGACTAACCCTGTCATTTCCAGTCCAAAACATTCCTCATATTGAATAATCAATATAACTTCTCTGACTTATCAATTATCTTTATTTATTGAGAAATATTCATTTATCAAAAATTACCCATTTATACACCATATGTAAAATGGTATATGGTTTGTGTAATAGTAATATCCACGATAAATGGTATGAGAAATTAGGAGATATTCAATTATCAATGATCATATTAAATTGGATAATTTAAGGGTACTAAAAAATAAATCAAGGAAGTTAAAGTGAATAATAACCATGTCCAAATCAATCATAAACCATCCAGAGGAAGAATAAGGATGGTATCAACATAACTAATTTCATGAGGATTAAAAATAGAGGATATTTGTAGTTGAGGAAATAAAAAAATAACATTTAAAAATATTATTTAGGGAAATATACTTTTCATTTCAAAATAATTTTGGAAAAAATATATCATTGAAATTACATTTTGAAAAAAATTTCTTTAAAACCAATCCTTTCTAACTTGAAAATGATGATTCAAAGAAATAATGGGCGATAAATCTATACTAGTCATACGAGGTAAAAATAAAATTTCTTTGTAATGGAAAAAAGTTAGAAATTGATTCATTTTGAAAGATACCTGGATATTCCTTTGAAAACATTGGAAAAACAAAAAAAGAGATAAAAATGTCTTTAACAAATAATTATTAAATAATTGTTGATAATGTTTTTTAACACAAGGTTTTTAGAAGAAAACTGGTTCTCTGACTAAATAGATAAATAATTTCAGTTTTTCTTAAACAAATTAACACATTATGAGTAACAATGAGTGGAAAATGGAACTAATAAATCATAATAGTCAAGAATAACTTGTGGGAAATAAAAAGATTTATTTTAAAAAAATTATTTAATTCCCTCAATTTGAAATACAATTGAATGATTATTAATGTTTTTGTTGAGGAAAATAATATTGAAACATTCTAAAGTGTCACATTCTACATTGAAACATTTTAAATCAGAATCCAAATGAAGGAATAATATTACATGAATATATTAAATACCATGAAGATAAAGTAATTTACGATATAATATATAAAAATTTCTAGTTGATACATTTCCCAAAATATTCAAGTGGTGAACATGACATTTTTCTCGTGGATATAAAAAGTGAGATGAAAATATCTTACCTTGTGTTTTTTGGTAAATATACATTAAAATACTGTATAATAAACTTATGTTAATTTTATACATACTTGAGATTATTTCTCATATTTATCATTAATTTTATTTCAGTTATTAATATATTGCATACAACTGCTTAAACAATAATGTTTACATCAGGTGTTTTTACTTAATTCAGTTTAAAAAACAATATTTATAGGTCAAATATGGTCAAAGGGTTCAATATATAAAATATAAAGAATTATAATCATTAAAAAATAATCATTTTTATACATCAATTACTCTATTAAAATAAATAATTAAATATTTTTTAAAAAATTATCCAACGTTACAATCATGGAGACAGTTTGTCATACGTACGCATGAGTAACGTTCTAATTTTTAAATGATCATTATGGAAGGAATGTAAGTAAGTTTATATCTATCCATATTGATAATAATAATATAAATACAATATTATTTAGTCATATATACTTATATATAATATTATATTCATATAAAATGAATCACATCACGTTGAGGAGGTGGTATTCCACACGTCCACGACCAACATTACCTCTTTTTAATGTGTGAAAGGGTAATAAAGAATATGATAGACACACAAACACACACACACATATATATAGAAATTTAATTATGTCATGAATTTCATATAGAAGTTTTTATGTCTTATATTTTTAATTCTAATAACCCTTTATACATTCCAGGGATCATGTGAATGAATCACATCACTTTGAAATGGAGATAATCCACACTTTCTTAAACAATGTTATCAATTTAAAACAAAATAATAATTTAAAGGATATGTATTGTAAATTAATTTAATTTGATTATTGAAATAATAAATATCATATGTAATGTATATAATTTTTTTTTCTTTCATAACGTCCAATCATGAATGATGGGAATTATAAAATGAACAACCATTATTTCATGAACCTGTAGTTCACGATACACAGAAACAATATATTCATTACCCATTATATGGAGGTGTGAGTAAGTGTAGGTAAAAATATTTACATAAAAAAATAATAGTATATTGATAATATTTTTTTATGAAATAATATAATAAGTGGATTACAGGTGTTAAATTATGGAAATGAAACTAAAAAGCATGGTAGAAGAAGTTACCTCTTAATCAGATAACTCCTTTTTGTTTGCTCAAAAGTATTCCCTGGAAAAATTTCATAAAAAATAGAGGATTCTGGGATTAGGGGATATATTTTAGATGATTAATTAGGTAGTGTTTGGATGATAAAATGTGGCTTGAAATGTATTAGGAAGGGGGAGAATTGATGGCCTTTTATAGGGATGGAAATGGACTCACTTGGTATTTTTGAAAAGAAGTTATGCACACGCATGTTCTTACATAATAAAAAGTAACAAAAAACCATAAAAACTCAATAATGGAAGTTTTTTCACTGAATTATGGACATCCAATGGGTCTTTTACTAATGTATAGGTCATTTGGGCCCTTAAATACAAGGTTTTGCAAATTTAAAGCCTTATTACACTTTAATCAATGTAATTAATTTCAATCACTGTCACTAATCATTTTTGTAAAAAATTAAGTTGATATTATTAAACAAAAATTATAATAAATTTTATAATGGTCTATGTATTTGTTTTAAAATTCAAATAACAGAACTGGAATAATTAATATCAACGCCAATCCCACAAACGGGTGAGTTAACTAGTTTTAGTAGATTATGTTCAAAATCTTGTTATGTTTTTATATTCAATTTCAAAGTGAAAATTTATAAAATAAAATAAATTGTATTAATATATTTATAATTTATCTTTTATCACTTGATGACATATTTTAAATATAATTTAACATAAATCATTATTTAAATGTAAATGTTGTTTTTAACTAAATTGCAGTAATTTTTACTATACAACAAAAAACGAGGTTTCTCAAAAAAATCCCAAAAATTCACCTTAGGATAATATTAAAATTATGAACTCAATAATGAATATTATTTTATTAAATTAAAATAATAAGAATGTCACAATTAACATTTATAATAGGTTCCCCATTAAAAGGTGGTAAAATTGTCATTATAAAAATATTGGTTTTTATGTGTGAAATAGGGTTTGTATTTATCTTATGCATATAAAACCTAATAGATAAATATAAAAAATATTTTATTGAATGTATAAAATATATATTTCATTAAAATCATTAATAAATTGTAATTATTAGTTTTTTATTATGGTAAAACTTTTTTGGAAGCATAAAGATAACAATATTTTTTATATACAATTAGTTCTTTTTTTAGTTTCTCATTAATTGTTATCCTATGAATTCAATTTATACTGGTGTAAACCATAATTCTCAGAATTAAGTTATTAATTTTCATGAAAAATAATTTAATGGCTAGTTTATATCATGTTATCTTTAATAATAATATTTTAATAATACATTGTTATTTGGTGAAACTCAGTCTTGTGTGTAACGTAAGATATCAAGGAAGGTTACTCTGGAATGTAACTCAAGATTTATCAGTGTTGCATGCATTAAAAGAAATATCATGAGTTGAGTTTATTTAAAATAGAAAATATAATGGAGTCACAAGATATTTTATTCCATTAGGTGTTTGTTGTTGTGTTTCATACACACTATTGAATACAAAGTTTTACATTAGAATTTTAGGGTGTTTCATTCTCCCCACCTTATGTAAATTTCATCCTCTTAATTTAAACTCAATTATGGTGATAGATTCATTAATAATTACTATGTTTGAAATTCCACATTGTGAGAAGGGTTCAGAAGTCATCCTCTATAAAAGAGAAAATGTAAAGTACAAAGGTTACATGGACTACAATCTACCTAGGTCTCTATGTAGGAGAACATTAGTTTAAATTAGAGATACACAATTAGAGGGAAAATTTCAATATTTACAGGGATTAAATGAGGTCATAAAAAAAACAAGTGACTGGTAAATATAAATTTTGGGGCCTCAAATACATAAGTCTATGATGATTTAGTAGACCGTTGGTTTAATAAAAATTATGGTATTAGGAAAACATTTTATTTTTAAGTCATTTTATAAATGTTGGGTAATTATTTTATTGACCAAGAATATATTGAAATATTTTTACATGATAAGTTCAAATTTCATTTAAAAAATCCTAACTTTTGGTTTTTCTTCTATCAAATTCTCATTCATCCCTCTTCTCCCAGAAATTAATTACCATTAAGGGTTTTGTATTCTTAAACAACTAATTTTTTTAAAGGTTCATAAGGCCTATAAAATAGTGATAAGTCTAACAATTTTTCTCTTACTATATTGAAAAACCAATATGGATAATATATTATCTCTAGTCTACAAGGAGACACTACTGGTTCAACATTAACATTTTTTTAAATTATTTAAAAAAACATTGAAAATTTAACTAGAACATTGCATAGGACAGTGGTTTCCATGAAACCATTATTGTCATTTAATCATGGGTTAAAGACTCATGACCTTGCTGGATTTGATTGGTTTTCACCCAGCTTATATGTTTTTCTTTTCTAAGACAAAATATTTATAATTTACAAAATAAATACGATAGATATCTATAAAATAAGGTTAATAACTAAATATCTCGTTAAATAATACAACCTCAATACATAAATATTTTATCCATTTACTTACACATAGGTCCTTCCTTGGTCTATGGTATATCAATAATATCATTCATTGTATTTATAAATCATGTCACCATATCCTCAATCGAAAATAACTTAGGTTTAACTGTTGATCATTCGTTGTGAAAAGAATTTTTAGTGTTTTTAAATAAAAAGTGTATTATCTAACGTATACCCCATTGGAGTGTCACACCAGGTGAACAATAATGGCTAATGTCATATACCAGGTTACCCCGAGTCAGGCCCGAAACATGTTACCCGATTTGTCACTCCATGGAATAATTATTCTAGAACCACTTCCACATGTAGTATCTATATAGGGATGGATTTCTAGGAATAACAACATAATATTACATAAAAAAATTATATGTTCTTCATCTATAATTATCCTCAAAGTCAACACTAGGGTTATGTTATCTAATCTATGTTTTCCTAAATATAGTTTCCATGGTTGTTACTAAACTTTCTTTGATACCAACTATAGTGACCTGACCTAAGAAGCCCCGAGCTGGTGTCTTATATCAACTACATTGGAATGATTACAATGAATCAAGCCCCAAAGGACTGATCAGTTTAGTAGTCTTAGTAAACCAGATAAATAAATGCATCTTTTATTTCAAATGACTACACTAATTACAACATATATTTTTTTTCTTCTTTCTAAATAAAAAACATTAAGGATAAATATAATTAATATAGTAAATATCTTCCAATATTACATTATAATTTTATTGGATTTATGGGGAAAGAAATATACTAATGGGGAGCTCAAATGTTGAGTAAGAGAAAAATATAGTGGAAACAACAAGGAATCAATGAGAGTAATAATTTGTGCATGGTAAATAAATGAACACACATAACATGTAATCAATAAACTAAATGGAAGTACATAAAAAATATGGCATGGTAACGATTATAAATATATTCCATTCAAATAAATAGATAAGGAAAAATCACTATGGGAATTTATGAAACTAAAATATATTACATATTATCAATGAACTGAATTGAGCTATATCTATAGATATGTCGATGAAAAATTTCATGGATGAATTATAACAGAATCTAATATAATGGGAAATGATTAATTGTTGGACTTCATGTTTCAGGAAAATGAAGACCTATTAAAATCAAGACCTTTCACAAGGGGGTTTAATTCTAATGGTAGAAACCCATTTTCAAAAACTATTTGTCTCATAAAAATCTGTCAATGCATCAAGGAGATATTTAATGTATGAGCTCCACCCATCATTACCTGTCCAAAAATTATTCATATTGAATAATCAAAAAAACTAATATGCAATATCAATTATCTTTATTGAATGATAAATATGTATTTATCAATAATTACCCATTTAAACATCGTATGTAAAATATTATACTATTTAGGCAATAGTAATATCCATTTTAAATGGTATGGGTAATTAGGATAAATTCAATCCATAAGGATCATATGAAATTGGATAATTCAAGGGGACTAAAAAATTAATTAATATTGATTATGTTAATACCATCCTTATATAAATCAATCAGAAACAATATATTGGAATAATAAGTATGGTATCAATCAAAAAATTTCACGTGGAGTAAAAAATAGAGGGTTATTTTGTTGAGGAAATAAAAGAATAAATTTTAAAAATATTATTAAAGAAAATATAATATTCAATTGAAAACCCTTTTAAATGTATTTTTCTTTGAAAATACCTTATGAAAAAATTTTCATAAAAAATTATCCTTTTAAACATAAATAGGAATATTCAATGAAATGATGGTGGATAAATCTGTTCAAGTTGTACAAGGTAAAAAAATATTCATTTAGTATGGAAAACAGATTGAAAATGAATCATTTAGAAAGAGGCATGATGATTCCTTTAAAAAATTGGTAATAGAAAAAAAGGGGTAAAAATAAATTATCCAAATAATTTTCATATATTTTTTGAAAAACATTTTAATAAAATGTGGTTTTTAGAAGAAAATAGGTTCTCAGAATAAAAAGAGAATTAAAGTCGGGTTTTCTTAAAAACATATTTAAAACATTTTGAGATGAAAATATTCGAAAATTGTACTAATACTCGGAAATGTTCATGAATAACCAGAGGAGAATAAACAGATTTATTAAAAAATGCTAATTTAATTTCCTAAAATAGAAATACCATTGAAATATTATTAATGTTATTATTGAGGAAAATAATCTTTAATCATTCCAAAGTAACTCATACAACATTGAAGCATTTTAAATAATAATCCCCATGAATGAATAATATTAGGTGAAATTATTAAATTACATTAATATAAATTAATTCATGATATAGTATATAAAAATTTGTTTTAGATACACAACACAAAAATATATAAGTGGAGAACATGACATTTATCTCACATATGCAAAATTTAGATATGAATCCTTTACCTTGTGATTAATTTTTGGTGAAAATACTTTAACATCCTGTATAATAAACATATGTTAATTTTATACTTTCTTGAGATCATTTTTAATGTTTATCTTTACATTTATTTAACTTATTAAAATGTTGTATACAACTACATAAACAATTATGTTTACATTAGGTGTTTTATCAAAATTTGGTTTATAAAACAACTTTGATAGGTAAACTATGGTCAAAGGGGTGAATATATAAAATCTATATTATAATAATCATGACATAATTATCATATTTATACATTAATTATAATTTTAAAATGATTCATTAAATATGGTTATAAAAAAGGAACCAATATAACAATCATGGAGATGATAGGTCGTATGTACGCATGAGTAAGATTCTTATTTTTCAATGATCATGTTGGAAAGAAGGTAAGTAGAATTATATCTTTTTATAAATATAAAAATATCATGAATAACATATTATGTAATCATCTATAATTATACATAAAATTATCAGGATGAAAATGGAATCACTTCATGTCGAGGAGGCAGTAGTCCACATGTCCATGATTGACATTATAACTTTGTAGTGTGTAAAAGTGTCATAATGAAACAGTGTTGTATAAATAAATAAATATTAATTGAAATTTAATTATGTCATGATTATCATATAGATATTTTTTATGTAGTATATGTTCAACTATAATCATACTTTATACATTCAATGGAATATATGAATAAACAACATCGCTTTGAGGGGGCAGTAGTCCAGACTTCCTCAAACGGTGTTATCATATTAATGAAAAATGGAAATAAGAAGGGAATGTTTTGTAAAATAATTTAATAAGAGTAAAGAAATAATAAATATAATATATAATATATATAAACTATGTGTCCATAATATTGGCTGACCAAGAAAATTTGAAATGGAAAAATGAACAATCATCGATTCGTGAGGTAGTAGTTCTAAATACGTAGAAACAATATTCTCATTACCTATTAGAAAAAGGTGTGTATATGTGTAGTAAAAATATAAACATTTAAAGATCCTATTATATTGATAATATTGGTTTTTTAATGAAAAAATGGAATAAGATGAGTATAGGGGTTGAAAAATAGAAATGATACTAAAAAGATAATGAGAAGACATTATCTCTTAATTGGGTAACTTCTTCCGGTTTGCACTAAAAATCTTCCTCGGAAGGATTTCTACCCCAAGGAAGGATTCTAGGATTAATGAAGGGATGTTTTAAGACTAATTTGGTTGATTTCGGGCAAGCCGGTGTGGATTTATAGGTGTGATGAATGTGGAGAGGGGTGACCTATTATATGGAAGGAAAAGGAACCACTTGGAATTTTTGAAATCAATGTAGGTAAAGACATCCTTATACCTAATAAAAAGTAATAAAAAACAATCCACACACAATAGTATAAGTTTAATTTCTGAATTAGAGATAGAAAATTGGTTTGGTACAAGTGTAATGATCATTTAGTCCCTTAAATATAAGGTTTTGTCAATTTTAAGCCTAATTACATTTTAATCACTATAATTAATTTTAATCACATTCACAAATGATTTTTGTCAAAAATTAAGTTAATCTTATTAGACTAAAAATATAATCCTTATTAAAATTCTCTATGTCCATTTTTTTAAATTCAAATCATAGAAGCAGAAAAATTATAATTAACGCTAATATCACAGATGTGCGAGTTACCCAGTTTTAGTAGAAAAATGTTCTAAAGATGGTTATGTTTTTATATTTAATTTCAATGTTGAATTGATTATAATAAAATAAATTGTATTAATATATGTATAAATTTTCCTAATATGAATTTATAATTAATTTTAATACAATTTAACACCAATCATTATTTAAACCAAAATGTTGTTTTTAAAAAAAATTTAGTTGCTTTTACTATTCATAAAAATGATGTTTTGTAGAAAAATCCATAAAAATAACCATAAGATAATTTTGAAATAAATAAATAAATAATTAATTTTATTTTATAAAATTAAATTTATAATAGTGTCAAAATAAATATTTAAAATAAGTTTTTCATTAATAGGGGTTAAAATTTCCATGATCAAAATATAGGTTTTTATGTGTGAAATAAGGTTTGTTATTATATTAATCTTATCAAATGTAATTGATAAATATCAAAAAAAATTGATTGAATATATAATACATATATTAGACTAAAATAATTCATAAATTGAAATATTTTTTTATTAAAGAAAAATTCTTTTGAGAGCAAAATAATAATAATATTTCTTTTTATATACAATTGGTTCTTATTTTTGTTTCTCATTAATTTTTAACCAATGAATTCATTTAATATTTCTAGAACCCATAATTAATATATGTTAGTTATTATTATTCATAATAACTAATTTAATGTCTAGTTTATATCTTATTATACCAAATAATAATATTTCAATAATAAAATGTTATTTGGTGAAACTCGGTTTTGTATGGAATGAAAGCTATCGAGAAAGGTATATCTTGCCTGTAACACAAGATATTTGGGTTTTTAATGTAATATAAGTAATATAATGTGTTGAGTTTGTTTAAAATAGTAAATATATACTGGATTCTCAAGATATTATACTCCCTTACACTTTTAGTGTTGCGTGTCATACACGCTATTGAATACAAAGTTGTACATTATAATTTTTGGGTGTTCCATTCTCCCCACCTTAACTAAATTTACTTATAGTAATTTAAAATCAATTTTGTTGATATATTTTTTAAAACTTCCTATGTTTGAAATCCCACATCATTATAAGGGTTTATATGTTATCCTCTATAAAAGAGAGAATTGATAGTACAAAGGTCACATGGACTACCATGTAACTAGGTCTCTAAGTAGGAGAACATCAATGGGAAGTAGAGATACATCAATGGAGTAAAAATTTAAAAATTTATAGAGATTTAATGAGGTAAAAAATCACAAAAAAGTGATTGACCAATATAATGTTGAGGGACTCAAGGCCATAAGTCTTTGATGATTTAGTAGACCATCGGTTCAAAAAAAATAATGTATCATTGAAACATTTTATTTTTATGTCATTTTCCAAATCTTGGATAATTATTTTACTAACCAACAATATAAGGTAATATTTTTACTTTATAGGTTTTAATTTCTTATAAAAAATCCTAACTTTTGGTAGTGTTTTGATCAAATTCTAATTCAACCCATTAATCCAAGAAATTAATTTCCAATAATGATTTTTTTTATTCCCAAACCACTAAAATAAACTTTTAAATTATTGTAAAGCTTATAAAATCACGAAAATTATAACTTTTTGTCTCTTACTATCTTCCAAAACCAACATGTTTAATAGATTAATCTATAATCATCAATGTGACACTACTAGTTCAACATTAACATTTTTTATAATTTGTTTAACTAAAAACAATGAAAAATTAACTAGGACATTGCCTATGTTGGTGGTTTGTGTAAAACCATTATGGTCCTTCAGACATGGGTTCAAGACCAACAACCTTGCTTAATTTTATTGGTTTAGACCTAAATTATAGGATTTATTTTTCTAAAACCAAATTTATATAATTTAAAAATGAAATATGATGTAAATCATTGAAATAAGGTTAATCTGTAAATATAGTTGTAACTAATAAATCCTCAACACATAAATATTTTATCCATTTACTTCCACATAGGTCCCCCCATTGTCCAAGGTTTATCCATAATATCATTTATAGTATTTCTAAATCATGACACCATATCTTTGATCTAATAAACCTTATTTTTAACCATGACCATTCAATACAATAATCCTTCATAGTATTTTGTAAAGAAAATGTGGATCATCCAAAAAATATCCCATAGGAGTGTCAAACTATGAGGAGAGTACAGATTGTTCTCATGTACCAGGTTACAACGAGTCAGGCCCAAAACACGTTTTTGCAGTTGTTACTCCTTGGTATACCTATGCGAGAACCAAATACACTTTTAGTATCAATATATGTATGCATTTCTAGGAAGACACACATATCCTATAATTTTACAATATTATAGGGTTTTCATAAATAATTATCCCCAAGTTCTACTGTATGTTTAAGTTATCTAATCAATATTTTCCTAAATCTAGTTCCCAAGGAATCTATTAAACATTCACTGATACCAAGAAAAACGACACGAATTTAGAAGCCTAGATTTAGTGTTTGTTATTAATTACATTAGCATGATTGAAAATAATCAATCCCCAAAGGACTGATCAGTTTTGTAGTCTTGGTAAAACATATACATAAATGACTCATTTATTTCAAATGACTACAATAATTACAATATAATTTTTTCTTCTTTTTAAATAAATAGCTTCGAGGATAACTCTAATCCATCTAGTAAATCTTCGCATATCTTACATAGTACAATTCTTAGATTTATAGGGAAAGAAACTTAATATTGGTGTGATGAAATGTTTAGTAGATAGAAAATATAGTGGAAACAACAATTAATTAATGGTATTACTAATTTTGACATGGTAAATAAATGAACATACATACCATGTAATCAATAAACTGAATGGAAGTACATAAAAAATATGGCATGCTATTAACTAGAAATAAATTCCATTGAAATAAATAGTTAAATAAAAAGTAAAAATGGAAGGGTATGAAAATAAAACACATGCCTTTTAATCAATGAATTAATATAAAATATAACCATATTAATGTTTGCAAAAAATATCATGGAATAATAATTAGTAAAACTAATATGAGGGAAATGAATAATTCATGGACATCATTTCTGAGGCACAGGAAACACTTTTAACATCAAGATATTTCAAAAGATGATTTAAAACTAAGGGTAGAAACCAATTTGTGCCACTATTTGTCTCATGAGACCTTGTCAATGCATTGAGGAGCTAAATAATGCATGGGCTTCACCCGTTATTTCTAGTCTAATACATTCCTCATATTGAATTATCAAAATAAAATGTACGACTTATCAATTATCCATATTGAATGAGAAATATGGATTTATAAATAATTACCCTCTTAATCACCATATGTAAAATGGTATACAGTTTGGGTAATAGTTATATCCAAGATAAATGGTTTGATAAATTTGGAGAAATTCAATGCTCAATAATCACATGAAATTGGATATTTGAAGGGTACTAAAAAATAAATCATGGAAGTGAATGTGAATGCAAACCTAGTCCAAATGAATCATAAACCATCTAGAGTAAGAATAAAGATGTTATCAATAAAAATAATTTCAGGACTAAAAATAGAGGATTATTTTAGTTGATAAAATAAAAGAATAACTTTTAAAAATATTCTTTATAAAAATATACTTTTATTTTCAAAAACCATTTGAAAATATATTTACATGAAAAAAACTTTGGAAAACATTTTATTTTAAAAAAATCCTTTTAAAATTGCAATGGAATATTCAAATAAATTACGGTCGATATATATATACAAGTCATATGAGGTAAAAAAATATTCTTTTTATATGGTAAAAGACATGAAAATTCCTTATTTGGAACATGACAATAAGGTTCCATTTAAATCATTATTAAAATAAAAAATGGTAAACCTATATTTATCAAAAAAAATTAGAAACATTGTTTTGAAATATTTTTTTAAAACATGGTTTTTAGAAGAAAATAGGTTCTCCGACTAAACAAATAAATAATGTCAGGTTTTCTTAAAATCGTTTTGAAAAAATTCTGAGTACGAAAGAGTACGAAAATGGAATTAATACTTAAAAATTATCAAGAATAACTAGAGGTGAATAGAATTATTTATTTAACAACGTTAATTTAATTTCCTCCAATGGAAATACAATTGAAAAATTATTATTGTTTTTGTTGAGGAAAATAATCATTAAACGAATCCAAAGGATCACATACCACTTTGAATAAATTTAAATCATAATCCACATGAAGTAATAATATTATATGAAAGTATAAAATGTCTTTAATATAAATTAATTGATGATATAATATATAAAAAATGTGTAGTAGATACAGTATAAAAAATAAGTATGTTGTAAACATGATATTTATCTCTTGAATAAAAAAGGTGCAATGAGAATACCTTACCTTGTGTTTCCTTTTTGGTGAGCATTATTTAAATACTTATATAACAAACTTATGTTAATTTTATACTTTATTTATAAATTTTTTCATTTTTATCATTAATGTTATTTAACATATTACTATTAAATAATACAACTACTTAAATAATAATGTTTACATCAGGTGTTTTGACCAAATTAAGTTTAAGAAATAACTTTGGTAGGTCAACTATGGTAAAAAAGGTCAATATATAACATCTATAGAACAAAAATTTTCACATACATAGCATATTTTAAATGTATTTTTATTTTAATTTCCATTAATGTTTTGTTTTGGGTGGTTTCCAAAGTTTTTATGGAGAGTAGGTGAGTTTTCATGAATTGGGCCAAACCGTGATCCCAATTCCTGATTTAAAAATAAATTTTGTTTCTTTTATAACTTATTCATTTTTTTAATATTTTTCACACATTCCAACTCATAAATGTCCTCCTATGATATATTAACACCAAAATTAAAATTTGGAGCCTTTGGAAATCCATAACCAAGGTGTATATGGGTTTTTATTTAAGCGGTTGGGCCTGCCCGAAAAACCAATTCCAGTTTTAAAAATAAAATTTTATTAATTAATAACTTATTCATTTTTAAGGGTTTTTTGGTGATTCAAATCCCCAAACACGCCCATTGAACCCAGCCGTGCGTCCAATATCCTCCCACCCTCTTTTCAGCTCATTTGCATCGCGGTTAGGTAGAAACTTATGAAGAACTCAAATTTTGGGAAGATTTATAAAGGTAATTTGTTTCCTTCATAACTCCTTAGATTCTTACTCTTTTACCCCATTAAAATTCCTAAATGATCTTCCTATCCTTGTTCGAACCTCCCTTAAAGGTTTTTGTATTTTTAATATCAGATACTAGTATTTTTGGGGGCGATTTATACAAGATATTTTAAGTAAGTTTTTCTCCTCCTTTCTTCTTTCAATTTGTTTAGGGTTACATCCAATGTACTTAGGGTTTCTTCCATTAACATTGAGGTTCCTAATGTCCAGGAAGTAGGGTATAAAAATTAGGGTTTTATCTTGTGTTTCATGGTCTGAAGTTATGGTTTTAGGTCTGTTTTACCTTCCTTGTGGTGCGGCGGTGGTGAGTTTGAGTTTTCGCACAAAGGATTCAAGGGTTTCCTTGGTTTTGGTAGATGATTACATTGTGTATGAAATCATTGTGAATTGGATACTGTTTTATGGTATTTTCATGCTTATTCGATTTTATTATTTCTCGAAAATAAAGTTTTAGTGGTGTTTGTATTTAAAATGAATCCTAAATGCCAATTTCATGTGAAATTGGGGGTTTTTCATAGAAATGTTTTACTAGTTTAATTGGGGCTACCCTATAAGTAACTAGTTGATTTTATGGAACTATAATAAGGATAAAAATACTGTTTTTAATGATTGTCCCTTGTGTTTATTTCTAAAAAACCTGGTTTTAATGGTGTTTGTGGACCACATGAAATTCTAAGAGTTGTGTTGTGTAAAAATAGAGACTTTGCAAGGATGTCCTTTCTTGAACCATATGGGGCTTCCCTAAAAATGATTTTGTGTTTTCACTGAAATGTAGTAGGATTAAATTTATTTTTTGGAAAATTAAAAATGTGCACATAGTATGCAAGTGAGGTTTATAAGGAGTTTTGTGTCCGAAACACTATGACATTTTGAGGAATTGTTTTATGAAAAATATATGGGTTTTGTTGCGTGTTTTAAGTGGTATAAAATGTGATAGCTACTGTATTGGTTGTTCTTGACCAGTAATGGTGTTTTATATTAAAATTTATTTATGTTGCCTGCTGAAATTTATTGAGCACAAAAGGGGAAGCCTGGGTACCTAGGTGGGGCGGATTTGTACTAGTACGACTAGTGGACCGGATGGGTTTTGTCCCTGTTTCACTTAGCATTTGGATAACGACAACTCTAACTAAACTATGTGGATGATTATTGGGGACCACTAGGTTATGGTTATGTTCCCTACTAGTGGCTCGTGCATGAGAAAGAATTTTTCTATGGTTACTTTACACCGAGGTAAGAGGTACATAGGGCCCAAGACAACCTAGTGCCTAGGGGTGTTCCCAATGTTGTTGCTCATTGGATTTGTAGTATTTACCCCTTTCTTAGTGTGTGTTTGGATGTAAACTACAGTATCTAACATTTCTATTTTAATGTGTTAATATTATGAAAATTTTGGATTGAAAACTATTTTCAATTTGAGGTTTCATTTCATGAAATTTTAACAGTACTTTTCCTTGCGTTTGAAAACTGCTTGCTTTTTCACATTGTATTTCTTACTCTTTGAAATAATTGGGTGGTATCCTACTGGGCTTAGGGTCACACCCTACTTACACCCCTTGGGTGTAAGTAGACTTGGTTATGTTTGATTCAGGTGAAGGAAAGGCTAAGGGTGATGGAGGTTCATGGTGTTAGTTCCCATCCTTGGTGCGGAGTTGTGGAGATAGCATGGGGGTGATGACCTCCAGTCGTGTGGAGTCCTTGGGGCTGTCTTGATGCTATAATTATTTTTATTTTGACCACTTTTATTATCTTTAAACCAATGTAATCAGTTCTGGTTTTTACTTAAGTCTATTTTGGCTCAAAAATTTCAGATTTATATTATGGATTTTTTTTAATATTTTATGCTTTCATACTCGGGTAAATCATTCCCAAACCTAAATTAATGATACCCGGGCACCTATGCCAGCCCGTGGGGATAGGTAATGCCCTTCGGGTCATGTCACATGCTGGGTTTAGTGCCAGTTTTGGCGGTGACCAGATTTGGTTCATGACAAAATGGTATCAGAGGGAGGTTCGCTCCTTTGGTCCTGTTATTTGGGGAAGAGTCAGCATAGTCTGGAGCTAGGATTTTTGGGACATGTAATCTCAGTCATGGGTAGTGTTCCTAGCTAGCACACCTCATGATGGGATTCAAGTCACCATGGGAAGTATGGAATTATCAGAGTCCTTTGGTTTTCATGGTTTAATGATGACTATGGGAAATGAAAAGAGAGTTGGGCGAATAATCTCAGTGAGCTCGCAGAGCCTGGAAATCCATGTGGAGCCATGGATATTTCCCTAGAATAATCTCTATGACGGAGAAGTGATTGGAATATGGCTGCCAACCATATGTACAAGTCACCAACTGAAACTAGTTTCCTCTCACATTGTCTTGTGTCTCTTTGTTTTGGAATCTTGGAAACTTGTTTTTTTAAGAAAAAAAATTACATCACTTTAAGGAGTGTGAATTTTTGTGAAGTTATTTTTTTAGTAAAGTGAAAATGGTTTTATTTTCTTAATGACTATAAATGAAATTTCAGAATTATTTCAAAAGGGAAAATTATGTGTTTACACCTCTTTTGATGGTATGAACTATGTTAATTGGGGTTTTAAAAATATGTTTCTAGTCGAATTTTTTTAAACCATGGAAAAGTGTTTTGGATTGAATTAAGTGTTCTAGAATTCTTGTGTGGGGGGTTGAAGATGGATTTTGGGTTTGGTGACTACTCAACAAAAAAAAATTATGAACTTTTAGAACCTTGTCTTGAAATGAGAAGAGTTGAGTTCTTAATTAAATGGAGATTTATGAAATGGTGTTTTTCATGAAATTATAAGTGTTTTGAAATGGGTTGAAATGTTTTGAAATGTTTGTGAAAGGCATGAATATGTGCTTTTATTGAATTGTGGATTCTTTTCTAAATGGTTGTGTCCTTATGAAATGTTTTGTAAGATGTGAATTGGGATTTTGATCTCATTGTTAGCAGTTTTGAGAAAAAGGTTGGGTTGGTTGACTATTTTGTTTTTGAAAGTGGAAGGAAGTTTTGTTTTACCCTTTGGTATTTCCACGAGTGACCACATGCATGGGGTTATATGGGATGATGGATGGTTGATGGCATGACTGGATGAGTGCTGGGATGGATATGAGGAGGGTGCCCGGTGTGGCACAAAAACATGCATGTGTGAGGCCCATGGGGTACCATTGGTGGATACGCTTACTGCGAAACTGTTTGTTTTCAAAGAATTGGTTTTAAAGAAAAACATGATGTCTTGATGAATAGTTTGGTATGGTTTGTATTATGGGTTTTTGAAAATGTTGATGTTGTGGGATGTTTTGATTTCAAGAACCCCTTCTATTTGAGCTGTGTTTTGGGTTTTTGTTTGGTCGGTAAGCTGTGTTGTAGGGACGGTTAGTGGTCTCTTTTGAAAAACAATTTTGGGATGCCTTTACAGTGGTTCCCTTCATGTGTTTGGATCTGGTTTGTGGCAAGTTTTGACCAATGGACCAGCTTGGTTGGGTCCTTGGGTTCTCTCATTGGATAAGGTATGCCCCCAATATGGGTTAATGCACAACTAAAGTGCAACCCGTTTTGTTTTGCCATTGAAAAATCCTCTAGTTGATCAACATAAAGAATATTTTATCAAACATTTTTTTATTGAGTCTACACCCATTCATTTCGCTTATTTGTGGATCCTCTTGTAGTGGGATAGTGCTTGTTGAAGGTTGAAAGAGACCTTAGTTTCTTAAGTTTCATGATTCATAAAAGGTGGGAGTGTTCTTTCGTTGTTATTATGGATGAGTGTCTTGATGGTGTCTAAGAGGGCCTCTGGGTTCTTTATAGTTTCTTTGAAGAAAGAGTTATTATTAAAACACCAATTCTGAGATTTCGGTCATGATAGGATATTGTGTCCACTTTTTGGACTTATCTGTTGTTTAGGGACTTTGAATATGGTCCCGTTCCATGTACTGATTCTATCAATCGCAAGGGTCATGTTCGGTGACGCATTGTGATGTCGTCTGCTCCTTTGACCATAAAGGTGAAGGTCACACAATCCTATAAGGTTCTATGTTATGTTGGGATTATGTCTCCCTTGGGAAAAACATCAAATCCTCTATCTTAGAGGAAGGTGTTTATACGTGTCTTTCCCTTCTGTTGTTTCTCACCCAAAGAAACAAGGTGCGATGTGTGTGCATCTTCTGATCCCTTGTTTCAGTGAAATGTCTATTTTTTTTAAAGTGGGTTATGAAGTGTTTTATGTCTTGATGAACCCATCGGGGTATGAGGTGTAGTTGTTTGTGGAACCGAAAGAAGAAGTTCCACATAGGGGTTTCAATAGCCTAACTGCGTGGCTGAAGATGCTTCAATATTTTGAGCTCCAGCCATAGGTCTCGGAGAGAAGCAGGCGCGTAGTCAGGGGAAACACCAGTGTTGTTTAAACCCTTGTACAATTTCATATCCTTAATGTGGAAGATAGAAAGTGTTTAAACCTATGGTTTCATCATCTTCCTTATGTTGTTATCATTCGGTGGAAATAGGTAGAGGGCCTTGTACCCATGTCACCGCCTAATGTCTTTCCCTCCCACGTTGGTTTCCATTGAGTCATTGGAGAATGGTTTGAAATTTGGCTAGAAAGTTTGAGCACACATTTTTGCACGATTAGTAGTGTAAGTGTGCTAGGAATCCACGTGGAAAGAATTATCAGCATAGTTAGTGAATGGTTTCCCAAACCGTGCGGACCAACCCTGCACCCTTCCCAAATCGTAAAAAAATGTGTCTTTCTGTGTCGGCCCATGCTGGTCAGTTAAGATGGTTGGTTCTTATGGTGGGAAGACCCACTGTGGGTATCATGTATACTATTTTGTAAATTTTTAATTTATGTATACTCCTTGTACTAGGGAGTCTGTTTGGGCCTCCCCCTATTAGTGTCTTGATTCTGTCTCCGGAAAAAAAAAATTAAGTTGTCTTTTACAGTGGTGAGCCCATTTGTGTCTCTTCATACGAGTAACTCATATTTTTCCTTGGTTTTGTATGGGAAGTAGGGATTATGATTTGGATATATCTAACTAACTACATCTTACTTTGGTAAACATTGATATTGGAGAGTGACCAATGGTTTAGTTATAGTAGTGTAAGTGTAACCTTGTTCGATGTTGTTGTTTATTTGGGTAAATTTATTGAGTATTGTTCAGATTGTGTTTGAGGAGTTTTCAATTGGGATAGAGCCTGAATGTGTTTGATTCTTTCAGGAAAGTGGTTTAAATCTGGTTTTTGAGAGTCTTCCTTCCTTCATTGATCATTGGAGGTGTTATGGCCTTTCAGGGAGAAACCTGGCAAGAGAGTACCTCTTGGCTTCTCAGTTGGGTTTGGTTGTTGCTTTGGCCTTACTGTGACTTTCCGGGGCAGAATGTTTTCATGGTGGGGATAATTGTCACATAAAAATATTATTTTAAATGTATTTTTATTTTAATTTCCTTTAATGTTTTGTTTTGGGTGGTTTCCAATGTTTTTATGGTGAGTAAGTGATTTTTCATGAATTGGGCCAAACCGTGAGCCCAATTCCTGATTTAAAAATAAATTTTGTTTCCTTTATAACTTATTAATTTTTTAAAATTTTTTACTCATTCCAACTCATAAATGTCTTCATCTGATATATTAACAACAAAATTAAAATTTGGAGCCTTTGGAAATCCATAACCAAGGTGTATATGGGTTTTTATTTGAGGGATTGGGCCTGCCCGAAAGCCCAATTCCAGTTTTAAAAATAAAATTTGATTAATTAATAACATATTCATTTTTAAGGTTTTTCCAGTGATTCAAAGCCCCAAACACGCCCCTTGAACCCATCCATGCTTCCAATATCCTCCGAACCACTTTGCAGCTCATTTGCATCGCGGTTTTGGAAACGTCTGAAGAACTCAAATTTCGGGAAGATTTATAAAGGTAATTTGTTTCCTTCATATCACCTTAGATTATTACTCTTTTCCCCCATTAAAATTCCTAAATGATATACCTATTCTTGATCGAACCTCCATTGAAGGTTTGAGTATTTTTAAAATCAGATACTAGTATTTTTGGGGGCGATTTATAAAAGTTTTTTTAAGTAAGTTGTTCTCCTCCTTTCTTCTTTCAATTTGTTTAGGGTTACATCCAATGTACTTAGGGTTTCGTCCATTAACTTTGATGTTCCTAATTCCAGGAAGTAGGGTATAAAAATTAGGGTTTTATATTGTGTTTAATGGTCTGATATTATGGTTTTAGTTCTGGTTTACCTTCCTTGAGGTGCGGCGGTGGTGCGTTTGAGTTTTCGCACAAAGGATTCAAGGGTTTCCTTGGTTTTGGTAGGTGATTCCATTGTGTATGAAATCGTTGTGAATTGGATACTGTTTTTATGGTATTTTCATGCTTATTCAAATTTATTATTTCTGGAAAATATAGTTTTTGTGGTGTATGTATTTAAGATAAATCCTAAATTCCAATTTCATGTGAAATTGGGGGGGTCTTTCATAAAAATGTTTTATTAGTTTAATTGGGGATGCCCTATAAGTAACTAGTTGATTTTATTGAACTATAATAGGGATTAAAATACTGTTTTTAATGATTTTACCTTCTGTTTATTGCTGAAAAACCTGGTTTTAATGGTGTTTGTGAACCAAATGAAATTCTAAGAGTTGTGTTGTGTAAAAATGGAGACTTTGCAAGGATGTCGTTTCTTAAACCATATAGGGCTGCCCTAAAAATGATTTTGTGTTTTCACTAAAATGTAGTAGGATTACCATTATGTTTTGGAAACTTAAAAATGTGCACATAGTATGCAAGTGAGGTTTATAAGGTGTTTTGTGTCCGAAACACTACGAGATTTTGAGGAATTGTTTTATGAAAAATATAAGTGTTTTTTTGCATGTTTTAAGTGGTATAAAATGTGATATCTACTGTATTGGTTGTGTTTGACTAGTAATGGTGTTTTATATGAAATTTTATTTGTGTTGCATGCTGAAATTGATTGATAATAAAAGGGGAAGATCAGGTACCTAGGTGGGGCGGATTTGTACTAGTACGGCTAGTGGACCAGATGGGTTTTTTCCCTGTTTCACTTAGAATTTGGATAATGACAACTCTAACTAATATATTTGGATGATTATTAGGGACCACTAAGTTATGGGTATGTTCCCTACTAGTGGATCATGCACGAGAAATGATTTTTCTATGGTTTCTTTACACCGAGGTACGAGGTACATAGGGCCCAAGACAACCTAGTGCCTAGGGGTGTTCCCAATGTTGTTGCTCATTGGATTTGTAGTATTTACCCATGTATTAGGGTGTGTTTGGAAGTAAATTACAGTATCTAACATTTATATTTTAATGTGTTAATATTATGAAAATTTTGGATTGAAAACTATTTTCAATTTGAGGTTTCATTTCTTGAAATTTTAACACTACCTTTCCTTGCGTTTGAAAACTGCTTGCTTTTTCACTTTGTATTTCTTACTATTTGGAATCATTGGGAGGTATCCTACTAGTCTTAGGCTCACACCCTACTTACACCCCTTGGGTGTAAGTAGACTTGGTTATGTTTGATTCAGGTAAAGGAAAGGCTATGGGTTATGGAGGTTCATGGTGTTAGTTCCCATCCTTGGTGCGGAGTTGTGGAGATAGCTTGGGGGTGATGACCCCTAGTCGTGTGGAGTCCTTGGGGCTGTCTTGATGCTATAATTATTTTTATTTGGACCACTTGTATTATCTTTAAACCAATGTACTCAGTTCTGGTTTTTTTACATAAGTCTTGTTTGGCTCAAAAATTTCAGATTTATATTATGGATTGTTTTTAATGTTTTATGCTTTCATACTCGGGTAAATCGTTCCCAAACCTAAATTAATGATACACGGGCACCTGTGCCAGCCCGTGGGGATAGGGAACGCCCTTTGGGTCATGTCACGGGCTGGGTTTGCTGCCGGTTTTGGCGGTGACCATATTTGGTTCGTGACAATAATAATGAAATATTTATCATATTTATGCATCAATTATAATTTAAAATCAATAATTATATATTTTTATAAAAAATTAATCAATATTATAATCATGGAGACTTTAGGCCATAAGTACGCCTAGGTAAACTTCTTATTTTTCAATGGTATTTTTTGAAAGAAGGTAAGTGCAATTATATCATTCTAGAATGATAATAACATCATTAATATAGTATTATTTAGTCATATATACTTATATATATAATTATCAATATTTAAAAGCAATCACATCATATCTAGGAGATGGTAGTCCACACATCCCCGACCGACATTATCACTTTTTAGTTTGTGAAAGTATAATAAAGACAATGACATGTATATATATATAACCAAAAAAGTAATTATGTAATTAATATAATATATCTATTTTAATGTATAATATGTTCAATTATATTCATCATTTATACATTCTATGGATCATGTGATTGTATCACATGTCTTTGAGGTGCGGTATTCCACACTTCCTGAAATGATGTTGTTGTAATAATACAAAATGGAAAGTAAAAGGGTATGTGTTGTAATATAATTAAAGAAGATTAAATATATAATAAATATCATATATATATATATATATATATATATATATATATAGTGTGTCCATCATAATGGACATCCTTGAATGTTTAAAATTGAAAAATTAATATTTCATCATTTTGTGAAGTAGTAGTTCGCCATACACAGAAACCTTAAGTTTGTTACCCATTAGATAGAGGTGTGTGAGTAAGTGTAGGAATAAAAAATAACATAATAAATAATAGTATATTAATTATAATAGTTATGTTATGAAATTATAGAATAATAAAATTATACGGGTTTAAGAATAGAAATGAAACTAAAAACCATGAGATAAGACTTCACTTCTTAATCGGGAAACTCCTTTTGGTTTGCAACAAAAGTGTTCCTTGGAAGGATTTCATCATAATGGAAAACTTATAAGATTGGGGGGGGGGTATTTTGGAAGGAAACTTGTGTAGATATCTTGTGATAAAATTTTTTGTGATAGGTGTGAGGAATGGGGATAGGTGGTGTCCTATTATGGGGAAGCAAAAGGACTCACTTGGAATTTTTGAAAAAAAGTTAGGTATACACATGTTCTTACTTAACCAAAAGTCATAAAATCCATAAAAACTCAATACATGATGGTATATTCCCGAATTATTGTTAAAAAATTGGTTTTGGACAAGTTTCATGGTTATTTGGTTTCTTATTTATAGGATTTAGTCCATTTATAATCCAAATCACACCTTAATAACTGTAATTTTTTAATAACCTTCACTAATCATTTTTGTGAAAACGTAATTTAATTTTATTAGAGTAAAAGTATAATCCTGATTACAATGGTTTGTGTACATTTTTTGAAATTAAAATCCTAGAAGTGGAAAAATTACAATTAATTCCAATATCACAGATGGGGAAGTTAACTTGTTTTTGTAGAGAAATGTTCAAAAGATTGTTATGTTTTAATATGCAATTTCAAAGTGAAATTTATTCTAATAAATTATATTGCATTAATATATTTCTAATTTATATAATATTACTTTATAAAAAAATTAAAATATAATTTAGTTCCAATCGTTAATTAAATGAAAATAATATTTTTAATTAAATTGCATTATTTTTTACTATTCATCAAAAATGGTGATTCTCAGAAAAATCCAAAAAATTCACCCTTGGATAATCATTACATTTTAAACTCAATAATGAATTTTATTTTATAAAATTAAATTTATAATTTTGTCACAATTAATATTTTATATAGGTTCTCTTATAAAAGGATGTAAAATTGTCTTTGTCAAAATATAGGGTTTTATATGTGAAATTGGGTTTGTTCTTATATTATTCATATCAAATCTATTAAATAAATATGAATAATATTTTACTAAATATATAACATATATATTTTCCTTAATATCATTCACTTATTTTAATTAGTTATTTTTATTATTGAAAAACACGTTTAGAAGTATAAAAATAATAATATTAGTTTTATATCCAATTGGTTCTTATTTTCATTTCTGTTTAATTATTAACCAATAAATTCACTTTATATAGGCTTAAACCATAATTTTTATATGTTAATTATTAATATTCATAAAAACCAATTTTATGGCTAGTTTATATCATATTATATTAAATAATAATATTTTATTAATATATTACTATTTGGAAAAACTTGGTCTTGCGTGTAACACAAGCTACCAGGGAAGTTCGCTCTTGCATGAAATACAATCTATCTACATGATGTGTGCATTTCGAGAAATATCATGTGCTTAATTTATTAAAAATAGTAAATATATAGTGTAATCAATGGGTATTACATTCTCTTACGCATTTGGTTTTGCATGTCATACACACTATTGAGTAAAAAGTTGTACTTTAGAATTTTGGGGTAATACAAAAGATCTCCCATTTAGTACTATTCCTAGACAAACAATACATTTAAGCATTCTTAAAGAAAAATGGAAATGAAACATAGGAAAGGGTGATCTCAAATTTTTATTATGTGTAAAAAATAGATATATGATTAATCACTTAAACACGACATGATCATAAGGGAATGATTACATGATCTTAAAATTTGAAGGCCATACCCTACTTAACATATATTATTATCTTGAAACATTTCATAAATCATGGTAATTCATAAGATCTGAATCAGAAACTAAATCAATGAACATAATCAATGATAGAAACATATATACATAAGAATGAGGAAACAATATAAGCAAATAACATTGTGAAATTTTTTAAATAGAAATAGGTCCACTCATCAAGTTAAGGACATGAAATCCAGCCCCCTCATAAAATTATGAGCATTAAACCATATCCGCGCATAAAATTATGGAAATGAAAGCAGTTGAAAGAATAACTATATAGAAATGAAATTAGGCCCATGAATAACTTTATACACATGAAACTAGGTCCTCGCATTTTAGCCTAACTTAAATAACTCATCAGTTATACATATTTACCCAATGTATCAAAGGGTTATAATGCGATCTCACGTCCTCCATTTATAATAATACCACCGATCAGATAAGAAACCATAATTATGTGTTCTAAAAGATGATAAAATATTCAACTTATTATAAAAAATAAATTCAATAGGTTTTCATAAATATTCCATCATAGTATAATTTGAGGAAAAGAAATGGATTCAATAAACATTTCATCAATTCATCAAAGCATAACCAATGGAAGAGAAATGAGTTTCATAAACATATTTTCATCATATAAATAACTGATTCACAAAAATAATAAGGATGGTACCCTTTAATCATATCCATAATAAATATTATGTAATATCAAAGGATGCCATATCATATTTAAATTGATTTTGAAAGATGACATGGAACATTTATTGAGGAAAATAATATTCATACACTGAAAAATCATATTTAAAATAAAAAAATTTCAAAATACCAAAGAAAAAATATTAATTGAAAATAATCATGAAAACTTTTAAAGTAATATTTAAATCATTGAGTGGTTATTTTGAAAGAAAACTCTATTTATGTTGTACACATTTAAATGAATATTCATTTCACATTTTCTATAAAAATGGCAGAAGAGACTTGTTTAGAATGAACAAAGTATATAACTTTTAAATAATTCTGTAAAAATTAAAACATGTCAAAAATCACTTTAATCCATCATTTTATAATTTTAAAATCTTTCATAAAAATATTTATAGAAAACATTGACATGGATGAAAAAGTATTTTCGACCAAAGAGATAAATGAAGTCAATATTTCTTAATACAATTATTTCGATCTCTTGAGTACATAAAGATAGTAATATTAAATGCAACATGTATTATATAAATATTTCATTATTATAATAAAATACATGTGTTTAATTAGATATAATTGATAGTGTTTCATCATCAAAATCCTAATCATAAACAATCTTGATAAATAATGAGTTCGCATCACATATCTTTTACCACTTTGGTAATCCGTAAATCATAAGCCCTGTGAAGTAAAAAACGTTATATAAATAAAAAAATAACCATAATATTCATAAGGCTAATCATATAAGAAATTAATGGGAAGAATATACCATACACAACATGAACAAGTGGTGAAACTGTTATGTGACCCATGGAAATAAAAGTGAGATGAAAATACCCTTACCACTTTGGAAATCTTTAATTGTTAACCCAAATTAAATAATACCATAAAACTAAAAAATAAATGCCATGAAAATACTTTGATTAATGGTATAAAATTTCAAATTTGAAGTGTTTACACCACACAAAAGGAACAAATTGGGAATATGAAATATGCCTCCCATAAATAAAAGGGATATAAGAAATCACTTACCTCATGTCTTGAATTTATTCATAAAAATTTGAACCTGCTATATTATAAAAATAGATTTATTATATTCCAATCCAAAAAACCATAAACCAATATTTTATACTGTGTATTGTTTACTTATTTCCTCTTATTACTTATTTTTTGACAATTACATGTTAAAATGCTTTGTAGAGTAAAAAATGCTTTGTTTTTCATGAATGATTTGGTTTAGTATTTTAATTCCATCTAATTTGATAATGGTTCCATATATGTATAATTATTAACATTATATAAAAATAATATTGATTAATTATATACCTATTAGTATTAATCCATAAAATTTAGAGATATAAAATGGATTACACTATTTAGGTATATGGTAGGGTGTTCGTTCACATGAACAATGTTCCCATTTTCTCGACAGATGGAATGAAAAAAAGGTAAAAAAATATTTCAAATATATAAAATAAGTTATATATCATATATATAATATATATTAATTTAATATAACCATATTAGCATCCATATAAAAATAAAATGAAAAAATTATCACATCACTTCATGGAGGTGTTAAACCACATGTAGACACGGGTGACATTATTGTTTTCTAGTGGATTGGATGGTAAGAATATAGATATGATATTATAATTTCATGAGTATTAATTTTTCATATATTTCATATATTGACATTAAAAAATAATTTTCTCCTCTATGAAAGGTGGCGATGGAAAAAAAAATTACATTGATTTGTGAGGTAGTAGTTTTTTGTACACACAATCGATATTTTCATTTTGCATTCGATAGAGGAGGAGATTGGCATAGGTTATTACATTAACCAAATAAAATCTCTGTATCTAGTAGATAATAGTGTTATTATATTTTAATTATTAATACATTAATTATTATGGAAAGAGATTAATTTAAAAATAAAGAGTTTAAGAAGACAATTACATTTGTTTAGAACAACCATCTTTAGATATATTATTAAGGAACCTAGGGATGGTATTTTAGGAATAAAATAATCACTAGAATGTGGATTAGGTTTTTTTGGAGCTATATTTTTATGTGTTTTCTGATCCAAATAGATTAATATGTATGAACAAGCAAGGGGAGGAGGTTCAATTTTATAATTAAAGAGGAGTGAGATTTTTGTAAATACCCCAAAATATTCAATAACGGGGAGTAACTCTAAAGAAATGGCCTTAAAAAATTTATAAATAATATAATATATGGTAGATATTATTGAGTCACATCTATACCATAAAAAATGTATGTTTTAAACCTCTTATTCCCAAATTTTATTTGTTTAATCACTTTTACCATTTGACTTTCACTCCGGTAACTATTCTCTTTTTATTTACCATGTTAATTTATCCTATAAGCCTAAAAATAAAATGATGAATATTATATAATTTTTAATCACTGATTCTTAATATTAAATTCAATTCATTAAACAAAAGTCATATGTGCATGGAATATTAATTTTAATACTATCACATGTAATATCTGAAGCCTCATTTTAACTTTATTCACAGTAAATTATTTTTATTGTGTTTACTATTGATTATGAATAAAAATTCAATTGAAATTATTAAACAATATTAATTATTATCATTCTAAATTTGGAATCAGTTTTTACAAATTGAAATCACTTAATTTGAGTAATTTTATTTAAAATTAAACACATTGACGTGATGAAAAACTAGTTTTCCAATGACTTTTTTTAATCAGTATAAAATTATTTAATTTCAAAATTGAATTTAAATTTTAATTAAATGATAAAAATTTGCTTAATAAATATATAATTTAAATTAATTTAATTTAAAACCATTATAAAACAAAATTTTACCTTTTAATTATTTAAATGAAAATGTAATTTTTAACAAAAATCAACATTATTTTACTATTTGGGGAGAGGTGTTGTGGTGAAAATTTATTCTTGGAAAATATTTTTTCCTGGTGTGGAATATTAGAAAAAAATAAACTTCTATAGATTACATTATCAAGAGAATAGGATTACACTTGGTGTCTCAGTTCTTGTGCAATACTGATCTTAAGTAGCAAATCTTCTACCATCTATTCATTGAGGGGTAATGAGAAAGATTCATTTGGCACTTGTTTTGGACTTTTACATGTACTAACTATCCAAATTTTTTGGCCACTGACATTCTCAACATCTGGTTATAAGAGAAAACAACTAATTGCATGGAATGAAAACCCCAAGCATGCATCCTGGTAGTAGGGCATTGGTGTATCTGCAAAATTATAAATAGAGCCCAGTTCGAGGGACTTTCATGCTCATGTGTTTCCATCACTGTAAGAATTAGTGTCTTAATGATTGACCTAGGAACCACCTTTAAGCACTTGGAGGATGCCCCATCACTAATATCTATCCTCGGTACCAACCAGATCACACTCGCACCACCTAGACTCCCCACTGAAAGATGGGTCAAGTGGAATTCTTATGTTTTTGGGATAAAAATCAATACTGTTGGGTCATATAGCTCTAGAATCATGTAGAGAGGTGGTTTAGTCTATCATTATATAGGATCTAAAATAGTTTCATTCTTGGACCACTTTATGAATGGGTGTTCTTTACAAGCTAAAGCGAATGCATTACTTTCAGTCCTGGAATTGTGCATGATGTGGAACATACACATTACAGCACTGGAAATGGATTCACAGGTTTTAATTAATTATCCTCTAGGACAAAACTCTACCCCATGTTCAATTATCTACCAAGTTCAAAAGTGTATAAATCTAATTCATAAAGGCATGAAGGTTTCCCACACTTTTGGAGAAGGAAATAGAGCAGCTGAGTATCTCGCATCAAGAGTTCCCTTAGATGATGGTATATTCTGTTTTCAATAACACATGGTTCTTCCATTATGACGGTATGAGCATTGTTATTGGGGGCACACTTGGTGTGAACTTATTTATTCTCCCATAGCCCCATTTTTATTAGGTTACCTAATTTCAGGGGTAATCTCTTCAATTAAATAAAAAATAATTATTTGGGTGGTGGAGATAAACTTATTTTTGAATCATATAAAAACATTAGAAAATTTTATGTACATATTTATCAATGTATTTTATTTTTATAAAACACTCATAAATATTTATTTAAATTTCTTTATTTCTATTCACTCCACCATGTTTAACTTCTTGGTTATAATGGTGTTGTTTAAATAATAATAATAATATTTTATTGTATCACAATAAAATTAATGGTTATGTGTAGAATATACTATAATAATTAAATCTATTTTAAAAAAATATTTCATAAAATATCATGGAATTAAATTATACCCCCCCAAAAAATTAATTTGACCCTAAAAATTATGTCACTATGATAAAATTATGTGAGGATACTTATGTATTATCATATTTTAAGGTTTCCACATTACTTTCCAAAATTTTAGTTTCTCCATAAAACATTATGCTGGTTTTTTGTCTTGTTTGATGGAACTTTTTCCCAACGATCCATGATATAAACTATTTTTTTCTTTATAAAATTTATATTTCTCTAGTGATGAAAATTCTAAGTTCATAACATGTGATGTTTTTGGTATGTACTTCCATAGCAGAGATACCTGTAATACATAATGATATAATGGGAGGTTCAGTGGTATCTCTAATTGATAAGATACCATCCTGTTACAATTAAGAGAATAAAAAGACAAACATACATAGGTATCGTATTCCCCTTCCTTCCAAACATCATTACCTTCTTCTAAAGAGATATTCTATGGAATATCTTATCACTAACTTCATGATCCATATTTCACCAATTATTTTCATCAAATACAATTCATCAACATTGAGATTCTATGAGTTTTTGTTTAAGGGATTTACCTTTCTATTCTATTTATTCATCTTTATCCAGTCAAAAGAGTTTTATTTCCCTAATTTATTCTCATCACGCTGGTATTATACATTTCTTTCCATATAGATCTTCATAAGGAGTCTTCTGATATCTTGAGTTAATGTTAAATTCATAAGAAAATTACACTTAATGAAGTTATTGATCCAATAATCCTTTGAAATTCACAAATAAATATATTAACATGTCTTCTAGAGATTGATTGGTCCTCTAAGACATACCATTTTTCTATGTGTGAAAAGCTATACCAACATTCATCTCCATATCCAAAACCAGTGATTTTTCACCAAAATAATGAGGTAATCCTCAAAAACCTATTAGATATGATTGATATTTCTACTCCATGCATTATTACCACTTTATAAATGTATAATAGAGTAAGTTTATCAATAGAAAAAAATTTCCAATGGAAATGAAGTGTGCTAACTTCCTAATATAAAAAACTATAACCTCCATTTAGATATTTTGGTAAGTCTATGAAAAAAAATCCTATATTGATTTTCCCATTTCCATTTCTATAGAGTACAAAGTTTTACAATCCCTTTAGTGTTTAGACTCTTGATATTAACATGATGACATAACAAGGACCGTTATAAAATTATATATTGATTTAGAATATCAAATATAATTTTATTATTTTAGAATCAATGTATTGGGAGGTAATCGATTCCCATAATTATATGAAATTTTATTAAAGGATGAATAATGATATTTTCATTGGGTTCATTCATACAAACATAGAAATAAAATTCTCAACTCTAGGGGGGATAATAATTTTTCTCTATGTTCCCTTTTCCCTTGTATTCCATGGTTGTCATGTCATAATATCCTTATTATCCCTTGGATTAGGGCACTTATTCACAAAATTCCAAAAATTTATGCATTTAAAGAACTAGAGTGTGGGTGGTGAATTTTTTTGATCTATACCTCTATTCATTTCATTTTTTGTCCTATTCACATTACATATAAATTATTTTTCATGATGGTTGGGATTCCGACAATTGAAACACCTTTTTGTTCCTTCCAAGAATTAACCTGAGTGATTCTTCCCACATTTTGGTAGGTATAAGGTCTTTAATTTTTCTTCACCACATGTTACAAATCATTATAACATCAATTAAAACCCATATTTATTTTTTTATCACCAGAACCATCAATATTTCCATCATCCATTTCTACTTTGGGTGAACATATAATGAAATCTTCATAAATTCCAAATACCCTTATGGATAATTCTATTCATCGAATTGGTTTTAATCCATTGAATAATATCTCCAACCTTGTTTCTGGTTTTATTATTTTACCAGAGGAGTACCACACACATCTAAAAAAATTTACCTCAAAGGTATTAATAGATTCCTCATCCTTCGACTTATGCTTCCAAAATTATATCTCCATTTAGTGTGAATAATAAGAAGAAATTAATTTTTGATAAATAAATTTTCAAAATAATCCCAATATAGAGATTTAATTTATTCTCATGGCATGATATTACAAATATGGTCCTACCATTTACATGATTAGCCTTATAAATTAAAAATTTCCAAAATGAAATTTTCATGTTCTGAAAAATAGAGATTGATAATTATCTTTTCCATGGTACTGATCCAATCCAAAAAAACTAATCGATTAGTAGATCAATTAAAAGAAGATATATGTTTCCTCTGGTTGTATTAAATTGAATATTTTACCTCTGATTGTTTGGATAGTCAACATGATTAAAATCTTGAGAATGTCATGTTAGAATTGTAATAAGAATTTTTATTTCAAATCTCACAACATTTGGTCAATCAGGTGGAAAATCATTGTATTATCTATCACATTCAAAATTAATTTATTTACTTATATTTTTATCCATTAAATATAACAAAAAACATTCTATAATCAACATTAATCATATAGGGAGACCAGAAAATCATGAAAACCCATTTGCAGAAGGACCAAATATTGACACAATCTTGTTAATATACGAATCCATATATTTAACATAGGTCATATGTGATTATAATCTATTAAAATACTTTATAAGAGGTTGTAAGAAAACGTTTAATTAACCTAATCATATCCCTTGGGAGTTTAAAACTATGTGTGGAGCAAGGCCCATTTTTATACACTAGATGGCGATTGAGTCAAGCTCAATGCACCCTTTTTGGTGTCATTACCCCTTATTGAAACTATTCCCGGTCCATATATAATTGTAGTATCTAAACATGTTTGTATTAATGGTAAAACCACATAATATCTTCCATAAATAATTAAGATATTACATTATACTTATACTTATCTGTAGGAAATTTACCAATGTTATCTAACCCAAATCTCAAAATATTAACTTAAACTCTTCTCTGATACCAAATATAACAACCTAGGATATATATACATAAATATTACATCTATTTATATGAATATTAAAAATATTTCATAAATACTTTCCAAAGGACCATTAAGGATTATATTTTTTGGATACTAGATACACAATCATCTTATTTCATGAACAATCTTCAAAATTTCCCATATTGATCATTAAATTTAGTACTATTCAAAGAAATACCCAACTTAAAACATTTATTTATGAACTGGGGAAAGAAGAAAGAATAAATGGGGAATGTAGATGATCAGTAATGTTAATAAAGGGATATATAAATAATCACTTAAATGTAGCATGATCATAATATTATGAGTACTTGAGCTTTACATTTGAAAATCATACTCAGTATAACAATGATCATAATCATGAAACGTGGAATAAAGCATGGAAGTTCATAATACATGAATCATAAACTAGATAAATGAACACAAGACATGAGAGAATAACATAGAAATAAGAATGTGAAAAAATGTATGATTATAAAATAGTTGACATGTGTAAATAGAAATAGGTTCATTGATTGAGTTAAGGATATGAAATCCAGCCCATGCATAAACTTATGGACATGAATATAGGTCCTCATATAACCTTATGGATAGAAAGGATTTCAATGAATAACTATACAGATATTAAATAAGGTCCATGAATAACCTTATGGGCTTAAAAATATGAACTCAGATAACATTTTGAACATGAAATAAGGTTACTACAAAACATAATTAACTCAATAGTTATCAATATTTATTCAATGAATTCAAGAGATATAATGTACACACCCATCCTTGGTCTATAATAAAACCACCATCCCATAAAAAATAAAATATATGTGTTCCATAATATCATAAAACATGAAACATTTCAGAACCCATGAATTAAATGTGCTTCATAAAAATTTCATCATAACCTAACATATATAAAAAAACCGGTTCAATAATCATTTCCTCATTTAATGATAGCATAACCCATGGAAAAGGAATATGTTTAATAAAAATTTATTTATCATAAACATAATTCATCTAGAGAAATTATAATGATAGTATCATTAGATCATATATCTAATAATGATTTAGTAACCTGAAAATAATTCTTCATAGATAGAAAATGAATTTAAAATATCACATAGAACATTTCTTGTGGAAAATAAAATTTCTAATTTGAAAAAACTTATATGAAATCTATTTTTTTTTAAAAAATTATAGAAACAATTTTCTTTTAAAATAACCATTGAAACTTTTAATGTAATCTTTAAATCATTGAACAGTGATGATGTTTGAATGTGTTGTTTATGCCATACAAGTTAAAATGAAGATTCCTCTCACATATTTAGTAATAAGTAATAAGAGCCTTGTTTGGTAAAAACTAGATAATTAATTTAAAAAATTGACTAAAAATTAAAATATGGGTAAAATTTTCATTACAAAATTATTAGATAATTTTTAAATGATTTTGTAAAACCTTTTTAGAAAACACGGACTTGGAAAGAAAGTTATTTTCTTAGAGGAGAGAAATAAAGATGATTTTTTAAACATTATATCTATCTATTATGTACATAAAGAGAGGATAATAAAAGATAATGTTTTATATTTCTATAAATAACTATATAGTAAGGAAATTTATAAGTTTATTTGGATATTGATTCTAATATTTCATCATTAAAATCATAATCCTAAACAATATAAATGAATAGTTTGATTATAACATAATACCTTTAACAATTTGTTAATGATTGAATCAAAATACAAGTGAAATAAATACATTAGATTAAATTTTAAATATAAAAAACATCATCTTAATGATCATATAATAAATTCATGGGAAGAATATACTCCACAAAAAAGAAACAAATAGTGAAACTATCATGCCTCCCATGAAAATAAAAGGGAGACAGAAATCCTGTTAGCACATTATAAATTATTAAATCTTAATAAACATTAAAAAATACAAAAAAATAAACATTAAAAATAATTATAACAAGGACATTCATGTTATAAAATGTATTAGTGGTAATATATGGACTAAAAAAGAAACAAGAGTTGAATATGGAATATGTCTCTCATAATTAAAAGAGAGACTAGATATCCCATACCTCAAGTATATAATTTTACTGTAAAGATTAAAAAATAATAAATAACAAATAAATGATTATTATATTTCTATATTATAACCATAATCAGATATATAATACCATAAACTATTTACTTATGACCTTTTTTTGTCCTTTATTAACAATTCTTTGTTAAAATCGTGTTTTGGGTAATAATCACTTCGTTTTTCATTTATGTTTTGGTTTGGTATTTTTTATCATTTTAATTTTAACGTGGTTAAATAATATCCAAACGATAAATAATTATATAAATATCATATAAATTAATTTTGTAAATATTTAGATTCATCCATAAATTTATGAAATTGAGAATGAATTACACCATTCATGGGGACAGTAGACCATTTTTACACATGGCTGCTATTTCCATTTTATTGAAATATGGAACACAAAAAGGTAAATAATAATTCAACTATGAAGAATAATTTTAATGTCATATATATCATATAAATTCATTAAATATATTCTTATTACAAACTATTTCAAAATAAAACAAAAAACGAAACACATCTGTTCGTGGAAGTTGTAGTCCACGCATACTCACGAGCAGCATTATAATTTTGAAATTGATTGGAAGGTAAGAAGATATATGTGATATTATAATTCAATGAGTATAATAAAATCATTAATGTAATATATGAAAATTAAACCCATAATTATATCAAGCTTTGAGATGCGATGATGGAAAACAAATTACTTCGGTTTTTGTAGTGGTAGGCCACCACACACAGGATCAACAATTTCATTTCCCTAATGATTTAGGTGGAGATGTATATGGGTTATTACATTTACATAATAAAATATCAGTATATGGTATGTAATGGTGTTATTATATTGGAATTTTTAGGACATGAATGAATGTGTTAAGAGAAGAAGTAAAAATAAAGAGCTTAGTGAAGACAATAACCGTCACTTAGAACAACCTCCTTTGTATGTCTTATTTAGAACATGAGGGTTGGCCTTTTAGGGACAAAAAATATATATAATTTTTATAAGGATTTTGGTGAGAAATATTTTTCCTTTTTGGTTGATTCAAATGGATTAATTGGTATGAATAAGTTATGTTATGAAGTACCGTTTTATGATTCTGGTGGTGTGACAATTTTTAAATACCCAAAATTATTCAATAATATAGAGTAAATCTCAATTAAAGTGCCTAAAAAATGGATAAATAATTTATTGGGTGTAATTTATGGTCCAAGAAATCATCTACCACAAAAAACATGTTTTAAACAAGTAATTCTCTTATCCTATAAATTTACATACTGTTACCATTTGATTTTTCACCATAGTAACTTGTCTCTTTTTATTTACCTTGTTATTATATCATTTATGCCTAAAACTTAAATGAGAATTAATATATAATTTTTACCCAATAGTTATAAATATTAAATCCATTTTTTTAATAATAAAACTATGTGCGTGAAAATTAATTTTATCCCAAGGACATGTTATGTGGAAACCCCCATTTTAAACATGTCCATGATACATGATTTTAATTGTTTTAATATTTAATTTCACTAGAAATTATATAAAACCAAATAAATAATATTAATTATTTTTATTGTAAATATGTAATGAATTTTTTCCCAAATTTAATTAACATAAGTTGAATAAATGATTTAAATTAAATCCATAAACGAGACAAAAAAGCATTTTTCCAAAGAAACTATTTTCATAAGCATAAAAAAATTAATATAAAAATTAAACATGAAATTGATTCCAATGAAATAAATTGGTTTTATAAATATAAAATCAAACTAATTTTACATTTAAAACAATCTTAAATAAATTTAACATTCAAATTCTTAAAATGAAAACCAGTTTTTAATAAAAATCATCATTTTTTCAATATTCATTGAAAAATTAATCATTTCTGAATATTCAGAAAAATTCATTCTAAGATAATTTTGACATGCTGATTTCCAAAAATTTACTCCTTTTTAAAAATAAATTTTCTAAAATCGTAAACCCTTACTTTCATTATTTTCTCACATTAAGCAATAAAAAATATTTTTATGAAAAAAAATATTTCTGAAGAATATAAAGACTTTATAAGGAATTATATTCTTATTTATCAATATATTATATTTATCTAAAAACAATATAATTATATTTTTTCAAAATAATTTTATTCCTATTCACACCACCAAATTTAATGTTTATTTTATAAATCTTTTCTTTAAATTATAATATTAGTAATATATTATGGTCCATTAATACTAAGAGTTTCTTGTAACACTAGATCTTAAAAATAAAACTATTTGAAAAAAATATATTTCATAAAATATCATGGGGTTAAAATATCCTAGCTTGGGTTCAACCTAGGCATAGACATAGAAAGTGGGAGGGAGAATGACTGGAACTACGAATAAGGAGGAGGAGATGAATAACAAAGTTTAACCTGAAAATATTATTATAGAAATCGAAATAATATGGACCAATGATGAGAAGATGATAGGTGGGGAGAAGGAGAGGTGCATGTGTGTGGATCCTCCACGCCTATGAGTTGCATGAGAGGGGTGAAATGAAGGGTGATATATTTAAAGAAAATGGGTGAGGTGGGAATTTTAAAATTTACTTTTTTTATAAACAAAATTGTGTATGATTAACTATTTCCACACAATTTATCAAACCATGAGCTGACCATACACCCTTCACTGGGAACACTGGGGGGCCCTAGGAGTTTGGTCCAATAATTTGGGATACTATGTATCAACCATGTGAAACACAACTGTCACGAACCAGCCCGGGTTGACCCTGAACTGGTCAACCGTGTTGGTCCGTAACATGGACTGATGGGCGTTCTTGATCTCCATGGGATGGAACCTAGTTTTGAGCACCAAAACATACACTAAGGAATGATTTATGCCCAAAGGAAACCAACTGGGAATGAAATAATAAAAATAACAGAACAATCCATGAGAACCACAAATTTAACATAGAAAAATAAATAGTTGGTCCAAATAATTGATACAATTAAACAGAAGGAAACAATGAAGAGAAAAACTGAAAACTAAGCCACACTACTATGTTCTCCATGCGACCTACTAGTCACCTCCAACCACAAGACCATCCTCGCTCCATCACTTAGGAGCTGAACTCGGAACCTGAACAAAAGTTGGACCGACAAACTGAAAAGATAGGAGAGGCGTGAGCACCAAAATGCTCAGAAGGGATGCCAAAGATAACCACTGAATCCAAGAGTTTCCTTTACCAGAAAAAAACATTAACACAAGTTTTAAACTTAGTTACAAAATTATTGTTTTTACATTTTAAATAAAACAAAATTATTTTCCAATTTCAAAATCCAACACACAAAACCAATCATTTCCAAAACCAGATGCCATTTTATAACAATAAATCTAAACCAAATGATACTAGTAACAATTTTAAATCGAAAAAAGTTAAATGGAAAAAAGATTCAAAGAATGACACCTTAAAAACAATACACTTTTAAAATTACCATAAGAACCTATCGTATGCTGACTGGAGTTGCAATATATTCATTGAGCTCTAGTCATGAGAACACCCCTATGCACTAGCAAGTTGTGGGCCCCAAGTACCTCGTATCTCGTTGAAAAGTAACCATAAAAATATCCTTTCTCATGCATGAGCCACTATTAGGGAACAAACCCATATTCTAGTGGTCCCAAAAATCATCATCATGGTTTTTTTAGTGTTGTCGTCATTAAAATTTTTATTTGAAACAAGGGCCAAACCCCACAGGATCACTAGGATACTAGTAGAAGTCTGCCCACCTAGATACATGGGCTTACCTTTTTGTTCTAAAAAACATTCATTGTCAGATGATTCCACTTACATAATTCATCAACCAAACCAAGAATCATATTTATTTAGCCATGACTTTCACATCACAAACCCATTCTTGAAAACTAATGCACATCGACACATTTACAAATAACTTATAAAACCATGAGGAACACCACTTCGCCATGAATTTTCTAAACATGCCTTTTTACATTTTAGTAAAAGCATGAAACTCTAAAGCCATGTGAAATGGGCCTTTATGTTTATAAATCCAAATACATCTACCCAAACATTTCCAAGTAATTACTAAAACCATCTTGAAGGTTGAAATTCCAAAATAGTCCCTCAAGACAATCATTTTCCAAAAATAAACACACCAAATTGAAACATCCAAAATAAATAAAATACATAAAATGAAACATGAGAAATCAAGAAAATGTTAGTTCATGAAAAAGTTTGGAGGACACTATGTTCCGCACATGATACATCTACAAACTGAATGTTACAATATTTTTCCACATATCAACAATACTACTAATCACTGTCTGATGATGACCAGATATCGTCACCTTATCCACCTCCATCTCCACTTCATGCTACCACCTATAAGAACATTATATTGAAAATTAAATAGTGTTGCATATTTATATATAAAATTAATAACAATAAAAGTTTGAAAAATAAATTATTTTGAATTTTTTTGATTTACCTGCTCACCACTAGTCAATGCAATACCACTAGGGGATATCTGCTCATCTACTGACGTATATCACTCAATGATTTCTGCAAAGCAGATATATGAGCCCTCTGGTATTGAACTGTGTTTCATAGAGAAACAATCTCTCTCTGAGCATCTCCAGGTATGGAATGACAACCAACAAGAGTAGATTCAACTATAATCCTTGATGGCCTACCAAAGACCTCAGATGGTGTGGGTCCGAAACCCATCCCACATACTCTACCAGGATGCTCCTTCCCAAGGACATTAGCATCCATGTCATCCTGGGAGACTGATTAGGACTACCCCTGACTAGCATCACATATTTCATTAATTTTTACCAATAAATCATATATCAATATATATTAACATATTAAAAACTAATAATGAGTTATTATAAGGAAAAAATGAGTTCATACCCCAAATTCTTTGGCATTCCCATTAACAAAACTTCCATCAGGTTTTTTTGCAAACATCCAACCACACATTAGTTCGGGATGCCTCATGCCCTAAACTCTATGAATGCATTAAACAATGATAAATCAACAATTTATTACCTTAAAAAGATAATATTTTATTATAAATATTTAATCTAATGAAAAGATTACCAGAGTCTATCGTCTTAAAGAAAAGATTTTTGACCTTCCAGTGTGATGGATGCCTTGCTTAGCCCAGCTTGATGCATTCTTTATTGTGAGATACTGAATTAAATAAGACACAATTTAATAGTAATTTATTCGGTGTCATCTCCTCTTCATATACATGAATAAATGTAAAATGAAGTTAATATAATAATATATATTTAAATACCATTTTCTTCTTATCACGATGCCTGTCAACAAAAACGTTCCACTGTTCTTTGGGTACCCCATTGGGTAGCTTCTCATACATTTTTTTGGATGGTCAATGAAGTATCATTAACATATCTACACAATATTCATTTGATATCTTTCCATTTTTTACCATGATTTTTCAATTTTCACTTTCGTGCTATCACATCAGCAACTGTAAAGTGGAAAAACATCTGTATATAGAAATTCAAATTCAACATATTAATAACATGAAATTCAATTATAGCATAATGTATTAAAATTACCTTTATTTTGGAATAAAAAACATCACTTTTCCATCGAGGAGGCATATTTATCCAATCATCCTATGAAATTGGATGGAAAATGGGCTCTGCTGCTAGCTGGCCTAGAATTTGGCCATGTAATCCCACGACGTCATCCGTAGGGACCCCATATGAATCAAATGGGACAAATATATTCCCTCCATTCATATTCCAAATATATGAACTTTTTATATTTTTCTCCACAATTTCATTATTTTCATCTTTAATGAACAATAAGGTAGTATTAAAAAGTGAAATATATTTATTTATATTACAATTTATACCTATAACAGCAACCCTCTAGTATGTCCATGATGAACTAGATGTGGGGAGATGCCGCCCCACTATTGAGGCTACAGAAGGGGGAGTTGATGACCCACCATCTAAAGGTATGATCATTGAGGGTGTGAGAGATGGTGCAGGGGGTAGGCAGCTGGTGGCTCAGATGTCGTAGGGAGGGAGACAGATGGATCGTCATCTGTCACAGTAGTGAATGAAACATTGTATCAATTCCTCCTTGACATTCCTATCATTTAATCAAATAAAATTATTTTGAAAACATATATTAAGAAAAATATTCAGAAAAAAATTAAAAATTATAATAGATTCCCAGTACTAACAAACAAAATATACATAATAATGATAATGAATGACTGCAAAAATGAAATAAGTGGTTACTGAATGAAAAAATAACAATACATACAATCATTTCCCCCTTCAATCATGTCGGATTCCTACTCCATTACTTCATCCACTTCATTCATTTGTGATAGACTAATAATTTCAATATCGTGATGGACAAATAATTTTGCTTATTGTTGTTGATGAGATTCAATTTTAGAGGTCAAATATTCCATTTCATCACCCATATCATAAAATATCTTCGTATTATGGGAGACACTACACTCCAACCTTCATCCACAACATCATTCACATAATATAACATTTTTTCTTGTGATGATAATATATATGGATCATGTAGTTCATGATCACCAACATCCATCATGCGAGAGAAGTTCAAATAAGTAAATTGCAAGGAATCACTTTTAACACCTCTGATAATATCGACCCAATTTCAATTGAATAAAGAAACTAAAAAAAGCATGTGGTAGTTTATTTCAATAATATTAGTCAGCTTTCCATAGTATCCCACTTTAGAAAATGTAAATATACCACTATTATTGTGTTTTCAAACCCCTTTCTCGATCAAATTTACGAAATCTAAAGCCATTCACGCTGTAAGCATCGAACTTTCTAACTTGTTTTAGAGGACCTCAAGCAAGAAACTTCAAGTAATATTCTGATAATCAGATGAAGTATCAGTATTCATGATCTAATGAGAGAAATATACTTTGTTATATTTACAAAATATATGTTTCAAACTAATAATCTTTTTTATTGCAATATTTATGAACATACACATCATGCAAAACATTCTACAATCTCTTTATTAATAGCTTTCGTTATATCATTCTAATTTCATGTTCGAAATCTAATTCATCTCTTTGTTTGTATTATAAAAAAAATCAATAAATGGATAAGAAATTTCATTATTTAGCAACGAATATCAATGTTCCTGTAATAATTCCAATTCTATCGGTGTCACATTTGAGGTCCTCCCAACTGATCGACCAAGAACAGAAAATATTTTTGATTTTTTATTTATTTGAGATTGATTCGACGTGTCATCAACATGTCCAAATTGTTTAAATCTTGTCTCAATATCATCCATGTATCTATAAGAAAAGGTAAGACGCTCCTTATCCAAATAGCCTACAACAATAGAGCTTTCTGGTTGAGCTTTATTTCTCACGTTTGATTTCAAAATACCCAAGATATCTTTGAAATAAAATAAACCCAACTATGTATTTAATCAAGTGGTAATAATTGTTTACATAACTAAAAAACATATAAATAAAGTACCACTCAATTGGATACATCCGTCGATAATGAACAGGGACTCCTAATTTCACTTCCTCAACCAAATGCACAGTTAAATGCATCATGAAAGTAAAAAACGACGGAGGAAATATCATCTTCATTGCATTGAGGGTAAATAAAAACTTCTCCTAGTGGTTGTCAAGATGAAATGGATATAGATATTTCTCACATAGTTGTCTGAAAAACGTGCAGAATGTGAGTGTAATAGTAGAATCTTTTTCTGTAAATAAAGTATGCAATGCCAATGGTAGTAACTATTGTAACAAAATATGTGGATAATAACTTTTCAATTCATGTAACATACTATTATTCAAGTCAACACACCTCGAGATGTTACTTAAATAACTATCAGATACCTTAACATTCTTTAAAAATTAAAGGAATGTATCTTTATCCGTATTTTTCATGGAAAAAATTGTCATAGCATTCTTTTCATTCCCATATGTCCAGAGATCATGTTTAATATTCATTACTTATAAGTCATTATGAGTATTTATATGATCCTTAAAATTTCCTTGCTCATTAGGAAATGTGAAAATAAAATTTTCACAAAAATTATTCTCAATATGCATCACATCAAGATTATGTAGCAACAAATTAATTCCCAATACGGATGTTTAGAGAATATTATATTTTTATTCCATTATTTCAATCTGATTTCACTTGGCGATGCACTTCGAACCCGTAACTTTCTATCATTCAACTGATGAACTTTCCTAAATTCTGTTTCATCATTTTCAAGTTGTGTCAATATTTCAGAACCAGTTAACAAATTTGGAGGTGGTATACTATCAATGAAGCAGTTAAATTTTTATCTGTTCATCCGAAATCTATGAGATGTATTGAGAAATATTTTTTGGGACGATAAGCCCCATTTTCTTCTGTGAGGTAGCCATTTGGGCTCAAAACAAAGTTACAAACAGGAAAATCCAAACCCATGTAATGGTTCCAACCAAATAAATTCTCATGCCTAGGGAAGTCACTAATGATCCACATTAAAGCAGCATGCATTTTGAACATTGTTTTAGAAGATGAATAAAATTTTTCAGCTCCGTTGCTCCATAAATCCTATAGATCTTTAATCAAAGGCATCAAGTATGCATCAATATCATTTACATGAATTTTTTTTCCAGGAATAATCATCATAATTATAAAATTTGTTTATTTCTTACACATCCATGGATGCAGATTGTAAGGGAGAAAAACAATTGGCCAAATGCTATAACCGGTACTCAAAGTCCCAACTGGGTTGAATCCATCGGCAGCGAATCCCAATCAAACATTCATAGGATCAGCTGAGAAATATGGATTTAATGAATCAAATGTCTTCCATGATTGGGAATCTCATGGATGCCTCATTATCCCATCATTTTTATTATCTATTGAATTACAATTCATGTGTTCTGTAGTTTTCGATGACATGAATAGTCTTTGAAATCATGACTTTAAAGGAAATAAATGAAAAAACTTTTCTGGTGTGTTTCCTTTCTTCTTCTTCATGAAACTATGTTGATTCATACTTCTAGCATCACACATTTACTTCCATCTAGAAGAAGATTTTTTTTTCAATTTCGTTTAATTGAATTCTCTCGAAAATAAAGTATACTATCATTAGGGAACACAGGTATTTTGGTATAATTCACACCTAGCATGTTAACAACTTTTTTCATATCATAAAAGGCTTGGGGATTTTTTCTTGAGGAAATGCATCACGCAAAAATTCTAATATCAGGGAAATTGTCTTATTTGTAATTCCACACAGACATTTGATAAGGTACAACTTCATTAGAAAATAATGATTTGAATATTTCAAACACCCACTATACAAATATAGATTTCCATCATCAACTAAATCATGAAACTTATTTTCCCCAATGAAGTTTTCTCTTATATTTTCCTCCATGTAATCAAGATAAGGATCTAATGATATGTTACAATCTTGATCTGGTAGAGTTACAGTCTCAATAAAATCACTTGTCACGTTGCAATTTGTAGCACCCTCATCTGGTTGTTCTGATATGTTTTGATATTGATAGTGGTGTGTTGCAGTTCTGAATGCATCATTTATAAGGTTTTTCATTTCATTTTCCATTTTCAACAATGTTGGGAGCTCCTTTAGTGGATTAACATCAGTTCTCAACCTTTCTGTAATGTTCGATTCTCCATGCCAAATCCAACACAAATATTGACTAGGCAATTTCATTAGTATTAAATGTTAATAAACATCATATATCTTTAACCATAATCTAAATTTACATTTAATATATGGAATGAATATTCTCCCTTCAAAAAATCGATTGAAAATTAAAAAATCTGAAATATCCTTCAAACCCTTAACATACTGAGGTGTGATCCTCAGTAATGTGATCCAGCTTTTGTCTATGTATATCAAAATGTGCCTACACAATATTAAAAAAAATTAAAACACATAGTTACTAATAAATAGGGAAATAAATTCATATATACTAGTTGAAAAAATATATAAATATGTTACAAAAGGTTTTCCTATATAAATACATATGGTAAATCACCCACTAGAAAACCAAAGTACATTTGTGCATTCATGTGTATGCTTATACACATGTGATTACAAAAACACTTGAAGAAAAAATAATATAGTGATTATTTTATTATAAAATATACATTTTAAGAATATAGTGAGTATTTTAATATGTATTTTTAGAAAGTTCATCATTAGTAAAAAAGATAAGAGTTAAGATGAAGCATTATATTATAAGTCAACTTGCAGAGCATTGGGATATTTTCAATTTGATCATTATGATATAGTAGTTAGTTGAATTAGATGTATTATTTTCTATAATTCATGAGAGTACACTGAACGGACTTTTATGCAAAGTTATTAATTATATTCAGTGTAATTCATTGCCTTTTAGTTGAAGTGAGCTAGTATATAATAAATTTATTCATGGTTTCTCGAAGAGGAAGATCAATTGTTGTGTTGTAGTGGAATCCTAAATAACTTATGATATTACTCATTCTTTTAGTGTTGTAATTTTGAAACACAATAGGGAGTCAGTATAAAGAACCCTAGTGGGATTCCGATATAATTTGGGAAAATATTCTTACCAGCCCACCAAGGTTCCCGGGTGATACCTGACCATCCCACTTGTAATTTGTGATTGATTGATAGTGGAGAATTTGACTCTCAAATCATCCCGAACACATCAAGTATGTAGTCACACTCATCGGGGGAGAACCTTGTAAAAATATTATGTGTTTTTCTTCATTTTCCTGTTTTCTTCCACATGGTATAATTTGGTTTTTACCACGAAAGTTCCATTCACTCTTGCAAGTTTAGATGTTTTATTTAAAAAGGGGGATAGATAAAATAAAAGAAAACTATTAAAAAATTGTGTACATTAAATCACCCCCTCTTAGAGTACTTGGATGATCCACTGGAAACTTCAATAGACTATATCATATGGTATGATATACATGTTTTTATGGTACAACATAGAAAAAATCAATGCATGCAATCTGATTTTTGGGTATATCATTTCTTACAATATAAAGATATCACAATTCACTACCTTGGCCTATTGTATTCTATTACAGGAGAATATCATAATGCTTATAATCATAATGTAAAATTCATATATTTTTATATGATTCGGTGGCATGTAAATGTTAATATGTTAACATTTGAATCATTATTCCATGTAAGATATCATTAAAAATTAGGAAATCAATTAACATAAGAGTTATGTGCATAAATAGAGGGTTACAAACCATTGTAACCACATTCCATTTACTCATGTGTTTGGTAACACATGAGTAAACTCACAGAATTCAAGGATAATACTTGAGGGACCTTATAAGGAATTGTTCACCATGATATGGGGCAGTGTTCAAGATTAACTTTCCAACTTCTAACTCTCCAATCTGGTGAGATTTCTTCTTCTTCCTCCTTTATTGTGTGAGGAACTGACATTCTATGAGTGATACAGAGAATATCTCTTGAAATTCAAGTGTTTTATTGAGTTTATGGATACACCATGGAGGAGGGGGTATTTTAGTTTTATCTTAATGATCTTCGTCAAGAATATTTATTTAAGATAGTGGTAGTAGAGATCATCAATTTATGGTTTAAAAAATGTTCTTTAATTTATTATTATACATGATTTTAGGTTTCATTAATGGTAGATATTGGGAAATGAGACTTATTAGTTCCTCCTTGACATTAATTAAGTGTTAATCAATCCTTATAAACCCTTCATAATAATCTATGTAACCTTCTACATTCTAGGATGACATTAAATTCTAGCATAACCTTCTATATTCATGGATGACACTAAACATTATCATACCCTTCCATCTTCAAGGATAAAATTAAAATCCAACATACCCTTTTGTCATTCTAGATGATAATAAACTCAAATGGATCATTTTTTTCTATTTAATGGGAATCCCAAAATGTTTACTTTTCGAACGCTATACACAAGGAAACTGCCTCCCCATGAAGGGGTGACTCAAGAGAGAACCACAATAGAGAAAGAACTATTTCCAACTGAGATGGTAGAGAATCTATGAGGGTGAAAAACTGATCAGTGATGGTTCAACATATAAATTAATCAACTCAGGTGGGTTTTGTCTCATTTCACCCACCGAGTTGGGAACCATGTGACCCTGAAAGATGGGTGGATCCTGATGGATGGAGAAATTCACCTAATAATTAACTCCCAAGAACCAAACCTTGCACCTCCCAAAGAAAAACATGGTTATGCTCCTCACTTGCACCACTATTCCACCACTGAAGTGAAAAAACATGTGTAAGGGTAATGATCGCCTCGCCCAAGGGTCCCTCGCTAGGCCCAAAGCATGCCACATGTTCCCTATCTAGGAATTGGATTTAATTATACCTAGATAGAATTAAACTATGACGTACCACTCCATCTCTATTGTTGACTATAATCCCAAACCTATCAAATTAATCCTTAATAGTTGGAATTAAACTCTATAATAACCCTTTATGACTTCCGGGTTGGCCTTAAACTCATGTGTGGCACTTCCATAATTTGGTAAAACACTAAGCTTTGGTGTGTCTCCTTTAAGTCTTCCAAGATGACATTAAACTTCATTTTAACATTAAATATTCATTAATTTTAGTAAACTATAGCATAAAACACTACTAATTTATAGGCAACCATAAACACCAGTGTAATATTTAAGACATTTTGAATGACAATATCTCAAACTCAAACATTAAGTCTTTATAGATAACAATAAAATCTAGCATAAACATACTATATCATGGAAGAAAATAGAATCTAGTATAAATCTTTTTAAGCTTTTTTTATAGAATAAAACTCTAATATACCCTTTATGCCTTCCAATATGGATTTAAACTAGGTAATAACCCTCATGCCTTTATATATGGATTTAAACTATGGAATAACTCTCAGGGCTTCATGGATGGTGTTAAATTCTAGAGTGGATTTCAATATAGAAATAAATTATACAATAACCAACCCTCCATATATGATTTTTGTTTTATAACCTATGATTTGGTATGAAATAATTTAATTTTAGGAGGTTTCCATCAAACGCATAAAGAAGTAAGATTCTTCCAGATTTAATGAAAACAACCCAAAATTATACCACAACCGTACTATAATGGAATACAAACCTGCGTGGAGGGGTGAAAAGGTAGTAAACAAAAATTATAGGTGGCGAGGCATGCTGATGGGGGGAGATAACTGTCACCAGTGGAAGGGAGGCGAGCTAGGTTTTAGGTCTTGCAGGGGTCGGGGGAAGAAGGGGGGTCACGTGGGTCGGGAGGAGTTGGGAGTTCGGTGTCAGGTGTTGGGGGGAAGTGGCATTGATGGATGGAGAGAAACATCACCGGTGGTGGGGAGGCGAGTTGGGGTTTTGGGATCCTGGGGATCGGGGGAAGAAGGTAGTGTCATGGGGGTCTGAGGTAGAAGGGGGGTTAGGGTTGGGGGGAAGTGGCGCCGCGAAAAAAAAGCATGGTTTAACAGCGGTTTTAGAAAACCGCCGCTAACAACGGTTTACAAAATCTCTTCTAAAAGACCTCCACTAAAGGTGATTTTTGCAGTAGTGGATGTGGACCCTATCCTTATTCATGTAATGTATGAATTATCATGCCATGCACATCCCTTCTTGAACCTCATTTCTCCGGCATATGTCTGAGCCATATGACTTTAAACTTTAATACCTTGTCTGACATGAATTTATACTATTGCGTATATACTACACGATGTTAAAATACATGGTAGGTCCTACCACATGACTTTAAACTGTTACATTGTCATCCTGGCTACATGAAGAAAAATGGCACTGCATCATGGTGACCTCATTCGAGAGGACATAATGTTTGGTATCAGACACCAACCATACCATTTTTAAATGCCTATATATGGATTGATTCTTGTGGATATACCTAGAATCTCCATCCTAGGTCCATCACTTAAAAAACCCATTCATCCTAATGATGCTTCTTTTGGTGCAGAAGCCAGATATGCTTGACCTTATTATCCCTGGCACTGGTATCTTACCATGCCACATTCAGAACAATGTATGGATTGATTCTTATTCTAATTAGGTACATAGGAACGCCTGGGTAATTTGCCTCGAGCCAAACCTAACATTCACTTTTGGTCCCCAGACCTAGAAGTTTCCAGGGGAGCATATTTTGGTAAAACAGACTCCTACTATCCTCATTCATGCCGAGTTTAGTAATTACTTCACCACGGGTCTTCTTCCTTTAGTTTCATCTATGTTTCGATATCTATGACCATAAACTAACACCACTCCTTGTCCTTAACACAAGACATTAAACTGCACGATATCTTCCAGAACTACGTATTGATTCCCATCCTCACGAGATACATAGGAATTCCCAGGCATTCTTTCTGTAGGTCCATCCCCATGAATCTACAATCCTACCCCCTCTCTTTAGACCCTTGGCCCAAATTCTTTTGGGAACATGTGGTTTGGAGAGTAACTCTTGGGTTCTCATTCATGTCAGGTTTTGCAACAGCAGTACCATGTGCCTCCCTAGTCTTTTCCCAGTCTGGTCTGAGTTCTATGACCATAAACTACAATATCCCTATGGGAACTATGTGTCGGGTTTGGCTACTTCGCAACCCTGCGTATAGTCCATTGAATCAAGCCCCCCTTAATGGCCCATCCTACGACCTTAAGCTGGAAACGTACAACCCCAGGCCCATTTTCCTTGGATAGGGACTCGACTCCCTCTATCTAATAAGTCTTATTGTTGTTCTTAGATGCATTGTGACCAAGAGCCTGAAGTATGGAATTTTCACAGGGACATTCCCTCATTAAACATCCAAGCTTCGTGAGCTATTATTTGGGACCTCATCATCTTCCACATCTAAAGGGACCCCATTTACGGCCTGGCCCCATTCCACATCAGCTTACCTACCATCTTGGGCCAACATCCCTCAGGACCTCAGATGACATTCACGACAGGTCCCGTGTTTGGAACATGGTCAGCGGTCGACCCTCATTTCCCTGTCCCCATTCCAGGCTAACATGATAAGGATACTTTCTTTTGAACACAGTTAACTGTTATCCCCTTTATTTACACCACCATCATTGTTGTCCATTTCTTTAGCATCATGATTCACATTTTTCAACTTTTATATGTTCAAGTGGAATTACAACATACTCAGCATTACCCCTCTGTGCATCCAGGTCTGTTAAGTAGACGGGTCAGTATTATGGGGACATCATTCACCTAGAATACCATTTCCCCTAAAATGTGCCTTCTAGTGCTAGGAAAGTCCCATTAGTACTCATTGTTTCCCACATTGATAATGAATCACGTGGGCTTAGTTGTTTTGGTAGGATATGTACTACCGTAGCCATGCCACACATGCCTTTCATCATCCCACAAGGAATTAAAATTCGCTATCAGAACTATGTGCTGCTTGATTCCCATATTAATGGGGTACACAAGAACTTCTATGTACCTTGCCTAGGGAACATCCAAATTTTCACTTTTGGACCTTCAACCTGAAAAAAAAACTTTCTCCAGGGATACATGGTGTGTTGGGGACCTCTTACGTCATCATTCATGTCAGTTTTATGGCAACCGCATCACGAGCTCCCTTTATGGGGTATCCCCTTTCACTCCTCATCCTATTGTATGATGTTAACCTGAACATGTCCATATGTCCTTAACACATGACATTAAACTATGGTTCTACCCTGAAAAAGTTTAGGATGCCCCATGTTAATCATGGGATGCGTTGGTTTCCTCACTAGAGAGGATTCTCCCTACCAGCGCTGGTCTCTGACCACACTGTTCTTCTAGAACTAAATATTTCATGATTCGATCCTCATGGGATACATAGTGACACGAAGACATTATGCCTTGGGCCCATCCCTAGGGTCATTAACCCTCCTGGCATCTCGGCCCCAATTTTTGTCCAAGAAATATGACCTTAAAACTATGTTCACCGTCCTTACCATATGAAGATAAACTACGTGTCTATCTTCCTCATTGGTCTGACATAAAGCAATAATGCATTCCAAGTCCTTACTAAAGAAGTCCTATTGAGAATTATGTTTGATCCCTAATCAGAGAGATATTCCCACCTAATTTGTTTTCACCACTGTGGTGTAATTTTAGGAGTGTTAGACTCCATTCGAACAACCCATCAGTCCACCCACCATGTCTTGCAGGCCCATTATTCAGACCATAATATTATTTCATTTCTAAAGGAACCCCTTAATAGTATGGATGCTTGGCCTATGGCTCACCTATTATCCTCAGATAATGTTCTGGAAGACTAATGGATGACATTTTGAGTCAGGCCCCGTGTTTCGAACATAGTTAGTGGTCAGCCCTCATTTGTTGTCCCCATTTCAGGATAACGAAATAAGAATATTGTGTTTCGAACACGGTCAATAGTTATCTTTCATTTCCATTCCACCCCTAAGATGTTCTGAATCTTGTGTATCATGATTCAAAAATTCCACTCCCCTATGTTCATATTAATTCCAAATTCCCATGTAGTTACACTATTTTTTCACTAGAGCACATTGGGAATATGGCACGTTGATTGCTCTGATATCTTCATTCTCCAGTCGGGCCTCTCCCTTTCTTCCTGGAACTCCAGATTGGTTTTTCAAACCCTGTTTTCCCAAATCTTGGTTTGCACTCTTATGTTCAAATAGAAGGACAAGGTGGTCATCCCTTGTTTCATGGATCGGTCCTGACCCACGTGATCTTAGGGATTAATCGTTGTATTTTCCATGTATGTAACAAAAATGAAATATACAAAAAACAAATAACAAAACTCATGCGTGCATCTATCATAAATAATAAAATCATGAATTTGTGCCCAAAAGTTACATGAATCATAGTACCATAGGATTGACCTCTCCAACGGATAAGTTAACCCCGTCAAAAGAGTGTTTTATCTCCAACACCCTATGGATTGTGGCATCCAAGATTCATTGTCACCTGTTTAGTTCCCATTCCTCCTCATTAGAAAGGGGGTGTAGTTCATCAGCCACAATCTGGGGCCCCTCCTCGTCTCTCGGAATGATAACCATTACCATAGTGTCTTGATTCATCTACACTTCGGCATATTCCATCTGGGCTTTCAGCCGCGATATGAGCTCTGATTGCACGGTGAGGAAGGCGGAATGCTCATCTTCCCAGACATGCAGTCGTTGAATCTCATTTTCAGTATCCTGGAGCCTCTTGATGTTCACTATATTTCTCCATTTCCAACCCACACCAAGGCCGTAGTCATATTCCCAGATCTTCTCCTCCATGAGATCCTAGATAATCATGTGAGGTCACTGAGTATCCACTCCCTCGGTGCATAGTTCATGAATTTGGGACGGAAGCCTCCCCATCTAGTCTATCCATTGTGCTTGAGGGTTGTCATCGATGAAGCACTTTATCAACTTCCATGACCATCGAAAAATTATTTTTCAATAATCTTCATCTGAAGCCATCCCGTCCCAATCTGCAGGGTCGGCAGGCTCATACGTTGGGAACACCCCCAGGAACTCGTCAATAGGGTTTGTGTACGGTGCCTGATCGGGTATGTTAGGACCCGTGTTTTCTGATCTATCTTAGTTGTCAGATCCCACCTCAATGTTCTCAAACTCTATCCTACTATCGGTCCCATCAGTGTCCAGGAGCACCACAAATTGGTTAGTTTGGGCATTCTCTTCCATGACACCCGAAATTCCCCTGGGAAAGGCACCACTGAGAGTACCCACCATCCTTGCCAAGGAATCCCCTACCATTTGAAGAACTGTGCATACCAAGAAGTTCACATATGTCTATTTACCTAATAAATGGGTGGAAGACATGAATTCTATAAAGGAGACTTATAGATATCAATTTTTCAATCTCTCTCCTTGGTTGTTTCCATTAGGACCTTGAGGGATGTCCCTTTGTATATTTTTCGGAAGTCTAAAAACCTCAGAGGAATCACCTCACGAGTCTTGGCCCCACTGGACGTGGTAATCACCATAGCTATGGGAGTAGATCCCGAAAGCCCCGCATCTGCATCTATTGAGGTGCGAGAACGGGTTCTCTATATGTGGCCCTCCATAATAGTTCAAATATTTGTGAGGGGTCCAAAGTAACATGGAATCAGATCCCTGGGATGGGACTCTCTTCATGTTCTGGGTCCGAATTTCAAACTCCACCCTCCTCCAAAGGGCTCCTCTGCCATCCTCCTCCCCCCGGAAGACTCGTCAGATTATTTCGGAAAAGGGATGCACTCCCTCAATTTAGCAGCTGACAACTACGGAGGGGTCGTATGATCCAGCAACACCATTACCCAATCAGTCATTGAACGCGGGGCACCCCAGGAGTGCACGAAGTCCTCCAACTCGTCTAGGTGATGCCACATCTCAGGCGAGGCGAGAAATTGCTGATTTACATCCCAGATGTCGCAAGATTTAGGGAAGAAAGCATTCTACGGCATGTCAATATGGCTTAGCCTCTCCACTAGAGCTCGGGTGGATATCCTGCGGAATCAACTTGGTGGCCTCTCCTCTAGATGACTCTTCTCTTCTGGGACTGCAGGGTCCGCTGCCTCCACTGGATCGGCTACTTCCCCCCTTTGACTGGTGTGGGTCTCACCGCCACTGCAACCCTACCTCCACAATATGTCCTCACTGCCTTCCAACCTAGGCCTCAAGGCTGGGGAGGCACCGCATCATTGGCCCGAACGATGGGCAGCTTCAGCATATCCCCAGTGTTGGCTGCCTCCCAGCTGTTGGCATACTCCTTCACCAGTCCAAAGATAGACGTGGGTGGAGGCATCTAATTACTCATCTTCCCATATTATTGTATGAACATGAGCCACATATGCCTCATCATGCATGAGTTCTTCTCATAGTTCACCCCCAAATTCACCCATGGGGTCAGTCACTTCATGCACCAAAATTGCATTACATATCGGTGCAGGGTGTATGGCTCACAAAGGGACTCACAATACACCCATTCCACGAAGACTCCTCCCCAAAAGGCCAGAAGGTAGGACCAATGCTCTTCCATTCCCTGGACATCATCTGTGAACACACACTTTGGCAATGAGAGAGAGTGAAAATTGAACTCATATGCCTTCCAGACCTGGTTTAGTACTGCCTGCACGGTCAGTTTGGCTAGAAATATCCCCACACCATTAGAATGGATTGTAAGTATAAAGACCCATACTTTACATACATTGTTAATACTTCAAAATTGAAGCATACTTACTAAAACATATAACAAAACCACAAAATGACTGTATAGGTATAGTGTCTTTAGAAACTGGGAAACATAAACAACTGGTTCATAAAGCATCAACTTTGCCTCCCACTTATTTCATCATATCTAGAGTCCCTTTTTGGCATATCCTACTTAATAACCTTCTTCCTGACCTGGGGAATGAAAACATACAAAAGGATGAGCTCAAATGCTCAATAAGGGTAAACAAAAGAAATATCAATCACATCGTATACACAAGCACATAACTTTTAGAAATCTTAACCTGCAAAAGAGATCATAATTTCATAACATGGGATAAATCATGGCAGTGAAATGTAATCACAATAATCATAAAATAAAACATTAAACTTTGTGGAATACACACATAATCATAGAGAATCATTTCTTATTAGTCAAGACTCATTGCCAAGACTGTCTTAGTGGACAAAGTCCCTTTCTGAACCGAGTCACCCTCGTTTCAGTCCTGTTTCACTGAAACGGTATAACCTACCGTTCCAGCCCTGTCTATCTCATGAGATATAAAATCATTATCCAATACATTTGAGGGAGATATAGGTCCCACCCATCTCATAATGATACCATTCTTATGTGTGCCACAAAATCATAAATCATACATCATAGCATAACCCATGTAATACAAATGGGAATCTTAAACATCATGACATCATAAAACAATTCAAATAATATAAAGGAATTCATAAAAATATTTCCATCCCAACATAATCAAATCAATGTAATAATAGGGATAAAATCAGAACCCTTTTATTATCTTAGATGGAAAATAATTTTGATAAAACACTTGAAGTCCATTCTTGAGGAAAATATCCTTTCTACTTCAAAAACACTTTTCCTTTCTTAACATGTCGTACAATTATAAACTAAAAGAAGTTGACTAAAAATAAACTTTAAAACTTGTAAAGGAAGATTCATGGAAATAATGTTTTAAAAATCCATTCATGCAGTATAAGTTAAAAAAAACATTCTTCTCATACTTTTGTCGGAAAAGTCAAAAAGTTCCTCGTACGAAAAATGACACAAGATTATTTTCATATATTTTACTAAAAACTCACCGAAGGGTAAAATTTAATATAAACTATTGTAGAAGGATATAAATATTACATATTGAGGAAACATTGATGTGGATGATAAAATACACCCCAGTAAATTCCAAAGTATAAACAATCTCGGATAAAAATGAGATTGTGATATTTCCCTTACCTTAGGTCTGACTTGATTTGTAAGTGCCCGAACCTCCTGTATAATGATTTAAATAATGTTATTTACTTATTCCAGAATCATACTTATTTTTATGATATCATAAATGGTCATATTCTTAGCTTCATTGTAGAAATATTTCATTACTACTTGTTATTCGGGTGTTTATAACTTTTTGTTCTTATGCGTGTTTTGTCGAATAAATTCTTATTCTATTCTTTATGTTATAGATAACTCATTTCCAGAATGGTATTAGTGTAGAATATATCATATTCATTCATTCAATTCATTTAAATAATCATTATTAAATGAAGATCATGTAGAACGAGTCGCATCACATCGTGGAGACGGTACTCCGTACGTACACACGAGTGATGATATCGTTCCTATGATCGTGGAATTGTATTGGAGTATATATATACTATTTAAGAATCCATATAACTTTATAATAGTCATATATAGTCATTATTTACACCACTATACCCATCCAAGTAAGGTGGTGGTGGAAAATAGATTGCACCACGGCGTAGAGACGGTATTCCGTACGTACGCACGCGCAGTGATTTCTTTTTCCGAAGGATGGATAGATGGTGAAATAGGGTTGTTCCATAATTATAATAACATATCAGTATATGAGTGATATTTATGTTATTACTTCATAATGAAACAACTAAAGAAGAAGAAGTGGAAGAAGAAATAAAGATGAAAGAATCGGTAACGAACATTACCTCTTCTTTGAAGTGCTTCTTTGAGACCTTCTTTTAGGGCACTAAAATTGGTCTTTGAAGAAGACCAGGACCTCTAGGATGTCTCTAGGGAAGGGTAGAGGAGGAATTGGAAGGGGTTGGCCGAGCTTGAAGGCACAAAGTGGTGCGAGGAAGAGGGGGAGGAGGTGTCCTTTTATAAGGGAGGAGAGGGGCACCTTTGGAATAACTAAAACTATTATTTTATTCTAAAGTCAAGTTCAGTTTTAAATATCTCCAAATTGATATATTTATAAGCTAAGGTGAGGATGGGTCGAAAACCTCTCATCCAATAGAATTTAGACAAGTTTAGGCTCCTATTTTAACCTTATCATTTAGATTTAACATTAAGTTAAATAATTTTACTTTTACCATGTCTTCTTGTGTTCTTATACTATAATGTTAATAAACTTACTATAAGCAGCCAAACGAACCCCAGGTTGTTTATTATTAATATATATAACCTTATATAAGTAATTTGGCAGAACCTTAGATTTTTAGGAAAAAACATAACAATTACCAATATAATATTTGTTTTAAAAACTATTTTATGTCAATTTTGACACTCTTTAGTAATTGATTTTTTTGAAAATCATAACAGAATTATTAGTTCGAACCAAGTTAATTAAATCAATACTAACATGTCATATTAACCTATAAAATTATTGGGATTCATAAAAAGTCTCAAATTACATTTATTTTGGTGTTTATAACATCAATTATGTCAATATTTCATTAATAAGATAATTAATGCATCATCATTGTGTCATAAATAAATAAAATTATTTAATGTCTAAAAATTACAAATAAAATACCATTATGTAGGAAATCATTTTATCTTTCTAATGAATATTTATAGTCGAATTTATCTTATGTATAACCCCATATTAAAAATTATTTACTTATTAAACTTTGATTTTAACTATTTTAACCCTTCTTTAAATAAATTAATAATAAATGTCCTAATCTAATCCAAGTGGGCCTAAATGGTTATATTTTATTCCTAATTTTGTTTTTGGTCGAATTACACTTATCCAATAGAATTAGGACATGTGTTAGGGTAATAATAATATCATCTTTACCCTTAATTACCCTATTTACTTTTCAACCGTGGTAAAAAAAGTAAAAGGTTACTATTCACCAAAAATTATTTTCATCTCATTGAACCACATTTTAGTCCTTGATATTAACCATGTCTCTCAGATTTTCAAAATTCCACTCACAGAAGCGGTGAAATTAAGTTTTATAAAAAATTCATTTTTTTAACTACCACTTAGTGGTTTCACTATTCATCAAAAATTGAAAGTTTTCAGAAAAATACCAAAATTTCACCCTAGGCTAATTTCGATATTCTGAATCCAAAAATGAAGTCCATTTTGAAAAATAAAATTTATAAAATTTAAAAAAGTGGTTATTACTATTCATAACCGCTAGTTTTAATAATATTTTAATAGCATATCGTTCTTTAGTGAAACTCGGTATTGCGTACGACGCAAGCTATCGAGGAAGGTCGCTATTTCGTGTAAAACAAGCCAAGAAAGTGTTGTGTAGAAAAAGATTCCTTTGATGATTTATATAACATAAAAGTCTCGGGTGTTACATTCTACCCCCCTTAAAATGAATTTCGCCCTCGAAATTTGTCACTTTGTAACAAACAGATGAGGATACCTCTCCCTCATCATATCCTCAAGTTCCAATGTAACTTCTTCTAATTGGTGGTTCCTCCATAAAACTTTCACCAATCGAGTGGTATTGTTTCGTAGGACTTTTTTGCTACGATCCAGAATCTCTATCGGTTATTCTTCATACGAAAGATCTTGCTCCAGCGGTACAACTTCTGAGCTGAGTACATGTGAAGGATCAGGTATGTACTTTCTCAGGAGAGATACATGGAACACATCGTGAACTTGAGAGTGATTCGGTGGAAGCGCCAATTGGTAAGCTACCTTCCCAACACGATCCAGTATTTCGAAAGGACTGATATATCTAGGGCTCAACTTCCCCTTCTTTCCAAATCTCATAACCCTCTTCCAGGGAGATATTCGTAAGAACACTTTATCACCCACTTCAAACTCTAGGTCTTTTCTTCAGTTGTTAGCATAACTTTTCTGTCGTCTCTGAGATGCTCTTATGTGTTGTTGAATAGATCTGACCTTTTCTGCCATTTCATCAACGAGATCAGGTCCTAATAGCTTTCTTTCCCCAACTTCATCCAAGCAAGATGGAGTCCTGCATTTCTTTCCATAGTGAGCTTCATAAGGAGCCATCTGAATACTGGAGTGAAAGCTATTATTATATGAAAATTCCACCAAAGGTAGGTGTTGATCCCAACCTCCTTTGAAATCCATAGAGCAAGCTCTCAACATATCTTCTAGGGTTTGAATTGTTCTCTCAGACTGACCGTCTGTCTGAGGATGATAAACAGTGCTGAAACTCAACTCTATATCTAGAGTATGCTAAAGACTTCGCCAGAACATCGAGGTAAATCTCGGATCCCGATCAGATATAATAGAAAGTGGTACTCCATGCAATCTTACCACTTCCTTTACATATATCCTGGCAAGTTGATCCAGAGAGAAATCCTCTCTAATAGCAAAGAAGTTTGCAGACTTTGTAAGACGATCAACTATGACCCAGATAGCATTATTGCCTTTGGATGTTTTAGGAAGTCCTGTGACAAAGTCCATAGTAATGTTTTCCCATTTCTATTAGGGTATGGGTAATGGTTGTAACATCCCCTTAGACTTCTGTCTCTCAGCTTTAACTTGTTGACAAACCAAGCATCGAGAGGCATATTCAGCAACATCTCTTTTCATGCCATCCCACCAGAAGTACTCTTTCAGGTCCCTATACATCTTCGTGATTCCAGGATGAATAGAGAATGAAGAACTATGAGCCTCATCCAGCAGCTCCTTCTTTAATTCAAGGATGGGAGGAACACAAACCCGATTCCTTAACTTTTTTATCCCCTCACAATCAAGGTTGAATTCAGGAACGTTTCTCACCTTCTTTTGTAACTCGACATCTTCTTTCTGTGCCTCTTTAATCATCACATGTATAGATGGTTGAACATTCATTTGAGAAAGATAATATTTTTTCCCTTCCATTATAATTCCAAGATCCATCCTTTGTAAATCCATAAATATTGGATCTTTTGTGATCCTCATCATGGATAAACTCGCATGGTCTTGTCGACTTAATGCATCTGCCACCTTGTTTGCTTTCTCAGGGTGGTAATGGATTGAGCAGTCGTAATCCTTAATCAGCTCCAACCATCTTCTTCGATGCATATTCTGCTCCTTTTGTGTGAAAATATACTTTAGACTTTTATGATCAGTATAAATATCACACCTTTCACCATAAAGGTAATGCCTCCAAATCCTTAATGCAAAGATTACCACAGCTAACTCCAAATCATGTGTTGGGTAATTTTGCTCATGGATTTTCAACTGTCCTGAGGCATAATCTATCACCATATCATTTTGCATAAGAACACACCCTAATCCCTTCTTGGATTCATCACTATAGATCACAAACCATTCTCTACTACAAGGCAGTGTGAGCACAGGTGCACTGGATAAGCTTCTTTTCAACACCTTGAAATTCTCTTCACATTCTTCCGTCCAGACAAACATAACTCCTTTCCGAGTCAACATGGTGAGTGGATTAGATAATCATGAAAAATATTTCACAAAACGTCGATAATATCCAGCCAAACCAAGAAAACATCGGATCCCAGTTACTGTTGTTGGTCTCGACCATCTTTCGATAACCTCTGTTTTTTCTGGATCCATAGATATCCCCTCTTTTGAGATTATGTGACCCAAAAATGCAACTTTTTGAAGCCAAAATTCACACTTTGTAAATTTGGCATAAAGCTTCTCCTTTCTCAGTGTCTTCAATATAATTCTAAAGTGATCTTCATGTTCTTACTTGATCTTTTAATAGACATGAATATCGTCTATAAAGACTACCAAAAATTGATCAAGATAGTCTCTAAAGACTCTATTCATCAGATCCATGAAGATAGCAGGGGCATTAGTAAGACCAAATGGCATCACTATAAATTCATAGTGTCCATACCTTGTACGGAAAGCTGTCTTTGGTATATCCTCCCTTTTAAACCTTAATTGATGATACCCTGAACGAAGATCAATCTTGGAAAAGTATTGAGATCCGCGTAGTTGGTCAAATAGGTCATCAATGCGCGGGAGAGGATATTTTTTCTTTATAGTGATCTTGTTAAGTTCTCGATAATCAATGTAGAGTCTCATTGATCCATCTTTCTTCTTAACAAATAGAACAGGTGCTCCCCAAGGTGACGCACTAGGGCGTATGAATCCCTTATCAAGATTCTCTCGGAGTTGCTTCTTCAAGTCCTGCAACTCAATTGGGGCCATTCTATAAGGTGTCTTTGAAATAGGCAAAGCACCCGGTACGAGTTCTATTGAAAACTCAACTTCACGATTTGGTGGAAGTCCCGATAATTTCTCTGGAAAGACATCATCAAACTCCCGTACAATGGGCATATTCTTAATCATGAGTTTCTCACCAACCATTTGAGATAAATAACCTTCATTTATTGGAATCAATACCCATAAAATGGAAGAAATTTCCACTGGAAGGTTATGTTCATCCTTGCATTGATAGATGATCATAGATTGATCTGGAATATGAAATGTGACTTCCCTTCTTTGGAAATTGATATGAGATCCATATAAAGAAAGCCAATCCATGCCAAGAATCACATCAAATTCCACTATAGGAAGGATCACAAGATTTGCAGGAAGCACCTTCCCACAAACTTCGATTGGATACGAATTATAAACTTTCGATGTGACTGTTGTGCCATTAGGTGTTGTCACATCTAACTCAACATCTAATTGTTGAGGTAATATGGTGATACCCTTAGAAAATTCTTCAGAAATAAAAGAGTGGGTGGTTCCAGAATCAAATAAAACATTTTCTACTTTAGAGTGGATGGTAAGTGTACCTTTCACCACATCATTATCGTACTCCACATCGCTGATAGAAATTGAACGTGACTTTCCTTTGTCGTTAGCCTTAAGAGTTTGTTGATGTCGACCATCATCATCAACCCTTGGATTAGGGCATTTATTGGCATAATGCCCCATCTCCTTGCATTTGAAACATTGAAGTGTAGTAGGTTCATTCTGTGTATCCCTTCCTTTGTTTGCATCATTAGACATCTTCTTCCCATCATCACGACATTCAAATGCCCGATGACCTTCCTTTCCACATTTGAAACATTTACTTGTCCCTTTAAGACAACTCCCTCCATGCTTCTTTCCACACTTTGAGCGTAAGGGAAAGCTCATCTTCTTTTCTGTGTGATCTTTAGATTTTCCATTGAATTCCATTTTCCTCTTCTTATCAAACCCATATGACTGATGGGTTACTCCAATCTCCATATTGACTTTGAGAGCACATCGAACAATTTCCTCCTAGCTATTGAAGTCCTTTATGGCTAACGCCCTTCGAAGACTTGGTTTTAAGCCGCTAGAGAATCGATCGATCTTACTCTCAGGTTGGACAATAATACCAGAAGCGTACCTTGCAAGTCTTGTAAAATTTGCTTCATAGGTACCAACAGATTCATCATCCTTTTGCTTTAGTTCAAGAAACTCTTTCTCCATCATTGTTCGAAGAATACGAGGGAAGTACTTATTAAAAAATAAGTTCTTGAACTCGTCTCATTCCATGGACTCAATTTCATCCCTTTGCCTTGTATTCTTAATAAGATTCCACTGTTGATCAGCATCTCCTTCCAAACGATACATATCTAGGATGAAATTATCATGTTCAGAACATTGAAGAACTGAAAATATCTTTTCAGTAGTACTAATCCATTGTTCAGCAACTAGTGGATCAGTAGATCCGCTGAAAGAAGGTAGACACTGCCTCATGAAGGATTCAACAGAATGTTGCTACTTCCTTTGCTCGTTTGGAAGTCCTGCATGATTCATAGCTTGAGAAAGTTGTGTAAGCATCGCTACAAGATTTTTCATTCTAGCTCCCATAATGTTTGTTTTCTCAGGGGGACAATCATTGAATTTCCCGTCGCATTCCCCATTAACACGGTTCCTTCGGGTTCTAGCCATTGACTAAAACCAAGAAGAATAGTGTGAGCAACACTAATTATAATAGAAAAAACACATAATCAAGAATAAAATTTCACACTTAAGGTCTTATCCTAGGTTATTCATGGCCATTTCTAAAACACTAATATTGTGTTCTATGCTTAGACTTATCCTTAGGGTTCTTACTAAGGCTTTCACATCCTAGTTTCCAAAGGTTGACTATACCTTTCCTCTGATACCAACTATAACGACCCATACTTTACATACATTGTTAATGCTTAAAAATTAAAGCATACTTATTACAACATATAACAAAACCACTAAAGGACCGTATAGGTATAGTGTCTTTAGAAACTGGGAAACATAAACAACTGGTTCATAAAGCATCAACTTTGCCTCCCACTTATTTCATCATATCTAGAGTCCCTTTTTGGCATATCCTACTTAATAACCTTCTTCCTGACCTGGGGAAAGAAAACATACAAAAGGGTGAGCTCAAATGCTTAGTAAGGGTAAACAAAAGAAGTATCAATCACATCGTATACACAAGCACATAACTTTTGGAAATATTAACCTGCAAAAGAGATCATAATTTCATAACATGGGATAAATCAAGGTAGTGAAATGTATTCACAATAATAATAACTTAAAACATGAAACTTTGTGGCATACACACATAATCATAGAGAATAATTTCTTGTTAGTCAAGACTCATTTCCAAGACTATTTTAGTGGACAAAGTCCCTTTCTGAACCGAGTCACCCTCGTTTCAGTCCTGTTTCACTGAACAGGTATAACCTACCATTCCAGCCATGTCTATCTCATGAGATATAAAATCTTTACCCAATGCATTGGAGGGAGATATAGGTCCCACCTATCTCATAATGATTCCATTCTTATGTGTGCCACAAAATCATAAATCATACATCATAGCATAACCCATGTAATACAAATGGGAATCTTAAACATCATGACATCATAAAACAATTCATATAAGATAAAGGAATTCATAAAAATAATTCCATCCCAAAATAATAAAATCAATGTAATAATAGGGATAAAATCAGAACCCTTTTATTATCTTAGATGGAAAATAATTTTGATAAAACACCTGAACTCCATTCTTGAGGAAAATATCCTTTCTACTTCAAAAACAATTTTCTTTTCATAACATGTCGTACAATTATAAACTAAAAGAAGTTGATTAAAAATAAACTTGAAAACTTGTAAAGGAAGATTCTTGGAAATAATGTTTTAAAAATCCATTCATGTCGTATAAGTTTAAAAAAACATTCTTCTCGTACTTTTGTCAGAAAAGTCAAAAAGTTCCTCGTACGAAAAATGACAAAATATTCCTTTCATATCATTTACTAAAAATTCACCGAAGGGTAAAATTGAATATAAACTATTGTATATTGATATAAATATTAAATATTGAGGAAACATTGACGTGGATGATAAAATACACCCCAGTAAATTCCAATGTATAAACAATCTCGGATAAAAATGAGATTGTGATATTTCCCTTACCTTAGGTCCGACTTGCTTTGTAAGTGTCCAAACCTCCTGTATAATGATTTAAATAATGTTATTGACTTATTCCAGAATCATACTTATTTTTATGATATCATATATGGTTATATTCTTAGCTTCTTAGTATTAATATTTCTTTGCTACTTGTTATTCGAGTGTTTATAACTTTTTGTTCTTATGGGTGTTTTGTCGAATAAATTCTTATTATTATTTTTAGGTTATAGATAAATCAATCCCAGAATGGTATTAGTGTAATATATATCACATTCATTCATTCAGTTAATTTATATAATCACTATGAAATGAAGATCATGTAGAATGAGTTGCATCACATCGTGGAGACGGTATTCCGTACGTACGCACGAGTGATGATATCGTTCATATGATCGTGGAATTGTATTGGAGTATATGTATGCTATTTCAAAATCAATATCACTTTATAATAGTCATATATAGTCATTATTTACACCATTATACCCATCCAAGTAAGGTGGTGGTGGAAAATAGATTACACCACGACGTGGAGACGGTATTCCGTACGTACGCACGCGCGGTGATTTCTTTCTCCGTAGGAAGGATAGCTGGTGAAATAGGGTTGTTTCATACTTATAACAACATATCAGTATATGAGTGATACTGATGTTATTACTTCATAATGAAACAACTAAATAAGAAGAAGTGGAAGAAGAAATAAAGATGAAAGAATCGGTAATGGACATTACCTCTTCTTTGAAGTGCTTCTTTGAGACCTTCTTTTAGGGAACTAAAATTGGTATTTGGAGAAGACCAGGACCTCTAGGATGTCTCTATGTAAGTGGAGAGGAGGAATTTTCAGGGGTTGGCCGAGCTTGATGGCTCAAAGTGGTGTGAGGAAGAGGGGGAGGATGTGTCCTTTTATAAGGGAGGAGAGGGGCACCTTTCGAATAACTAAAACTATGATTTTATTATAAAGTCAAGTTCGGTTTTAAATAGCTCCAAATTGATATATTTCGAAGCTAAGGTGGGGATGGGTATAAATCCTATGATCCAATAGAATTTAGACAAGTTTAGATTCCTATTTTAACCTTATCATTTAGATTTAACATTAAGTTAAATAATTTTACTTTTACCATGTCTTCTTGTGTTCGTATACTATAATGTTAATAAACTTACTATAAAAAGACAAACGAACCCCAAGTTGTTTATTATTAATATATATAATCTTATGTAAGTCATTTGGCCGAACCGTAGATTTTTAGGAATAAAATAACAATTTCCAATATAATATGTTTTTAAAAACTATTTTATGTCAATTTTGAAACTATTTAGTAATTGATTTTTGTGAAAATCATAACAGAATTATTAGTTCGAACCAAGTCGATTAAATAAATAATAACATGTCATATTAACCTATAAAATTAGTGGGATTCATAAAAAGTCTCAAATTACATTTATTTTGGTGTTTATAACATCAATTATGTCAATATTTCATTAATAAGATAATTACTGCATCATCATTGTGTCATAAATAAATTAAATTATATAATGTCTAAAAATTACAAATAAAATACCATTATGTAGGAAATAATTTTATCTTTCTAATTAATATTTATAATAGAATTTATCTTATGTATAAACCCATATTAAAAATTATTTACTTATTAAACATTGATTTAAACTATTTTAACCCTTCTTTAAATAAATTAATAATAAATGTCCTAATCTAATCCAAGTGGGCCTAAATGGTCATATTTTATTCCTAAGTTTTTTTGGTCGAATTACACTTATCCAATAGAATTAGGAAATGTGTTAGGGTAATAATAATATCATCTTTACCCTTAATTACCCTATTTACTTTTTAACCGTGGTAAAAAAAGTAAAAAGTTACTATTCACCAAAAATTATTTTCATCTCATTAAACCAAATTTTAGTCCTGGATATTAACCGTGTCTCTTGGATTTTCGAAATTCCACTCACAGAAGCAGTAAAATTAAGCTTTATGAAAAATTCAGTTTTTTTAACCACTACTTAGTGGTTTCACTATTCATCAGAAATTGAAAGTTTTCAGAAAAATACCAAAATTTCGCCCTAGGCTAATTTCGATATTCCGAATCCAAAAATGAAGTCCATTTTGAAAAATAAAATATATAAAATTTCAAAAAGTGGTTATTACTATTCATAACGGCTAGTTTTAATAATATTTTAATAGCATATCTTTCTTTAGTGAAACTCGGTATTGCATACGACACAAGCTATCGAGGAAGGTCGCGATTTCGTGTAAAACAAACCAAGAAAGTGTTGTGTAGAAAAATATTCCTGTGATGATATATATAACATAAAAGTCTCGGGTGTTACAGTAAGAAGTTAAATCCTAGATGGCAGATGCGGTTTAGACATTCATAGATCCTCCTTGACATGTGTCACTATCCACCCATACAAGAGGTAAAATTACCCACATATTTTCTATGGATTCTTCCCCTTGCTGATATGCCACAACATCTTGTACAACATGGAAAACATCAGGATTTTGAGGTTGACCCATCCTTCAGTAACCAGAATGGTCGCCATGATAAACGTTCTCTATTTCATGCCCATTTCCGTGTCTCTCACCAGTAGGATCTAACCATATTTGAGTGCTGCAATGAATGCAACCAACCTAACTACTAGTTGTTGCTCGATACTGACACTGAATCCCCACATCTTACATTACCCTTCCTCTATGATCCTCTATTATGAGTTCTCCTTTCCTCGTTGATCCCCCTTTGGGCAGGTCCGAGGCCTCATAAGTAAGTGCCTATTTTCGAAGAGGATCATCAACTTCTTGAACCACCATTTGAAATGGAAGTCCCTCACCGACTTCTTGTCCTCTCCCGACACTAGGTTTATCAATTCCATCGCCAACAGTCGCATCTGCTCCGGACCCTCCCATGTAGCCATGATGGGGAAACACTCATCATACATCACCCCAAGTATTTGGACCCCCAAGATCTGATGCAGGTCCCATAAACTAATGTCGACCTCTCCATGGTGAAAATGGAAGGTATTGGTCCTCGATGACCATCTGCTCAGAAACTCTGGCATCAGCTGCTTCGACTAATAGATTTGAAATTGGGAGGCCCAAGCCACCTTATACAAGCCAACTCTCCTCAGTTCTACCCCAAACACTTCACATGAGGAACCTTCCCAGCAGACCTAGGCCCAGTGATCTATGAATTTTCCACCTTAGCGTATATCCCACTCGTCTAACCACCCCTTCTCTAGGTTCCTCAGGGATACCTTCAAGATAGTGTGGTACATCAGGGGACATGTCTCTAGCTACAGTTCCTTCCCATCAATGTGGTTCAAGTGATTGTATAGACAGTCAACATTGATAGGTCTGAAGTTCTCCTAGACATGGCCGTCTGCTGCTGAGAACCACTGGTGCTGGCACGACGTGCTCCTGAACCAATAATCTGGTTCATCCCTACTCACTTCGTGGATGAAGACGTCATCCCTCAGGCCAAAGCCATACTGAGGAAGCCTCTTTCACAAATGGTAGTCCTTCTGGATTTCCGACTATAGTGCCACTAGCGAATTATGGTCTGAATGGCTTCATACTAACACCCCAACAACTGAGCTATCTTCCATTTCCTCTATCTGGACAGAATCCACAAGGTCCCCCTAGAAAGCTTTCGGGTTAGCCATTAGGTCATGGAACATGGACATTTTGGTTCTAGTCTGCGAAGCACTTTTGCAGAGCTCATTTGCGAAGACCGTTCGCAGATCTCAGTCCCAACTAAGAAATCTCTAAGACCTTCTCTGACATTTAGACGCATGTGGCCAAGCACACCACTATAGAGCCGAAGACTCACTGTGAATCACGAAGTAGAAAGCCCGATTATTGGAGAGGAATCGTGGAATAAGAAGAGGTTCGTGAATCAATAGTTCTCAGTTCTAAAATGCAGATGTGAGAATGGAAAAAAGAGAGGTCGACCTACATTATTTAAAGGAAATGACCCCTTGCGCTTTAGGGTACATCTGACCACGATGAGATTCGCGGGGCGTTCAGCCCACGCATCACCTCTCTGCCTTGCGAGCCTCCTTCGCGAGTCTTCTTCATGATTGAATAAGGAATTTTGGAGATTGTCCCTCATAATTTGAACCTTGTTTTCTCCTCGAATCCAAGTTTGAGGGGGGGGAGGCATTTTTTGGCACCAAAATTTGGGATGAGGAAGAACAATTAGACAACCTTTGGTGTGGGATCGCAAAGCTTGTTCGCGAAACCCCGCAGCACCACAGTCGGAACAAAGCTCCCCTTCTTTGTAAAGCCACTGCAAAGCATGGAGGAGGCCTACTCCACGAACTAGTTTCATGTTTGCGAAGCCACCACGGAGCAAGGGGGAAGGAGGCTCCGCAAACTAGTTTGACGTTTTCGATGCCGCCGTAGAGTAATGTGGTGGGAGGGTCCATGAACCAGTTTGATGTTAGCAAAGCCACCACATTACAAGGAGGTTCTAGGATCTGTGAACTAGTTTGATGTTTGAAAATACACCGCCATGTAAATAGGTGGGAAGCTCTACAAACTAGTTTGACATTTTTGAAGCTGCCTCAGAACAAGGAGGTGAGAGGCTCCACAAACCATATTGATGTTTGTGAAGCCACTATGAAGCAAGAAGGAGGGAGGCTCTGCAATCACGAAAAAATTCCATGTGTCTTCAGGCCCAGCAAGCTCTTCTTCATGGAACCTCTTGCCTATAAATATTGAGCTCCCATCGAGCCCAATGAAAAGATCCTCCGACCTTTCACCTTCTTATCACTCAAATCACAAAGTAATTTCTACTCTACGAACGATGATATCTTCATGGTACTTTAGGATCACAAAGTGCCTCTCCCATTATATAAATGCAAACCTTATTCAAAGGGGGATGACCTTCGTGGAGCCCACAGGCCTTCGCAAATGAAGGGGATCCCCAAGGGGACTTGGGTCTTTGCAGAGAACTTATTCTTCACAAAATACCCTCTATGCACATGTACACCCTATGCTATGGTGGGGTCACTGTGCTTCGCAAATCACATCGCTTCGCAATGCGACACATCACAGAGCACCCTTTCTTCATAAAGAACTAATCTACAAAAGCCTTTCCACTTCAAAAAGAATCTTCCATATTCACTTATGCCCTATTCCTAATATAAGACACTTCACTTTGCGAAGCATACCTCTTCGTGAATTCACTTCACTACATGGAGCACCATAGTTTCACAAGGCATCTACCTATGAACCTCTTTTCATTGAAACTCATTTTCCTATGAGACCCTACAGGTTTGCTGGAAGTGACTTCAAAGTCCCTTGGGTGGTGCTTCTCATTGCATTTCTTATCCTTATGCTTCTTAGCAAAGGCACACTAACAACTATTGCTGCTTCCCATAGCAATACTAATCGTAACACCTCATTGGATCACTCCACGACACCCCTCACTATGGATTTGCTGATGCCTTTCATTCCTAAAGGGAAGTAGGGTAATAGTTATGTAAGTTATAGGGGTTCAGAGTGAACCCGTCACGTCTTAGTTGTAGGATGTTAAACTTCCAAGAACCATCGTTCTTAGCACATGACGTTAAACTACGACTCTACCCCCTGTATCATACGTGGGGTGCCCCACCTCTGACATTCTCTATGCCCACTAGCCTCTATGGGTGTGAGATCTTCCTCACATAGAATGCTATCCTCTTTTATAGAGTTACATCTATCCATGGGGAAAGGTCCACCAGCTTGGTGTAAGCCCATAGCCTTTCTTGTGGGAGGCAACATCCCTACTCCTCGTATAATCATCCTGGAAAAAGACCAAAGAGGGGGGGGGGGAGGGATGGGCAATGAAACCCTTCTTTCTTCTGTTTTAAATCCCACTACCTCTAGGTTTTATCACTACCTAGGCCTACATCCTGGATTAAGTCCCAATCTCTATATCCTTGGGTAGCATACCACGCATAAGCCCCTATTTCATCTTTGGGCTGCGGACCACGCATTAACCCCCCTTTAATTTTTGGGCTACTATCCATGTGTAAGCCCCATTCCACTTCAACTGATTCACCTTTTGTGATGTGATCGTCATGTTTTTGCTGCCTCTTGTTTCTCACACCAAGAAGGACTGACATGGTCTTAGAAGAAGCACATACCATGTAATCCTCTTTGGTCCGCCCTAGATTGTAAGTCCCAACACCCATACAAAACTATGTGGAGTTTGATCCTTGCCAAGGAAATGTACATAAGAAAACTCCCTGAGGTTCAAGCCCAACAACCATTGGTCCCTACACCCTTCACGTTGGATCAATAACACCTATCCCAAACTATGTGGACATTGATCCTTTCCATGGAAAGGTACTTAGTAATCCTCCCTAAGGTTTAATCCCAACACCCATTGGTCCTGACTACCTCCATGTCGGTTCACTAACACCACCTGAACTACATGTACTTTGATAACTAACAAGGCAAGGTTCGTAGGAATCCCCCCTAAGGATCAATCCCAACACCCATTGGTCCCGACCACTCCATGTCAGTTCACCCTCATCCTCGATGATGTTAAATAGTATTCCCCTATTTTTCTCTCATAATGATAAACTATCCCCCATTCAGTAGTAAACCATTTTCAATCCCATTCAAAGGTAAGCCATTGTCAATCCCATCCAGTAGCAAGTCATTGTCAATACCATTCACTGATAAGCCGTTGTCACCCCATCCAGTGGTAAGACATTGTACTCTGCAATCGACGGTAATCCATTATCATCCTTTTCGTTGGGACCCACATCTCTAGTTCATCCCAGTGTCTTCAGACAAACTCGGGGATGCTAACCATGCATAATCCCCAATATATCATTGGGTCATTGTCCTCTGCACACACCCTAATTCTTCACCATCCATCTTGAACAATGTAGACATTGACACATGCCAAGGAAAGGTATGTAGGAAACCTCACTGAGGTTTAATCCCATCACTGATGTCTCATCATGGTCTCTCCCTTGAGAATATGTGTTTTGGGATGGACATGCCCTAACCTGGAGGTTCCACTTCCTACGGATATCATACATATGGGTTCCCTCCTCAGGTGTCCCATCACCCCACCAAACTATGCAGACTTTGATTCCCTCCCATAGGGATACGTAGGAAGTCTCTTCGAGGCTCAAGCCCAATACTACCATCACCATCATGAAGAATTTGTCTCATTCTCATACCACTTCATTGAACTCTCCATCATTCATCCTGATTCTTACCCAGGCCGCCACATCCCCATGAGATCATTATAATTAAACTCTTCACTGCTCTTAGCAGAAATAAAAAAACTAACCACACGTTAGTCCCATCATCAGTGTTCCCTCCATTTGTTGCACCCATCTGATCAACTTCATTCAGTGTTCCGATTAGTCTAATTTGTCTCTGCTAGATGTTAAACTTGCAGCATACCCTGTGTTAAACATGGAATGCTGAGTAAAACCTGAGACATATGCCTATGGCAAACTATTATCCGAATATGAAGTGGGATATCTTGGGATTTTGTGCCCTTGGGAAGCTCTATCATAAGAGGAATAAACCTAGACATGCCGGTGTTCTAGTGTCCAGATACGCCAGTGATGTACAACATGACTAATCCCCAGACTGAAGGTTTCTTCCCTAGCTAGAAACCCTGTAATGCCCTGAAAATAGTAGTGTAATTAAATGGCGTGTATGAAGATATGGAATTGGTAAGAGTTTCATGAACAACGTATTAATATATAAGGGAGACCCATAATATGTAATGAGATACGAGGAGGAATCCAAGGAAAGTGGAACCGACATCCCATCATCCTGTATCGATCAAAGAGAAAACATCCCTGAATAAGTAACGGATACCGCCCGCCTTTGGAATGTGGGAATTCTGGGTAACAAACTGTGCATCCTTGACGGAAGGATGAGCACCCTGACTAAAGTGTTCGAAACAATACTCTTGTAAAATGGTTCTGAAATGGCATTAATTCTATGATAAGATGGATATAGTCTTAATATAAAAATTAAAGAAAATGATTATATGTTTATATATCATTATAGACCTTTTATTTTGCATTAACCCTTCCATTAATTATTTTAAAGATTAATTGAGGAAACACAATTTTCAATATATATGGGATATAAAATCACTTCTAAGTTAAAAATTGAATCATAAATGGAAAAGTTATGAAATTTAATAAAATTTATTATCCTAATTTAACTATTTGATGTTTTTATGGGTTTTTAACCATTTAATAATATTTATTTAACATAAAATACAATTATTTTTTTTAAAAACTATTCACATAATGTTACATTGAAAACAACAAAAAAACATTTGAATTAAAATATAACTCATCGAAAAATAAAAGAAAATTAATATTAACTATAAATTTTATATTGCACCATATTTCACCCAAAAAAATTACTTTTTTTAATCAATAAAAATCTAAAATAATTACCATAATAAAAACAAATTATTTAGGTTCTAGTAAAAAAAATTATATTATTTAAATAATTATATGTACTCACAAATATGTCATAAAAACATATTTAATATGTTATTTTTACTTATCTAGTCATGCAAAAGCATTGCATAAGAATTTGGAAAATTAAGTTGTTATATAACTACAAAACACATATCAACCCATAACAATCATCAATAATAATTCATATTTTTTTAAAAAAAATGAAAAAATAGTTATTATTTGTCAAATATTATCATTAAGACACAAATTTTGAATTTTCCATTATTGTGTATGCACAACATTAACATCAAAAAAGATTTTCCTATTTATCTTGAAATAAATTCTAATTTATATTTTTTGGAAAATATTTTATGTTATTTTTATTATATTATAATAAATTATTTTTTCCATAATTTAAATAAGTATTTATATGACATTTCCTAGTAATACCATAAATGTAAATGTATTTCATAAAAACTGTATTTTTAATTATTCAACAAAAATTTAACATAATAAGAAAAATTGAAAAAACTAATCCTAATGTAAATTTTACTTCCAGAACACCAAATGTTAATAAATTTCATTAAATTAAATTCCTATAAGTGAAAAAAAACTTCAGTAATTTTAACTACATATTGCACAATGAAAATTAGTCTTTAGAAAAGTTTGTTCTTAAGTCCAAAAATGAACTTAAAAAAAATCAAGTACAAAGTTAATCCATATGGAATTAATTATATTTTATATATCCAAATGAGACATGTATTACTTTATTAAAAAGTTAAATCATAATGGGTATTTTTAATGAAAATAAATGAATGTTTTAAAAAAAATTTATTTTTCTCTTTTCATGGGAAAATAATTATTTTTTGAAAAATGCCAACATTTCGCCCTAAGATAATTTTGATATTATGATTTTAAAAATTAATTTTATTTTTTCAAATTGAACTTCTAATATTTGGAAATAAATATTATAAATCAACCCATTTAATGCATGAAAACCAAATTTGGTTAGAAATAAATTGTTTTCCTTTGATTAAAAATTATCAGATATTATTATAATTAATATAACTCTATAACATCTTATTCATGTATATTAATAAGGATTAAAATTGATTTAATATCAAGAGTACCTAGTTTTTTATAGAAACCTTTAAAAATGAATTTAGTCAATATAGTTATGTGTTTATGAGGAGATACTAGTATAAAAAGTTTGTCATGTTTTATGTGTTTTAAACAGAGTAGAAAACTAGGAAAACATATTTAAATTGTCCAATCACATCATGGTGTGAAATAATTAATATTAGAATTAATTGATATTCTTTGACGTTGTTTATTTTTTACATATCTAACTCCTTCATGTATTCTTTAATGGTGTTTTTAAGATGGTGAATCATATGTTGTTGGACATGGTTTAATGGATGATGATCTAGTGTGACTATCATAGTTCATTATGGGGGAATGGAGCGGAAATTATTCCATCTATAAATCATGTCCCATAAAAAATAGTCATAAAAAACGTTATGATATATGTTATGGAAAGTATCCCAATTTTCCATTTATAAATACATTGGGTTGTGAGGTAGCTGTATGTTGATGGGTTTTAGATAAACATGACCTTGAGTCTATCGAAATCTTATTTATTAGTTACGGAAAGGACATCAATGTATATTATTTATATAATCTTATAGAACATTGATTATTTTTCGGATATGATTTTTCCTTGAACAGAAACACATAACTACTGGAGATAGTGATTGGAATGTTGAGCAACTAGAATATAGCTCCAAGAGTTTCTAATACATAAATATTACATATTTTTTGACTAATATTCAACACATTACACAAACAAACACGTATGAACCATAATAGTTTAGTGTCTTTTGAGATTATGTATTCAATATTCTTATTTAGTCAAATAACATCATCATCTAACATAATTATCTTTTCAAAAAGTACTAATCTTATGAATACCCTACCTAAACCCTTCTCCATAACCCGGGGAAGGTAACATATGATAGGGTGAACTCATATTCTATGTAATGTAAAAAATAAGAGATATAAATTCATGATCATTTGAAATAATAATCTAAGAATAATATTATGTGAGCATGAACATATAATATGAAGTTCATACCCAACCTTCTATATATAATAAACATGAATCATAGCATAAAACATTATCATTTCAGAAAAAATGACCAATATGGGTTCTAAATCATAAAAAATAAATCACGGTCCACAATATCATGTCTTAAAAGTGTGGAAACATCATAAATATTGAAAAATGTTTCATATGTCAATGTGAACTACCAATAAAATAAACACAGTGTTTCAGGACTCATCACTTTTTTCCCACAGTAGATCAAGTTGCACCTATTTCTCCTATTGGACCAGGACACACCTATTTCCCATAATAGATCAAGCCAATTGACTTGTTTCCCATTGTTATATCATGAGATAAAAAATATTAACCAATACATTTGCAGGAGATATAGGTGTCACCCATCAAATAATGAACATTAAACAAATGTGTGCCACAAGATTATAAAACATTTATCATATCATAACCCATGAAAGAAAATGGGTTAATGAAAATACATCATATCATAGCCTATAAAGATGAAACTTTTTTCATAATCATTTCATCACTTAATAATAACATTACTCATAGAGAAAGAAGTGGGTTTCATAATAATTTTATTATCATATAAAACATGGAAGATAAGCGAGTTTCATAAAAATCCTTTGATCATAAACAAAAACCATTCACATAATGAATAATAATGATATCCTTGGATCATAACCCTGTAAAAAAATAGTTAACATAAAAAGATGACATATTTTATGGAAAATTATTTTGAAAATGTGTCTATGAAGTTTCATAAGGAAAATAATATTTCCTTGAAAATAAAATTTTAAAACTGATACGTTTTTAAAATCCTTTTCTTGGAAAATAACCATGAAAACATATAAAGGAATATTTAAAATCCTTTAAAACATCTCTTGTGTAAAATATTACCTCTTTGAAAATAAAATTTCGAAATATAAAATATTTTTCAGATTATTTTTTTAAATTACCATGAATACATATAATGGATTATTCAAAAAACGTAATGGCCATGGTAGTGGGAAATTCTGTTTATGCCATACAATTTAAAACAAATAATAATTTCAAAAATTCAGTAAAATCCAAAAAGGTATTGTTTGGAAAATGACATGAATAATACTATAAAATTTTTCATTAAAAAGTGAAGCATGGGTAAAACATTCTTTAGTAAATTATTTCAAAAATGATAAAAATATTTTGAATACATTTTTCAAAAACAAAGTTTTCAAAAAAATGTTTTTTTGACTTAAAAGGTGATTTTTTTTAAAAACATTATTTTTGAACTATTGAGGACAAGAAGATATTAAACTGAAGGGAAAAATTATATTCTCATTAAATAATAAGGGGACAAGAAACATCTTGAGTTTCTTGAGATATTTATCAAAATATTTGATCATTAGAAACATAGTTATAAGAATTCCCAATAAATGGTGAGATAATAGTATACAATCTTTACCACTATGGTAACATTGAATCAAAATACCCATGAAGTAACATCATTAAATGAAACTTAAAATATAATCAGGATAAATAAATCCATGATATTACATGTCATATGGAATTTATATACACCTCATATTGGGCGATAGGTGTATACCATTACATATGTCTTAAAGAAGGAAAATATTGATTAAAATCCCTAATTACTTTGGTAACTTTTTAACCATAAAAATATGAAATATAGATCCATAAATTTATATTTAAATCACAATAATTTTATTTATTATAATCATTAAATAAATTCATTAGAATTATATACACCACATAAAATAAATAGGTGGTGAATATTGGATGTGTCTAACAGAAGTAAAAAGTGAGATAAAAATATCTTACCCAAAGTCTTAAATATCATTATACATGTTAAAAAACCCTATATAATAAATATAATTTTATTAAAAATCTATTAAAGAACAATATTTATATATATCATACCTTTTTTATTTTCTTGTGACATTTAAATACTTGATTATTAACAATTCCATGTTAAAATTATGATGTGGGTAATAACCACTTTGTTTTTAATATATGATTCAATTTTTTATTATTGGTCCACTTATATTTATCATGATTTAACAATATCCAAAAATATAATAATTATATAATCCTAATATATATTTAGTATATATGTATTTAGAGAAATCCATAAAATTTAGTGATTTAAAATCAATTACACCGTTCATGGACATGGTAGGCCATAAAAATGCATGAACGTTGTTTCCATTTTATAATAGGATTGAATTAAAGATATATAAATGATATATTATCATAAAATAATAATTTTTGACATATATATCACATATTTTCATTAAAACAATCCTTATTACTTTCCATGTCAATCATGAACAAATCAATTCACTTCTAGAGGTGGTAGTCTATAGTAGACAAGAGAGAAGTTATCATATTCCAAAAAAATTGAGAGTATGAAGGTAATAGTAATATAATATTCCTGAAAGACTAATTATTTAATAAATATAATATGTAAATAAAAATCCATATATATTTCAATACCTGATTATTGGTAAAAGAAAAATTAATGACATCAGTTCGTGGTGCGATAGTCAGCTGTACATACGAATGATGATTTCATAAACCATTGGATTGAAGTAGAAATGGTTCTATGTTATTTCATTAACATAATTACATATAATTATATATGATATTATGGTGTTATCATATTATAAGATTTAATACGTTATTAAATATGAAAATATGATAAATAAAATGATGGATCTTAGTAAATACTACAACCTTTGCTTTGAAGTACCTCTTTTAGTTCTCTCATTAAGGACAATATTGTTTATCTTTTGGGAGGAAGCTCTATAAAATTTTTAGTGATGTTTAGGAGGAATTTTTCTTGTGTTTTGTAGATCTATTTTTTAAATAGCTGTGAACAAATGGAGGTTGTTGGTGGCCTTTTATATATGGGGGAAAGGAACCCACTTGAAAACTAATTGGAAATTTCCCAAAAGGATCCAAAATAAAGAACCCATTCCAATAAAAAAAGCTTCCAAAGGAAAATATATTGGAAATTGTGATGATAATATTTAAATAGTTTCATTAAATAGTTATTTTAAAAGTATAATATTCATTTTATCTCTTATCTTCTTTGTTAAATGCCACAATAAACCCATTTTTTCCGAAATTGTGGTAACTAATTTTTACTGTTTTCACTACTAATTTAGGTTAAATATTAAATCGAACAGATTAGATATTATAATTTATTCTGATTCAAAATACGGATTTTTTAAATTAACTTAACTTAATTAAAAAATATTAATTTATAATTTCCACTTTCAGAAGGACAAAATGGGTTTTTAATGAGATATTGTTCAAAATAATACTATGTTTTTAAATTCAAATTCAATCTGAAATTGTTTTCAATGAAATAAATTATATTAATCTATGTATAATTTAACTAAAATTTCATTAAAACCAATGTATTATATAATTTATCTTTATAAATAAATCAAATAAAAAGGTTGTTTTCAATTAAAAGTCATTATTTTTCAATATTCATCAAAAAATGAAACCTTTCACAAAATTACATAAATTAACCTTAAAATAATTTTGATATTATTATTTAAAAAATAGCTTATTTTATAATATTTCTTATTCTGAATCATTAAAAAATGTTTTTTTAATTATGTTAACAAAAAGGGAAAAACTGCTTTTAAGAAGAAATATAGTTTTTATGCATAAAAATGGATTTATTATTATCTCTCATATATATTACTCGTAATATGAATGTTAAAAAATTTATTGAATACATACTATATAAATTTAATTAAAATCATTCTAATAAAGTTTTTTGTTTAATTCATTGAGGTTAAACATGTTTGTTTTCTAAAAATAGCTTTTTCAGAAAATGATTTCCTTTATTTTAAAATAGTTTTTATTTTCATTTCGTATCAATTTTCCATAAAATAATTCATTTTATATAAATATATTTCCATAATTTATCTAATAATATTCATACCCACAATTTCAACCATTATGTCATAACTATCATGTTAAATAATAATTTTTAATAGTAAGACATGTTTCATTTTAACATGGTGTTGTGTGTTACAAAAAAACATAGAATGATTCATGAAATAAATGATAAACTCAGTTTTAATGTAACACATGCTAAAATAAGTATTCCATGTAAATAAATTAAAAAAATTGTTTCATTTAACATAATCTACACTTTATATTGTGTGTAATAAAAAATTTAGGAGGATTAAAGTAATTTCATAAAAAAACTATATTTTACAAAATCTAAGGGTGTTCTATTCTACCCCCCCAAATGTAATCTCACCCTAAAAATAAATCTCAACCATTAGACGTTTAAAATTTTAAAATTCCTTCAATGAAACCCACATTATAAAAATGACTAATAAAACATCCTTCTAAAAATATAAAGGGATGTGTCAAAGTCATGTAGAATAAAATATACATTGTTTTCAAATAAGATAACATAGGTTCTAATTGAAAATATAAACATGGAATGAAAAAATAAATGATACAGAGTGTGATAGAGATCAATGATAAAAAAAGGTGGGTGATCCAGAGAAGTTTAACAAACACAAATCCATAAACTGAAGAGGCATGAAAAGGATGTTGATGTCTTCAAAATTATGATAACAAGAAAACATTTTATATTAATATCACATTCCTAATGTTGGAGAATTTATTTTCTGAGTACATATAAATATGTACTTACATTATTTATTACTATTTCATATGCACAATTTAATCCTTTAGTCGTTCTTTGATCAATTTATACTTTATCTCTTACTCTAAGAGATTAATTTTTTTAGATATAAATCACTAAATAAGATCCATAATAGAATAATAATGAATAAAATGGTTGACATTGGTTATCCAATATGGATAAATATTTATGCGGTAGAGTAATATGTTATTCTCTAAAACCTTATCCAAATATCAAATTAATCCATTCTATAAATTTGTAACCTTATAACCATTCCAAATATTCAAAATCTATAATAAGTCGCTAAATTTCTCAAAATAAACTTAACATTAACCCCCCATATATCAGATAGTATCTCTAAATGGTCATAAGAAAAATATTTGAACTCTAGGGACATATATTCTACGAAATATTGGTAATAAAAAGAATAATCATAAAACTAGATAAGGGGTTTCAATTAATTTGTACTTATGTTCATCCTTAAACTAATAAACTCATGATGGTAACCATTACTCTTAAGAAAATCTTACACTAAGACATATAAACATCCAGATGTTAATTCACCCATAATCTCTTTTGTAATCTCTTACCATATAAAAAAAATTATCATTGGAAATAGGGGTTAATACTTGTAAAGATAGAATATAAAATTATTTTTAATTATTCCAAAATCCATGTAGAGAGAGATAGTCAAATGAAATTTCTTAAATGGATGAACACTAATATCTTTATAGTGACCATTAATACAAAATCAAACATGATATTCCAAAATTATGAGTTGAGGATAAGTGTGTCCTAATTATCCTAATTCACATCATCTATTATTATTGAATATAATTTCACTTTTTCCCTTTTATTCATAGGTTGTTTTGGATTATCATTCACATTAGACCATGGATAAGGGAATTGATTCACATAATGCCGAAACTATAAACACTTGTAACACTAGAGTGTGGGTGGTGAACTAGTTGGTATCCGATTCTCCTCCACTGCCTTAACTATACCATTAATCACATTTCAATATTATAATATTTTATGGACTCCTATTCCATAATTAAATGACCTCCAAGTACAAATCAAGAAAGTACCTTGAGTATTTTCACACATTTTTATTTTGTAGATGGTTGTGATTTCATTCCCCCATTTCAGTTTTCACGAGACTTGATCTTCCATTTCATATAAAACTATATGAATCGTAGGAATATCAAACTTATTTTTCTATCTTCGGTGAACATAAAATGAATTATTAATTACTACTAAATTCTTGTCTAGCTAAGGCCTTTCAATGAATTGATTTTAGGTGACCAAAGATTTGATAAGTTTTTATTTTCACTACTGATGATTAAACTAGAAGCATACCTTGAATGCTTAAAAAAATAAGCTTCATAGGTACAAATAGATTCATAATTATTTTTCTTAAGATTAAAAAATTATATCATCATATTTTTTCATAGAATATGTGGGAACTAGTAATGGAGGAATATCCCATTAAACACTTACTATACCATAGATTTAATTTCTTCTTATTCCCTTATATTCCTAGTAAGAGTCCACCCATGATCCACCTCACCTTCTAAATGATAAAAACCATAATGAATTGTTCATGATCTAAACATCGAAGAATAGAAAATATATTGTAAATGTTACCGATAAATTTCTCAAAAACTAGTGGATTATTGGAACCACTATAATTAGGTGGGTGTTTCCGCATATAGGATTCAATAGAATGTTATTCCCTCCCTTTGTCATTTATAAGTTCAAAATGATTCATATATTGAAAAAATTATTTGATAATTTCAGAGGTATTTTTTATTCAATCTCCCATACTGTTTGGTTTCTCAGGGGGACAATCATTATATTTTCTATTTACTTTACTATTAACCCAGTTCTTTCAAGTTTTATCCATTGAATAAAACCAAAATTTACGGTCAAAGAAATTATAATCATAGAGAAAAACCAAATAATCTTGAAAAATAACTTATAATATTTCAAAATTTGGACACATTATTTTCAACCTATGACACATTATTTTATCCTATGAAAGTCATAGTCTCCATATATTTAAATCCATTATGATGGTTCATAAGTATTTTTTAAATTTTTAAAGCATATCATCTAGGATTTTCAAACCAAGTGTTCAACAAGTCTAGTTTTTATACATTAGGTGACAATTAAGTCCATCTTGATACACCCTTTTAGGAATTATTATCCTTAGTCACCTATGTTCTAGAGACACATCCACTTGTATTATCCATATAGGGATGAAATTGCTTATAAAACACTCACTCTATCCATTAATAAAATTTCAAGACATCTTCCTATACATTGACACATCCGTATGGTTTTCCATAGACACATGCCTAAAAATATCCTTAGATATATTACAAGGGATTTCACTATGGTTTTATCACACTGGTTTCCAATGTATTACTAAATTGTTCCTATGATTACTAATGTAACTAATTGGAATTATTTCCAGTGACTATAAATGATATATATCCGAGACCTCCATTGTAAACTACACCTCATTGATGGGACACACAACCATCCCCATTGGAAGCCCTTTCCTCATGAAAACCTTATGTGTTAAGCCATTATTCAACCAACTATAACACGAGAGAGTTACCAAGGATTGGATTAATTCGTTTACCTCTGATACCAACTATATAAACCTTGGATTTTCATATATAGATATTTTAAAATTTTAGAATAATATTAAAAAAATTAGACAAAAACATGCGTAAGGATAGTAATATTTTTGTGTATTTTGATACTAGGTAAACAATATTCTAATTTGGTGAACTATCTTCATGATATCCTATTTTTATCTTCACAAATACTACTCCTCTTAGGCATAAAATACCAAAACCCTTATCCATAACCTGTGGGAGGAATGATAAGAAATGGTGAGATCAGACTCTAGGTAAGGGTACACATAATAAAAATTAATCTATGATAACAGGAAAGAATAAGATAATCATAAGGGTATATGATCATGGACATAAATTAATTTGTTCAGAAATAACCTGTCGATGATCAAAAAAATGATTCATGGAATGAAATGTTTTCATTTTTGAAAACCTTTCCCAAAAGGGTGATAAATCAGAAAAAATAAATCAAAAACCACAAGATATTGTTATTAAAGTGTGACACCATCATACATATTATAAAACATTTCATATATCCTAGTTCCCAGACAATACCATGGACCATGTGGTTTATGACTCATCACCAGTTTCCCATTGTAGATTAGGACACACCTGTTTCCAATAGTGGATTAGGTATCACCTCTTTCCCATAGTGGATCAAACCAATATAATTGTTTCCCATTTTTACCTAATAATATATAAATATTTACCATAGTCATTAGAGGGAGAGATAGGTCCCAGCAATTAGATAATGAAAATAATTCTTCTGTGTGCTATGAGATCATAAAATATTTACCATATCATAATACATCAAGTTGAATGGGTTTCATAAAAATTTCATCATATCATAACATGGGGAAAATATACTGGTTTCATAATAATTTCATCATTTCTTCCTAGAATAACCCATTTAAAATGAAGTGGGTTTTATATGAATTTTATCATGATATAAACAATGGAAGAGATACTAGTATCATAAACATATTTTCATTATAACACAAACCTTTTAGTGAAATAATAAGAATGGTATCCTTGGATTATATCACCATTAAGGAATATATAACATCAATTGATGTCATCCAACATGAATTAATATTTTTAAAATACCGTTGGATCATTTTTTTGAAGAATATAAAACTAAAACATATTGAATTTTTTTAATGTATCCTTGAATACATATAAAAGTAGTTTTAAAAATCATTTAAAATATTTAATGATAAAAATATCCTTTATAATTTTATTTTTTAGACATTACACATTTTTGAAATACATTTTTTAAGTAAACTTGAAATCTTATAAAGGAATATTCAAATAAAATGAAGTACATGATGATGGGAAATTCAGTTCATGCCGTACATGTTCAAAAAAATATTCGTTACAAATATTTAGTAAAATCCAAATGGGAATTGTTTGGAAAAAATATGAATATTTATATAAAAATATTTTTTAAAAATTAAAACATGGGGTGAAATTAATATAAGAATTATTTTAAATATTGTATTTTTTTTTAAAAATATTAATAGAATACATGGTTTTTAATGAAAGGTTTATTTACTAAAAAGGAGATTTTTCTTAAAAACATTTTTTTTAAAATATTGAGTATATAAAGAGTGAAAAATGATGGGAAAACATATATAATCATGAAATTACCATAGGGTAAAAACATTCATATGTTTTTTGAGATATGTATCATAAAATTATATCGTCGAAAACATAGTCACAAAAAATCATGAAAAATGATGATATTGTAACATAAAACCTTTACCACAGTAGTAATTTCAAAATGTAAGCCCCAAGAAGGAATATATATAAATTAAAAATATAATATCATGAGGATAAATAAAATCCTCAAATTAATGGTCAAATGATATATATATATATATATAGAACTCATAATGGAAGATAGGTTCATAAGATAACATATGTCACAAAGAAAGAAAATTGAGACCAAATTCTCTTATCACTAGGGTAACATTGGAACTGCAAACCCCATGAAAGATAGATCCTAAAATTTATATTTAAATTTACATAATTTCAATATACTCATAATATATATATATATATATATATTCATTACATACATCACATAAAAGAAATTGGTGATGAATATGGATTGTTTCTCACAAAAGTAAAAAGTGTAATGGAAATCCCAAATCAAAAGTCTTGACTTTCATCATACAAAATAGAAATAACTATATTATACATATAATTTTTTATAAATCAATTATTGAAAAATATTTATACATATAATAATATAAAATATTTTATCGTGACCTTTTATTACCCATTTTTTTACAATTATATGTTAAATTTATGTTTTTTGGGTAATAAATCCTTAGTTTTTCTTATGTGTTTTTGATTTTTAAATTTTGGTCCTATTAATATGATCAATATTGATTCATATACCTTATTTTAATCATGATATAAATATCATATATATTAATTATATATATATTTAGATTAATCCATTAAATTAATTTGAAAAAAAAGAAATACACCATTCATGGAGACTTTATGTTGGACACACACATCAACGTTGGTTCCATTTTCCTGTCAGATTGATAGAAAGAAAATAAAATGATATATAATAATTAAATGGTAATTATTATGTTATATATATCACATATTTTCATTAAAACCATACTTATTTCCTTCCATTTAAACTTGGAACGAATCACATCGTTTCGTGAGGCATTACTCCACTATACACAGGAACGATGATATCATATTTCCCAAAAATAGTGAGTATGAATTTATGTGTAATATAATAATTTAATAAGTATAATATTATCAAAAATATCATATATATATAAACAAAAAATCCACCATTATTTCAATCCTTGTTATGTGGTAATGAAAATATAATGACATCAGTTAGCTTGGCTGTTGTGGACTATACACACAAACGATGAATTCTTAACCCATTTGATGGAAGGGGAAATGTTTTTCAGTTATTACATACACATAATTAAATATAATTTTATAGTATATACTAGTGTTATTATATTATTATAGTTTATAAAAAATTAAATATGGAAGAAGAAGAATGAAAAAAAGGTATGTTGCGAAGACAATTACCTTCACTTATGAGCACCCCCATTAGATCTCTTATTAGAGAACATAGTGTTGGTATTTTGGGAGGAATAGTATATCTATAACATTAATGGGGATTTTTGGGAGTTATTTTTTAGGTTTCGGTAAAAAAATATGGCTTAATATGTTTGAATAAGTGGAGAGTGGTGGTGGCCTTTTATAAGTGGGGGAAGTGGGCCCACTTGAAAACTACTAGGCAATTTTTAAAAAGATTCCAAAATAAAAATGGACATTCTTATGAAAAAAGATTCCAAATAACAATATATTATAACTTGGAAGGATTATAATGAAAAATATTCATATAATATAAACATTAGAAGTGTTATAGTCATTTAAACCCTTATCTTCTTAGTTTAACCCCTGGTAAATCCATTTCTAACTTATCCATGGTAAATAATTTTTACAACTTTCACTATTAATTTTGCAAAAAATTTTGTTTAATTTATTATATAATATAAGTTATGAAGATTTTATTAATGGAATAAATTTAAAAAATTCAATTTATAGAAGTAGAAACATTTGATTCAAAATTAGTTTCATATATAAGATGAGTAACCCAGTTTAAAGAGAAAATATTCAAAAGCTAACAATTTTATTATATCAAAATTAAATATGGAACAGAATAAAATATCATAAATTTTATTAATATTAATTTAATTTTAATAATGGTAATTTTAGACCTATTTTAAAAATAATTTATCTTTATAAATAAATTTCGTGAAAGATAATTTTCAATTAATGTTCATTATTTTTCAATATTCCTCAACAAATATAACATTTCAAAAAAACCACAAAAATTTACATAAAGTTAATTTGGATATGGTGATTTAAAAAAATTATTTAATTTTAATAATTTTTTTTTAATTCTAAAAACTAGTTTTGAATTATGTGTGAAAATGGTGACAAATCTATTTTTTGAAAAAATATATATTTTTTGTGTGAAATTAAATTGATTTTTATATCAAATCTATAAAAAACGTGATATGAATGTTAAAATTTTATTCAGAATATAATTTATACATTTTAATTAATTCACTCAATAAATTTTGTTTTTTGATTGATAGAAGTAAAACGTTTTAGTGTTAATACAAATTGTTTTTCAAATAAATTACTTTATTTTCAAAAAGTTTTTATTCAAATTTTCAATTAATTTTTTACCAAGGAATTCATTTTATGTACATAAATTTTTATTATCATGTAAATATTATTCACACCCAACATTAAAATTTCTAGAAGATAACTATCATACTAAAAAATAATTTCCTAATATTAAGTTACATTTTATTCTAACTCAATGTTGTGTGTAACACAAACTACACCTAGTGATTCATGTAACACAATATAAACTTAGTATTATAAGAAATTAATTCTAAACATAGTATTTACTATAAATAAGTTCAAAATTAGTGTGGTGTTTAATGAAATCCAAACACAATATTGTGTGTAATGAAAAATATAGAACCGTTTTTTTGGAAAAAATATTTCAAAAATTCTCACTGTATTTTAGAGAAGTTCAACACATATAAAAAAGATTTATTTTGGGGATTGGAGTTTAGTAGGCTCCCCATTAGATGTTTAAATTTTAAAATATGTAAAAAAGACATTGAATCTGAAACAGACTCTATATACACTAACCAAGAGTTGAACATAGCGGGTGTAAATAAAGGGGTGGGACCCATAGTTGAAAGTTGATTTTACAAAAGAAAAAATAAATGTGTGGTAGGGTTTCTTCCTAAAAATTATAGAGTAAAAGGGTTAGAGAAAAACACATAGTATTGACTTTAAAGATTCATTTTTAACTCTTTTTGATGATATGTACCATTATGGTATTTCCTGCCATAGAAAATCATTTTGACTGTGAGATATATCAAATGAATGTCAAAACCGCTTTCCTTAATTGGACTTTAGTAGAGAAAATTTATATAACATTTTTGGAAGGTTTTGGAGTGTAAAATGAGTGTGTTAATGGTTTTGATATGTAAAAAATCATCTATGGATTAATTAAATCCTCTTAAAGTATGAATATTTTTTTTGATTATATAATCAAATAGTTTGGTTTCAATAATAATGTAGATGACTCTTATGGGTGTAAAGGAACATATGGGTAAGACACTACCACAGAAAATGAATTAGGGTAATATTGAATCTCTCGGTATAAGATAAATTAGATATTTCATTTAAGTGTAATAAAATGTGTTATGATTTTATAATAAATTCAACCACATTTTATCATTCATTTATGTGTTCCTCGACTTAAATTAAAAAAAGAATATATTTGTAATAACCCCTAAAGTATAAATTTTAGTATTTCGAAATCTATGGTCATAACTGTGTATTATAGGTTGTGAATATATTTTATGATTAATATTATTAGAATAAAATACTTTATACAAAGAGTTTTATATGAGATATGAAGAATTTATTCAGGAGATAAAAAATAAGGAATTATTATTTAGATTAACCTGCCCTATTATATCACATAGGATGTCATACAATCATTAAAATTCATAGTGGTGTATTATTATTATAAATCCCCATTACTTGAGGTTGGTGAGATACCTATAATAAAACATGTGTACTTTAGTTCAATTTTACCCAAGCCATTAGGATTATATTATCAGAGGTGTTAGGGTATGTAATTAATCATTTCATTAGTTTGATATCAACAATGATGGTATGTTTCCACTTGTGTGATAAGTAATGGCATACAATCCCTTAATCAAAATAGGCTACGTATATTTATGGCCATGCTTCGTTGAGTGACATATGATTTGATCAACTACATGGATGAGTGACATGTGATATGGTCATCAACTACATGAATATCATATTATATGTTAATTGATTTGGCCAGTTGTTTTTTGGAGGATCATGAATACATGAGATGGCCTAGACGATATTTTGTTATTCCATGTCTAGTGGTCACATGAAGTCATGAACAATTGAATTATATTTTTTCTCATACAATGTATATAATGTGTTTTGATTGTGGATACATTCAATATTGATTATAATTATATGAATTAATCAATTAAATGTATGGTAAAAATATTATACAAATATATAAAAATTGTTTTTAGTTGAAAATGTATTTATTTCATCATTATAAATTTCAATTGTAAAAATCATGGAATAATTTCCTTAATTAAAATATATTACCAATGAATATCATTATGATATATAATATACAAAAAATAAATTCTCAAATGACCACATCATATTTTTATAGATTTATTTTATCCTTATAATGGTATTTTTATTTTGAATGGATATATATTATATATATATTATATATATATTATAATTATAAATCTATTTGATATGTGATTTAGTGTGTCATTATCCAAAATTTCCAGAAAATAAGGAATTATATCATAAATTAAATGAGTACAATGCTTTTAAAAATCTATTAAAACTTATAAAAATATTAGTATAAAAATACCCATGACCAGAGAGCACATTTCATCATTAAAAATTATTATTATTTCAATGAAATCTTATAGAAAAATAAATGATTTAAATCTCAAAATTCAATTAAGATTTTATTTTGTAAAATAAATTATCATTAGTACCAAACATGATTCATATTAATTTACATGTCCACTTGTTTTCCGTATACATTATTCCATTTGGAAGAGTTTAAATTAACCAATTTTGTTTCATTTCAACTCATCCAACCATCCTTATGATTATATCCCTCCATAGTTTTGGGGTGAATTACATTATCATGAATAATTCCAAACCCATTTTTATTTAGGAGTTTATGATTATTGAGACTTCTTATCATTTTCAAAATACCTACACACGTTAATAATATATCATTAGTTTTTGGGTATGACATTTCATAGTAGGTTTGGTATGTATAACCATGTTAGATTTTCAATTCCTAAGGATGTAAAACACATTGATCCAATATTTGGGATTTGTCTATAATTATATTTATTTTCCTAGAAATATATAGATTTCACAAATGTTCCAAACATAGTTTTAATGTATTTAATATTTTTTTACTTCTTTTACATTTTTTTCTTTGATAGTTGATATTTTTTATAATATTCATAACTGAAGAAATAAATTTAGGGAACCTTTTAATATTATAGAAATATTAGGTAATTAATTTTTGAGTCTCTATAAATGTATTATTCAAAAATTTCTAAGTTAAAATACATTTTGATTTAATAAAAATAATATTTCTATTCCAAAAAAAAGAGATTAAGAAATTTTAAGAAAATACTGTATTAGAAATAAATTTATGCAATGAAAATTTAGAAAAATATTGTTCAGATAGAAATTGGTATGATTTTCCTAACCTCTAGAAAAACATATATCACCAAATGTGATATCACACTTTAGTACGAATTTTCATCGAGTGGAATGGAAATAAGGAAATTACCTTAATGTAAATTATATGTTATAGACACAGTAACTCTAAAAATTAATATAAAAAAATAAAAAAATGTTCCCAAAAACCATCAAAATATGATTTAAAAAAACATTCATTAGAAATTAATTTAGAGTACACATGAATCTGGATTTAATTATCATTCATCCATAATGATACTTAATAAAATCAAAAACATTTTATTCAATAGGGAAATATTATTTTTGTTTTGGTATTGTAATATTTGGAAAATTTACTTCGTTATTGTTGACATTCATATTTTGTGTTTCTAAATAAATATCAAATTGGATATTTAGGGTGTAATAAATATTATGATAATTAATATTCAATAAAAAATTATTAATAAATCCCATCAATGTTTTTAACATGATTATTATTTCAAAAGGTTCATTTTCCCAAGTTTGTTTATTTCTTACATTTTCTTTAAAGTTTTTAATATTTTTTATCCAAAATTGATTAATTATTTATTTATTTACTCAATAGTCTACCATGGACTAATATATTACGTAACAAAAAGAACTATATTAATTTATATGAATGATGTCATCAAATTTTTACATGATTTGAAATGTTTCGAAAATAGTAACTAATTTTCATCCACATGTAAAGATTGTCATCAAAATAGGAATTTAATATAACAATGCTTTCAATATTGTATTTAGCGAAACACACTTGAAACAATAAATGTAAAATATGGATTTTTATAATATCCTTATAAATAATTTTACCAAAAAATAAATTCATTTAGGATCTAATTTTTAGTTATACAGAATTACACATACAATCATGAAATCTTGATTATTTTCAATCATATTACAATTTTGGATGAATCCATATTTTCATGGGGCTCTTATAAATTCCATGAAATATTTAATAAATTTTCATTAAACATAAGTTATTTGGTTTTAAATTATTTTAATAAGATATTGAAAATGAATTATTATTATTTAGTATTAATCTAGGAACAATTGATTTCTTTTCTCAGTAATATTTATATGTTTCATAGCACTAAGAATACTCTTAGAGTTGAATACATATGAAAAAAATTCTTCTAAAACTTTCATGGGTAACAAACCTGGTCCTTTTTTATGACTTACATTTTATAATGCAATTCTTTAATGAGAAAACTACAAAAAACATAATTGAATTTAATGGGGAGCTTTATCAATAGTTTTTATACTATTAATAAAGGAAACCATTTTTATCATTTTTTAGCTTTGATAATGGTAACTCATTATTAATACTAAAAATAAGTGTTGATAAATATCATCATTTATTAGTGTTAAATGTAAAATCAAATAAATGTTTTTTTCTAAACACATATTTTTATTAATGAGAAATTTTTTATATTATGTTTGTGTATGTTTATTTAAAATTTATGAAAATCAAATTTATTTACACATTCACACACTCTATTTATATATTTTTATATTTAAATTATATTTAAGCCTTTATATATATAATTTATATAATATAATTTTCATTTAAATTTGTGTGTCTATTTTTTCATATTTATATATTTAAATAATATTTAAAATTGTGTGTGTTTGTTATCTTTATCAATAATATAAATGATATAAATCTATAATTATATAATTATATAAATACTTATATGTATGTTTGTGTGTGTTATTTTTTTGATAACTTTATAGGAAAATATATCTATAAATAATATATTTTATTAATATTGTATATATATTAATAGATACTAATTATATAATTTTTTTTACCACATATATACATTCGTATTTATATTTATTGGATAAATTAATCAAATCTATTTTTAAATATAACAGATTATATTTAATGATTAAATATACAAATATATTTTATCTTTACACACAAAAATATATCCATTATAAAAAATAGTTGGGTTTTGAAAATATATATATACCCACACAAATTTATAAAGAGAGTATATATATATATGTATATATTACTACAAATATACTATAAACATAATATATTTTATAAAAGTATAATTGTTTTTTCTGTATTTTTCATTTATTTATATAGACTAAATTTAAATCTTAAACATATATATATATATATTATTTTAATGAATAATATTTTTTTTGTTAATTATAATTTTCTTGACCCCTCCACCCATATGTACTTCATTGGTCTAGCAGTGAAGAGATTGAGATATCAAATCCTAAATCCCACCTCCAATAGGTCATAGGTTGGAGACTAACTTTGATGGTATCATACAAACAAATGGAAGGCATTTCCCTCACTAAATGAAGAATAAATAGAAAATAGATGAAAGGTCTATTACATAATTAATCATCAAATTATATGATATATAATGAAATGCAGAAATATAATTGAAATAAAACCCAAACCACTCATGAAAAAATGACCATGATCTCTGGAAGCTCAGGATCAATCCATAAGTTTGTGTCTCCTACCTTGATCACAAAATCCATATAGAGGTCCTGCAAAACTGTTAATATATACATAATTTGATAATAATATGAATACTCAACAGAAACCTCCATGAAAACAATTAAATTTAAAATAATCATACTAAATACCTAGTGAAAAAATATAGAAAGTCACTCAATTCCTAAATAGGTAATCTATGTTCCTGTCCTCACCGTATCTCACTCACCAAATAAAAAACATAAATAAGTAATATAATAAGTAATCATATATAAATATTAATGGTACCCCCCCACAAACACTTCATCATTAAAAATTTGCATTCATGACACAACAATTACATTTTGGGTCAATCCCTTACATAATCATCATGCTTTGCATGTAGCCCATCACCTTGCACATTATAAAACACATCACAACCAAATCCCCCTCATCACTACCAGGTTGTTGTTATGGAATAAACCTTATTTACAGAAGCATGTACTACACTACAAGTCATTACATACCATACAAAATACTCCTTAATGACTTTAGTCTTTATAGATGAAATTAATATATATTCTATAACCTCATGAAATTATAGCTGACACATAAATGTATTGGAAAATCTAGTTCCATAAGGGAATGGTGAGACCATACCCTATACCAAAATCTAGAATATCCCGGTCATGTCCAAATAAAATACTATAGTTGAATATATAGTGGGGGAGAGGAATTAGTGTGGAATCTATTCCCCCAATGGCCTAAATATTTGGGAAACCACCAAAAAATTCATTTGTTTTCTTACCAACTAAAATTGGGGAGGTGAATAATAAATCATAGAAAATAAGAATTTATCTAACCCAAAACCACACTAAGGGTAATAACCAATCCAAAATGTGATCTAAAAAAAATCCCTCCTGACAATCCAACTTCCATTTCTAGGCATAAGTACTAATACCCATCTATTCATATAAGAAATATGGTTCATCATTAATCCTTTTTTATATGTTAATCATAAATTTTAATTCAACTAAATGTATGGTTCCTTTTAAATTTTTATCATCTATCCCACGAGTCATCATATATTATTCATATTCTATATACCAGGAATTTTATAACCCTTTTAGATATACTAATATAAAAGGAATCATTGTATTATATAAAACATGTATAGAAGGATAATAAAAACTTTTTAACCTCCACATATTTTCAAGATAATTATAATTTATTTTCTTTCTTAAATCATTTTTTACTATGAATTTTATGAGATTAGTTTTAGGAGTTTCTAATTGGTTTTGAGTTTTTATTGGACTTTTTATGGGTTCATGGTAAGAACACAATTTTACCAAATCATTATAATTATCTAGGAAACCATGTGGAAAGAGGAAAGAGGTATTGGGTTATCCAGTGGTTAAGAAACATGGTTTATCAAACTATATGGACCTCACATTAAAACTATGTGACAAGTTCTATTGGAAAAAAGAATAGTTGGAATATGGTCTGACAAAATTTTTGACCAAAACATGGTGCTTCCAAGGAGAGGTATAATTCATCACATGGTTGACGCACCATTTTGCAAATTGTTGAACCTAAAAATGCATGTCTGCATAAATTTTCTGAAAATCATCTTTAACAACAATTAATTTTTTAATTAAAATAATTACTCCACCTACTTTAATCCCTCTCAATCTATAGGCTCTTAGGCCTTCCCCGATTGACTTTTTCATTTCCAAGATTGAATCGGGTGCATCAAGGAGTGTTGATTAATGATAATTAAGGTATGTAATCCAAGACTATCAATTATTTGGGTTTCTTCTTGACGAGTAATTGGATCATCGATAGAATGATGATGAGTATTTTTCATTGGAGGCATCTCTTCTAAAAAATATCACTTATAACATTATTAGCAGACTGTGAGATGTATGTTGGAGTGAAACCTTCTTTGTTAGCTTCAAATATTATTGAGAATCATTCTAAAAAATTTATTTTATTAAATAAGGATAAGTTCATATGGTTTTTGGTGTACCGGGTAAACCTAGTTAGATCACAAGTATCATTCCATGATGGTTTAATAGTTTTTATTATAAAGATAAAGGTAAGAAGTTTTTTATTATTTGGGTCCCTAGTGTACTCTTTTTTTAATTGATATGATCTTATTGTTGGGATAACATGGTTGAAAATTCTTGATAGTGATCTCATGTGAGTTTATAACCCACGATACCCATATATGATGCTTTATTTAATGAGTATGGTAGTATATCATAATAGATAATTTTTCATTTTCATCACATGTATTTGTATATTGTTTTTTATTCTCATTATAAAATGATATGTCCTAACTTTTCATGATCTACATTGTTTTTTGTGATTGCCATGATTTGGGAGGCAATTCTTCGGTACTAAAAAATATAACACATCATTTTATGGTTTTAAAATACAGTTTGAGTGTGTGTGACATGTGATGATGATGAAGACAGACCCAAAAATAGGGTAGGGGCATGAAGGCCATCAATAAATACAAGTGGTAGGGGAATTAGGGGTATGATTGAATTGTGTCTTGACCTAATTTATAGATAAGATATGAGGAATTTGAATCCTAAACTATGATTGAGGTTGTAAGTAACGACCATGTGGCCTAATATGTCGCGATACCTAGGACTTAAAAGAGACACACTCACTAGCCATGTTGTTATCTCTTTGTAAAATTTGAAAATCTTACTAATATATTTCTAGCAGGGAGTCGAGGCAGGTATGACCTAGAGTTTGGGTGGCTAGATTAGCTCATGATTTCTAGAAATAATTTTTTTTTCTATCATTCACATTTATCATATCTTTTATTACACCTATCATACATGTTAACACACGTTAAGGAAGCATTGGTGGTGACCTATCATGTTTTATTACTCTTACAGTGCCTGAATGTTTCGAAGTGTGTACAGAAATTAGGATTTGGGATCGATTTGAGTAAAGGGGGACATGAAATATATTTGGGTTAATAGAGTGTTGAGATGGTGGTGGTACCAAGAAAGTCTCTATAGTATTTCCAAAATCTTTTCATTATTTATCTTTTTATACCTAGAAAAATATGGTTTTACTTTCCACATTTGGATCCCAGTTTATTTATATGTATGAAATGCGTTCCATTCTTTATTACACTATGATACTTAGTCTTCCACTTTTTATTAAGTTTGTTATATTGTTTATATATTTTCAGTGTATGGGTATGATTTCTGAGGGTATAGTCTCCCCCATATAATGTTCAAACCCTCATTTCAACCTGATAGTATCTTGTATATGGTGAAGTGAAAATTAGGTCATATAGATCTCTATATCTGTCCCGATTTTTCTCATTAGATAATTGAAAAATGCTATCGGATCCTGATTTTCCTTTGTTTTATTTTTGGCTATCCCAGGACATGGTAAAAAGGAGATAGGTTATATGGAACCCAGGTAGGTGAGTTTCTATGTCCTTGAACAGATCATGTTTAATGGACATATAAGTTATTAGTGATGATATTTATTTTGTAGTTTTATAGGATTTGGATTTGATCATATATGAGGAGTAGTCCTGCATAATTACATGTCATAAATATATACCTATTGTCTGTAGCGTGGTAATTATTCAATTAAATGCCTTTATTTAAGCTCTCTATTTAGGATAGACATGAATTCTCTATTGAATGATATATCTGTATTATGTACTAATGTGATATATCAAATTTTAACTAATTATTTAAACTTGAACATGTTGTTATTTATATATATTTATGATTTTGACTAATGTGTAGATATGACTTAACATGGGTATTTAGTTGACGGTTGTGCATTGGGTTATGGGTAGCCTAATAAGAGAACCATCGTGTGATATCATAGACTATTGGGATCTTTCTTAATATCATTTTTAGATTAAATTTTCATTTTGAAAATTGGAAAAATGTCGTCTTAGAGATGTGAGAATTCTCTCTATATGGATGACATTCCATTTCTACCATAATCTTTGTATAGGATTTACACAATCATACCCCCTCACCTTCTCAAGTCATTTTGGGATTGGATACACTGTATCGTGGATTCATATGTATTGTACCTAATCGTGTAATTTGAGTACATAGGACGACAATTAACTACACTTCTAGATTCTAGATCCTGTGTCCTCCATCCTTTCTAGTTAATAGAGAACCATAAGATATTGAGGTATAGTTATACATAATTAAGGGAATATTTGACTTACATGAGACACTAGAGGACCTATAGTTCAAGATTGAAATGTTTATGATATAGTGAACTGCTAGGAAATAGTGGGGTTTGATGGGAAATGTAGGTATATGTGAGGATCATTATTGGGAATCCTTCAAGAACCTGTAATTTAGGTGTTGATATTCTTATTTGATGAAACTAGACATTGTAGATGAATTCACATCACTCATTTAGTGATAAATGATGGTGTATTCATAGTCCACCCATTTCTCCAAACTACTTAATTTTTCAGGCCTCTTGGATAGAAAGAATGCACAATAGTCCAGGAAGTTAAAAATAGTTCTTCATTATAATATTAGATATCGGGTTATGATTGTTTTCCAAATGGTGTACATGGAGGTTCTATGTAACTCCATAACTATTAATAGGGGCGTGGATTAGGATTGAATAGTTGGTATTATTCCACCCTTCAGAATCATGTTGGGGGAACCTCATACTACTACGGTGAGTGTCTCGTCTAGCAGTGAGAAAAGGAAGACCAAGGACATACGATGGGGTACTTCTATATAGGCTGATCAGATTATGGATTCTTCACCCCCTTAGAAAGAATGTCATATTTATTCAACTATGAAAAGGCTGAACATTATCAAAGGTTCTATGAAATACCTCAAAGTAAGAGTCGGTACTGTGAACCAATTTGGAATATCTAGCAGTTCTTCATCATTCATATCAAGGTCATTTATAGGGAGATGATTCAGGTAGAGTGTATACAATATATTAAGGTCTATTAGATGGTGTTGAAATACCGACTACTATTTTTTGGTGGTCTTGATATCTTATAGGGTTCCAACTACTCCGTTTGATATCAATTCTTTTATTGTTTTTTATAAATATGTTATTTCTTCGCTTTAATTTCCGTTCAATTGAATTGTTGAGTAACTATCCCTTAATTCATATTTGTTAAGGAAAGTGTACCTCCTTCAAAAAAATATATGGGTGCCTTATTGTCAGTGATGATTATGGGAATCTATAATAAATCATGATTCTTGAGATAATGAGCATCGATGTGATTCTTGGAATGTAATATTTGACCATATTTCGAGCATGCATTGATTTATATAAAACATGGTTATCAATTAAATCACATTGGGAGCAATGTTTATAATGATCGGTGACTAAAATCTGGATGTAGGTAGAGTTGTTACAGATAGGATCCAACTTGGGATGATCATGAAACTTATTTTAGGCTTGGATATTTTTATAGGATGAGTGTTGTACCTCTAATATTTTCCTCCAGTTTTGGATCACTATTAGTATGTTTTCATTGATGACATCACATGTCATCTCCCTAATAGAGGATTTGGGTTGATGAAAGAACCTATTCCATGTGGATAAACCATTTCAATACTCACTTATTATTTGTAACCGACTATGATGATGGAGAAAAAATTATAGATCGAGGAATTTGAGTGGATTTTTTTATTTGGAAAATTACATAACTCGAGGGTGGAAACATTTTTTATATAATATGCATTATTTTAGTCTTCACCTTTGCATAGATCACAAGAAGATGAGTCAAGTGACCATGAAGAATTGGTACCCTTTCCATAGGATCAATGATCTATTTGATTTTTTGGGTAACAAGGTGGTTCTCCAATATTGATATCTGATTTGGATAACACTAGTTCTAGGTTAAATAGGAGGACATTCTAAGCATATAATTTTAGAAAATGTATGAGTTAAACATTTACTTATAAATACATTTTTTTCTGATGAATACACCGACTATGTTCATGGATCTAATGAACAAGATCTTCCTCTCAGAATTATAATTTTTCATAATTATGTTTTTAATGATATCCACATTCACTTATAAACTCTTGAACTACATCTCTTACTTCTCAATATATTCTTTATTACACTTCAAAAACACTGACATTACAAAAATCTATCCAAGTTTCAATATTTGATTCATGGGGTGAAATTATTAAGGCATGCCATTTTTTTGACCAGTATATTAGTAGATAGGGATAAATTATAGTTGGTGATTTCTTAGACTCATCTATAGAATGTGGTTGATATTTGTAGATTTATACAAGAAATGGGGTATTATAGGCATTTCCTTAAGGAAATATCTTATTTTTTAGCACCTATTACTACAATGATGAAGGAATGGGTTATGTTTCAATGGTCAGACCACTGTAAGGGGTTTGTTATTGATATTAAGAGAAGTTTGACTATAGATCCAATGCTTATTAATCATTTACATAGTAATAAATAATACAATTATTTTTATGAATCATGATTTTTTTGGGGAAATTTTTTGGGAAGAGTGATTTGGTAGTAGCTTATGGGCCTCATCAACTATGACCCCATGAGTGGAACTATCCTACACATGACTAGGAGATGGTGGTTGTGGTCAATGATTCAAATATATGGAGAAACTATCTCTTTGGAAATAGGTTTATTATCTTTATAGACCACTAAGAAATCTTTTATATCTTTACATAGTGAGATCAAAATTTGAGGTAGAGAAACTGGGAAGAGTAACAAAAAAATCAACATTGAGTTGGCCTACGGACCATGTAATGAAAAATTTATTATATATGTTCCTAGAAATAAGACATAGGTTTCTTAGGTTGTTGGTGAATAAACTTTTAAGGAATAAATGTTCCAGATGAGAATTTTGGTCAATTAGAGGACATTTTTTAATGATTTGGGATCAATTTAATATTCCCGATTAGTGATGAGAACTTATTTAGAAGGCCGGGAGAATTATAATTCAGAATCCTACCGAGAGTGTGTTTTGATGTGGGAAATGTTTTTGGTGGTGACCTCATACTTGGGTGCTTCTTGTATGGTGATGATTTGATCCTCGTATATGGGAGAGTTATTGTCCTTTCATCTATTAGGGAAGTATTAATAAGATATTTTCATGCCTCAATGTTGGAGGTAATTCCTATAGAAACTAATATGTACCCCAACATTACGTGGTTATTCTAGTGATTATGTATGGAGAAGGATATTTATAGTTTCATTTCTTGATTCCTTAAAAAACTAAGGACTAAATAAAAACACTTTAATCTGGGTGGTTTTCTTTAGCCACTTCCTTTTCCCAAGTAAAACTGGGTGGATGTCATAATAGAATTTTTTTAAAGGCTTTACCAAGACCTCAAAGATTCATGATTCTATTTGGGTGATTAGGGATAGGCTCACTAAGGTTTCCCAATTATTTATAAACTAAGACACATTTTCATTGGATGAATTTTGAAATTTGTATGTTCATGAGATTTCATACTTACAAGGATCTACCTTGATAATTTTATCTAATATAGACACAAGTGTTATTTAAAAACTTTGATGGGGATTGAATAAGGAATTAGGGAATCGACTAAGATTAATAATTATGTACCATCCCTAGACTAATAGATAGTCAAAATGGATGATTCATATATTGGAGGATATGCTACAAACCTACATTGTGAATTTTAGATGGGCTTGGGATGATCACATTTTATTGGTTGCGTTCTCATAGAATAATAGTTTATATATTTTGATTCAGATTGAACTATATAATTCTCTTTTTAGTAGGAAATTTGATTCACCGCTTTGTTGGAACAAGGGTTGTGAGGTAGTATTAGTGGGGCCTCGTAAAGTGCAAGAGAATTTTGAGAATGTAAAGATGACCAAGAAGTAGTTGAACACTACTTAGAGAAGATAATGATTTCATGTCGATCTGAGAAGGTCACCCTTGGCTTTCACTATTGGAAATAATGTTTTCTTGCGGGTGATTCCTTGGTAATGGAATCAACATTTTTATTTACCAAGGATGATAACTACAAGATTCCAAGGGCCGATCAATATTTCTGAGTGTATCATAATAGTACATACCATATGGACCTTCCAATTTTTTTTACGGTGGTTTGGAAAATGTGTTTCATTAGTCTCATCTAATAATTTACAAAACCAATCCTAAACTTGTAATTGATAGGAATGATGTTGATCTAGTTCCATACACATCATATTTGGAATTCTTAGCGTGGACTATAGAACAGGATAATAGGGTGTTACAGGGGAAGACAATTCCACATGTTTGGATCCTATGGTGCCATGAATGGATCTAAGATGAATATTTGGAAGGGTAGTATGATATTGAAAAATTGAATCCTGATTTTTTTTAAAAATATTATATGAGATGCTTCCCGATAATGATATGTATTTATAGGGGACAATTACAAAGGCCTTGGATCTATCATGCACGTTATTGGTTTATTTCAACCATTAATAATGTATTTTAACAGTGAATTGTTTAGGATGAGTTCTGGGAGCTTGTTTTTGGTTTTGGATAGTTTTAGGGGATATTTTGAGGGTGCATGTCACAAACTATCCCACTAGGACCCCTCTTGGATAGAAAGTAATCTGAGTGGGAAAACCCAATCCCACAAATAATAGAAAAGGGGTTAGAGACAATTAGATATTAAGAAATTTTGGAAGGGGAGGCATTATCCTAGGAAACAATATGTATGCACAAGACTTGATCCATGAAACATTATAGATATCCAATTATAAGATGATTATCCAGAGTGGAAACCTTTCATACGATAATATCAATGAAATTATCAATGTATATTAGGTTAGTAAAAAGGTATAAAGGTGAAAAATATATATACATCTAAAAAATAGGTCGCAAAAAAAACATGGAAAAAGGAAAGACTAATGAAATTTTGAATTCAAATATCTATAGACAACTACGAAAAATGGCTTGCGCATCCAAGTAACACTATGATCCACCAAAACTGGGTCCACTACGGTCATCATCAATCATCATATAATCAGCATAAAATAGAAAATGTGTATGAAATTACCCTATAGGGGTGATTATATATGTACCCAATAATGTAAGGACCAAGATGATATAGAAGATTTTCATATTTTGGTATTGTCTTTAGTTGTTAAGGATGTTTGTAAAGAAAGTAAATCACCTAAATTTGTTTAATTGGATGATCATATTGAAATTTTTATTCAAGAATCAGATTGAAAATTCGTAAGAAATTCTGTTTTTTAAAGGAATGATATTACTGGGTGATAGAAAAGTTTCGAAACAATCTATGAAAATTTTATATTTATTTTCTAGTTTCTGTTTCAAAAATATCATAATTTGTTTAGAGAACTTGTTATGAAATATTTATTATAGTAAGGGGGAGAAAAGGTTCTACCAATCATTTTACAATTTGATTGGAAATAAATATGTTGTTGGATGATTTTGAATCAGTATGGTTGGTTTTTTCAAAATATTATTTTTATTATGGAACATTTTCTAGTGTTTTCCAAATTTATGGGGTACAAAATTTATAAGATGGCTAGAATCATGAAACATGGATTTTAATATAGTCCTTTTGAAAATATAGAAAATGCATGAGTTTTGTGAATATGGTCTTCACGAAGTGCGTTTCATGAAGGATCAATGAATGATGATGTTGATCTCCATGATTATGAGAAGTGGAGCATCACGCGCATGTAATGGTTTAACAAAAATCTTTATGACAACGAAAAATATCAATGGGGCATCTTGAATATGGGAGTTCCGTGAAGGTATTTTCGAGTGATATGAAAATTGTGCTAGAGGTAGTGGACCATCAAGAATGGGATATACTATAAATATGAGGTGACCCATACTTCATTTTTGATGGAAATAATATAGAAAATACATAATCGCATTGATTTCACAAAGTTATAGGAGATCCGCGAAGCTGGACCTCTATGAGATCTTTAGAATCACAATAAGTCTAAAAAATTATTGATTGATTCCAATGAATCTATGTAATAGGTTCTTCTTGATGGTTGGATATTTTGTGTTGACTCAATGATCTTTGTAAAGGCAACTAATTCCATGAAGGTAGGTTTCTTCGTGACGTTTGTGATCTTCAAAAGGGAGATTCTCGAAGAAGCTTTTTGAATAATAGTTTTGAGTACCCTATTTAAGTGGACATAGCTATCAAAGAGCATAAGCTCGAGTATAATATAACATGTAAATCAGACTAGGGTATCAGACAATGTATCTCTATGATGTCTTGGATGTTCATACAAACATTTGTGTAGGAAATAGAAGAATTGTTTATGAGAGATAAAATTTGTGAATGTGAATCAAGAATAACCTTAACATTGTAATACATCTTATTTTTCTAGAAGAGGCACCCAAACTATCAGATTATTTTCATAGTGCAACATGAGTGTGAGCGAACATCCTATTAGTTGTATTCCACAAAAAAGGATTGTTATCAGGTGGATTGTGTGGCATTTTATTATTTCAAAACCATACCAAGGATGTATATACTCTTGTTGAGTCGTGAACCTTGTAAACTCTTGTGTTCATGTAGATGTGTTAATGAATTATGTTCAGCAGGGAATGAAATATTTGAAATTTTGTGAAGGTTGTTTCATAAGTAAAGAAGTAATAAAGAAAAAGAAATCACGGATTCACCCCACCCCTCATAGTGATACTTGAATCCTCACTAGGCTACTTTATTTAGCATTAGATCTGACGGTCTCCTTCATTTATTTGTTGCTAAATTTTGGAAGAGAATTTGTGATGGAGAATCTGAATTGAGTGAATTGTAAGGGGAGTCCAATATTTTATGGAAAGAATTACCATATTTGGAAAGATAAAAGATGACTTATCATATTTCTTTTTGGTATGATGTTATTGAATCTTCAATAGATTGATTTAATTCTATTGATGACATGGTTCCTCTTACACCTATATATTTAAAGAATCTTGAGAAATGTAGAAGAGCTAAATGATTTACTATCACCAATTTCTGAAAGAAAGTTTTTAAGAGTGAAAGGTTTTTCTATAGCTAAATTTATCTGGGAAATGATAAAAAAAATCTATAAAGGAAATACAAAAGTAATGATGATGAGTAAAAAAATTTAGAGGATGAAGTATGGAGATTTGAGAATGGGTGTGATTGAATCTGTTCGAGACTTCTTTATAGGGGTAAATGACACTGTCAGCATTTTCTGATGTCCTGGTGAAAATTTGTAGTATTCTATAGTTTTGGAAAAGATGCTTAAAATTCATCCTGGAATTTTTTATGCTAAAGTTTCTTCATTGGAAAAGAGATACTCTGAAACATTATCTCTAGATTATTTTTATAGAACACTAATAACATATTAAATGATAAGGGAGAAGAATGTGAATAGAAAATATGATAATATTGAAATTTATTACAAATTATCTAAGGAATAAATCCTAAAAAGTATCTTTATAAATATAATGTTTTTACTATGAATCTGAAAATAAGGTATGTAAAAATCTTTATGAAAATTTACCCTTATTTCCTAAAAATGTGACAAGATTTATAGGTAAATAAATAGGGAAAATTCCCTTGATTTTTTTTGAATGTGGAGCCATTGAGAACTTAGAAGTAAATTGAACATGAAGAAACAATAAAAGATAATTATATGAAGATTAAATAAGTCTAAGAATGTAATAGAAGAAACATGGTGATAAAGATAAATATTTTTTTAGAGGGAAGGATAAAATGTTCATCAAATAAAAAAGAAGAAGTAGTTTGTTTAAATATTAAGAAGAAGAATATAGTGAAGATGAATCGAAAACATATTTTTCTAAGAAATATGGATATAATACCTTTATAAAAGTAGTGAATAATGAAGATTTCTTTAGGAGTATTTCTAAAGAAAAATTAACACATCATCAATATTTTCTTAAATAAAAGTTGAAATAATTTTTGAGAATAATTGGAATGATTGAGAAGGAAAATAGGAAGTTATTAAATGAAAATTAATCATTAAAAAATAAATAAAGTTTTCCAAATGAGAAATTAACTCTAATAAATAAAATTTATTATTTACATAATTATCTCTAGAAATAATATAATAGTAATAAATATTAGAAGTTAAGTTGAATGTAAAATAGGAAGAGACAGAACTTGTCCAGTTAAATTTTTGTAAAGTTGAACAGAGAGGAACATGGTACCAATAAATTATATTAAAAGATGGTGAATGTTATCTAAAGGATGAACCTAATCAAGGATAAAAATATACCTTTAAATGTTGAGAAGTAATATATAATTAGTTCTAAAAAAAGTTGGGAATTTAATGTATGTGGCCAAAGAGGACAATATAGATAAATAATTTGTTTCTAAAAATCATCATTCTGGAAAACATTCTATTAATTTATTTATTTTTAATTCATGAAGTAAATATGAGTTTAAGAATAATTTTTTTTAAAATAGAATGTTTTATGGTAAAAAAGGTTCTTTTAAGAAGGATGTAGAGAATAAATTCTCAGAAAACCAGTCAAACAAAAAGTTTTAGAAGAAAATTATATTTCTATTGATATTTATAGTATTGTGGTGGATATGAGCATAAAAAAAAATATGTTTTGGTTCAACAAACAACATTTCTATGATTCCACAAGTAGTGGAAGGCTAGGCTCTATGGGGAGTCAATCCCCTCAATAGAAGAAATTTGAGAAGGTTTGTGTGAAAGTTGAGAATAGGTTCCAACCACTAGAAACTCATGTGAAACATGTCATCAACCATGAAATATTGCTTATAATTTTCTTATTTTTCTACTAACACAACAAAATATTCATAACAATTAATATAATTTGAAGGTGAAGAATTAAAAGGAAGATTAAAAAATCTTATTGTTGAAACTCCTTTCAAATAAGAAATGGAGACCAAATGTGGATTCTTAATAGTGGGTGTTGTTCTCATGTGATAAGGGAGTTAAATATGTTCCATAATGTTAAAATACTTCGAAGAAGAAATGATTACATTAGGAAATGCTGAATCTCTGAGAATTAATGGTGTTGGATCAGCCATAATTGGGAAATAAAAGATGAAATACTGAAAAATTCTATATATTGTTGGGATAAAAACAACAGACTGAGTGTTTCACAACTTTGTGATGAGGGTGAAAAATTTATCTTTAGAAAATATGAGTCTTTAGTGAAAATTGAGTGGGGTCGAAAGATAGATACAAGAGGATAGAGTACAAAAGGAAACTTGTTCCAAGTTGGTGAAATAAAAAACTCTTGTTACTTAGGTTAGGTGGAAGATAATCAATTGAGGCATAAAAGGCTAGTAGACATGTTTTATAGAAACATGATCAAGCTATCAAAGAATTATATCATCTGAGATATTCCTCATATTTCAAGAATAATATATTGGTATTTTTTGCATTAGAAAGTTGATATATTTTCAAAAAATACCCTACAACTTATTCATTCATACATTTATCTGACAATGGGAAATTAATTAACAAATGGAGTTATGTACTTCATCCCTTTAATTTATGAATTTACTCACTTTACTTCTGTTATGTATATGAGATATAAGTTTGATTCTATGAAAATATTTATGATTTTTATGGGGAATGTAGATAAGGAATGTGAGTATTCAGTGAAAAAGTTTAGAAATGATAATGGTTGTGAGTAAAAGAATAAATAATGTTAAAATTATCTTGAGAATAATGGAATTCTTCATGTTTTCATTTCACCATACACACCTCAAAAAAATGCGGTTGCTGAAATAAAGAACATAAGTCTGGTGGAAATATGGAGAACTATGTTACTTGACCATTGTCTTTTCCATTACTATTAGAGGAAATCCATGAGTAATGTTGTCTACATTCAAAACCAATTTTTCTGCAGAAAAAGTTTAGATATGACTCCTTATGAAATGTTTTATTGAAAAACTCTATGTTTGAAACAGTTAAGCATTTTGGGGGGTCGATGCATTATAAAAATGAAAGGTGGAAACCAAGGACTGTTTGAGGAAAGGGGAGAGAATAGAAATTTAATTAGATAGACTTTATAAGGATGAAGATATAGATGTTTCAACTAAGATATATGAATAATTGTTTAATTTTTTTATGTGAAATTTGTTTAAGAGAATGTGGAATGAAAGAAAATTTATACAGATATAGAATTTGAGCAGGATAAGGAATGATTTTTTAATATTGATAATGCTAAAAATTTTGGTAATCCTAATCAAGAAGAAGAAGCATACTTATCTATTTTTGGTGAAGATTAGGATAATCAAATAACTTATCCAAATATGAGAATGAAAATTTAGTCACATAACATTATTAGTGATCAACATCAAAAGGTTCAAATAAAAAGAATTTCATATTTGGTTACACACACATCCTTGTATTCAAATGTTGATCTGAATGATGTGAATGAAGCTTTTGAGCATCCACAATGGGTTCATTTAATGAATGAAGAACTTTATCAGATATAGAAGAATGACACATGTGAACTCATACCCAAGATAGAGTGAAAATGATACTGGTGAAAAGATAGGTTTTTTGGAACTTGTTGAATAAAGAAGGTGAAGTGATAAAAAATGTAAAATTAGTGTGAAAATGATACAAACAGATTGAATGAGTTGATTTTTATGGAACTTTTTCTCTTGTTGAAAGGATAGAATCAATCAGAATATTTCATTCAATTATTTCTGAACGAAGTTATTTTTTTCAAATGGATGTGAAGTCTGTATTTCTAAATAGAAATATTGATAAGGAATTTCACATTAAACAACCATGTCGATTTTTTGATGGGAGAGATAAAATTCATGTGAGTAGGTTGACGAAATACATGTATGGGATAAAAAATCTTCAATGGAATGGTACTCCCTGATTGATAATTTCTTAAGAAAGATGTTTTTTAAGAAATTAATAGTTGATAATAATCATTACATTAAATAATGTCAAGATTTCTCTCTCATTATAATTGTGTATATGGATGAAATTATATTTCCAGGAAATGATGATAAATATAGAGAAATATTTGTTGAAGAGATGAATTTTTTTTTGAAATGTCTATGTGGGGAGAATTGAAATACAATATTGGGTTACAAATTTTACAAAAGAAGACACATATTTTTCATTATAAAGAAAAGTATTCTAAAAAACTTATTAGGAAGTTTACCATTGAAAATTATAAACTAGTTTCCACACCAATTTTAGTAGGAAACATCTTTTCTAAATATAGAGAATGAAAATAACTTGATCAAAAAGTATTTTTAATAATGATTAGAATTTTTTTATATTTGAATATATCAAGAGCAGACATTTTTTGTGTTGTTACCATATGTGAAAGGTTTCAATGCTCTCATAAAGAATCAAATTTAATTGATGTAAAAGGTTTCTCAGATATGTCAAAGGAAAAAAATTGGAATTAGTTCTAATAGATCAAAATTTATTGAATTGTTTGGGTATTCATTTGATTATTGGGAAATAAATGTTGATAACAGAAGATCCAAATTTGGTATTGTAATCTTTCTAATAATTTTTTTTTATTTGGCATACAATGACGTATAATTTAATAACTCTTAGAATAGATGAATATGATTGTGTTTCTACCACTCAAGATGCTACCCAACTTATGTGGATGAAAATTCAGTTTGAAGACTTTCTTACTGAAGAAACATTTCCTTTTCTCTTAGTATGTGATTATAAAAGTGGAATCAATCAAATAAATAATCTGGGAAAACATTCTTATTCAAAAGAAAATTAACATAATTTAAAACTTCATCAAAGAGAATGTGGAGAGGTGTTAATTGAAGTTGGAGTTTTTTCCTACTATGGTAAAAGTTACAGACATATTTATAAAACCACTACCAAAGGAACCATTTAATAAAATGATATTGAACATGGGAATCAATCCTCTTTCTCATAAAGGTTGAGGTATGTGTTTCTATCACCCCTCTCATAGTACCATTATATAGGGTTGTTTAGAGGTGGAATTTCTTCATAAATATATCAGTATGGATGAATGCATAAAGGGAGAGTTGTGGGTGATCTTTGAATATAACATGTAAGTGTGTGAAATATTCAAAAAATTTGTCTGAGTGGTCTTAGGAAACAAATTTTTTGTTTTCCAGGATCATTAAATAAGTCGAGAAAGATGAGTAAGAAGGCTATGGAAGAAGGATGAGGATGAAATGGGTCACTAATTTTGGAGAAAATTGTTTTTTATATCAATAATTCTTATTTCCTATAACATGTTAGCTAACATAGTCTTAGAATTTTTTAATAGTAATCCATTTATTGAGGTTACATAGTTTGGTGATTTATGAACCTTGGTTGAAAATAACATTCAAAGTGAAGATTGTTAAGACCAAGATGATAATTAATAGTATCATATTCAGGTATTGTCTTTTATTGTCAAGGATGTTTAAAAAGAAAGGAAATCACCTCATATTTTATAAGGGTATGATCTGATTGATCTTCTTACTCAAGAAAGAATATTAACAATTTTTAATAATGTCCATTTTATTGGAAAATTAATATAATACTAGGATACTGAGAAGTTACAATATGTTCCATGGTAAATCTGATGATGCTTTTTTGGTTTGTGTTTCACAGATATCATAAGTTGTTTCGAAAAAATCTGATGTAAGCCTTATGATTTTAAGTGGGATAAACAGTGTTTCAAAAAATTTAATGATTTTATTTAAAAGTAAGAAATTGAAATTTATGATTTTATTTAAAAGTAAGACATTGTGGGATGACATTTAATTATCATGGTTGGTTTTTATGAAGCATATTTTTATGGTAACATAGTTTCCCAATGTTTTCCAATTTTTGGGGTCTAAAATTTGGATGATGGCAAGCATCACGAAACATGTATTTTCTTGAAGACATTATGAAAATATGGTAAATGCATTATTTTCTAGAAAATGGGATTCAAAATTTTTTTTCCATGAAGGATAAAATAAATTTGACATTGATATTCAAGAAAATGGGAAGTGGAGCATCGTGAGTATGTGATATTTTGATAGTGATCTTTGTGAGAATAAAACATATTAAAAGAGCATAACAAATTGAAGATCACCACGAATATTTTCTTGAGTGATCCAGAAAATGAAATGGAGGTGGTGGAGCATTGCTAATAGGTGATACTATAAATATGAGGCAACCCCACATCATTTGTGATAGAAATAATAGAGATGATCTGTGATCACATTTACTTCACAAAGGTAGAAGACATACCGAACCTGGAATAATATGTGAGATTGAGCATCTAGAGAATACTGAAAAATTATTGAATGATGATAATGCCTCTAAGTAATGGGTTCTACGCAATGATGGGATAATCCACAATGATTCAACGATCCTCCAATAGGGAGTTAGTTCCATGAAGGCAGGTTGCTTCACGAAGGTTGTGACCTTCATGAGGGAGCTTCATGAGATGGTTTCATGAATAATAGTTTCGAGTACCCTATTTAAGTGAACATAAAATTCATGGGGAATAAACTTGTATCTAACATAATGTGGAAATCAGACTGGGGTATTAAACTAAGAGTCATTATGATGTCCCAAAAGTTCCTACCTTCTTTAGGATTGGAAAATCAATAATTGTTTTGAGAGAAAAAATTTATGAAACTTGATCAAGAAGCACCATAACAATATATTACATCATTTTGTGATTTAATAAGAACATGTACTATTGGTTTTTTTCATAGTGCTACACATGTGTAAGGAACATCCCAATCGTTGTATTCCATATCAAATGATTGTTTTCTAATAGATTTTGTTGTATTGGATTATTTTCAAGCACTGCCAAGGATGTATCTACTCTTGTTGATTAATGAACCTTGTAAATTGTTGTGTTCCAAGGGATGTTTAGATGAATTGTAGCTTAAATATAATGAAATATTTAACCGGAGGTGATGGTTTTTTCATAATTAAGGAATCTTAACAGAAAAAGGCATCACTGATTCACCCATCCCCCTATTAGGGATACTTGAATCCTGACTTGGACACTTCAATTGGTATCAAAGATATAGGTTCCCTTCATTATTTCTTTGATGAATTTTTTAAGAAAATTTGTGATATAGAATAAGAATTGTGAGAAAATCACGGGTATTCTAATATTTTATTGAAATAATTACCAAATATAGAAATATATAATTATTCCTTATCTTATTTCTCTTGGGAATAATGTTCCTGAAGATACAACATATGGATTTCCTCTTATTTTGAAAAGGTCCCATTTACACCTATAGATAATATGAAACATAAGAATGAAGGAAGTGATAAAAATTATTTACACTCATCACTTTATAAAAGTAATTTTTTAAATAGTGAGAGGCGTTTATGTATGTAATGGTATCTGGGATAAACTAAATAAAAATTTATAAAGGAAATAAAAAAGTGAATAAGGAAAACTATAAATTTGGAGTTTGAAGTATGAATATTTGAAAATGGGTGAGTCTGAATTAGTTAGGGACTTTTTTACTTGGGTAAATGACATTTTCAGCACTATCAAACATCTAGGTGATAATTTGGAGGATTATAAAATTGTTGAATAGATGTTAAATTTTTTTACTTGAATGTTTGATGCTAATGTTTCATCATTGGAAGATAATTACCCTGACATATTTTCTCTGGATGATATTCAAAGCACTCACATAACTTATGAAATAACCAAGGAGAATACAATGAAGGTAAATACATAAGCTCATGTAGAAATATATTTCAAATCCACCATTAAAAAAAGTCTAAAAAGGTTCTCATGGAAGATGATATTGCTGACTCTGACTCTGAAAATGAGGTATGGAAAAATTTTGAAGAAATATTATCTTATTTTTCTAAAAATGAGAGAATATGTAAAGATAAATAAAAATTATAACATGCCTTCAAATTTTTTGAATGTGGATCCATTGAGAACATTTAAACTAATTTCTCTCAATGAAATAAAAAATATGACATTGATGAAGATTAAAGAAGGAAAATAAGGTGTTTAATGAATCAAGGTGATAAAGATAAATATTTTTCTATAGGGAAGGATAAAATTCCACCAAATAAAAAACAATAAGATTCTTGTGCAAAGATTATAAGGAAGATTATGGTTAATTTGAATTCAAAAAATCTTTTGTTGAGAAATATAAAGAGTATAACTTTATTTGTAGTAGTGAATAATGAAGATTTTGGGAGCAGTAGTTTTGAATAAGTAGAATCTCAACATGAATTTCATGTTAAAGTATAGTTGAAATGATGTTAGAGAAATATTAGAAAGATTGAGTAGGAAATGGAGAAGCTGATAAAGGAAAATTCATCATTAAATAATCAATAAGGTTTTCCTGATGAGAAAATCAAGTTGATAAAAAAATTCATGATTTAATGAATTATCTTGAGAAAGTAAAGGATCATAATGAAAATCTAAAAAATATGGCGAAGGAAAGAGAATAAGAGATAGAACATGCACAACATAAAATTTCTAATTCTTAACAGAGAGGTACATGTTTAAAAAATTCTATAGTAGATGATGGTGAAAGTTCAAGTGAAGATGAACTTAATAATGAATGAAGAAAAATTACCTTCAATGGTTGAGAATAAATAAGGAATTAGTTCCGAGAAGAAAAAAGTTGGGAATGTTATGTATTTTCCATAAGGAAAAATGTTGAAAAATCGTATGTTTCTAAAAAACCGTTATCTTGAAAGCATTATATTACTTCTGGTTATGATATGTTTTGAATGAAATATGGGCTGAAGAAAAATGTTTCATTTGAAAACAAAATGGTTGATGGTCAACAATATGCTAATAAAAGGTTTTTGAGAAACATACTGTAACATCCCAGGCAAATAAAGAATAATACATTTTAATATTTATTAATATTTGTGAATTAAATATTAATTTTACTTTAAAGGGTTTTCTACGTTCGATAGAATACCCGATACGCAACAAAGAGTTTCTTTGAAATCTTACGTTTCACACTAGTAATAAAATAATATTATTTTAAATGGTAGTTAACACGTAGCCGTTTTATTGGCAGGAATGGATAGAAATAACTAAAATATTATTATATATGTTTTTTGAATGTTTTTACATTTATCCAATTAAAGATAAAGGCTTAAAATACAAAAAGAATTCAATTTTAGGCATTTATACCCTAATTTTCACTAAAGGTTCACTTATCGCCTTTTGATGGAGAACATTCATTAAATATAGTTTTGGCCACTCTTATACATTCTATTGGACCAAATAAAACTCTCCTTTAGAATCGGGACATCAAACTTTACTTTGTGTAATTTTTTGGTATTTTTCCGATAAAGTTCATTTTTTAATGAACAGTGAAAAATGTTGTATTTTAATTCAAAACCTTTTTTAATCTAATTTATTTATATGATCATATTATCTTTTGATTTGGTTTTATATTTGAATTAGAATATATTTTTACCATTTAATCCAATAGTGGTCATTGGAATTAATTTCACTTTGAAATCTGACTTAAACTAGTGTCAATCTTTTTATACTTATTGTATCATAAAAACACACTATTTTCTCTGAGAGTGGGAATTAATTATTAAATTAATTAATATAACTTATATGATTCTAATTTTTTAAAATATATATCATTTTTGAATTCGGAATATCCAATATAGATTAGGGTGAAGTTTTGGTATCACTACTGGAAATATGACCTTTCCCAACGGTTTGGCCAAACCATTGGGAAAGCCCACATTGGGGGACCTTTCCCAACGGTTCCACTTTGTGGACATCTTTCCCAACGGTTTGGCCAAAACCGTTGGGAAAGGTCCCCCATAAACCAACCTTCTCACAGAATCTAAATCTAGGCTCAAAATCTATTCCAACGGTTTTCAAAACCGTTGGTATAGGTCTATACCAATGGTTTTGACAACCTTTGGTATAACTCCTTTGATTTTTTATCATTTCTTCATACCCAGAACATTATATAAATCGAAATTTAATATAATTATGAGAATACATATATATATATTTATGTAATTATATACACAAAAGTCATGTTATGTTAGTGGTTAAGTCGTTCAATAATAAACTAGGGGTGCTGGGATCAAATCCCAGCGAATGTTTTTTTTGAAATACATATACCAACGGTTCCACAACCATTGGTAAAGATTTTCATATTAATTATACCAACGGTTTCCAAAACCGTTGGGATAGGTCTTTACCAACGGTTTTGGGAAAACAGTTGGTATAAACCTATCCCAACTGCTTACTTGGACACGGTTCTCCTAACTGTTGGTATAGGCTATAGCAACAGTTTGCAGGCATATACCGACAGTTCCAAAGCATTGGTATATTTTAGTTTTCCAGTAGTGTATTTTTCTGAAAAACGTCAATTTTTTATGAATAGTGAAACCACTAAGGGGTACATAAAAAAACTGATTTTTCGTTTAAATGAAATTTTACCACCTCTGTGTTTTGAATTTCAAAAATCCGACATACATGGTTTCCATTAGGATGTAAAATGTGGTTTAATGGGATTAAAATAATTTCTTTGGTGAATAGTAACTTTTAGGTTTATTAATCACGATTAGAGGTAATTAGTGTAATTTAAGGTAAGAATAATGTTTTAATAATATGGAATGAACTTGACACATGTCCTAACCTTATTGGATTTGGCATGACCGACCAAGACAATCCTTGGGTCAACTTGGGGACCCCATGGAGCCACTTTGGAAGGAAAATGACATTATTATCTTTTTATTTAATGTTAAAGTAAAAATGTCACAAACATGAGTTGTTTTACTAAAACAATTTTTATGTGGGGCTATACAAGTAATATTTTTGACTATAAATATTCATTAGAGAGTTAAAACCATTTCCTACATCATGATATTTTTTTTATAATTTTTAGACATTAAATAAATTAAATTATTTATGGCATCATGATGGTGCAGCGATTACCTCATTATTTAACGATTTAAATAAAATGAAAAGATAATGTAAAATATAAGACCTAAACATGTGAAAAATCTATTGTATGGCTGTATTTCTAACTCTTATAACCTTATCCTCTAAATATATAATTGTGGGACCCTTTTATACGAAAATAATTTTATAATAGAGTATCTTAACTTTCCAACAGTGCCCCTCCTCTCCTCTTATAAAACTCCCCCACCTCTACCACCTTACCCACACCTCTTAGTCCTTTGGTTCGGCCAAGCTCTGCCCATTTTGTCTCTCCACATCCCTATTTTACTCTTAGAAGCCTCCCTTTGGGAAGAAGTCTTTCCAAGGAAGCCTTTGAGCTCAAATCAAAAAGTGTTACCCGTTTTAAAGGTAGTGTTTTCTCTTGTGCTCTTATGTTTTATTTTTCTTCTCAAACCCTCTAAACTCTTTTTATTCCTTTCTTTTGTAACAACACCAGTATCTTCATTATACTAGGATGTTGTTATAAGATGTATTCTAGCTACACTTACACACACCTATATCTAATGGTTAAAGAACATACTGTTTCTGTGGATTGCGAATTTCTGCCTCACGAAATGATGATTGTTCAATACTCATATAACACCTTCAAAGGTGGCCATTAAGATGTCACTATATTTATATATGATATATGATATGTTTATGTTTTACTTAAGCTTCTTTATTTTTCATTTATGGCATACCTTTATGGTTTCCATTATGGGTTAACGTGATATCTTCATTTTAGGAAGTGCGGACTACCGCCCCTCAAAGTGATTTGATTCGTTAAAACCATATGTGATATGTATAATGGATAGATTGAATGATATTATACATGCCAAAATACTGTAATTATAATACTATTATTTATCATTATGTTTTAATTCCATTAAATATTAAATAGAAATGGAAGTAGCGTTCATTCGTACGTACGACTTACCGTCTCCATGAACGGTGCATTTCATTTATTACCTCTAAATGATTATGTAATATTATAAATTCATGTATTTACTGGATATATATGATATATATGATATCTACATCATGAGTATAACTCTGGATATAATGGATACATGAACAACGTGTAATTATAAAGAGTTTATTTTTTTGACTCAAGTACCAATGATCGTTAAAACGACCGTTATTAAATTAAATAATTACATAGTGTTCATGACATGGTAATAAGTGATATAAAAGGAATAATGAAATTGAAAAAGGTTCTTAAGCAAGTAGAAATTAACTCATGTTTATTATTCAGGAGGTTAAAGAACGATCGATTCTAGTCGGACCTGAGGTAAGGGACTTCGTCTCAATCTCCTTTCATTGAAGCATATTTCGTTTTATACACAACATTCCTTTATACGGTGTATAAACCCCTTTGACTTTTACTTATATACAAAAGGAATCTTTTTCTATGAAGCGTTTTACTAAATGACAAAAAGGAATGTCTCCTTTAATGTACGCGGTGACAATGATCTTTTCCACCGCCGCAAGTATTATTTGGTCTTTGGCTTACTCAACAAGCTGTAATGTTTTTAAAATGAAATAAATACAATATAATCTTTTATGTATTTTGGTATTGAAAATGGTTTTTATAATGGATTTATTATGTCAATATATATATGTGATATATTGTGCTCAAAGTGTGGAAATGTTTTCTTTCCATTATATTTGTTTTATGTCTTATGATTTTATAATGGTACTTGGACATTTGACGGGTGGTTACGTGATAAACCATATGATGAGTGGGGCCGTGAATACTAGGACGGGTGGTTACGTTATAACCTCCAATGCATTGTGTATGGAAGTCGGTCGTATGCCTATTCCATTAAGTGATATGTGTGGAAGTCGACCGTATGGTTATTCCATTTAAGTATGTTTATATCCCAAGTTACCTTTATATGTTATGTGATCTTTATATGGGTTTTATGGTAATACTTTGGTTACAAAAGGGTAAGTAATGATTTTTTTCAGTAAAGATTTTTTACTTCTTCATAAAGGTGAAAAGTATTACTTTGATAAAGTATACATGGTTTACTTGTTGTTTTGATAAACTAACAGTTTTCATTCTTTGTGTATCCCTTAATGAGATTTTTATGCTCACCCCATGTTTTTTTGAAATGTTTTTCACAGGACTTAATGTGGAATAGGGTCAAGGCTGGGATCAAGGGAAAGTCATGCTATACAGAACATGGAACTAGACATGTTTTTAAGAGTTTTTATTCAAGGGAAACTTAGTAGAAGTGTCCACTTTGTAATATTTTGAGATGTAATAGTTATGTCCTAATTCTCTAAAACTCTAAACCTGAAAATAACCTCAATGTGAATTATTCATTTAATTCAATATTAAGTAAGGATTAAGGCCGGGGCCTTATAGTTGGTATCAGAGGTCGGTTTAGACAACTTTAAGAGTTATAAAATTGTTAAATGATAAATTAATTTATGGTATGATTGAAATGATATAGCATTTACGGATTACCATGTTGCTTCTCCTAATATATTTATGTGTTAAGAATGTTTTTTCATTGAGGAAATAGAACAACTTTTCTGGGAAGGCATATAGAGGGAAATGACCTTTCAAATCATTAACATGAGATGGTCAGAATCAGAACTAAACAGTTTGGTGTAGTGATGGCTCAGTTGACTTAGGTGAAAAATGTTAGTGGTTTCTATTGATGATATTTTGGTGTTTTCTAAAAGTAAAGAGGATCATGAAAGTCATTTAAGGGTTATCTTTCAAACCTTAAAAGAAAATAAACTGTATGGCAAATTTAGCAAGTGTGAGTTCTGGTTACAACAAATTTCATTCCTGGGTCACATTGTTTCAAAAGTTGGAATAACTGTTGATCCTGCTAAAACAAAAGTTGTTGATGAATGTCCAATACCCACAAATGTAACTGAGATCTGTAGTTTTCTTGGTTTGGAAGGTTACTACTAAAGGTTTTTTGAAAATTTTTCATGATTATCTAGTACAATTACCAAGCTAACTCGGAAGGGTGTTAAGTTTATCTGGAAAAAAGAATGTGATGATTGTTTTCAGGAGTTGAAAAGAAGATTGGTGAATGCTCCAGTTTTGGCTCTTCCTTCTAGGAATGGTGAGTTTGTTATCTACAGTGATGATTCATTGAAAGGACTTGGTTGTGTCCTTATGCAGAATGATTAGGTAATTGCATATGCTTCACGTCAGTTGAAAACTCATGAGGTAAATTACCCTACACATGACTTGGAATTAGCTGTTGTTGTTTTTTCTCTAACAATTTGGTGGCATCATTTTTATGGAGTAAAGTGTGAAATATATACTAATCACAAAAATTTAAAGTATATATTCACTCAGAAATAATTGAACATGAGACAGAGGATATGGCTCGAATTAATCATGGATTATGATTGTACAATTCATTACCATCCGGGAAAAGAAAATAAAGTGGATGATACTTTGAGTCGAAAAAGTAATGCTTCATTAACCATTCTACGTTTAGAACGAGATCCTTTGTTTTTTTATTTGATGAACATTGGAATAGAAGTTGTTGGTGAAGGAATTTCTTCTGTTTTTTTTCAGTTATCAGTGAGATCATCCCTATCAGACAGAATTAAGCAAGCAAAGAGGGAAGACAGTGAGTTATAGAAAAAGGTAGAGCTAGTTCAGAAGGGTAAGTTGCCTGTTTTCAACATTGGCAATGATTGTGTTTTGAGGTTTGGGAAGAGATTATATGTTTTTTGTGATTCACAGTTGAAGAATGAGTTGTTATGTGAGGCTCATAGTTCCCTTTTTTCAGTTCATCCTAGCAGTACTAAGATGTACAGAGATCTGTAGGATTATTACTGGTGGGATGGAATGAAAAGAGATATTGCTGATTTTACTATGAAGTGTTTGACTTGTCCGCAGGTTAAAGCAGAGCAGCAGTTACTGAAGGGGATGCTTCATCCTTTACTAGTGCCAGAGTGGAAATGGGAAAACATATCCATGGACTTTGTTGTGGGATTACCAAAGACATATCAAGGTAATAATGCAATCTGGGATATTGTTGATTGCTTGACTAAATCTTCTCATTTCCTTCCTATTCGAGATACATTCTCTCTAGATCAACTTTCTCAATTATATCTTAAAGAGATAGTCAGGTTGCATGGAGTTCCTATCTCTATTGTGTCAGATCATGATCGCAGGTTTACTTCTAACTTTTGGAAGGGCCTTCAGAAGTCATTGGGTACTGAATTAAATTTTAGTACAACTTTTCATCCGCAATCAGATGGGCAGTCAGAATGAACAATTCAGAGATTATAGGATATTTTACGTGCTTGTTCGATGGATTATCAGGGAAGTTTGGACCAACATCTTTCTTTGGTTGATTTTTCTTATAATAATAGTTTTCATTCCAGTATACAGATGGCACCATTTGAGGAATTATATGGGAAGTGGTGTCGAACTCCAGCTTTTTGGGATGAAGTAGGTGAAAGGAAGCTAATGGGACCAGAATTGGTAGAAGAGATGGCAGAAAAAGTTCAGTTGATTCCGAAACACATGAGAACAGCCCAGAGCAGACAGAAAAGTTATGTGGATAACTGGAGGAAGGATCTATCGTTCGAGGTAGGTGATCATGTTTTTCTCCAGGATTCTCCATGGAAAAGTGTGATGCAATTTGGTAAGAAAATAAAGCTGAGTCCAGGGTTCATTGTACCATATAAAATTCTGGAGAAAGTTGGATCAGTTTCTTACCGAGTGGCTTTCCCTCCGAGTTTATCTCAGGTACACAATGTTTTTCATGTTTCAATGTTGAGAAAGTATATGCCAGAATCATCTCATGTTTTGAGCCCAGAGGTAGTTCAGTTGGAAGAGAATCTCTCTTATGAAGAACAACCAGTCTAGATTCTTGACCGAAGAGATCAAGTGTTGCGAAATAAGGTAATTTCCAAGGTAAAGGTTTTGTGGAAAAACCATATGGTTGAAGAGGCAACGTGGGAATCTGAAAATTCTATGAGGGATAAATACCCCCACATATTTTGATAAGTGAATAAAATTGCGAGGACGAAATTCCCAAAAGGGGAGAAGGATGTAACATCCCAGGTAAATAAAGAATAGAAAATTATCATATTTATTAATATTTGTGAATTAAATATTAATTTTACTTTAAAGGGGTTTCTATGTTCGATAGTGTACCTGATACACAACAAAGAGTTTCTTTGAAATCTTACGTTGCACACTAGTAATAAAATAATATTATTTTAAATGGTAGTTAGCACATAGCCGTTGTCTTGGAGGGAATGGATAGAAATAACTAAAATATGATTATATATGTTTTTTAAATGTTTTTACGTTTATCTAATTAAAGATAAAGGCTTAAAATATGAAAAGAATTCAATTTTAGGCATTTATACCCTAATTTTGACTAAAGGTTCACGTATCCCCTTTTGATGGAAAATTGTCATTAAATATAGTTTTGGTCACTCTTATACATTATATTGGACCAAATAAAACTCTCCTTTAGAATCAGGGCATCAAAATTTAATTTGTGTAATTTTTTGGTATTTTTCCGATAAAGTTCATTTTTAATGAATAGTGAAAAATGTTTTATTTTAATTCAATACCTCTTTTTAATCTAATTTATTTATATGATTTGATTATCTTTTTATTTGGTTTGAGATTTGAATAAGAATATATTTTTACCATTTAATCCAATAGTTGTCTTTGGAATTAATTTCACTTCGAAATCGGACTTAAACAAGTGTCAATCGTTTGATACTTATTATTTCATAAAAATACTCTATTTTCTCTGACAGTGAGAATTAATTATTAAATTCATTAATACAACTTATATGTTTCAAATTTTTTAAAATAGAAATCATTTTTGAATTCAGAATATCAAATATATCTTAGGGTGAAGTTTTGGTATTTTTCTGAAAAACTTCAATTTTTGATGAATAGTGAAACCACTAAGTGGTACTTAAAAAAACTGATTTTTCGTTTAAATGAAATATTACCACCTCTGTGTTTTGAATTTAAAAAATCTGACATACATGGTTGTCATTAGGAAGTAAAATTTGTTTCACTGGGATTAAAATAATTTTTGGTGAATAGTAACTTTTATGTTTGTTAATCGCGATTAGAGGTAATTAGTGTAATTTAATGTAAGAATAATGTTTTAATAATATGTAATGAACTTGAAATATGTCCTACCCTTATTAGATTTGTCATGGCCGACCAAGACAATCCATGGGTCAACTTGGGGACCCCATGGAGCCACTTTGGAAGGAAAATGACATTAATATCTTTTTATTTAATGTTAAAGTAAAAATGTTACAAACATGAGTTGTTTTACTAAAACAATTTTTAAGTTGGGTTATACAAGTCATATATTTTACTATAAATATTCATTATAAAGAGAAAAATCTTTCCTACATCATGATATTTTTTTTATAATTTGTAGACATTAAATAAATTAAATTATTTATGACATCATGATGATGCAGCGATTACCTCATTATTTAACGATTTAAATAAAATGAAAAGATTATGTAAAATCTAAGACCTAAAAATGTAAAAAACCTATTTTATGGGTGGATTTATAACTCCTATCACCTTATCCTCTAAATATATAATTGTGTGACCCTTTTTAACCGAAAATCATTTTATAATAAAGTATCTTTTCTTAACTTTCCAAGAGTGCCCCTCCTCTCCTCTTATAAAAGGCCCCCACCTCTACCACCCTACCCACACCTCTCAAGACGTTGGTTCGGCAAATCAATGCCCATTTTGTCTTTCCACATCCCTCTCTTACTCCTTGAAGCCTCCCGTTGGGAAGAAGTCTTCCCAAGGAATCCTTTGAGCTCAAATCAAAAAGAGTTACCCGTTTTAAATGTAGTGTTTTCTCTTGTGCTCTTATGTTTTATTTTGCTTCGCCAACCCTCTAAACTATTTTTATTCATTTATTTTGTAACAAAACCAGTATCTTCAATATACTAGGATTTTTTTACAAGAAGGATCCGAGCTACACTTACACACACCTACATCTAATGGTTAAAGAACATACTGTTTCTGTGGATTGTGAATTTTTTCCTCACGAAACGATGATTGTTCAACACTAATATAACACCTTCAAAGGTGGCCATTAATATGTCACTATATTTATATTTGATATATAATATGTTTATGTTTTACTTAAGCTTCTTTATTTTTCATTTATGGCATACCTTTATGGTTTCCATTATGGGTAAACGCGATATCTTCATTTTAGGAAGTGCGGACTACCGCCCCCTCAAAGTGATTTGATTCATTAATACCATATGTGGTACGTATAAAGTATAGATTGAATGATATTATATATGATACAATACTGGAATTATAATACTATTATGTATCATTATGTTTTAATTCCGTTAAATATGAAATAGAAATGGAAGTAGCGGTCATGCGTATGTATGGCTTACCGTCTCCATGAACGGTGCATTTCATTTCTTACCTCTAAATGACTATGTAATATTATAAATGCATGTATATACTGGATATATATGATATATATGATATCTACATCATGATTATAACTCTGTATATAATGGATACATGAACAATGTGTAATTATAAAGAGTTTATTTTTTTGACTCAAGTACCAATGATCGTTAAAACAGCCATTATTAACTTAAATAATTACATAGTGTTCATGACATGGTAATAAGTGATGTAAAAGGAATAATGATCATGAAAAAGGTTCTTAATCAAGTAGAAATTAACTCAAGTTTATTATTCAGGAGGTTAAAGAACGTTCGATTCAAGTCGGACCCGAGGTAAGGGACTTCGTCTCAATCTCCTTTCATTGAAGCATATTTCGTTTTATACACAACTTTCTTTTATAAGGTGTATAAAACCCTTTGAATTTTACATTTATGCAAAAGGAATATTTTTCTATGAAGCGTTTTACTAAATGACAAAAAGGAATGTTTCTTTTAACATACGTGGTGACAATGACCTTTTCCGCTGCTGCGAGTATTATTTGGTCTTTGGAATCCTCAACAAGCCATAATGTTTTTAAAATGAAATAAATACCATATACTCTTTTATGTATTTTGGTAATGAAAATGGTTTTTATAATGGATTTATTATGTCAATATATTTATGGGATATATTCTGATCAAAGTGTGGAAATGTTTTCTTTCCATTATATTTGTTTTATGTCTTATGATTTTATAATGGTACTTGGACATTTGATGGGTGGTTACGTGATAAACCATATGATGGGTGGTGTCGTGAATACCAGGACGGGTGGTTACGTTATAACTTCTAATGCATTGGGTATGTAATTCATCTCTATGGCTATTCCATTAAGTCATATGTGTGGAAGTCGACCGTATGGTTATTCCATTTAAGTATGTTTATGTCCCAAGTTACCTTAATATGTTATGTGATCTTTATATGGGTTTTATGGTAATGTTTTGGTTACAAAAGGGTAAGTAATGATTTTTTATAGGGAAGAGTTTTTACTTCTTCATAAGGGTGAAAAGTATTACTTTGATAAAGTATACATGGTTTACTTGTTATTTTGATAAACTAACAGTTTTCATTATTTGTGTATCCCTTACTGAGCTTTTTATGCTCACCCCAATTTTTTTTTGAAATGATTTTCATAGGACTTAATTTGGAATAGATTCAAGGATGGGATCAAGGGAAATTCATGCTATATAAAACATGGAACTATACAAGTTTTTTTAAGAGTTTTTATTCTATGGAAACTAAGTAGAAGTGTCTACTTTGTAATCTTTTGAGATGTAATAGTTATGTCCTAATTCTCTAAAACTCTAAACCTGAAAAGATCAGCAATGCGAATTATTCATTTAATTCAATATTAAGTAAGGTTCAAGGCCAGGGCATTATACATACTCACAACACCAGTCAATCTGAAAATTTCAGAAAAATATACTCTTTCTGTGTATATTTCTAGTATTACAATTGATTGAACAAATTGAAAATATGCGATGGTTTAACAAAATCAATTACTACTAATCTATAGTTTATAGAAGGCAAGGTTTTAGGGGGAGTCAATCCTTTCAATAGAATAAATCACTGAAGATTGGTATGTAAGTTTAAAATAGGTTCTAACCATTGTAAACTATTTTTGAATGATTTAAAAAACCTACAAATATTGATAAGGTTTATCTGGTTTTGTTACCATCACAATAGAATTTTCTTAACAATTTTTATAAGCTGATAGTGAAGAAATAAAAGGAAGAATAAAAATATATTGTTGTTGAATCTTCTTTGAAAACTATAAAATGAGAGAAACCATGGATTCTTGATAGTGGGTGTTCATTTCATATGATATGATACTTAAATATGTTGAATAATTTTAAATACTTCAAATATGGAATGCCGACATTTGGAAATGATGTATCTATGAGAGTCCAAGGTGATTGATCAACCATCATTGGGAAAGAAAAGATGGAATCCAATGAAACATTATATGTTGATGAGATGAAACACAACCTTCCTAGTGTTTCACAACTTTGTGATGAGGGTATCAAATTTATCTTCAGAAAAAATGTGTTTTTTGGGACTGGTGAGGAAGATGGAAGGATAGTTACAAGAGTCTAGAGTATAAAAGGAAACTTGATCCAATTTTGTGATATAAAAACACTTTTTATATTGGTATAGAGAAAGGGAATATGTTGTGGAACAAAATTATATGAAATTTGTGTAAGAGAAACATGGGAAAGATATCAAAGAAAGACAATGTCCAAGATATTACTGATATGTTAAGATGATGAGATTTTTGTTTCAATATTTTTCAAAATGTAATGATTACAAATTTTGTGCATAATAATGTTGATATTTTTTCATAATTTCCCATTGAACATATTAAATATGATATCTATGGTCCAATGAGAACAAAATAGACCAATAGAGTTAAGTACTTCATCACTTTCATTGATTAATTTACTTGCATTAGTTGTGTTACATACTTGAGACATAAGTCAAATGATCTAATATTGTTTTAGATTTTAAGGAGGAAAGTAGATAGAGAATTTGAGTATTCAGTGAAGAAGTTGAGAACTGATAATTTTGGTGAGTATAAGAATTAATTATATGAAAATTATCATGAGAACCATGGAATTTTTCATGTTCTCAGTTCACCATACACACCTCAAAAAAATAGTGTTCATGAAAGAAAGAATTGAAGTCTAGTGGAAAGGGGGAGAACTATGCTACTTGAACACATAATTTCTCATTACTATTGGTGGAAAGCCATGAGTATTGCAATGTATATTGATAACTGATGTTTTTACAAACAAAGTTCATATATAACTCTATATGATTTTTTATGGAAAAACTCCAAGTTCAAAAAATTTTGTTTTTGGGATTCCATGCAATGTAAAAATGGAAATGTGGAAACCTTGGAATATTTGAGCAATAAGGTAAAGATGTTATTTTTCATGGAAAAAATCTACAAGGAAGAGGATAAAGATGTTTGAACCAAAAATTGGAAGAATTGTTTAATATAATAATGTGAATTTTGATGAAGAGGACAAGGAAGAAAATAAAACGTATGTTGAAATAGATTTTGAGTAGGACAAGTAATGTTTTGTTAATAAATCTGATAATGCTTTCAAGAGTGGTAGTCCTATATAAGAATAAGAATCAGACAAAACTATTTTCAGTGATGAGGTGGAAACTCAAATAACTCATCTAAGGAAAAAGAAGCAAGTGGAGGCTCGAAACATTATTTTTTTGTCAACATAAGAAGGTTCAAACAAGATGAATTTAAAAATTGGTTACAAACACTTCATTGTACTAAAAAAATGAGTTTAAATATGTGAATGAATATTTTGATCAGCAGGAATGGTTTTAGTATATGTATGAAGAAATTGATCATAATGATTCCAATGTATCTAAGTAAGTGGTGATTCGTGATTATGGGATATTCCGTGTTGACTCAGTGAGATATTTTCATGAAGTTAGTTCCAATATAAACGGTTTATTTAGGAATTTTTTGATCTTCATGAAGGATATTTTTTAGCATTCCTAATGATCAAAAGTCTTGAGTACCCTATTTAACTGAACATAGATTTTAAAGATAATCTACTCGAGTCTAATAGAACATGGAAATAAAACTGGGGTATCAGATTACATATGTTTATGATTTATAGGTTTTGCATACCATCTTCTGGGTAGTAAATAAAATAATTGTTTTGAGAGAACAAATTTGTGAATGTGGATCAAGAGGCATTGTAACATTGAATTACATCATATTGTGCAAGAATAGGAACACACACAATTGTATTGATTTCATAGTGGTACATGAGTGTGAGGAAACATCCTACTCATTGTATTCTATATCGAAGTATTGTTTTCTTGTGGATTTTGGGGTATTGGCTAGTTTGAAAACCATAAAAAGGATGTAGCTACTCTTATTGAGTTGTGAACCTTATATGTTCATGTGTTCTGTGGATGTATAGAAGAATTGTGTTCAGTAGGGAATGATATATTTAACAGGAGGTGGAGGTTGTTTCATATGTAAGGAAACATAAAATAAAAATACATCACTGATTAACCACTCCCCCTCTTTGTTATACTTGAATCTTGAATGGGATTCTTCAATTAGGACATCCAAAAAACCAAAAAGGGAGAAAAAAACTTAGAAATAGTAATATAAACCAATAAATCTAGCAGGGGAAGAATCCCAAAATTTGATTTTCTCTAAATAAGACCAAGAGAATGATAAAGGGGATCTTTATCAACATAACCATATAATAAATATGAGTCTTATTACATCTTAAAAGGATCACCTATTATTCCCATCATCCCAGAAAACCTCACCAGAATCGGATAGTTGAGCCAACTCCATGCAACTACAATCCACATATGAGGGAGAAATGACTCTAGTGGTGGACCTAACCCCATCCATAGCTCAAATATGGGGATTACCAATCATTAGATTTATGTTCCACACCCTGTTGTTGTATGGGATACCAACTCTATTATTGTAAAGAGTATTATGGACCTACGCCATGGTGCAATAGGGGAGTGCCGACGTCACCATTTATCTAGTGTCAACAACTGATCAACATTATCATCCAATCAACACTAAAGAAAAAATAATTCTCATGAAACCTCATGGTATATCTCTAATTAAAAATCTACGGCCACCAACACATACTATATAGAAAACTAGTAATGACATGATCCTCACATTCCCTATTCTATGTCCTGAAAAAAGAGATCCCCAAGGGAAAAGTATTTTGAAAAAGTAAATGATGTGTATAATTTATGCATGGTGTGTCTTTGTTTCCCAAGGTATTTATGTGTATTCTAGCCCATGTTAGTGTACTTTGGCCCATGCATGTGTACTTTGGCCATGCCTGTGTACACTGGAAGTGTCTTGTACCGTGGCCACATTTGAGGATACGTTTATGCATGTGTACTCTGGTATTGCATATTTACATAGTTGTGTATATTCCGATTTACTTTTTGATTAAAAGATGATATCTAATCATGGGTTCTCATAGATTGTATGGTTTAAACATGGTGGGTTATATTTACTTCCACCAAACACCCTAGCCTCCATAACAAGGTGACTACATGGTGTGTGTTCATCTAAACTACAGAACGTGTAACTCAGGATTTTCTAGAATGCTTATTTCTTCAATAGAAGATTACCAAACTACTTATACCTCAAATAAAACTAAAAAAATAATATAGAATCTTGTATGTATGTTTCAATGAACATAAATTTTCAATGGTGGTCAAATTATGGCCACTTGAACTGTGTGTCGATCAACCTTGTCGAGTCGCGCCTCTGAATCACCTCACTCAGGGATAAAAACCCATGATTAGGCTTATGTTCCATATTAAAAAAACCCATATCCATAATCAAATTACGATCCAATAAAAAAACATTAATATAAAACTTATTAATAAATACTCTATGAATCTATGTGGTTCGATCATTCTCGAATCGGGCTTGGAAATGTTGAACTGTGATGACATGGGCCAAAGATAATGAACATAAAGAATAGTAAGACCAAAATAAAAGAAACAAAGTAAGATATTTGTTGGATAATGTGATCCTATAAAATGACCATGAATTTTGGAACAAAAGTGGGGTGAATCACATGGGAAATAGTGTAAAAAATTGAGTTCCAGAATACCAAATAAAATAGGGCCATGTGAATAACTAGAATTGGGGAAATAAGGAAATATTTAATATTTGGAAATAAATTGAATAAAATTGGGTTGAAAACCATGAAATTTCTTGCTCAATTTTGTTAATGGATCTATCATTAGTGAATAACACAACCACTAGTGATAAGGACGATGATTCTTCTTCATTTTTCAACCATATCACAATTACTTATGTTTATTTTCTATCAATCCTCAATCACAATTAACCAATTCAAAAAAAGATCTCCACCTACCATATATTTTACTAGGGTTGTGTAACTAACCATATATTTTCATCATAAAAGTGTATTTATATGGGATAATTAGGAATTATATTATTAAATAAACTAAATAAGTTAATCATTTTATTTATTTAATTCACCTACACACGGTTTCCCTCAATTGGGATTCCTAATCCGGACAACTTCATATCATGCATTTGGTAAACCCTACATTCTAGAAATTCCCATGATATCATATTTCCCATACAATGTCGTGATAAATTTTATAATCATTTATATCTAAATATTAATATTTATAATCTTATATATATTAATATTTTTAATATATTAGTTCTAGGGTATTCTAACACCCAAACACGGTGCAGAACTAGAGGGAAAATTCATAGTTATATATTAAATCATGAAAACCATTAATATAATGTAGAAATGATCAATTCACCTCAGGGGTTACATCTATCCCTTGAAAAACCTCAATAATCCTCTTCATGCTGAGACTCTTAGGAAAACAAAGTATCCGTACTTGAACTCTAAAGACCTATGGTGCCGGTCTATATAATATTTCTCTTGGATATTTTTTTCCATAATAAACTCATAGATATAGGTTTCCCTCAAACACTCATGGATCAATTGAACCTTATCTATCATTTCCTACACATGATTTTTACAGAAAGGATATGTCTTTCCATTCTTTATCCTATATAAGGGTGACTACAGGGTTGCCCATATAGGGCCTTAAAAGGTTCAATAATGATAGTAGAGTGATATATATTTTTATGACCAATATATTCTAATGGAATGTGATCCTTCATAGTATAGATGAATCCCAAAACATATGGGATCAACATATCCTCCAAAATATAGATAGTCTACTCGGTATTCCCATCTATCTAGGGACAAAATGTTGCGCTCATCTATAACTAGGTCTTGAAAGGCTCCTACAAGCCTAACCATATCAATGATGTAAATCGAGTGTCTTAGTAAGAAATAATATTTGGGGGTACCCTATGAATTAGGATGATCTTTAATACATAAAAAATCCCAAAAATGTAAACTTAACTCCTCTAACTAATGTATAGAATATACGCCAACATGGTATGTTGGCCTAAAATCACCCATATTGAATCATAGAATCTAACTGTACATGGAATCCCCAACCCAATATCTATTTATATTTTATTCCCATTCCATTATAGGATATTAATAGGCTAATAAAGACATTCATGAACCTATATCCATCCTTTAACTGCTAACACGAGACACATCGGGAAACAAACTCATCAATGCTCTACCTCATGTGATACCACAAAAACTTGTGTTGACCGTAGTTGTATATGTTTTCCACTATTAAATGTAAATAAAAGGAGGATGTATTAAAATACATAAAAATATCTTCACAAAACATGAATGGACCACCATATGTATGGAATCCCACCATTTTATTACATAACATTTCATTACATTTTACATACAGAGGATCTTTAAAGTCTAGTGTCTTGGAAATCAGGAACACAATACATGAAAACAACATAAAAAATACTTCTAGTATAGTTTTAGGGATTCATAATAGGTTCATACGATGTACAATTACTACATCTCATAACCAAGATACATACATCAATGGAAAGGGTGAGTAGAAGGCTCAGTAAGGTAAACAAGTGAAATAATTGACATGTGAACTTGAGCAATCTAAATAAGAACATGATATAAATCCAAAAGGCATGAGGAATAGAAGAATAAGAATATCATAATAAAAATAACATGAATAATAACTTTAGTATGTGTCTACAAAATTACATTTATACATTCATGAACATATCACCAAGGTTTATCCCTGAGGTTTCATAAAAATTATCAAGGTTATTCACCAAGGTATCGTGAAACTTTTAATATCTAGAGATTAATTTCATTACACAACACATTGGAGTTCTATCAGGGCACAACCTTAATATTTATTTATTTTCATGTGATCCACAAAGATCATAATCAAATATTTCCTAAATAATCGAAATACAATAAAAGTAAATTGGTTTCATGTAAAAATTGTGATGTCTAAAATGTACTTAAAAATAAGATTATTATGTCATTTATAAACCATGGAATGTGAGTGAGGATTATATGTATTTCAATTCTATAATCAAATAGATAAATTTTATGTATTGATGAATATCCTTAGAAATAAAAATAAAATTGTTATTCATATAAACAATTCAACAGAATTTCATGAGAAGAAAAAGAGCGTGATTTTGAGACGAAAATTCTGTAGCACAATGGCTATATAACAACATTTAAGAAAACATTAAAAAGAGAGGGTACAAGGGTAACCCACTCATAAATAACTCTTAATAACGTATAAAGGAATAATAAAATGGAGATAAGGACATGGTATGGATATTTAAATGTCATACCACATGAAAAGGAATCATGAAAGGGAAGAGAATATTTGATTTCTTTTACGAAAATTTTCGGCAGCCTAACGACGTCACTTAAATATTCAGAAGCTCAATTTATGAGAGTAGAAAGGGTATATAATAATTTTCAAATGAAATAAATAGTATTAAAGATATATAATAAAAATCCACCTCATAATAAAATTGTACTAAAAGACATAACATAAAGGGAGTCATGACTTAAAAGAGGAGGGTGACAGATTCCCTTACCATGAAGAGTAACTTCGAAAGATTGGAGGTAGGGACCTTGGGAGGCTAGAGGGAACCTTTGGAGGACTCCTTGGGAGGTAAGGAGACCAGAAAATTGTTGAGGAGGTTTTTGGAATGAAATGAATGAGGTAAATGTCATGGTATTTATAGGAAAACTGAGGGAATAAATCATTAATTTCCAAGGGACACCTCATTAGTGGTATTTGAAAAACCATGGCCTTGCCCATGGTATTTGCCCATGGTATTGACTAATTGGGAGGAATAATATAATATCTCAAAATTAATAAGTCTACCAGTAATCTTACATAAATATTACATCATTAATAATGTCATTAAACACCTGAAACTCAAAATTGTATTTTTACTATTCACCAAAAAATCAACTATTTCAGAAAAATCGCAAAAATTAACCATAACCTAATTTTGATGGTCTGAATTAAAAAATGGACTCCATTTTATGAAAATATTAATTCAAATATTTTTAATTTATTTTCGAAATAAAATCATTATTTATTCCCAAAATAAAACATTAAAACTATAACTCATTTTGTAGCACCTTATAAAAGTAATCAAGGTCCCATAAAATTATCTCATAACCATAATACAATAATGTAACTATTTATGATTACATTTTAGGAAAATATATGTCCATTTTAAATTATTAAATAAATTATAAAATTTTAAATAAATTATATATGACATACAGAAATACCAAAACTTATACTATGATCATTTTCTCACTTTTAAGATGTTTAAATTGCATTTATACTTTCATGGGTGAAGTTTCAATTTTTTGGCCAATTTACTATTAATTATTATTCCTTACTATTCATATGGGTATGTTACTATTCATAGTTTACTATTCACTAAAAATAATGTTGATCTTTTTAGACTATAAATTTCCAATTGAACACAACTGTTGAAGACCATTTTTTGAAAATCATTTCACATTTCTAATTATTTAAAGAATACATTAATATTTTAAAATGCCCCGTTTTTTTAATTAATAAATAATACATGTCCTATATTTATCCTGATATATGAAATTCAAAAACATTTCTATAAGAAGAAAATGAAATTTTATTTATATAAAAGGATTATACAAAGAAGTTAAGGTCTCGTTACATAGCCCCTTATAGCACCCGCATAGGATCTAAGTGTATGGTGTACTATGGTGATAGAATCATGGTGTGGCTCAGACAAAACTGCCCGAGTGGTGATTTCTATTAGCTTAAAATTCACCCTTAGTCAATTATAGTCATGCTTCATGTGTTGAAGTTTGGATTGGGCTTGGTCCAGAGTAAAGCCCAGTGATTCTACCTCCTTCCCAAGCTCCGAATGTTGGGCTTCATATAGACCGAGTCTACTCAATGAGGCCATTCAATCTTCATTATATATTAATTAACCAATATAACTGTATTTATAAAAACACAATGTTACGATTTAAGTTTTCAACAGTTATATTGACCAACAATCATATAATAGTCGAAACCCAACGGTCTCATTTTAATTATACCCAATTAATTAGTTAAAGGATATTGTTTTGTTGAGTATAAAATAAAAAAACACAAAAAATTTTGGAAACAAATATAATTAAATTTTTTGGGTCATTACATTCTTCCCCCCTTAAGAAATTTCATCCCAAAATATTTATCTCATACCCTCTGATGAGAAAAGTTGTGGGTACTTCTATTTCATAGACTCCTCCAGTTCCCACGTGGCTTTTCACATTTTTGGTTCCTTCACAACACCTTAACCAGGTTGGTAGTCTTGTTGCGTAGAACCTTGTCTCTCTAATCCAAGATCACCACCGGATGCTCCTTATAATAGCTGTCATGTTCTAGTTGTACCACCTCTGAATTTAGTACATGTGAAGGGTTAGATATGTACTTCCTCAAGAGAGATATGTTGAAGACATCATGAACTTGTGATAGATTTGGAGGTAGTGCAAGTCGATAGGCCACTACTCCCACATGATCAATGATTTCATAGAGGCCATTGTACCTAGGGATGGGCTTCCTTTTTTTCCCAAACCACAAGACTCCCTTCCCAGGTAAAATCCGAGGAAAGACTTTGTCACCAACATCAAACTCTAAGTCCCATCGACAGTTGTCAAAATAGCTCTTCTTCCAGCTCTGAGCAGCCTTAATGTGTTGCTAGATTGCATGGACCTTTTATGTCATATATTGCACAACATTAAGTCCAATAACCTTTCTCTCACCATGTTCATCCCAACAAGTAAGAGTTCTACATCAATTCCCATAAAGAGCTTTATAGGGTGCCATTTGAATGCTTGAGTAGAAACTATTGTTGTAATAGAACTCAACTAAGGGGAGATGTTGATCCCATCCACCATTACATTCCATTGAGCATGTTGTTATCATGTCCTTGAGTGTTTGAATAGTCCTTTCAGATTGACCATCAGTTTTGGGGTGATAATCCATAATGAAATTCAATTAAGTGCTCAGAGCTATTTGAAGACTTCTCCAGAATTTTGATGTGAACCTCGGATCACGATCAGATAAGATAGAAAGTGGTACTCCATGCAGCCTTACCACTTCCTTCACATAAATCCTAGAAAGTTGATCAAGAGAGAAATCTTCGCAGATAGAGATAAAATGGGCATTCTTTGTGAGATATTCCACAATAACCCATATCACATTATTTCCTTTGGAAGTTCTCATGAGACCAGTGACAAAGTCCATAATGATATTGTCCCACATCCATGCTGGGATGGGTAGTTTTTTCAATACATCTTTAGGATGTTTTCACTCCTCCTTCACTTGATTACATACCAGACACCTTGACGTGTATTCAGAAATCTACCTTTCTATATTATCCCACCAATAATGATCACGATGGTTCGTATACATTTTCGTGATACCAGGATGCATAGAGAATGTAGAGCTATGAGCTTAATCCATCAGCTCCTTATTTATTTCTGGAATAGATGGAACACATACTCTTGTACAAAATTTTAGTACACCTTCTTGATCAGTATTGAACTCAGGAAACTTCTCATCCTTCAAAGCCTCAAACTCTTTCTATAACAAATGATCTTCTTTATGATATTTCTTAATATTATCTAGTAATGACGGTTGAGAAACCGTTTGGCTTAGGGTTGATGAGGTCCCTTCCCATATAATTCCCATGTCCAGTTTAACTAGGTCATTGATCAAAGGATCTCTTTGAATCTTCAAAATGGATAGAACTACTGGGTATTTCCAGATTAATGCATCAACGACTTTGTTTGATCTTCAAAGATGATAACGAATTGAATAATCATAGACTTTAAAAATTTCCAACCATCTATTTTGTTTCATGTTCAATTCCTTTTATGTAAAAATATACATCAAACATTGATAGTCTATGTATATATCACATTTCTCCCAATAAAAATAGTGCCTCCATATCTTCAAAGAAAAAACGACTGCATCCAACTCTAGATCATGCATAGGATAGTTCTTTTCACGAGTCTTAAACTGTCGAGATGCATAAGGAATGACATTTTCATTTTTCATGTGGATGTACCCAAGCCCTTTTAAATATGCATCACTAAAAATAAAAATCCATCTCCACTTGAGGGAAGAGATAACATGGTTGTAATAACCAATATCTTCTTCAGCTCTTCGAAGCATTCCTCACACTCTTTTGTCCAGATGAACTTGACCCCTTTTTATGTTAACTTGGTTAATGGATTATTCTGGTGTGAAATGTTTTTCAAAAACCTCCTATAAAATCCCGCAAATCCAAGGAAACTACAAATATAAGTTATAGTTGTAGGCTGAGGCCACTCCTCCATCACTTTTGTCCATTCAGGGTTAACTGTGATTCCATCATTCGTAACAATGTTCCCCATGAATGAAACTTAATGTAACTAGAATTAACATTTAATGAACAGTCTGAAAATCCTCTCATTCCTTAGTGTTTTAAAAATAATCCAAAGTTGATCCTCATGCTCCTCACAACTTTTGGAATATATAAGAATATCATCAATAAAAACTAGCACAAGGTTATCAATGTAGTCCTTAAAGAACCTATTCATAAAATCCACAAAAATAGAAGGTGCATTAGTCAGTCCAAAAGGCATAACAACCGACTCTTAATTCCCATATCTTGATCGGAGGGCAGTTTTTGGAATATCTTCTTTCTTCACCCTCAATTGATGAGAACTAGATCGAAGATCAGTCTTGGAGAAGAATTGAGCCCCATAAAGTTGGTCAAATAAGTAATCAATTTTCAGAAGAGGGAATTTTTTCTTTACTGTGATCTTGTTGAGTTCTCTATAATAAATACATAGCCGCATAGATCCATCTCCATTCATCACAAAGAGAATAGGTTCTCCCCAAGGAGAAACACTCATTCGGATAAACCCCTTCTCTAAAAGATCTTAGAGTAGTCTCTTTAATTCCTCCATCTCCACATTTTCCATCCTATACAGTGTTTATGATATTGGATGAGATCTAGGTACGTGTTCAATAGAGAACTCTACCTCTCTTTCTGGGGGAGGTCTCGACAACTCCTCAGGAAATACGTCAATGTATTCCAGGATGATGGGGAAATTTTCTATCCTCAAACTCTAATTTCCTTCTTCTTTTTCACCGATCAATTCCATAAATAATGATATAGGATTTTATTCTAGACAAAGATCAGGTTGAGATATCTCTCCTTGTAATATAACCGTAGGTTTTCCATTCAAGACATATGACATTTCCTTACTTCCGCATTTGATCATAGCATTATACATTGATATCCTATCCATCCCTAGTATAATGTCGAGTTCCATCATGTGAATGAATACATGATTAGTGATAATATTTTTCTAACCAAATTAAATACTAGAGTTTCTAAACACTGACGATGCTTGGATAATCCCACATGGTGTCTAGACTGATAACTCAACTTTTAGCAAGTCGGGGGTTGATTCTAAATTCTTTTCCTACTTAGAAGAAATAAATGAATGCGTATAACCAAAATCAAACAATGTACTTTATTTATTTGAGAAAACAACAGGAGTACATTCTACCACATCATTTGGAGCTTCAACTTCAGCTGTCGTGATAGAAGATGCACTACCATGCTCCCATGGCCGTTCCTGAGGCTGGTGGTGGTTCTCCTCCACTACTCTCGGGTTTATATAGTGATTGGAAAAGTTCCCAAGTTGTCTACACATAAAACACAGGACATCATCTAGGGCCTTCACCATCATCCCCTTGTTTTTAGTGTTTGGAAGTTGTGGTTTCACCTCACTACAACAACTCCTCATAGTAAGGCCATCTCTTCCACACATATAGCATTTCTAGCTCCCTAGTAGGTAGTTCCCCGAATTCTTATTCCCACTTTTATTACACAAGGGACGTTTCACTTTCTTTCCTCCTATTATATGATAAAATGTCTTTCCAATGATGGGCTCCATAGATCTCTTCTTGTCGTTAGATTTATGAGACCACTGTGTCTCACCAAACTCTAGATCAACATTCATCATACTTAGAACAATCTTCTAATAGCTATCATAGTCGTGGTTGGCTAGATTATTCCATAGATGAGGTCTCAATCCACAGAAGAATTTATCAAACTTACCATTTGGATCCATGAAAAAGCTATAGGTGCAACGTGAAAACCTTCTGAAGTTCATCTCGTATATTCCAATAGATTCATTCTCCTTCTACTTTAGCACGAGAAACTCCTTCTCCATTCTTGTTCTCACTGAGTGAGGGAAATACTTACTGAAGAAGATCCCTCTGAACACTTCCCACTCCATAGCTCCATCCTTCACTCTTTGCCTCTTGTTTTTAATCAGTTCCCACCACTGATTAGCTTCTCTCTCTAAGTGATAGACATCCAAGGTGACCTTCTCTTTCCCTAAAAAGCAGAGCACAAAAATGATCTTATCTATAGAGCCGATCCACTATTTATAAATCAATGGGTTGGTTGATCCACTGATGTTTGGTGGTCGTTGATGCATAATGGACTCAATGTAATGTTGTTCCCTTCGCCGTGAAATTGGTCTCTCTACTTGATTCAAGTTATTTTCTATAACTTGAGTTAGTTGCTTCATCATTCGCATAAATGTCTCCATTCCAGATTCCATCGGAGGGCCGTCATCATATGGTTCATTGTGGTAACCATTTACATGGTTCCTCCTATTTATGGACATTTTCTAAAAGAATAAAACCTTAGTGAGAAACTTATTTCATTTATGAATCTTTTACCTATAAAGTATTTTTATTTTTTTAAACTTCTTTAAACAATTACATTTCTCTATAAATCCTTCATAATGATTTATAAAAAGATTAGGATTAACCAAACATATCTCCTGGGAGTGTCATAATAAAGAGTGAAACAAGGACCATTTTCATGTACCAGGATACCCCAAGTCAAGATCGAAACTCCTGGTCGGAGTTTTCACTCATAGGTACCTCTATTACAGAGCTGCCTCTACCTGCTCGTATCCAGACAGGGATGCATTTTTTTAATAAACCTCTTACTCAATACTTTGAAAAATACTAGGAATTTTTATATATATAAACTTTTCTATAGGATTCTTTCTAATGTTTTCATAGCCTAATTTCCATAAATAACTAAACTATCCTTTGAAACCAACTATGGCTTCCCGCCTTTTTATTACATACATTTTCATTACATTTTACATAAAGAGGATCTTTTAAGTCTAGTGTCTTGGAAATCAAGAACCTAATACATGAAAACAACATTAGACATCCTTCTGATAAAATTGTAAGGATGAATCATTGGTTACTCCTATGTATAATTACTGCATCTCATATCCTGGAGACATACATCAAAGTAAAGGGTGAGCAGAAGGCTTAGTAAGGAAAACACGTGAAACATTTGACATGTGATCCTGAGAATTATTAATAAGAACATGATTTAAATCGTAAAGGCATGTGAAATAGAATAATATGAATATTATAATAATTAAAATTAATCATAATATGAATATGTTGCTACAAAATTTTATTTATACATTCATGATTATATCACCAATTTTTATCTTCGAGGTGTCATAAAAATTACCAAGGTTATTCACCAAGGTATCGTGAAACTTGTCATCTCTAGATATTAATTTATTTACCCAATTCACCGGATCAATATCAGGGAGAACCTTTAATATGTATTTATTTAAATGTTATCCACATAGATCATAATCAAACATTTCATAAATAACCCAAATTGAATCAAAGAAAATGGGTTTCATGTTAAAATCACGACGTTTAAAAAGTACATAAAAATAAGATCATTATGTCATTTATAACCCATGGAAAGGGAGTGAGGGTTATTTTTAAGTCAATTATAGAATTAAATAGATCAATTATATGTATTTATAAATACCCCTAGAAGATAAAATATAATTGGTATTCATATAAATAATACCAGAAAATTTCGTGAGAAGAAAAAGAAAGGGATTTTGAGATGAACATTCTGCAGCCTAACAACAACATAACAACATTTTAGAAAACATTAAAAAGAGAGGGTACAAGGGTAACCAACTCATAAATTACTCATAATACATTATAAATGGAGAATAACATAGATATAATAACATGGTATGGATATTTTAATGTCATACCACATGAAAAGTAAACTTAAAGGAAGGAGAATAAGAGATTTCTTTTACGAAAAATTCGGCAGCCTAAAAACATCACTTAAAAAATCAGATACTCAATTAATGAGAGAGAAAAGGGTATATAATCATTTGGAAATGAAATGTATTGTTTTAATGTTATAAAATTACAGTCCCCCTCATAATAAAATGGCTATAAGACATAACATAAAGGAAGTCATGACTTAAAAGAGGAGGGTAAAAGATTTCCTTACCTTGAAGAGTAACTTCGAAAGATTAAAGGTTGGGTCCTTCGGAGGTTTGAGGGCACCTTGGGAGGACTCCTTAGGAGGTGTGGAGTCCATAACTTTGTTGAGGAGGATTTAGGATTGAAATGAATGAGGGAAATAGAATGGTATTTATTGGAAATGTGAGGGAATAAATTATTAATTTCAAAGGGACACCTAATCGGTGGTATTTGCAAAACCATGGGCTTGACCACAGTATTTACCCATGGTATTGGCCTGTTGGGACACCTCATAGAATATATCACTATTCATAAGTCGACAAGAAATCATACATAATTATTACATCATTAATGATGTAATTAAACACCCGAAACTCAATACTGTATTTTTACTATTCACCGAAAATCAACTGTATCAGAAAAAATCCCAAAAATTCTCCCTAAACAAATATCGATGCTCTGAATTCAAAAAATAAAGTCCATTTTATGAAAATAATTTCTTAAATATTTTTAATTTAATTTTTAAATAAAATCATTATTTATTCCAAAAATACAACTTTAAAACTATAACCCATTTTGTAACACCTTAAAAAAGTACTCTAGGACCCATAAAATTATCAGAGAACCATAATAAAATAAAGTAATGAATTAATGATTACTTTTTATGAAAGGATATTTCCATTTTAAATTATTAAATTAATTATAAAATTGTAAATAATATTTTTATGACATTAAATAATACCAAAACATATACTATGATTTTTTTTTCACTTTTAAGATGTTTAAATTATATTTATACATTCATGGGTGAAGTTTCTATTTTTTGTCCAATTTACTATTCATTTCTATTCATACGGGTATTTTACTATTCATAGTTTACTATTCACTAAAAATCTAGTTGATATTATTAGGCTCTAAAATTCTCACTGAACACAACTATAGAAGACCATTTTTTAAAAATCATTTCACATTATTAATTATTTAACGAATAAAAAATTATTTTAAAATACACCTTTTTTATAAATTCATCTATAATATGCATCTTATATTTATCTGCATATTTAAAATTCACAAACATTTCCATAAGAAGAAATAACAATTTTATTTATATAAAAGTATTACACAAAGCAGCTAAGGTCTTGTTACATAACCCCTTATAAAACCAGCATATGACCTAAGTGTAAGGTGTGTTATGGTGATTGAATCTTGGGGTGGCTCAGACAAAATTGCTCGAGTGGTGATTTATATCATCTTGAACTTCTCTATTGGGCGATTCTGTTCAAGATTCATATGTTCAAGTTTGACGTGGGCTTGATCTAGAGAAAAGCCTAGTGATGCTACATCCTTCCCAATCTCTGACAGATGGGCATCATATGTCCAGAGTCTACTGGATGAGGCCATTCAATCTTCTTTATATATTAATTAACCATGATAACTATATTTATAAAAACACAATATTAAGATTATTGCTTCCAATGGTCATATTTACCAATGATCATATAATAATCGGAACCCATATGTCTCATTTTAATTATACCCACTTTATTAATTAAAGGATATTGTTTTGTTAAGTATAAAATTAAATAACAGAAAAATTTACATAAAAAATATAATTAAAAAGTTTGGGTCATTACAATATTTACCTAAAAAAGGACGATGTGATCCCATCCTTCTGAAAATCCATCTAATGCATATTTTGAAGATATTTAGTCCCGTAAAACCTCAATGTTAACATCTACCATATAAGAATCTCTCTCACACTAAAGACGAGGTATATTCATTACCATCAACTGTTGATAAGATGCACTGCTCTCCTCCACCAAGGTTATTTTCAATGGAACCACATTCTCAGATGCCTCCTCCACTAAGTATGAATAAGATTTATGAATAAGGGAAACTACAACCAGATTTACCTTCACTAGAGGACAAAATATCTCATAGTCATAGTCTTATATGAACTCCAAAAATTACTCTATATATAGTTGAGATCTCACCTTTTGAGGATATACCAAATACTCTAGTGGTCTGAGTAAATAATGAAATGCGCAGCCAAATGATAATTCATCCACATAATCAAGGCGAAGAAAAACATTACCAACTCTAAGTCATTGGTTAGAAAATTATTCTCAGGTAGTATCAACTTACTTAACCCATATGAAATAACTTCCTCCCTCTAAATCAAAACACATTTCATTCTAGATTTGGTGGCATCAAAAAACACCTCATAGTAAACACATTATTCTAGTAGCCTCAAAATAGAAGAATTTTTCAACCGCTTTCTCTAATCCTTAGAGGGTCCCTGGAACTAACAAATCCAAGAAACTAATTTTTATTTTCATGTCAATACAAAAGGGGATACTATCCAATTAAATTTTACCAAGAAAATCCTCTAATACCTTTCCAAAATGAGAAGAAACTGCACTAACGATGCACTGTTGGGTGGTTCCCCTGAAATAAATGCACAAATCATCATCAGATCCACAACTAAATAATTCCTTGAAATAAAATTCTCCATAAATTTAATCTCATGGATCGAAAAATGCAACATTAATAGTTTACCATAATTTTGGTTCTCTAAAGTATGTTCAAGACCATCCTTAAATTATTTCAACCTCTTTTTGTAGTGGATAATATAGGATAATTTCATCAATGAAGAAAAATATAAATCCATCCATGTGTGGATGAGATACTAGATTAATTAGATCTATTAATACAATGGGGTGGGAAATTAGCTCCATTTAATGGTATCACCATTAACTTATAGTGTCCGTAGATACATCAAAATTCCATATTTATAAAATCATCCCTATGAACCCTCATCAAATAGTATCCTAACGTGGGATTGATCTTTGATAATCAACTCACACATTTCAACTAGTCAAATAGGTCATCAATTATTTGAAAGGGGAATCTATTCTTGATCATCATATGATTCAAGAAATGATAATCAAAACAAAGCCTCAAACTCCCATTCACCTTTTCATGAAAAAAACTGAGCTACCCCAGAGGAAACACAAGGTGTGATAAATACTTTTCTTGAAGTAAATAAAATTCTCTTTCCATCACATAATGTTTAATAGGTATCACATGATGTTACACAAAATAAATTTTGGTTGTCCTTGATTAAAAGTCGATGCAAATTTTAATCTCTCACCTCATAGGCAGTCCAAGGAAATATTCAAGAAATAACACCATATAATCAAACATTACTTATAGAATTAAGATGCCCAAATACCCTAATGCAACAAGAGATAATCAATTTTATTGGTGGGTGATAGGTTGCAACTTACTTCTCCCCAGTCACAACTTCTCAATGAAAATATTTCTCTCACCCAAGAAAAAGAATCTCATACCTTATATAAGAAGTCATATAACTCTCCTATGATGATTGTATATCTATTCATGCACTATAGAAAACCATTACATGACAATGATTATTTTATATGGATTCATTGAAATGACCAATAAATCCCATTAAAAATTTTATCCATTTAGCGCAAACTTTAATGGCTAGAAGATGTGTTATATTGAATAATCCCTCTATATAGAATCCTCTAGCCACAAATTCTTGGCTGAGGACTCAACATGAAGCTCTATCTACCAAATAAGGGATATAGAGACAAGGTAATAATTTTTACCCATTTATAAAAGTACTGGATAAATATTATAAAATTCAAATATAATACCTTGAATCATCTCTTGAAAATACTAGGCATATCCCCCAAAATTATACAACTTCTCACACCTCCAACAGTCATTTTTATAAGCATGGAATGAGGCCCTAGGTAATGGTAGTGAAATATTATCATAATTTCATTATCCACTAGAAGATCGTCTATATAGGGAACCAGTTGGTCCTCTACTAACATCACCACTCTAGGGACCACCCTAACCACACCTAGTAGGTCCTTGATTATAATACTTTCTCTATAATGGGGGCCCATCCACTTCATTTCTACCTTCCTCGGCATTTTAGGTCGGGAAATCATGATCCATGTGTCCCTCCCTATTACAATCATAACACCACCCCTGTATTGGAGAACTAGACCCCCTATGCTAACCCTACACTATCAAACCACATGTCCAAGTGGAGGCATGAGTATGAATCTCTCCCCATGAACCTGATGAGTAACTCATGTGGCTACTAAAGAAGATGTGTCCCCATGATGTCCACTACTCGCTCCAACATCCCAACTTCCCTCTGTTAGGAATATCTTTATAACCATATCTTGTTATATCACTCTAGTATTGGTGGGAATGCACAAGGAGACCTGAGTGGAAAGAAGATATCTGATAAGGACCAGACCAACATATTTCCTCAAAATTATCCATCCCACACCAAATCAAGAGAGTGTTTTATGAGAATTGAAGACCTCATGGTGTACTGATCAACTAACATGTCACCCTTCTGCAGCTTGATAATCTACTAAATACACACAGAGCACATTATCAAAGGGTAATACTCAATTCAAAACAATTAGTGAAAGAACATTCATGAGTGTGTCACCTCATCATGACTATGAGTGATCAAAATCAACTAGCGCCTATTTATACCCTGAATAATATTGGATTCCAATGGAACCATCTGATTTATCGGGGTATGAATAAGACTAAAAAATTAGAATACCACTATGATCCAATACTCTACTACCTAAGGTTCTGAATATACATGAAACATGAGTGGTATTTACTGTTGGAACTCAAGCATTGAACTATTACAGAACACATTTTCTTCCCAGCCTAACAGAGATCTTCATTTTCCTAGAAGTAGTTGATCATCATCCTAGACAACTGGAGGTCAATCCATGCACTTCACAATAGGTGGATGAATTTCTCTCTCCCCCATGGAGTAAACACCTCATCCGTATGTCTTTAAACCGATGCCCCATCACTAAATTTATGATCTCCATGATACAAGTAAAGTATTCAATCTTTTGGTCATCACAGATGCATCCTGATAGTTAAAATACATACAATGGTTGGATGATAATATATTCGGAGATAATTCAACATGGTCATGAAACACAAAATACACTATTTAATATGAATCATGTACAATTAGTTTCCAACAACTAATTCATCTATATTTGGATTCAATATGAAGGTAGTCAAAGTCCTATTGTATGGATTTATCTTCCACTATACAAAAAATTGGTTCCCTGGCCTGAGATCCCACTCGATACAATCTAAAATTGTTTGTACAAGTTCCCAAACCAAACCTGAAACACTAATCTAGGTGAAATACCACTCTTAATACCGGTATATCATGACCCGATCCCTCGATACCCTGCCTGGGCTAGCAGTAAGCTATGTGATACACCCCAAGCCTACCTCTATTAGGCCAATGGATGGTGATAGGCATCTAGTGAGAAATAATGAAATGGGAAGCCTTATTATAGGTTCATATATGTACACAAACAACTGAAACCATGAAACAGTGATGAGATAAAATAAAATAATGAACATATTTAGTAAAAAATATACATGCTACAACCTCTTAGAAAGCATAAAAGTACAAAATGGTAATAAAATGGTTATAAAGGGAAAAAAATACATGGCCAAAAAGATAATAAATTAAAACATGAAAAAATTCAATGATGGAAAGAATTAAGAGATCCTAGCTCACAATCTATAAGCATGACTACCAAACATGGATAGCCCCTCCATGTACCACTATGCCCCACTAAAACCATGTCCACAATGGTCCCCATAGATCTTCCTTTCATATGAATAAGACATAGAATGTGTGGGAAAATCCCATGTAGGGGAGACTATATAAATTCACTAAAGGACACTGTAAAAACCAAAAAGGGTGAAATAAAATGAGCAATAGTGAGATAAAACCATAATTAAATAGGGGAAAGAAACCAAACATCATATATGGTTAAATGAAACCTAGGTTAGAGAGAAAGGTGATCTCTATATCCAAAACTAGATAAGTATTATTATATTTCCTACAACTCCAAATGTCCATATTTTATTCCCAACATCACACACTACCTCGCTAGAATCTGAGTGGAGGTCCTACACAAAATCACTTCTCTCTAATGTAGAGGGAGAAATATCTTCAATAGGTGAAATTATTGCCACCATAGATCTAAGATAGGCGAGTCTCACTCAGTAGATAGAGGTATTGTGACATGATATAACATGAGAGTGCAGTGGATCTACTCATTTAAATACTATAGGGGACACACACCTTGGTGGGATATGAGAGTAATAACCTCAACATCTCTCTGGTGGACAAATATGATCATTGGCATTAGTAAAGAATATCAAAAGGATGCATAATGATCCTAACACCTCATGTCATAGGTCAAATTCAAAAAAAGTCCACCGTCACATCCAACATGGAAAACTAATTAGTATAGGTTGCTCGTAGGCACAAATATGAGTCACTAAAAGGGAGATACAAAAGGTAAAAATCTATTGTAAAAAGTACACTCTATATGTAGGGTAAACATGTAATGTATTGTTTTCCCTGGGTCTACCATTTTCTTCCAAAATGTTCCTATTTACTTCATCTCATGCCTGGGTACTATGTCAATGCCCAGGTACATTGGCCATTTCCATGTGCAATGATCAAGCCCATATACTCTGGTCATGCATGTCTGACTAGCCATGTCTTTGCCCCTGTAATACTTCAATACATACTGAGCAACCAGTATTGGGTCACATGATGTGGGTTGGTTATACATGGTGTTTTATATTTAATTCTTCATGAAACCCAATCTATCACCACAATGGGAATACATATAATTTTATCCTTTGAAAAACATGCTTCTTAACATAGTATTTTCAAAAATCATGTGGTCTTCATGTGTCTAAACCAGAACCACTTATACCTTTTATCCAAGCCCAAATATCACTGTAGAACATGGATATAGTTTTTATTTATCTAAAATCATTTTCGATTACAGGATTCGGTCCACCGACGCCATGTGTATACCATCCTCATCACACCATGCTACTTAGTAACCAACCCATGGAAAAGAACCCCTAATCAAGCCACCATTACATGTTTCCAACACCCGTATCACACATTACATCAAAATCCTATATCAAAATTCTAATCTCTAACTAGTTTTTGAATCCACTGTGAATCTTAGGGATTGATTATTCTAAAATATTTCCCGAAAATGTTGAACCAAAACCTAATGTGCCAATGGTGGAGAATGAAAAGAATAGTGGGGGGAAAGAACAAGAACAAATTAATATTCTTATTGGATAATGATATTATATCTAATGACCATGAATTATAAAACAAAAATGGAGGAAAACATATGATCAACAGGGGTAAAAAAATTGGTTTCAATAATACCAAATAGTAAGGTGCTCATTAAAAGAACATAAATTGGGTTAAATAACAAGATTTACAATCTATTCTCATCATTTGAATTAATTAAGGGGGAATCCCATGAAATAAGGTGTCCTTTTTTCCAGAGTGGAAAGATCATTGGTGAATAACAGATCGTATATAGATGAAGATGATGATATATCTATGTTTATAATTCATCTCATGATTCTCTTAGATATTTCATCATCAATCATTGATCATAATTCTCTAACACCAAATTATCTATCTTACTCCTCTACAAACTCCCATGGTTGTGCGACAAAGCTAATAAACTCAACATAATATACATATAGAAGAGAATAAGTATTTAGATTATTAAATAAATTTAATCATTTAATCATTTAATTAATTTAACGTATCTACCAAAGGTTATCCTCAATAAGGAGTATGAAGTAAACAAAATTTATGTCACACCAAGGTAAAAGCATATGTTCTTGAAATAAATACGTTCTTGTATTGCCCATTTGAAATCCTTATAAATTGGAAAACCATTTATTATCAGAATATGCGTGAACATGATTTTATTTAAATTAATATTTTTTATATAATAATTTTGGGGTATATTGACACCCAAATTCCACACCGACTTCAGGATAAAATCCACATATATATATAATTAACTAAAAAAAATTTTAAACTAAAAAGATTAGAGTTATTATAGTTCATTTATAGAGAATGATTTTAATAAATTGTGCTGATTATCTATAAAACCATGTGGAAAGAGACAATAGATCTTGGGGCGGTGGAAGTTTTTCCAATCATATGGCCACATCTAAAAACCCAAATGAAATGTTCCATTAAACAAAATAAAATTTGAAACATAGTTTGTAAAACCATATGACCAAACTATAAGGTTCCCATTAGATGAAGAAAGACTAAACTGGTCGGATCATTATTTTCTAAACCATATGATCAAACCACGTGCACATGGATTATTGTTATTTGGATCATATTTAACAAATATCAAGCATCCATTTTGATTATTTATTTCTTCTACTTAAAGATATCTCAAATTTAGAGACTCTATAGGCCAACATCAATGAGTTATTTCTTTTAAAATATTAAATCTATAATATCTAAGTGTGTTAATGACCAAGAATTAAGGTATATTATCTAAAAACCTCTGTTCGTTAGGTTTCTTCTAGATCTACCTCTTTTCCATTGATTTGAACCTTATATATGACTTGTTTTTTCCAAATAAAGAGATTTTTATTCCATATAATGATGGATGTTTTTATAATTTATAGATCATGGAAAAATCTATTACTTTGATTGACTTTGTAACAACCTGAGATTTTACGAGAATTATTCTCTTTAATTTCTTTGATGTATTTTTTTTGTACGCTTCACCAAGGTTGGCTTGCGCTATACGCAACACCGTATTATCTTGTAGTATACGCAAAACTATTCTTGGCATGCGATGCACACAATTTCATGTTCTTTCGAATAAAATTCATTTACACAACACAAAGTATAGATTTTGATCAATGTATAACTGAGCAGTATTTTGAGTATGTTATACGCAACATCAAAGAAATCTTTCCCTATATGCAATCCCGACTTGCCTTACATTACACGCAAGAGCGACCTTCCTCAATAGCGTGTGTTGTACACAATACCGAGTTTCACTAAACAATGATATATTGTTATAATATTATTATGAACTAGCCATTATGAATAGTATTAAATTCATTGTAAATTTTATAAAATTATAATTCTTCTTACACATTTTCTAGAATGAGCTATGAGAACAAAATCAGTTTTTGGGATAAATGAATTCTTTTAAAAAAAATTTGATTTGCTGCCTTTTGATGGAACACCCATTTTAAATATAATTTTTGAAAAGTTTAAAAGTTCAATTTTACAAAATGAACTTTTTCTTTTGAATTAGGATATAAAAGTTTACATTGGATAAAATTTGGATATTTTTTTGAGAACGTTCTTATTTTGATGAACAGTAAAAACACGCTAAATTGTACATAAAAACTACTTTTTTCATTGAGATAATTTATATAGTTAAATTGTAATAGTAAATTGTTGTAAAGTATAAATAGAATGTATTTTTATCATTTAATATAATTTATGTCATTAACATTAATTTTACATTGAATTCATAGATAAAAAAATTTCAAACTTTCACAATGTTTTAACTTTTAAAAGTCGTTTTATTTCAACATGATTAATTTTAAATTAATTAATGAAAAATATGTGTTTTGAATTTTGAAAAATGGATTCCATATTTTGATTAAGTGGGTCTAAATTATTTTAATCATTTGTTTTTATTTTTTTGATAATATGAATAGTAACTACGGAAATTTTTATTTACTATAGTTAAATGTGAATTAGGTAATTAAGGCTAAAAATAAGATTATAAAATTTCCCTAGGACCGGCCAAAATTATATTAGATGAATAAAAGTCTACCCATATCACTTAAGGGTCAAAATAGATTCATTTCATGGACTTTTGACCACGAAAATGATATAATTATTAATAAACCAAAGAAAGTGACAACATGTCACTCTCTTATAAGTGTAATAATTTTAATTTAGTGATAAAACTCATAAAATTCGAATATAAATAATCTCTAAGAAGCTAATGAAATTATCTACATCATGAGAGTTTATTTATAATTTTTAAAAAATAAATATTTATCATTAAGGATGACACAATAGTGATGTAGAAATTATTTTATTGATTGAAATATCAAATAAATGGTTTTAAAAATATTAAAATAAATATTATATGAACTAATTAATGTTCTAAACCAATTTTCTAGATTAATATGACATTTTAGGAATCTATTAAATATTTTGGTTCGAATATGTCCTCAGTGTGGATTTTATTTAAATTCACATAAATGAATAGTGTAAAAATTGACACTATTGTTATTTTATAAAAATAACATATTATAAAATTGTTTAAAAATCACAAAAAAATTTATAAATTACAAATTAAAATTTATATGGTCTAAAATTTTATAAATAATCCAATTATGGACAATTAAAAACACATAATTAATTATTTATAACAATTTAAAATTTAGAATTTTATTACCACAAAAAATTAAATAGATTAGATAATGATAAATCAAGTCGATAAGGTCTAAAATAAATTACCAACATGTATAAATCCTATTGGTTGATGATATTACAACCTTATATCATCTAATATTCGTATTTGAGTCATTTTTGGATGTTTTTAAGTTGGGTTTGAGTTTATTATAACATAATATTTTAGAGGTTTCCAAAAGTGCCCCTCTCCTCTTTTATAAAAGGGCACCTCCTCCCTCTCCTCCTCACACCACATTGAGCCTTCATTACCAGCCAAACCATGACCATTTGTCTTCTCCACTTCCATATAAACATTCTAGAGATCCCGGTATTCTTCAAAGAGCATCTTTAGTGCCCAAAGAGGAGGTCTAGAAAAGGAACGTCGAAGAAGAGGTAATATCTTTTACCGATTCATTCAAATTAATTTCTTTTTCTACTTACTCTTATTTTGTTGTTTCATAATAAAGTAATAACATCAGTATCCCTCATATACTGATATGTTATTACAAATATGAACCAACCCTATTTCACCTTCTATCCATCCTACAGAAAATGAAATCACCCCGCGTGCATACGTTCAGAATACAGTTTCCATGTTGTGGTGAAATATGTTTTTCCACCACCACCTTACTTGGACGGGTATAATGGTGTAAATAATAATTATATATTGTTATTATAACATGATACTAATTCTGAGATATTATATCATCCACTCTAATTCTATTCAATAATCATGGGAACGATATCATCGCTCGTGCGTTCGAACGGATTACCGTCTCCACAACGCGATGAGATTCATTCTCCATGTTAACCATTTAAGAATGATTACAAAGTATATATAATAAATAATAATTAAATATATGACATAATAATGATACTTTATTTATATATATGTTATTTACTTACATCCATTCAATTTAATAAGGAAACAAAAACAGTGTTCCTGAGTATAAACGACTTACCATTTCCATGAACGGTGCATTTCTTTCCATTTATCCATATATTATATATATGTATATTATGAATATATATTATATATAAATCATGTTTTAGATTCTGGAAGTAAGTAATCATGATCTAAGTAATCATATGAGTAATTAAATGTCAAAACACGGATGACAAATGAAACGATTTTACCCAAAATGCTGCTTTAACATGGACTTGACAAATAAACAGGTAATATAAAGTCATAAGTGAATCATATATGATATCATAAATATTATTATGGTTCTATTACAAGTTAATAATATGTTTTAACCCACTATACAAGAGTATATGACACATACAGAAGAAATTGGACAAAAGGTAAGGGATAATTTTGTAATATCATTTTTATCCGAGATTGTTTATATGTAAGTATTTACTCGGTCTTATTTTTCATCCAAGTCTATAAAAATGTTTTTCATAAAGGGTTTAATATTCTTACATGTATGTTTAATGTCATTTTACCCCTCTTTTACTTTTACTTTGTGTTTATGGAAGGAATCTTTCTTTTGTTTACCAAACCAGGAACTTTTTGACTATTCCGGAAAAAGTATGAGGAGAATGTTTTTTTAACTTATATGGCATGAACGGATTTTTAATGATTCATAATTACTAATTTTAATGAAGATTACTCTACAATATTTCATGATTATTTTCACCAATATATTTTAATTTTAATATTGCATGTCATTTTGTGAAAAGAAAATGATTTGGAAGAAGAAAGGATATTTTCTTCAAGAATTCTTTTCTAGTGTTTTGTCAAAACTATTTTCTATCTAAGATGAAATTATTTAGTATGATTATGTTTAAAGTATAATGTCTCTATTATTTACATGTTTTGATACTTTTTATGATGAAATGATATCCATTTGTTTTATATGGATTATTTTATGATGGGATGATGTTTACGAAACACATTTTGAATCTTTGGTTTATGATGAATGATTTATGTTTATTTTACTGAACAAGTAAGAATGATTTCATTATGAGATCGGTGGGACCTATATCTCCCTCCAATATATTGGGTAAATATTTATATCTCCTGATATAGACATGGCTGGAACGAAAAATGATGTCGGTTCAGTAATACAGGGCTAGAACGACAAGTAAACCCATTTCATTAATGGACTTTATACACAATGATGGTATTGGAAGCAATTCCTTGGCTACTATGGAAATAATAACATGTGCTTAATGGTTTTCCACAATTACATGTTATATTATCATGCTATTTTATCATGATTAGTGTTCTTTTATGATCTATGCCTTATGTACTGTCATGATTTATGTCATTGCTCAAGATTTTGATGTTTTATGTTCTTGTTTTATTGTTCAAATGTTTATGGATTGTTTTTATGTTTTCCATATTTACCCTTACTGAGCATTTGAGATCACCCTTTTTATGTTTTCTTTTCCCCAGGACATAAATAAAGGTTTTGGGTAAGAAAACAAAATGGGAAGATATTTATGGGAGATGTTTAAGATCTTTTACCATGATTAAAAGATTATCTTCCGAGTTTCAATAGACACTAATCTAATTCGGTCTTTGGGAACCTTTTTTTCATGTATTAAGTATTACACAAAGGTAATGTAATGTCTATGTACATCTAGCTTTGGGTATATACAGTTGGTATTAGAGCGAAGGTTTAGTTACCTTTGGAAACTAAGATGTGAAAACTTTAGTGAAATCCCTAGATATATTTCTACGGTATGTTTAGGGATGTCTCTAAGGTGATGTATAAGTTTAGGTTATAGTACTAGAATTACAGAAACGATCATAGAATTAATTCTAAGATGTTATATTTTGAAGGTACACCCCCTTTATTATGTTGTTTTCCTAGCATGATTTTGGCCTCTCACACTATTCTTTTTGGGTTTGAGAGGATGGATGGAACCTGAAAGAATGATGTTGATCAATGTATTGGACAATGCAATTCTTTTCCTCCTGAAAAAACCAATGTTATGGGAGATGGAGTGAAAAATCTTTTATCTATATTTACACAAGATATGAATCATTATGGAATTCTAAATGAGCAGAGAAGGGAACAATATTCTATTGAGTCCTTCATGAGGAAATGTCCACCTTCTTTCAGTGGGTCATCCGACCTACTTGTTGCAGAACAATGGATCAATACAATTGAAAAGATATTTTCCATACTTCATTGTTCAGAACATGAAAAATTCATTCTAGATATTTTCCGTTTATAAGGTAAAACAAACTAGTGGTGAACTCTAATTAAGAATATGAGGCCCCAAGATGAAATTGAATCCATGGAATAAGATGAGTTCAAGAACTTATATTTCAATAAGGTCTTCCTTTGTATTTTTCGAACAAAGATGGAAAATGAGTTCCTTGAGCTTAAGAAAAAGGATGAAGAATCTGTTGGTATATACATGACAAATTTTACAAGGCTTGGAAGGTATGAATCTGGCTTTATAATCCAACCCGAGAGTAAAGTTTCTCGATTCATCAGTGTCTTAAAACCAAGTCTTCAAAGGGAATTAGCTATAAGATACTTCAATCGCTGTGATGAAATTTTTGATTGTTCTATCAAGGTAGAACTAGAAGTCAGTGTTATATATCCATCTCATGGTTTTTACAAGAAAATAAATATGGAGTTCAAGAAAAAATCTCAAAACTAGAGTGAAAAGAAGACAAATGTTTCATTATGCTCAAATTGTCGAAAGAAGCATGGTGGAGACTGTATTAAAGGGAATCGAAAATGTTTGAAGTGTAGAAAATAAGGTCATCGAGCAGCTGAGTGCTAAAGTAAGGGAAAAAAGTTAGATAATGATGCTAATAGAGAAAAGAATACATAGAACTCACCACCAACACTTCAATGCTACAAGTGTAGGGAAATGGGGAATTATTCTATCCAATGCCCTAATCCAACGGTTAATGATGATCGACATCAACAACCTCTTAATCCAAAGGAAAAAAGGGAAGTCACATGCGATCACTATTAGAGATGTTGAGTATGAAAATGATGTGGTGGAATGACTAAGTGTTTATGTAACATGATTCCAAAATAATGTTGTGGAATCTCCTATATAGTATCGTGGAATATTGGAATATATATGTATTGGTTTATTGTGGGTTCCAATAATTATATGGTACTGGTAACCATGAAAAGTGATCAAAATATTTTTGGAAAGTGGATGATATGCACATAATAAAGGGATAAAGAGATAATGAAATGTTTCATAGTATTAATGAGCTCATATAAGAACAAAGTGATATCATGGTTTGAGTATATAGAAATTTTGTTATTCGGGTATATATAAAGAGTTGAATTTTGATTGCATTCATGTTTTCACAAAGATTCTATGGTAATTCATGTTTCAAGAGAATACATGGTTAAGGTATTCACTTGTTTGTAATGTGACCAACAAGACATATCTTATGATATACGGGGGATAAATGTTGGTATTCACATGCTTGGTTGATGAAATTTCTTGTAAATTTTTAATGTATACTTTGAGATTGGATAAAAGCATTTTGGATAAGCCTAAAGATTTGAAATAGATTATATTGGACATAAGATAATATTATTTAAGGATAAACACTCTTTTTGATGTTATTTCGGGAATGTTATAATAGTGTAGTTTTAGAAAAAGGACAACCTACAGGACGAGCGACAACCCGTCGTGTCGAAAAAGGTTGTGGGAATCGAACCCACAACTGAAGAGCGACATGCCTTTATCTCCTACCACTAGCCTACAGGAAGTCCCTGGTTAGTAAAAACAAGTTTTCTTTTATTAAACGATATGATATATGAAGTATAATTCCATTTTTAGAATCATATACTATTAATGTCACCATAATATGGACTTCTGTATATAACTTTTTCTAATCTTATGTTTGAGATAGATGGAATGACCTATCATTCTATCGCATGGTTTTCTAACACTTCACGAAATACAAATTCATATTCATTTCTTTAAGACATGAAGTGGAAATTGTTCAAGGCACAAACAACAATGATATTGTACCAAAATCAAGTAAGTATTTATTTTAATTCAAAAATTATTCAAAATTATGGAAATGATCTTGAAAACCAAAAATTTATTCCTAGTGCCCTCATATCTGATGAATCATATGGTACCTTATATAATCACAAATTTCTTTCTTTCTGATTGATGGGTTTTTCATAGCCATGTTATCTACCACTCTTCATCCAAACATGTTGGATAAATTTATCTTCCATATCCATATTTTTCACCTATATTCTCTTATGTGGAAACCCAGTGATAAGTTACTTTTGGTATCCATTATCATTCTAATGTTATTTTTTAAAATGATGTTTTTGTATTTCTTTTTACGATGGGGGTTTCTATTAATGAAAATTTCAATTAGAAAAACATTTATAACCCCGAAAAATTTTGATGGAGAAATTCATTTTAAAGGGGGTAGAATGTAACACCCCGATATTTTATGAGAATTATTCATTTTAATTTATTTGATGTCTTTTTTTGTACTCTTCACCCAGATTAGCTTGTGTTATATGCAACACCGTAGTAACTTGTAGTATACGCAACACTATTCATGGATTTTGATGCACACAATTTCAAGTTCTTTAGAATAAAATTCATTTTAGACAACATCAAGTATAGATTTTGATCAATGTATAACTGAACTATATTTTGAGTATTTTATACGCAACATCAAAGGAATATTTCCCTATTCGCAACCCTGACTTGGCTCTCATTACATACAAGAGCAACCTTCCTCAACAGCATGTGTTGTACGCAATACCGAGTTTCACTAAACAACGATATATTGTTATAATATTACAATGAACTAGCCGTTATGAATAATATTAACCAAAATTTTAATTTTATAAAATTATAATTCTTCTTACTCATTTTTTGTAATGAGGTATGAGAAAACAAATAATTTTTCAGATAAAACAAGTATTTTTCAAAAAATGCAGTTTTGCAGCCTTTTATGGAACACCCATTTTAAGTCTAATTTTTGACAATTTTATAAGTTCAATTTTAAAAAATAAACTTCTTCTTTTGAATAAAGATAAATTTTTTTACATAGGATAATGTTATGATATTTTACTAATAATGTTCTTATTTTGATGAATAGTAAAAACACACAAATTTTTACTTAAAAACAATTTTTTTCATCAAGATAATTTATATGGTTATATTAGAATAGTAAATTGTTGTAAAGTATAAGTAGAATATATTTTTACCATTTAATTTAATTTATGTCATTAGAATTAATTTTACATTGAATTCATAGGTAAAAAATTTCAATCTTTCACAATGATTTAACTTTTAAAACACTTTTTCTTAGCAATTTTATTAATTTAAAATTAATTACTGCAACTTTTGTGTTTTGAATTTTAAAAAATGGATTCCATATTTTGATTCACTGGGTCCATATTATTATAATAGGTTACTTTTTTTTTGATATTATGAATAGTAACTACTGTAATTTTTATTTACTACAGTTAAAGGTAAATCAGGAAATTAAGGGTAAAAATAAGATTATAATATTACCCTTAGACCTGCCAAAATTCTATTGGATGAATAAAAGTCAAACCATATCACTTAAGGGTCAGAATAGACTGATTTCACAGACTTTTGACCATGAAAATGATATAATTATTATAAAAAACAAAGAAAGTGACAACATGTCACTCTCTTATAAGTGTAATAATTTTATTTTAGTGATAAACCTCATAAAACGTCGAATATAAATAGTCTCCAAAAATATAATAAAATTATATACATCATGATAATTTTTTAATAATTTTTAGGGATTAAATAATTTTCATTAATGATGACACAATAGTGATGTAGAATTTATTTTATTGATTAAAATATCAAATAAATGGTTTTAAAAACATTAGAATAAATATTATATGAACTAATTACTATTATCCAAAAATTTTCTAGATGAATATGACATGTTAGGAGTATATTGAATTTTTTTTGAATATATCCTTTGTGTAGATTTTATTTAAATTCAAATAAATGAATAGTGTCAAAATTGACACTATTTTTTTTATAAAAATAACATTCTATAAAATTGTATAAAATTCACAAAAATATTTGAAAATTATAAATTGAAATTTATATGGTCTAAAATGTCATAAAGTATCCAACTATAGACAATTCACAACACATAAGTAATTATTTATAACAATTAGAAATTTTTAATTTTATTACCACAAATAAAATTAAATAGATTAAGTAATGATAAATCAAGGTGATAAGGTATAAAATAAATTACCAACATGTCTAGATATTATTTATTAATGATATTAAAACCCTATATCATATAATATTTGTATGTGAGTCATTTTTGGAGGTTTTTATGTGGGGTTTGATTTTATTATAAATTAATATTTTAGAGGTTTCCAAAAGTGCCCCTCTCCTCTCTTATAAAAGGAAACCTCATCCCTCTCCTCCTCACACCACTTTGAGACTTCAAGTTCGGACAAAACCTGCCCATTTTTCTTCTCCACTTTTCTATTATCATAATAGAGGACTTGGTCTTCTTCAATGACCAAATTTAGTGCCCTAAGAGGAGGTTTAGAAGATGCGCATCGAAGAAGAGGTAATATCCTTTACCGATTCATTCAAATTCATTTATTCTTGTACTTACACTTATTTTGTTTTTTTATAATAATGTAATAACATAAGTAACAATAATATACTTATATGTTATTATAAATATGAACCAACCCTATTTCACCTTCTATCCATCCTATGGAAAACGAAGTCACTGCGCGTGCATACATACAGAATATCGTCTCCACGTCGTGGTGTAATATGTTTTTACACCACCACCTTTATTGGATGGGTATAATGGTGTAAAGAATAACTATATATGGTTATTATAACATGATAATAATTATGAGGTATTATATCATCCACTCTAATTCCATTCAATAATTATGGGAACGATATCATCACTGGTGCGTACGTATGGGTTACCGTCTCCACGACGCGATGAGATTCATTATCCAAGTTAACCATTAAAGAATGATTATAAAGTATATATAATAAATAATCATGTAATATATGACATATTAATGATACTAGATTTATTTATATGTCATTTACTTACTTCCATTCAATTTAATAAGGAAACAGAAACAACATTTATGTGTACGTATGGCCTACCATCTCCATGAATGGTGTATTTCATTCCATTTATCAATATATTATATATATGTATATTCTGAATATATATTATAGATAAATCATGTTTCACATTTGGGAAGTAATTAATCATGATCTAAGTAATTATATTAATAATTACAAGTCAAAACACGGAAGATAAATGAAACGATTTTAACCAAAACGCTGCTTTAACATGGATTAGACAAATGAACGGGGAATATAAAGTCATAAGTGAATCATATATGATATCATAAATATTAATATGGTGCTTTTACAAGTTAATAATATGTTTAAAACCACTATATAGGAGTCTTAGATACATATATAAGAAATTGTACATAAGTTAAGAGATAATTTTGCAATCTCATTTTTATCCGAGATTGCTTATACGTAAGTATTTACTGGGGTTATATTTTTCATCCACGTCCAAAAAAATGTTTTTCATAAAGTGTTTAATATTATTCCATGTATTTTTAAACTCATGTTTACCCCTATTTTACTTTTAAATTGTGTTATGTTTGGAATCTTACTTTTGTTTACCATACGATGAACTTTTTTACTTTTCTGGAAAAAGTACGAGGAGAAGGTTTTTTTAACTTTTACGGCATGAACGAATATTTATGGTTTCAAAATGCCAAATTTTCAGGAAGATTCCTCTACAGTATTTCATTAATATTTTCAAAAAAAAACTTCCTTTAAAATTTCATGTTATTTTGTGAAAAGAAAATGATTTTGAAGAAGAAAGGATATATTCATGAAGAATTCATTTCAAGTGTTTTGTCCAAAATATTTTCCATATAAGATGACATTATTTAGTATGATTATGTTTCAAGTATAATTTCTCTATTATTTACAAGGTTTGATTCTTATTATGATGAAACAGTATCCATTTGTTTTATATGTATTACTTTATGATGGGATGATGTTTATGAAACCCATTTTATTCTTTGGGTTATGATGAATGATTTATGTTTATTTTGTGGCACAAGTAAGAATGATTTCATTATGAGATCGGTGGGTCCTATATATCCCTCTAATGCATTGGGTAAAGATTTATATCTCATGAGATAGACATGGATGGAATGATAAGTGAATCTGATTTAGTAATACAGGGCTGGAATGATAAGTAAACCGAGTTCAGTAATGGACTTTGTCCACAATGATGTTCTTGGTAGCAATGCCTTTCTTACTATGAAAAACATAAAATGTTATTAATGGTTTTACACAATTAAATATTTTATTCCCATGATATTTTATCATTATTAATGTTCCTTTATGATCTATGCCTTATGTACGACCAATATTTATGTCATTTATCAAGACTTTGATGTTTTATGTTCATGTTTTTTCGTGCAAATGTTTATGGATTGTTTTTATGTTCTCCATGTTTACTCTTACTGAGCATTTGAGCTCACCCTTTTTATTATTTCTTTTCCCCAGGATATAAATAACGTTTTTAGGTAATAAAATCAAAGGGGAAGATCTATATGGGAGATGTTGAATATCTTTTCCCATGATTAGAAGATTATGTTCTGATTTTCTAAAGACACTAAACTAATACGGTCTTTGGGAATCTGTTTTTTCATGTATTTAGTATTCTGCAAAAGCAATGTAATGTTCTTTTTACATCAAGATTTGGGTCTCTACAGACTATCCTTTGATCAATATCAATTATAAAACCATTGTATGATCCTAAGAATTATGTTTGTGTGATATATTTTCCACTAGCTTAGAATAATAATGAATCTCATTCTTAAACCATGATTTATTTAACCAAGGATTGTAACTAATGATTTTTTATATATAGGGTCAATAAAATTATATATTGGGTATCATTTGGGTTCAATGTTTTTCATCAAAAAGATAATGATAGAATTTTCCTTACCATCATAGGTCCTTATTTACCCTTATTTCATTGGTATTATTATACTGTTGGCATAACATGTTTACAAATTCATCATAGAGATTTCATGTGTGTGTGTGTGTGTTTATAGTAACTCATCTTTTATTACATTAATATTACATCATTTTCTTGATAAAAAACAGAATATCGATAGAATATAGGTTCTAAAGGTATAATATCATTGGAAAATTAGGATCATACATAAATTGTACATAATAAATATTTAAATTCTTATACTTTAACTTTCTAAATATATCATGACTACATCATAAAATGTTTTCACCTTAGGATATATATAAAATAAATGGGTGAGCTAAAATTCTAATAAGAGGAGGAATAAGGGACATTAATATATAGTACATGGGATGACATAATGAAAATAATCATATCATACGCATTAGATCATCATAAAAATCATATGGGAATTATTTTATAAAGTAATTGAATTTTTAAAATTCATAATAATGAATCATCATAACACAATGGTTAAATTCCCCACATAGTTGTAAACAAAGCTAGCATCATTTTTACACATAACATATGTAAATAATCACAACACCTTAATTTTGAACAAATATTCCTTCATGTTCATGTATAATTATCCTTTTTCTAATGATAAATATAACATTACCCTATTCATTTGAGGGCTATATAATTTTTTCACACCTATCACATCATAAAATTATCATAATCATGCATGAAATGTGGAAGGATAACAAAAATAGTCATGAAATAAAAAATGGGAAGGAATAGTTTTCATCAAATATCTCACATAAAATACTTCATGAAATGAACTTTATTATTTCAGAATGAATAAATGAGATTTTAATTTGTAGCATAATATCATTCTATTATTTAAAAGGATAAAAAACTAAATAATATTCAATTGTTGTTTCAGAAATTGTATATTTTTAAACAAGAATTTTAAATAGATTTGAAAACATTTGAGAAATGTATAAACCTATATATATACCAATTATAAATGATAAGGAATTTTTAAATTAAATGTTTGGGATATTATATGAACATTAATATAGAAATCAATCTAAAATAGGATATAACACAAAATAAATTGTTTGTGTTTGAGAATTACCTTAGAAAAATTCAATCATTATTTTGTAACGTTTACGACTCCTCAATAATAAAATAAATTCATTAAAAATTGGAACCATAATTGAAGTATTTTCAATTTCATCGCTATCTATATATTGTAATAATTTTATGAAATTTTTTAATTCCCCTAGTTAATTTCAAAAAATCTTGAAATCATATTTTCCTTAAAAAGTTGTTATTTTTCTCAAATGCCACAATTTTTTTCATGGACATTTATACACAAGTTGAAATAATTACATAATATTAAAATTAAAACATTTTTACAATTATATATCTTAATAAAATTATTATTACCATCCTTATGATTGGAGATAAAAAAATTAATTCATCCTCATTGGTGGTTAACCGACCTTTAACATGCCACTTTTTAAAGAGGGGGCGTGAGCTGTATAATGCATTATTATATTAAAAATAACATTTCTAAACTATATTAGAATTATAAAAATCTAGTTAACATACTATATAATTGGTTTCAGATGTTTTGAATTAAATATGATAAAGAGTATGTGAAATTAGAAAAAAATGGATGAAAGGAAATTTATTCTTTTTTAAAGTGGTTCTGTTGCTAAGATCCTTAACTTATTGAAATATTGGAGTTTTATTACCCTAAAAAATGACCAAGGATGGGAAGTGGATTTTCAGGAAGAGGATTTGGGAATATTTTTTTAAATGGAGAGATGAGTGGTTTTCTAAGGGGAGGGAGAGGAGTTATTTATACTTGAGGATATAGGTATTTTTAGAATAAAATATTAAATAAAATATTTTTTCATATGTAAATGTTATAATAATGAATTTTTTAAACTATGAAAAATATATGAATAAAATAAAAGTATATTATTACGTTAATCCACTTATGAACATAATTTTCTAATGTATTAAAATGGAAGGTGGAATAAATGAAAAATTGTTATTTTAAGGAACTCTTTTTGACTTTAGACTTCATAAAATGTTTTTTATCTTTGAAAATTACGTTTATTATTTTTAAATGGCCTATTTATCCTATTAATTTTATTTTGGGATTAAATTAACAATTTTGTATTTATTATGTCATTATTTCATCATGATTATGTCATAAAACATATGGTATTGGAAAAAAAGTATTTTTAATATTCATATAAAAATTGAAGTATTTTAGAAAATTACCAAAAAAAATTACCCTTGGAAAATATTTATTTGGAAATTTAAAAAGTGAAATTTATCTTATCAATATAATTTTATAACACATGTAATTTTAATTTTCAATATAAAAATTATGATTTTAACAAAATACCTTAAAATACAACTTATTAAAAGTTTAATTATATTTTCATTGAGTTTTTAATCATGATATTTATTTTGGGGAATTATACGATTTATATTTACTTAAATTAATCATGATAAATTTTTAAACTATTACATTTTATTATTTTGAGGTTATATTACTATAAAAATGGTCGGGTTAGTATTCCCAATTTTCATGTTCATATTTTAATAACCACATTACCATTAAAATAGTCACATTATCCCCTATAATACCACTACATTCCTTTAATAATTCACTAAAATTCCTCCCATGGTTCAATCATTTCATTCTTCGTTTTTACTCAGTTTCTTATATTTTGTTTTATTTTTATTCTGTTTTTCATGGGGTGATAAAATTGTAATATTTGAAGGGTCTAAATTTTCTCATTCTATTTATGTAAATTTTTATTTTTTCCAATTGTAATGTGATTCATTTCCCTTCAATTTGTTCCCAACTTATTTAACAAATATATATTAATAAAACAAATTGTTTATTTATTTCATTATGTGCTTATTTTATAACAATATATTATATAATAGTACCCCCATATATTTTAGGAACTGAATATCATTTAAAATCACTGGGTTTTTATATTTTTTCTGATGAGATAAATTTATATTGCTAGAATTCATGAGTATGGTAGTAAATATTGATAGTCCATTTTATATTTTGATCATAATAATGTGTACGATACTTTTTATTCTGTTGAGGGAATGGTATGTTCGTCCATTACATTATATACCATGTTGTTTGTGATTACCATTCTTTTGGAGGCATTACATTGGTACTTGAAATAGGTGGACCATTAGGGTATAGATATCCCTTATAGAGGGAGTGTAAATGACATGTGATGATGATGACTATGAACTCGAACATAGGGTTGGTGTATAATTGTATTGAGTCAAGACCCCAGGAGTAAAAATGGTCGTACAATGGCCTTCTGGCATGACCCACGGAATATATAAGATATGATATCCTTGAGTATCAACCTATAATAAAGGTGATATGTGATGACCTTGTAGTCTAATATTATTTAATCATTATGTCTAATGAGTTTTTTTATCACAATCATTGCGTCTAGATCTTCATCACTTCTAACATCCTTAGGATCATTATTCTATCACAGAGTCGGGGAATGTGGTAATTGGGTTATCATTCCCTGGTTAACATAGGAGTGCTCAAAAAAACTATTATCAATAATTTCTTGTGAATATAATATAACATGGAATACCGTTTTTATACCTATGGACACATGGTAAAGACACATTGGTATTTACCTATAGGTTTTTTACTAACATCCTACATAAGAATATAGATGTTCCTATAGACATCTTGATTCAAGATCTAGGTAAGGGAACTAGGATTACTGCAAATTGATACACTATAGAGGGTGGATCGAGGGGATATATCAGGATAAACACCATATGATTTATACATTGATTTATTTATTTATATTCTTGTACATATCATGCTTTTTTTGGCATTTCACATTGGAATCCTAGTTTATTTATCTGTGTGAAATGGGTTCCTTTTTATTAAACTATGAATCTTAGTCGTCTTATTATTGTTCTAATTGTTATAGTTATTTATATTTTGGGTGTATGGTTATGATTATTAAGGGTATAGTCTCCATATATATGGTGTTTATATCCTCATAGATATTTGGTAGTCTATTTCATATGGGGTGGTTAGCATGAGGTAATGTGTCTCTCAGAATCAAACCTAATTGTTCAAGTCAGGTACTATCCTAGGTAATCCAAAAAACAATAAACCACAAGCAATAACCCATGGGATAGAATCAATTAAAAAGTACAATATCCAATACATAATATTCACACTCGAATCCTCATTCCACCAACCCATCATAATCACATATGGAACCCAATGTTATCATTAAAACATCATCATGTCTGGAATGTTGTGCGACTATCACATCAATATTGCATCAAGAACCACATGTCACCATCACATTATCATCTCCTTTAGAACATCACGACTTCATAAAAACCTAATCTATATCAAATAATAATAATCAACATGCAACCAGAATGTCACAAACCATGGTATCAAAACATTTTACCTTCAATAAATAATTCTACAATTCAATCCATTAATTTGAATTACATGAAAATATCAATTATTTCACTAATAAAATCATTATGAAAAGGACATGGAATTTATGTACATAGCCTTTTATGTAATTTTATGAATATAATAACTCAAAATTTTATTATTTTTCATTCTTATCAGTTGAAATATTTTTTTAAACATCATCACATTAAATATATATGAAATTAATAGACAAAATATATAACAAAACACTATTAGTAAAATTACAGGAAGATAATAATATTCCTAACATTCAATATATTTTCAATGTATTTTTTTAAATTGTCATATTATTTTCTTCTTATAGTAAATTAGAACTATTTATACACAATAAAAATTATGTATGATACCAAAATATTCATATAAAATAATTAAGATATCAATATCCCTTACCTAGTTGATGGACAGTATGGTTCTCTATGATAATTCTATTCTGATAAACTACATATGTTAAGGAATAGAGAAAATAGGTTCGCAAGACCAAAAACACCTGAGGAAAACCCCCTAACCCCAAACACTCACAATGTTAATTTCAAATGGTATATCAAGGGACCATTAAATTCTAAGTATTCTATACAGGTAGTTCATGTGTTGAATAGAATTATACATAAAGGAAAGGAGGTTACACAATTTAAAATGTAGAAGAGAGGAGGTATTTTATTCTCTATAAATGATGAAAAAATTGTTTCATTTAAGTTGGTTGTAATTTTTTTAATAATATGAATCAAAATAGGCCATATTATTAATTTTAAGTTTTCTACATGTTTTATATTTAATCAAAAAGCAAGAATATTTTTTGAATAAATGTACACCCAATTTTATTTTAAGTATTTATTTATTTTCGTCTCAAAATAATAAATAAATGTGGATTTACATTCATAATTTATAATAATCGTTTTCAATATAAAAGTGTGATTTCAATATTAAATTCATAATAGTTTAAAAAACGTTTAAGTGTATTATAATAAACCTTTTAATAACAGTTCAATAAATAATCTTGTCCATATATATTTCACATGTTTTGTTGAAAAATGTTTTATTCATTTTACTCTTTAATTTCATAATACCCATTTTCCACATTATCTTTATAATATAATATCACAATACTCTTTTATTATTTTCCTTAAATATTCAAATTTATACACTCCCTTCAATCCAACTTCTACCTATTCAATTCACATCTTCAATGTTTTTCTATTTCTCCTTTCATCAAAATCCTAATTTTATTTTATTTTTCATTCCATTTCCATTATTAAGAAAATAATTAATATATATATATATTTAATATATGTTAAAATAATAAATGTGTTTATATATATATATATAACATTACATAAAAATATCACAATATTTCCATACATAATATATACAATTAATATTTAATATATAACTATACAACCTATTTGATATGTATAAAATTATTTTCCGATTAAAAAATTAAATGAATCAGAAAATTAAATAAAATCATAATATATTTTAAATAAATAATAAAATTACTACTAGTACAAAATATATTTCTAACATGTAATATAATGTTTCACAAATAAGTATGATAACGTTTTTTAGACACTAAAATACATAACATTTTTACCTTGGAACGAAATTGATGTATAAGGAAAATAAATTTCGTATGAAATATTAGATATTTTTCCAAAAAATAGGAAAATAAATTTAAACAAAAATTTTTAAAACTAACTAAATAATTAATTAGCTAAAAATTTATAAAAACGGGACAAACTACATACTATAATTTTAAGCTTATTCATGAAAAATAAAAGTAATAGACTGAAAAGGTCCAAGTCATTATAATATATGTATATATATATTATTTATATATAAATCTAATTAACATGATAAAAATATTAATCATTATTTATTTAAAAAATTTGGTTCTAAAAAGTATTAGTGATTGTATGGAAACAACTTTTGGTGGTCGCTATTAATAGAGTAAAAATGACATTTTGCGACCACGTAATGTGGTTAGTGTGTGTGTGTGTGTGTAATTGGTACTGGTGGGTACCAATGTTGGTTTCCAACACTCATTTGTTATCATGGTTGGTTATTACTAATACTATAATTGTTTTTACCATGGATTTTGTAAAATATTTTTTTATCAATTCAATGTGCTTATTTATTGGGGTTCACATAGAAATGATGGAAGTGATTTGAATAGAATTATGGTTCTCTCATTGATACCCAAGAATAAACATGAAGGATCTGTAGTAGTACACATGTAATATATTTAAATGCATCTTTAAATAAATTGATGTATATTTTTGTTCGGTTTACAATGGCATGGTAGGTTAGTCTTAGTATGCTATCAATTCATGACTTTGTGAAAATTTCATTGACAACAAATTAGTTCAATATGTAGTTTGTTGGTTTTATTAATATGATATGTTGAAGAACTCATTATTGGTTTAATCTCTACACACATACATTTTTGGATTTTATAAGAATATTATACATGGTCAATTGGTTCAACATGTTGTTAGTTGGTTTTCTTCATGTGATCAGTTGAATCAGGTACGATCGGTTGGAACACAATGTCTTGTTAGTTTAAGACTTCATGAAAATTTCATTCACGATCAGTTGACTCAAAATGAATTAAGTTATACCACATAAAGTGGTTATTTATAGTTCTTTCTATGTTCATTTTAGTTTGTTTTTTCATTTGGTGATATGGTTAGTTTAACACATTACTTTCTAGTATTTCTTGATTGACATGTGAAATGGGATGCCCATGTGTTCAATTCATAGTGTTATTTTCAAAACCAATTTAGAGAATTAATTTTTTGGGATTTAAAAATATAATAAACAAGGAGTCTTGAGGTTTTTTAAGATATTAACTTTATGCTTTAAAATTATTCTTAATTGAAATTCTCAAAACTTGAAATATTTTCCTAATTCAATGAAGGTGTTATGACTCGAATATCAATGAAGGTTTAAATGAAAATTTTCAATGAGATTCATAGATATATTGTTTATGGTTTAGATAAAGGAATATTTTATGAAGATTAGTATAGAAAATTCATTATTTTAGTTATGAGAATTATGGATTCAGTATCAAAGGTATTTTATTTTGGACTTTACAATTGGTACACATCGTGATGGGGAAGTGGAACATAAATAATAAACAATTACCTTCAACAATGATGTAGGAGGATGATTAGTAGTGTATAAAATATATGAGGAAATTATGTAAATAAGATATAATCATAAGATAAATAACCTCATTATTTTTACAATATGTTTTCAAAAAATGGGAATAGAGTAGAAGCAGGTGGAGGATCATGACACCAACCTTGATGTGTTGGTGTTTATTTATATATATCTGTATAATGATCTTGTGGGTAAAATAACACATGTAATTTATTAAATAGAATAGAGAGTGAGAGACAAATGATATTAATTTTTCTTGAGATCAGCAATGATCCTTTCTCAAATCCCTATAACAACCATAAAAATAGTGTTAAAATATTATCATATCAATAAAACATTGATATATTTTCGTTGGACTAGTTATTATGTCTAAACAAAATAAAATCCATGTGTCCCCATTTTTTATTACCTATATCCATTAGTATATGTGTGTATGAATTAATGAAAGTTTAACTCTACATTTTATATCCTGGGATTATGATATAAAAAACTAAAAAATAGACCCCCCCCCCAATTTACCAATCTCCACTCAAGGTGTCATAGAATGTGTTTTCCACTAGTATTATCATAGGGTTCTTGGTTTGTAGATATATCTTTATCTCATTTCCATTCTTCAAAGAAAATCTTTTGAATAATAGAGGAACATTTTATTTTTATTGTGGAAACATTTAGACATGGAAAAATAGGATGGGGTCTTATCTTAGGTCTCCTTATTTATATTTTTTTCACAATAACAATTGATGGTGTTAGTGTCTGGGAATATATGGGATTGACAATGAATAATGGAGAAAAAAATATACCTCATGCATATGAAATGGTAAATAATTCATTGGATAATGATTTACAATATCACATGTATATGAAATTGATTATTTCATTACATCAAAATCAATTTGGGAAAATTATCCTACTATCTACTAAGGGGAGAGAAAAGTGATTTAAGTTAAAATTCATATGCTTCATAACAAGTTTGATGAACTTAAAATTTGTTCTGAGGATTTTTTAATGATTTAATAAATAATATCCTAGATTTTCTAAAATAAATTCGTGATCTTGGATATATAATACAACATGTGACAATTTTGAAGAAAATATTGAGATGACTTCCACCTCACTTCAATTTTAATGTTTCTTCTCTAGAAAAAGGAATCCATATAAGATTTTTCTTGATAATTTACATAGTATTATTGTGGCCTATGAGATGAGAATTAATACCAAGGGATCCCTTTAATAGTACAATAAATAAATTTCATTTAAAACTATAGAAAAATTGAACATCAATAGTGATAGAAAATAAAGAGAATATATTTATGTTGAATTATCTATCGAATTTCAAGAAAATTCAAAAAAGTGAAGGGTTTTTGAAGGAAACATTCCCCTTTCTTGTCTTCTATGTTGAGAAGTATGATGTAATGTAGTTAAGTGACCAAAAGGATTTGATAGTGTAGATAAAAAATCGAATATGTGAAATGAACAAGCGTAAGATTCTCTCTATAGAGAGATATCATGAATGTAATATCATATATAAATAACTTTAAAAGAAGGAGTCTTATAAAAAATAGAATGATACATATGAGGATCCCATAGAAGGAGTAAAAAAGTAATTTATATTAGATGGAGAATATTTTATATTTGAAATAGTTGAAAAAGGAAAAAAATTTGAGAATAAATCGGTTGAACCAAAGGGAGATGTAGAGTTCACGATAGAGATATAATGATCTCTTAGTGAGGTTTATATTCAAACAAATAAGAAACGAAGAATGATAGAATTTTCAAAATATTCATATGTATATGTGGATCAGAAAGAAACTAAAACTGATCAAATTGAAAATGTGATGAGAGAAAAAAAATATTCCATATATATATATTGAGGGAGATGTGGATCACAAACTAATGGTAGTGGTTAAATTCAAATAGATTGAAGATCTAAACACATTCCTTACAAAAAGGTAAAAAATAATTTAACATATGAAGGAAGAGGTATTTACTTTAAATAGAAATATTTAAAAATGATTCCACACATGTGGTCCATAGAATTAATTTCATTATATATGATTCTAAATTACAAAACACCTAAAAATGGTTAAGAAACGATGAACTACCATTGATGAAATTAGGGAAGACTAATAACCTAATTCCATGGGTAATATTATTATTAGTTGGGAAGAATGTTCCTCAAATACTAAAGTCACATTTGTTTATACAAAGGAAATAAAAAAATGAAAGATCTAATTTAAATCCATGAATATGATGAGAAACTTCTCCCTGATCGATGATATGTTGAGAGAAGGAAAATTAATGATATTTCCAAGAATAATGTTCCATTTTTTGTGGATTAATTGGTCAAAAAATGACTTTCTTCATAAAAGAAAGAAGATACCTAGAAGGAGACGGTCTTGATTGCCAACTACTAGAATATCACCATATTCCACTTTTCAATGGTATAATTATTTTTATGGTTGTTGTATTAATTACATTAGTTTTGGACACAAATATACTATTTAACAGGTAAATAAAAAATAGGAATATGGATTATAAAGGACCCTAAAGAATGTATGAATCAAAATCTTACTCCTTACCTTTGTAGAATTGGTAATGTCCCTTAGAAGAATTTTATGAATGTGAAAAATCATTATATAAAGGAATTAAATAGTAAGTGTTAGTTATGACACCAATTCATCCCTCATGAAAATGTAATATAATGAATGAAAATATCAATTATACTGAGGTTTCTCTCATTGATTATAACAATGGAATCACTTGGTTCCTTGATAGTGGATTCTCATCTTATGTTCTTAGAATTATAATATATTGAATAAAGTGAATGAAAATTTTGATGGGACTATAAGGCTTGGTAATGATGCTTCATTGAAAATCAAAGTGATATTTATAACCATGATGGTTGGGGATAAACATATATGGTTTGAAGAATAATCCCTTGAGTTTGATTCAACAGTTCCACACAATATCATAAGTTATATTTAATCATAAAGGTTTATTATATTTTTTTATTACCATTTATGTAGGGATGAATAACATGACTAAATTTATATCAAATTGGTCAAAATAAAAAGACATGTCTTCTAAAATAGGATTAAGAAAATTATTTAGGGCATAATAAGTAGGGACATATACATCAATAAAGAATAAATAATATGTAAAATATAAAGGAAGAAAAAAATATTAGTAAAGTGAATAATGATAGGAAGTGTATGTGTGATACATTCATGAGAGGAAGAATAGTAAATAATCTTGATAGAAATAAAAAGAAAATGGAATTAAATCTATTGGAATAGGGTACATAGGTGTATTTTTTACCATTAAAATTTAAGGAACATATAGATAAATGTATTATAAAACACTTCATTGATGAATATATATATATGATCTATGTTATGTTTGTACAAAGTTAACAAGATGTTCTAGATTTCATGATGAGGTACAAACATCAATAATAGAATGTGACCATGCACACCATTAATAATATTTTATTTGTTAATGGAAATAATTTTACCTCAATAGTGTTTTAAAAATATCTTAAAAAACACGGAATTAAGTTTGAGGTGTCATTGTTAAGAACACTAGAAAAATAATTTAGTTGAATATAGAAATATGTTGATGACTAATAAGGAAAATACCATCCTAATTGAAGGTTATGCTTCGTCTCACTACTAGAGGGAAGGGTTACATGTTTTAGTTTACACTAAGAAAAAACATTATAATCCCTAAATAATAGAAAAATCACTAGGAGATGTTTTATGGGAGAGATCCATATTTGAGTAATTTTTATAACAACGAAAACATTAAATAATTAAATTCAGATTTTGATTTAATATGCCTATTATTAAGTAATGTATTTATAAGAAAAACCTACATTACTTTGGTTATTATTTACCATTATATGGCATGTAAAATTTAAAAGAAAATTTGGAATTATAAATATTGATTATATAATAAATGTATAGTGACTATTAATATTTGTATATTAAGGTTTATGATAAATTCCATTTAACACAGCCAATGAAGGAGATACCTTATAGATCCCATTAAATAGAAATTTTGAGGGGGATAACATCATTGATATTTTCCATTGAAAAATCCCAAGATTATATTTAACAACTAAATCTTGAGTGAAGCTATTTACATAATAATTTCAAGCCTATTAAGATCACTTCTCATACCATATTCCCCAAATGATGCATTGGAAATATCACCATCACACATCTTACCCTTAGGTAATGAAATATTATAATAAAGGGATATATATGTAGAACCTAACATTATGAATTTTTATATTTTATTTTTAATAATATTTATACCTTTTTAATATTACTTTAGAAAATGAGAATCATTAATATTATGAAATTATGGAAAACAAATTCTATTTTTTGGAAATGAAAAGATTCATTCAAGACAAAATATTTTTATAAATTTCATAATTTTTTAAATAAATGATATTTTAATAAAAAATAATTATTTAATAATATTTATTATATATATATATATGTTATAATAAAATATCATGAAGTCAAAAATATTTTTCCTAATGGTATGAGAACAATTATTGTAAAAAATAGATATTTTTCCCTAAATGTGGATTTTTTATTTAAAAATATAAATTATCATATATTGGAATTTATTTTAATAAAATATTAATAATTTTTAAATTATAAAATATAAATTATCCAATAACTATTATTTCAAAATTTTCATAGACAGACATATTTTTGGTCAAAATTAAATAGTATATCAATATAAGATGTGTATATTAAAATCTTAATTCCCCAAAAGTGTTGTAATATATGACATAAAATGTATACTTGGACATATATATATGTACCATTTAAAATAATGTGTTTTTAGATTATTTGATAAAATTTATAAACCCTTAATGAATCCTCTAAAACAAATAATAAATTTTAATGTTTTAAAATTAATTCTTCATAAACATGACTCATTTGCACATCACCAATGGTGTTATGTTAATTATTAAGGTTATTATCATTATATAATTATTAAAAGAAATCCTAATTTATAGAAACAAAAAATCATGGAATGATTTATGGTTTTAATTACTTTATCATATATATTCAATAACCAATGTTTGTAAATTAATAGAAAACTTTGCACTGTTTTTCTATTTAAACCATCCCGGACACCCATTCATCTTCACTCAAAACCTTTAGAGCATGAAATTAATCTACCCTTTCCTCTATATAACCCTTCCATGTTTCCCCAAAGATCTTATTAATATTATTTCAATCATTAATAAGTTCCCTCTCGGCCAAAGGGTTCATATCCTTCTCCTCTTTATCCATTAACATTCTTTCTAATAAGCTCGTTACTTTCTGATTTTCATGTCGGGTTATTTTTTTACATAACCCAATTACCATACATGTGATTTTAATATTATTATAGAACCATTTAACTATTATTAATACATTAAAATTTTCTTTATGTACCAATATTATGCGGTTGAAATTATCATGTGTTTTTTCATACCAAACCATTATACAGTAAATACCCATCATAATATCCACTCAACGGTGTTAACATAGATGTACCTAAAATTCATTTATTGGGTACTTACATTTATTTACATCAGAATCCATAATCATGGGATATAAATTGTTTATATACATCCTTATGTTGTATGATATATGTGGAGCATGTATGCATGTATGTGATATGAATCTGACGGGAGGGTAAGAAATTATATAGCCCTCCAATACATTGGGTATTATTTTAATCTCATCAGATGTCATGAATGGTGCATTTTATATTATAATAAGAAAACTATGTTATTTTTTCTTGGAAATTATCCTTTAATTATGTTTATGATGTTATGTTTTATGTAGTCACCACATTCCCATGTTTCCTTTATGCTATCATGTTATATCATGCCTCGTTGTTCAAGATTATGATTATCATCCCTCTTATTTTACAATTATAAGGCTCTTTAATCACATTTAATGTTTTAACTTATTTTTTTCTTTTCTTTTTCCCTTAATAGTATTTATATATCACCTATTTTTTTTGTACATCCCTATGTTATCCACTGCAGTTTTAGAAGCATGATGGAATTTTAAGGGCTTGTTAAGGAAGATTTCATAAATGTAGTTATACTTATTTTTTGAGTTGTTATTCTATGTACCTAATTTTTCAAATAAACATGACTACATAATCTTTTTTGATTTAATTACATATACCTTTATATAATAAATTGTTAATTACAATGTATTAAGTATAGGGTTGTAATTATTGGTATAAGAGAACAATTATTTTATTTTTGGGATAAGGATTTATTAATTCTAGTGATATGCTTTGGGATAAGAATAAACATATGAAAATATATTCAAATTTTGGTAAAGTATATATTAATTGTTTTCCAAGGAAATAAATACATGTACATATATTATAATTGAATGAGGACAAAGAATATAAGTATGCATGGGTAATAACCTCAAAATGGGTGCCTTGAGATGAACTCGATCGTCACCTATTGCATAACAACAAGCATTGTTTCACACCTAGTTTACCACTACTTAGCAATATTCTTCGTTAAATTAAAAAGATATTTATGACCACTATGAATTGAACAATAATGAAAATAAAATTTTAATTTGGGAAATAGATCATGGATAACATAGATTGAATCCTAGAAATGCCAACTCAAAAGTATATTTATGAATTATCCCATTCCATTATGTTTTGGAAAGAACAAACATATTTTATTAATAATACTTTTTATCCATAATAAAATTTATATAGATTTATTTAATAATTATTTATATCTATAATAAAATTAATATTCATGATCTTTAACATTTTTATATATAAGTATATCATTATTTTTCTTTTGATAGAATAGTTATTAGAATAAGCCAAATCCTTAATAAAACATAGAATTATTCAATATTTGAATTCCAAATTAACCAAAAATCCAAATCTGATTAATGATCCTCAATTTTGATTCTTATAGAAATATTAATCCTATTCACTCAAAATGTTAATTTTGATTACTGTTTCTTAAACCAGAATCACACAAGAAACTAAATCTAACTTACTTCCAAAATTGTGAGTTGTCTAGAATTGTGATTCTGATGCTCTCAGTTTATTGAATACAATTTACATTTCTCAATTACTATTAACATTAAAAAATGAATCCAACTTACAGTTTCTAAAATATTGATACACTCAAAAATGTGAATCTGATTCATGCTTTCTCAACTGTGAATCATCTAATTTTTTGAATCCAATTATCACTTCCTAAATTCGGATTCACAAAAAATTCCAGATCTGATTTTATATATTTCTTACCATTCATATATTCCATTTATGTAATGTTTTCATAAAATTGTTAAAGTTACTATATTTCCTTAATATTATATTATCATATTTTCAGATTCACACATACTTAATGTTTCTCATGATATTTTTTATGAAAAATTTATTTTGTTTAATTTATTATTATATGACCATTGTACGTGCCAAATATATAGGTCCCTCAGAAATTTCCGAAAAAATACGACCATTGGATGAAAAATAATCCTCTAGAGATCTCTCCTATAAATACTCCATCATTTAAACATGTTCAATGTTGGGAAATTTTGGGAGAATTGATTCTCTATGAGAGCTCATTCATAATTTCTTTATGAAAAAACATTGAAGTGATTAAGTTGTGAACAACTTGTTCTGCAAACAAAATATCTTAAATAAGATTTATTTTGATTTGTGTGATTCCAATTTTTATTGTATACGATCAAGGGATTCCAAGTTGAAGTGAGACCTTGGTTTAGATTACCTACTCAATCTGGGGCTTTCAGCTAAAGGAAGAGAGAGTTACCGATCCGCTTACAGATCGAGGGCTTGTGGGGATAGCAAGACAGACATCGATCTTTCATGGATCGATATCTTTCCCTAGTGTGGGTAAGACAAATTTACATGAATATATAAATAAGGTTACCTTTATCCAACATGTTTGGAAACCGTATTCTTTAGGTTTAAATATTTTTACTCATTTATATATAATATTAATTTCCATTAAAATTTGTAACAACAAGAAAGTGTTTCTTATACATTTTTTATAACTCTGATATGATATTATATATACATTAAGGTAGATTCCTATTTTATTATACTAGTTTACTTATTTCATTACACTTTTTTGTCAATCCTGAGGTAATTTTTATTAACCTTAAAAAGGGGGTTTAGTGAATCCGATTTATTTAACATTGTTAAATAATATTTTCCTTATTGACAGAAATAAATTTTTTTAAACTTATAATCCCCCCTCTTGTATATGAGCATCTACAAACACATTGTGATCCTAAAATTTTTATCAGATCATGTATCTGTGATACTGACACATACACTTAATACCATAGGAATATTTTCACTACACATTTTACTTACTCTTTCTTTACTTCGGCAGGTTTATTATAATTTATTTCAAAAACTTTTTGTTTATAAAAATTTACTACACTAACATGTGGAGTGGAAATGTTTTGATTTGAAAGATGTCATAAATGAATGTAGGATCCTATGTTAATATAAAAACTATAAGACCACATATATTTTATGGTAATGGTTAGAAATACTGGAGATACATAATGATTTTTTTTATCAATATTGTTGTGAAAACTTTTTCAGGCTTCATGAATATTTTAAAATTTATGATAAGGTTGTCCGAACCCTTACCAACCCAAAAAAGAAAGAATATCAGCTATAAAATAAGGTACCCAATTCTTTTATTTGTTATATGACATTTAATATATATGTATATATTTATATCCATATATATTTTTGTGATGTATCTATCATCATTTGGAAGAAACTAGAACTTACAAATTTTGGTACTTCTGATGTTATTGAAAATAGAAGATCCATTCTCAGAGCATAAAATCATAGTTTTTTTCTTTATGGAGAACCTATAGTTAATTTTCAGTATAGATTTATGAATATTGTTAATATTCTACATTAAAAGATTGAAAAGGGCATAGATGATGATATTCATGTAGAAAATATTGTATAGTTCATTCATAATGAATGTAAATAGAAGAGAACTGCTATTGATGAATCATGGGAAGTTACAATCGTTACTCTTGATGAGTAATTCAGAACACTCTTACAATATCAGAATATATTATAGAGAGATGTTGAGAATATAAGGAATAATAATGTGTGTTTTTTAATACTACTTTGAACCAGATGAATTCAAGACTCCTGAGAAATTTGTTATGTCAATAATGTCTATAAATGTTGTTATTTAGTCAGACTGAAGTGAATATGAACAATCATCGAATGAGTTATCTATTATTTCTCAAAGAATGAAAAAGATTCAGGGTATGAATTATTTTCAATATAGATATAAGAAAAAGGGCATGAAATATAATAACTATTTTAAAGTCACATGCTATGAGTGTAAGAAAGAAGGAAATATTAGAACTGATTGTCGTAGGATTAAAAGAATGTTTAGGAAAGATATGAATTTTGATATGAATCAGAAAAGATATTACAATCCGAAAGGAATGAATGTATTATAAGAAAATGATTCTTGGAGTGCCTATGGTGGAGACTCATCTTTATAATCTTCAGATAATGAATATCTTGGATAGAAGAATATTGGTTTTATTTCCAGAATTCCTATTGAGAACATATGTCTTATGGCTAAGGTACACACTTCATAATCCTTGACCAATATATATTTATGTGCTAACTATCCTGATAATAATGAATAAATTTCTTCAGATTCAGAATCTTCCTTAGTAAAAGATACCTTACCTTCATTTGAAGAAGTATCTACGTTTTCTAAGTATCTTTAAAATGAATTTAGTATGATCAAAAAGAAACTTCATAAGGACAAAATCTAGAATCATTGTTTTAATAAAAGATGTATCAGATCATTCAAATGATTTTGAAGCAAACTCTTTCATAATGGGTTTTATTTATAAAAACCATGAGGATGTTAATTATGAAACAGATTAAATTTCTTGGAGTTTTGAAAAAGTTATCATTAAGAAAAATATTTTGGAGACTAAACTAAATTCTCTGACCAAATAATATGAGGATTATAATTTTTTCATTAGACTAAAATCTGAAAAAAAATTATTAATGAAATTTTTATCAAACATTAAATATGGTAAAGAATCTATTGATAAGATGTATTCACAAATTCATCCTCTTAGGAACAGTTATGGATTTGGTTATTCTCAGTCAAAACCTATTTTTACTTACAATTATTTTGTTCCTAAAAGTGACCCATTCTACAATAATTTTCTAAGTGGTGGTCATTGGGAGAAATTTTTTTCTTTAAATAAAATACATTCTTTAGGATTTCATAAATCACACTTTTTAATGAAATTTTTGATTCATAATATTTTATATTCTAACATTTCTGGATCCAAGAAGGTTTGGATACCGAAAACCTAAAATATTTTTTTAGGAAAATAAAAGAAGTACCCAATAAATTACACAGTACATGGATAATGGATGTTAATAGCACAAGAATAGTAACAAAAACATCTTCAAAAAGATTATTAAGGTCAAATTTGGAAAATTCACCTTCGTAAAGAATTCTCCAAGAGAAATTATTGGTATAGGTAAAATAATTCTTCTTAGAAAGGACGTAATTTTAGTGGTTTTATTTGTCAAAGGTCATATGCATTTGAAGATATATTATTTATCAATTCCTCATAATGAAAGCTCTACTTGCAATATATTTCCACAAAATAATTACCTTCCTATAGATTTGAATATATAAAATAGAAGATAGAAATGATAACAGTAAGTTAATCATTCATATATTCATTTTGTTAAATCTACCTCCTAAAATTAATATACTCTTTTTCATGGGGGAGTAAACTTGATTTCATTTAAAAACATTACCTAAAAATGTTTTAAAAACCAAACAAATGTTTTTGGAACCTATGAATTGTATTAGAAACCTAATAAAACATTTTGGAATATAATATACCTATGAAAAATATTATAAAAAACTAGAAAACATTATGAGAACCCCAAAATGATCATCTTTTTTACTTATTAAATCATAGATTCATTTCTATTTGTTGGTATTTCAATATTATTTTAATAAACACATCAAAAATTCATCTTTCCTTAATTCCATTTATTTTCTTAAAACAACAAAATATTATTATCTATAAAAGTTTCTTTGTTTTAATAAGAACTATTAGATAAGATTCATTTTTTACAACCATTGAGTTAATCTTGGAAGCCAAACAGTCACCGCGTTACCTATATAAATAAGGGGACCCGCATGTATTGCATCAAATTTCAGAGATTTTCCCATGTTTTTTTCACCCTTCAGTGTCTCTGTTATAATCTCGAGATCTATTTCTTAATCTCCCAAATTTCTCAGTCATTTTCCTCTCATAATTAAATTCATTGGAATAAGGAACTCAATGACTGGTCATTCTTTAGAGAATGTTTAGTTGATCATGATTTCGTTATGAAGTACGATTTTTTAATAACAGAGGTCATAAAATTCCATGGATGGGAAAATATTTTCATTGTAATAAATAATGGAGAACAAGATCGTGTATATGTAGACTTGGAAATTGAATTCTATCAATCAGTTGAGTTTTTCAATGAAGGTGGAAAGGATAAGTTCTTGTATAAGAGTTATAAAAAAATTATTCTTTTTCACATATGAATGATGAAAATATCATTAAGATACCACATTTTGTTGAAACTTACAATTACTCTCAAAAGCTTATAGATTTTGAAGGAACCCTTGATAGAGTTAAAGAAATTAATCACTTAGGTCATAAGGGAGTAAAGAGGACCAAGCTTTCTAACCATTCAGTAAACTACAACATTATGTAACCAATGAATGAAAGGTCTTTTAATAAAATGAAAATGAGATAAGGACACCTTGAATATGACAAACATCTTAATGATTTATATTCTCGTTAATCTAAGGATGATTAACCTTGTTAATTATATCTTTCTTACCATCAATCAGATTAAAGATGATTCAATCAAATATCAGATTCAAAGGTATCTTGCAACCTTGTCCACAATTATCATTTGTTGTTTGAACTTATACAATGTTCCATGAATATCAAAGCTAAATAAATTCATTACTCTTATTTTAAGTTATGACACACATAAAAGAATGAAATATTCTTTTAGTGATAAGAAAAATGAGTTTTTTTTGACTTATATATAAATTAAAATGAAGTTGGAAAATCTCACAGAAATAGTCATTTGAGCCTATGAAAAGAAATTAAATGACCTTAGAACAACATAAAAGGACTCAACCTTCCAAAACTCAAAAGTCAAAGAAACAGAAATCATACCCAAATGATGTTGTAGAAAGGTGGAGATAATACGATGAAATAAGGAAATAAGAAGATTCAATGTTTTTCTAGATATAGTAGAAGATAAATAATAGAAAATTAGAGAAACTAAATAAATTTAGATAAAAGTAAAAGATAAAAGGCTTAAGAAGAAATTAACTTTATCTATGATTTTACAAGACCAGTCAAAAGATATAAAAATATCCTCCAAACAAATCAAGGTTCGAGAATTATTTCTACAAGAAACTGAACTTCCTCAACAATATCAACTAGTTTTAGTAGAGGCTATCCAATCAGAAAAATTAAAGGAAGTTCTTCTCGGCTCAGTTCTGATTGTTCATGAATTGAATTAAGAAGAATAATAATAATAAGTTGTCATCCAATAGAAATAACGTGATAAAGAGATAAAACTAATAAAAGAAACATAGAGGTAGAACAATCCGATAGGTTATCATTATGAAAAAATCTTTTCTCTAAATTAAATCTTTCCTCAAAATGAATATCATTCCACAAATCCAACGCTCATAAATACAATATTGTTGAATGTGAAATTCAATAAATTCTCTCTTATGATGAATATGATGAAGGTGATAATGATGTTGTTGGGAATGTTGAAAAATAAGAAGATAGTGGAGGACATTATGATGATAAGATTATTCATGTTTTTGAAGAAAGGGATGTAATTCAAAAGTAAGAGAGATTGGAATATAAGAAAAATGAAGGTAAGAATGAAAATGTTGGTAGATCTATGCAAGATGATTTTGAATCTAAAAGATCTTCATGCTCTATAGAATATAATTTTATTGTTCAGTATTTAATGAATCTCAAAAACTCTATTTCTTATTTCCCAAACCTTGAGCCCTGATGTTAGCTTCTTCAATCTTATCTAAATTAGAAATCAGAATCATCAACCATTTTTAGGGAAAATCTCATAAAACATGAAGCCAATTTTAAAAACTTTATGCAGGATTATGATTATCATAGATATTCTTGTAGGTATATGAAAAATTTTAAAATCATATTAATATTTATCTTAACACATTTGATGATATTTTTGAGCTAGTAAAGGGTGACCTCAATGAATAAGTATACAAAATCAAAACACTTTCAATAAACTTATCAGAATGTATAAAGGAAGAATAGTTTATTCAGTTTAAAAAAAGACATGTATTTTTATTGGAAATGGAATTCTATTTCTCAAAAATTTACAATAGTGAAGGATTATAGAGAAGAGGTGGATGAAATCATTACGTCATAGTTAAAAGATTAAGTATTAGGGGGAGAAGATTCTAAGACAACACGAAAAAACTCCGGACCTTCCGAAGAAGAGACAAGATCAAGAACATCTTTTAGAAAATTTTCAATATGATCATAAGGATCTCAATAAGTCGAGGGATATGATCAGGTCCTTAATAATGAATAATTATTGATCTTTTTTGTTTTTCTGGTCTATTTTTGTGAAAATATTTTTTTATGGTTACAAATTTCTATCCTTTTTTGTTTTTTATAGTTTGTTTCCTAAATTTTTAGGTACATTATATTTTCCCATTCCATTTTATGAATAAAAAATGGGAAGAATAATTTTGTAAATTAATAATATTCTAAGAAAGAAAAAATTAAAGTGATAATTCTTAAATAATAAATCCTTATGTAAGGGGGAGTTATTACCTTAATAATGGAAGATAAATATATATCATAAGAGTATGACCCTTAGGGGGATTTCATAACCTAAGGGGGAGTTAGTCATATTAATCTGATTCATAAACATAGGGGGAGATAAGTTTTACATTTAGAGTTCAAATATTAAGTCAATTAGTTTTAATATACTTTTCTCATTCCCTTATGTTTTGGAAATCACAAACATATGTTCTTAACCATACGTTTTATCCATAATAAAATATATATGCATTTCTTTAATAATTCTTTCTATCTAAATGGAATTAATATTCATGATCTTTATCATCTATATAGATAATTATATCATTATTTTTCTATTAACAGAATAGTTATTGGAATAAATCGAATCCTTAATAAAACTTATATTTCATAACATTCTCAATACTGAATAACCCAAAAAGTAGAATCTGATTCAGGATTATAAATTTTGATTCCTTTATAATTATGAATCGAATTTTATCAAAATATTGATTCCAATTCAAGTTTCTTAAATAACAATTGTACAAAAATTGAATATGATTCACTTCTTCAATTCCAAATCATCCAGAATTGTGATTTAAATTCTTTCAGTTTTGTGATTCCGATTTACATTTATTAATTAAAATCACATTAAAAACCAAATATGACTCATAGTTTCTTGAATTCTGATTCACTCAAAAATGAGAATCCAAATAATGGTTTCTTAATTCTGAATCATCTAATTTTTTAATTAGATTATAAATTCCTCAATTCCAATTCTCAATAATTTCCAGATCCAATTTTAGTTCATTTTAATGTTACTATATTTCCTTACAGTAATATTTTCAAAACTTTATTAAAGATAATATATTTTCTTAATATAGTATTTTCATATATTCATATTCACAGAAACCTAATTTTTCTTATGATATTTTTTTTGAAAAATTATTTCATCTAATATGTTATAATATGACCATTTTAAGTGCCAACTGTAGAGGTCCCTTCAAAATTGTAGGGAATGTTTGACCATTAGAAGAAAAATCAAACGTTGGAGATCTCTCCTATAAATACCCAATAATTTTACTGTGTTTAATGTTGTGAAACTTTGGGAGAATTGATAGTTATAGAGTGAACTTCCATAATTTATATGCATGATATTCATGAAGTGATTTAGTTGTGAAGAACATGTTTGACATACTTAAGATCTTCAGTAAGCTTTGATTTTCTTTCTACAATTCCAATTGTTGTTGTACATGACCAAGGGATTCCATGTTGAAAGAAGATAGAGGTGCCAATTACCAGATTAATCGAGGGCTTCTAGCTAAAGGAAGACATAGGTACTGATCACCTTATAGGTTGAGGGCTTGTGGGGATATCAAGGAAGACACTGATCTTTCGTGGACTAAGTGATTGTCCTTGTGTGTGTAATAAATATTTTCTTGAAAGTATAAATTAATGGACCTTTATCCAAGGTGTTTGGATACCCAACTCTTTGGTTTAAAATATTTTTACTCTTTTATATGTAATTTTAATTTCTCCTAAAATTTGTAACAATAAAAAAGTGTTTCTTATACATTGCCTTTTTTTGTATCTCTGATATAAGATTCTATATGATTTAAGGTAGAATCATGTTTAAGTATACCTTTGTAATTTTTTCATTACACATGTTTTTCAAAGCTAAGATAATTCTTATTAACCTTAAAAAATAGGGTTTAGTGAATCCATTTTTTTACTTTTTTATATAATGATTTCATTGAGGTTAAAAGTGATAGTTTTCAAACATAAAATTCACCCCATATTTTTATCTTAGCACCTATATAAAAATTTTGATACTAGAATAAATACATAGGTTAAATGATATATGTAATTTATGATTTATCCCTTTAATATAAATGGTTTCCTATTAACTTTTTTAATAGTTTAAAAATAAACATCCATAATTTTAATTTTAATTTTAGTAAATGACTATAAATAAGATAAACCAAAACAAGAACCAATGAGAGGTGTAATGTGATGAGTTCCCAAATGAAATGCCCAATCAGATGAGAGATGGAATCATAAACATTATGACCATAATTTCCCACGTAACACAAGTTTGGAAAAAATGAATTATAGGTAATTCTAAAATCCCATCACTAAATTAACTATTCAAATAGTTATCTTTATATGAAAAAGTCGTCTGAATTTTAGTGGATATTATAATACCTTCATCACATAGAAATGGATAAACTTAATTGAAAATATATTATCCATTATTCAATGGTATATGAAAGAGAATTTCATAATGATTTTTTATTATATAGAGGGAGAAATCAATCAATGGTGTATGTTTGTAAAAAATATAAACCCCTAAAAAGAGATTGAAATGATGAAGTGGATGAAATTACAGAAAATGTTTTATTGATAAATACTCTCATATCACTCCCTAACTAAAATGGAGTGGTAATTTCCTAATACCAAGAAATATGACGAAGAATACATTAAGGCATATTAGTAATACATCATAATATTTTAATGATATTCCTATTACCTTTTCCACAAAAATTAATACTGACTTTCTCTTTGGTGGTATTAAGAAAAATATACGAGTGGAATTAATTATTGGGACATTATTATCTATGAGAGATTTATTTAATGTTCCCTCAATGTCCAAATATAGTTCTAAGAATATAAAGAGTATATTTGGTTTAGAGACCTGAAATTGAGAATGGATTATAATTCAGGTTGTGTAATGGATAAATATCACGGGGGTATGATATTTCATCATCCCACTTGTTAAAGTGTCAGAAGAAAAATCCAATGATTTTTTTGAAAGGGTACAAGGAAATGTTTTAGGTGCAGGATTTAAGGGAACTTATCTAGTAATTTTTTATTTGATAAACCCACCAATGTGTTGGAAGAAATGAATTCTACATTCAGCCATCTACCTACCATCTAATGTTTGAACATTAAGGAATATGAACACTATACAAATAAATTCCCTAAGCCAAGGTTTGTTGATAATAACCAATGAAAACAACCTACAAAGAATAAAGATAAAGGTAAAGCTTATACAAATAAAAATAATGAGGTGGATCACAAAAATGTGGTGATATGAACATTAGTTATTCATTCAGTGATGGATAATGTACTATTTGATTCTAATTTTACACATTCTTTTTTATCATGCCAGTTTAGTAGAACTACTCAAAAACAACCAAAAACATGGAAGAGAAATTATTAACGATGAGGGAAAATGGGTAAATTATTAAATAACATGAATATTAAACATCCCATGTCCATATTTGTGATCTGAACTTCTCAAAAAACCTTGCGATTATCCCTGTATTGTAATTTGATACAATTCTTAATATGGATTGGATTTCCTTATATAGAGCCAATATCAATTGTCAATAGAAGAAAATTTCCCTCTGTATCATGAATAATTATTTTATTATGTACATGTTCATGGAAGAGAATGAAACAAATTTGTAACCAAATTCTCAATAGGGGATATTATTACACAATGGGAATCCATTTCTAATTCAAATTATTGATACTAAAGAAAAGATCAACCTTGTTGACATGCCCATTGTAAGGGAATTATCAAAGGTCATTCCCGATGAATTGTCTAGTCTTTGTTATAGCTGCGATGTTCAGTTCAAAATTGAGGTCATAAATGATGATATTTAAACATCCATAACTCAATATATAATGGTAACTATTGAACTTGAGGTGCCAAAGACCTAGCTATAGGAGAATCGAGAAAAAGGGTTCATAAACCAATGATCTTCGCCATGGGGTGAACAGATCATCTTCATCTTGAAGAAGGATGGATCAATGCTCCTCTATATTGGTTATCATGAGCTCTACCAAATCATTATAAATAATTATTATCCAATTACATAGTTTGAAAGATTGTTCAACCAGCTATATGGAGCCCATATCTTCTCTAAGGCCGATCTTAGATCAAGATATTATCAAGTAAATTTGAAGAAGGGGGATATCCCCATGTATTTTTTTAATACATGGATGGGCACTATGAGTTCTTAGTGATCAAATTTGGACTAACTAATGAAATAGTAAAATTCATATACTTAATGAATAGAGTGTTTAGGTATTACCTAAAAAATTTATGTTAGTCTTTTTAGATGATATGATTATCTGCTCCAAAATAATGAGAATTTAAATAATGTTATGACAACCTTATAGAATGAAAATTTAGATGAAAAGTATATTAAATTATAGTTTTTATTAGTGAAAATAACCTTATTGTTGTATTTTATCACAAAAAATTAGATATATGTGACTTATTAAAACACTAATGTAATTAAAGGATGAACAAGACCGACATTTATAATGGAAAACAATATTTTTTTTATTAGTTTTATACTATAATCGATTTGTGGGAAACTTCTGAAGATAGTAAATACCACCAACCACACATTCTCATAAGGGAGTAATGTAAAACCCCAATCTTTCATGGTATACTTCCCTTTGAATAATACAAAAGCGTGTGTTGTACACAACTTCGAGTTCTAACACACCACAACCCATCAAACTAGCCATTATGAATAGTAATACCCACTTTTTGAAATTTTATCAATTTTATCTTTTAAAATGGACGTCATTTTTGGATTCAGAATATTTAAATTATCTTAGAGTGAATTTTTGGTACTTTTCTGATAACTTTCATATTTTGATGAGTAGTGAAAATTACTAAATTTTAATTAAATTTTTTTTTAATCAAAATAATTAATAGTGATTAATTATGAATATGAGTGAATTTAAAGTATAATTAGATCATATTTTTTCCATTTAATCCAATTTTGGTCATTGGACATAATTTCACATTTAAACTGGACATAAACAAGTGCCAAACTTTTGATAGTAATTATTTGTTAAAAACACACTTTTTGTTTTGACAATGGGAATTAATTTTAAATTAATTTCTGCCACTTATGTGTTTTGAATTAAGATAAATGGATTCCATATTTATAGTCAGGAGGTCGAAATTTTGTAAATAGTTAACTTTTATTTTTTGAAATTTTTAATAATTACTTGAGTAAATATATTATTTACCATGGCTAAAGGGTAAATCCGATAAATAATGGTAAACAAAATAATATTATAATAATATTATATTAACCTAAAACATGTCCTAACCTTATTGGATGATACATGTCCGACCATGGGCATATTTGGGTCTATTTTGGGACCCCATGGAGCCACTTGTACTTGATAATAACACTGTATATTAAATAAGTTAAAGAAAATATGAAAATGACATAAGCATATATCTTTTAGAAAAACAATTTTTACACAGGGTTATATATGTTATATTTTCCACTATAAATATTTATTAGAAATATAAAAGTATTTCCTATATAATGGTATTTTATTTATAATTTTTATACATTTAATAATTAAATTTATTTATGACACAATAATGATGCATTATTTTCCTTATTAATGAATGAATCAAATAATAGGTATGATAAATGTTAAAATAAATATAATATGAAATTCTTGATGACAACCACGAATTTTATGGGTTAATATTACATGTTATTATTGTTTAAATTAATTATTTTAGAATTAATATATTTTTTATGACTTAAAAAATCAATTATTAAATTGTTTCAAAATTGACAAAAATGAGTTTTTATGAAATATATTATATTATTAACTGACATTTTGTTCCTAAAAATATATGGTTCGGACAAAGGACATATAAAAAGATATGTGTATCATTAATGGACCACTTTGGGGTCTCTTGGAAGTATATAGTATGTTTGTTAACTAAAAAATATAAAAATACAGACAGACAAGGTAAATGTCAAACTATTTAACTAAGAGTTAAATCAAAAAGATAAAGTTAATATAGTGACCCAAACCTATATAAAGCCAATTTTTTGAGTGTTTTTTGACCTATTCCCACCTTAACCTTTAAATAATCCACTTTGGAGCCATTATAATGCGAATATGAATTTATTATAAAATAATATTTCTAGCTTTTCCTAAGGTGCTCCTCACCCCTTTTATAAAAGGGCACTCCCCCTACTCACTAAATCGCACCATCAAAGCCTTTTGGCTCAGCCAAAACATGCCTAAATATCCTATAAACTTCCCTAAAATCATCCTAGAGGCCCTCCTATGGTCATAAATCCAGCTTACGGAGCCCTTTTGATCAAACCAAAAAAGAAGAACCTGAAGAAGAGGTAATAATTTCACCACCCTCTTTCAAGATCTTTTCTTATTACCCTTCTCCTTCTTATTAATTTCCATCATAAAATAATAAATCCAGTACCATATAAATACTGTGAAGTTGTTATAAATATGTTACAACCATCTTCATTATTCTATCCATCCTTTGAATGACATGTCACCACACGTGTGTACATACGGATTACCGTCTCCATGTCGGGGGTGTAATGGTTATTCAATACTTTATTATTTGGATAGGTATAATAATGATGTGTAATTCATGTAAATAATAAATATATCATGATAATTAATCTGTATATAAGTTATACCATCCAATTCTATATTATTTTAATATCAAAAGAGTGATATTTTTGCTCATGCATACATACAGATTACAGTCTCCACGAACGTGATGAGATTAATTCCCCATCGTATCCATTCAAGACTAAATTTCATTTTATGATTAAAAATAATGTTTATAGACATGATATCATTCTATATATGAATAATATACATCCCATTCATAAAACATATGGCTCACATAACAAAGAATATAAAGGAAAATGAATCTGTTAACACCTAAAACGACGATAATACTAAGATATCATTAAAAAATCAATGTCAAAATATCATATATGATATCATATTAATGTATATAATTTTTGTATAATTAAATAAAAAAAATTTCACCATTATACAAGAGGTTAACCGACCCTCAACCATGGAAAAAGAAAAAAGTAAGGGGTTTCCTATCTCACTTTTAATTCCGTGAGATTTCCATTGTTCGCCACTTATTTATTGCATGTGGTGTGTGTACTACCCATGATTGTATTCATTATGTAATATATTTTAATTTATGGATATTTAAATAATCCTGTTATGATCCTTATTTCATGTGTGTATGTTTCGTAAGTTCCTAAATCAATAAGGGAATTTAAAATTTTAATTTCCACTCATTCGGCTTTACGCATTCTTCATTGATTATTTTACTCCATGATTATGTGTGGAATCACTATTCATTTTCTTATGTCATAATTTCCACTCCCATTTCTGTGTATATGCTTTTGATACACATAATCACTCCATTTATAAATTCTGAATTCTTCGATATGAACTTGATAATAGTATTTTTAACCCAATTTCCATTTGTTGAGTTAAATATCCAATTCATTGGTGTTGTTTTTACAAGAAGATCTGTGAATGTCCTCTGTTTCATTTACCCTGAATATCAAATCATATTGAGTGTATTTATATTTTTTACACATAATTATTTTGTAGTTTTATCCTTAACCTAAGGATACAATATTTATAAGAGATTTCATCTCAATTTACATTCCATCGAGACTTCTTTATTGTTATACACCAATTCACTTTAATATAGTGTATATAATGTACTTTGACATAGTATATCAGGAATTAATTTATTCGCATGATATTAAAATGTTTTTATTACCACAATTATTTCTAATCAAGTGCCTCTCTTTAGGTTAGGAACTCTAACTTAAATATCATATTAAATTTTTTAAAGATTTGTTATTCTAAATATTTCACATTGAAGACCATGTTTTAAAAAATGGTTTAAATGATTTATTTATATGGACACTAAAGTTTTAAAATTAGTATTCCTTTTGAAAGATTCAAAGTGGTATGTGACACATTGATTCAAAATATCTATTTTAAACGGCTTATTGACAAATAGTGTGGCTTTTAAATGTTTTCTAGAAAAGGGGGATATTTCTCTCAAATAGTTTTGATGATTTTTTTAATCTATGTAAATATCCTTCATTATTCTTGATTAAGGTTAATCTATTATAATACAATAGTCCATATTGTATTGAATAAGTAATGTTTGACTGTGGATGTGCTATTTTTATACCATTCATGGTTTGTGGATAATGTATTAACATTTCGTATTCTAGTTTTCATATGAAAGTTTGTGTTATGTTTCAAACATTTCATATGAGGAATGTATTGGACTTAGTAAGTGACGGGTGGATCCTGCTATATCTCCTTGATGCATCATTAGGTCTCATGAGACAATCTAGTTTCTTGGAACAAGTCCTTGACAAAATCTTATTTGTAGTCTTGGCACAAGGCCTTGACTCTGTGGTTATGATAGTCTTTCATTTTGAATTCCATCATTATGAAAGTGGTTATTGATATTTCATGTGATCAATCGACTAGTATAATATCTATGTGAATAAGTAAATGGCATTTTTTGATTTTATCTTTGCCATATTATGATGAAGTTCATGTTTAAAAGGCTTTTGTTCTAGTCTTATACACTGCCTTAAATGTTTATGCTTAATTATGAAAGTATCTGCTATAATGTTATCATTACAGAGCATCTAAGCTCACCCCTTTCTATGTTTTATTTTCCTAGGATGCAAAGATGTATATTGTGACTGACCTCAAGGGATAGTCTATGGGATCTCAGTGTTGTCTATGGAGACAATGTTATTGTAGTTTTCCATTTAATGATGTAATGTAAACCTTATGAATGTATCTAGTACTTTGAAGGATACTAAAATAATAAGTCTTTTGAGACTTGATCTTTTATAATCATGTCAATGATATGTAATAATGCAACAAATCTGGGCTTCTGGGGTCGGGGTGATAGAATTGTTATCATAGGAAGTTTAGTACAGACCTTGGAAACTAGATTTAGATAAACACTGATTAGAGAACATATACATAAGATGGAATTTGAGGATATGAATAGAATAAATGAATAGATTTTTTGTATTGTAGAGATTTTGTGAGTTTTCCAAGCAATACATCCCTCTCTAGATACGAGAAGGTAGAGGTGGCTCTGGCACAGCTGTTCCTATGGGTAAAACTCGAAAACACCGCTATGATATAGACTCGAACATGAACTAGTGCACGACAACGGGCCTTGTTGCACTCTTGGTTACGAAACTCCTAGGGGATATGCTTAAGATAATTTACATTTTCATTACAAACCGATTTGAAGTATTTTAATATAAGATGAGAACAAATGACCTTGGTTAATCCTCAGGTGTTTCAAATTATGAATATGGTGTCATGAAATTATATAAATGATTTTATGACTACTAATACTCACACAATGATTTCTAGTTTTAGTCAATGGATGGATTCCTAGGAAGTCATAGTAACATTGATAATGATGTACAAGGTGGGAATGGTGGTGGAAATGAGAAATAAAATGGAATTTTTATAGGCTTAAAAGATATCGTGTTCATGCCAAATCAGTTTTCAAAAAATCTGATCAACAACATATATATTAACCAACTCCCAGACTCAACAAAGAATAGAATGGTGACGAATGATAAGAGCTCCATCAGTGGAGACCATGGAGGTAAATATCCTCAATTTCCATCATGTAGGAATTTTAGAAGGAGACACCGAGGAAATTATCTCAATGGAACAAAGAAATGATTTACGTGCGGGAAAGAAGTATATAAAGTGAATAATTTCTGAGGAAAAATTACGAGTACTATGGAAGAATATATAAATGGTACCAAGAATCTATTTATAGTCATATGACATAAATGTAGGGGACCTGACCATTACCTGAGTGAATTCTCTATTCTATAGGATATTTTCTTGGTCAAAGAAGAAGCTATGTGGAAATAAATGGTTGGAGAAATATATAAATGTTTTAGTGATCTTTGTTACTGGGATTACTTTGGAATAATTTTCTCTTGCATTTGTAACCCTGTAGTTTCCCATGTGATAATGATATTTGAGGAAGACTTATCTTTTCTCTTGTGGATATAGTTATAAATAACAATTTGGTTTTGTATTTTCATTGGGTTTTAGGCAATTACAAGTTATTTTATTATGGGATGAAAATGAATGGTATGAGATAACAGTTGTGGTTATATTATTTTAAAGAATTTATCTCATTTTCATACTATTATAAAATATAGTATTTGAAAAAGGACAACACGCAGACCATGTGACAACCCCTTGTGTCAGACAAAGATGTGGGAATCGAACCCACAACCAGAGTGAAATTAGGATTTATCACCTACCACTGGACTACGTGAAGTCCCTTGTTGGTGTGACTAATTATTTTTAGTTAAATGATTTTATTGATCAATAATAAGTTGATTTGGGATGTTATGTCTTATCAAATGAATACCCTTATTATAGGAAAATGATTTGGTGATTAAGTGATAAATGTTATTTAGGAAGATGTTCGCTTTGTTGGGAACACTATATGCACAATGAAAATAGAATACTATGGGATTTCATTTGAGGAGTAATGGTGGATTTTTATCTATGTTTTTATTTTGTATTTATAGTGATTTACGTTATTTATATAAATGATTAACCAATAGTAGAGAATATTTGATTAGGTTAATTACATTTAAGTATGTGACTTTAAGAGTAGCTGATGTCATTTGGAGATACAATTTACTACAGAAGACTACATAACAAAATTCTTCTATGTTTTGGGTAACAATATTAGTTTGGATTATATTGAAGGATTGTAACAACAATTGTTTATTGAATGATATTTATTTAACATGGGGGTGTTTTTGGATTAGTTTTTGAAATTAAGATTAGTGTTTCTTTCTCTAATGGAATATCATTTTGGGGGATCATAAAATATAATGCTAACCATTTTGGTTTTGATTAATCTTTAAAGGAAAAGTAAATATATAGTTTATCCTTCGTGGATCAGGTGATTATATAGAAGTTTATTCTAGCTCTTCCAGTGTGACCATGCCTTCTTGAATACTCAACGTTGAAAAAAATGAGTTGTTGGTAGAAATTTATTAAAGAATGATATTATATTTAAAAAGTACGTATATGTCTTTATGGTCTTAGTCAATCTCATAAATGAATTCCTCATCTTTATGTAATTTAACTTAAAACAAAAAAAAAATGTTTTCTATTTACTTTTCCTATTGGGAAAATAATGACCGTTTGTACCATCACACGTTTGTGGTTTTCCTATTGTTAACATTCTCCTGATCATGTTTTTTATCCCTCTCCATCAGAACTTGACACTTAGTTTATCGTTCATATACATGTTTTCCTACATGGAATACTAGTATGGGTTATCTTGGGTGACTATTTTCATTCTTTTAAAGTGATAGTTTTATTGACACTTTTTGCGATGTTGGACTTTCCATTATATTCCCAAGTGAAAATATTAAAAATTTAAAGGAATATGTTATTTGAAGGAGGGAATAATGTAACACCCCAAGATTCCATGGTACGCTTCCCATTTGAATAATATAGTAGCTTGTGTTGTACGCAACTACGAGTTCTCACACACCACAACCAATCAAACTAGCCATTATGAAATAATACCTACTTTTTAAAATTTCATAAATTTTATCTTTCTAAATGGACTTCATTTTTGTATTCGGAATATCGAAATTATCCTAGGGTGATTTTTTGGTAATTTCCTAATAACTTTCATATTTTGATGAATAATGAAAATTACTAAATTTTAATTAAAAACAACTTTTTTAATCGAAATAATTATTAGTGATAAATATAGAATTTGATTGTTTTTTAAGTATAATTATATTAAATTTTTACCATTTAATCCAATTTGGGACATTGGACATAATTTCACATTTAAACTGGACATAAGAAAGTGCCAAACTTCTGATAGTTATTATTTTTTTAAAAACACGCTCTTTATTTCGACAACATGAATTAATTTTAAATTAATTTCTGCCAAATATGTTTTTTGAATTTAGGAAAATAGATCCCATATTTAGAATCAAGCGGTCCAAATTTTGTAAATAGGTAACTTTTAATTTTAGATATTTTGAATAATTACTTCGGTAAATATATTATTTACCATGGTTAAAGGGTAAATCCAGTAAATAATGGTAAACAAATATTATTATAATAATATTAAATTACACTAAAACGTGTCCTAACCTTATTTGTTTGATAAATTTCCGACCATGGGAATATTTGGGTTGATTTTGGGACCCCATGGAGCCACTTGTAAGTGATAATGACACTTTATATTAATTAAGTTAAAGTAAATACAACAATGACATAAGCTTATATCATTTAGAAGAACAATTTTTACATAGGGTTATATATGTTATATTTTCTACAATAAATATTCATTAGAAATATAAAAATATTTCCTAAATAATGGTATTTGATCTATAATTTTTAGACATTGAATAATTAAATTTAGTTATGACACAATAATGATGCAATATTTTCCTTATTAATGAATGAATCAAATAATTGGTATTATAAATATTAAAATAAATATTATATGAATGTTTTTATGAAATCCACGAATTTTATTGGTTCATATGACATTTTAAAATTTCGTAAATGAATTTGTTTCGAATTAATAAATTTTTTAAGAGTTTATCAAATATCAATTATTAAATAGTGCCAAAATTGACATTGATGAGTTTTTAAAACAAATATTATATTATTAATTGATATTCTATTACTAAAAATCTAAGGTTCAGCCAAAGGACTTATATAATTATAGGTGTGTCATTAATGGACCACATGGGGGTTTCAAGGAAGTATATAGTAAGTTTATTACCTATATAATATAAAAATACAAAGAGACATGGTAAATGTTAAACAATTTAACTAAGAGTAAAATCAAAACGACAAAGTTAATATAGTGACCCAAACCTATCTAAAACTTATTAGTTGAGTGGTTTTAGACTAATAAACACATTAACTTTTAAATAATCTACTTTGGATCCATTATAAACCGAATATGAATTTATTATAAAATAATATTTCTAGCTTTTCCTATGGTTCCCCTCACCCATTTTATAAAAGGGAACTCCCCTACTCAATAATTCAAACCCTAAAAGCCTTTTGTCTCGGCCAAAACATGCCCAAATATCTCTCAACATATCTAAATTCATCCTAGAGGCCTTTCATTGGTCAGCAAGCTTACTTAAGGAGCCATTTTGATCAAATCAAAAGGAAGAACCCGAAGAAGAGGTAATAATTTTACCACCCTCGTTCAAGTTCTTTTCTTCTTCCACTTCATTTTTTGTTATTTACATTCTAAAATAAAAACTACAGTATCATCTATATATTGTAAAGTTATTATAAATATTGTACAACCATCTTCATTATTCTATCCATCCTTTGAATGACATGTCACCATACGTGCTTACATATGGATTACCATCTCCACGTCGTGCTGTAATTATTATTCAATACCATATTATTTGGATGGGATTAATAATGATGTGCAGTTCATGTAAATAATAAATATGACATGATAGTAATTTTTTATATAAGATATATCATCCAATTATATATTATTTTAATAACAAAAGAATGATATTGTCTCTCGTACATACGTACGGATTACCATTTCCACGAACGCGATGATATTCATTCCCCATCGTATCAATTTAGGAATAAATATCTTTGATGATTAAAAATAATGTTTAGAGACATTAAATCATTCTGTATATGAATAATATACATCCCATCCATAACAAATATGGCTCACATAACAAAGAATATAATGGAAAATGTATCTGTTAACACCCAAAATGACGATAACAATAAAATATTATAAAACAATCAGTGTTACAAGATCATATATGATATCAAATTAATGTATATAATTATTGTATAATTAAATAACAATTATTTAACCATTATAAAGGTGGTTAACCTACCCTCTACCAAGTAAAAATTACAAATTAAGGGGTTTTTATCTCACTTTTAATTCCGTGAGATTTATATTGTCCACCACTTATTTAATGTAGGTGATGTGTGTAATGCCCAAGATTTTATCCATTGTGTAATATAATTTAATTTATGGATATTTAAATCATCATTTTATGATCCTTCTTTAATGGGTGTATGTTTCGTAAGTCACTAAATCGATAAGGGAATTTGAAATTTCAATTTCCTCTCATTCGGCTTTATGCATACTTCATTGATTATTTTACTCCAAGATTATGTGTGGAATCACTATTCATTTGCTTATGTCATAATTTCCACTCCCCTTTATATGGATATACTTTTGATACACATAATCACTCTATTGATAAATTCTCAAGTCATCGATATGAACATGATAAGAGTAATTTTAATTCAATCTCTATTTGTTGAGTTAAATATCCAATTCATTGGTGTTGTTTTTACAAGAATATGTGTGAATGTCCTCTGATTGATTTACCCTGAATATCCAATAATATTGAGTTCATTTATATTTTTCACACATAATTGTGTCTTTGTTTTATCCTTACCCTAAGATATGGTCTTTATAAGAGATTTAATCTCAATTTACATTCCATCGGGACTTCCTTGTTGTTATACATCAATTCACATTTATATGGTGTATATAACATACTATGACATAGTTTATCATAAATTACTTTATTCTCATGATATTAAAAAGTTTTGATTAACTCAATTATTCATAATCAAGTGCCTCTCTTTTGGTTAGGAACTCTAACTAAAATATCATTTTAATTGTTTTAATGATGTATTATTCTAAATCATTCACATTAATGTACATGTTTTAAAAAATGATTTTAATGATTTATTTATATGGAAATTAAAGTTTTAAAATAAAAACTCATTACAAAAGTTTCAAAGTGTTATGGGACACTTTGATTCAAAAAATATATTTTTAAATGGCTTCTTGACAAAGAGTGCGACATTTAAATGTTTTCAAGAAACGGGGGATATTTCTCTAAAATAGTTTTGCTGATTAATTTCATCTATGTCCATATCCTTCATTATTATCGATTATGGTTAATCTATTACAATAAAATCTTCCATATTGTATTGAACGAGTTATGTTTGACTGTGGATGTGCTATTTTTATACCATTCATGGTTTGTTGATAAAGTATTTACTTTTAGTATGCTAGTTTTATTACGAATGATTATGTTATGTTTCAAACTTTTCATATAAGGAATGAATTGGACTCTATAAGGGATTGGTGGATCCCGCTATAGCTCCTCGATTCATCGGTAGGTATCATGAGACAAACTACTGTCTTGGCACAAGGCCTTGACAAAATCTTATTTGCAGTCTTGGCACAAGGCCTTGACTATGTGGTTATGATAGTCTGGAATTATGTGTTCTATCATTATGAAAGTAGTTATTTATATTGCATGTGATCATTCGACTAGTATAATATCTATGTGAATAAGTAGATGGAATTATTTGATTTTATCTTTTCCATATTATGCTGAAGTTCAAGTTTAAAATGCTTTTGTTCTAGTCTTTTACACTTCCTTAAATGTTGGTGCTTATTTATGAAAGTTTTTGCTATGATGTTATCCTTACTGAGAATCTAAGCTCACCCCTTTCTATGTTTTATTTTCCCATGATCTAAATATGTATATTATTACAGAACTCCAGGTATAGTTTATATGATCTCAGTGTTGTCTATGGAGACAATGTTGTTGTAGTTTTCCAGTTTATGATGTAATGTAATCCTTATGAATGTATCTAGTACTTACAAGGCTAATAAACTTATCGGTCTTTCGATACATGATCATTTATGGTCATTCTGATGATACATAATAAGGCACCAACTCTGGGCTTCTGAGGTCAGGGCGTTAAAAGTAATGTTTTTTTTGGACTGATGAATGTGAATAAATTTTTGAAGAACTAAATGTGAGACTATTCACTACATGTGTTCTCTCATTACCCACCATGGGTGAAGGATTTTTGATCTATAGTGATGCACCCAGAAAGGTATTGAGTTGTGTACACATAAAAGATGATAATTTGATAGCTTATGTATCTCATAAATTAAAGATCCATGAGAAAAACTACCCAAACAATGATCTAGAAATGGCTATAATGATCCTCACATTGAATATTTAGTGGCATTACCTCTACTGAGAGAAGTGTGAAAAATATGCAGATCATAAAACACTAAAGTATATATTCATAAAAAAGAGATTAGTATGTGAAAAAAATATTGTTAGTGGTGATCAAGAATTAAGAATGATAATTACATTAAAATCTAGTGAATTCAAACAATGTGGAAGATTGTTTGAGTAAAAAGGATCCCATAACAATATCTTTATTGAATATTTTAAAAGATTAAATCTTTTTGTACATGAAAATGATGTATATGGGAGTAAAAAATGATCTTTATCTTACCTTTCTAAAATAATTGCTTGATCATATATTCTTGAGAGGATAAAGGAGGCCTAGAAAGATGATGAGGTGTTATTGGAAAAGTAATTGAATTTTCAAGAGTTTTAATTTAATAAAGATAGTGTAATATGGTTTGGAACATGGATTTGTGTCCCATAAAAAAGAATAGGAACTTCTAGATAATATGCACAGATCATCATTCTCTATTAATCCATGATGAACTAGTATGTATAGATATTTAAAAAAATATTATGGTAGGATGAAAAGAATATATATATTGAAGAGTTTGTATCTCGGTTCATTGTATGTCAAAAAGGTATAATGATAGATGTATATGAATATGTTTCAAAAATATCCCATACCAGTATAAAATGGGAACACAAAACAATGGATTTATTCATTGGAATAGTCATGACTCATAGAGTAAATAAATCTGTATTTGTAGTTCCTGATCACCTTATAAAAGAATCTCATTTCATTGGTATTGAAGAATATTTACTTTTTATCCATCTCACCAAGATATACATAACCAACAAGTCTAGCCCGAAGAAATTCTTCTGACTATTTATTAAATAAAAGAAAAAGGTACAAATGAGACGAGTAGGGTCAAACAATGGTGTAGATACCCAAAGGTTATCGTACATAGACATTACATAACTTTTTCAGAATACCTAATATATGAAAAAACATAATCCCAAAGACCGTATTAGTATAGTGTCTTTGGAAACTCGGAACATAATATTCTAATCATCGAGAATGATCTTCAACATCTCCCAAATAGATCTTCCCCTTTTGTTTTCATACCTAAAACCTTTATTTGTATCTGGGGGAAAAGAAAACATAAAAAGGGTGAGCTCAGATGCTCAGAAAGGGTAATAATGGAGAAAAAAACAAACCATCTACATTTGAACTTAAAAACATGAACATAAAGCATAAACATCAAAATCTTGACTCGTGAAATAAATCATGGCAGTATGTAAGGCATAGATCTATAAGGAACATTAATCATGATAAAATAGCATGGGAATACAACATATAATTGTGGAAAACCATTATACACATGATTTTATTTCCATAGTATCCAAGGCATTACTACCAAGACCATCATAATGGACAAAGTATATTACTAAACCATGGTTACTTGCCGTTCCAGCCCTGTATTACTGAACCAGATTTACATGTCATTCCAGCCATGTTTATCTCATGAGATATATATCTTTACTCAATGAATTGGAGGGAGATATTGGTCCCACCCATCTCATATTGAAATCATTCTTATGTGTTCCACAAAATAATCACAAATCATTCACCAAAACCCATATAAAAAAAAGGGTTTCATAAACATCATCCCATCATAACATAATACATATAAAACAAATGGATATCATTTCATCATAATAAAAATCAAACCATGTAAATAATAGATAAATAATACTGGAAACATAAACATACTAAATAATTTCATCTTATATGGAAAATAGTTTTGATAAAATACTTGAAATGAATTTTTGAGGAAAATATCCTTTATTTTTAAAAATCATTTTATTTTCTCAAAATGCAATGCAATTTAAAAAGAAAATGTTTTTTTAAAATAATCATGAAATCATGTACATGAATCTTCATGAAAATAAGGCGTTATGAAATAGTAAAAATGCATTCATGAAAAATAAGTTAAAAATCATTTTGCTCGTACTTTTTCCCAAAAAGTCAAAAAATACCTCAAATAGTAAACAAGAAAAATATTCCTTCCATACCATGTGGTAAAAGTCAAAAAGGATGAAAATGACTTTAAATAAACATGGATGTATAGTAAATATTTTATGAAAACATTTTAATAAATCATGAATATGGATGAAAAACATAACCACAGTAAATACTTACGAATAAACAATCCCGGAGAAGAATGAGATTGGAATAATTATCCCGTACCCTATGTCAAATTTATTATGTATGTGTCCAAGACTCCTGTATAGTGGGTTTAAAAATGTTATTAACTTGTATCAAAACCATAATATTATTTATGATATCATATATGATTCACTTACAACTTTATATTACCCATTCTTTTGTCAATTCCATGTTAAAGTAGTTTTGGGGTAAAATCGATTCATTTGTCATACATGTTTTGACTTATAATTATTCATAGGATTACATAGATAAGGATTACATACTTCCAAAATGTAAAATATGATATATATATATAATATAAATTCAGAATATATAATATATAAAATATATCAATAAATTGAAAGAAATACATCGTTCATGGAGACGGTAGACCGTATGTACGAAAGAACACTATTTTCATTTTCTTATTAAATTTAATGTAAGTAAGTAAATAAAATATACATAAATCCAGTATCATTATTATGTAATATATTTCATTATTATTTATTATATATAATTTATAATCATTCTTTAATGGTTAAAATGGAGAATGAATCCCATCGCGTCGTGGAGACGGTAATCTGTACGTACGCACGAGCGATGATATCGCTCCCATAATTATTGAATGGAATTGGAGTGGATGATATAATATATCGGAATCAGTATGATGTTATAATAATAATATATAGTAATTATTTCAACCATTATACCCATCCATGTATTGTGGTGGTGGAAAAAAAGATTACACCACGGCGTGGAGACGGTAAGCCGTACGTACGCACACACGATGATTTTGTTTTTCGTAGGATGGATATAAGGTGAAATATGGTTGTTTCATATTTAAAATAAAATATAATTATATTTTTTATACCTATTTTATTACTTTATAATGAATCAACTAAATAAGAATAAGAAAAAGAAGAAATAAACTTGATATAATCGGTAGAAGAGATAACCTCTTCCTCGACACGCCTCTTTTACATATCCTCTTAGGGCACTAGAGTTGGTCTTTTGAGAAGAAAAAAAAATTTAACTAGAGAGGTTGAAAAGAGGAATTTTCATGGGTTATATGATCATGATGGCTTAAAAATGGAGTGAGGAGAAGAGGGAGGAGGTGCCCTTTAATAAGAGAGGAGAGGGGCACTTTTGTATAGCTCAAAAATATTAATTTATAATAAACTGAAACCCCACCCAAAAACAACCAAAATGACTCAAATTATAATATTATATTAGATTAAATTTTAATATCATCATCCAATAAAATTTAGACATGTTGTGAAATTATTCTAAACCTTATCAATTTAATTTATCCTTATTTAATATATTTAATCCTATTTGTGGTAATAATATTCAAAATTTTTAAATTGTTAAAAATACATACATATGTGTTGCGAAATGTCCATAATTTGATACTTTATGACATTTTAGACCATATAAATTTCAATTTATAATTTTTAAATATCTTTGTAATTTTTAAACAATTTAATAATAAGTTATTTTTATAAAATATCAATAGTGTCAATTTTGACAATATTCATTTATTTGAATTTAAATAAAATCCACATAGAAGATATGTTCGAAATAATATAGTTAATAGATTAATTAAATTTTATATTCATCAATAAAATTCTTGTAGAATAGTAATTAGTTCATATAATATTTATTTTAATATTTTTAAAACTATTTAATTGATATTTATCTTAATAAAATAATTAATACAATATTTTTGTATAATTATTTAATATACATATTTTTTTCATAAAAATTAAAAAAAATTCTATGATGAAGATAAATCTAATATATTTTATAACAATACATTTATTCTAATTTATAATTTAAAACACCAAAAGATTAAAATTATATGTTTACTAAATTATGAAGGCGACAACTTTGACCTCATTTAATATAAAATAATATAAATGTCATAATCTATTTTATAAGGATCCAAATGGTCCAAAAGTCAACCCTTGGACTCTCAGGGTATTGATATTCTTGACCAATAATGGTTGGTAAAGTTTTTGGTCTTTTTGATGGGTATTATTATTTTTATGAAAACTATATTATTGATTTATTTCACTAAATAAATAATTTTTTTATCATTATTGTATAAGCTATTAAAGTAATTATATATTTCTCTAAAATCACAAATAAATTTCCATTATGAAGAAAAACATTTTATATTTCTAATGAGTATTTATAATAATATTTATATTCTTTATAACCTTATATTAAAAATACATTAATTATTAATGTTTGAGTGAGACATATTTCACTTTCATTAAATAAAATAAAATAATGGTCTTAATCACATCCAATTGTGTTCCAAAAGATACTATTTCGACCCAAATATATTTTAGGACGAAATATAGTCATAAAAGTATATTAATACAAGAGTTAGGTAATTTTATAATATTATTTTTACCCTAAATTACCTGATTTTTCATTAACTGTTGTAAATGAAATTTACTCTAGTTACTATTCACAATGCCTTAAATTAAAATGTATCCTACTAACCTAATTTGGACCTAAATATTCCAAATATGGAATCCATTTTTACAAATTCAAAACATAGAATTTGCAGTATATAATTTAAAATTAGTCCCTCTCTTGAGAAAATGAGTTTTAAAAGTTATAACAATGCAATTGATAGAAATGTTTTTACATATTAATTCAATGTAAAATTAATGATAATGAATTAAATTATATTAAATGGTAAAAATATATTCTATTTATACTTTCAACCCTTTCAATAATATATTTTTAAAATATAAATCTTTTTGATGAATTTTTTTTCAATTAAAATTTAACTTATTTTTAGTATTCATCAAAATAAGAAACTTATCAGAAAAATAAAAAAAATTTATCCAAAGTAAATTTTTATATCCTGATTCTATGGAGGAATTTTAATTTTTCAAATTTAACTTTTAAACATGTCAAAAACAAGATTTAAATTTGGTGTGCCATCAAAGGGAAGACAAACTTCATTTTTTTAAAAATACTTATTTTACCAGAAAAATTTATTTTATTCTCATACCATGATATAGAATATATATAAGATGAATGATAATGTTATAAAATTAAAAATTTGGTTAATAATATTCATAATGGCTATTTCATAATAATATTATAACAATATATCATTGTTTATTGAAACTCTGTATTGCGTACAACACACATTTTTTAGGGAGGTCACACATGCGTGCAACACAAGCTAAGAATAGTGTTTGTGTATAATAAAAGCTAATACGAAGTTGTGTATAGTGAAATCTAATCTTGGTCTAGCATAAAACACAATACATCAAAGAAATTAAAAATATTATTTCACATAAAATCTCAGGGTGTTACATTTTACCGCACTTCAAATGAATTTCTCCCTCAAAATTCGTCAGGGTTATAAATAGTTTACTACTTGAAAGTTTCTTTCATAGAAACCCACATTATAAAACGGAATACTAAAACTTAATTTTAAAAAGTAATTTTAGAAACATAATGGTCACCCAATGTATCTCAACACTGGGTTTCCACATAAGAGAATATAGGTAAAAATATGGATATAGAAGAGGAATCTAACCATCGTGTTCTGATGAAGAGTGGTAGAGAACATAGCTATGAAAAGTCCAACAATAAAAATTCCATTAATTTGTGATGATCTATGGTACCATCTAATTCATCGGATGTGAGGGTATTAGGACAACATTTTTGGTTTTCATGATCATTTCCCTAAATTTGATGAATTTTTTCATAAGGATAAAAACATACTTGATTTTTGTGTAATATCATCATTGGTTATTCCATGTAAAATTTCCACTTCATCTCATATTTAATGAAATGATGTCAAATTTTTCATTCTTGAAGTATTAGAAGATCATGCAATAGAATGATAGGTCATTCCATCTGTCTCTAACACAAAAAAGGTTAGCAGAAGATATTAAATATACATAAGTCCATCTACGGTGAGGTTTACTGTATATGATTCCAAAAATGGTCTTATACTTAATCTATCATACATATTAATAAAATAAAACTAATTTCTACTAACCAGATATTTCTTGTAGGCCATTGGAAGGTGATAAAGGCATATCACACTTTGGTGTGGGTTCGATTCCCGTAATCTTGTTCGACGCGACGGGTTGTTTCCTTTCCTATGGGATGTCTTTTTTATAAAAATATACTATTATAACATTTTAGAAAAATGTTCTTGCCTTAAACAATACTATCTAATCTCTAACATAATCCATTCCAATCTTTAGGCTTATCCAAAATACTTCTTTCCAATCTCATAGTATGAGGAAAAGGATTACTAGAGAGGTCATCTACCAAGCATGTGAATACTATAATTTATCCCACATTTATCATAAGATATATCTTGTTGGTCACATTAAAATCTTGTGAATACCTTATTCAGGTATTATAGTGAAACATGATGTACCATAGAACCTTATTGAAAAGAAAAATGCTTTCAAAAGATAACTCTTTCCACATACCAAAATTTTAAAAATTATATACACTAAAAACATGATAACACTTTGTCCTTATATCAGTCATGAACTCATTAAGAATATCTAACATATTATTTTTTATTTAACACGTCATCATGTGCATATAATATTCTTTCCTAATGAAATTCAATCACTTTTCAGGGTTACCGGTACCATATAATTATTGAAAACCACAATGGGACCTAGATATTCCAATATTACATAACACCAGAAAAGTACCTCTATAAAATTATTCTTGAATACAAATACATAAACCCTTCGATCCATCCTTTTATTGATTTTCATGGAATATGTGCTTTATTGATTTAGAAGTACTCTTAGGTAGTGGCATTGAGTTCGTTAATGCTTATGTTCTCCATAGATAAGAGATTGAACTCCATAACAGTCTGTCACTCTATGCCCCTTTACCCCACACAGATAACATATTCCCCTCCATTTGAGGTATTCTTCAAGGTTATTCTTTCCTTCTTCTTGATATGTAGAAAGATTAGTTTTCCTTCCTCTATGTTCCTCACCATTAGAACATGCATAAAAGTCCATCTTCCTTTTATATGATGACTTTGGAATACAACTAAAGTTCACCTTGTTAATCATATAACTCGATTACTGATTCTGCATAATCAAAATATCTTTCTCTCCGGGAATTACACAATTTTGTTGATCATAGTCACCAGTTTTTTCCATTTGAATCGATGTTAACCAAATTCCTTCTTATTTCCTCTATTGACTAAAACCAGAAACCACAGTGTAAGAAAAGGTTAAAATATCGAAGAACCACATAATCATAAAAAGTCACTTATACGACATCTATCAAATCACACATTCATTAATTCATGACATCTTAGGTTCACCGAAGATTACTCATGATCTTAAACATAATTCAAATACTGTAACCTATAGTTATACTAAACCTCAGGGACATCCCTACACATTCCTTAGAAATATCTCTAGTGATCTCACTAACATTTTCGCATCCTAGTTTCCAAAGTATAACTAAACCCTTTCATTGATACAAACTGTAGAGTCCCAAAGCTTTACATATGTAGACATTAAATTACTTTTTCAGAATACTTAATACATGACAAAAACTTATTCCCAAAGACCATATTAGTTTAGTTTATTTGGAAACTCGGAACATAATCTTCTAATCATGGCAAAAGATCTTCAAAATATCCCATAAAGATCTTCCCCTTTTGTTTTCTTACCTAAAACCTTTATTTATATCCTGGGGGAAATAAAACATAAAAAAGTTGAGCTCAAATGATTTTTATGGGAAATCATGGAGAAAATAAAACAAACCATATACATTTGAACATAAAAACATGAACATAAAATTTAAACATCAAAATCTCGAGTCGGGAAATAAATCTTTGTAGTATGTAAGGCATAGATCTATAATGAACATTAATCATGATAAAATAGCATGGGAATAAGAAATATAATTGTGTAAAACCATTAAGCACATGATATGATTTCCATAGTATCCAAGGAATTACTACCAAGACCATCATAGTGGACAAAGTCCATTACTGAACAGGGTTTAATTGTCGTTCCAGCCCTGTATTACGGAACCGAATTTTCATGATGTTCCATCCATGTTTATCTCATGAGATAAAAATCTTTACCAATTTCAATGGAGGGAGAAATATTTTCCACCCATCTCATATATAAATCATTATTACATGTGCCACAAAACAATCATAAATAATTCATCATAACACAATGATTAAAATGTGCTTCATAAACATCATCCCATCATCACATAATCCATATAAAACCAATGGATATCACTTAATCATAAGAAATATAAAACCATTTAAATAATAGTGACATTATCCTTGAAACATAATCATACTATATAATGTCATCTTAGATGGAAAATAGTTTTCATAAAACACTTGAAATGAATTCTTGAAGAAAATATCATTTCTTCTTCAAAATCATTTTCTTTTCAAAAAATTCCATTCAATTTTAAAAGAAAAGGATTTTGTTGAAAAAATTCATGAAATCATGTACAAGAAGCTTCATGAAAATAAGGATATATGAATCTTTAAAAATCCATTCATGCCGTATAAGTTAAAAAAATATTATTCTCGTACTTTTTCCGAAAAAGTCAAAATGTACCCTGTATGGTAAACAAAAGAATGATTCCTTCCATACCATGTGGTAAAAGTCAAAAAATGGTGAAAATAAATTTAGGCTTACATATAAGTATAGTATAAATTTTATGAATTTTTTTGAGAAAACAAGGATATGGATGATAAACATAACCCCTATAAATAATTACGAATAAACAATCACAGAAAAGAATGAGATTGGAATAATTATCCTTTACCTTATGTCAAATTTCATCTATATGTGTCTGAGGCTCCTTTTTAGTGGGTTTAAACATATTATTAACTTTTAAAAGAACCATAATAATATTTATGATATCAAATATGATTCACATATGACTTTATATTACCTGTTCATTTGTCAATTTCATGTTAATGTAGTGTTTTTGGGTAAAATCATTTCGTTTGTCGTATACGTTTTGACTTCTAATTATTCATATGATTACTTAGATAATCCTTACTTACTTCCATAATGTAAATCATGATTTATATATAATATATATTCCGAATATGTAATATATATAATAGATCGATAAATGGAATTAAATACACCATTCATGGAGACTATAGGTCGTAAGTACGCATGGACGCTATTTTAGTTTCGTTATTAGATTTAAAGGAAGTAAGTAAATTACATATACATAAATCCAATATCATTATTAAGTCATACATTTCATGATTATTTATTATATATAATTTATAATCATTCTCTAATGGTTAACATTGAGAATGAATCTCATAGCGTCGTGGAGACTGTAATCCGTACGTACGCACGAGTGATGATATCACTTCCATAATTATTGAATGGAATTAGAGTGGATGATACAATATCTCAGAATCTATATTATTTAATAATAATTATATATATTTATTATTTCCACCATTATAATCATCCATGTTTTGTGGTGGTGGAAAAATGGATTACACCAAGAGGTGGAGACAGTAAGCTATACGTATGCATGCGTGGTGATTTCATTTTTCTTAGGATAAATATAAGGTGAAATAGGGTTGTTTCATATTTATAATAACATATAAGTATATTATTGATACTGATTTTGTTACTTTGTAAGGAAAAAACTAAATAAGAGGATGTAAAAGAAGAAATAAACATGAAATAATCTATAAAAGAGATTGCCTCTTCCTCAACGTGCCACATTTAAACTTCCTCTTAGGGCACTAGAGTTGGTCTTTTGAGAAGAACAAAACCTGTATAATATAACTATAGAGGTTGAGAAGACGATTTGGTAGGGTTTGGATGAGCATGAAGTCTTAAAATGGAGTGAAGATAAGAGGGAGGAGGTGCCCTTTTATAAGAGAGGAGAGGGGCCCTTTTGGAAACCTCAAAAATATTAATTTATAATAAACAAAAACCCCACACAAAAACAACCAAAATGACTCAAATTATAATATTAGGTGAGATAGGGTATTAATCTAATCATCCAATAAAATTTAGACATGTTGGGAAATTATTCTAAACCTTTTCAATTTTATTTATCCTTATTTAATCTATTTATTCTTATTTGTGGTAATAATAATCTATATTTTTAAATTGTTATAAATAGTTATTTATGTGTTGTAAATTTTCCATAATTGGATACATTATGACATTATATACCATATAAATCTCTATTTACAATTTTTAAATATCTTTGTGATTTTTAAACAACTTAATAATATGTTATTTTAATAAAATATCAATAGTGTCAATTTTTGACACTATTCATTTATTTGAATTTAAATAAAATCCACACAGAAGATAAGTTAGAAATAAAATATTAAATAGATTCCTAACATGTCATATTCATCTTTAAAATTTGTATAGCACATTAATTATTTCATATAATATTTATTTTAATATTTTTAAAACCATTTATTTTATATTTCTATTAATAAAATAATTACTACAACATTTTTTTATAATTATTTAATATACATATTTGTTGCATAAAATTTAAAAATAGAATACAATGATTTATATAAATATAATATATTTCATAATAATACTTTTAGTCTAATTTATCCACTAAAACACTGAAATTGTAAAATGATATGTTTATTAAAATATGAAGGTGACAACTTTGACATCATTTAAAATAAAATAATTAAAATATCATAATCTACATTATAAGGATCCAAATGGTCCACAAGTCGAAAATTGGACGCTTAGGGTATATATATACTCTACTAATAAGGTTTGTTCAATATTATGGTCCATTTGATGGGTATTATTATTTTAATAAAAACTATATTACTGATATTTTCACTAAATAAATAATTTCTGCATCATTAATGTATAAGCTATTAAGGTAATTATATATTTCTCAAAAATCACAAATAAATTACCATGATGAATAAAAACATTTTAAACTTCAAATCCGTATTTATAATCGAATTTATATTCTATATGACAATATATTAAAAATACTTTATCTATTAATGTTCGAGTGAGACATATTTCACATTCTTTAACTAAAATAAATAAAAGGTCTTAATCACATCCAAGTGCGTTCTAGAAGATTCCATTTCAACACAAGTATATTTTATGATGAAATATAATCATTTAATTATATTAATACAAGTGTTAGAGTAATTTTATAATATTATTTTTACCCTTAATTAACTTATTTACCTTTATCTACTTAAATAAAATTTACTATAGTTACTATTAATAATGCCTTAAAATAAAATGTATCCAATTAAAATAATTCTAACCAAAAAATTCCAAATCTAAAATCCATTTTTCCAAATTCAAAACACAGAAGTTGCAGTATTTAATTTAAAATTAATCCCGATTTTTAGAAAATGGGTTTTAAAGTTATGACATTGCAAAAGATTGAAATGTTTTTACCTATGAATTCAATGTAAAATTAATGATAATGAAATAAATTATATTAAATGGTAAAAATATATTCTATTTATACTTTAAAACTACTAAACAATTTATTTTAATCATATAAATTATTTTGATGAAAAAAGTTGTTATCAATTAAAATTTAGCCTATTTTTACTATTCATCAAAATAAAAAACTTATCAGAAAAATATCAAAAATTTATCGAAAGTAAATTTTCATATCCTGATTCCAATGAAGAAGTTTAATTTTTCAAATTTAAGTTATAAAGATGTCAAAAACTATATTTAATGTGGGTGCTCCATCAAAAGGCGGAAATACTGTATTATTTTTTTAAAATACCTATTTTCCCCAAAAAATTTATTTTGTTCTCATACCATGTTCTAGAATATGTTTAAGATTAATGATAATATTATAACCTTAAAAATGTGGTTAATACTATTCATAAGGGCTAGTTCATAATAATATTATAACAATATATCATTGTTTAGAGAAACTCAGTATTGCGTACAACACACATTATTGCGGAAGGTCGCTCTTGCGTGCAACAGAAGCCAAGAATAGTGTTTGTGTATATTACAAGATAATATGATGTTTCATATATTTCAAGCTAATATTGGTGTACCATACAAAAAAAGACATCAAAGAAATTAAAAATATTATTTCCCAAAAAATCTCGAGGTGTTACAAAATAGACTTGCCCTCATCTTTCAAAGCACAGAGTTACATATCATAAAAAGACATATCGTTCCCATAATTGTAGTCATAAACAATTTCCCATTCTGATTAGGACTTACCCTGACTGAGGATCTAATGAAAATCATAGATAAACTTTCTCGGTAGCTTAGAAGATCGAGTACACATAGTACAAGGCGTATTAGAATAGTCCTTTCTCTGCCTTCACTTCAAGGAAGAAAAATTGTAGTCAACCTCCCCTTTTCCAAAAAAACGACCACATCAAAGAAAGATGTTGGGACACCAAGTTCCGCCTCCGATATGTCACCCCACATACCAGATATCCAAGAGGAACTCAGGAGATTCTAGATCCTCTAATGAAAATCTCGAAGAGCCATAGTGTTAAGAGCCATCTCATCCGTCTCATCACGTATAAAACCTACACCTATACAACTAGAATTATTTTCAGTCCCAACTAATCTAGTTGGAGTAACTAGATGACCATCCATAGGTGTAGTATACTTCTAAAAAACAGCCCGATCAGTGGAGGTTCCACCCACCGGGGAAAGAGAATTAACCCGAGTATTAGAGGGCCCGTTGTTTCCTCTCTTCAATGATGATTCCACCATCAGTTCCATCCCTTTCAAAGGTAGCTTATGTTCTTCCATAGAAGCCAGCACATCAACCATATTGGAAGATGGCTTGGTGTTATGATCAAGGGGTTTCAATAAAGCAACATCATTTGTCTCATATTTATTTCTGTAGAATTTGAATGGATGACCCTTCATCCCACATTTCTCACAGGATGCCTTTCTCTGACCCAGGTCCACAATGTTCTAAACATCCATGCATTCATTAAATTTTTTTTTCTTTCATACTCAACAACAATTTGAATGTCGTTCATCAGAGTGGAAAGAGTAACCTTTTATATCAAGATGGAGCTAAGTTCGATCTCCACTAACATCCCGGCAATGTGTCCAAACAGACATTCTCGGTCTCCTTATCAAGTCATATTGGAGTCCCAATTGACATGATAATATCACAAAGAATCATTGGATGCCAGAGGTCCCAGATAAGGCCATGGAGATGAACCCATATCTAAGAAAAGGTATTCATTTCACACGAAGCATTGATGTCCAGGGACCATTCATGAATGTGAAGCCACCAAGGATTCATGGAAAGAGGTCTAGTTCCCCACGCATGAATTTTTAAAGCATCTAAAGGAAAAATGGAATGAAAGATTCCATGAACAAGATATACACACCTCAAATTAGATAATCCCAACAAAATGAGATTCGGCTGACCAAATAATCGATCCTCCTGGATTTCTGACCCTTGGGTAAAACAAGACGGAAAATCAATGAGGTTTCTCCAATTTCAGTCCTTTCAGAACATTCATCTGTATTGGACTCATCATGAGATGATGACACCTTTCGAATAATTATTTCAAAAATTGAGTTAGTTTGAGAGGGAAATGTAGGTCATAACACATCTTTTGAGTTTATCCTCTACAAAAAAGGAAAAAAGGAAACATAAGGAAATACAGTGGTGGCCAATTTACTGGTGAAATAATGAACATCAGAAGATAAAATTGTCTTCGGCGGACGCTGCGAATCAGACATGGCATCCCGAACACCAATGTCTAAGAATTCATGAGAAATTGTCACGGACCAGGATCTGGGGTCAACGCCGTAATCCTCCCAGCTAGTAGTGTGATATCGCAAGCCCCCATCCACTTCTTATTGTATTTGATCTAGACATGTGGTTTTCCATAAGTTTTGGAGAATACTTCAACAATACCATGATACAAAACTATGTTTCATCACTTTTTATCACTTTTATATTGACTTTCAGTCTAAAAGAACCATTAAAACTATGATGTATACAATGAGATCTTATTTAATGGATTTACAAGGATTCTAGGATCAACACCTTCTTCCAGTTGTGTTCTTTTATTAAAATAGCTTCAATTATAGCATTCAAATGGAACATTATGATGATCTTTATTGGTAGAGGTGATAGTCTCCAACATGTTAGGATGCGTTTGGAGAGAAGAAGTTAATGGCTTGATCTCATGTATTAAATGAAAGATAAATGTAAATATAATCATTTTAATATGAATTCTTTAGAAAGTTGAATAAAAATCTATGCATAGAATCATCAATGAGACCTAGAATATGAGGATACATATAATGTGCTCTATCATATATCACCATGGAAAAATCCATGAGTTATGGAAGAATGGAAATCATAGTCTGAGATACATCATCCCCTTTCTAATACCTGATCGTAATGGAGTGGTGGACCATCAAACGAAACTCCCACCTAACCTATCTCAAGTACATGATGTGTTCTGTGTATCCTTCTTAAGGACGTATATGACAGACCCCTCACAAATACTGAATCAATAGGTGGTACAATTGGGGAACAATAATTTATATTAGAAACATCCATTTATTATTTTAGATCGTAGAGATAGGTTTCTACGAAACAAGGCAACTCACCTAGTCAAAGTATTATAGAATAACCACAAGTTTGAGAAAACAACCTATAAACTCGAAGAGGTGATGAAATAAGAGTACCGACATTTTTTAGTATATGAAATGAAACTCCTGAAGGTGAAATTTGAGTAAGGGAATAATATATTGACCCAGAAACTTCTATATTAAAGCCCCTTTTTGATTGAATTTTTTTTACATAATGTAGTTAGAGAAAAAACAAGCACTAAATTGGTTATTTTAGACAATTATATTGTATATAAAATTTAAAATACCATTAATCATCATAACGATTAATAATATTTCAATTATACAGGGACCATTAAAACTAGTATTTAAAGAGTTATTATAAAGTCCATTTTTCAAAGAAAAAGTGATAGCATTGACCTATAGGATGATACCCTATAAATCCCACTTATCTCGACTTTCAAGAGAGAAACAATATCTTGGATTTTACCTTAAAAAAGACTAATCTAAAATTCAACAATTAAATATTGAATGAAACTATTTATGGGATAAGTTCACACACATCAATATCATGTCCCAAACCATGTTCATTGAATCACCCCATGAAAATCTCATCATCTCACACCTTATCCAATGATTATTTTATCATAATTTTATAGGATAGTTGGTTTTTTGTCAGAAAAATAAAATATGGTATTAATATACATAGTCTATTATGACATAATAGTGACTCAAAAGTTATATTTCATATTCCATAGAAAATATTAATTAAAAAATATGTATTTATCCATAAAAATACCTTTTTAGGTTAATTTTTTTGTTTTATAAACCCTTAATTAATCTTCCAAAACATATATTATATTTTATGTTTTTAAAATCATTTTATATTAACATGACTCATTTCCACATCATCAATGTTATTATTGTAATGAATTCGGTTCTCAGACTAATAAAATAATGAAAATTACTTCTCTTTGGTAGAAACCATGGGAAAAAACCATGGGAAGGTCTTTGGTTTTTATTACATTATCATATAGAGTCAGAATCCTATGTTTTGAAATTAATAAATAAATATCCTCTATTTTGCAATAAAAACTCACGAAACCTCCCATTCCATTACACTCATAACCCATGCAGATAAAATTTAATCTTTCCTTACCACTTTATATCCCTCAAAATTTACCCCCAATATCTAAATAATCTCCTCCCCAAATTTAAGAAGTGAACACTCAATTTAAGGGATCCACTCCTTATCCTCTTTATTCAAGAACCTTCTTTCTATTATTCCCTTTAATGTCTTGTTTCTTAATTTGGTTTATGTTATCACACACCCCTATTAATATCATTATTATTTCCATGTTATGAGAGGCCCCTTTCACTATCATTAATCACTTCTATGAATATTTATGTACTGTCGTTATGCTGCATTAATTAGCATAGTATTTTTCATACCAAACAATTGTGTAGTTTATACACATCCCTATTTCCACTCAAGGGTATTCAAATATATACAACTATACTAAATTTATTGGGTAATTACATGTATGTATCTAATACCGATTAATCTTGGTTTTAAAACCAATGAAATACATCATTATTTTGTATGATCTATGTGGAACACTTATGTATAGACAAGACTAGAATGTGAAGGGTGGGCCCATACATAAATATCCCTCTGATGCATTGGGTAATGTTTTTATCTCATTAAATATAATTTATGGTGCATGGGAGGTAAACCTAAAAATACTATCTTATATATTCGTGGAATTTATGCTAGACTTATGTTTATGATTTCATTATTTATGTTGTGTCCACATTCCCATGATGACTTTATAGTATCATGTTTTATCAAGCCTTATTGTTCAAGATTACAATTGTCACCCCTCTTATATTACCTTGATATTACTATTTACTCCCATGTACTAGTATACCATAATTTATTATTTTATTATTCCCTTACTGGAAATTATTTATCATCCATTTCTTATGTACATTCCCAGGTTATCCAATGCAGTTTTATAAGAATGGTGGGATTTTAGAGTCACGTTGATGAAGTTTTAAATATTTTAATTGTATTCATGTTTTGAGTTGTTATTCTATATACCAAATTTTACAATGACAATATGTTTTGTGAACTTGTTATTTTTTATTAGGTGTACCTTAATGTAATAAATGATCAATTAGGTTTTCCTAAAGATAGGGTTTTAAAAATTTTCATGTGTTTAGCTACAAGTATTACCTCGTAAAAAAATAATGAATCCAAGGATAATATGGTGATGTTATAGATGAATTTTTTATGTTATTTAATGAACCTAAATTCCCACCAGTGTTTCAATAAAAAATGGGGAAAGATAATTGAGAATAATGATGCCAAAATCCTTAAATAAAAATAGAATAAAAATATTTCAGGGGAATTTAAGAAATAGATATACAAAGAAAAATATTACAAAGGTGAATATACAGTTGATTTTAACACCTTATATGGAATTAATATTCAGATACTAAATCTAAGGAAATGTCTATTATTTAAAAACTCAAGCCCACACCAACATGAATCAACAAGAGAAAATAATTTGATCAATAAAATATTATTGGGGTCAATAATTTCCATACAAAGACATGTAGGATGAAGATGATCAAGCATGCGTCATTGTTATCCACTAAGGATCTTGACGATATAGATAAAAACCAATCCTGGGTGCTTGTGGATAGACCTAAACATAACAATATTATTGGAAAAAATGGATCATTCAAAATAAACTAAATGACTAATGTTTGGTATTTCAAAAAATATATAGACTAGTCTGTAAGGGATATGATCAAGTTGATGGACTAGATATAATGGAGACCTTTTTTTGGTAGCATGAATAGAATGTATCATATTGTTATTCATAATAGCAATGAAAACAGGTTATGAAATATTATATAACGATGTTAAAATGGGGATTTAACGGAATCCTAAAATAAGTAGTTAAAATCGAACAATATATAGACCCAAGATAAAAACTTCTTTTTCTTTTATTTGTTGATATAAATATATGTTTCATAAATAAGAACATCCCAAGGACTGATAGGATCTGGGTATTTGGAGACTAGCTACAAAATCATCTTATTTTATAATAATTGAGATCACTTATCCTTAAAGACACCATACTAAACCATCAACTGGATATATCATTAGAAAGACACATCCTCCTAACCTAGTCAGTATCAAGGAGTTCATAAGAACAAGTAATATATGATCATAAGAGAAATATTATAATATCATGAGTAAAAACAATATAACCTAAGCATGATTCAATGTATAAAATAGACGGACTTAAGGAGACAATTTATGAATAAAGAAACATAATAATAAAAACAAGGATTATATGAATTTTATATAGACCATGAATCATAAGGGAATATTTTCATAATTAAAAACATCATTTAACTATGGTACAAACATTATCATAGGATAATATTTCTTTCATGAGGCACACTATTAGTTCCCATGCAAAAAAGAAAATAAAATGTACACTAAAATACTGATCTCATGAGATATAAACTCTTAAATAATGAATTTTAAGGCTATAAAAAACCCACAAGTCTCATTTTTATAATATTACCACAAGTCCTTGGTTTATAATGGGACTTCAATTCCATTGTTTATTATGGAACCACCAAACTTTTGTCTTTATCAAAACCACCCATTCTTTGTTGATAATGGAACCACATGTGTTTCATCCATACATATACACCAATTTAAAAATAATTAACTTCTAACATCATAAATAACTTGTGGAAATAAAATTAATTTAATAAAACAAGTAAATGGAAATCATTCAAGTTTCATTGTGAACCCATAAAAAAAATTACTACAACATTTGAAAGGTATAAAATAACATCCGGAAAAAATCATTCAATACTAGAAACTTGATCAAGAAAAATAATAAAAAAATAAATGAAGAATATAGTATGAAACATGGAGCATAACTCTGTTTTAGGTAGATCATTTTGAATATATTAAAAAACAAATCTCGAATGAGATTTATGAAAATATTTTAAATTCATCATTGTTAAAGTCATTTTTATGTGTATATTTTCAAAATGAATCAATTTTTAAAATAAAAATGAGAAGAAAATATCTTATAAAAATTTAATTTATTAAAAAAAGCAATTTCTCCAAAAATAAAGATATAAAATCATTTAAAGTGGAATGTCTTGGGGAAAAAGTTAAAATAGGAAATTATATAACTCAATGAAACGAGTTTGAGTTTCCATGTACCTTAACTTTACCATTGATTCCTAGAGAAGTGATTTAATCTCTAGTGTCATAAATATATAAATATTAATTACTATTTTTAGAACATTATCAATATACATTTACAATTATATTCTCTACTAATAATTATTATATATAAAAATTATAATATGGTAATAACTTTTCAACATATGGGGTATATATATTTTACATATTGTGAACACTTTAAAATGATTATGTCAATACCTATTTTGTGATTCTATGTTAAATCATTTATCACAATGTATAGTATAAACTAAATTTATTTATATGGTTCATATATAATTCCATAAGTTTTTTAGTTAGGATACCTAATAAGGGAATACGTGTTGGAATATTTCAAGGATTTTAGATAAAAAATATGTTAATTTATTAATAAGTCAAAAAATTAATATAATATTTCATAAAACATATACCAATAATGATTTTATTATTTTATGAGAATAATATTAGTATTTATATTCCTATATTCATCCATGATATAATTTTATACCATTCTTCAAATATGTGGTTAAACTGAACCAAACATGAACATGCTATAACTTGATAGATGAGTATAGTTATGGTTGTTTTTCTTTTGATGTAATATCAAAATTACTAAAGAACACTGATATTATTTTGATTTATTTTGTATTTTGTACCATTTTTAGTTGATAAATGATGGAAAACAACACGTAAAAAACCATTCTTCATGGAAGTAGATGTCCACTCAAACAAATGATTGGCATTTTTCTTCCTTTGTGTATTGAAATGAATACATAAGTTGTTTAAAATAAATAAAAGTATATCCCATTATAATAATGATACATATCTCATCATATTGATATGGTGATTAGATATTTTTAGGAGTAATTGTAAAACATAAGATTGAGAAAATAATTACATTGAAGACTTAATCCTTCCTTGGAATACTGATGTTCCTGATTTTTGTATACATTTTCCTATATTGTATGAACTATAAAAACATGTTTTCACTAGATAAATAATATTTTATGGAACAAATGCATTATTTCAGTTTTATGGTAATTTTTAGGTGTTCTCTATCCACAGTCACAAATTAGGAGTGATAAGAATGGATATGTATATATACACATATTGTAATTTATAAACACATGTCATGTACCTTTTCCTAGAAACATATTCGATAGCGTGAGTACACAACAATGTTGCTGACCTGAGACAACACATCCTATACTCCAAGTTCACATTCTTTTTATTCCCTTTCGAAAGTGTTTTGTGGCTAAAATATAACCTACACTTCTTTTGGGGGTGGTGATAAATACTGTGTACCCCACTGGCCAAATGAAAATTTATTTAATATTGTTTGTTGGCATATTTGGCCACCTATTAGAGGAGAAATAGTGAATACCCATGTTTAGCAAAGTACATGGTGTGAACATTTGGGTAACATTCTATATTGTTAAAAAGAAATATAAATAGATAGGTATCCTCCCTCTATGCTCGAGGTTGGACATTCTTGGGAAGGTGATGTCAATCTGGAATTCAAATTTCCCCTGAATATATTTTTTGTTTTCATTTCCTATTTTTAATTCCATTTTTAGTGAAATTATACATTCCCACATTTTTACTCTTCAATATATGTTAGGGGGTTTGGTTTCTTTTCAACCCAAAAACTATGACCACAATCATAATTGGGTAGTTCCTTTATGTCTGGGTTTTAATAAAATTAGGGATTTGTTATAATGGAAATTCAAATGTGTTATTTTATTATGATATTATTCTTAAAATTACATTAATTAATTCAATTCCAAAATATCTATTGGCATCATATCAGACCAAGAATGACACCAATGGTGAAAACTGAAGGAGTTCAGTTAGAAAAATTAATGTCCGTTGGATGATACATTTACCACTCTTTTATGGGTTAAGAACACAAACATGTTTTGAGTAGATAACTACTAGATGAACAAGTTACCTTTTAAAGGAGTAATTTTCTGTTTTAATTCCAAGAAATAGTAGTTAAATTGAATCCCCATGGTAAAAATGTTAATTTATAATCTAAATACTAATGAATGAAACGTATAATAACACCTAATTGAATTGATACCCCAACACGAGGGTTATTTTTTTTATTTAACTACTTTGGTTTTAATTTAATTTTAACAAATTATTTCATAGTTTCATCTCATTTCCATATTCTATTCCTAATATATAATCGAATGAGGGTTGGTGACCTGCAATAATTCTTTACTTTTCCATTTTCCCTATGGGATTGACCCTCACTGCAACTAACAACCTATTTAGTCATTTTAAAAGAAAATAAATAAATTCTTCCAATTTTCTACACTTCATGAAAGGTATAGTAAAATTTAGAATCCATTTTTGGGGATAGATGGAACGAATTGGTGAAATATGAGTTAATATTGATTTAACCAAATTTTATATTTCTTTTCTTAAGTATTTCAATTAGAACCTTAACCCTACATCCCATGGTTTATTTCTGAGTTAGGGAATGATACAATCTACCTAGAGAGGATTTCTATCTGCCTGATCCAACAGTATTGTATTCCTACCCATAAGAGTATTATCCGTAAATATATAATGGGTTTTATTGTGGTGATAATCATGTACATTATTTACCCCAACCATCTATTATTCTCTTCCAGAACCATCTTCGGGTAATACCTAAAAGTTATTATCAATGATGGAGGCCTTTAACACAATCCAGTAGGATTAAACTAAATGGTTTTCCAGTCTCTGAAGTATGGTATAACATATCTCTATGATAATTTCAAATTTGGATATTATGGTTGACTCTAAGGCTAGGTGTTCTATGTTATTTTCAACTAAGGAGACTTGTGTTTATGTGGTCCCCACCTATCCTTCATTTGAAATTTCAGAAAATAATTTTCGAAACACAAATTATGAATATTGGGACACATCACATCAATTTTATACTCAATTAGACAACTTATTTATTTCTAACCCCTCAATTGATCATTTACATGCTTTGTAGGACTCCAGTGATTATTTATAGGTCTTTACCATTGTAAAGGAGGAACCTCATGCAGTGGGGGATGTATAAGGTCATAATAAGGAAAAATTGCACCTTCGATATATTTTGGTCATGGGGTAGGGTTACTATTGTCCCCCACCCAAAACACTAGAAGATAAGGAATACTAGATAAAACATGAGGGTGCCAGACACATGTGGTAGTCTTCGATGTCAAAACCAAATCAGCCTTATGATTATAGGTAATTACCCCTCAATCAGGTCAAGCCAATGTCCTAAAAATAATGCGTATACTAAGAGTAAACCTAGTTACCTGTCTATCTTAGTTTTTTCTATTTTTAATAAACAAATTGGGTGTACATATTTTCCACAGGTCGTGTACTACTTCTTTCTTTTTGACACTACTTTCATAAGAGTAAAATGTGTCTACATGACATGTGTTCCACCTTAAATGGATTTTACTTTTAGTTTTAGTATATATTATTTTATAAATATTTTTATAATTAAATATTATATATTTTAATAAATATGAATGGATCATGTCCAGATGGAAAGGCTCCTGAAATGTATCTAAACTGTCAATGGATTGAATCGCTCTGCACCTATCATTGGTACATGATTCATTCTTTTTGGTTCAATATTTTATGTAAATGATGTGTGAGAGTTTTCAAAACATAAAAAATACCTTTTCAAAACAAAATAAAACCTCTGGTGGGACTAAATTAGCTAGTAGGGTCATAGATTATGCATCCAAAACACCTAGGTTTATGTCATTCGAATAGGTTCAGTTCAATCATTTTTCACTTAAATAAATCCACACATCATATGCTTTAGTAGACATTGTGTGAGTCATGTTTAACAAAATATCAAAATGTTTTAAAAAATAAGAAATAATTTGATGGTGATTTTTGATGATTGGAAGGGTCTTCACCGATGGTTTCACACAGCGGAGTTCTAACTTAGATAATCTCCCCACATCATCCAAATCCATGAAAAATTAAAACCACACCATTTGAATTATTATTTCCACTATATAATACTTACCTTATTCTTTAAATATTTAAAGTTAATAAACATGTCATGAACTACAACCTTACCTATAGTGGTTAAGGGATTGCATTCGGATTGACTGGTAGTTAGTTTGAATTGCACCCCAAGCACCGGACCAAAGGTTGCAATTCCTATTTTTGAATTATATAAAACACATCATGTTTTATATGGTACACTTTTTGTATAGGTTTAATATTAATTTGTGAATATGTTTATTTATTTATTGTTTTAATTATTTAATAATTATTATTTTATGGGTTTTTATAATAATTATAAATATTTTTACATAAAATCATACAAGGAATGTAGGAATATATACACTTCATTTACCCTAGCTATAAAATATAGGAACCCTAATCAGGTTGAGTCTATGTCACACCCCTTATTGTTTTCTTCTCCTGAAGAATCACCCATACACCGCTTCACCTCCTCATCTTCAATACATCTATTTCATTCATTCATGCCACAAAATCTACCCAATTTCTATCCTTGGTCTGGCTATGTTGCTTCTTTCACTCACTTTCATTATTTTATAACTGGTTATGGGGACTTTGTAATTAGGATACACGTTCATCTGAACCTAGCAGTATAAGGATTCAACTAATGAACATAATTCATGTACTATATGTACACAACCACACACTCTCTTTCCCTAATTTCAAAAACACAAAGCACATAAGTTCAATACACACCACGTGCAGTACCACTACACAAGTTCGATAAAGAAACCATGTTATGATACCCACACAGCTAGACATCCCATATAACAAGAACAACATTTTTGTTCTTCACATCCTCTACCAATTTCTGAGTGAACTTGTCCATGTCATGGGTGTCAATAGGTTGTATTCCCATGTTCTATAGCATGCCGTGTACTATCAAAATCATGACTTATTTATTATTTTCATCTCTACTTTGGATGAGTACATACATGAGAACATACACAACCATCTCCCCTAGTCTTTACGCATGGCGTCTACACTTTTATACATGTTGTTTCCTTCTTGTATCGTGAATATATGTCTGGTCAGCGTGTTTATCAAAATGACACAGATTCACCACCTTTCTCCATTACATTCAATGTACTATGGATCGAAATGTTGTGTTCTTTATATCATAGGGTTTACCAATTTTCTTCTTCATTTAATTTTATTTTCATTAGTTCATTTTTTTATATTTCAGTTACGGAAGACATGGACAAAGCTAGTGGTAACTAACCCATACCAGCCATAGTTTGGGGTGGACTACATGTTGGATTTAACTTCATCCACCCGCTACACCTTTAGAGATAGATATCCCAATGGCAAGCCCCCATCATTGGGGATGATGTCTCCAATCCCACCAATACTGACATCTTCGAAATCCACTTCTATCCAAATGGGGGAAATAACATCGACTTCCATTGCTACCGAGTTCCCTTATACAAAAACTCATGCTGCTAGCATTCCGCCCTTAGGGGCCACTGTGACCAGTTCCATTGCTGTGATGACTTCATAAACAACTAAGGTGGTTGTTAGTTCCCCTCCACCCATTACCAATTCTGTAGGCCCTTCCATTATAGAAAGACCATCTTCCTCCACAACTAAGGCACCACCACAGCCAGCACCGACAGTAGTGTAACCCCCAAAAATAGATATCTTTCGTCTTATATGAGTGTCATCCTATAATATATTGGTCTTATATATTTTCACACCGCACCATCCAGTGGAATAGTAGATTCTTGGACACTACCGTTCCACACGGACTAGGGGTTTTTAAGGATATAGAGGATCTTGTTAGCCACATGTATTTGATAGAGACACTCCAATTCAGTAGTTTGACATTTCATGATTAATTTTATGATTTTGGTGCTACTTTCGAGTTCAACGGGACTGCATACCCCCAAAATCCCATCGATATGGATACTCTAGTCATATTGAGACTGGTTAGACATCACTATACATTGTCCATGGAAATATTTGGCCAAGGGTGTGACTTTTACCCCCATCCAGCCACACCACCCCCTATTGCTACCCTGACCTGACTAGAGTGATCTGACCTCATATCCATGTGATGGGAGATTGCTTGAACTGACTATAAGTATACCCCCACCTCCCATATGAGAAATATCATTATTTTCCCTCCCCTCCATTTCATCCATCACAACTTCAGTTTTGCCCTCTATTCACACAATGAGGAAATGGGTGTCATGACCGACTATGAAATGGGGCTCCTCAGTTGCATCATCCTGTATGATTACCTTATCCTCCCTTATTTTCCACCTCATATTTCTACTCTATGATCCAAGATGATCAAGGAAAAATAATGGGGGATTTTTTTCCACCAGATTGGCATACCATTTGGGGGTGTTTGATCCCCCCCACACAATCACTTAGGATCTCCCTAGTATATGTATATATTCATGATTATCCGCATGAGGATGGTTCATCATTAGAGAGATGGATTTGAGCTCATACAGGATGCCTCAACTCATACTAGGGAAAGATATGACCCATATTCCCTTGATGGGGATACTGATCAGGTACCACCACCTCCCCCAGTAGATATTCTTTCCCCACCCATTCCTACTTCCTCCTCCTATCCCTCCTCTTGCACCATTCCATCCTCTTCTGGACCATCAAAATCCCTACCTCCACATTCACCCTCGACTGATCACCCCATATCCCTTTTCCTAAACACCATGGAGCACAACCATGATCTTATAGAACATTGGTTGGACAAGATAGAGTATAGGATGGTCCTTATTCTTTGTTTTATTCGGAACCTAGCCATTCAGTTTACCCCAGTGCTTGCTCCTCCATCAGTTCCTCAACCATCAACAGCACAAACACCAATCACTACACTATACATGTATTTTGTGACTCTCTATACTACTAGACCAGATTCTACTTCTATTATTATAGCTAGCGATGTAGCAGTCATGCCTACTACTCAGAGTGAGGCCCTCGTCCCTCTATCGTCTACTATAGATGCCCCTATTTTTCTAGATCCATTGGTTTTTGATGATTACTCTTTCAAGGAGGCCCATTGATAGAGTTTTCACACCTATTCCAATATATATATATATATGTATATATTGTTCTATTTTTGTTTAGTGATGGTTTGTGTGCATGCATAATTCTTTTTCCATTTCATCGACAGTCATAGGTACTCAAGAGAAATACGGGTTTCTCAATTTGACATAATTCTAAATTTTTGATCTCGACATGAGGGAAGTATTCTTTTAGTGTATATTTTCCTTACATTTTTTGAATTACGTATTTCAATTCCCACCTCTCCCTATCCCACTTTTTTTTTCCCACATCCTTTTCTCTTTCATAGTGTTGCACATATGGGACCATATGAAATATTATGTGTGGGGGTGAATCTCTGACTACACTAGCCTTTGTCCTTAAACCGACTGAGGAGATTTCATTAATAGATTAAATATTTTATGTTGTTGAATTTCTTTGATTAATTATAATTATTAATAATAAAAACATAGATGGAAATTAAAAAATTTGCATGATTATTTTAATTTAAATATATTATAAGATGATTGGAAATATAATTTCATTATTGATTTTAGTTCTTAGACAATTAAAAGTATTAAATTTCTCATTTTTATTTATGTCTTGACCTGATTGACACATTTTTATCAAAATTTATTAGGGGAATTCTAAACCATTTTACAAAATTCTTCCTTATAATCTGTTTCTTGAGAGATTATTGGGATATTCAGAACTACCTCAACATGCGAATCTTTCAATTTAAAACATTACAATTTTTTAATAAAATTAAAATTATTGAGTCATTTGATTGATAATTTTATCCTCTCTGAATTCAAGACAAACCCTAAATACGATCTTTCTGAATCCATTAGAAACCATTAACTACCTTGATAGGAAGCCACATTACAAACCTATTTATCCTTCCTACCCTAATTAAATTTTAAATTTTCATGATAATACATTTGAGATTATAAGATCCAATTTGGATATTCATGTAAAATTTTGGTGAGAAACCATTAAATTAAGTGTTGGGGGAGTGTATAGCTTTTTCGTTTGGAAAAAGGGTTCTAGAACCACTATTACGTTTATTTGTAGTGAACCCTATTAATTAAATGTTGTAAAATTTAAATGACTGTCTAATTTCATTCAATATACATATTGATGGTTTGTGAACCCATTTTGGAAATGGAATATCATGGTGAAAGAGATATTTGGGAGTTCTTATTTGGGGAGGCATTTTCATTAAGCCATATTTTTTAATACCATTATTTATTATTTAAGAATTCATCCTCCTTTTTCATGCTTATGGAATTTTTATTCCCATTTTAACCTTCCTAACCAAAGACTATAAATCATTTGAACCTTTTTGAAATGCCTCATGACATTTTTGATTTGAATTATATATGGAAAATTAGAATAATTCCAAGCCTATCGATAGAGTGCATATGCTTGAGATTTAGAATAACTCTGTCTAAATGATCTTTAGTGATGAGTGTGCTAATTTTTTGTCTAGTAAATCATCCAGTGGAATGTGTATTTATTAAATATTAAAAAGTATGTATAAAACATTATGAAAATAATTAATTGAATTATAAATACAGAATGATAAAATATCTTTAAAATTGAAATATGTTTTGGTCATTTTAAGATCCCATATTATGGCTATAGTATTTATACATATAATTAGTTTAATTCTTCTCTTTTTAGAGTTTGGATTATTTTAGTCAGATGCTGGGATTTTACTCTAGGGAAAACAAACGACTATGTGTTGGGTAGTTTGATGTGACTGATTTTCATATACCTTTTCATACATTTTATGAGGTATAATCACTTTTTTTTCATCAGATACATATTATTTTATAGAAAAAATGAATTTTTTGGAATTCATGTTAATTTTTAGGTGTTTTCCATACAATGTCCCCAATCAGGAGTGATCATAATTAAAATGATGATATATATGGAATGCACTTTATAAACACATAGCGGTTACCATCACCCAGACACGAATCAACCAACCTAAGTACATGCCCATATAGCCGACCAGAGATAACACACCGTATACACCATGTTCACACATCGTGTATACAGTTTTAGATGTGGTTGGGGGATAGAATATAAACTACATTCAATGTGGGGAGACCCTACATGCCTTTTCCCCAACAAACTGACCAAAACCTCATTGAAGGTCATTAGGCTGTAGGTTATCCACCTACTAGTGAAGAAACTGAGAATGACTAATATGACCTAAGAATATGATCTGTATATTAGGGTACATGCCATGTAGTATAAAAAACTATAAATAGGGAGGCAGACCCCCAAGCTCATGGTTGGACATTCATGGTGAGGTATTACCCCTCTACCATTCAAATTTCCCCCAAATCCAATTTGAGTTTTTATTTTCAGTTTTCAATTTTGTTTTTAGTGTAAAATTTTCCCCTCATTTCCTATAATATCCATGGTAGGATTTGATCTTATGCTCAACCGACACACTTTGATCATTATCAAAAGTGGATAGTTCCATTGTGTTGGGATTGTAATAAAATGACAGACTTGTTGTAATTGAAATAACGAAGTGTTGTTTTATTATGATCTTTTTCGTAAAATTCCATTAATGAATTCATTTCCAAAATCACCATTATTGTCGTATCAGAACAAGAATGTAACCAATGGATATAACTAATGGAGTTTCATTAGGAAAATTCATGTCGATTGGATGAGTAAGTTTCCACTATTTTAGGGTTTAAGAACATAATTTCATTTTGAGTAGTAAAAAACCAGATCAAGGAGTTATCCTTTAAATGGTATAATGTTTTTTTTTCAAACCAAGAAACAACAGTTAAATTTAATTCCTATGGTAAACATATTCATTTAAAATCTTAATTATATAGAATGAAATTTATAATAAACTGTAAATTAATTGAAAATAAGGAACGTTTGTTCTCTGTTTATTATTTAATATCTTATAATTTAATTTATTTTTTGGAAATTATCACTGTTTTATGTTGTTCTTTTCTTCCATTATATTTAGATAATAAACTAAGTCTTGCTGACCCCCTCTTATTCATTTATTTTTTGTTTTCCTTATGGGATCAACTATAATATTCACTAACTATATAGTCAGTCAGTTTAGAAGGGAAAAAAATAAATTCTTCTAGTTTTCCACACCTCACAATTTGAGTACAAAAATACTCCTTGGAATTGAAGGGCTTTATAACACTTTGAGATTTTATGATATTTTTATATTTAAATGTACTTAATCTATTCGATTACTGGTAATACATGCAACCTCGAGTTTAAATGAACTATAATATAATATACTGTTATTATATTTCAATTAAATTATTTATTTTAATAGGAACAAAATTAGAATATGTATATGGATTTTAGATAAAGAAAATATAATTTTTAATAAAGTATTTATATGTTTGAAAAAGATACATTTTCCATAAAATGGAATTTATTTAATTTTATGATAAATTAATATAATTATTTTTTTTATCACTTTAGAAAACTTATTAGACCAAATTAATTTTTTTTAAATCAATATGCCAAAATTAACATAGATTTATTTTTTTATAAATTTCAAAAAATATTAAATTGTCAATGAATAGTGAAAATACTGATTTTTATCGAAAATTGACTTTTCATTTTAAGAATTTAAAATGTTTCATTTTATTTAAAAATGTTTTTAAAATTTAATTTTTTAAAATTTTTATTATTAATAAAATTTTGGTCAATGTAATAAATTTTATGTTGAATTTTGAAATAAATATTTTTTTACGTATTAAAACATTTTCTTTAGAAAAAACTATTTTTCATCGAATTATCTGCATTAATATTTAAATAAATTATAAAAGTATTTTTATTTTATTCGATAAAATGGATTACATATTTATAATAATCATAATCTATACTATTTTATAATGTAAAATTCAATTTTGGCCGTAATAAATAATAAAAACATTAGAAATTGATTACTATAGTTAATGATAAAACCGGTTTACTAGGGGGTAGGTAAACTAAAGAGATAATGGTTAAAATAACATAAATAATTTTTTAAATGTTATTTTTTGTACATATATATACACTATATCATCTAATATTTTGTATATATCTATTTTTTAATAAATTTTTAATGAATAATTCATTAATATATTTTATTCTCTTCAAATGTTTCTTGTGGGTCCCCTCCCCCAATTATAAAGGTACATCCACTATCCTCTCCTCTCAAAACTAAAATATAATTTTTTTCGTCCATGAAATACTAAAACACTTTCCATACATCCCTCCATGTGGCATAGTTTCCCAAGTCCAATAAAAAAACAATCCTAGTAAGGCTTTACGTATAATCCTAAAGAGGTTATTTGAAGAACATGTATAACTCTTAACCATGAATTATCATTTTAATTCATCTTATACCTCCATAAAATATTCCTTAAACATTTTAAAATAATAAAAATAGTATATTCCATGAACTGTTATTTTATTATATTAATTGAATAACTTATATCCATCTCTTCTCCCATCAAATTGTAGACTAATCTGCCGATTGTGTGTACTGCAGACTACCGCTTCATGAACCCATGTAATATTCGTTCCATCACTACATATAATAGTTGGATATAATGATTTATTTAAAGTATATATATATATATATATATGATATTAATGGTATAAATATACATAAATAATTATAATATCATATATACCTTCATACCTCTATATCTTTTGTAAAATGATAATGTCGCTCATGTATACTTGTAGACCACCACCTCCATGAACGAACATGATTCATTTTTCATTTTATTTTAACAAAGATTGTAATATGGGAATATTAAATAAATAAATATGATATATATGATATGAAAATAATTATTTAAATGTAAATTAATATTATTATATCTTTTTTTCATTCATTAAAAAATGAAAACAATGTTCATGCAAACGTGCGGCTGACCATCTCCATGAACGATGTAATTCACTTTTATATCTATAAATATTACGGATGAAATTAAATATTTATATAATAAACATAAATTTTATATATATAATGATTAAAATTATTTATATTATGGTATTATAATCATTATACATGTAAAAAAACTACCAAATGAAAATATACTTGAAAAATGAAGTTGTTATCTCCCGGAAAAGTGACTTTAATTAATAATTGTTAATAAACATATTGTAAAAGGTTAAACTTAAAGTCATATATAGAATTATATATATGATTATGTGCCTTTAATATATTTTTAATGCATATATATTTATTATATATGTGGTTTGAACTTGTATGGATAAATTCCTACGTGATGTTATAGTTTTATATTACAGTTTGTTTATCAGGATTATTTATGATTTTATTTCAGATGATGATGTCCCATATTCTAAATTTAAATAAAATCATGAATTATCTTCACATATGTTTATTTATGTATAAAAATTTTTTATTATAATTTTCCTCTTTTCATTAACATAGGATATCAAATAAATATTTCTAAGGAAAATAATGTTTTTTTCTCTCTTTGGTTGAAAGTCATTTTTCTCTCATATCCATTTTTATAAAAAAACATTTTTAGGTAATTTTTTTATATTTAAATATTATTATTTAAGGTAAAATCTACTATTTAATAATATTTGAAAAAAAATTTACTCTTAAATATTTGATTTCAAATATAAAATGGTCCTGTTCACACGAAATATTCTAAGTAATTTTTATGGGTATTTTAATCTAAGATGACATAATTTTAGGTTACTTATGATTTAAAAAGGATATGACCCAATAATTATATCCTAATTATTTCTATGGATGGATCATGATTATGATTATAAAATATTTATGATTCCCATTCCATTTTCATGGTTTAATCCATGATAAAAATAATTATCAAACCTGTTTCTTTTCCATGAGTTATGATATGAGGAATGATTTATTATCTATCCAAAACATTTTTTTGATTTTCATTATATGATGAGTGACACATATTTATATATTCCTCCAATTCAATAAATTAATATTAATATCTTTTATGTTAAATATAATTTAAATATGGAGTGAACCTAGTTCAATAAGGTACTTTGTCAACTATGATAGTGTTTTGTGGGAACCTTAACTACAATGATGATTTGGGGAGTGAAATCAATCCACTATTATAGTATTGTAAATCATACTTGAATACTATGTAAATTAATTTATATGCTTATATGAATTCAAAAAATCTATGTCTTATTACAATGTTTTACTCTAATGGATAAAGTTCATTAATTCATTTATGATTATTTCCTTACAAAATGGAATTATTTATTCCATGACTCGATATTTTGATCAATGATATGCAGGGTATGATTTTCTTTTTTAATGATCATGTTCTCATACCCTTATGATATTGTACTATTTAAATTATTATTAACATGTTCATTGTTTACACTTACTGATCATTTTAGATTACCCTTTAATATAATTTTTTATATATCCATGTTTACTAGGACACTAGACCTATATGATTATGGTGTATATCATTATGTTATGTATTCTATATCAATATGATAGGTTATGGTTTCTATGTATAAAATGCATTTATCATTATATTTTGTATAATAGAAAGTTTTAGTAACCTTTAGAAACTAGGATGTTAAAAAATTATTAAGAACCCTTAGGTTGATCTCATGCATAGAAGAATCTCTTTAATAATGGTAAAGAAATTTGTGTGGTTTCCTTAGAAAATTATCCTCTTATAGATTCTACAAGTAGATGTTGTTTTAGCATAGAGGGATATAGGGGTAATATCTCCCAAAATAGTTAGTTGAGTATATCCCATCCATCAATCTGGCGCATTTTGAGTGTTCCCTTACTTTACACCTAGTTTGATTTTCCTAATAGATATTCATAGGTTAATTCCCATATTATTTACAAACCATCCTAATATATTTGAATTAATGGTGATCCAAAATGACTTAAGATAAACTAAATTTTTCATAAATTGAAAAAAAGGTGACATGATTTAGAAATCCTATGAATGATTTTTCATGACGGGTCACTTTTACCAATGATCCCTGACTGTCATGATTACCATTCCCGTTTTACAACGAGATTTATGGTCGAATGATAATGATGAGGTGGTTATATGTATGCTAAAATATTGAAGAACCCTATATAATTATAGTTAGATGAATTCTAATATATAAGTAAAAGTACCAAGGAATCTTAATTCATATTATTGAGGTTTGGAGTTAGAAATATTAGTGAAAATCCCCATTGGTATAATGATCACATCTAAAGTATATGATTCATCTCTAATTTATGTTTATGGAAATGCAATTCCTGTAAATCTTTTTATTTTACTTCTTGTTAAATTTAATGTTATCTAAGTAATTTATTTCCTTTTATACTTAATTTCCACATCAATTAAGAAGGGAAATAGGTTACATTTTATATTCTAGGCCAACCTATGTACTTCTATTTGTGAAATGAAAAATATGAACATATGATGGAAATAATATCCATTATATGGATATTAATTACAATTAAAAATGGGTGTCTATCACATATGGTTGGGGATAAACTCTACATTGATGACATGAATATTATTAAAGAGTTTTTTAATGTCTCTTGATAAGAGTTTCCAGGTATTAAATTGACTCATGAAGTTTATTTCTCTATATAACTCACACTAGGTGATACAAATATTTTAAAGACTGTATATAAAATATCCCAATTGATTTTTAATATATAAGGAAAAAACTATTTGATAATATTGAAAATGGATTTATTCATAAAATTTTATCACCTAGGTGCACACTTATTCATTTTGTGAAGAAATATTTATCTTTGAGACTCCATAATTATTATTAAGAACATAAAAATATCAAAATAAATAATTAGTATACTCTAACTAAAATCAATGACTTCTTTGTTAAACTACATAGATATATATAATTTTCAATGATTTACCTTTTTTGGATATCATCAATTGAGGGTCAGGAAGGAGGATGTGTCCATGAAAAAATTATATATAATTTCATATACACTATGAATTTATATGGATTCTATCTGGTCTTCCCAATTAAACTCCCTTATTCATGGATTTAATGAATAGATTTTACTCTCATATCCTCCTTGGGAACTATTTTTTATTTTCATAGGTCATCTTTTGGGGCATAGGTGAAGCCAATGTATTTTAGTTTTTAGTGATTCTTACTAACACCTTGGGCATGACATTTAGAGTTGGAGCATGGAATTGTTTGGGTATTGGTTTTCATGATGTATTGATAATTTCTTTATTTTGTATTTTTATGTTTCATTTATGTTGTAACTCTTTTATGGTTTTTGATTATTGTGTATATTTCGGTTTAATTTTTTTTCATGAATCATATAGACTATTGGATGTTTATTGTTTAGGTTTTATAAGAATATTATCTTTTAAAAGGTAAAATTATCCCCACATGTTCTTAATGCCCTTGGAAATTATTTATAGTCTTTAGTGTCTTGGGGATGTATCCAAAGGCTAGTAGCACCGATCACTCATTAATAAAATGTGGATGGTGAGATATTTCCGCATAGATATATATAAATATCTTTTTCAACGTCCTATCAATGTGGATATAAAATTATAAACTCCCATTATTCTCATGTTTTCGGGGAAAATAATAGAAAATATGAGTTTTAAGGATACTCAACTAATGAAACCTATATAGGAAATAATATTGACCTTCCTATAGGATGAAAATTAGGGAGGAATCATTGTGTAAATTACCTTAACTTTGGAAGTAAATTATTTATGTGTGAAAGAGTATATTATTGATCACATGGATGTTGAAGATATATGAATAATCCATCAAATGATATGGATAAAAATAAAGTTCATCCAAATGATCCACCCTCTCCATAATGGTTTATTTATTTGTAGAATGATAATTATTCTAACTAATTAACCAATAAAAGGTTTACCAATGAAAATATATGTCAATAAAATCCTAGCACAAGGGATAAATTTAAAACCTATGCAATGAAATATCATAATGTGGGTCACAAAAATGATGTGGTGGATGGTATTACCATACTCCACTTAAGAAATGTAAATATATTATTTGATTATAGTTTTACACACTCATTAATTTCTAGAAATATTTATAAGATCCTCAAGTCACCATTCTAACATCAAAAGAATTAATTTTCACTGAAAACTTTTAATAGTGTATAGAGTGTATCTGAATTCTACAACTCTTTATTTACAGAAGTTTGAGGTAATGTTCTTCCTATAAATCTTATTATTCCCCCTTTAGTCAAATTTAATGTTAATTAATGAATGTATTGTCTCTCTCTATATAAATATAATACCAATTTCTGTGATACTGAAATAAAATTTAATATTCCAAGTCAACCCATTCTCTTATATTTATGTAAGATAAAATAAAAACTCCCATGGGAATTTACTTCCCATAGTTAGGTTTCTTACATAGAAATGACGGATATATAGCTCAAATTGTTGGGAAAAAACAAATATTGGAGACATATATATTGTTCAGGAATATTATTATGTTATTCTAAAAGTGTTTTTTTGGTTATCCACCTGATTTAGAGGTAGTTTTATATATAAATCATACATGGTGTTTTGTGTATATGAAAAACAACACATAGAATGGCCCATATTGTGTAGTAAAAATCCAAGAAACAACGAAATGGGAACCTAGAAAAGGATTTAATATTCACGATTGTTTCAGTATGGTGAGCACCTGTTCCATCTTATTTGTGAATAAGGATGGATAAATTCATCTATTTATTGATTATCATGAACTTGATAATATCATGATAAAGAACAAGTATCACCAACTCTGTATTGATGACTTGTTCAGTCAACAATTAATAATTCAAAACATCACGAAAATTAACCTTTAATATGGATATCATTAATTATGGGGGGGATATATTAAGGACAACACTTAGAATAAGTTAAAGAAATTATGAATTCATTTTGATTTCAATTGAACATTCAAATACCATTGATATGGTAGTATTTATGGATTATACTCTCAAATATTACATGATCACGGAATAGAATGAAAATCATTTTAGGATTGTGTTAATGTCTTTTAGAAAGGATAGACAAAATTATAAATTTAGAAATAATTAATTTTGGATATGTAATTTCACATTAATGGAGAATTTAATCACAAGAAAATTTATATCTATGAATATTTAAATGATAAAGGTAATTGAATAATGGATTTAACCAACTAATCCAACTGAGATTAATAGTTTAATTGCATTTTAGGGATAGGAAAAATTCTTTATGAGAAAATTTTAATGTTTTTTAAATAATCAAAATAGGTCAATAGGGAAGAGATTGAAGTTCCATTAAAAAAATTACTTTTAATAAATTTTTAATCAGCTAATGAAAAGGTTAGTCATTGTACCTATACCCATACTACAACTCAGTATAGGGTGTTTCGTGATATACGTCAACACATTAATGAATATATTGATATGTGTGACATTCTTGACCAAATTCAATGATAAGTAAATAATCTAGAGGTCTATAAGGACTCAAACATGCCTCCTTATATGATATCGGTTGTCAAGTAGGAGCGAATATGTATGGTTGTATGGTGTAAAAACTGTTACCTATTTTTAGAGTGAAACTCTATAGAAAAAAATGCACCACAACCCAGAAAGATAATAAATAATGCACACATAAGGCCATAAATTAGTAATATATATTGATGATCTCTTAGTGGTGAAAAGTATAAGTTAAGTGTGTAAAATAAGCAGTCATCCAATAAGTACAAGGTTATGAAAAAATATAAAAATACTAGAAAATAATAAACTCTATAAGAATATCAAGTCCCAACATTTTTATTTTCTCCTATTCTCCCATCCTAAGACATTTACAAGTGTCTACAATAGAGAACCTTCCATTTTCCTCTTAACAATCAATAAATTATGATTGGATACTAAATAACTACTTAAAATTGTGTGAGAAAATCTTAGTCAGCCACCACCATTGATCCCTAATAAAAAAATTAGTTTTTGAATATAAAATATAATATTGTAATAGCATAATAAATTTATATTATTGACGTAAAGTAAATATGGTCAATCATGGGAACCTTATGGGAATGTGGGCCATCTCTACCTAATTCAACATAATTTGAATGTCTTTTATCATGTGACATAGAAAATAGTTCAAGGAAACTGATACATAAATCCATGTATGTTTAGCTATTATTTTTTGACAGGAATCTAACGTATGAGCCCTCAGAATTCTTCTCATGATATTTTCTCCCTAAAATAAATAATTATTTCCTCCCCTTTTTAGGTTAGGTCATGATTATAATCGATGTGTTTGACCATAGAGGGCATGACATGGATCCTAGAGTATTATCCCAACCATTATAGTTTTTCCAAAAATCAAATAAATTTTTGATGAACATTAATGAAATTCATTAGAGTAAGACACTAACCCAATCAATGGTGGATTCACCACTTTGTATTCACAACACTAAATTAATTGGTATCCTATAAGTATTTTCAAGTCAGTATAAAGGGTATACTTTAAGGCTTTCATGAATGAATTACACACATGAAACTATGTGACTGAGTCACATAATTAGTAACCATGAATTCCATGATAAAATTTCATAAGGACAAATAAAATTATTCCTGTAAATTAATTTATCATAATTAAATCACAAGAAAGAAACCATCTTCCATGATTCTCTAAGGAATACCCATATCATCACATAACGTAATTAATATATTACTTTTTGTTTTATATACCATTTATGAGGTCCAATATCTTTATTTTTTCCATGACACCCTACGTGATTGATTATTTTTAAGTACCCCAAAACATACTGATGGTCCATATAAATAATTACCACTATAAGTTACACACCAAAGACACTTTAAGGAGTGGTTGGGTGATATGGAGGATAAATTAGTTTTTTTCTAAAAATATAACCCCAAAAAACCCTAATGGGAGTTTTAAAACACATTAAGAATTCATTTTAGGGGTTTTAGACGAAACTCACACTAAAGGGTAGTTTGGGTTTATGTTTTCAGAAAACACTGCGGTTTGGGTGGGCCTTCATATATCAATGTAAGGATTTTGATGAAAAATTAAAAGAATATATCTTTTAAGGTAAACTCATAGGAAATATGTTTTCTAGAAGAACTAAAATTTTTATAAATGGTGATATTTTTAGAGAAAGTAATATAGATCATCTACATTGGGCCTACAGAATAATAATTGTTTAGTATTGACCTAATATTTGATCTAGAATGAGGGAAAATCATGAACCAAAAAAAATAAATCAATAAATGTTATTTATGTTTAACATAGTTTAAGCAAGTTAATATAGAAGAAATAGTGGGAAAAGGCAGTAATATATTGATAGAGATATTGAGATATATATAACATGGTACGTGGAATAATAAATTGAGGTTAAAAAAGGGTGATCCACCCGAAATATCAAGTGCAAGAGGAGATTTTCCCTAAGTTTTATTGTGTGCAAATGAGGGGAGGAAGACCCAAAATTATATTTAAGCGGTAAGTGGTAAAAAGATATTTTTACCCATTTTTTAATGGGGCACATTGATTGGCCACTCTATTGGCCAAACTATGCACCAAATGAGTGACCATTATTTCTAAAAAAACCCACCCACCAATATAATTAGTTAAATAGTTAAATAAACCATGTGAAAAAATTCAATGTGAACCAATAATAATTTATTGTTTTTAGGTTTTAGTGGGCCTCTTCTAAATGTGTTACAAACCTTGATCCTCTGCATTTTCAAACTATTTGTTTATGGTTCATGACTAAAGAAGATTGTGAACAAACAATGTGCCCTATTCTATAACCTAAAAAACAATATTTTCATCCCTAAAACAATCTTGATGCTCTTAAAACATCCCATATAACCTTGTAATCCTCCATTAAGGTAAAATTTTATAAATTAAGATAAAATATTCCTCAAAGAAGAATCAGGATCTTACAACCTCGAATCCTTAAAACATGTTTTCCTTGAGTTGTGTTACTAAGGGTTGTTGAGCTACATCTATGAATTGAAATGGTCATTGAGAAAATATATCATACTCCCATTACCAAATATCATTATTGATATGTTTTCTCTTATAAGAAACATGTACCAATGGAACTATTCATCGATGGATATTCTTCATTATATGATCAATGATATGAATTACACACACCTAAAAAAGAAGAATCATCCTCTAATTCAATTTCCTCGAGATTAAAAAATGAGATGGGTTGGGGTAGTAAAAATAGTGATGAAACATTTTTATGAAATCAATTATATAACTATATCAATGTGGAAGATCCAATTTACAAGCTATCATATCAACCCTCTCCAAGATATCGAATGTCCTGGTGATTCTAGGTTCTAGCTTACCTGGCCTCTGAATCTGTCAATGACATAATATAAGAGAATCTTGTAAAAAGAGATGATCCTCCACCTCAAAATCCATAGGTCAATGATGTTCATCGACATAATAATTTAACCAATACTAAAATATTTCCATAAATTTCAAGACTAGTTTCACGTTCTTCGATTTATCATAAATGAGACTTAATCTTCATTGCATTTATTCCACAACCTCTAACTATCATAGAGGTGAACTGAACGATATACCATATATTCCCATTGGGTTCCACATAAATTATCACATGAAATGAGTTATTATAATATAAATTATTATGATGAAACTGTTTATAACAAGATTCTATAAAATCTCGTACAAATTCTCGTAGCATATCCTTAATACTTATATAGTATTCTTGGACATTCCATTGGAAAGGGGGTGATAAGTTGTACTCACGAGTAACTATGAACGAAGATAATTATAAAAACCTTACCAAATCAATTATGTAAACTAACGTTCTATATCTGATTCAATGGTATGTAGAACCCCATGAATACTTGTGATATACTAGACATACTATTTCCCAATCCAGTCCACTAAGAAGGTATCCTCGATAGGTAAGAAATGGGAATCATTTTCTATTTTCCAAAATTCCCCCAACTACTTTAGTTCCTTGAGGATACTTTGATATCACTATCCTGAAGTCTATGTTTATTTCATCCCATTTATTTTCTGGTATGTGTAATGGATGAAAATTCCCATTAAGATACCATTATTCATCCCTCACCTGCTGATATGTGGAACCCCATGTGATAAAGCCTTCTATTTACTTCTTCATCCCTAGACAACAGTACTAGAGGTATAAAAAGCAATATATATTTGTGAGTTAGGGATACACTTCCCACTTAAAATCATGTGATTCAGGCATCTGTTTCTCTTATATTCCTATAGGGACTGAAAAATTATAATGGAAATAGGAAATATCAGCCCCATCAATAAAACCACATAGAAATGGATTTGTAATGTAAATATTATACATTAAAGCTAATTAGATAGGATCATAAATTTTTATCATCTTTATTCAAATAAAATGTAATGGAACCACTAATATTTAAACATGGATAGGTTTTTTCCTAACACTCTTAAACATAAAGATGCATTTTAGTAAATAGATCACTTAGCTTCCACTTGCTACTAGATTCTCAAGGATCTTAAACCCAAGTCTTTAATCTCAAAGAATCTATAATAACATTTACTATTCATCTCATATATGTGATCTCATAATTGACAGATAGAAGATATCAATCCAATGTCTAATTCTAGAGGTTTAGGTCCCATCAAGGAGATATATATTTGAGTCTCTTATGGTATATTTATTCATTGAATCTATAATTTTTATGGTAATGTATCCAATAATGTAGAGCATGAACAATGGATGTTAACTCAAGGTCATGTGTTGTGTGTTTTTCTCATAATGCCTCAACCACTAATACACATTCACAAAAACTCTCTCCTCTTACATCAATAATTCTATCAAACTAACTCTTGATTCATAATAATAATTTGTACACCCTATTACTTGATCATAAATAATAAAGACCTGTGTTTTGGACAACTATAATTTCAAATCCTAAAAATACATTTCATATGCTTTAATCCAATAAAAAATTACACCATTCTTGGAAAATAATGTTTGTATCATTTTATAGAGGTAGAAATTATTAATGAATCATCAGTCGTAAACAAATAATCCCATGAAGGTTCAAGTATCAAAATACTTTATTCAATAATCTAAAGAAATAAATTCTTTCAGCTTATCTGTATCCACTAATATCCTTGTTTCTTATATTATGCATCCCAAAAAGTGAAATATATCAATATAAAATATGCACTTCAAGAGTTTGACATAAATTTGGTTCTCCCATGGTGTATTAAAAAATACATCAAGATTATACATGTTTTCTTACCATAACTAAGATAACAACAAGATATCATTGAAAATAATGACATAGAAGGCATCTATGTAAGGGTGTAATACCTTATTCATTAATTCGAAAAATATTTTTTGTGTGTTCCTCATAAAAAACGTCATTACCAAATACTCATATAATCAATTGCTGCTTGAAAATGTTGTAGAATACTTGTTTAAGGTCCTGACTCTCGCCTAACAATATCCCAATATCAAATCAATAATTGATGATTCCTTATCTCCCCAGAGTTGGTTAAAGGGATCGTATATATGAGGGCATGGACAACTATTTTTAATTGTGAGCTACTTCAACAATTAATAAATCACACACATCCGTAAAGTACCTTCTTTCTTATTGGTGAAAAAACTAGTAAATCTCATGTTAATGTTTTTTGTTGAATAAAAATCTTGGCTTATAGGTACTCAAACTCCAACTTCTGTTCCTAGAGCATAGTAGGATCTATCCTATATGAAGGAATGGATACTAGTTCTACTTCAAGTATAATATCAATAGAAATTTCAACCACTCTTTCAAGAGGTATCTTATATAAGATACCAAGGAATATTTCCTAATAATGAACCAAAACTAGAGGTAATATAGCCTACTGTACTCCTTGATCAATGATTAAGAGGATCGAAATCCAGGCCTTTGGTCCATACATCCCATGATTCTTAAGTCCCGTATGATCTTCATAGACATCCTATTCTCCCTTTTGAACATAGTCGTTTCCCTCATATGATAAGGATACCCTTCAGTAATAGAAATAAATATTATCTTGATAGGACACTAGCCAATAAATCATAATAATTAATTTTTATCCTATTATCTCAAGGGGAAAGGTCATATAGAAATAATCAACTACTTATCTCAATTGGACACTCCCTAAAATGGATGATCCCCTCATATCATATTCTTAGGGGTATTTCAAAGGACAAAACCCTATATTAGTATTCAATATCTTACCAAAATATCCATATAAAATAAATAGATATAAAAAATTGTGAATTACCAATTTCCAATAAGGTATAATTGTTTCCCTGAAATTTTATTAATTTTTTTTCTATAAATTAATTTCAATTTGTCGATTGTTAGTGTTACACAAAAAACCAATCTTAAAGAAAATGAAAAATATTTATTACATAAACATTATAACCTAGATGCTAAATTTGATGGTATGGGTTGTCTTGAATACTATATGAAATAAAAATAAATTTCATACTCAATATAAATGTAATAATTTTGAAATAATCACTCAATTATTATTAGAACCATTTTGATCAACAAAAACATGTTTTCTTTAAAAAAATTTATTATATCCCGTTTTGAGAAAAAAATTATAATTAATTTCATTAAATTTTATAAATTATATATAATAATAAAATAAACTTGTCTAAACCATAATATGAAAATTATCTTTTTTTGAAATTTTTTCATTTTTCTGAAAAGATTGATTTCCATGTGAATATTGGAAAATATCGATTTCTCTAAAACATTTTTTTCTTTTCATTAGAAAGACTCATTATTATTTGAATTTGATATAAAATTAAAATAATAATTTTTTTATTTTGTATAATATAATTAAATTAATTCTAGTCATCATGATATCTTATTTTGGTATAAGTACATTTTTTCGTATAAAATTGAATTTGTATAAAAACAATTTTTTATTGTACTTTTAGCATTTATATTTAAAATAATTTTATTCCTATTATAAAAATTGAATCCTATAATATTAATTATATATTTCTAATCAAGGGGTCCAAATTTGATAAATATGACGCTTTTAATATTTTAAATTATGAATGAAAATAATATTAGTACTTTTTTTACCATTGTAAAGGCTGAATTGGGTAATTATGGTTAAAAATTATATAATATGAACTAAAAATTAACCTAAAAACATTAATTAATCTTATTTGATGATTCTAACTCATCCATAATAATAAAATTCTAATTTATTTTCTTTTGTTTCTATTTCTACAACATTTTTATCATTAAAATATTTAAGTGAATATAAAATCAAAATTCCACACTCTTGCTTTCAAAAAAAATAATACCTTAATGTGTTGTTGAATTGAGGATATTTTCAGTTATAAATAAAAATTTGGAAATTATTTTATTTTGTATCATGTAAATATATTTTTAGTTTTTAGTGGAGAAATAATTATCTTAAAATCTTACGCAACAGAAACCCAATAATTATTAATAAAAAAATAAATTATTTTAATAATATTAAAAGTGATATAATTTGAATGGATTTTTATGAAACATGGGTTATATATATATATGACATATAAAGGATGTAGTAAATAATTATATTAAAATCCTCCCTTTGTATTGATATATTTAAAGTCAAATTAAATAATTAGTGTTAAAAATTACATTAATGATATTTTATAATAAATAATAATTCATTTAAAGATTTTAAAATTCAAAAAAATAATATATTCATCCATGAAAATGGGGTATAGTTTCAGAAATAAATCATCATATATTTATGGGACATTTATTCTTTTATAGTAACTATTTTAAGCCCTTAAGATTAAATACCATTGGTATCCTTGTAATTCCCATAAGGGTTAAAACAAAATGAAAAAGGGTGTAAATGTAATAAAAATATTTCCAAGTATTATTTGATGTGACTATTTTGTATAATTATCTTCTGTTTTAATGTTATACATTATATTTTTTGGAACATCAAAATTTATTTATATTAATTTAATATTTTAAGAAATTACAAAAAGTGTGCATCCCCTCAGTTATAAGAAGGGAGCCCCTTATTCCTCTTATTTACACCACATTGAGCCTCATAGCTTGAAAATATACTGAATAAATTCTTTATAAACTTCATTAAACACATTTTTGTGGTTATGTTGCTCCGAAAAGACAAACCCTGGGATCCATAATATGATATCAAAATGAGTCACTTCAATGAATAGATAATTTCCTTAACAGATCACTTCCATTATAATAATGATGTTAAATCCTATAAATTTTCTAAAATATTAATTAAATAATAACTTCAATATCTTTAATATACTAAAATATTATTATTATTGTTATTAATACACCATTACTCACCCTCTTTTCCATGAAATGGGAAGTGAATGTATAACTCGTGGGTACGCATGACTTACCCACTCAATGTAGCAATACAAATCATTTTCCATTTAAATTTTTTATGGATAATTATTATTTTGGTTTTAATGTTCATCAATAATTTATATTAACTAATTATTATCATGGTTTAAAAGTTTATAAATTGTTTTCATGTACATAATTTTGTTATACTCATGTGACATGTCTCCCTTGTTTAACCTTTTTGATGATCTGATCTCACCCATTCTAATGTTTCATTTCCCAATGTTATAAAGAAATTAATTTAGTGTAATATGTTTAAGAAGGGTGATATCTATGAATAAAATAGTGCTAGATTATTCATATCTTTTATGAACTAGCTTTTTTGGGTCTAAGTTTCCAATGATACAACAACTACACGATTCTAGAATAGATCATTATTATATGTAATGAATATTAATTTAATAAGACGTAATACTTATTTATGAAAACATGGATTTCTATAGTTTCTATCATAGTAAGGTTTAGTTAACCTTTGGAATCATTTTTATGATAAATTTAGTGATAACCCATAGGATAATGCTATGTATAATATGAAATTATAATGTTTTATTAAGGAATACAATATGTGATTTTCATTGGAATACATCCATGTTGATGTGGAATTTTCACCAATGAATATTGGAGTAATATCCACGAAAATTGTTCATTGAGTATATCTCAGCAACCATTCTAGTTCATGATGAGTGGGGATATACCAATCAACTTGTTTTACACTCCAAGAGGATATTATTTGGTTAATTCACATTTACTATTATAAAGGATTTGAATAAATTATTTTTATTGATGAACTAGGTTAAAAATAAGGTGTTATATATTTAGAATAAGTTTTTAGGATTTAGAAAATCCAATTTATTTTTTTCATGATTATTTTTTTATTATGATTATTGTTCCTCACACTATGATTTCTAGTTTTAGTCAAAATCATAAACTAGAAGTAAACTTGTTAATGCTGAACACGATGTAAAATGTACTGATGAGAAACTGAATGGGATGATTAATAAAGTATAATATATTTTAATTATTCCAAATCCAATATCATGATGATTAATTAATGACTTTTACCTTTACCAGCTATGAATCACTACATAATATAATGATCGAATTTTCTAAGAGTTCTTGTAGTGCATACCCTGGAGGAAAAGAGATATAATTTTCTATATAATGAGAATGTGGGAAGAATAACTTACGTGAATTACCCAAATGAATGATAGGATGTTTTTTGTGTGGATAAGTAGGGAACTGAGAGGAGAATAAGGGAATTAACTAAGGTTCTATTTATAGTTTAATGACTTATGTGGGGAGAACATGGGAATTATCTGAGTTAATGTATTAATCCAAGAGCTAACTCTTAGACCAAGGAAGGGGCTATGATATTGATATATTTTGTTTGTAATTATTGAATTATATATATATTTTCATTCGAGAAAATATGTTGAAGAATAATTTTTTTATGATTATAAGTCCCATTTAAAATCTTAATATTTCCTCGCATAATTGTTTCTTAAAAGATTAGAATAAATGTTTTGAAATGTAATGATTACCAAGAACACTAATTTATAAGTAATGCGATAATTTTCATAGATTATATGATTAAGAGATAATTAAACCAAAATATTGAATTATTTTCAGATAAATCCATAATATGATAAACTAAATTGGATGGTATTAATTAATTTCTAACTAATTGATGATTTTATAACAATGTTGTTTATAACAACTTAGATACAGTTTTAATAAATTATTTATTTATATATTATATTCCGTGATCTATGATTTTATGTGGATAAAGTTAATTTAAAAAATCATTGATGTTTTCATTATGGTTTTATGTTAATTTAGATTATTACCATGTTTCACAAGAATATATCATCTTGGTATCCACATATTGGAGGTGATGATATAATTGATGATATATTGTTTAAGGGATTTATATTATGTTTATTTTGAAAATTCAATAAAAATAATTCCTTTTTTTTTAATTTTAAGTTTTTTAAACCATATTTTGGAAGGTTTTTAAGGTTATCTATATATGGAAATGTTTATGTTGAACTTTGGATGATATTTTATAGAATAAAGTATGATTTTTTCACATTGGATGACATGTGTTAATAATTTTGGTTTTTGTAAAAACCAGGAGAAAATTGGAATGAAATTTAATCATGTTATGGATCTTATGATCTATTTGAAGTTAATTTTAGTTCTTTGGGCCTAAAGTTTATGATCTTGATTGTTTATCTCTTACGGTAAGAGATTATTTAAGAAATTGATTAAATCACAACTAAAGGATTAAATTTTGTTTATGATATGGAATGAAATCAAAAAAGTGATATTTTATTGAGTTCTATAACTTCATAGAAACAAAATTCATCCACTTTAAAAAAAGTAACTTTAAATAATTAATGTTATATTTTTACCTTCATTTATAAGAAATCAACGATATTTTTTCTTATCACAAAATTTTGATTTTGTAGTTGTTAACATTCTCTTGACCTTGTTATATATCACTATTTATCAGCACCTTGTAATTTGATTTCTCTTACATGTAAGCCTTTAAAATTAAAACAAATGTTCACCATATTTTGGAACATGATTTATATTATATCATGTAACCTTTATGTTTGACACATGCCCTTTTTTACTCAATGTTTTATTATTTATTTATATGTTAGGGTTTTGAAAAATGAATTTTCAAATATTAAACCATTGATGAATGATGAATCTTTTGAGGGTGTAATTTATTTAGTGGGGGGAAATGAAACTCCATGATACTTTATGAAATTGTTCTTTATAAATCAATTTGATTTCTTTGATATCTTGTGTTACATGCAACACCAAGCTTAAATGAATCGAAAATTATTATTATATCACCATTATAACCTAGTAGTTAAATTGGAGGGTATGAATAAGATTAAATAATTTATTAAATACACATAGATTTTCTAATCAATATAAATTTAATTCTTAAAAAATAAGAACCCAATTACTATTAAAACCATTTTATTATTTATAAATTCTTTTTATTCATAATTTTTATTTATTTATTTTCCTTTGAAGATAATTAAAATTAATTTCTTGAACTTTTAGAAGTTTTATTCTAAAAAATTATATCATGTTTTAAATCATAAAATCAAAATTATCTTAGGGTTGTATTATTATATTTCCATCAAATGATTTATTTTCAATAAATATTGAGAAAATAAAATTTTTTGGGAAACTGTCATTTTATTTTCATTGATAATTATAATTATAATTTAAATTTTTTCTCAATGTAACATACGTGTAATTTAATTGTATAAAAGACAATTAAATTAATTTCAATCCTCAGTATACCAAAATTTGTAATAAGTGCTTTTTTGGGCCTAATAACACAATTTTGTAAAAACTATTTTTCATTGCATGTTACATATTAATATGAAAACTAATATATGAAACATATTTAAATTTAATCTTTAAAAATTGATTCCATATTTAGAATCTTGGGTCATATTTTTGGTAAATATGTCTCTTTTATTTTTGAACATTATTAATTGCAATATTATTGAATTTGTTACCCCAGTAAAGGTTAATAAGGTAATTAAGGTTAAAAAATAACTTTTGTGAATTATTAATGATCAAAAAACATGAAATAATTTTATTTTACAAGTATATATCATCTATAATCATAAAAAATGTTAATATTTGGGAATTTTTTTATTTGTAAATGATTTCTGCATTTATAATATTTTTATGAATATAAGGAACAAAATGTCACACTATTGATTTTAAAAACTATAATATTTTTAATATAGGTTGAAAAAAATATGAAATGAAATGAAAATTATTTTCTTAAAGACATACTTTTTAATCCAAAAATTGATTCATTTTTTTCATTAAACAAACATTATATGACCTTCTTAAATGGAATTATTTCTATAAAAACTCATAGAGCACATAAAAATTTATGTTGGATACTAGGGTCATCATCATCATATAATTCTTACATAACCCTTACAAGAACCCTTAAAATTGGAATACCCATATGGGGAACTTATAATATAATTCTCCAAAGAACGTAATTATCACCCAATGCATTAGAGTTCTATCTGGGTGCACCGATTGTATAAGATATATTATTCCCACCCATTAGAAATAATATGTTTGGACCCTTCGTAGAAGATATATAGATCCCACCTAATAGTTGTAATAGGGATAAAACCTTCATAAATAATGTACAATGACAATATCATGAATAAAACCCTTGATAAACCCATTTTAACCCATATTCTATACACTTTTAGATATCAAAATACCACTTTATTTTAAAAAACCAATTTCAATAACAAAAAAAAATTAAAGAAAATGGTTTTTAAAAAAAACATGAAATCTTTTATAAGAATCCAAAATTCAAATAACGGCTGTGGTTGAGTAAAAATATGTTGTCTTCAAATACATTAAAATAGAACATTCCTTTTATATTTTATAAAAACGTTTACATTTTGTTTCAAAATATTCCTTTTGAAAGGTTTGAAAAAAATTAAAAATAAACCAAAAATTTCATTTTAAATAATATATATATATATATATATAAACATCCATAAAATTACTTTAAAAAATTAATGTGGAAGAGAAAGAGAGTATTAAGGGGAACATTAAAAGAGGATTTTAAAAAAAATTCCCTTAGCTATAGTCCAACTAAAAATACTTATTATTTATCTTCAATAATAATAAAATTATTTTAGTTATTTTCTTTCTTGGGAAACATTTCCAATTTTATTATTCCTTTTTTTTACATATTATCATGTTAAATATATAGTATTATTCTAATCCACATGAATGACTTATCCATGGGTTTTCCCGAAGTTACTTTTACTACATATCATATCCTAGGGAAATATAACAAACTGAAGGTATTGTAATGGGCCTAGTATAGGAATAAGCGAGAGATATATTTATATTGTGTTCATGAGGCATATCAAAAACAAAATAAGGGTAATGATTTAACATGATCCAGAGAAAATAATAAATATCATAATTTAAAGAAAATAAATAATAATATGAAAAAGTGGCTATAATATTTAAATAATTAATTCAAAATTACATCACCAAGGTTTATCACCAGGGTGTCAAAAAAGAAAATTACCAAGGTTACTCACTAAGGCATCGTAAAACATGTCATATCTAGAGAATAAATTCTTTACCCAATGCATTGGATCTCTATCAAGGAACACCATTAATATGTATTAATTAATTTGAGCCACATATACAATATTAAATCATTTCTTTAATAACTCATGAAAAATGAAGATTGGGTTTCTTATAAAAATAATGGTGTACAAAAGTTCCTAAAGACATGATCATTACATTAATCATAACCCATGAAAATGGAATGAGGGTGTCAAATATTTAAGTCTTAGAGTCTACAAAAAAAATTTAAATCTAGGTGAATACCCCTATATAAATAATTTGTTTGGTTACTCACAAAATGGAAATAATTAATAATTTCTCACGTAAAATAAATAAATTGATAAGTAAATTCACCAGCATGATAGGTATAAAACATGGATATAGAGAAAGGTGAAATGAGAGAGAATAAATGTCTCTCACTAATAAAACTCAATTTTGTAGTAAGGGTATGATAAAAAATGTTTTAAAGGATAGTATCATATCATTTAGAATATATATACAAAAAGATGTTTTTGGGTTGAAGAGAATGAAATGTTATTTCCCTTACCTTGATGATTTTGTCTGAAATAATGACAATTGGAACCTTGGAGGCTTGAGAAAACCTTTGGGGACTCATTGGTATGAATAAAACTTGAACTTCAGGGAGTATGGATTATGACTTATTGGGAATGGTGAAATGGGTTGGTATTTATAGATAAAGTGGAATAATTGTTTGATAATACCCAAATATAGTACATAGAAATATAGATTTTTTAAAAGGAAAAACAATCATTTTACACATATTTTTGGAAAGTGTTTTTAGAAATTTGAGTAAAACATTATTCTATTTTAATAAACTTCATCGAAATAATTTTTTTAAAATACATTAGACATGTAATGTTACATTTTCCACAAAATAATGATTTTAAAATCAAATGTTTTATTTTAGATTTTGGAATATTTTTATAGGTTTGTTAATTGATTAAAATCCATTGAAATACTCAATATTAATCAAATAATATATTTTATGTATTATATTGTTGTTAATTAATTATCACATCATTATGACATAAATAGAAAGTCATAAAACATATTGAAATCCCCACACTATATTTTTTCTATTCATATATAAATAAATTACTTTTGAAAATTCTCATTAATTAACCATAACCTAATATAGATGTGATGATTTAAAATATAATATTTATTTCATTACAATAATTATTTAAATATGATAATTTTAACATTTAAATATAAAAATATTTATTTATTAAAAAATAGTAGTTTTTAAGGTATAGTCAAAGTATTGACACTTATAAAAATTTTCATAGGACGTTATAAAATTATTTTATCATTTATATTTAAATAAGAGTGTTTTAAAATACCTTTTAATTTAAAATATATTGTTTATAATACCTTAGTTTATCAAAGAAATGTATGTCTTTTAAAAAAATGAAATTATGTTTTATTTATGCCCAAAAATCAATTTACCAAATTCATCTCAATAAAACATATATTTTATTAAGAAACAAAATTAGTAAGAAGAAATAAAAAATTTATCTATACGATTTAATTAAAAATAAGTAATAATGGCATTAACACATTACCCATTATAACACATGTATACTCTCTAAGGGTAAAGTGTGTGATGGGGGTAGTTTCATGGGGTGTCACGACTTACATTGACCGAGTGGTAATCATCACTAGCTTACACTTCTCCCATAGGAAATTTTATTCAAGCATCACTTATTGAAACTTGGATTGGGATTAGTCAAAGGATAACCCATATGAAACAACTTCCAACTGATGTTCGGACAAATGTACTTCAAATGGTATGACCCTACTAGTTGATACCATCATCGATTCCTTTGGATGTTCTGGGGAGACTAGAAACAATGCCTATAATGATATTATCCCACTTCCATGTTAGTATGAGTAGTGGTTGAAAACCCCCTTAAGGAATTTTTCACACTACCTTAACATGATGAAAAACTAATCAACTTGAAGTGTAGTCAACAATATAGCTTTCCATATTATCACACCATTATTGATCATAAAGGTACCTAAACATTTTAGTTCTCCTAGGATGCATAGATAATTTATATATTTGATCTTTATCTATCATCAAATTATTTATCTATGGTATATATGTAAAATAAATCCTTGTAAGGAATTTCATTACACCTTGTTAGTCAATATTGAACTCAAGAAAATTTCTATTCTTCGTAACCTCTATCTTATTTTCTATCAAATAATCTTATATATTATATCTCTTGATATTCTCCTGTAATTATGTTTGGTAAATCATTTGGGATAAATAAAATGATTTAACATACTTTACAATTAGCATTTATAACCTTAATAAGTCCTTTATCAATGGTTTTCTTTGAGTCCACATCATTTTGCAACATAATTGGATCTTTTCTACTTAACACGTTTGGGAATTTTTTTTCTCTTCGGGGTTGATAATGAATTTAACTGTTATATTATTTTAGAATATTTAACCATATCCATTATCTCATGTTAAAATTACTCTTTCAGGAATATATAGTTCACACTTTTGTGTTCATTGTATATATCAGATTTCTCCCCATAAAGATATTTCCTCCATATCTTCATAGAGAAAAACTGTAGCTGACACTAAATAATTCATAGGATTATTCTACTCATTATTATTAAATAGTAATGATTCATAACAGATAAAATTATTATTTTTCCTGAGGACACAACTAAACAATTTTATAGAATAATTGCTATAAATAAAAAATATTTCTCCCACATTGGGTGGAGTTAACTTGTTGTTCGTAACCAACCTATTCTTTAGTTCTTGGAAATTATCTTTACAATATTTAGTATATATGAACTTCGATAATTTTCATGTTACCTTGGTTAGTGGATTAGAGTGTCGTGAAATTTGTTTCACAAACCACCTATAATATCAAGCTAAACCATTGTAATTATGAATCTTAGTAAGAATTATAGGATGATATCACCCGTCTACCGCCCTTTTCTTCACAACGTAAACTGAGGTTTCCTCAATGGATACAATGTTCCCCAAGAATACAACTTATTGTATCCAAAATTCACAACTTCTGAATTTTACTAATAGCTACTCCATCCACTTATTTTTCAATATAACCCTTATATAAACCTCATTCTCTTAATGAAATTTGGAATATGTCATAATATCTTCAATAGAAACTACATGAATTTTTCAAGGTAATTCCTAAAAGACTATTAATTAAATATATAAATATAATAGGGTAATTAGTCATGCCAAAGTGCATAATAAAATACTCATAATGTTCATATATTGTTAGAAAGGTAGTATTATGAATATAATATTTCATTTCCCTCAATTTTTAATACCCATGTCGTAGGTCAATGTTAGAGAAGAATTGGGCCCCAAAAAGATGGTCAAATAAATCCTCAATCCTTGCAAGAGTGTATTTTTTTCACTATGATCCCATTAAATTCTTTATAATCAATTCATAACCTCATTGATATTCCATTCTTATTTACAAATAGAATAGGTGATACCCAAGGATACACACATTTTTTGGATAAATTCATTCTCCAAAATATATTGATGCTTTCCCTCTATTTACTATAACTCCATGTTTTTCATTCTATACGGAGTTTTCAATATCATCTTGCTTCCAGGTATACATTCAGTAGAGAACTCCACATATCCTTTTAGGGGAGGTACATGTAACTCTTTAGGAAATGCATCATTGTGTTCTTAAATTATGGGTACATTTAATATCTTTAACATTCATTTCTTTCTCCTTTTTCATCAATCATTTCCATAAATATATTTAGGGGATGTGCTTCTAGAGAACTATCAAGATCAGATATCTTTTCTTTGAAAATAACTTTAGGTTTCATTCAAGAAATCTAAAATTTATTTTCTAATGAAGTTGTTAAAAACATTATACATTGAGAACAATTATATCCTTATTATTGTCTCCAATTACACAATAAGAATGACTACTAAATTTTTGATGTTTTTGTACATTCCAATGTTAATAGAAGAGTTTCGATACACTTTTTATGCTTGGATAATCCCTCCAAGATTCTTGAAAAAAAACTATTCTTATTTAATCATGGCTATTGATTATATATTCACTGAAAACATTGATTAAATAAACTATTTCATTGAATAAGAGTCAAACAAATTACATTTAAATTTTGAGATCACAATGAGTGTACCTTCCACCACATCATTTAAAGCCTCTACTTCAAATTTCGTGATAGAAAATTACCAACCTTGCTCCCTTGGCCTATGTTATGGTTTATGGAGGTCTACCTCCATTATATTTTGATTTGTAAATTAATAAGAAAATTTCTCAAGTTATCCACACTTGAAGCATTGAACTCTAGGATGGACCTACACTATCTTCCCTTTTTCTTTAGTGTTGAGAATTTGAGTCTTCACCTCACCATGAAATTCTGAGTTTTATTCCAATCTCTTTAGCACTTATATCAATTTCCACTCCCAATCTAGAAGACTCCTGAATTATTCTTCGAACATTTGTTTCATGTGGGAAATTTAACATTCCAACCTCCTCTTCTATGATCAAAATTATTCTCTGATCGTAGCTCCATTTCTCTCCTATATTTATTTAAACTATGGGACAACTATGTATATATAAACTTCAATTCAATCATCATATCTCTCCACATTATATCTTAAAATCTTTTATAGTATTTATTTTCTAAATTCATCCACATATGTATTTAAGTCCATCAAATAATCTATAATAGTTTTCCATATGGTCAACAAGCAAGAAAAAGGTTTTTCTAGAATGTCTTGTGATGTTAATTTCATAGATCCCCACTAATTCATTTTTCTTTTTCTTCAACTCTAATAATTCCTTCTCAATTTTTTTCATTGAAAATGGAAAATATTTAATTTAAAATATTCCCCTAAACTCTTACCCCTCCATAACATCAATCTACCTTCTTAGCTTCATATTTTTATTCAGTGTCCACTAATAATAATCTTCTACTTATAAGTACAACACTACCAAGGTGAATTCCTCTAGATTTGAACACTGTCGTTGGCATTAATTTTTTTTGGATTTTCAAAAAACCACTTTGAGGATGAGAGGTGAAAAATAAAAAATGCATGGGATAAAAATAAATAAATTCTATCTTGATAATTAAAAAAAAAAATTATAACACAAAACTCAATGAGAATCGATCCACAAGACCCACATCATTCAAGGAAACGAATACATCCATCATCATCATCATCTTGAGTCACACTAGTAATTAACACAGACTTAACACCTCCATCTTATTTTCTCATCATCAGCAGTCCATTATGAAAGAGATTTTCATCAGATGGAGTTGATCGATGCTTCTCTATAGACACTATGATAAAATAAAAAATAGAAACATGAAAAAAAATTACTGAATCATCTTTTACAACCTCTTGATAATATTTTCTCCATCATTTCCCCATAATCCAACACTATAGGCTAGTATGAACATTAGCATCATCAAATGTTGAGACCAAAAAAAATGAAAGACTTCATCAGAACCACTATCTGGAAACACACCATACATCTACGAGAATAGATCATGTCCTAGAAACTATAGGTTACCCAAACACCACTTCCAAAACCACAGAAGAACCACTACGTGAGACCAACTTTGGGATGAGTGGTGGGACTCAAGGCCAGGGAAGAGTTGATTGGATTAATCCTCTACAAATATTCAATATCTTCTTCTTGAATAATCCAAGAAAATCGATATCCAAATTGAATCATTCCATAGGATCCACTATCAGAATCATTGCATAAAAATTCAACCAGAATCCCAACATAAACTAAAACCCATTGTCATAAATCAAAAACGAATAAGAAGAAATGAAATAACTAAGACAAAAAGAGAATGAATCTGGCGTAGATGAATAAAAAGAATGACACTTTAGCCAGCCCCCCATCAGTACCATCCCAAGAGGACCTGAGATCCTTATCAATCCCAAACAATGTGGGGTGGAGTATTATGCCTAGGCTGTAAGGGTATAGGAGGAGAAGAAGAGTACATGACACCACCTCTAACGATGAACCATTCCCTCTAAAACTACATCACACATACCCAAGTGGAGAACTGATTTTCCTGGTTTAATCAAAAAAAGGTGTGGTGAGAGGAAACCATCATCTATACCAATTGTTTCTCTGGTCAAGGAGAGGAAAGAGAGACGTGCTTGAGAAAGAAAATGAGGATAGGAGTGCCATTGTGATGAATGGAGAAACCCTATATGGAATGGAAAATGAAGTGGCAGTGAGAGCATCAATATCCATGAATGAAGGGGGCCCTCATCAATTGAAATATCTTTTTCAACAACGAATGGGTTATTAGATCCACTAAAATTGGGTGGTCATTCACATATGGATGACTCAATGGAATGTTGTTCCCTTTGAGGTGAATTTGTTTAGTTAACTGGGTTCATGTTATTATTAATAAAAGGAGACAGTTGATTCATCATCAATATGTTGTTTTATAATCCAAATTAAATGGGAATTCTTTTATTAAATCATCTTCTTCACTCATTTATTATGAGCTTCCACCCATTTCCTGAATTTTTTTCTAAAAGAAGAATACCTTAATGAGAAACATGTTAATTTTAAGAATGTTATATTTATAAATGGATTTTACGTAGTAAATCATCATGATTTAATATGGTAGTCATTAATAATAATTACATTATATATATATCATTCATAATGGTTTGTAAAAATCTTATGATTAAGAAAACATATCCCTCAGTTGTGTCAAAACAGGTGTTCAAAAGGGAAAATTTTCATGCACTAGTTCCTAATGAAGTCTTTCTCAATTGAGTGTTTTATGGTGTTACCCATAGGTATATCTGTTCTAGAGCCACATCCATATGTGGTATCTTGATAGGGATGTATTTACTTAGAATCCACATCCTTAATTCTTATAAAAATACCAGAATGTTTTCCTATATTTAGATTTTTCTTTAAAGTTAATACAAAATTTTTTAAGTCTTAATTTACATAAATAACTAAATCTTTCTCTGATACCAACTACAATGTCTTATTTTTCTATTACATAAATGTTTTTTTAAATGGAACAAAGTTTATGATATTATAAAGTTTTGTTTCATGGAAATTATAAATATAATATATGAAAACAAAAAAAATTCATCTAATCCACTTGAAAGGAATCATCATGGATTCTACCTTAGATCCATTAATTATATCCCTTATCATAGAGACATACATAAAAGAAATGGGGTGAGCATTAGCTAGTTAAGGTAATAAGAAAGGGACACATTTAGAATGTGATCATGTGGGATATCAATAAGAAAAGAGGTGTAATAGTATAACATGATCAAGAGAACATGAGGCATATGATACTAAAAATATCAAGCATCATAATATAGAAATGTGGACCCAGCATTTAAATGAAACTTTCATATGAATATAACTATGTTTTGTTACCAAGGTTTCATAAATGAAAACATCCAATGTTATTCATCAAGGTATCATAATACATGTCATATCTAGAGATTAAATTATTTACCCAATGAATTGTAGTGCTTCTACAAAACTCATTTATTATGTATTAATTAATGAGATCCACAAAGATCAAAATGAATCATTTCATTAATAACCCATAGAGAATAAAGGATTGGTTTTATATCAAAATCATGTCATAAAAAAGTCCTTAAAGACATGATTATTACATCATTATTAACCTGTGAAAAGAGAATGCGGGTTTCATATATTTAAATACCCAAATGAATAAATCATTTTTACATCTAAATGATCAACTTCTTCCCATTTTCTATTTTCTATTTTAAATTTTTTGTTTAACTATAATGTTTGGAATTTAAATTGGATTTTATTTGACTAATATAATTATGTTTATTTATGATGTGAGGATTTTTTTCCCTATTTTTTACGTGTAAAATTTTATATAATATATAACAAACATTTATTCAAGAAAAAATATCATTTAAAAATCATGGGCCATTACAATTTAGGTTGTTCCATTAAAAAAACTATGTATATGGAATATAATAGTGTTACTATATATCAATTTTTATGTTTTATTTTAGGGATATGGAATAAGAAATAAAACTGAATCTCTTGGATGATTATGATATCACTTCATTTGAATCTCTTTTAAGGTTTTCACAAAAGTCTTTGCAAGGTTGGTTTTCATATCAAATCAAATCCCATATGATGTGAGTAGAGATTTAAGAAATATATTTGGGTAGGTTTTTTATAATCCAAATTATTTTAGAAGTGTGAAGGGAATTTAGTAAAGGATTCCTTTTATAAGATGGGTTAGGGAAACTCTTGTAATTTCTAAAATATTAAATTAATATAAACAATTTTCAACTAAAAAATCCCCAAAATGATTAATTTTGTGGAATCGATGATGATGGGCCAAAATATACTCATATAATAAAATTCAAAATTGTTTTGAATATATTTATACCCGTTGTTTTCATTTTAACCTCTTTTATCCCCTTTTACATTCATCGTGATTATAATAATTTTTATGCTTTGAGGATTAAGATATTTATTATAAATGAAAAAACAAACCATAAATGGATAGTTATTAATAATAACAACTGTATAATAATAATTTGAATGAGGATTAGTTTTTTATGAATTTTTTTATCATTTAATAGAATATTATTTATTATAAAATAAAATATATTTGAATTTTCTGAACTATTAACTACTTTGACTTTGATTACATCAATAATACAAAAAAATAGAAAAATAATATTTTATTAAATCCATAAGATATCATATTAATAAATAAAATTTATTTATAAAATTACTTATCTCAATTTATATTACTTTTAATATTTTTTATATCATTTAATCTAGTTTTCCATTAATTGAATAATTATTACATCACCATTTTGTGAGCATTTTAAGTAATATTAACCTTACTAAAAATTAAAAATTAAATACCATGATGAAGTTAAATCTCTTATATTTAAATTTATTATTTATAAATGAACATCTCTTTTTTATCTATTTGATAAAAATATTATAGTTATTAAAAAATAGTGTGGCATTTTTTTTACATTTCCTTAAATGAAATATTAAAATGTGTATAATGACATCCAAATGGGAAATAATATATATCAAAAATGTATATGATTATGAATGATATATAAAAATCCAGAAAAATTTATTCAAGTGTTAGATTTATTCTTTAGTCCTTATTGTATTATTATTTAACTATAATAAAGTGATTAACCATTGACTAGGGTTTTATAAATTACTATAAATACAATTCATCTTGAATAAAATAAAAGTAAACTATTTAAAAAATATAGAACCCATGATTAATAATATGGATTTTATTTTTAAATATTAAATTTATACAAGTATCATAATTTAATTTAAATTTAATTCAGATAAATGTGATGGTATATTGGTTTTCATAGAAACATTATTTTAAATTTCTAAAATGTTATAATATTGAATTCATGTATAAAACTAAATATAAAAAAACATAATTTTGTTATTTTATATAATAATTCAGTGATCAACTTTGAAAATTCCAAAAAGTATAATTTTTCTCCTTAAATACTTGAAAACAAATGCGATTTTTTATATCAAAAAAATCACTATTCACTAAAAATATGATTTTTCATAAATTCTCATCAACTCTTTTTTAGATATATTCTTTATTATGAATAAGAATCAATAAATTTTTACTAACTAAAATTATATAATTTTAAAATAAAGCATTTAAATAAAACCTTATAAGAAAAGAGTTTAACAAATCTATTACATTTTTATTCAAAAATTCTTTAATATTTTTATAATGAATATAAATATATAATTCATGAATTAAATAAATATAATAATTATTTATTATATCATTAATATGGTTTTTATTTAAGGTTTATATAAAATTAAATTTTCTTTGAATTGAGAATATTCTTTTGGATTTCATAATGATTTTTATAAGAGCTTACATCTGTACAACATAGGTGAGTTAAAGAGTTATGGGTTCCAAATGTTTTTTTCAACTAATATAATAGTAACTATGACTATCTTCTAAAAAAATTGTCTTTCTTATTTTTAGGAATACTATTTTTTATTGGAAGAAGAATTTCCATTTCTCGTATCTGTATGTTTTCATATTTCTTGAATAGTATATTTGAAAAGTAATTCTTAAATTTTTATAACAATTTTTTTGGTGTATGTGATCCTTAAGAAATTATTTTCTATAAATTTATGAGGCATAGGTAATATATTTTATTGATTTAATATCTATAATCCTACTAGTATTAAATGTTTTATGTTTATATGAAAAATATGTACAATTATCTAATCTATCGGTACTGATGATTAGCTTAATGATATTTTCACTAAAAATATAAATTCTATGATATTTTAATATATTAAATGGAAGTTCAGTATGGTAAATTTATAGTGATAATAACATCCGGTTTCAATTCAAAATATCTATTTTCATTGATAAACTCCTCCAAAAGGGAGAGGATATTCTATTCATTAAATGTTTTCTCAATATTTATAAAATTTACATTTATTTTTCTAGAATTTTAAATAATTATATCATATTAAATTGAAGTATTTTTTTTAAATTAAATAATATTAAATTTTATCTAGTATTATTTACTTTTCATTAATTTTTTTAAAACAATTAGTCTTATTTTCTACATACTCTGACATAAATTTTACATTAACTTAGACAAAATGTTTAATAATAACTTTCCTCATCCTTATATTTTATTATAAATCGTTTCTTATATAATAGATCCTTATATATTTTATGGAACATTATTTCATTTTCTGATTCATTAAATTATTATATTTAAAAAAACTATTTCTTTTAATCTGATCCTAAAATTCATTCATGTAGCTTTAGCTTTAGATACATATCATTAATCACTCAATAGGATATATGTTTTACCTGAATAATTTAATAGGATCCAACTTTCATAATCCATAATATAAGATAATTTTATTTATAAATTTTCTGAAAATACATTCATAAAAAAAATATCAAAAATATGAATTGTATGATAACTTCCAGAAGGTTCATATTTTTTAACCTAATCATTCATGATTTTGTATTACCATTATTTTTTACAATATTTTATATTTACTTTGTTATCAATAATTTATAATATTATTTTAAATATTTTTCAATAAATTTATATTTTGACAATGTCAAAGTGGTGGAGATTTGAAAAATAATATTGTTATTATAAATTTAATATTATTAAGGTGAAGAGAAATTATAAGTGAAATGTTTCAAAACATAAATGGTTTTATTTAAGTGAAGCATATTTTTAATAATGTTGTGTTTAAAAAATAAAATTTATAATAATTATTTTTTCATACTTTGGTAAAAATTAAGAGAAATAAATTTTTTCTTTCATGTCTATAAGAATTATTTCATACTCAATATTATCCAGATGTGCTAATATTTTAAAAAGCATGGGATATTTTTTATTCAATGAACTCTTTGAATTTTTTTTTAAAATATTAAATTACCCATACATGTGAAATTATTTTTAACTTGAAGTTTATTTTAGTTACATATATATTATGGTATAACAATCTGATGAATTTTAGTTTATTTGGTGTTTATCTGTTTTTATTGAATTGAATTATAGTATTCATATTTCATTTTCTATAATACAAATAATTATAGAATCATTGATTTATTTCATTGAAAAATGTAATATGGTGTTAAATCCATTGGAAGATGGATTTTGAAACTTCTGATTCCATCACAACTGAACATGAGGATTACATATTATAATCATTTGTAGTGTATTTATAATTAGAACTCTAAAATTCATAAATTAGATAATAAAAATATTGATAGAATATATAATAGATATTTATTAGTTGGAATCCAATAATAGTTCTTTTGTAGATTGACATCGATTGGGTGATTTGTTTTCAGTGTGTTTTTCTAAGATCATTAATGTGTATTTCTTTATTTTTAAATCTCTTAGCTTTCTCTTATAATAGTTTATTTTTTAATTATAATAATTGAGTATTCTATGGAGTGTGGAAGGAAGATACTATATATATTTGAGATTAATTAATTTCAATGAGGATTGAAAAATATTTTTCTATCAGGGTGATCAAGGCTTTGGGTGTGTGGAAGATAGAATACCTTTCAAAAGGTTGACAACCAACATCGTTATTGGTTTAAAGGAGGATAGCTGAAGTCAGGTCAAAGAATCCATTTTTGATTTATTCTAAAGTGACAGCCTCCCTAGTTAGAGGGTGTATATGTTTTATAATATCCATTATAGGATTAATTTCTTTATTAAATAATACTCTCTATTTTATTCCTAATATTTATTTTCTTACTGATTTTATATCTTGTTCTATTTCTATTTTGATTATATTATTTATATATATTGTTCAATTTTCATTGAATTTAATTTTATTGGTAAGTTTATTAGAATTTCATATCTTTCGATTAAACAAGTACTTGAGTGGGTTGGAAAGTAATAAATTATTTTTAGACTACAGTTCGCACCCATCCCACACACTTGTGGTTTACTAGGTGACTATTTTCTGGATAGAAAATATGTGGTACGAACAGAATTTAGGAAGGAGAGGATATGATTGAGGTTTCTTATTGGAGGAAATCTTAAGGGGAAAGAAAGTATAATGGATCTAGAGAGATAGTTAAAGAAACATTAACTTGTCTCAAAATCTAGATTTTCCTTATAGGGATATATATTATCAACCTGAAATATTGCTTCATTTGAATGTTTTTGGAGGATATAGAGATGTAGATATGAAATATTTTTGGAAGAAAATCTTTTAATGAACCAACATGGGATACCATCTGAACCAACACGTGAATCAATTCAGTAATAAATCAATGAGTATTGCAGATCCCCATGTGCTTATGACAAGGACCCAAGCATAAAAAGAAGAAAAGAAACACTTTCACCAAACTACCATAAACAAAAAAGGATAAATAGTATAAATAAATACTCGAAAATAAATAAATTGAGATATCCAAATTAAGAAGATATAATTGACTATATAATATGTTTGATTATTGATACAAAGGGAAAAAAGGAAATGATAATAAACATCCAATATCTCTATTTGCAAGTGAGGCACTGCCACAAGCCCCTCTATCAAAGATCGATCCCAAAGATATAGTAATATGTACAGTCACTAGTAAACTACTAAACATGTAAAATATAAAAGTGAGATAAAACATAGTGTTTCTCTACCAACAAAACCAATAATAATAATAATTTTATAAAAATTATACCATAATGGTTTGAAAATAAGGATAAAAAAAGGCTTTTTATTTTTTCATTCAGTAAAACAAATTTAAATATTTTCCTTGAAAGTAACCATTTTCATATAACCAATCCTTTACAAAAAAAACAAAATTTATTTTTCATATATAAAAAAATCATATATTTTATTTTAATTCAATTTTTAAAGGTATAATAATGAAAATAACAAATCATGTTTTTATTTTTCAAATAAATATAACAAGGAAAATATTCATCAAATTTAATCATGGAAACCTAATATTCTAAATGAAAATTGTCTAAAATGAATTTCATTTGACCATTAATGAAGTAATGTTTTTAAAATAGTATTCGATGATTCAATCAACCTCTCCCATACACCGATTCATAGCCAATATTGGAAAAAATGATGTGTAATCTAATATGATGATGTAATCCCATATAAATCCACTTTCATGAGAATAATACTAAACTACTACACATGTATACATAGAATTCAAACCCATAAACCCAGGTCTCCTCATGAAAATCAAATAGAGTTGAGAATTTTGACGAGGGGATCATACCATAAATTATATCATATCATCATGGATTTAAAATGAATCAAATGTATTTCACATTCCTTTTAACTCCACTTAGGTTCATTATACTTTATTAAATGTACCAATTTTGTTAAATTTCAATTAAATTAATCTCCCTTGAAATGGGAATTTCATTTCTTTCATTTGACAATACATCATTTCAATTACATACAAAAGGCATCTCCTATGAATTTTTTATTTTTCCTAAATTAATTTAAAGCTACCAATGGTCCATTATACATTCCACATAGAATACCAAGACCTTAAAATAATTTCACGTTTATTTATTAAACTATTAATAAATTATTACTCTTAAAAAAATGCTTGTTTTTAATTATTTATTTCAAAATGGGTTAGAAAACCCCTGCTTAAAAAACCAGAATTTTTGATTTACATATGAAATGAACCTCATAAAAATCTCAAAAGAATTTCAAGACATAACCATCCATATAAATTTCCTAAAAATAAATAGTAATTTATTATAACAGTTTTCAAATCAAATCATTTAAAATACATTTTCCACATTAATCAAATACTCCTAAAATCATAAATCATTGATATAGATAATTGATATAAGAGGGAATGATCCAAGACATAGAAAAATTAAGTTAAAAGAACAAGTAATGATATATTTAATTATAAATGGAGATTATTTGGACACCTACCTCGTAATCGACCAACCATTGTGTAAAAGGAATATATAGTAATAAGAGTGGGTCAATGCATAGTGTCTTGTAAAAAATATCCTACAACACTCCTCCACTATTTTTACATAAATAAAGAATTATAAATGACCTAAAGGAACATGTTCAACTTCTATGATAGAATGATGGGAAACCACTCCTACATATGATCTATGAAATTCAAAGAAGTAATGCTTAAAATATTTTAAAAAACAATGTTAGTGTTTTGGTTCACAACATTAAGAACCCTGAATTAAAAATATATATGGAATTTTTATATTAATATTTTAGTAATTATATTTAATTTTAAAACTCTCATAATAGAGTTAAAAAATAAAATGAGTCAAAGAATTAATTATAACAATTTTTGGATTTCAAAATCATTAAAAATGAGTTAGTGGTGTGTTGTAGGGAATATGAAACGAAATAAAAGGTTTTAAAATCATTTTTTCCATAAAGGGTGTTGCATAAGGGTAACATGGTTTTACTCTTATGTATGCCAAGAAACAATTCAAACCCATATGTAGTATAAGGTTACCCTTATGCAAAATTAGAAAATTAGGAGTTACCTTTACACATTGAGGGGACTTCCCTTACACAAAAGAAGAAACCAAGATATAATCCTTACATTGATCAAAATATCCTTTACACAAGACTATAAAACCTAAACGTTTACTTATGTAAAACATAGGAATCATTTTCTACCACTATGTATCCATGGAACCCCCATTATGAAAGTATTAAATCCTTACATGAACATTATATTTCTTTTAAATCTCAAATTTTTTATTTATGTGGAGATATATTGAACATTATAAAACATTATAAAATCATGAAATACCCTTACATGATGATAGGAGGACCCTTATGCAGTGCATAGAACTGGGAACTTACTCCTAAGAAACTAATGTTAAACTCTTCTTACCTTTAAAAAATCATCATAAACATCTTATTAGCTATAAGAAACTCCTATAACCACATGAAATATAGGTAGAACGATTTTACCTATACATAGACCCTATTCAATATGTAAGGGTAATATTTTAATTAAATAAAATAAAATTTTACCATAAATATACTTAAGAATTATATAAATGGTTTTATAAAAATGTGAATGTTACAATTATTCACACCATATTGTTTTCATCCCCTAAAAATGTTCAAGGACATTTTTTACCAAGATTAATGGAAAAAACCCCTGAACAACACCATTAAACCTAAAATAGTAAAAAATCCACAAACATTCAAATCTCACCAATAAAAACTAAAAATAATTACAACATAACCACAAAAGAAATTGAGCATAACGAATGAATTTTTCAGGAGTTCTTGGAAAAAATGATACATCACATGAAATCTATTGAACTAGTTTAGATGAGGTTGAGAATATCTACAAAGAAGATTCTATAAATGAATAGAAATAAAAAAACTAGGAAACTACTATAAAAAACTAAACAATGTTAAATTAAATATTAAATTCTAAAATAACCTCAAAATCACCAAATATGAAACATTGAAAAATATATTCTGAGAAATTCAGCCAAATTGATTTCCAATAACCCAACGGTCCCCTAAGATAAAAAAACAATTGTAAATTAATCAAGAAGAAATATGAGTCATCCAAAATAAATTAGTTTTTCCTTAATCCAATTGAGTGTGACCCTAGACTCTATTCTGAGAACACTAAATTTTGGTAATTACAACTGAATACTCATGTCATCATCAACATTTCCTCTTTTTCACCCAACAAAATAAATAATATACACTATGTTCATCAAATAAAAAAGTACCACTACCCCAATATAGGTCCCAAATCAACATGAGTGATGAGAAGATTAGAAATCACCGAGGAAAATTCATTTCAAAAAAAACTCTTTCTCATTGAGAATATTTAGAGGAGTACGCATTATCATGAACACAAACATATCATGTCTAAAGAACCAAATCCCAACAATAGATGAAATCATACTAGGATTACATGATGATATAAACATAACATAACTAGTGAGAAAAAGGGAACAATAAAGACAAATCCTAATGTAAAAATTTTAAAAAATGATAACAAAAATATCAAGAGAAACTCAAACCATCTACACTCTAATATCTGGATCAACACATGCTAAAACCGCCTCAACAAACACATGTTTCTATTACAGTGTGTGATAATTCCTTACTCAAAGACCTATTTATAGGTCTCTATTTTCTTTAATATTTATATAAATATAATTTTCCTTATGTTTTGATGATCCTTCGCCATTTCAAGCTGCAGGTAACCCTTGGCAGATCCACTATAAAAGACCCTAACTAATATAATCAACAAATATTTTATATGGTTTCTTAAATGAATGCATTCTATAAACCACTTTTCCAAAAATGGACATACACTAAGTGTTTCATCTAATTAGAATCCTATGTGAATAAACATAACAAAAGTTTTATGATAATACCCATAGTATCATCCATTTCTTGCATACTTTTTCCCCTAATGTTTCTTTCTCCATTAGTCGTTTAATAAGAAAAATTCCCAATGCCTATAGTAATATTATAAAGACTACTTCAAACACAATAAATGGATCCTAAATTCACCAAATGTGATTAGTCTAGGAGTAAATAAATCTTTTGATGGATCTAGATAAATTCCTTCTTATAAACACCATACCATTCGAGATTCATTAGTTTACAAATAATGAGTAAATGACACTCTCTTAAAAAAATAGTGAGCATACTATAAACATTATTTATACCCTTACATGCAATCAAAAAATCATATAGCTTTTTACAACCATATCTGTAATGTATAGGACCTAGATTCCACTAAATGGTTCCCCGAGCCTGGTTGGCCACATGGCCTCAAGTGCATCTCCCCAAACGCCAGAGGCTTCCAACTAGCAACAAGGTCCTAGGGTGTTTTTGTGGAGAGACTATCCCCTCAAGTAAAAGTTTAACATGGTGGAATAAAGTATACCAAACAATAACAAAAGTAGTTCATCGGTCATTAAATATATAAACATCCAAAATACATATATATATATATAACATTACGAGAAGCAATCTCAAACACAATGATGACCATGTCATATTTCTACAAAGAATCCAAAACAAGTGTAAAAAAAAAATAAAATACAAGTAACAAAATAATAAATGAAAAAAATATATTCCATATAGCCTCACATTTCTTATCATGGTCCCATTCTCCCCTTCTCCTAATCAGGGCACAAAGTCAAGATTCAAACTACTCTATCCCTTCTTGCATCTATAATGTCTATCAGAGTACACAACATTGGCTTGAAAAAGGTATGAGATATAATCCTAGTAGGTCACCAACAAAAGTGTATATATAAACTCTTATATGTGAAATATAATATAATTTGGAGTGTATAATATAATAGGTATGGCATAACTAAAATTAATATTTCTATGGAAAAAGTTAAAAAAATGTGATCTTGTACAACCGTACAAGCCTCCTTGCAAAACCAGTTCCAAGATCCTATACCAGCTAAGTAGTAAAGTAAATGGAAGTTAATACCATAGGAATTACATAAAAACAATATATCACATTCCCCTTAACCTCTTTTTATAACCTATATAATATCCATCACAGCCATACCATATAATTTAATGTTCAACATTTACCATGACCATGTCATATAATCAAGCAGGTCACATTTACCATGGTCATTCTATATAATAAGAAGGGTCTTGCCCCAACAAGCAGGAACCAAGATATAGAATAATATGGAATCCTCATCCAGTATAAGAGCTTCTCCATGGAAACTCAGTAACAAAATTACTGACGTCTAAGTATCATGTCAATAGATTATGTCCAATGCGAATGCAATAAGATGGATCTGTGGTGCAGAAATCCCCTTGGCATCCTATAGAATCAATATACAAGAAGCATACAAGTCTAATGTATCTTATACCATAAAAATAACTATGGATGAAACACCCACATTATCTAAATGGAATTAAAATCCTTGGTTTACCAAACAAGGAATCCACTACCATTTCATAAAACATCTAATTTAATTCATCAATTAACATTAATTAAAGTTCTATGACTATACCCACTCATATAGAAATTCACATTAAATTATGCTCAATGAGTTTACCCACTCATAAAACAATTAAATATTTCAATTTAATCAAAAAAACAAGGAATATATTGTAAATATATGGAAAATGAGGCATCAATATGTCCTATTTAATAAATCCATTCCATTTTTTTATAAAAGGGCTTCCACTAACAAGAAAATCTCAAATACACACCCCAGAGCATGTATTAAAAATGAAATCTCAAAGGTTCACCATAAGGATTCCCTTGTTTTGGGGAAACAATATTCAATGAGTCTTAAATAATTTGTTGGAATCCATAATAGTGTCCAATACATTAAATTTAATATTTAGTTTATTTTCATGGGCACACCCGAACGTTTGGAAGGTGAAAAATGGTAACTATCTATTTAAAGCACCAAATCACTCATGAGAATTATATACCTACATCCATAGGTAAAATTTAGAGTGATCGTCTAGTATCGTCTTTTTATTCATTTCATATCAGATGAAAAATTAAGAATAATTCAAAACCCTGGAAATAGGGAATATAAGCTTGCACCTAAATACCTCAACCTATACCAAGACAAATGAATAATGAAAAACATGAATGGATTAATCATTGAAATGGATTCAACAACAACAATGGAGTATGATTTCGAGATCATATGGATGAATGGTAGAAAATTTTAGGATTTTGATTTTGAAGGAACTCTCATGAATCCACTAATATCCATGGGTGAGGAATTGATTTAGATTTTTTGTTTAAACACATATCAAGGGAAAATTGTTCTTCTCCAATAAATTTTTTGGGTTGCACGGGTTGGCCCTACGGTTGACCAATATGCTCACTAGCCATTCCCCCTTTTCAAAAAGGAGGGTAACCTCAGATAGTTAATTTGATTAATCTATCAATCCATGAGAAAACCATGGGATTCTGGTATACTAAAAATTGATGGTTCCCCACATGTGCATCTCTGTACATCCATATGGTTTCCTCAAATTATGAGGATTGTAGCTCCCCATTATCCAGTATCATGCGGTTGGTAGTAACTATGAAACCTATCCCACATGGTTTATTCCAACCATGCATCCTGCCATAATTTTCAAAAAACAAGAGCTATGGTCACTGAAAAAGACCAAAATTCCCACAGATACCTCTATTTCATTCAAGGATATTCACATTGGTCTATAAATAATCATTTTAACTAAGAATAAAAAAATGTGTACCTCATACTAAAACATGAGATCTTATAATCTTTCCCCCAGAATGAATTTCCTTACTAAATTTCCTCTTTTAAGGGAAGTCATGATTCGTCTGAGAATAACTTTAGAAACTAAGCATGTACGTTATCCTCACACTCCCATGTCTAGTTTTGTAAATGTCCATGCTTCCATAGAACCCAAAATAGAGGAATTGACAATCCTTGTAGAAACTTATTGTTCTTATAAACAACATGAATTAGATTCCACTCTATGTAAGCATATACCTCTAACTCCATATCCTTAGAATACAGAATGTGAGATGAGTATGAATGATAAAAGCATAGCTGAGATACATAGAAGTCATCAGGAATGGATCCGTACCATTGTGTTAACTGTAACTGACAGGCTTCCAACTTGATTCTCTACAAAATATTGAATAGATCGACATATCATGCTAAAATCTTACCCTTTCTCATGATCCATCAATGTCCCAACTTTGGTGAGATATGTAAAAATACCCAATCCTTGCCCATAAAATCTATAGGTAATCTTCTAAAATTGGCATAATATTTATGTTCAAATCTTATAGTATCCATATTCTTCAAAAACAAAAATAAACTGGTTTAGATGTCTAATACATGATATGTGGTCCTTGTAAAGCTTCCTCACTTACCAATAACCGCCACAATGGTGATCAGAATGTTCTAAAATACGAATCCATATAAGGTTCCATCAGTATCATCACTTGATAACTATTATTATAGGTGAAATCAACTAAGAGTATATGCATCTCCCAAGATCCACAAAAAATATATGATACTTTCTCAAAGTAGGTCCTTAAGCACCAGTACCATACAATCAAACTAGCCATCAATCTGAGGGTGGTATGATGTTCTCAAAAGAGCCTGTGTACCCAAGGCAGTCTGCAAACTCTATTAAAAACATGATGTGAGCAAGGTCTTCCTATTTAAAACTCTAGTGTGATTCACACAGTGAGGTCGTACTATCTCACATATATAAAACCTCCCAATCTCATCTACACTAAAGGCCCCATTTATGAATAATAAATGTGAATGATTTATTAGCATGTTAATAATAATCCACATAGAATCACTACCTCTAGGTGAACTCTAAAAACTAGTCACAAAATCCATCATGACACCATCCAATTTTCACTTGGGAATAGGAAATTTATCTAAAATCCCATCAAGTTACTAATTTTCTACCTTCAACCATTGAAAGGTGGAACATCACATAAAAAAACCATATACCTCATGTTTCATACCCGACCACTAATACTGGATACATAAAACACAACACATCTTGGTAACATCGGGATGTGCTACCCAAACTGAGTCCTGAAACTCCTACATCCTCTCCTCATGTATATCCACTAGAACCCATATGTGATCACGGACACACATGATATGATCCTCTTCCATAGTAAAAATAGGATGTGGTTCCTCACCTACCACACTCTCACGTAGGACTAGTCCATATGAATATGAATGTTGTATCATTTTCACTCTATCCAAAAGGGTATAGGTCACATGAAGAAAAGAAATTATGGTCATCCCTTGAAAATATTTCACTTCAATGTTCATATTGGATAAAAATAAAAAATATTCTATGCGCTTCTAGCTTTCAAACTTCCTATATCTATGTCTTTCTAGTAAGTAGATCAGCCAGTTTATTTCCCTTCCTAGGTGTGTAAGAATTATTTAAGTAAAAATACTATAGATACTCAACCCACCATCAATATATCATATTTAGATCAGACTATGTAAAAATATACTTGGGGATTTTGTAGTCCATGTACACCACAAAATACACTCCCAATAAATAGTGTCTCCAACATTGCAAGAAATGAACAACTATAACTAAATAAACATTGTTCATTGGGTAATTACATTCATATGGACTCAGCTACCAACACCCATACACCATGAATGAATCTCTCTCTACATATGCATTTCTCCAAGCCCGATACCAAATGTGTCACACTGCATAGGGTGTCTCATGCATGGATATGGCATAATCAAGACCATTTTGTTATTCAATCTCCATTTTATCTTCTTAAAAGTTGTCCCATGGGAGTCTATCCATACAATACTCACACCCCTCTTTGTCAAACCCATCAATAGTGTTTCTAGTCACAAGGAGTCCTTTATCAAATGCGCATAATATTTTTAAAGACCCAAGAAACTCTATATGTCAATGAGGTTTTTGGGGTATATCATGAAACTATATCTCTCACATTCTCTAGGTCTATTGATACTACTATCTCTATGTTAATATTACTTGGGAAGAAAATATTACCCATCCCGAAGTGGAACTTTGTGATCATAGTGTATAATTTTACCTCTATCAGTGTATCAAAAATGATCTAAAGATGCATTGAATGGTTTTTTTGATTGTCAGAAAACATAAATATAGCATTGAAAACAAAAAATAAATGTAGATAAGGATGGAAAAATTGACTCATCAACGCCTTGAAAACATTTCTCATATTTGTGACACTTAATTGAAAAACTAGATACTCAAATATATTTTATCTTATAAAAAAGAATTTATAAGGTATGCCTATAGGTTAAACACGCATATGGTGATATCCCAATACAACATCAATTTGGAAAACACTCTAGATCCACAAATTTGAATAAACAAGTCATCTATCCTCGTCAAGGGATACTGTTTATTAACCGTAAATTGGATCAGTTTTTTGTAATCTATGCATATCCTATTGATACCATTTTACTTTTTCATAAAAATGACTAAAAAACCCCACAGAGAAGAACATAGTCACATAGAACCCTTTTCCTTCAAATCGTCTAGCTACCTCTTGAGCTCCACAAACTCTATTGTAGAAACCCTATAAGGAGGAATGGATACTAGTGTAGCTCCTATAACTAGCTCGATGGAGAAATCTACGTATCACCTTGGAGGTAAACCAAAATAATAATTTAGGAAACCATCCCTATAATAATCAATGACTATTGGGAAATATGCCTAAAATTCACCGTAATCATATAGATACAAACTAGGAATATTGGTTTCCATTCTATCCAGCCAACAATTCTTTGGTCCATCTCAACTAGCATGTACATCCCATTCACACTTGTGAATATTAATGTTTCCCTTTGGTGATGTGTAAGTCACCATCTAGTGATAACAGCCAACTTAGGATCAATAAGATACTAACTAGTCCAACCTGAGTATGATGTGAAACCTGGTCATATCAAGGGAAAAAATATTTCATACCATGTGACACCCAACAACATTAGGGGAGAAGTCCCTGGGCTGAAGTAAATCCTCCATCCAAATCATCAATATAGTTTCATGCATCATAACTCCCTCAAAAAACCAAACCTTAACCCGAAGGATCTCTACAACATGTACTAGCATATAACTACGTGATGAACCATTGTCCAAAATCGAAGATACATGTGTAGAAGATACTAATATTGTGCTTATCACCCTAGATAGTTCAGTGCAATATCCCTCAGGGGTAAGATATACAAAATATATCTAGCCTATACCATGACCATGTGACACAAAATCACTACCTAGTGTAGGCCCACCCAACTATGTGGATAAAACTGGTTCCTGGATTCCATTCCCATGACCACCACATCAGACTGATTGAATGGTACTGCTCTAGCCTCCAACCCTATGTATTGCTGAGAAACCCGATCCAAATTTTTTTCAGATCTAACTAAATACCACTCACTGTTGGAGGGATGTTTGTACAGAAAAATGTCACATGGACCATCCAATAATACGCTTGGCACTTTACTGGGACATGATCACACTAATTTATTATCCGGATCTACCTTCCACACAGATGATAATAAATTTCATAGCAAGCACTGGCAGCCTAGTAGGTACTCATTGCACCAGAAGCCTCCAAACGGTGCATCCTACATGATGATGTCGAACCACTGGGTCAAGGGACATCACTTCAATAATCTACACCCCCATCTTCCCTTAAGTATTTCCATATAATTAGCTCATGAATTACCACATCAGTAATAGTATTCAAACTAATCAAGTTGAACTGAGATTTATAATCATAGAAAGGACCTTCTTGGAAGCGTCTCTCCCTTGACGCCTCATCGGTAAGGTATATTTGCACAAAACACTATAGGTCTCTAAAGCATACCAATTACCCCTTATATTTCTTATCACCCTACTCCAGATGAATTAACTATCTAGAATGTTCTTCTCCTAGAGTCTCAAGGAAAAATTATTCATAGAATCTGGTTTGGTAATCCCACCTAACTATATCATGAAGTGAATCAGTCAAGTTCAGAAAATCCCACCAGTTATTATCTATTCCTTGAATCATATTATTCACAAGATTCATTCACATCATAAGTGGTGTCTAAAGATGCTTAAATATCTACCGATTAGTCTCAACCCACAAATCAACATCCTTTGGACCTCCAACATCTGAGAAAGTGGGAGGGTGTTTATCTTAGACATTGATGATGTAAATTATATGCACTATTATTAAATTAATCAACAAGCCTTTACTACACACTCGATCTTACTCTATCATTGACTACCCAAGGAGAAATCTATTTGTTTGACCTAATTCCAACCTAAGGCCACTCGATATATCATAATACTAAACTAGTGAACATGTGTACATAGACATCACAGAAATCCACCCATACCTACTCAATGCATTTAAATAGAGGTTCGTATTTAAAAGTTAGTACCATACTAAATTATATCTTATCATCACATTTTTAAATAGAATCAAAAGTTTTTCTCACACCTCCAAATGCTCTATATAAACATTCTCTTTTATAATTAATATCAATTCAATTATAATTCAATTTAGTTAATAACCCTTAAAAAGGAATTTTTATTTCATTACTTTTAGTATCCATAATTTCCATTACATATAAACATACATGCTCAATGGGTTTTCCATTTTTTGAGAAATAATTAAAATTTTAATAATAGGTTTTTCTACATTCAACTATGAATACTGAGACATTTAATGATTTTCAAGGGAATTTATAAAACCGTTTATAAGTAATAGAACTATAACAAATACTACTTTCAAAATAATAATTTAAAAAAAGTTCAAACCACTCATGCTTTAAAAACCAATAATTTTCTACTAGTTTTAAAAATAATCATTATAAACATATCAAGAACAAGTTTCAAGAGTTAAAAATGAATATCAGTTTCCCAAAATAAAATGTTAATTCTTTAAAATAGTTTTTACATCTGATGATATCCAAATCACCATTTTTAATTATATCAAAGTCTTAAAAAAGAAAAAGTAACCTATATATCTACTAGATAGAAGTGGGAAACATTATTGAGATTAAAAACTCAAGGTAGAATAATAAGAAATAATAATTTAAAACAAAAAGGGAAATGATTGAAAAATTGAACTCATAATCCACTAACCATCAATTAATAGGAATCTATAGTAATAATAAATGGTCCATGAATAACATCCAAGGTGAAAAAAACCACTAATACCCTTTTCATGGGTTTTTAGAAATGAAGAATAGTAAACAAGGTAAAGGAAAATGATATATTTCTACAGAAGCTATAATCTCATAACAATCCCCAAGAGGATATCAAAAATTATAGGCATAAAATTATCTGGTAGTTTTAAAAATACATGATGCATTTTGGTATTCAACATTTAAGGTCACAATTTAGAAATCACCAATTAATTTTTTCTTTTAATTTTTTCTTAATTAAATACTATTTTAAAACTCCTATAAAGGAGTTATAATCATTCAATGAGTTAATGGTATTAATTATAATGAATTTAGGATTTCCAAATCACCCAAAATAAGTTAAAGGTGTGTTCTGGTGAAGAAGAAATGAAAAATATGGTTTTAAAAACAATTTTTCTAAATAGCGCAGAATATATTGGTAAAATGGTTTTAACATTACACAAGTTAGGAACACATTCACACTCTTAGTAGTAGGTTTTTGTTACACAACCATAGAAAAATATGATATTCCATTATACATTGAGGGAATTACTAATATGTAATATAAGGAACTGTGTGATGTTCTTTATGAAGCTCTAAATTTCCTTTAAGTGAGTAAAAAACTATTACATACAAATGTGGAACCCTTATGAATCACATGATACCATTGCAAAGATAATGAACAACCCTTACAGAAATATTGAATTTTTATAAATCCTATAATCATTATTTGAAACTCAATAAAAATCCTTTTTTTAAATATGGATTTACATTTATAGATCCATTTCCAAAAAAGGAATTACCCTTAAATGAATATGGGAATAACCTTACACAATGCATGGAATAAAACACTTACCCTTTCAAAAATAAAGAAAAATCCTCTTACCATAATGTAATAATTCAAAACTCCATGTTACCTAAAAAAATATGAATGTCCCTCATGCATATAGGCAGAGGGATTTTACCTTTACATAAGCCTTATTCCATACGTAATTGTAAGAATTCATTTGAAAAGTTAAAATTTTCACATAAAATGTCTTCTGTGTCAAAACCAAAAAGGTTTTATAAAAATGATGATGCTAACAAACTAGTGGACATGTTCACCAATTATCTAATCCAAGAAAGTAGGAGGTGGCCTTTTTTAGTAGAAATGGGGTGAATGGATAGAGGAGGGGCACTATTGCAGCTGTTATTTTTTTTCCTAATTATTTTATAGTTGTAATTGGATCTCTAAATAATTATTAAAGTGAAATTTTTTTTAAAAAAAAGAATGATTCCAAATCTATATCCTAATATTCTCAATTTATAAACATCTAATAATGGTTTATCTTATTTCATTACAGTGACAACATGTGATCTTTAGAAGAAATGTGGCTTGTCAGATAAAGGTATTTTTGGGGGGACATATGCTAGGAAGTTATCAGTTCATTAGATTTAGTTATTAAGTTCTAAAGATTATATGAGAGAAGATGTCACCAAGTTAATTTGGTTGATCATCCCTGAATCATGGATGGTGTTCTAACCGGTTAACCAACTATGTGCCACTATAAATGTGGAGTGTGAAAATGTATAAAAGTACTAAGATATAGACTGTGATGAGAAAAAAAATTATCTATTATCAAAAATAATTTTGAGTTTAGAATTTAATATTTTATCTATATTAAAGTTATAAAAAAATTTATATTTTTTTCAATGGATGATTTTCATAGTTATATGAACCACATCAAACCAAAGAATTCAATTTTTTTTCCTTAATTTCACTACAACTCGAGTTATTATACTGAGTTATATGGAGTTGGTGTCTATATTGGGGAATTTTGTGTGGAGATTAGGGTGGTTGGAGTTCTTATCATATGGTTTTTCAATGTCTTGGTGTAATATCTAAATGGTGAATCATCCCGATCATGGTTTTCTTTTTTAGAAAACATTTAAAAAAAGTGTGTCTAGTGGATTGGTTTTTTGTCCTACCACAATATGTTTTACCACTTACTTGAATGATTTTATAATGTTTAAATAATGAATGAACCATAAAAATTAAATTTTGGTAATAATAATAAATAATTATGAATTTAAAATTATTTCATAATTTTATGATGGTAATATATATAATTAAATTAATTAATAAATTCACTTCTTTTGTTGAATATAAATTCATAGGTATGATTTTTTTAATAATTCCATGTGAACCATTACCATAAGTTTCATTAAATAATCATGTTACTCAAAAAATATATGAAACACATGTCATACATAATTATGAACATTATAAAGGTGACAAAACCATGATCCTGGATAAAGGATTAAAGTTTTCAAACCCAACCATGGAGGGAAAAATGAAATAACTAACACAATAATATTAATTTTCCGTATAAAAAACAAGTATATGGGTAAAAAAGAAATATAAATTAATGATATTAATTAAATTAACTTCTAATAATGTTTTTTTGAATATGAATACTAATACTAAATTTATTATATGTTCAGTTAGACAATATAAGACCAAAAAATGCTTGAGGTATAGATTTATTTTCCATCATCACTTTGAAATGCAGGCTGTTTAATAGAGAATTTCCATTAGGAGAAACTTTTTATTCATTATATCTAAAATCACATCTATATTTTTCTCCTATGATTAGTTTCTAGGTTTTACATGTCTTCTTATCAATCCTCTTCCCTTCTATTAATAGTTCAACTAAAATAATTCCTATAAATGGAACCAAACATATCTCTTATTTTTATCTAAGAATCATTCACAAAAATATTAATGTTATTTAATTTTTAAAAAATTTACTTCCATATAATTTTATAAAATTTTAAGGCCATTTTCTATAGGTCTAGGATTTCTTTAAAAAATACTTAATGTAATCTATTTTTAATATAACCTATGTTGGTTATTTTCTTTTATATTTTAATTTGTTTATATAGGGGTGAAAGGATTATATTTTATGACGTTTTAATCATGAATACATTTTCCCATTATCTTCATAATTTTTCATTTATAATTTTCCTCAAAAAAATAATGGGTTTCAGAAGTAATTTTAATCTACATTTTCTTAAATAATTTTATTTTAAAATAAAAGTTATAAAATATAAAATATATTCCGTATTATTTTCAATTATATTTTATAATGTTCTATAAAATTTCATTCAATCTATTGAAGAATTATTATGTTTTCTTATGATTCACTAGGAATGATCTAATGACACAATATACCATGTTTCTTTGGATGTCTCCTGATCATGTTTTTGGAAAGCCATTATGAAACTAGTTTCTACCACATAGTGAAACTAATCTATTTTTGAATTACCAATTTTTCATGTTTTTATGGAACCTATATGTATGGTTATTCATTTAATGATTGTTGGTCTTGTAATTACATTATCATAAAATTAATTTGAAGAAGATTTATATATCATTAGATGACCTAAATTGGAATTGGGAGTAAACTAAATTCATAATGGTACATTTTCCACTTTGTTTAAGGGAGTGGAATATGAAGCAAATACACTATAAGACGCTTAAATATTCATATTAATAGTTAGAATATCATGGATCGTGATTAATCAATAATTTTTCAAAACCACTATAATCTGTATTTTATGTTATTAAAAATCATTTTTCCAAGAATCATGATTTAATTTCTCTATTATATTGGGTATGAATATTTTATATTATGTACATGATATTTTATATTGTTCACATGCCCATATTTCACATCTGATCTTAAATTTTTACCTCACATGTTTACCCTTACAGATCATGTGAGGTCACCTTTTATTATATTGGCAATCCCCATATTATGAATATGGGAACTATATATGATATTTCTAGCAGTTTATCAAGTATGAATAATGTATATTAGACAGGTAATATATGTGGTAAAATATGTTAGTTAGGTATTTTTTTCATCAATAAAACTAAACATATTAATTTGGGGGTGTGATTTATTTTTATATTTAATATCTATTTGTTAAATTTTATATATTATTTATATATGATACTGTTGGGCTTTCTAAATCACTCCTTTAAAACTGATCCACTGACTAGTAGTAAAAAATCAATCTTGTAGGTTACCTGAAAAATAATAAATGAATCCATTAAAATTCATAACATGAAATGGTGTTATCTTAAGTGGAATACCATGCCAATATACTAGATATAATATTATTCATTGAAATTTCACTACATACTTAATCATATTGCATGTGATTTTTATAAACTGCAGTCTAAAAACAAACTTTTCCCATAAATTATTTTATGAATATAATAATTTTTGGATTAATCATATAGTTTATCACAATATATATTAAATATATTCCAAAATTAGCATGAAAATAAGGTTGGATAGAAACTTATGAATACTAAATTAAAGGATTTATTAACAAAGAATATTATTGTGAAATTAGAGAGATGGAGTGATATTAATTAAAATAACCACTCTCTATGGATGTTAATAAATAAAATTATAAGATTACAAGGAAGTTATAGTTTAGAAATTTCTTTGGTCCTATCTCAAACATAAATGGATTAATTAATAATAATTTACCTTGAATCATACTATTTAAATAACAATATATATTTTTCTTCAATCCATCTTTAAATTTTTTTCAATGAGTTTCTCCTCAGAAAAACATATGCCTTTTATATGGTTAATCCTTTTAATGGTTTTAGGTGTTGTGAGTGGATTCCTTAGACCGTATATTTGTATATAATTTGATTCCAAAAATATGTCCATTTTTTGATTTATACATGTGGTTACGCTTTCCAAGATAATAACATTAATTTTGTATGTACTAAATAATTGGTAATGTCCTTAGTTTATCTTTTTTTTCAAAAGGATGTAACAGTTCTCACCTATAATAATAACCTTTATATATCATGATATTAGCCTTGAATATATTTAAATCTTATATACATTATGTTGATAGGACCTAGATGATATTTGACTATCATGTCTTGGATATCATAATCTTTGATACTTAATCTCATGAAAATGGCACATGGTTATCTCTATTTTGTATGATCTTGTGGACCATACCACTAATAGAAATACCACTTGTTACATGTATCATTTTTTATTTTTATCTGTGAGAACAATTATTGGTCTCTATAATTGAGATAATTAATAGTGTGTTTTATTTAATTGTGCACCTTGATGCTAAAAAATAATGAAATTCGTAATATGGTTAGGTATATTTTTGTTGAGTGTGTTATAGGTGGTATTGAATTGATTCAATGATCAATAAAGGATTTTCACTTCTAAAAGGAAGAGATACCTCTAAAATTGTTCCACTAAAATTTTAGAAAAGAAGAATGCAAAATAATCCCAAGGAACCTGATCTATGCCTATGATAGATGGACACCCTCAACATTCCTTAAGATGATATGAAAAATTATAAGGAACAAATATTCGACTCATTTTTAAAATAAGTGTGGTATTTTAGTTCAGGGTATTCAATAACCCAAATTTAAAATCACCATTTAATTTTCCTTTTAATAGTGTCTTAATTAAATTGGGTTTTAAAAAATCCCATAACGGAGATAAAATAAATATTCAATTCAAAGGAATTAATTATCAACATTTTACGATTTAAATTATTCAAAAGTGGGTTACATTATAATTTTTTGGTAGATTAAATGAAAAAAGTCTTAAAAACATGTTTTTCCAGAAAGGGTGTTATGTAATGAAGACATGTGTTTACCCTTAAAATGGTTAAGGACCAATTCATACCCATACATTGTATCAGGTTACCCTTATATAACCTAGTAAAACTAGGAGTTACCTTTATACTATGAGGGGATTACCTATATGTAATAGAAGGAACCATGAGATGAACCTTATGAAACTATAACATACCTTTACATAAGAAGGATAAACATTAGGCGTCCCTTATGTAACCCTTAAGTATAATTTAATACCTTTATGCAGCTAAGGGACAATTCTTAGATGAGAATTTAACTAATTGGAAGACCCATACACATCCTTTGAAACTCAACATTTACCTTTACATAAAGAAGGATCTACCCTTATGGACCCATTGAAAATATGATATTACACATATGTAATATTGGGAAAACCTTTACACAGAAAATGGAATGGATCACTTACCCAGATAAAACCAATGAGAAAATCCTCTCACCTTTACAAGACCTTTATACACTCTATATTACTTATAAACAACTCTTAGAAGCCACTATTAATATAGTGAGAAGCATTTTTACTTTACATAGTCCCTATGTCAAACGTAAGGGTAAATATTTAATTGATGTTATTATAATTTCACACATAATATATATATGAATTAAAACTAAAACATATTTGTAAAAAATAATGATGTCGAAATCCTCACCACCATAAGGATTTCAACCCCTAGAAATATTTATGGGCTATGGTTGACCAATATTAGAGGGAGAAAATAACCAAAGCTACATCATCAAATCAAAACAAATCAAAACACCTATAAATGTTAAATTTTTATCGATATTAACTAGAATGGATTCCAACACAACAATAGGGGAAACTAAGAATGTTAAATGAAATTTACAAGATTTTAGTCCAAAAAATAAGAAACCCAATGAAAACTAGTGAACTAGTTTAGGTGAGAATGAGAAACTCTCCATAAATGATTCACAAAGATTATAGGATTAAATAACTAGGAAATAACCCTCAACTAATCAATAATGACAAATGAATTTTTAAACTATGAAGCAACCTTAAAATAAGAACATTTGGAAACCATAATAATCTTGATAAAAAAATACCTGAAAAGATTACCACGTCTAGAAACCACAAAAAACCAAAGGTTACATAAGAGAACTAAATATAAAAATTCGAAATGAATATATCTGAAATATTCCTCATCATCAAGAACATAGTCAACACTTAATCCAAATGAGGTTAACCTTTTACTAGATTCCCAGAAAACCAGCTTTGGGTAATTTTGATCGAAACCATAGATCAGCATCAACACAACTTTCCCATCACCCACACACTTACCAATTCTCTACTGTGTTTATCATTTAAAAATAACCAGTAACCCAAGGCTAGAACCTCATAAATATGAGTGAAGTAAGGAATAAAAATAATTGTGGTACATGCTTTTTCAAAAAACATACCATCCCACATTGGATAGTTGTAGAATCACCCATTAATACAAACACATATTATTTATCTCTAAAGAACCAAATCCCTAAAAAAGATTAAATCACACATTTCTTACAAAAAGATTAGAATGTACATCCTTATGTGGCTATAGCCCAATAAATAATATTCATGAGTGGGAAACCAATAACCCAAAATCGATGTTCAAAAAAGCATGAAAAAATAATTCTCATAGAGTAGAAAGAAAAACCTTCCAACATTAGAAATTCAATATTAGTGATATCCCCAACATATTGAATCTTTTTTGGAATTCAAAAACTTCAACCCAACTCTTTAAAATAATGAATTTATACATGCAAAAGTAGATAGAGATGCTTTTAAAATTAGATTCTTATATCACCATGATATAATCTGAAAAATATATTGAAGAAAACATAACCACATTAGTGAAAAAATAAGTAAAACTGTAATTTTCAAAAGGTTACAAGGGTAAAATAATACTGTCAAAGAAAACACATATGGTCTTTACTCCAATATCATAACTAATATAAGATGAAACCACCTAAAATCCTACAAGTTGTTCCTATAGTACAAGATAATGCTTCACTCTAAGACCAATGGATATATATCTATTATCTTGATGTTTTATCTATATTATTGTGTCCTTAGTAGATGATTATCCCTCATGATGTTGAGATATATCAATACCTTAGTAGAACCACTAAAAATTACCTAGATGGCCCCAAGAACAACAATATTTAGGATGGATCTAATAATCATGTTTTATGTTACCCAAAATTCAACACTAGAATTATAAAATGTTTTTATTCCTATAGAAATATAATGAGAAGAAACCAAAAGGGATTTTCATGCAACCACCCACTGTGTCTTACATTACACACATACGTTTCCACTTAATAGAGATTCCACAATCACATTCTAGAATATGAATAATTACCAGTGCCTATAACGTTTCTATAAAGTCTTCTTAAAACTTGAATTCATATATTTGCAATATACCATATGAGTCAATGCTAATAGGCAATACATCCTCTGATAGATCTGGATTAATGACTTCTTGAAAACACTAATACATTAGAGAGTCATTCATCCCTATATTAGGAGGATATTGCACTAACTCAATAAAACAATGAGAATACTACAACATTGATACATCTCTTTATTGATCCCCATAAAAAACATATATTTAGTTTACCTCATTGGATCAAGTAAATAAATCCTCAATGGAACATGCCTAAAAATCATCCCAAGTGTGTTACTTATATTTATAACCCTATGTAACAGACTTCCACCATTTCCATACCAATCTATGAGGTTTGAAAGTTGAAAACATAACGTTGAGTGATTCTGAAAGCTCAAGTTGGATAAAGATATCCTCAATCCTATTTATACACATCACTTATTCATCATAATAATTTTTTATAAATAATTGAGGAGGATTCAGGATTTGAAAACCATGTATATAATCCTCACAATATTCTATGATAAAAATTACATAGATACCTGAGTGTGGATCCAATAGAACAACTATTCTAATAGAATATTGATTAACCAATTGATTCAATAAATCTAAATGTGCATTTACTCTAAAAATAGTATGAATAATCCTATAAAAACAAATTCCACCCTTTAAGTCTCACAAGATAGGACACAAAACAATATATTTGCATAACACTATATTTTAATGAAAAAAAAATATAATATAAAAAAATAAATCTCAATAAACCCTTGTCTTAAATTATTTATAAAATAGTTTAACCTATTAATCCTAAGTGGTTTTCCCAAAATAAATTTAAATAAAAACAACCTTTAACAAAATAAAACCTTTGAAAACATCTATTAGAAAATATATTTTATCATAGAAATTTTTAGAATTTAGTCTTTAAAATTGTCCACATCTATCTTATTAAAATATTTTAATTAAAATTTTCTAACACCCCATGAAAATATTTTTAACTGATAGAACTCTAGTCCTTTCTAAATATTTCAACCAATTTTTCAAAAAAACAATCCTCATTTTATATCCAAAATACATTACAAACACCTATATCTAGACACTATTTAAAATTTAAAATATTTTCAAAACACTAATAAATTCATAAATATTTACAAAATCTTATGATTTTAATTTTAACATATCACTTAATCAAACCAAAACACCAAACATATCTTAAATCATAATTTCCCAAAATCAACATTAATGTGAAGAAAATGAAAATGAAATCCTCCCCACAGTCAAAAAATCAATTCCCTTTAAATCAAAATCTTCTCAAAAGAACTCATAAACCCACAATGCTAATAACAAGAACTCAAATAAATCCCAATGTTAAACAAATGTCCAAGAACTCGGCTCAAACTATAGATATACTCATCCTAGACAACCTTAGTAACCAAAGCATCATCTCAGGTGGGTGGTGATCAAGCACCCTCATCTAGTTTAGTTCTGAGAGTCAAACCTATAGACTACCAGATAATTTTTAACAACATGGTAAAACCTCCTTTGATACCATAAGTAATCAACTGTCCTTGGATACCATCTAGGCCAACACCCAAATTTATTTTTCACCAACTCAACGTGAATTTTGGATTACTACATGCTGAAGACATGATCCCAAACATCAAAAAATTGAGAATGATTCAAACCAAATACCAAAAAATTTATATAAATATAAATAAAATTTCAATAAATAGGTAAATGAGATACCTAATGGTACAATATACAAAAAAACCTGATAACAAGGATGATTGGTGATACAAACACCAAAAAAGGAACAGATACCAAACAACCAACAACTCTATATGCATGTGAGGTGTCACCACATAAATCTCCCTCAAATTTATATCCCAAAGATATAGAAATAACCACTACCACGATAAACTAGTTAAACCCAAAATATATAGGAATAAGATAAAATCCCAGTAGGTTTCCACCCACGGACCCATTTCATACCTCTTTAAAATAAAAACTATATCATGAAAATTTGAAAATAAGGATACAAAAAAATGTTCTTCAGTATTTATTTCAAAAAATTATAATTATCCACAATTTCCGAGAAAACACCCATTTTTATGAAACCAATTAGTTTTCCAAAGAAACCACAATTTATTTTCCATATATAAAAAACATTAAATTTATGTGTAAATTAGTTTTAAGAATAATAATAAATAAAATAGGAAATCATGTCAGAATTTTTAAAATATTCTTACCTTGTAAAATATTAACAAAATATCATCATGGAAATGAAACGTGATAATGGTAAATTGTCTAAAGAGCTCTTAAATATTCATTGATTATGAAATTTTTTCCATAGGTATCAAATCATTCATTCAACCCTAGTCATACATTTAATGTTCCCAATCCTAGCCTAACTGAGGGGAAATTATTTAGGATGACCTATGTCCCTTTTAAGGCCACTATGTAGAGTATAATTAAAAAATAATTCACATGTGTACCTAGACTCTCCACCAGTCAGCACAAGTCCACACATGACATTCAAATTGAGGTTAGCATTTAAAATATTGTATCATACCCTAAATTATATCATATTATCTTATATTTAAAATAATACAAAATTATTTCTCACTCCTATGAGTTCCACATAGTAACATTCACATTTATCAATCATATCAATTAAATTTATAATTATTAAAAGGGAAAATTCATTCCATTCATTCTATCATTTATCCTTCAAATTACAGTCCAAGGGTCAAGTCCAATGGGTTTTCCAGTTTTTAGAAAATCATTTAGTTTACTAAACAAGACTTTATACATTCCACTTAGTATATCTACACTATTAAATCATTTAATGTATATTTATAAAACTATTTATAAATCCTAGAACTTTAATAAACTCTTGATTTCAAAATATCAGTTCAAAAAGTGTCAAAGAACCAAATACTTATAGATGCATAATTTTTTATTTATTTGTGAAATCATCAGCATAAAATTCTAAAGAGAAATTTTTAAGATCCAATCAAGCATATAACTTCAGAGAAAAAAAATAAATACTTTAAAATATTTTTCAAATTAATTATTTTCAATCCATTTTTTCCACTTTTAACAAATCATCATAAAATAATGAATCATTGATATAGATACTAGAAAGAAATTGAAAAAATAAAACAAATTGAAAACCTAAAATTAAAGGACAATAAATAATAGATTAAATTTTAAACGGAGATAATTGGGACACCAAATTTGTAATCCACCAACCAGTGAGGATGAAGAAACTATAGTAACAAGATAATTTTGACAAATATATTTCATGGAGAAAAATAACTTTCAAAATTATTCCAGTAGTTTTGTAGAATAATTGTATAATAAATGATCCAATGAAAACAAATCTAATTCTATGATAGCTGGAAACCTAGTAATATCCTCAATATGATATTATAATTTTTAATATGAAAATATTTTATTATTTTTAAAAATATAGGAGGCATTTTTTCCTTTCAATACAACCCCCAAATTAAAAAAAACACCATTTAATTTTTCTTTTAATATATTCTTAATTTTATAGAATTTAGAAACTCACATAAAAGAGATATAGTTTTTAAACAAGTTTAATTAATTAATTATACTAATTTTAAGTTTTAAAATCATCATAAATGAGTTACAAGTTCGTTATGGGTAAGAAGAAATGTAAAAAATGCTTTTTAAACATTTTTTCATAAAAATGATGTTCTGTAAGGGTAGCACGGTTTTACCCATATAAAATTAAATAATCCTTTCAAAACCTTATGTGGTGATAGGTAACCCTTACCCAACCATTGAAAAATATAAGTTACCTTTACACAGTGATGGGAATACCCTTACACTATAGTAAGAACCATGAGTTCATCCTTATGTAGCTCAGACTAATGATTACATGAGTAGTACAAATTGTATGTTACCCTTACATAAACAATATGAATAATGTGTTACCCTTACGTAGCCACGGAACTACCCTTATAGAAGTATTATATACCCTAGACAACCCATCCTCATCCTTATAACCTTAATGTTACTTTTATGAAGATATAGGTTTACCTATATAGAACCTTTGAAAATAAGTTGTTACCCTTATGTAATGATATGAATACCCATACACACTACATGGAATAGATAAGAAATATATCATAAATTATCAGGTTGTTAGAGTACACTTATTTTTTCCCTTTTTATTATTTCTTATAACAAATCTAAGAATTAGATAAATTCCCAACACCTCGGGAGATCCTATTAGTTTTTCTTCCACCATGAAAGAATGAATCAATAGTGTTCCATAGGAGTCATGTATAAGAGGAAATACGTCTTGTGACTAATCTAGGTGATGTTATCCTTAGAAACACCACACCATTAGAGAGTTATCAATATATGAGAAGGATATGACACTAAAACTATAAAAAATCTTACTCCAACACTTTTTTATCCCCTCGCTTGAGAGTTTAAATTCAATATCTTTTGATACCCTCATTGAATTGGGGAATGAAATCCTAAATAAAATGTTCCTTGAAAACTACCCAGTAATATTACTTATATGGATTATCATATATAATATACTTCTACCATTTTTAATGCAAACTCATAAACATGAATGTAAAAAACATAAAACCTAATAGATTATGAATTTTCATGTTAGAAGAAGATCTCCTCAATCCGCTTTAGCCACATCAGGGATCCATGGGATTTTTGTTATAGAAATAAATGAGAATGATTTTGGATTTGAAACCCAGATACATAATCATTATATTTTTGTATTAGAGGTATGATATAGGGCCTTGAGTCTATATCTAATGTAACAATATTTCCAAGAGATTATTGATCAAAAAAAATATTCTATAAAATCTAAATGGGGGTGTAACCTATAAAATAAGAACATTCACAAAATAAACATTATAATTAAATTCTCACAACATAGAACACCAAATATAAAACATCATTGACACTCTATTTTACACAAATCATACTACAACACTAAACAAAATCCTAAACAACAAATCCATGACTTAAATTCATCATAAAAAAAGTTAACCAATATAACCCATGTGGTTTCACCAGAAAACTATTTCAAAATTTATTCTAAATATTTAAACAAAAATTTGTACAAAATATAATACTTTTAAAGAAAAATTGATTATATCATTTAAATATTTCAAAAATTAGGCTTTAAAACATTATAAACCAACATTTTTAAAGGATTTTAATTAACATTTGTTCACACTATGTGAAAACATTGTAAATAGAGAGAAAAATAATCATTTATAAAAATATTGTATGAGTTTTTTCAATGATATTTTATAGGTTTTTAATAAAAAATAATTTATAAACATCCAAATCCAAACACTATTCCAAATTTAAAACATTTTCAAAAATCAAATAATCTCCCAACTCTTTTCAAAACATCTTAAGGTTTGGATTCCATAAAAAAACATAATCAAACCAGAACACCATATAATTCTCCTATATGAATTCCCAAAAATTTAACATAAACCAGAAACAAAGTAATTGAAGAGAAACCTAACACTTTAAATAAGGAAACATTAAAATTTCATGAAATATTTTCTATGCGCGGATTGGTTAAATAGTTTGGTATAAGTTTTTCAATCTTGAGAAGTCAATTAACATTCAACAAGAACTGAATGCATGGTATATATATGGTTTCCTAAACTATGTGAAATATCATGTACCTATATCAATTCCATATAAAGACAATGATTTTCAAAAGAATTCATGAACTCAAAATTCTTCCTAGATGAACTAAAAAATCCAAAACAACTAAATAAATTCCAAGGATTGGTTCAAAAAAGTTATATAAGAATCCTAGAAACCCCATGTAACCCCAATCCTCATATTAGGTGGGTGGGGATAAAGTATACTCTTATAACTAACAATTTGAATTATCATGTCCTAAATCCAAAACAACAAATATCCTAGAATTACATGGAAAACCTACGTTGATACCATTAATAACAAACCAAACCAAGATAATATCTAAACAAGCACCTGAATTTATTATCTATTGACTTGATGAGTGTCATTTATCCCGACAACCTACCAAGAAGCAATCAGAAATCCAAATTACAAAAAGGTAATAATTTATCCCAACTACAAATAGCAAATCATAAATAAAAAATGGAACAAAGAGGCCAAAAATAAATAAATTTAGATGCCCAAATATATAAGACAACCAACTATATAAAAATGTTGATGGTTGATAAAACTAATAGCAAAGGAAAGGATACTAAACCACCAACATCTCCAGGTCTAAGAATGGAAATGTCACATGCTCCTCAATCAATATATGAACCCAAAGGTATAGGAATACACACAATGTTGAGAAACTTTTTAAAACTTTAACATATAATTAAAATATAAAACACCAATAGGTCCAAACCAATTGAAAAAAAGAATAACACTTTAAAAGATTAGTTATATCATATAGGTTCCCAAATAAGGATAAAAACATTATTTTACAATTTTTCTTCCAACAAATCATGTATCAACATTTTCCTTGAAAACACCCATATAAAAAACAAATCATTTCCCAAAACCACGAATTTATTTTCCTTATATTTTTTTTATTAATTATCATTTAAATCAGTTTTTAAGTCATAATGATGTAAATAAGAAATCATGTAATTATTATCCAAATAGACATACTTCGGAAAATATTTATAAAATATCATCTTGGAAACCAATGGTGTCAAAGGGAAATAGTCTCAATCATAGTTAATAAATCCATCAACAATTCAATGTATATGTGCTGACATTCAATAAATTAATTTAGCCCTCACATACACCCCATTGAACCCAATCATGGTCAATCCAAGGTAAAATCTCTTAGGTTGACCTACTTCCCACCAAAGGCCACTAGCTGGAGGATAATACTAAGCTAGTTCACTTATTTATATATAATTCCCTCCTAGAAACCCATGATTACTCATGAAATTCAAATAAAAGTGAGAATTATAAAGGTAGTATCATACCATAAAATATATCATATCATCATAATTGAAAAATGAATAAAAAAATTCTCACACCTCCCAACGCCACATAGGAACATTCCACTTAATCAAGTATATCAATTTAATTCAATTAATCACACCTAAAAGGGTCATTTATTTTCTTTCATTAAAGAATCCATAATTTATATTACTTACAAAGGGGAATTTCCAATTGGTTTTCCATTTTCCAAGAAATCGTTTATTGTGAAAAATAGTCCTTTTTTACATTCCACTCAGAATACCATGACATTCAAAAAAATTTAAGGCCATTTATAATACCATTAATTTTTTTTTGACCTTAATAAATAACAGTTTTCAATGAATTTATTCAAGAGAGTAAAATATCCCATGATTTATAAAACCATAAATTTCACTTTGTTTTGTAAATAATCACCATAAATATCTGAAAAAAAAATTAATGAATAACCAGGCATGTAAATTTCCAAAAAACCAAATATTAATTCATTAAAATAGTTTTCACCACAAATCATGTCAAAATACCTTGTTTCAATTTTATCAAAAGATCAAAAAATAACAATTCATTGATATTGCTAGTAGATTAAGTTAAAACAATAAATAAAATTGAAAACACATGATGAAATCATAATAAATATTAGATTCAATTATAATGTGAGATAACTAAGAAAACATACATTTGAATCTACTAACCAGTAAGGAAAAATAACCCATAGTAACAAGAAAATATTCCTAACAAAATTCAAAGGGAAAAACAATCTCTAAAACACATATAATATTTTTATAGAAAGTCTTAATAGGAAATGATCCTAAAGAACCATATCTCATTCTATAGTAATTGGATACCGATAAATCTCATGAATAAGATATAAAATATTATAGATATTAATGCTTCGTGTGTTTTTAAAAATATAAAATGTGTTTTGGGTCCCAAAATAAATAACACTAAATTAAAATTAAAAATTTATTATTTTTTTAATAATTTCTTAATTTTATAGAATCTAATAACACTTCTAAGAGATTTATAATCAATAAATGAGTTAAAAGAAATAATTATTAAGATTTTAGGCTTTCAATATAATCAAATATGTTTCACTAGTGCACGCTGAGGAAGAAGAAAAAAACAAGGTTTTAAAAACATTTTTTCCAAAAAAGGAGTTTCACAACAGTAACATTTTTTACCCATATGTAGGTTAAAAATACATAAATACCCATAAATATTGTTTTTTACCCTTACATAAACTTATAAAACTATGAGTTGTGTTTATACATTGAGGAGACAACCCTTATTAAAAAGAACCATGAGAATGGCACTTATGCAGCACTGTCTTTATTTTATACAAGTAAGAAACATTTTAGGTTACCCTAATGATACCCTTAATAATCATGTTCTACCCTAAAATATCTAACAAAATACCTTTATATGAGTAGTTAATTCCATTTATGGCCCTTAAATGTCCTTTGTAACTCAATAGTTACCTTTACATGGAGTGATATTTACCTTTATAGAACCTTTTCAAAGAGGAAGTAATCCTTATGTGAAGCTGGAATGATCCTTTAGTGGTTCATTAAGAAGAGAAATTACCCTTATAAAACTATTTAAAAACTCAACTTAAAATTTTGTATCCTTTGTAAAATACATGTTACCTATACTCTACTTGTACAAACTACCCTGTATATAAGTAGAACACTTTGACCTCTATAGAGGTTCTATTTGATACATAAGAGTATAAATATAATTGAAAATTCTATAATATCATAGGAGATTACAAATTAATTAAAATGAAAAATGTTTTATAAAAATAAGGATGTTATAAAACAATCTGAAATGTTCCTTAAGGCTCTAGACCAAGAAATTTTAAGGCAATATTGTGCCTCAGTAGAACTTGAGTAAATTGGCAGAGGATGATACATCAATATGAGTGTTTAGTGTTTTTCTACAAGTGGTGGATAGATTTAAAGTGATAATTGAAGTAATATTAAATGGGATATTTTTGGGATTTGATTCTTGATTAAAACTCTTATACCTAGTCTACAATAAGGGGTCATTGGACAATAGTTCAGCCTATTTGATTATAGTGACAACATGTGTTCTTTAGTAGAAACTGTGTTAGTCAGATAAAGGTATTATCTAATAGATATTTATTGAGTAGTGTTCAGTTTACTATATTTATAAGTTAGGTTCCAAAGTCTATAGTGTTTCAGAGGCCCCCAAGTGAATTTGGGTGATCATCCATGAATCTTAGATGGAAGTGAAACTCAGAAACCTTCTAGAACCCACTATTAATATTGGGTTGGGAATATTTTACAAGTACTATTACAGAGATTATGATGGGTAAACAAGTTTATATACTATCAAAAATAATTTTTTATTATGATTTCAATATTTGTTCTATATTATTGTAATAAATATAGATTTATATTTTTTTGGTAGATGCAGTTCTTAATTTTACAAGCCATGTAAAACCAATATTTTGTTTCTTACATTCTTTATTTACACTAAATCTAGATTTATTGTGTTGAGTTATACCATGTCGGTGTTTGTCATGTGAATTTCGTTGTGGTGATTTTGGTGATTTGACTTCCTATCATCAATTATTTCAAATTATTAGGGTAATATCTAATTAGTGTGGTAGGTATAGCTCAGTTGACAGTTGAATATTACATTTGAAGGAAATGAATCAAGGGGATCATGGTTACCTTCGACCACAACAAGTTTTACTAGATACATGAATGATGTTATAGTGTTTATATAATTAATGAATATGAGAACTTTAATACTGGTAATAATATGTAATAATTATTAATTTAAAAGTTTTCTTAATTTTGGGAAGGTCATATATATATTTATATTCATTAATAAAATGATTTATTTTTATTGAATTGAAATTCAGAAGTAGAATTTTTTTTATCATTTTATGTGCTCCTTTTCTATATGTTATATGAAAGGAACATGGTAATCCAGAAAAAAAATAAATCAGATTGGATACATCTTTATGAACATTTTATTGTGACTAACCCATGATCATTGAGGAAGTACCCGAACCTCCAAATGAAAAACATGTATTAAAAAATGAAATAATATACATATGAATAATAATTTTACCTATAAACCACTAATAAATTGGAAAAATGGAATTCTAAATGAATGATGTTAAATAAAATAAGTACTATTATGGTTCTTAGAAATATTAATAATAATCCTTAATTAATTATATGGAGATTTAGGTCACGTCTTATCATGAAAAAGGTTGAGGAAAGGGTTTACATTCAAACCTCACTTTTAAATCAAGGTTGTTTATGACGAATTTATATTAGGATATTTTTTTTTCTATATTCCTATAAAACTCCATATATTTTCCTATTATATGGTTATTTATAGTCTTTTACAGGTCTTCTTATCTTTTCACTTCCCCTTGATTTACAATCTAATTTAAATGGCGCATGTAAGTGGAACTGACCATATCATTTCATTTCAATCTTTAATCATAAACCACTATATTCATATTTTTTATATTTATATATTTACAAATATATACTTATATAATTTATTATGTCCTTTTTCTATTTTCCTTGGCATTGTATACAAAATTATAACATAAATTTATTTTTAACATTTTCTATACAGGTTAATTTCTGTTAGCACTGAATTTCATTACAAAAGTTTGAAAGGAATAATTTTTTAGCATTTTATTCATTAATTAATTTTTTAACCATCTTATTCATTTTTATTTATGTGTATTAATCTATAATTTTCCATGTTTATGTATGGTAATTTATATTCATCTTAATTTTAAAATTATTTTTTGAAAATTTACAATATAAAAAGTAAATGATATTTTTCCTATATTTTAATGCAATTTTATAATGTAAATATAATATTATTTTTAATATATGTAAATATACTGTTGTGTTTCTTATGATTCACTAGGTATATGATCTAATGATTCTCTCTACCCTCTTTCCTTGGATGGCTCATGATAGTGTTTTTTGGAATCCCTTATGAAACCTGTTTATTAAACATAAGTTAATTATTCTGTTATGGAACGAAGAATTGTTTCATGTTTTTATGAAGTACATATGAATGGTTACACATTTTTTAATGGTTCTTCCTATAATTAATAAATTATCCAATGCATTGGGTAAAAATTTATATATAATGAGATGAAAAGGAAGGGAATGGGCTGTGAACTCAATTCATTATGGGACATTATCCACTATATTTATGGGAATCATGAGTAAACCCAATCAACTATAATAAATTTCCATATTCTTATTATGATGTTATTTTATCATGGGAATATTATTAAATCAGGTTTTCATACCCATATTAACCTTATTTTTTGTTATGAAAAACATCGGTTCGTGACTCATTAATTGTTAGCTTTGCTTTTCTGGGTATGAAACTTATCTTTTGTTCAAGATCTCTGGTTATATTCTCATACATATATATATTCGCATATGATATTTGATTTATATCTCTCATTTTTCAGTTATAGACAATTTTATCTTATAATTTAGTATGTTTCTATTCCACATGTTTTAATGAAGAGTATTATATATGATTTTCCCATAATGGTATTACGTCAAAAGAATATATGTGGGTGATATTATAGATGGTGTAAAATATGTTTTTTACATATATAATATTCAAATACACTAATATTATAGGCTATGAGGTGTAATTTAATTTTATATATAATAATTATTCAGGTAAAGTGTTGTTATATGCATATATGTTATGTCTATGTTTTCTAAATGACTCTCTAAAATTGATGCCCTGATTAGTATTCCACATAAATGTTGTACATTAGCTGAAAAATAATCATTTGAATCTCTCACTATTCCAGTCATGAAATGTATCCATCCTAAGTGTAACATCACTTATTTTTCCAAGATTTGATATAATTCAATAAAATTTCATTATATATATAATTAGTATCCATTATATTTTTTATCACGATCCGTCCCCCGGGGCCCGTGTCGTGACTACTCCAAGACCGTCTTCCATAGGCCAAGGGCTGGCGACTAGCACTGAAGGATTATTCTCTAAAACTGGGAAGGTATTTCCTTTATAACCTATAAGCACACGTAACCAAGCACATAGCAAGAAAAGAACTCAAGTAAACTAAATATTAAACAAAGTGAGTGCAGTAGGTAAAGGGGGCCAGAATACAAGCCCAAATAGAAATATCAAGTACAACTGAAATGCCACACAACTAAAGAAAGATAAAGACAACTACATGGTCATCCTCTGAGGTTCCTACCTGAAGTGCATATAAAGATCACCTCCTTAGCACTCCTTGTCCACTTGTCTCTTCTGTATACTGATATTTCGTATGGTCCACCTTTATGAACAGTCCAGTCCTGGTACCCTACATAGGTATATTTCTATACATATACCTATGTTATCAAGTAAACCCATCTCCATCATGAAGAAAACATAGAGTCCAACTCCAAATCCCCATTCTGAACTGTTCCTCAAAGGAATCAATAACACGATGGCATGTACTACAAAGGTATGTCAAATATAAGAATACCACCAAGGTATTACAACGATGAAAAGTACCACACAAGTATAGACTCAGCTCATACCAGGTAAAACTTAGACATGGTAGTAAAGATGATTAGATGTAACTACTGAATCATATTACTCTATTAAGAGGCAGAGCCACATAGGATCTCCATGTGCTGACCCACACAAGATCACTTGGTGATGACCCACATAGGATCTCTATGTGCTGACCCACACAGGATCACAAGGTGCTGACCCACACTGGATCACTCTAGGTTTTGACCCACACAAGATCGATCTACGTGTTGACCCCCACAAGATCGCTAAGTGCTGATCCACACAAGATCACTCTAACTGATTACCCATACAGGATCGCTCGGTGGTGACCTACACAAGATCGCTCTCACTGCTGACCTACATAGGATCACTCTACATTCATCACGTCATTGCCTGCTACTGCGTTCCCACTCTATGCTCGATCTTCTCCGAGAGGATCCACCTCACAAGCTATTGGTCGATACTCCAACTTCCATGAAGTCCCACAAATATGTATCTCAAGGTACTTCCATGTCATAAGGGTCTCAACACAAAAGACGGTGCGTCAATCGGACGCCCGGTCTATGAGTTATTAGCCTTTTAGTCCCGAGGGCCTGATTGGATTTGTGCTCTATCCCACTTGACCATATGCCATCATAACCCAAAACTCTTTTGGGGTATACTCAAAGGGACCATTTATCTCTAGGGTTTCTATAACCACTGACGGTTCATCAAACGGACACCCAATGCCAATGTTATGGCCAAAATAGCATAAATTGGTCGAAGTGGTCCGGTTCCTATCCGACCCCTCCCGACCTGGCCTGGGTCGAATTGGTTCTGGTCATCCTATCCTGAACCGCTGGGTCTTGCCAGGCCTGCTGGGTGGCCCAGCCTGCTGGGCGGTTCGGTAATCCATAAGGGCCGCGAGGGGCCGTTGAGCGGTTCGGCCGCGGATGGCGCGAGGCCGCGGGGCAGCTCAGTTACAGGGGTATCGCGAGGGTGTCTTGGCCAAAGGGGTGCCACGAGGGCGCGGGGTGGATCAGCCGTGGGGTAGCTTGGCCGCAGATGGACTGAGGCCACGGGTTAGTTTGTCAAGGGAAGAGGCCGTGTGGCTGCTCAAACGGAGGGTGGAGGCCGTGGGGCGGCTTGGCCGATGTTGCTCTTTCGGGCGGGTGGTGGCCATGGGCTGGCTCGGCCGGAAGGTGGAGGTCATGGGGGGGCTTGGATGGAGTAGCTCAACCGGGGGGGAGGTTTTGGGGCGGCTTGGCTCGACCATAAGGGAGGATTCCACGGGTGGTGGAGCACCGTAGAGCTCGGAGGCCGCGAGCGGTGATGCATACCGCGGACGGTGGACCCGCAGGCGGCGGGTGCCGTGGTGTGGCACCGTTTCCTTCATCACCGTCATTGTTGTTGATAGTCATCTTCCTCTATTACGACGAACACATGAATTATCCCATGAAATATGGAGAGTACAATCTATTTTTATTTGGCCCGCACTCTCCACATTAGTGTGGTAGCAAACGGCAAATACTTGAATCACAAGAATATCACGAACGGGTAAGGGGAATACTTAAAACACCCTCCCTACCTCGTTTGATTCGTCGACGAAGTTCAGGGGGTTGGAGACGAAGTTGTTGGGGATAGACACTCATCGGTGATATCAGCGTTTCCTCAATCATGGGTTCGTTGAAGTTGAAGAAGATCCTAATCAATGATCGTCCCGAGGAAGAAGTCAAAGTCAAAGTCGGCATTCTTCGTTGGTGTTCTTCATTGGAGAGATTTCTCCCAATTCTCCATGTTTCTCCCTTTTACCAAGAGTTTCCCCCAATTCCACCAAAATGAGGAATAACTAACTTAATAAATTATGATGGCATAATTTCAAATTGGTTTAATTAATTAATTATTATGCTGGATTAATTAATTAAAGGGGAGAGTAGGCATAATTAAGTGGGGAAGCTTAAGAGGTTTCTCCCCACGTAATAAGGATTTGAAGAGGTTTCAAGCCTTGGGTGGTCCCCACCACCATAACCTCTCATGGAAGGTTAAGCTTGGTGGTCCCCACCTACATAACCTCCCATGGGGGGTTTTAGTTTAAGTGGTCACCACCTGTAATATATTTACATGGGAGATCCTATATAAAAATAGAATAAAAATTTACACAACCTTTATTTTTTTTATTCTTTCATGAAAACCCCAAAAATTATCTTTCACACACGACCAACTGTCTTTGAGGTGAAAGTCTCCTTAAGTGAAAACTGGCACTGCGAGTTCAATGGTTCCCTCATATTTCAATATTGAGCACAGGTTCAAATGTTAGAAAAACCCGCTCACACATTTACTGAATGTACCCAAAAAAATTTCCCAAATTCATTCCAGGCACTCCAGGCTTCGGAATCATGCGCCGTCAGTTTTTGAAGACTCATAAAATTCCCATTTTTTAAAAAAGTAATTATATTGAAATTATGGGTCTTTACATTCTCCCACCTCGAGGATTTATGTACCCAATGACGCAACTCAAACTAAATAGACAATTGGGGGTACTGAGCATGAATCTGAGCATCCCACTGCCATGTTCTCTAATGGAAGTTCCCGTACAACCAGAGAACACGCATTAGAGGTATCAACCATCCACGAAAAACCCTCTCCTGTTGATCCTCAATCTCTACTGGAACCTCCGTAAAAGTCACCCCATCATTGACGTCTATCTCTCCATGGCTGATGATGTGAGACGTGTCATTCAATTATCCCCACTGCTAGGATACATGGAAGACGTCATGAACCCATTGCAACTGAGGTGGAAGAGCTAAGCGGTAAGCCACCTTGTCAACTCTACTGGGGACTTAAATAGGTCTGATGAACCTTCATGATAACTTGCTAACTCTTCCAAATCTCTACCAACCTTATTGAGGTGAGACCCATAGAAAGACGTGGTCTCCATCCTCAAACTCAATAGGTTTCTTTCACCTATCGACATATGACTTTTTCCAGCTCTATGTTGTCTTTATCAACTTCTAGATGATCTATACCTTCTATGTGGTAGCTTGTACCTTCTCTGGCCCCACTAGTGCTGACACTCCAAGGTCAGTCCTGCACAAAGTTGATCTACATGGTCGGTCATACAATTCCACAAAAGGTGGAATCCTAATGGTGGAGTGATAACTGTTGTTGTATGAAAAATCCACCAAAGTAAAGTGATCCTCCCAACAACGACCGAAGTCGAGGAGGCATGCACGTAGCATGTCCTCAAGGGTCTGAATGGTCCACTCATTCGGGCCATCTATTTGGGGATGGAAGGTGGTGCTCAAATGAAGTTGTGTCCTGAAAGACACATGCAACCCATTCCATAGTTAGGAAGTAAAATGTGCATCACAATCGTAGAAAATCATTGAGGGTACTCCATGTAACCACACAAACACATACACATAATGGTGTCCTAAGATCTCTATAGAACATTTCTCTCTGATCAGTAGGAAGTGGGCTGACTTTGTGAGTCGGTTGACAATATCCCAGATCTTGTCATGTCCCCTGGATATACATGGAAGTGTTGTCACAAAGTCAATATGTAACGCCCCGACCCTAGTTGCCTAGAGTCGGTGCATTATTACATAACATTGGCATGATCACAAGAAAGATCAAATCTCGAAAGACCGATTGGTTTAGTAGCCTTGGAAACACTAGATATATTCATAAGTTTTACATTACATCATAAAATGAAAAACTACTACAACAACATAATGTCTCCATAATCCACACTACTATCCCCTCATAATATCCCTGCAGGTCATTCATAATTTACTTCTTCACATCCTGGGGAAAAATAAAACATAGAAAAGGGGTGAGCTCAAATGCCCAGTAAGGATAACAATATAGCGGAAACTTTCATAAATAAGAATAAACATTTAAGGCAATGCATTACTAAAACAAAAGCCTTTTAAAATTGAACTTCAACATGGTATGGCAAAAGTAAAATGAAATAATGCCATTTACTTATTCACATGGATATTCTACTAATCGAATAATCACATGCAAAAATCAATAACCACTTTCATAATGTTGGAATGCATAATGCCAGACTATCATAACCACATAGCCAAGGCCTCGTGCCAAGGCTACAAATAAGATTTTGTCAAGGCCTTGTGCCAAGACACTAGTTTGTCTCATGAGACCTACCGATGCATCGAGGAGCTATAGCGGGCTCCACCCGTCACTTATTAAGTCCAATGCATTCCCATATGAAAAGGTTTAAACATAACATAAATATTCGTATTAAAACTAGCATACGAAATGTCAATACTTTCACAATAAACTATGAATGGTATAAAAATAGCACATCCACAGTCAAACATATCACAAAACCTTCAATACAATATAGAAGTTTTGTATCATAATAAATCAACTTCAAATAATCTTAAAATCCATCAAAGGATGTTGACATAGATGAAATCAAAATTCTTTTAAAAGAAATATCTCCTTTTATTTTGAAATCATTTAAGATCCATATAAAATAAAACATTTTCTTTGAAAATATTCTTATAAGCTTGTATGGGAAGCTTCGACGATTTTATAACGGCGGAAAATAACCGCACCCGCCGTATAAGTTAAAAAAAACATTCTTACCTCAATTCTGTCGAAAAGGTTAAAAAGGACCTTGTTTTGAAAACGACGGAAAGATTCCTTTATAAACCTCTTATAAAAATTCAAACAAGGGTATAAATGACTTTAACCCATATTCTTGTAAATAGTAAAAATGTTTTGAAATACATTTCGAAGAAACATGGATGTGGATGATAAAGAGATCCCAGTAGATTATTACGTATAATACAACCTCGGATAATGAAGAGATTGTGAAATAACCCTTACCTTGTACTTTTCCTTGGTTGGGGTAGGTTAACCTCCTGTATAATGGTGAAATAATTGTTATTAAATTATACAAGAATCATATATATTAATATGATATCATATATGATCTTTTAACATTGATTTATTAATAATATCTTAGAATTATCATCGTTTCGGGTGTTAACTTACTCATTTTCTTTTATATGTTTTGTTACATAAGCCATGTTTGTTGTATCTTATTAATATCCAGAATGATATCAAGTCCTTAAACATCATTGTTAAATCATAAAATGATAATTATACTTGAATGGATACGATGGAGAATGAATCTCATCGCGTTCGTGGAGACGGTAGTCCGTACGTACGCACGAGCGACAATATCATTCTTTTGATATTAAAATAATATATAAATGAATGGTATATCATATATACAGAATCATTAACATGTTATATTTATTATTTACATGAGTTACACATCATTATTATACCCATCCAAATAATATTATATTGAATAACAATTACACCACGACGTGGAGACGGTAAGCCGTACGTACGCACGTATGGTGACATGTTATTCAAAGGGTGGATAGAATACTGAATATGATTGTACCATATTTATAATAACATCACAGTATATGTGAGATACTGGAGTTATTATTTCAGAATGGTAAGAACAAAGGAAGAAGAAGTGGAAGAAGAAATGAACTTAGAAAAGGGTGGTGAGATCATTACCTCTTCTTCGGGTTCTTCCTTTTGATTTGATCAAAAGGGCTCCTTAGGTTGGCTTTCTGATCAAACTAAGGCCTCTAGGTTGTATTGAGGGATGTTGGGAGAGTATTTGGGCAGAGTTTGGCCGAACCAAAAGGCTTTAGAGGTGTGAAGAAATGAGAAGGAGGAGTGCCCTTTTATAAGAGGGGTGAGGGGCACCTTTGGAAAAGCTAGAAATATTAATTTATAATAAATTCATATTCGGTTTCTAAAGGCTCCAAAGTTGACTATTCAAAGGATGAGGTGGGGATAGGTCGAAAACAACTCATCCAATAGAATTTAGACAGGTTTGGGTACTTATATTAACCTTATCTTTAAGTATTAACTCTAAGTTAATTAGTTTCACTTTTACAATGTCTCTTTGTATTTTTATATAATATGGTTAATAAACTTACTATATACATCCAAGCGACACCCAAGTGGTCCATTAATGATTAACCTATCATAATATAAGTCTCTTGGCCGAACCTTAGATTTTTAGGAATTTAATATCAATTAATAATATAATATTTGTTTTAAGAACTCTTTTATGTCAATTTTGACACTATTCAATAGTTGATTTTTGTGAAACTCATAACAGATTGATTACTTCGAACAATGTCCATTAAATCAATCCTAATATATCATATTAGCCTATAAAATTAGTTTAATTCATTAAAAGTTTCATATTATATTTATTTGGGTATTTATAATATCAATTATTTTAATTTTTCACTATTATAGTAATTACTGCATCATCATTGTGTCATAAATAAAATAACTTATATATTGTCTAAAAATTATAAATAAAATATCATTATGTAGGAAATCTTTTTATCTTTCTAATGAATATTTATAATCGAAAATCCAACATGTATAACCCTATGTAAAAATTGTTCTTCTAAAAGATATATGCTTGTGTCATTTTTGTATTCATTTTAACTTAATTAAAATAAAGTGTCATTATCACTTACAAGTGGATCCATGGGGTCCCAAAATTGACACAAAGATGCCCATGGTCGACCATGTATCAACCAATAGGGTTAAGACACGTTTTAGGGTAATTTTGTATTATTATAATATTATTTTTTTTAACCCTTATTTACCGGATTTACCCTTTAACCATGGTAAATAAATTATTTACCGCAGTAATTATTCAAAATGTCTAAAAATAAAAGTTACCTATTTACATAATTTGGACATCCTGATTCCAAATATGGAATCCATTTTCCTAAATTCAAAACACAGAAGTGGCAGAAATTAATTTAAATTTAATTCACGCTGTTAAAACAAAAAGCGTGTTTTTAAGAGATAATAACTATCAAAAGATTGACACTTGTTTATGTTCGGTTTAATTGTAAAATTATGTTCAATGATAAACATTAAATTGAATGGTAAAAATATATTCTAAATATACTTTAAAACCACTCAAATTCATAATTTATCACTATTAATTATTTTGATTAAAAAAGTTGTTTTTAATTAAAATTTAGAAATTTTCACTATTCATCAAAATATGAAAGTTATCCGAAATGTACCAAAATTTCACCCTAGGCTAATTTTGATATTCCGAATCCAAAAATGAAGTCCATTTTGAAATATAGAATATATATGATTTCAAAAATTAGGTATTACTATTCACAACGGCTAGTTTAATTAGTTGTGGTGTGTGTTAGAACTCGAGGTTGCGTACAACACACGCTATCGCATTATTCAAAGGGAAACGTACCGTAGAAGCTTGGGGTGTTACATTCTCCCCTCCTTCAAATAATTGCGTCCTCGCAATTTCTAGGGTATTACTGCATAAAAAGACTCGGGTGGTTCTTCATCATAAGTTCCTCGGGTTCCCACGTTGCCTCTTCCATCTTATGATTTCTCCACAAAACTTTTACCAGACGCGTCGTCCGGTTTCTCAGTACTTGTTCTCTTGTATCAAGAATCCTGACGGGCTCTTCACAATAGGAAAGATCGGGTTCCAGTTCTAATTCCTCATAGGTGAGTACATGCGTTGGGTCAGGCATGTATTTCCTCAACAGAGATACGTGGAACACATCGTGAACTTTGGAGAGACTTGGCGGCATTGCCAATCGGTAAGCTACAGCCCCAATTCGTTATAGAATTTCGAAAGGTCCGATGTACCTGGGACTCAATTTACCTTTCTTACCAAAACGTATGACTCCCTTCCATGGAGATACCTTCAGGAAAACATGATCACCGACTTGAAATTCCAAATCCTTCCTTCGATTATCGGCATAGCTCTTCTGCCTACTTTGAGCTGCTTTAATGTGATTTTGGATTACTTTCACCTTTTCCACCGTTTCCTCCACCAGCTCTGGGCCTACAAGTTTTCTTTCACCAACGTCATCCCAACAGGTTGGTGTACGACATCTCTTTCCGTATAACGCTTCATATGGTGCCATCTGTATACTCGAATGGAAGCTATTGTTATAGGAAAATTCTACTAGTGGTAAATATTGATCCCACATACCCTGAAAATCAAGTGAGCAAGATCTCAACATGTCTTCTAAGGTCTGAATAGTCCGTTCTGATTGTCCGTCTGTCTGAGGGTGGTAAGCAGTGCTCAAATGAAGTTCAGTATCCAGGGATTTCTGAAGACTTTTCCAAAATCTTGAAGTAAAACGGGGATCACGATCAGAAACAATCGATAGGGGTACTCCATGAAGTCTCACAACTTCATTAATATATAGTCTTGCTAGACGTTCCAGGGGTAGATCTTCTCTTATAGCAAGAAAATGTGCTGACTTGGTAAGACGATCAACAATAACCCATATTGCATCGTTCCTTCTAGGAGTCTTTGGTAGCCCCATGACAAAGTCCATCGTAATATTGTCCCATTTCCACTCCGGTATGGGAAGAGGTTGCATGACTCCTCCAGGCTGTTGCCTTCCAGCTTTCACTTGTTGACAAACCATACATCTTGACACAAAATCAGCAATCTCCCTCTTCATGTTGTCCCACCAAAAATGTTCCTTCAAATCTCTATACATTTTGGTGCTCCCAGGGTGTATAGAGAAATTGGAACTATGAGCATCATCCAGCAATTCCCTTTTTAGATCAGGTATATTGGGAACACAAAGTCTCTTCCCGAATTTCAAAATTCCACCTTCATACGCAAAGTCTCTCAATCTCCCATCATTCACAGCTTTAATCTTCTTCTGAAATTCTTCATCATCGGTCTGAGAACTCTTAATCCTTTCTAGTAAAGATGGTTTGGCAACCATTTGAAAAAGCATTGATGTTTCACCTTCCCTGGTTATTCCCATGTCCATCTTCACTAGATCCATGAAAATTGGATCCCTTTCAATTCTCATCATGTTCAGAACTCCATGGTCTTTTCTGCTCAAAGCATCTGCCACCTTGTTTGCCTTCCCCGGGTGGTAGTGTATCGTACAATCATAATCCTTGAGTAATTCAAGCCATCTCTTTTGCCTCATGTTGAGGTCTTTTTGTGAGAAAATATACTTCAAACTCTTGTGATCAGTATAAATCTCACATTTTTCACCATAGAGGTAGTGCCTCCATATCTTCAAAGCAAAGATCACAGCTGCTAACTCAAGATCATGAGTAGGATAGTTTTGTTCATGAATTTTCAACTGTCGTGATTCATAGGCAATAACTCTATCATTCTGCATAAGGACACAGCCAAGTCCTTTCTTTGATGCATCACTATAAATAACGAACCCATCATTCCCCGATGGTAGAGTCAATATAGGAGCATTGACTAATCTTCTCTTCAGTTCTTCGAAACATTCTTCACACTCTTTTGTCCAAACAAATTTAACCCCTTTACGTGTGAGCTTCGTTAATGGGTTAGCCAATCGGGCAAAATTATGGACGAAACGTCGATAATAACCTGCCAAGCCAATAAAACTACGTACCTCAGTTATACTCGTAGGTGCTGGCCATTCTTGGATTGCCTTGGTCTTAGAAGGATCAACAGAGATTCCATCTTTAGAGACAATATGGCCAATAAAAGAAATCTCCTGAAGCCAGAATTCACACTTGCTAAACTTTCCATATAATTCATGCCTCCTCAGAGTCTTCAAGATAATGCGCAAGTGATTTTCATGATCTTTGTAGGTTTTGGAGTATACCAAGATATCATCAATAAATACCACCACAAATTCATCGAGATATTCCTTGAAAAATCTATTCATCAGATCCATGAATACAGAGGGTGCATTAGTCAATCCAAACGGCATTACAGTAAACTCGTAATGCCCGTACCTGGTTCGAAATGCTGTCTTCGGAATGTCTTCCTTCTTCACACACAACTGATGGTATCCAGATCGAAGGTCAATCTTTGAAAAGTATTGAGCTCCATGCAGTTGGTCAAATAAATCATCAATACGAGGTAGGGGATACTTGTTCTTTATCGTTATAGCATTGATCTCCCTGTAGTCGATACATAACCTCATAGATCCATCTTTCTTTTTAACAAAAAGAACAGGGGCTCCCCATGGAGAAACACTAGGGCGAATAAATCGCTTATTACTCAATTCCTCTAGTTGTTTCTTTAGTTCGACTAGCTCTACAGTGGCCATTCTATAAGGGGTCTTCGATATAGGCCTTGATCCAGGAATTAAATCAATGGAAAACTCTACTTCTCGTTCTGGAGGATGTCCAGGTAAATCTTCCGGAAATACATCTACAAACTCTTTCACAATAGGTACATCCTCTATTTGAACATTTCTTTCCTCACCGACAGTTATTTCATTCTCTTCCTCCCCGATAATTGAATTAAGTTGGGCTACAGGGGGTGGATCTAAATAAGAATTAGGTGGTGACGATTCTGCTCTAAAAATAAGGTGCTCCTTATCATTATCATCCAGAATCGTAACCTCTTTCTTCTTACAATAAATCTTCGCATCATAGTCCGAAAGCCAGTCCATACCGAGGATTATATCAAACTCAATCATAGGTATGACGATGAAATCAGCAGATAAAGAAAATTTATGTGCTCTAATGGGGACTGATTCACAAAACTTTGTTGCAACAATACTTCCCTTAGGAGTTTTAACTGACAACTCCCTTATTAAATCAAATTGGAAATATCTAATTTTCTTAGCAAACTGGGAAGATATGAAACAATGCGATGATCCAGAATCAAATAATGCATTTGCTAAACTTGAGGAAACCATTAAATTACCTGCCACCACGTCTTTCGGAGCTTCTACCTCAGCAGTAGTGATAGCATAAGCCTGGCCTTGATCCCTTGGCCTTTTCTGAGGTAAGTTCTCCTGACGCTTAGGACATGCATTTTCATAATGCCCCATCTCCCTGCAATTGTAGCACTGAACGTTGGTAGCTTCCTTCTTCCCCTTGCAATCATGAGCTTGGTGGCCTTTTTCACCACACTTGTAACAGACTCCCATTCCCTTCAGGCAAGCACCGGGGTGTTTCTTCCCGCACTTACCACAAGATGGATATTCAACCTTTCCCTTCTTCCCCTTATTTCCATTCCCAGATTGATCAGCAGGTCTCTTCTTCTCTTGCTTTGCTTTAAAGTCATAAGACTTAGAGAATTCCTTTTCGGTCTTGATAGCACATGAGACAATGTCTTCGTACGATGAAAAGGATTGTGAGACTAATGCTCGACGGAGAAATGGTTTTAACCCATCAAAGAAACGATCAATCTTACTTCTTGGGTTGCGAATATAATCACCAGCGTACCTCGCTAACCTTGTAAAGTTAGTCTCATACTTTGTGACATTCTCATCCTCTTTTTGTCTCAGACTCAGAAATTGCCTTTCCATATCTGCTCGATGGTCGCAAGGAAAGTATTTTTCTAAAAACAGATCTTTGAACTCCCTCCATTCCATGTTTGATACTTCATCATCTTCCTTCATGTTTTGAATCAATGACCACCATTGATCAGCATCTCCAGTGAGGCGGTAAACTGCCATGGTAACTTTTTTCCTTTCACTACTCCCCAAAGCCTGAAATATTTTCTCTAGGGAAAATATCCATTGCTCAGCTACTAAGGGATTTGTACTCCCATTGAACGTTGGTGGTTGTTGTCTCATGAATCGATCTAACATTGATCCTCCATGCTGCGGATCAGGGTGCTCCATACGGGTAAGGTTATTATTCATAACCTGAGTAAGTTGTCTCAGTACGGTGATTAGCTGATCAGCACCAGTTGCATCACCAGCCCCACTATAATTATCTTGAGCAGGAGGGCAATCCCTACATGGAGTGTGTGCATTGATACGGTTTCCATTTCTTCCACTAGGCGCCATTTCTAAAAAAAATGGCATAAACTAGATCAGTTTATGCATCAAAATACATAATCCCATACTTATAAAACACTTAACATAAATTGAACTATTTATGGATATAATCCATAATCATAAAAATGTTTTCTTTGAGGAAGTATATACTCATAAACCCTTCATAATGATTTGTAAAGATAGTGAGAGTTATCCTAAGCATATCCCCCGGGAGTGTCGTAACCAAGAGTGCAGCAAGGCCCGTTGTCGTGCACCAGTTCCCGTTCGAGTCTAGCTCAAAGCGGTGTTTTCGGGTTTTACCCCTAGGTACATCTGTGCCAGAGCCGCCTCTACCTGCTCGTATCCAGACAGGGATGTATTGCTCGAAAAACTCACAAAATCTCTACAATACCAAAATTCTAGGAAGTTCTTCTATACTAATCCTCAAAGTTCATCTTAGGTCTACGTGCTCTAATCAGAGTTTATCTAAATCTAGCTTCCAAGGTTTGTACTAAACTTCCTCTGATACCAACTGTAACGCCCCGACCCTAGTTGCCTAGAGTCGGTGCATTATTACATAACATTGGCATGATCACAAGAAAGATCAAATCTCGAAAGACCGATTGGTTTAGTAGCCTTGGAAACACTAGATATATTCATAAGTTTTACATTACATCATAAAATGAAAAACTACTACAACAACATAATGTCTCCATAATCCACACTACTATCCCCTCATAATATCCCTGCAGGTCATTCATAATTTACTTCTTCACATCCTGGGGAAAAATAAAACATAGAAAAGGGGTGAGCTCAAATGCCCAGTAAGGATAACAATATAGCGGAAACTTTCATAAATAAGAATAAACATTTAAGGCAATGCATTACTAAAACAAAAGCCTTTTAAAATTGAACTTCAACATGGTATGGCAAAAGTAAAATGAAATAATGCCATTTACTTATTCACATGGATATTCTACTAATCGAATAATCACATGCAAAAATCAATAACCACTTTCATAATGTTGGAATGCATAATTCCAGACTATCATAACCACATAGCCAAGGCCTCGTGCCAAGGCTACAAATAAGATTTTGTCAAGGCCTTGTGCCAAGACACTAGTTTGTCTCATGAGACCTACCGATGCATCGAGGAGCTATAGCGGGCTCCACCCGTCACTTATTAAGTCCAATGCATTCCCATATGAAAAGGTTTAAACATAACATAAACATTCGTATTAAAACTAGCATACGAAATGTCAATACTTTCAAAATAAACTATGAATGGTATAAAAATAGCACATCCACAGTCAAACATATCACAAAACCTTCAATACAATATAGAAGTTTTGTATCATAATAAATCAACTTCAAATAATCTTAAAATCCATCAAAGGATGTTGACATAGATGAAATCAAAATTCTTTTAAAAGAAATATCTCCTTTTATTTTGAAATCATTTAAGATCCATATAAAATAAAACATTTTCTTTGAAAATATTCTTATAAGCTTGTATGGGAAGCTTCGACGATTTTATAACGGCGGAAAATAACCGCACCCGCCGTATAAGTTAAAAAAAACATTCTTACCTCAATTCTGTCGAAAAGGTTAAAAAGGACCTTGTTTTGAAAACGACGGAAAGATTCCTTTATAAACCTCTTATAAAAAGTCAAACAAGGGTATAAATGACTTTAACCCATATTCTTGTAAATAGTAAAAATGTTTTGAAATACATTTCGAAGAAACATGGATGTGGATGATAAAGAGATCCCAGTAGATTATTACGTATAATACAACCTCGGATAATGAAGAGATTGTGAAATAACCCTTACCTTGTACTTTTCCTTGGTTGGGGTAGGTTAACCTCCTGTATAATGGTGAAATAATTGTTATTAAATTATACAAGAATCATATATATTAATATGATATCATATATGATCTTTTAACATTGATTTATTAATAATATCTTAGAATTATCATCGTTTCGGGTGTTAACTTACTCATTTTCTTTTATATGTTTTGTTACATAAGCCATGTTTGTTGTATCTTATTAATATCCAGAATGATATCAAGTCCTTAAACATCATTGTTAAATCATAAAATGATAATTATACTTGAATGGATACGATGGAGAATGAATCTCATCGCGTTCGTGGAGACGGTAGTCCGTACGTACGCACGAGCGACAATATCATTCTTTTGATATTAAAATAATATATAAATGAATGGTATATCATATATACAGAATCATTAACATGTTATATTTATTATTTACATGAGTTACACATCATTATTATACCCATCCAAATAATATTATATTGAATAACAATTACACCACGACGTGGAGACGGTAAGCCGTACGTACGCACGTATGGTGACATGTTATTCAAAGGGTGGATAGAATACTGAATATGATTGTACCATATTTATAATAACATCACAGTATATGTGAGATACTGGAGTTATTATTTCAGAATGGTAAGAACAAAGGAAGAAGAAGTGGAAGAAGAAATGAACTTAGAAAAGGGTGGTGAGATCATTACCTCTTCTTCGGGTTCTTCCTTTTGATTTGATCAAAAGGGCTCCTTAGGTTGGCTTTCTGATCAAACTAAGGCCTCTAGGTTGTATTGAGGGATGTTGGGAGAGTATTTGGGCAGAGTTTGGCCGAACCAAAAGGCTTTAGAGGTGTGAAGAAATGAGAAGGAGGAGTGCCCTTTTATAAGAGGGGTGAGGGGCACCTTTGGAAAAGCTAGAAATATTAATTTATAATAAATTCATATTCGGTTTCTAAAGGCTCCAAAGTTGACTATTCAAAGGATGAGGTGGGGATAGGTCTAAAACAACTCATCCAATAGAATTTAGACAGGTTTGGGTACTTATATTAACCTTATCTTTAAGTATTAACTCTAAGTTAATTAGTTTCACTTTTACAATGTCTCTTTGTATTTTTATATAATATGGTTAATAAACTTACTATATACATCCAAGCGACACCCACGTGGTCCATTAATGATTAACCTATCATAATATAAGTCTCTTGGCCGAACCTTAGATTTTTAGGAATTTAATATCAATTAATAATATAATATTTGTTTTAAGAACTCTTTTATGTCAATTTTGACACTATTCAATAGTTGATTTTTGTGAAACTCATAACAGATTGATTACTTCGAACAATGTCCATTAAATCAATCCTAATATATCATATTAGCCTATAAAATTAGTTTAATTCATTAAAAGTTTCATATTATATTTATTTGGGTATTTATAATATCAATTATTTTAATTTTTCACTATTATAGTAATTACTGCATCATCATTGTGTCATAAATAAAATAACTTATTTATTGTCTAAAAATTATAAATAAAATATCATTATGTAGGAAATCTTTTTATCTTTCTAATGAATATTTATAATCGAAAATCCAACATGTATAACCCTATGTAAAAATTGTTCTTCTAAAAGATACATGCTTGTGTCATTTTTGTATTCATTTTAACTTAATTAAAATAAAGTGTCATTATCACTTACAAGTGGATCCATGGGGTCCCAAAATTGACACAAAGATGCCCATGGTCGACCATGTATCAACCAATAGGGTTAAGACACGTTTTAGGGTAATTTTGTATTATTATAATATTATTTTTTTTAACCCTTATTTACCGGATTTACCCTTTAACCATGGTAAATAAATTATTTACCGCAGTAATTATTCAAAATGTCTAAAAATAAAAGTTACCTATTTACATAATTTGGACATCCTGATTCCAAATATGGAATCCATTTTCCTAAATTCAAAACACAGAAGTGGCAGAAATTAATTTAAAATTAATTCCCGCTGTTAAAACAAAAAGCGTGTTTTTAAGAGATAATAACTATCAAAAGATTGACACTTGTTTATGTTCGGTTTAATTGTAAAATTATGTCCAATGATAAACATTAAATTGAATGGTAAAAATATATTCTAAATATACTTTAAAACCACTCAAATTCATAATTTATCACTATTAATTATTTTGATTAAAAAAGTTGTTTTTAATTAAAATTTAGAAATTTTCACTATTCATCAAAATATGAAAGTTATCCGAAATGTACCAAAATTTCACCCTAGGCTAATTTTGATATTCCGAATCCAAAAATGAAGTCCATTTTGAAATATAGAATATATATGATTTCAAAAATTAGGTATTACTATTCACAACGGCTAGTTTAATTAGTTGTGGTGTGTGTTAGAACTCGAGGTTGCGTACAACACACGCTATCGCATTATTCAAAGGGAAACGTACCGTAGAAGCTTGGGGTGTTACACAATAGATATCCCATCCCTCTTTCACTCAGGGAACTCTAAAGGTTGAACCAAGCCAGATGGTACCTGATGCTCCACCTTCACTTGCTGACAAGTGAGGCTTCTAGAAACAAACTCTACTGTTGCTTTCTTTATTCTCGGCCTCCAGTGCTGTCATTGGAGATCTTGGTAAATCTTCACCACTCTTGGATGTACTGCTAGAGGGGTTGTGTGGAACTCTCTCAACACTTCCTCATGAAGTTACACTGGTACCATGGTACATCTTATGAAGAGGTTGACTTGATCCCCACATTCAAAACATTAATCAGGTGTCTGTCCTATGGATATATAAGCATGTCGAGCCTCGTAGTTAGCGTCTCAACGTTGCACCTCCCAGACTCACTAAAGAAGAAAGAGACTAAAGGAAAGCTACTCCATCTTGATCCACAAAGGATATCCACAAAGTGGCCATCTACCCTGTCACCTCACCTAGATACTCTATACCAAATCTCTGGCTGAGTGCATTTTCTACAATGGTCCCCTTCCCAGAAGTATAGACTATCTCAAAGTCATATTTATGGAGGAACTCAAGAAAACATCACTATCTCAGGTTCATGTCCTTCTGATAGAAGATATACCTATGATTCTTCTGATCAGAGTATACTGTAAAGTGTTTTCCCATCAGATAGTGTCGCTACATCTTCAAGGTGAAGTCCACTATGGCTAACTCCGTGTCATGGGTAGTGTAGTTATACTCATGTTGTCTCAGCTGTCGAGAACCATATGCGATCACTGCTCACTCCTGCATCAGGATACATCTGAGGCCGGTCCCTGATGCATCACAGTAGACTACGTATCATATACCCTCCTCTAGAAGTCTCACGATGGGGTCACTATTCAGCCTATGCCATAGCTCTTGAAAACTCTGTTGCATCTCTCCGACCACATGAAGGGTTTCCCCTTCTTCATTAAGGATGATAGTGGTGTTGTAACTCTGGAGATATCTGGTACAAATATCTGGTAGTATCTATCCAAACCCAGGGAACTCCGTATCTCCGTCACACACCTGGGTGGCTCCTAGGAAAGTACCGCCTCAATCTTTGCTGGATCCACTGCAAGTCCAGCCTCTAATATGACATGTCCCATAATGTGAACCTCTCGGATCCAATACTAGAAGTTAGAAAGATTATCATAATGTTGGTGCTCTCGGAGTGTGTCCAGTACTACCTAAAAATGATTGGCATGATCCTCCTCCGTAGTCGAGTAGATAAGAATTTCGTCGATGAAATATACTAAAAAGTGATAAGGGTATGGATGAAATATCATGTTCATGAGTCCCATCAATACTTCTGGAGTGTTGGTTATGCTGAATGACATAACCAAGAACTCGTAGTGGCCGTACCGACATCTAAAATCCATCTTCTGCACATTCTCATATCATAATCTAAGCTGGTGATAGTCTGATCTAAGGTTTATCTTCGAGAACCACCATGCTCCCTTCAGTTGATCAAAGAGGTCGTCAATACTCTAGAGTGGGTACTTGTTCTTCAAGGTCACCATGTTTAGGCTCTGATAGTCGAAAAAAGTCTCAAGATCCTATTTTCCTTCGTGGCCAACAAAATCGCGGTTGCACAAGGGGAAACACTAGGCCGGATGAATCCCTTCCCCTAAAAGTCCTCTACCTGTACCCGCAGCTCGCGAAGCTCTGCGGTAGCCATCTGATATGCTGGTGTAGATATCAGTGTCGTCCCAGGGAACACGTCAATGTAAAATGTACACCTCTTTGGGAGGAGGTAGACCCCAAACATCATCAAGGATGACATCTACATTCTTGTCCACCACTACAGGATAACTCGGACACTCCATATCAACTGCTCCGAGGGTAAGGCTTGCCAACTGATGAGTGATCAGCTGCACGCTTCTCCAGGTAAGTCCATCCTAGGTTACAAAGGCTCCATTCACATAGGTGAAGGTAAAACCTGTCCAATTCGTGTGGAAACACTACACTTTGCACCTAATATAGTCTACCAGAGCATGAAATTTTGAGGAAAAAGTCCATACCAAAGATGACGTCATAAGTCCTCGACGCTGCTACTTGGATATCCCAGCCTAATCTCTCACCTCCTTGAGTAAGATCTCACTTTTGACACTAGTTCGTAATCATCTAATCCAATACCATTGGAGTCTCTAGCCGTAAGGATCGAGCCAACGGCTCCATCGGAATCTCCGAGCTTCGAATGACACTAGTGGAAATAAAATAATGACTGGAACATGTGTCTATAATAACTACAAATAAGGTGGAGTAGACATATATTGTACCTTGTGTCATATCTGGAGAACCGTGATCATAGGCCTCAACTTCCTGGAGCTGGGCTCTCCCCTATCCACATGCTCCCTGCGGTTAGGGTGGACCTCCGGTTGGTGTTGGCAGTAACATCTTAAATCATCGCCCACTGCCAGCTACATGGATAGATCCTCTGCCACGTCCGCCTACTCCCTACGAACCTCCTCGGTCGAATCTCTATCTCTACCTAGGAAGTGCTTCGACTGTCTACTGATCATCCATACGGCGGGTCCGATATTCACAAGCCATGTCACCCTGGCCGCCACATGCGTAACACTTCCTGCTCCTGGCATTATGGACTCTATATCGGGTTCCCCGCACAATATCTGTGGAGTAGCGTGAGTGGTCAATGAAGCTCATTGGGTATAGAACCATATTCATGCTACCCTGCTACATATGAAGTATCTCATGTATGTGCACTATGTAAAGAGTCACTGGAAAAATCTCTGCCCGAAATAGGCTCTCGAAGTATGTCCAGAGAAGCATCACCGCGTCATGAACAAGGAGCATCAAGATCCACCAACTATCTTCTGTTCCATGTAGATGGCTGGTGGAAAGGATGACCAAGAGATCAGATGGGGTCTCTACTAGTCTAAAGACTCTCACCTCGGCCTCTAGCCAATCCTCAGCTGCCTGTGGGACTATCTCTCCCGTCGACCTAGATGGCCACTGGCACTAGAACTCGTGTAATGCACTCAAGCGGCATGTACTCTCTACTACTAGGGCTATTGGAATCGGTGGCCCAATGGGAAATGCAACCGCTGGTGCATCCCCTTGGGATTCTACTAGAAGAGGGTCCGACACCAAGGCCTCGTCGCTCGATGGGCTATCAGTGCATACAACTCTTAGAACCCAAGCGGGCTGTCTTTGTGGAGGAATCCTGAAAACAAATTGAACCATGGTCAAAAAGTTATACCTGGAACGCTGACTAAAAGAGATCACAAAGAAAAGTATTCAAACCACAAAAAAATCAGTGTTTTCAAGAACTGAGTCAGAAATCAGAAGTCAGGGTCCTGGTGTTTGGATACGTCAGTCGCCGCACCGACACTGGATTCCCTAAACTGATAACCACACTCACTACACTTAATATTATTTCAATTAAAAAGAAATACCAAATTCCTATTTTATACGGTAGAATGGACTCCTCTGATACCAATTTGTCACGACCCTTCCCCCAGGGCCAATGCTGTGACTACCCCATTCCCACCATCCATAGGTCAGGGGTTAGCGACTAGCACCGAAGGAATATTCTCTAAAACTAGGATGGTAGTTCCTTTATAACCTATAAGCACACGAAACCAAGAACACAGCAAGATACGAACTCAAGTAAACTAAACAGTAAACAGAGTGAGTGCATTAGGTAAAAGGGTCCAAAATACAAGCCCAACTGGAAAGTACAAGTACAACTGAATTACTATATAACTGAAGAAAGAGAAAGACAACTATTGGGTCATCCTATGAGGTTCCTACCTGAAGGGTAGGTACATATCCCCTCCTCAGCACTCCACATACTCTTGTCTCCTATGCGCACCGATACTCCATATGGTCCACCTCGGGGCATCGTCCAGTCTTGGTACCCTCGTCCTCATTTAGAGTTATCCTCCATCTACACCAAACAAAACGAGGTGCGGTCATATCCCTTGTCGGGGTGAGTATAACAATACTCAGTAGGGACCTTGAGACCCACAAGGTCTCACTAAATCCAAAAAGGATAAACCACAAGGATGAAAACAACCGATAACCCTACTTAGTTATATGCCCAAACATATACCTAGGTTATCACGTAAACCCATCTTAATCATTAGGAAAATATGGAGTCCAATTCCAAAGCCCCAGGCTCAACTTTTCCACAAAGGAACTAGTAACACAAAGGCAAGTACCACATAGGTATACCACAAAGAAGAATACCACCAAGGTATTACCATGAAGGAAAGTACCACACAGTTATAAACTCAGCTCATACCAGGTATAACTTAGAAATGGTTGTAATAATGATTATATTTAACTACTGAATCCTCTTACCCAACTAAGAGGCAGACCCACACAGGATCACCAGGTGCTTACCCACACTGGATCGCTCGGTGCTAACCCACACATGATCGCTAAGTGCTGACCAACATAGGATCACAAGGTGCTGACCCACACATGATCTCTCTAGGTGCGGACCTATACAAATTCACTCTAAGTGTGGATCCACATAGGATCGCTCGGTGCTAACCAACACAAGATCAGTCTATGTGATGAACCACATAATATCGCTCGGTTCTAACCCACACAGGATCACTCTAAGTGATGATCCACATAGGATCTCTCTACATTCATCACGTCATATCCAACTACTGGGTTCTCGTACTATGCTCGCTCGTCTATAGGAGGATCCACTCCGAAAACTACTGGTCGATACTACAACTTCCACAAAGTCCCAAAACGAAGTATCTCAAAGGACAACCACGTCATAGGGGTCTCAATGCAACAGACAGTGCGTCAATCGGACGCTCGGTCTGTATGTTATTATCTTTTTAGTCTTGAGGTCCCGGTTGGATTCGTGCTTGATCCAACTTGACTGTACCCTATTATAACCCAAAACTTTAGTGGGGTATACTCAATGGGACTGTCTCACTCCAAGGCTTCCAGTGTCGCTGAAGGTTCGTCAAATGAATGCATGTTGCCAAAGTTAATTTCAAAAGAGAGTAAATGGGTTGTAGTGGGCCTGGGTCATGTCCGACCTAGTTAGACTGACCCATCCAAACCAATCCTAGTTCGACCCAGTTCGGGCCGTTCTGGCCCGCCCCGCTAGGTCTGGGGTGGCCAGTTGGGTCCGGACCGGCCCGCACTGGGTGGTCCGGCAAGCAGCGAGGGCCATAAGGGGTTGCCGAGCTGTTCAACCATGTATAGTGTGAGGCCATGGGGTGGCTCGACCGCGGGGGTGCCGTGAGGGTAGCTCAGACATGGGGTTGCCACTATGGTGTGATGTGGCTCATCCGTGGGGCGGCTCAGCCACGGACGGTGTGAGGCCACGGGGCGGCTCAGCCGGAGGGGCGAGGCTGGGTGGGAAGTGGCCATGGGGTGGCTCGGTCGGAGGCCGGAGGCCACGGGGCGGCTCGGCCAGAGAGGCCCGACAAGGAGGGAAGAGGCCGCGAGGCGGTGCAGCTGGAGTGGCTTGGCTGGGAGGGCGGAGGCCATGGGGCGGCGCGACATGCTGTGGGGCGGTGCAGCTAAGACGTGGGGTGGCACGACAGGCCTTGAGGTGGCGTGGCTAAGCCACGGGGCGGCGCGGTAGGCCACAAGTGGCAGAGCGTCGTGGGGTGTGGAGGCCATGGGTGGCGGTGGCTGCGGGGCGACGAAGTTTCCTTCATCACCTTCATCGACTTCGTCACAGTTGATAGTCATCCTCCTCCATCGTGAAGAACACGAGAATTATCCCAAGAAATTCGAGGAGGACGGGCCATGTTTCTTTGGCCTGAACACTCTACATTAGTGTGGTAGCAAGTGGCTAATACTTGAATGACAATAATATCAATAACGTGTAAGTGTAATAATTCAAACACCCTATCTACCTCATTTGATTCGTCAATGAAATTTGCGAGGAAGGAGACGACGTTGTCGGGGATAGACAGACGTTGGTGATGTCGGCGTTTCTGTGATCGTCAGTTCATTGAAATTAAAGAAATTACTCTTCAATGATCATCCTAGGGAAGAAGTCGAAGTCGAAGTTGGTGTTCTTCATTGGCGTTCTTCATTGGAGAGTTTTCTTCCAGTTCCCTAAGTTTCTCCCTTTTGCCAAGAGGCTCCCCCAATTCCACCAAAATAAGGAATAACCAACTTAATAGATTATGTTGGCATAATTTAAATTGGATTTATTAATTAATTTATTGGTCAAATTAAATAATTAAAGGGGAGAGTTGGCATAATTAATTGGGGGAGATCAAGAGGTTTTTCCCCACTTAATAGGGAGTTCAAGAGGTTTCAAGCCTCGGGTGATCCCCACCACCATAACCTCTCATGGGAGGTTAAGCACGGTGGTCCCCACCTCCATAACCTCTCATGGGAGGTTTTAGTTCTGGTGGTCCACACTAATGAAAGATACACATGGGATATCCGAAAGAAAAATAAAATAAAAAGTTACAAAGCCTTTATTTTATTTTAAACTTCACGAAAAACCCAAAAATTATCTTTCACTCTCGACCAACTGTCGTCGAGGTGAAAGTCTCTTTAAGAAAAAACTAACATTGTGAGTTCAACGGTGCCCTCAGATTTCAATTTCGAGCACCGGTTCAAACTCTATAAAAACCCACTCACACATTTACTGAACGTACATGAAAAAAAAGTTCAAAAATTCTTTCCAGACACTCCATGCCTTGGAATCACGTGCCGTCAATTTTCATGGACTCATAATATTACCATTTATTTTAAAAAAAATTACATGTAAATTCCAGTTCTTTAAATTTTCCTCAAAACTAGTCTACAAAAAATATACCATAAATCCTCCTCTTGGTATAAGAAATTATTTTTCAAGCATAAGGTGTATCACAATATACCTAAAATATGTTACAAAACTAGAATGATACTGAGTCAGTGAGAAACTTATAACCAAATAACTGAATGTAATGTAAGAACTAATATTATTATTGTAAATTTAGAAAAGAGGGTAATGTTATAAAAATTAATCTATCGTAAGGGATGTTAATAAATTCCATCTTACGGTTATTCTGAAATTATTATTTTAACATTTTTTATCTTATCTCAAAAATGAATGTATTATTTAAAATTAAATCCCTAGAATCATATTATTTTAAGACCATTATATATTTTAAGTATAGGTAATTTCAAAAGTCCCAATGACATTAATTTTTCTTTGATCTGAGTTTTTATGGCCAATTTATGGCCATGTGGATTATAGATTTGGATCAAAACCGTTGTTTTAGAATTTTAAAATTATGAAATTATATATTTTTGTTATGTATGTATGTACATATATATTTATAATTTGTATGTATAACTCATAGTTTTTGGATAGTGGTTGGTGATGATTCATGGTATACTAGATAGGCACCCGCAACCAAAACATAAATTTTTGGGTGCCTATATTGCACATATTATTTAGGAATTTCCAAAAAATTAATAGGATAATTTCATATCCATTGGATTTTTTTTTATTTTTAAATAATGATTAAATTAAGGGGTCATAACATTCAGTCGAACAAATAAAAAAATTTAAAAATGAAATGTTGGCATAATAACCGCCATTTATTTTTTATAACCCCGATCAATTGGGGAGTGGAATAAAGCACTGCCCATTATGGGTAGTGTAATTATATATATATATATATATATATATCTTTGTGTGTGTGTGTAATGGTGGAGCCCTATGGTGGATCCCCTCCTATGAAACACACCCCATTGGGGGCTGCATATATTTCATTCGACCTAGATACCTCTTATGCTTTATCTTCAATATCGAAATCCCATGAAATATTACCATGAATTAAAAAAATATTTTAATAATATTTTTAAGTTATATAAACGATTTTTAGGTTTTAAATGTTATAAATTTTTAATTTTATTTTTCTTAAAAAAAATTTAATTCAATATTAATTCCCTCATGTAAAATTAATTTTAGATTTTAAATTATATAGAAAATATATTGTGTGGAAACTAATATTGAGCGAGACCAACATATATTTTTTGGTATTTTATTTATTTACATATAGTGATGCATATGATATTTGTATAAATAAATTAATTAATAATATGGTCTCCACAATTTCTCCATCACATTATATGTAAATGGTAATGTGTACTCATGACAAAAGATATTTATCTATATTTAACATTCATAAGTTCCCCTCACATTTGTGTGAGTATTAATGTATAATGTTGAGGATGAATGATGACATAGATCATGTTGAGATTTGAAAAGGTACAAAATTAAATGTAGATCTATTGTGAGGGGTGGTCATTCTAATATGATATGGATGTAACTCATGTATATACCCATTGGGTCCCAGTTGATCCCTTTTCACATGATGGATCGTCTAGTGGTAAATTCCCATGATCAATAACTTCAATTTATTTTTTATGCATGGTTTACTATTATCTTTTGATTATTTATGCTTAAGTGATAACATTGAATATTGAATTATAATACATTAATAATGTTAAATAATGTGAAGTAGATGATTATATATTAAGCATGGTCAAGATGTGAGTCAAATCACAAAATAAAATCATGTTTGATATTAAAAATTATTTTATTATATATGAATATTAAAAATCCCTCAATTTGTTAATTCAAAAATCTTTATTTATTAAATTTGTTAAAAAACATCATGTACTTGATTCTAGTCATCCCTCGTTGATGGTGCTACATACTAGTGGGGAGTTATTATGTGAGAGGTGTGTTTACTTACCTAATTTTGGTTTCCAAAAAAGTATCCATAGATATCTTTTTGTAACTTTAGAGGCCAAGTGTTGAGTAAATTAATGTTGTGATTTCAATAAGTTAGGGCATCACTGAAAATTTATAGAATCCATTGGTCAATGTGGTTGGCAAGCCAAAATCCTACCTAGAATTTCATCAAGTATCGGTGTAACAATATCTTTGACTATGACGAGATGATTGAAACATCATTGTCACAAGAATACTCAAGTGACTATATATTCTTAATCTAGTAGTTGAGGGTTACTAAGAATCAATAAAATAATTAGTGATATTTAATGATTAATTAATTCATAATTTTCAATTGTGAATCAATAATAAGTGATAATATATTGAATTTATTTGTTATATTTAAAATGTAAAAAATTACCATTAGTTTTATATAACTAAAATCAATTCTCAATAAAGAAAATATTCTAACTGGTTTTAAATTCTAGGAGTTTCACATGCTCTTGCGCATAGTAATATGATATGAGAGGAAGGTCTATGTGTTAGAATCTAATAATCATATTACGACCCCCATGAGAGAAAGTAAGGAGGATAGTGAAATTTATATGAATCTTTTAAATGATTGACTAGTTGTATATTGCATCTTTTTTTCATCAATTTCTTGGTAGTTGTTGAAAATTCATGATAATGCAGATTTCAAGAAAAATATTTACTCTCCTTCAAGAGATTTATTGGGAGAGAGAATAGTAATAAGATATTATTTATGTAATGAATTTTTTATGTGTATGATAGAATATGGGAATCAGTTAGGATCCAATGTACTCAATATATTGTGAACTTTGAGAGACTCAAGTCTTTATAGTTCAAATTGATCTACATACTAGAAAATGTTCCCATTCATTCCTAATTACCACTAATATTGTTAAATTTTATTATTAATTATAACATGAATAAAATTTATAAATCACTCCTAGATCTATTGAATGCATTTTGAAAATATAATAATCTTATGAAGAATATCAACTGTTAATTCTTTTAAGGTGAATAAAATGAAAAATGGAAAGGATAAAACATAAAAGGATGAACATAATCTATAGAATCTAATGAAATACCCCTCTACGAATCCACAAATTCATATAGAGATAAATGAGTAGGAGGTTTTATTCTTTACATTTGGAAGGAAATTCCACTATAAGTAGAAATCCCAAGTAGTGAAGAATAACCAATGTTATAATTCTACTTCTAGTATATTTTTAATTGAATTAAATATCTCTATTTCTATATGTTAGATATTAGATACATCGTGTGGATAACACATTTTTCTCAAATATAGGAACCATGTTTATTCAAGAATATAACAAAGAATGAGGTGGATTTTTGAGTATAAAATGGTGTCTGAATACTGTCATTATTAGTAGAATATTACCATATCACTTTTCCTAGTGGTATGGTTCTTGTATTAATTAATTGTTTGTATATACCTTCCATTACATGAAATATAATATCATTTTATAACTTAGAAACTATTTTTGTAATTTCCTGATTTGAAATAAATGTTTTCTTTTCTATAAGTATAAAATATGTTATTGTATGGAACAACGTAATAATGGATTGTATATAATTTAAATTTAAAACCCTGTTTTTGAAATCAATGACAAAACTAGTGAGAATGACTCATATTCTACCTACCAATGGAACATCAGTCTAGTTCATGTAAAATAGAATCATTTAAGAAAATTACATCAAGAAGAATAGCAAGACTCTATTGAATTAAAACCCTAGTATTTATTTCAAACATTATTACAAGGTAAAATGACAAAAGAACATTTCTGTAAGAAATGTGAAAAGGCCATAAAACTACAAGAATTGATTCATCATGATGAATTTGGTCCATTTTCAATACATGAAAGGGGTATATTTTCTTAATTTCTAAATTTTACAGATGAGTGTAGTATCTATAGATATATCTACTTAATGAGGTATAATTAAAATTCTTTTCATGTGTTTAATTAATACCAAAATTAATTATAGAATCACCTCTATTAAAATAATAATAAGCACCACACTGACCACGATGTAGAATTTTTAAACCAAACATTCAATGATCTCTTAATAGAGTTTGTGGTAATCTCCCAAATAATTCATCCTTATACAAATTAGTGGAATAGTGTTACTGAAATGATGAATTGGAACTTGGTTAACAAGGTATGATTGATGATAATTCATGTAACTACACAATAATACTTTTGGGGAAATGCACTGATGATAAAAAATTATACACTGAATTGAGTACCAACTGAAGAAATATATAGGATTCCATAATTGTTATGTAATGGAATGAAACCAAATATGTATTATATATGTTACAGAGGTATGTGGATTTTTTTAGTACAATACCCAATTATAATATATCATCCCAAATCGTTAATTGAATCTTTATAGGATATCCTTAAAAACAAAAGGATATTACCTATAGTTCCCATTAGACAACAATTTTATTGTTCTAATTCATGACATATTCCATGAAGGGGAACACATTTACTTTGGAAATAGTGAGATAAATACCAACATCAATGAATTTTATGCTCCATAGTGAAAGATGAAGGTGTTCATAATACACAAGTACTGTGTATGTCTACTAGAAAGGTTTTCAAGCAATAGACATATGAATTTCTTATCACCGGGAAAGGTGACACATAACTCCAAGAGAATTATGAAACCTTACATATAAGGAGGATATGATGGAAAGGATACTGATAAATATAAAGATTCCACAAATTCTGAAATGGAGTCTATGTACCAAAATCAAGTGTGTATTTTTAAACATCCACCAACTCATTTAAAAATTATATAATGTAAATGGGAATTCAAAAAAACATAGACATGAAATTTAACATAAATACCAATAAAAATATATTGTTTCAAAGGGTTTTATGTAACAGAACCTAATTGTCTGTAATGAAATTTCTCAACAGTCCAAAATGATGAAATCCATTAAAATATTAATTGCAATAAAAACCTTCCATTATGAAGAAATTTAGAAAATGGATGTCAAAATTTATTTTCTAAATGGGGAATAGGGTAAATATGTCTGTATAACCCAACATTAGTTGTATATCATGTCATAGAGTGCTAATAAATTATATAAGATGTAAAGATAAATTTATGGATTGAAGTATGAATAGGGATCATGGAATGTTTATTTTTATGAGGGAATATGGAAGTTTGGTTTAACTATGGATAAAATTGACCAATGTGTCTATTTTATGGTTAGTGGGAATTAAATATATTTACAAGAATTATTTTTTGACAACATATTAATTAATAGAAATGAATTATATGTATTATAATCATTTAACAATTGATTAATTTAATGATTATCTAAGAAATACATAGGTGAAGAAGCCTTCATTCCATACATAAATGTTTATTGAGATATATCACATAGGTTACTTGGGATAAGTCAATGTATATATATTGAAATGTAATTAAAATGAATAATATTGAAAAATCCAATAGTGTATTGTTTCCAATGCCATTTGGTTTCAATATATATAAGAAAATGTGTACAAAAAACATAAGAGGATATTGAGAGGATAAGTAGAATTCCATATGTTTCAATAGCGGGATATATCATGAAAGATATAATATATACTATGTTTGATTTTGGATTTTCTCGAGAATGGTTGGAAAAAATTGATGTAATCAGGGAGAGGTTTTTTGGGAATTCATTAAGAAAACTATCTAGTAATTGAGACATACAATGGTTGTGTTCTTAATGTATGGAGGATATGTGGAACTAGTAGTGAGGTGATAAACTAATGCTAGCTCCTAGAGAGAAAATGATGATCTAAAATAAAATTCAGTATATGTATTTTCATTTATAGTGGTGTCATGAGTTGGAGAATCCAGTAGAAACCGATGGTCACCATTTCAAAAGATGAATATGAGTATATAGAAGCTTATAATGAATCTAATAAGGTAGTATTTATATTAATATTTTCCACATATATTGGTGTTTATTATTATTATAGACCATGTTGTAGTTTATTGTGATAATTTAGATTTAACGATACTTTCTATGGATCTCAAGTTACACTAGATGAAAATGTATATACTTCACGAGTTTTGTTGATTGAGGGAATTTACTCATAGAGGATAATTCATTGATATAAATTCTTTTATAGTTGATAATGTTCTTGAAACCTTGAATAAATCCTTACCTGAGTAGAATCATGATTCTCATGCGGGAGCGTGGAAGTTGAAAGTTGTTAGCCATTGGATCTACTGTTTGTGGGAGTGTTTTGGGTGGGTTCTATAGATCTAACTATTATATTTAGTTTGATTACCATAATATGTATACAGTTTGATATATTCATAAGTTTCTTTTACAATGATAGTAAAACAATTTATATGTTTACTATATAATTGGTATGGTTCTTAGATTATATTTCGTGTCAAATGGTTATAATTGTTCTAATTTGTAATGGGAAAAATCACATACCCTGAGAATAGTTATAAACATATTTCCTATGGTATAGATACATCATGAAGATTGGAAACAAATGATAATTTACTATCAGGTGCTGAGGGATCATAAAAATTGAGACTAAATTTCATGAACTTCATATTTGGTGATCTTGAATTTATGAGATAACGATGACTGACATGCTAATAGAAGCAACCCATTTTATTGGATTCGTTAGTTGAACCTATGTATAAGTACATGTATTGGTATCATTAATTGAGATCATTAACAATGTGTACCATTTAATTGTGTACATTTATACTAGATAAAAACTAGGAAAAATTTATAGTTGTGAGGTAACATTCATTGAGATCATTATTGGTGGTATGGAATTGATTGAATGACAAACACATGATTTTTTTTCTTCTGGATGAAATATATTTCTCTTATTAGTTGAATATGATGGTGGTCCCTTAATTATATACATATATATTCTATAAGAGGGAATGTTCATCTAGTATAGTCTGAAATAAATTTTGTTAGTGAGGTTAGTGACACAAGTTGTGTGTCAAGATTTATTAGATATCCGATGTAATGATATTATTATTCGTAGTGTATATTTATTGAATAAGTTGTCATTTTCCATGACTATTCACATATATTTATCATACACAATGATTTGATAGAATCTCTTTATGGTCTGTGAGTAGCACACACTTGAATTTTGAGAAGGACCAATATGGTCATAGATGAAGCACATTCATATGGATAACCAATTCTAGTGGATTGGTAATGAGTACATAGTGTTCCCCATTTTAGGGTTTGGGATATGTCCAAGATTTAACTATAACAATGTATTAATAAATTAAAAATTATTCAAGTTTACATTAATAGGAAGTGTGTTTATTTATATAGTGTATTCATGTGTTTTAATGTGAACAAGAGAAATAATATTATATGGATTAAGACAGTATTTGATACTTTTTTAATATTTTTGGAAGAGATAGGTCAATATAGTGGCTATTATTTTATCACATAACAAATTTATAATGTTTCATGTTTGTGATAAAATATTTATAATATTTATCACATGTAAAATATATCATACACATTGAATTTGGTGTAATTTTAGTGTTATAATTAATAAAAGGACTAATGTCTATTTTTAATAAATAATATATATCTATATTTATAAATTTTATCCAAATTTTGGTGGACTATTCATCTACTTGAATTCACTCTCTTCTCAAGATTTATCTACTTTTTGGGAGATTAGAGAGAGTTTAAATCACCTCAATATTATTTATCACCTTTTGATTGAAGAAATTATGATCCATAGATCATGATGATTTTGAAGTGTTCTTACTCTCTTTTATATCTCTCTAAGTTTAAATATAGGAATTTAAAAAGAATTTGGAGCATGTGTGGATGTTATAGTGGGATGTGACTTCATTTCCGTCAAGAAATAATCATCAGAAAAGTGTGGAACACAATATCATCAACAAATAAAATGAGGAAATGGTTAAATTTTATTTTCATGCTTAACTACTTCCACATAGGATTCTCAGGTTATAACCAGTTGTGTTGTATCATCAGAGATGATGTGATGATATTGTTTGGGGGTAAAAATTTAAAATCCCACTATTTAACACTTTCACATCATGCCTTATACCATCATCAGGTTCAACATATTCCTCATTAATTTTTGAATGTGTGTGATAAGAGGGCATTTCATGAGGTTCCATTTCAATGTCTCTTATAATATATTTTATAGTAGTCATTATTTGATTTTTCTATATGAAATGATTCTTGAAGATTATCTAACAATGAAACCATATTTTTTAATATAGGATAATAATACGGACTCTATCCTAAATTTTATTTATAGATAACATTTATGTAATAAACTATGACTTTACTTAATATTTTTCCTTTAAATAAACATTATGTTAAATATCATTTTCACATGAATCACCAAACCTATAACAAATGATGCCATATTTTATTAAAATTAATATAATTTTTATGAAGTAGTTATTAAATTAGTGGGGATAAATAGAAATATCAAAATTATGAAATATATTTATAAACAAAAATAATGTCTATTTTTAATTCACTAATAGAAATCAATTAGTGGAGCTAAATAAATAATGATATCATTTCATGAATAAAAATGTATTTTTCTAAAAAGTCCCTTTTTAGGAACTATATATTTATTATTTAGGAGAATATACATTATAATAATATAATGATTAAATATATTATATCAGTAATATATTAACACTAACTTAATTATTAGTTTCTTGTAAATAACAATAAAAACTTTTCATTTTTAAATGTTATTTTCCTATAAAAATATTTCATTATATTTTATTTTTCCATTTAAATGTTTAATTTATAAAATTTAAAATATTAATTTTAAAAAATGAAAATAATTTTTAGACTTTTCATGAAATATATTAGTAGGATAATATTTTTTATATTTTTTTGAAAAGATTGAATTTTAAATGAAAATTTTAAAATTCCAATTTAAAAATACCATGACTTTTATGATATCATTAGGATATAACTGTGAATTAAAAAAATTAAAAACTTTTTCCTAATAAAATATGTGTTTAATAAAAAAAATTACACATTGAAAATTATTATTTTCAATTTAGAATCCAATATTTTTCATTTCATAACGCAAGTTATATTTTTCTAAAAGTGTATTTTAAGTGTTATACATTTATTGTTTTAAAATTAATTTTAATTTATCATATAAATTTAATATTATTATATGGTTTTACTATTTTTAATTAAAATTTATAAATTATCTAATAAGGGTGATCTTATTTTTATTTATAAAAATAAACAACCAAGGATAAAATAGATTTATAATGGTAAAAGTGATTTATAATAAACATTAAAACTAAAAAGGAAAAGACTAAAAAATATCAAAACATATCATAAAATGTGTGGTGTAAATTTTTATCAATAATACATTACCCCTCTCCATTTTTTAAATCATTTTCCACAACTTTCCTTTAATAATGAACCTCTTATTACCAAAATATCAACCCCATCACTTAGAAAAGGAGACTTTCCGCAGCCCACTTATAATCACACCCCAAGCCCCATTATTGAGAAACAATTATCCCAAATAAGTCCCAAAAACATCAAAAAAAATCATAGAGGTTATTTTATCATTAAAATACAACTACTAAAATCAGTAATTCATTTTCAATGGAGTTATTTCATGATGTATGGTAAAAATGCACAAATCACTCCTTTCCAATACTATTTCTCTATGAATTCTTCTTCTACCTCAAATTCTATTACACCATATTAAAATAATTACATAATTTTTTTTAATATATTAATATAAATTATATTTATGGATCAATTATTATATACCCTCATCCATTTTCTATAGAAATTTGAAGACATCATCCATGTAAATATGCAGACTACCACCTCCATAGAGAAATTTGTTATGTGTTCATAAAAACCATACAAGGATGGTTAAAAGAGGTTATTCAATAATAAAATATGATATTTATATATTTATTAATATTATTAAAATATAAATAAATCACTACCTTATATCCATTCTATGAAAAAACATGTCATGTGTGGTATGTATGGACTACCAACTCCACATAGAGACATATTCCTTTTTTATCACTATCATACATAGATAGTTATATAATATATATTTTTAATATATATATGATATTAGATAATAATATATCTAAAAAATATTTATCTGAGATTATAATACAAAAAATAATGATCATTATAAAATAATTTATTAATAATGATAAATTACCTAAGGCAAGGTCATTGTGGATTCTGTTATATGGAATCTTGACCACAATTTCCACAAAATAAAAATGGGTCTGAAAAATCATTGAAATAATTATTTGAATGTACTTTTAATATGATAATTATGAACTTAATATCTATTAATTTGGTTTTCTATAATCATTATAATGCATATAAGAATGGATCGAATCATCTCATAATGAAAATAAACATTTTATAGATAATAAAAATATAATAAATGATTATAATTAAAGATAATAAGTGGAAATAGATATGAATAAGGTTATAAAATATGTTATTAAGTTGGTTATTCTTATAATAAATGAGATTAAGTCACACATTTATAAGATGAGAGTAATATTAAGGACATTTCTTCACTAAATATCATTTCATTGAGTTGAAATGATTCTTCTTGAACATCATTATAATATGTTGGGTTAATTGTACCCTATTATTGTAATTTTTTTTATTATATCTAATTTATTGTTATTAACATTTTATTCTTTTAATATCCTTTAAAAATAATTATCACTAAAAAGCTTATGATGTTTTTAAGTGTTTACTCCAATTAATTTTACTTTATTGAGATATGCTTCATATTTAAATCTTATTTTCTTTTTATAGAGTACATGCTGCCAAAAGAAGTAATTTTAAAATAAGTATCTTTATATTCATGGTGTTCAAAAATCTATCTTAATTTCTACAGTTCATGGGTTTTTTATTCAAAATATAACAACGTTGGAAGGGGTTTTCTTGACTCAACTAGGTTTCTTAATACATAATGATTCCTCTTCATCTATGGTATTAAAAGTTTTTTCATCTATCCTTTGATGATGATATATTGTCTCACCTCTTTATTTAAATGAAATTACATTTTTCATTAAATAAATCTTCTTCCATGTATTTATTTCCATATAAAATTTTAAATTTTTATGAATATATATCGTTATATCCAAATGATCTATTTCTATTCTATATACATTTTCACTCCACCCTCCAATGTTTTCCATTCTTATTTTAAAGTCTAAAAGTGTATTATTTAGAAATATCTTAAAATTTCAATATAAATCTTTTTAAATGGAATATTTACCACTTTTTGATGATTTGGGTTTTAATAATTTTATTTTCTAAAATGTTAATTTTTTTCCTATTCCGGATTGTACATTTTATCTTCAACTTAAAATTTCCCCTTAATAAAATTAATGTTTTTCAATGTAACATTATTCATATTTAATTGAAATTAAATTATGAAAAAATACTCATTTAAAATTAAAAAAAATGATATTATCAAATGTAACACATAATATATTATCTTTTTAATGATTTTATGAAATGTCTTCCAAAGTCTTTTTTATATTTTCTTTACACTTTATTCTTTATCTCCAAAATATATAACTCATATGGATTTATCTTTTTTTTATAACCCTTTGAATTACCTTATGAAATAATGCTTTTGGGTGATTCAATTTTATTGTATTAATCAATCTAATACATGGAGACATTTTATGTAAGACCCTATTCAAAATGTTATTGAACCCATTTTTATTCCATGGGTTCTTTGTGATATGAAGACTGATTAATTACAAATGGTACATATATATACGGACGATTGATCAATGGGGTCTTATATCACCATAAATGCATTGGTTAATTATTTATAACACGTAGGATAAGTATTAAAAAACATTGTTAAGTTTGTTCGAAAGTTGGGCATGATTTAATGACTCGTAGATGTGATATTTCCCTATGATTATGTTTATAAAATATTTCTATAATATTATACATTATATGGTTTATAACTCATGATTATTTATTTTTTTTATATTAGTTTAATTGAATTTATAATTTTCAGTATTTCTTGATGACATTTATATGGCCTTATGACTCCATATCGCGATCCTTAATGATCGAACATGTTTTATTATTATCACTTTTTATTAAATTATTTTTAAAAAATATATTTATTCCACATTAATTTGTTCTCACATGTTTGTAATTCAGTATTTTTATATGTTGATTAACATTACCATATTTTGTTTTTGTTCTCACCCATTTTTTATATTCCCATTCCCCATGTTATGAAGAAGAGTATAACCCATGAAATGTATAGAAGGGGTTCTAGTGTGGTTTGATTATATAGAAATTCTCAAATGATTTTGTAAAATGAGTTTCGTATATAGATGGCCTTCCATGACACTAAACCATTTGTTCTTTGTATTGTGATATTATTTATAGCATGTGACATTTAACTTATGGAAATGATGTAAAATAATGATATACTGACCATGGTTCATATCACTAAGTATCAAAGAAATTATGTTGTTTATGTGTTTTTGAACAAGATATGAGAGTATGGGTCTGGAGAATCATAGTTGGTGTGTGAGTATGGTTTAGTTATTTTTTATGAGTAATTTTAGATTATTTTTGTATTAAGATGAGATGACATTAGTGATAACATGAGTTATAAGACTATCTATAGGATAACATTCTAAAATATTTGTAAAATAAATAGATTGTGGTTTCCTAGAAATAAAAACCCCATTTGGGTAAAAATAAGTGGATGCGAGGACTGGCATAGATTCATATGTGGGTATTAACATTGAAATTTATAATTTGGTATTAACTCAATATTCACTTTGTGGAAGAAAAATAGACCCATCTACAGATATTTTTTAATGGTTGGGGTAGAAGCCTCATTTTATTATTAAAGCAAAGAAAATACATCTTTTTACTAAGTAGAGGGAGACCCATTACATAACCTGAAGGCCCAAGGGTATGAAATCATATTTTTGGCCCATAGGGCCCTCAAGTGAATGGTACTACTATATTACCTTGGCAAAAATAGTAGCACATCCTCTATAGTACAGCTGTTGCTATAGTGCCACCACTTCTATACTTCTACTGCTGCTTCAAAGTGTTTACAGTGCCTTGTTACAGTCCTTCTATAGTACCTCAAGAATTTTATCCCTACCTGGAATCTATCTTGGGTCTTTTTGATGCCTTGTAGAAGTCATTACCACTTGGGTATAGGCTTGTTGGAAGACACATCAATAGGTATGGTTTGAAACTCCATGAGGATATGATTAACTAATTCACATACTATTTATGAACCATTATGATGGATTTGAACATAATTTTATAGTATGGTTAGAGATCCTAATAGAATGTAGTCCACGAATAACCTATATTATAACCTATAAATTTTTATGTTATGGTACATATTTCGTTGATGATTTATTCCTTTAATGTTAATAGTTTTACTTTTTATAAAATTTCACAATTAATAATTGTTATATATAAATTTATTTTAATTATTTAATGGTTGGAGAAATGAAAAATGGAGTTAATAATGAGTGACATGGAAACTTATGTGATTTCCCCTATAAAAAAACAAATGATATAACATATAGAATTAGAAAAAATATTATTATTCCTAACTGTTTATCGCTATTTATGCTTAACAACTTAAACAACGTTTAACTTATTAACTCACAAAAGAATAGAAGGATGGATTTTGATGGATGTTAATCTCATAAAGTCTATAGAGGAAAGAATATTTGACTTTATATGGGTTAAAAATAAGGGAAGAAGCACCTATGAGATTTCATGAAATGAAAAATAAAATGTTACAAGTGTGGGAGTGGTTTTCCTCAATCTAAGGATGGTCGAAAAGGGATGGAGATACTTTGTAATGAAATACATGATGAGATAGTCTTGAATAATTCCCCCCCTTCACTTTAATTTTTCATGTAAAAGTTATTTTGTCATCTGTAAAATAAATTCCCTAACCTAAGGGATAATTAGGATAATAGACTCGAGAAATATTTTAAACCAAGGGAACAAGGATGATCCTATGTTATGACTATCTATTAACTTTATTTTGATAAGTAACACATGTTTATCCCATATGTCAGATTGGTATATGTCTTCTAGGATTATTTTATGTATTACTCAACTATATCATAGATTTTCTCTAAGAGAATAAAATCTCAACCCTAATGATTTTATAATAAATTATTGGATAAAACATCTACATGAATGATAATTACATCATAAGATAATGTTTGTGGGTGTGTGGTTTTTGAAAATATTGTCATTCTTCATTTAGATGAATATTTTGTAATTTTTTATATTTCTTGACTATTTTGTATAGATGATACATTATTTACTATAAAATAGAAATCATATTCTGCATTCCAAATAAACCTACTCTCATATATTAGTGCATGAATAACTATGAAATCTCTAGAAAAAATCAATACCATTATGTGGGTATTAATTTCCAAACATGTGTGGTATTTAAAAAAATTATTATGGATACAATCAATTTTTGGGATATTCCAAAAATCCAAGGAAGATGAGTTTTATAATTTTACCTAAGATAGGGAGATTTATATTGAGCCTTGTATATTTTATAGAAACCCTAAGCTATATTCTTTTTTGAGGGATAATTAATATTTTTTGGGAATATTATTTTTAATTGGGGTATAATTTATTGACCAATGATTTTAGTGAATATTTACTCATAAAAAATCATTGTGTTAGTTAGTTTTTTTCACACAAATGAAAGAGGAAAAATCAAATCATGGCACATTTTATTAATGTAATATATTTATCAAAAATTAGTTTTGTAATTTTTTGATATTAAAAAAGGATATTAAATAATAAAATATGTGTATAATGGGAAATAGATTTCATTTTAATTCATTTATATGTTCTAAATAACCTATGAATTCATTGTAGGAATAAATATTTTTTTTACTAAAAATTCTATTTTTATACACTGTACATTTTTTTAAGAAAATAAATATTTTATCATTAAATAATAATAAAATATGTTATATTATTATTATACAAGAACTATTTTAATTAATAATTTCATGAAAAAAATAGTTGATATTTAAATAGATATTTTCATTAAAAAAAGATTTCCTTTAGATTTTATTTACCATATAAAAGATTATTTTTGAAAGAATATAATTTTAATTTTAATAAATGAAATTTAATTTTTCACATATAATTACAATATTATATTTGGAAGAATTTTTTGTATTTTTCTAAAAAGTGTTTTTAGGTGAATAGTAAAAAATACAGATTTTAAAAATACAATGAACTTTATGATATCATTAAGATATAAACATGAATTAAAAATTTTTGAAAACATTTTCATAATTAAAAATTTATTTAATAATTTTAGTTATAAATTTAAAACTAAAAAAAATATTTTACATTTTAGAAAATATGTTATATTTTTATTAGACATTATTTTTTTGCATTAAACATATATTATTTTGAAATTAATTTTTATCAATTTTAGGAATCAAATTTTATGAAACTTTTTTCATATTTTAAATTATAATATCCAAATCATATAATGATATTTTTTTTAAAGATAAATTACCACATTTAAAAATGAGGTCTGAGGTAAATGTAATTTTTTGTAGGAGTTAAAACTAAGAGGAAAAGGCCTAAAAATCCACAAACTATGTCTCTAAATGTATGGATAAAGTTTTCTCAGTAAATAATTTTACGTTTTATACTATTTTCCAATTTTAGTGTGACTTTAAATTAATATTACACCTCTTATTACACAAATTTTTTCCTTGCAAAAAAAAATTATTACAAAATTCCACTCACCTAATTTAAAAAATGATACTTTCACCTCCACACTTTTCCTCACACAGTTTTTTTAGTTGAACTAGAACATAACCAGTTACATCTCCAATACTCTCAAACAAATCGTAGATTTTATGGAATTCTCGTAGTACCAATCTTCAAAACCGTAATTCAATTTACAAATGAGTTATTCCAAGGAGTATGGTTAAAACTCTTGAATCACTTTATTTCAATTATATTTCATTAAGTCTTATTCCTATAACTCAATATCTATTATACCATATCAAATAATTACATAATTTTCATTAATATAAATAAATATTATTATAATTTGGTAAATATTATTATCTATCTTCCTCCCCACTCCTAATAAGAATTAAAATACCGTCTATGTGTATGTGTGAGCTATCACCTCCATGGAGCAGTGTGTTTTATTTTCCCAAATGACATACATGGAAAAATAAAAAAGGGATATTTAATGAATAAATGTAATATTTATAACATTATTAATATTATTACATGGTAAATATATTTTTACACACTTTTAGTTCTATGAAAAAGAAAATGTCATCAGTGTATATGTGCATATTACCTCCTCCCTGGAGAAATGAGTTTAATTTTTAATCTCTGCCACACATCAATAGTTATAAAATAAATTTTATTAATTTATAAAATATTATGGATTAATATTTTTAATGAATATGTTTATTAAAGTTTAAAACAAAAAATTATCAATATTATAACATATTTCTTTTGATAACATTAAACTACCCAAAAAAATCTCAAAATGGATTATATTCTCATGAACCAAGCCCATAATGTCTATCAAATGAACATTTCAGTATATATATCAAAATAAATTATATATATATATATATATATATATTAAAATCCAGTAATGATAAAATGGGTATCAAAAATGGGTTTTGACCCCGCTATTATAAAAAATATGTGAAATAATTGAAACATATGATAATGAAAAAACTTTAACTAGCTAAAGAACATATAATTAATCATTATAATTAAAGATTGAAAATATAAATATATATGAATAAATTTTTTAAATAAGTGATTCATATGGATATGATTATGATACACTATATTTAATTTAGTTCATAGAATATTAGATTAATAGTAACAATGATTGTTAACTAAATATCCTTTTTTGAGTTATAATGCTTTTTCAGGAACTTATTTATCCAATATGGGATGCATTTCTTCATATTATTTTATTCTGACTTATTCCCTATTTTTTAAATATATTTATATTTCTCTATTATAAAATTACTTTAAACTTATTCTTACTTCAAACATATGATGTTTATAAGGGTTTCTTCATCTTAATTTCACTTCATTGAGATATGATTCATATTAACCATTTATTTTATTTTTATGTTGTATATGTTATCCATAGATGTAACTTATATATAATTATAATTAAATTAAAGGTATTTAAAAATAAAAATTCTCTTATACCTTTCATTATATTTTGATTCAAAAGATAACTATGTTTAAAGATGTTTTCTTGAATCTACTTCTTTTATTGATTCAGAATGATTCCCCTTTCCCAATAGATATATTATTTTATTTTTTCAATAATTATAATATATTATATTCTATAATATTATATGTAAATAAATTCACACATCATATAATTATTCTTGTATATATTTCTTTCTTCATAAAAGTTTAAAATATTAATGATAGTTCTCTTCCTCTTCAAATGATCTCCTTCTCTTACATATCCATGTTCACTCTTCTTGCGAATGTTATCCTTTTTTATTTTGATTTCCAAATGTGTGTTACATATATTAATATTGAAATTTATCCTTACTATTATTAAAATGTAATATTTTTAACTCTTTATGATGTGGGTTTCTATAATGATATTTTTTGAAATGTTGAAAGTAAATTCCTTCCCTGATTATACATTTCATATTCCACTCCACATTTCCTCAGGATAAACTTTTTATTTTTTCCAAGGATCATCTATTGGTATTTCTTTCTATGTAATGTTTCAAAAAATTATTCATTTTAATTTCTCAAAAATTTTATTCTAAAAAATAACTCATAAAATTTTCACTTTTTAATAATTCTAAGAATTTTTTTCTACAAACCCTTTTATATTTTTCTTCCATATTACTTATAAGGCCCCAGCCTTAAACCTTACTTAATATTGAATTAAATTAATAATTCACATTGAGTATCTTTTCATGGTTTATAGTTTTATAGAATTAAGGAAGAACTATTATATCTCAAAAGATTACAAAGTAGACACTTCTACTAAGTTTCCATAAAATAAAAACTCTTAAAAAGAAACATGTCGAGTTCCATTTTTTAGATAGCATGACTTTCCCTTGATCCCATTCATGACCCTATTACACATTAATTCCTGTGAAAAACATTTCAAAAAAACTTGGAGTGAGCATAAAAAGCTCAGTAAGCGATATACAAAGAATGAAAACTATTAGTTTTTCAAAACAACAAGTAAACCATGTATACATTATCAAAGTAATACTTTTCACCTTTATGAAGTAGTAAAAAAAACTCTTCACTGAATAAAAGATTATTACATACCCTTTTTAACCAAAATATTACCATAAAACCAATATAAAGAACACATAACATGTAAAGGTAACTTTGGACATAAACATACTTAAATGGAATAACAATACGGTCGACTTCCAAACATACATAATGGAATAGCCATACGGCTGACTTCCATACATACTTAATGGAATAGCCATATGGACAACTTCCATACCTAATGAATTAGAGGTTATAATGTAACCACTCGTCCTGGTATTCACGGAACCACCTATCATATGTCCAAGTACCATTATAAAATCATAAGAGATAAAACAATTATAAAGGAAAGAAAACATTTCCACATTTCAAGCACAATATATCACTAATATATATTGAAATAACAGATCCATTACCAAAACCATTTTCAATACCAAAAATGATAATATGGTATTTATTTACTTTTAAAAATATAACGGCTTGTTGAGAAATCCAAAGATCAAATAATACTCGCGGCGGCGGAAAGGTCATTGTCACCGCGTACGTTAAAAAGAAACATACTTTTTGTCATTTAGTAAAATGCTTCATATAGAAAAGATTCCTTTCGAATAAAAGTATAAGTCAAAGGGGTTTATACACCGTATAAAAGAAATCCTTGTATTAGAACAAAAATATGCCTTAATGAAAGGAGATCGAGAAGAAGTCCCTTACAAAGACGGTATCCTTGGATTAAGGATAAATCAATAACATAATTATGTGTGACAAACGAATACACCAAATATAAGTAGATATTAATTTTAAACCAATCAGAGGTTATTCATACATACTCATATAATTACATATTCAAGGAGTACAAGTTTATCCCAAAGAATCAAAATTGGGTTAAGAAGTTCCCTTGTAAAAATTTGACAGCCTAACGGCGTCACTTCAAAATTCAGAAAATGAGTTGATTAGAGATTAAAAGTGGTATCTCATCACTTGGACATAAAATTTATAGCAATAAAGATATATAAGAACCTATCCCTTCATAATAATATTAAAAGTCCTAAAAAGTCTTTTAAAATGAGGAGGGTGAAAGGTTCCCTTACAGAATTGGGTAACTTCCGAAACGTACACCCCATGAAAGAAGGGTCATAAAATGAAGATGTAACTACCCATAAATGAGATTATATTATACAAATATTAAAATAATGGATAGTACATATACCAAAAAAAAGGTAATAGTGGCCAATGTAGCATGAATCCCACGGGAATAAAATGTGAGATGAAAATCCCCTTATGAAAATTCGGCAGCCTAACGACGCCACATAAAACTTCTAAAATGGATTGATGAGATCAAATATGGTATCCCATCATATTAACATAAAATTTAATGAAATAGGAATATAAAATAACATCCCCCAACATACGAAATATGAGTTTAACAGAAATCACATAAAAGAGAGTACTTAAAAAGAAAGAGAGAGGTCGGATCCCTTACCTCGTGTCTGACATGACTCGATCTTTCTTTAATCTCCTGAATAATAAACATGAGTTCATTTCTACTTGCTTAAGAACATTTTTAAAGTTCATTATTCCTTTTATATCACTTATTACCATGTTATGCACATTATGTAATCATTTACGTTAATAACGGTCGTTTTGTCGATACTTGGTAATTGAGTAAAAAATAAACACATTATAATTACAGGTTTGTTCATGGGGTAAAATATCCATTATATCCAGAATTATATTCATTATTTAGATATCATATATATCATATATAACCATTATATACATGCATTTATAATATTACATAATCATTTAGATGTAAGAAATGAAATGCATTGTTCATGGAGACGGTAAGCCGTACGTACGCATGAATGCTACCTCCATTTCTATTTCATATTTAATGGAATTAAAACATAATTATACATAATTTTATTATAATTCCAGTATGGTATCATATATAATATCATTAAATCTATCATTTATACGTACCACATATGTTATTAATGAATCAAATCACTTTGAGGGGGCGGTTGTTCGCACATCCTAAAATGAAGATATCACATTTACCCATAATGGAAACCAGAAAGGTATGCCATAAATGAAAAATACAGAAGCTTAAGGAAAAAATAAACATATTATATATCAAATATAAATATGGCGACATCTTAATTTCCACCGTTGAAGGTGTTAATAGAATATTGAACAATAAAACTTTCGTGAGGCAAAAATTCACCATCCACAGAAATAGTATGTTTTTTAACTATTAGATGCAGGTGTGTGTAAGTGTATCTCGAATACTTCTTATAAAAACATCCTAGTATATGGACGATACTGGTTTTGTTACAAAATAAATGAATAAAAAGAGTTTAGGGGTTTGGAGAAGAAAAATAAAACAAAAGAGCACAAGTGAAGACGTTACCTTAAAATCGGGTAACTCCCTTTGGTTTGAACCAAAAGAGTTGCTTGAAGAGCTCCCTGCCTAAGTTAAGGATTCTATAATGAGGACAGGGATGTGGAGAGACAAAATTATCAGAGTATTTCCGATCCAAAGGCTTGAGAGGTGTGGGTAAAGAGGTAGAAGTGGGGGCCTTTTATAAGAGGAGAGGAGGGGCACTCTAGGAATGTCAAGAAAGGTTACATTATTTTCAAATGAGTTTCGAATTTTAAAGATCCCACATTTATATATTTATAGGATATGGTGATAAGGGTTCTAAATTAACCCATACAATAGGTTTTTGACATGTTTAGTTCTTATATTTTACATTATCTTTTAATTTTATTTAAATCGTTAAATAATGAGGTAATCGCTGCATCATCATGATGTCATAGATAATTTACTTTATTTAATGACTAAAAATTATAAAAAAATACTATGATGTAGGAAATATTTCTATCCTTCCAATGACTATTTATAGTCAAAAATATTACTTGTATAACACCATGTAAAAATTGTTTTATTAAAACAATACATGTTTGTGTCATTTTTACTTTTACTTTAAATAAAAGGCATTAATGTCATTATCTTACCAAAGTGGCTCCATGGGGTCCCAAAAATCAACACATGGATTTTATTGGTCATCCATGACTCATACAATGGGGTTAGGACAAGTTTCGAGACATTTTCATTTTATTATAATATCATTTTTACCTTAAATCACACTAATTACCTTTAATCGCGATTAATAAAACTTAAAACTTACTTTTCATCAAAAATTATTTTAATCCCATTTAACCACATTGTACTTAATAATGAAAATAATTTATATTTTATTTTTTAAATTCAAATCATAGAAGTGGTAAAGTTCCATTTAAACGAAAAATCAGTTTTTGTAACTACCACTTTGTGGTTTCACTATTCATAAAAAATTAAGATTTTTCAGAAAAATACCATAAATTAACCCTAAGCTATATTTTATATTCTGAATTCAAAAATTATGTCTATTTTACCAAATTCATAACATATAATTTTCATTAATTAATTTTATTATTAAATCCCGCAGTCAAATCAAATAGCGTGTTTTTAAGAAACAATATCTATCAAAAGATTGACACATGTTTTTTCCCAATCTCAAAGTGATATTAATTCAAATGACCACAATTGGATTAAATGGTAAAAATATATTCTAATTTAACTTTAAAACTAATTAAAAAGATAATCTTACTATATAAATAAATTAGATTAAAATGAGCTTTTGAATGAAAATACAACACTTTTCACTATTTATTAAAAAATGAACATTATCAGAAAAATTCAAAAAACTTACACAAAGTAAATTTTGATGTCCCGATTCCAAATAAGAATTTTATTTTGTCAAATTAAACATATAAAATTGTCAAAAGTATATTTAAAAAGGGTTTTCCATCAAAAGGCGGTTAATCGACCTTTTAAAGAATATTAGAAGATATATTCTTAAAATTGGATTCATTTACCTTTTTAATCCTCTAACATTTATTTTAAAAAGTAAGAATATTTGAAAAAAATATATAATCATTTTGAATTTAGTTCTATTCATTCCCATCATTACAACGGCTAGGTGTTAACTACCATTTAAAATAAAATTATTTTATTATTAGAGTGCAACGTAAGATTTCAAAGGAACTTGTTGTTGGATATTGGGTAAGCCATCAAGCATAGCGTTACCTTTAATGTAATATTAATATTTTATTTACAAATATGGATAAATATAAAAATTTCATATTCTTTATTTACCTGGGGTGTTACATTACTATTTAATTATAAAATATCTACCTCTTATACAGTTGTGTTTTATGAATCACACATTGAATAAATTTATCAAATAATCTTTTGGGTCATTGAAATTTTGGGTATCAACTGACCTAATTTTTGAAGACATTTTATGTGATATTATTTGAGACATCTTACAAAAAACATTTCTTTATAGGGGTTTTTTATGATATAATGGATGATTTTTTTTCAAGTGGAATTCTTATAAATTGATAATCGAAATATGGGGTCTTATATTTCCCTCTAATAAATTGGTTGATGATTAATATCACATGATATAAGTATTTACTGACATGATTATGTTTGTTTGCAAGCGTGTGTGGGATTGAGCGACTCATGAAGGTGATGTTTCCCTCTGACAATGTTTCTGCCACTTTTATATGACATATCTATTTTAATATTTGGATTTCATTATTCAATATTATTGTTATTTGTTTATAATCTATGTTATAATTATTATACATCCATGATAAAATTTAAATAGTCTTATGTTTCAATATCATGATCAATAATGATGATACTAGTTTAATTATTTTCACTTATGATTTCATTATTTTTTAATAATATTTTTATCCCTTATTAAATTATTATCACCTTTTCAATATCTAACTAATTTGATTCAATGATATTTTTTCCATTACTATTCATTTGAGCTTAAATCTTCTTATGTATTCATTACCCATGTTATGAAGATTAGTGTAACCTATAATAAATATAGAAGAGGGTATAGTTTGGTTTAATTATAGAGAATTTTTCACAAGTATTATAAAAATAGTTGTTTATGTTTTTTGTCCCCTAAGATACGGAACCTTTTGTTTTTGGGAAAACGAATGTATTTCTAAGATGTAATGTTTAACTTATAGAAATAATGGAAAATAAAGATTAGTTTATCTTGTTTCATCACACTTGGGGTCAAGGATATTATGTAAATTTTGTGTTTCACTAAGAAAATTACAGGGTGTGTGTCTAGGGAACCATAAATAAAAACCAATCAAAATAAAATTGAAGATTTTTACCTTAATGTGGTCTTTTGCAGTAAAAATATTCATCTTTATCATAAACCTTTGTGTTGTTACTCTAGTATTAAATAATTTCCTCATAATATAAATATTCATTTTTGGTTCTTCCCCATGCCTCATATTTGTAGTAGTATGTGGTTCCATGGATATAAATAACTGAATATATATTTTTATTTAAAAAACTTGAGGTTTAGTTTTAATTTTTACTTTTCCATTCCAAATTGATTTTTTTTTCTTGACTTCTTAAATGATTGTTTTTTTCATTTGGATATTCAGATTATAATTTAGATAGGTAACAAAAAATTAACCAATAAAAATAATACCCATGAATTGTTTTATAAAACAAATTTTTATCAAATCTAATATCACCATTTTGAATATGGGCTTTAAAGCATGATTAATTCAAAATATACACCTAATTATTGATCCTATTTTGGGAAGTTATTAAAAGATCCATAATGTCAAATTCTAATTTAATTGATTGACATTGTAGCCAAAAAATTTAAAGAAATGAAATATAGTGAATTTCTAAAAAAAAAAATCATAATATCCGATATAAATAAAAATAAATTCTATGGTTGGATATTTTATATTAGTATATATGATATCATAATAATTTGAACATAAATAGTTAGGATAATCACATATGGAATACCCAAAAAAATAACTAAAAAAATGTTTCCATGTTAACTAATATAAATTAAAAACATTATAGAGATAGTTTTATATTTCATTTTGATATTACATGATCTAAAAATTCATTAAATTTGAGAGATATTGTGATCTATTATAACACTAAAAAATAAAATGATGAAATGTTATAGAAATGATGCAATGAAATAGTCACTGAACACAATACCAATACCTTTTTAATAATCTAAAAAATGTATATTTTCCATCACTCTATGCATCAAAAATTAATTATAAACCACTAGAAATCAAATATCCTATTTGTTGAGTAATAATATAATCTAATTGAAATTATATTATTGGAATCATATTAATACACTTTTAGTACTCCCATGATAACCGTAGTGAAAAGTTATTGATATATTATAAAAAATATATATACAAACATTTTTATTATGAACTCATGGTACACTAAAGGATTAAAAACCCAATCGTGCTCACATAATATAAAAAGAGTAATAGAGAAAAAAAATTCACATAAATCCCATATAAAATTATTTTAAATTAATCTTATGATTAGAATATTGAAATTGAACAATGGTTTTATTTATTTATATAAATAATTTGTAATTTCTAATATATATAAAGGTATCTTGAAAATATGAAATTAAAAAATATAAAAAAATGATATGTTATCATATCAAAAAAAATTATCATAATAAAAATCTAAAATGATTTTTTCCCATGAATATTAAACAATAAAAAATATGGGTTGGACGGTTGGAATATCAATTTTAATAAATATTTATTCCGTAAAATATGTTTTACATTATTCATTTAATATGATACTAATTTTAAAACAACAAAAACAAAATTTTTTAGTGACTTAGTCCAAGAATAATTATATTTATATATGTCTATAAATTTAATATGTTGAGTTTCTATCTAAACAGTAAAAATATATGAAATAGAAAATTATAAAAATATATGTTTCCTAAAATTTTAATTCATGACATAACATGAACTCAGTAAACAAAACATTGGATATAAAATAATTATCAACATAATAAATTCCAGTAGAAATAAATTGAATTCAATTAATTAAACATGAATTTCACCATTATTTTGTGAATAATATTACAAAGACATAAAACTAATGAATAAAACATAAACATAAAATACATATCATAAATATTAACAAAATTTACATTTTGGAGAATATAATTTTTAATACATATAATATATTTACACTAATAGAATAATATATTTAATAATATGACAATTTAAATAATATATATATATATATATATATCATTCTATTCTTATTATAGGAGGAGGGGATGACCATCATTATAGGGAAATTTGATGGAGGAATAGGAAGTGATGGTGGGGTTAGAGGTGCACTTGTGATTATAAATTTTTTTATCATTTGTGACTATTAGTGATGGAGCAAGACTTTGAGAATTTGGGAGTCATGAGTTACAAAAAAGCATTGGGAGGCTAAAATATGGGATGGTATAAGTGACATTCAAAATTAAAGGTTAATAATAAAAGTGTGGTTAGTGAGAAATATAGAAAATATTAGTGCAATCATTAATAGTCTTGGATATTAGGAATAAAGTGGGGGCTCTCATGAGGAGTGAGAAATTAAGGTTTCATTTGTGGGGGTATAAAGTAGAAGAAAAAAATAATTTAAATTTATTTTCATCCAGGTGACCACTATGATATTTCACAAATGACATTATTATTGAATGCTAATCTGAGATACCTTCATGTCATCTCATAAAATGATTTTCTTATGGTGAATAAATCATATAAATTTTTATATAGGTAGTTCTATAGATGTATATGTACCAAGATGTATGTGTGCACCCATATATATGTATGTGTGTGTGAGATAAAAAAAAATCTATTTTTTATATATAATATTTTTTTATTGCAAGTGTATATAAAATATATGAATTTAATTAATCATATATTTTTATAAATATATTTAATAAAATAATAAATAAATGATAATTTTTATAAATATATAAATCAATGTGTATAATCCATATATATAATTTGATTATCACTCTTGGTCAATTCATGAATCCATGGCTCCCTATGTAGAGTGGAATGGGTCTAATTCTAGTTGGTACCACAAAATTCGTGTTCATATATATTTATAATATTATTTTTCTTTTTTAGGAGGAATTTATTGAAGAGGCCACACTATATTCACTAAGAGGGGGTGAATCATTGGATATTTTCCCACTTTCCATATTTTATAATGCTTTATTAAACCATTATTGAACAATTAGATTAACTTTCGACCATTTCTAACTTGTTGATTTATAGTAATAAAAAAAAGGAAATAAAAAATAGTTTATAAAAATCAATGATCAAACCAAAATGGATGAATTGTGGGTATGATCTAAAATCACCAATGGTCACACAATTCAGTAGGTAAATATACTAAATAAATATGAGAAAATTATAGTATTCCATATGTTAAAATAAATTATTCTAACTTCATAGGTGTTCTCACACATATATGAAATAAAAAATAATTTAAATTAGTAAGAATGATCTTCTAAGATCAAATATCAAAAAAAAATTCCTTTCAAAAATACATACAATTTATAATCCGAAACTCTAAAATACCTTATTTTTTCATCAAAAGATTAATAAAATATTCAAAAACATTATGCACAACCAAATTACAACATATCATTCTTAAAATTTGAATTACTAACATAAAATTGAATAATTCTATCCTAAAGTGATGAGTGGGTCATTCAATCACACTGAGAGGGGGTGCATTTGTGTAGACCAATTTTACCAAATTCCTCCAACTTATACATTTACAAATTTCTTGAAGTGTTTGAACTTCTATCATTATTAAGAAGTATCGATCTATTTACAAATTTCCATCACACATCACTATATGAAAAACAGAAAATGAATGTCTGAAAATCAATATGAATATTTTTATGAGGTTTTATCCCATTGTGAGAACCTATTCCTTACTATGTTTTATTATTAAACTAAGGCATTATGTAATGCCCTGAGAATTTATGACATATTAAAATAAATTTATTTTCTTGATATATTTTGATAAAATAAACACTTATTCTAAATGAAAAATAATATATTATATTGTTATATCCTAGTCATTAAATTAGAAATCATAATAGAAATAATTTCATCTTGAAAAATAATTATAAATGTTTTAGGTAAATCAAATATACTGAAAAATAATTGCTCAATTTAGAGAAAATTAATTATACACTTTAAAAATCCATTTTTCCACAAAAATTGTTTATATTAATTTTTATGAGAAAATTATATAATTAAATTCTTATAACATCCCAACCTGAGACCCCCTCAATTGTTTCTCGAGCCATTGTATCAGATGGACTCAATTGCATCTCCTTGTATTCTAGAGGTTGTTGACTAGTAGTGAAAAACTTATGTTTTTTTGTGGGGAGACTAATCCCTCATTTCATAGTGTAACAAAACAGATTAAACTCACTAATCAATAATAGAATCATAATATTAATCAATGATAAAATATAAACATCTATAAAATTGTACTAATAAATATCCAAAGAATAATCGTATACATCATGATTTTTCATGTATCTAAAATGTAGTAAAACATTTATACATGAATCAATAAAATATATATAACAGAATAACAAAAAATTCCAAAAAGGAATTATATCCATATAGTATCGCAATCCTAGATTTGTCCTTTTCTCCCATGGTCGAAAGTATAAAACAATCAAGAACCTTATAGTGGGAGATTTCCTTGATCCCTACCTACATCCATGACATCTTTCATGATACCCAACGGGGGCCTACACAGGCTGTGAGATAACACTCAATAGTTCATATCTAATGGTGTCTACAACAAGCCTAGTCTTTGTAATTTAAATAGACGTAGTGTGTTGTTTTTCATAGGTATGGTAGTGGAAAATGTAAAAGGTTCAAAACATATTTGATCATATCTATACAAATGTGGCTCCCTATGAAAAATAGTTATGATCCCTTAAATAAGGGTAGTTGTAATGAATAAATAAAATTGTTGTGATGTTGTATAGTCGAATAACTATAATCAAATACCCATAACTAGGCTATATATATATCTCAAAAAAATATCCACAACGTCAAAAACAATTAACCATGTGTATAACATCTAGAGTTGTCATTCTAGGTAATCTAGTTTTAGGCAGAAAAGGGTCATGTCCAAGGTATAGAAGACCAAGGAATCCACATTGAGCTCTATGAGTATATTGATGGAATAATGGTAATGACTTGGGTGGACTCCAATGAAACTTTTAATAGAGTATTTCTAATGTGAGTCCAAGAAAGATATATCCAATGAGTAAAAACTCCCCTAAAATTCTATAGGACCAAGATCCATAGATCATGTCCAAGACATCCACTACAGTGATAAAGACCCATAGAGTAGAAATTTCCATGGAATAATATTGTATCTAGATCTAATTAGATCTTCCCATGGGTCGAATACCATAATTAATTAATCATCTCATTTCACTAATCATTCACATACCAGGATTTATTCCAACCAAAACAACATATTCTATATAAACCATTTTACCCTTTTATAATTAATAAATCACATGCTAAAGAGGGATTACCCTTATCCTATCAAATAAATTCAATTAATTCCTTTAATTTAAAATATAATAGGTAAAAAAATTTGTTCACAACAATAAAAATGTCATTAAGTTATCAATTAATTCATTTGGGATCCCAAAACTAAGGGTGAGATCACATGCACCCAACAGGGTGGTACAACAAGGTTAAGATGTGTGGAAAAACCCCATGGGTGGTGTACGTTAAGGAGAAAAACCTTCAACCATTTAATGTCTCTAGTAGGGAACTCTATCATGTTCTAGTTTATTCAATTAATTCATTAAAATAAATTTATGGGACATTATATAAATTATGGTGTGTTGTAAAATGGAAACTATTCATATAAAACACTAAACCTTTAGGGAAAAGTATAGAAAACCTACAGTATAGTCATAGAAGAACTTTTACCCAGTTTCATGCTTCTATTGGGTCTAGTTTGGGAAAAAATAAATAATTTACAAACACCTTGGAAATGGGGAAAATTATCTTACACTAAAATAACTCTTTCAATATGATGACAAATTAATATAGGCATGAGATGAATTAAGAACTGATCCGCATAGATCCAACAATAAAAATTCTGTTAAAATCTATTTCTAGATGATGAATCGAGATCAAAGCCATGGATTTGGTTCAAAGGAACCCCAAAATGTGAGTACCTATTCACTAGAGGGAGAAGTAAAATTAAATATCTCTTAAAAGAAATTTTAATGGGTGAATAGATAATTTCAAACATGTATACTAAGTCCCACAATTTGGTTGCATGGTTGGAAAAACCATGAACCAATCATGTGCCCCTCACTACCTCTCTAAGGAACTCACATGGTTCATGAACACTATTTCAAAAACTATGCTGAAACCGTGCCATAAGCCAATGTCCATTGTCACCCCTAAAATGATTAGAACACATGGTTTGAAAATTCAGGTTCCAAACAAGAAATTATCCATTGCTAAAAAAATTATGTGGATTTCATTGGCTAGTTCCCCATAAGGCATGGTTTCTTCAATCTGTGCAGCCCTACTCATGACCTTGAAATGCATCTCACTATTAGTAGTAACCATGCATCTTGGGACACATAGTTTCTATTAGTTGTGTAGCCTAGATGTTTTCCTCTAAAAGTCGGGAACTGGGCCCCAAAAAAGTCGCATGCACTTATTAAACATATGATATGTCATTAAGAACTTAAATTAGGTGAAAATCAAGGGACTAAACTAAAAAAATATCCCTACCATGTTTGAAAACTCATGATCTTATAATCCTCTCAACTTAAAAAAAGTTCCCCAAATTTCCATTCCAATGGTGGTCAAGAATCGTCTAAGGATAACTACGGCCACTGAGAATGTTATTTTTTCTCCCTCTACCATGTCTCATCCTATAAATTTTCATGCTAAAATAACTCCCATATTATAGGAACTGACTAGCCTCAGACAACAATTATACTCCTACCAATTGTACAAATATGATAATATTTAAATGATGCACAAACTTATAACTCATCCTCATCCAGCTATTGAATGTGAGATGGTTTGTACTGACAATGGTGCAGTTGAGATACATAGGACTTGGTGTTCTTGTCTTGACAACCCTAAGGTTACTGAAACTAATAGTTTTTACCCTAAATCACTTAGGAGTCTTGAATGAACTGACATAACATAGTAAAAACATACCCACTATCATAATCCATCTTTATCCCAACCTCAGTGATATATATAAAATGACTTCATCCCAAACAATGAACTCTATCCTTCACCAGTGGTGATTGGTGTAATATTTATCTCTAGACAATATAGTATCCAAACTATTTCAAATCAATTATACCTTCTCTAAAATATCCAAAAAATGACATGATCTAAGAAGCACTACCTCCCTAGCATCCAACCATTATAAAGGATATCGACATGGCATACCATGAATGCCCTCATAAGTCACCATCTTTATAGTCTCTTGATGGCTATTGTTTTAGGAGAAATCAACCAAGGGTATATGGATCTCCTAGGATCCCCCAAAATAAAAAGTGTATGCTCTAAGAATGTCATCTCGAACCTGTATAGTGTAGACTGAATATTCATTAATCTAAGGATGGTATTTTGTTCTGAGAAGAACCTATATACACAATGCCCTCTACAGACTCTACCATACCCAATATGTAAACCGATCATTCCTATTCGATACAGTGGTATGAGTAACCCCATTAAGGAACACTATCTCATAGATATAAAGTCTCCCAAACTCATCTACTGAGAATGTATCATTGGTCAGAAGGAAATGAGTGACTTTTGGGATCCTGTATATAAAAACCCATGCAACGTCACTACCTTGAGGTTACCTTGATAACCTGGTCGTGAAATCCATCACAATATCATAAATTTTATACTCGTGAATAGGTAACTACTATAAAATCATATCTTGTCACTAATATATTTCCTTATCCTTTTTATTGGTAGAACACCTCATAACAAAACTAGCTACCCCTCATTTCATACCTTAACACTAATACTGACAATGTAAATCCTGTTACATCTTGTTAACATCGCGATGTACCACCATAGATTAGGCATCAAAGTATCACATCAACTCCTATCACATATCTTATAGAACCCAAATGAGAACATGATTGAATACAGTTTAATCCTCATAAATAGTCCAACCCAAATGTGTTTTCTCACCTACAATGCTCTACCATATGACTAGCCCCTCCAAATAAGATACTTGCCTCAACTTCACCCTATCCATAAGAGTGGAAGTTACTCCTAATGATGAGAAAATGGTATGGTCTTGACTTTCCATCACATCTAAGAACATATCTAAAAACAAATTTAAAATTTTCCACTCACACTAGACTCCTAAGCTCCATGTTTCGGAGTCCTCTTACTTAGTGAATGAGCAATTGCATTGTCTTTCTCTAGAATGTAGTCAAGCTAAAAGTTAAAATATTGTCCACACTAAACCCGCCATAACTACCTAAAATTCATGTTACACTCTATAAACATGTACATGATGCTTTTGTGTTCTTTGAATACCATAAAACGCTCTCCCAGTAAATGTTTCCACCAATAGCACAAGTCATGTACACTAGAAGCTAACTTGAGATCATACGTGAGGTAATTTTTATTGTGTGGCCTGAACAAATAAGACATTTATTCCACGACTCCATTCCCAGACATTAGAATAGATCATAGACTAATTTTATATTCATCTCAATACATAGTGTGGATTCTAACTGGCTCTAGAATAATTAGGTTCAATGCTGAATTTCATCTCCCTTTCATCTCCAAAAGGTAGTCTTCCAGGTATCAATCCAAATAAACATCACACCCTTTGGAGTCAATATCAATATAGGTGATTATTAGTGTGATAATTCATATCTGGAATTCATTTAATATCTATATATACCTAAGAAACTCTACATATCAAAGAGGTACTTGTGTTTCTCCTAGGAAACTATAGCTCTCACCTTCTGTGGGTAAACTGAAACTCATGTCTCTGTGATAATATGATATATGAAGTTAATTTTATCCATGGAACTTTGTGAGAATATTAGTATAACTGATTCTATCTAAATATATAAAAAATATCTAAATATATTTATAATGGTTGTGTTAATTTTGAGAATACACCATGATATCATCTATGAATACCACCACAAATGAAAACACTTGATTATGGAAAACTCGATTCATCAACACTATGAATATTGTTGGTGTATTCATAATACTAAATGAAATAACTAAAAAAATATATATTTCATACCCTCTATGTAAATATATATGTTTTACTCCTGTAGTTTGAACATGCACCAAGTGATAACTTAACCTAAAATCAATTTTCACGAACACCCAAGATTCGTAGTGCTAGTCGATGATATCATCTACCAGAGGCAAAGGATATTAGTGTTTAATTGTCAAGTGGTTCAATTTTTGGAAATACATGCATATATTTATGGTTTTGTGGGAATTTTTTACAAAATTAGAAAAAACCACATTTGATACGTAATGGGCCTTATAAAATCCTATGCCTCCAAGCCCCTGGATCTCTCTTGAGCTCCTATAATTCTATAGTAGTTATCCTGTGAGGAATGGATATAGGTGAAACTTCTAGAATAATATTTATAAAAAACTATTCCCCTATCTAAGAAGGTAAAATTGATATGTAATTCAAGAGTAAATAGTAGAAATGATCAACTGCTAGAGGGAAGTCTTCCTAACGCAGTCCATGATCATCCAAATACAAACTAGCAATCTGGGTTGTCATCCCACTGAGCCCACAATGATCGAGACTAGCTCTACCTACCTGGACATGCCTTTCAACATTTTGAATAAAAAACTCACCCTATGTTGATGTTAAATTCACCCTTCAATGGTAGAAATTGACATAGGAATGATAAAAATTATCCAGTCCTTCCTGTGTATGATTTAAAAACCTATTATCTCAAGGAAAAAAGTTCCCATATAAAGTGACACCCAAATAACTCAAGGGGAACTCCCTACACCAAAATACACCACTCTTTATATCCCCCAAAGAAGTTTTCATAGTCATACCACCATCCTAAAATTGAACAATGATCCTTAAGGTCTCAAAAACATGTAATTATTTGAAAATATGGGATGCACCTATATCAAAAAAGATCATATACTAGAGTATAGGAAAATAAGATCATTCCACTAATTGTTTACTTCCCAATTCTCTTCTCTACCGGTGTGGGTTGTATAGAATTTATCTAGAATTAATTTATAACATGTGAAACAAACTAACTATATAGAGTAGAACAACTCTGTTATATAGGTACAACTGATGCATGGATGACTCAACTAGGACCACCACCTCACCGTGAATGATTGTTAGTACTCTAACAACCACCCTGACATGGAGTTTTAAATCTCACTCTTAAACCTAGAGTTAGATTCAAGACACTTATATTGACTTCTTGAGAGAAGATCCAGTAAATAATTGTATGTGTCACATCCTTCTGAATTCATGTAACTCAACTATGTCTATATAAAATTAGTTCTCCATACGTCCCAATCTCCCACAATGATGACAGAAGACTAAACTGCGAGCACTAACATATTGTCTTGAACATCCCTCATCGAATCCTTGAAACACAGCTTCTTTTCAAATTACACTAAACCACTTTGTCGAGAGGCTGAACTTCCCCACTCTACACTTCCATCTTCTCTTAGGTTATTCTCAATAATAGGAAACTAATTCACCATCATTATAATAGTAGTCAACTGAAACACATTTTTCTATTATTGGACAACATATCTTAGACCTTCCTCTAAGTTTCTCACCCTTGATATCTCATCATCTATATAAATTAGTGAAAACTCTAAATCCCTGTGAAGTGTGATGAATAATACATAATGGTCATCAGTCCCTACTCCAGATGGAAAAAATCACTATCTCTCTCTACTGTCAGAGTCATGGAAAAGATATAATCATAAAACCTAGATTAGAAATCCCTCGAAAAAACATCTAAGATTGTATCAACCTAGTTCCAAATATCCCAGGAGCACTTAGCATCTCCCTAAAACATATATATAAAGAGAATTACTCGCATGTTTTGAGATATCTCCATATGGTCAACGATAGAAAATATGGTCTATAAAAATAGTTTATCAAAAAATGGACATCCATCCCCAAAAAATTTGGTGGATTCTACTACTGGAACACATGTTTCATATCTTCCATAGTTATGGCAGGAAACAGGGCTCCCTAAAAGGTCTATATAAAATGAAGGAAACCCTCATGAAACTAAGAATCAGCACCAGTATATGGTATAACCAATTATTTGACACTTGGAAATACTATAGGTTCTATTTGTAGCATATGTACCACCACCTATGAAGCATGGGCATCACCACCCACCTAGAGCATGACTGTACGTTTTCATATTGGCATAATTCTATAAATTCTAAGGATACGCATCAGAATAGAATCGACTAGTGACTAAGTCACAAATATAAAATCATAGTATATTTAAAATCATTCCAATTAATAGGATACATCCATCTAACCACTCCTAAAGATTGTACTATTAGAAAAAAAAATACCATAAAAGTTAATTGAAAAACATCATAATTCCCAATCTAAACCCGTGTCAAGGTCAAGTTAACTGTTTCAAAACACAAGTCATTTTAAATTCATATTTATATCACAAACCACATTAAATGGATGAACTGAATAGATCCTAAATTCCAATATATAGGGTCTCATACACCTCATAAATTTAAGTGTTGATCCAACTTAATTGAAACAATAACACGTTCCAAACCATGAAACCAATGGTGCATGGCTCAACGTTCCATAATTGACAGCTTAGGGTGTTAGTTGAAGCCAATATAAGAAAACACAATTTATGTTATGGAAGGAACCCTATGTTCCAACCATGTTTTCTAATACCATGTAAAAATTTCTATCATTAAATAGTAATAAAACTGAAGGTACTTAGAAAAATTTCATACAGTCAAGAAATGCAACCTATATGGCATGGAATAATTCAACAAATGTGGCTTCTATCTGGTTCCTAAAGTGATGCTAACATAAAATCCCCTCATATAATCTAGAAAAGTGTAAAAATATGTAATCAAAATAAACAAAAAATCTCAAATGTGTTACCCAACTATGGAATCAAAAAAAATTAACAATCGAATTCCAGAAAATAGAAATTAATGTTCCAGTAAATTAAAATTTTTCGAATAAATGGGTTTGCAACACCAAAGAATAACTCATTACCAAATTACTATTCACTCTAAATCTTCTATAAATTGTCTCAAATAATAAATCAACAAAAATAAAAATCTATGACACTGCATTTTAATGTCCCAAACCGAGATATATTAAATGGTGCCTCGAGTTGGTGGGTTACATGGATTCAAGTGTGCCTCCCCATTTGAAAGAAACTACTAACTAGAATAAAGGGCCCAAGATGTGTATGTGGAGTGACTATGTCTTTATTTTATATTGTAAAACAGTATATTAAACTAATCAATCAATAGCTTAAGCATAGTATAAATCACTAACAAAAGATAAACATCCATAAGACTGTAGCAATAGACAGCCAAAGCAGAATCATATACATTATGATGTGTCATGTCTTAACAAACCTAGAAAAAGGTAAACAAGAATAAGTATTTTACATACAATAAAATAAAAAAAATACCAAAAAAGAACTATCTCAAGATAGAATCTGAAGCCTAGTTTTTTCATGTTCATTCCAACTCCTTACCACAGAACAATCAATCATTGTAAAACAAGAACTTTCCCCAGTCCCAACCTCTATCCATGATGTGTGTCTGGGTACCCAATAGTAACTCTAATATTGTATCAAATAAAAATCAGTAGTCCACCACCAATTATATCTATAAAATGTCTTGTGTGGGTAATATAAACAGTATTATTGTGATGTATATCATTGCTATAACAATAAATAAGGAAAAAAGTTCAATGAAGATGTGATCTTGTCTTGCCAAACATGGATCCTTTTGAACAATAGTCAGGCTACCAAAAACAAGGTATGAAATAAAGAATAAATAATTTATTTTTGATACAATATAGTCTAAAAACGAAAATCAAATACTCATACACTAGCTATCTATAAGGAAGAGAAAAAATATTCACAACAGCCATGTCGTGTAATCAAATGAATAACATCCACAATGGTCATTTCATGTAATCCAGGATCAGAACATGAAGGGACAAAACAATGGTATATAAGACCAAGGAATCCATGTCTATTTTCAGGAGAATCTCCATGAAAACTTTAAAACGACATGGGTGGAGTCCAAGGCGCTTGTTAACAGAGCATGTCTAATGTGATTCCAATATAGTCGGGTCTAAGGGGTAGAAATGCCCTTGGAATTCTATGAACTCAAGATCCATGGATCACTTAAAAGTCATCCACTATCATGATCACGACCCATGGAGTAGAAATGACCATGGTTTCCTTTAATATCATGATCCAAGGATCTCATCGAATGTTTCCACTACCACAATCAATTAGTCTTCTAATTTATTAATAATTTACAAACCATTAGTTCTTTCAACCCATTAAACATTTTCCATATAAACCATATAACCATTTTAGTAATAATCAATCACATTCTATGGATGAAATACACTTCCTCAATTAATTCAATTCAATTCATTCATTTCATTTAAAATTGAAGATGTAAAATAATGTGCTCATAACCTTAAACAATTCTTTAAATTGTCCTTGAATTCCTTACGTCTCACAAAACTAGTGATGACATCACACACACCAAATACGGTGGTAAAACAAGGGGAAAATACAAATACACACACCATGGGTGGTCTGAGTTGAGGTGAACATCCACCAAACATACAAAAGAACTATTAATAAACTCTAACAGGTCCCAATTTTTTCAATTCAAGCACTCAATTAATTTTAGGGGAAACACTGGAATGTGTGGAATACAACAGAAATATAAAATAGGTTTATAAAAAACCAAAACTATAGATAATGTTTTGTACCTCAAACCATATAACTATAGTAGAACACTCATCTATTAATGACATTTGATTCAGTCCAAAACATGAGAAAAAAGAAGAACAAATGATTACCTTAGAAATAGGGAAAAATAGCTTGCACCAAAACAAATTCAACAATACGTAGAAAAAAGAATAAAGGTTATATATTAATGAATGACATTCCAGTATAGATCAAATGTGAAAAATTGTGTTCGAATCTGATTCAAAATAACGAATAAAGAGCCAAGCCTAGGATTTAGTTTCAAATATGTTCTAAAAATTGAGGGTTTTGTCAATGTTCTGACCAGATTCGCGTTATACCGAGGTCGAAAAAAGGCCAGGTGGATAGTTAAATGTTTCCTGCTATTATGAAGTGTCTAATATCTGGTACGATGTCCTCATATGGTCTCCAAAATGTTTATTTGTGGAGAAAAAGACAACAAATATCCTATTTATCCATGATTCATAGAACTTCTTTCCAAAGGCAGGTGCTCATTGGATAATGATTTGGTAAAAAAAATTTAAGGACTCCATTGGTCAAGAGGATGGGAGGTTAGTCTCATCACACCCTTTTTGGGGGGAATTATTATCTACTCTTGTACTCTCTTATAGATTTAGGAAATGTTCATATGTTCTAGAATTTTTGGTTATTTCCCAAGCTTATTTCTGTGGGTTACCCCTGGGTTGTAAGATTAACCATATATATGAATGAGTGGAGAATTATTGAGAAAATGATAGTTTATGCCCTATGATGATGTGATCTAGATTTTATTTTCAGTCAGAGAGGATATAAATTGCTTTGATATCCAGATTTAACCCATAAGATAGGATTCCGACATGTCCTCGTGAGAGGAATCGTAACCCATATAATTTGGATTTATGTTGGGTCTTATACTATTGTAAAGGCCTATTTAAACTCGGAACTTTAGATAGAAATCATATGTATCCTTTTTAGAGAAAGAATCAGAGTTATTGTATTTCATTTGGGTTTGTTATATGATTGGGACTTGCAGTTAGGAACTTCTCATTTGATTGATCCATCAAATAGGAGTCCCACATATCCTGGTTAGAGAAAGAATAAAATTCCTCATGGTTCATTTGGGTTTGGTGATTATACCTTGGAGGAGGCCCCTATTTCTATAATCATGAGGTGGATCTTGACTCATAATGATTTTCAGATTTGGTTTGGGTTTACACCTAGGAAGATACCCATGTTTTGGGGCTATATAGATGTCATGATCTCCATAAACCTCTAAGCCCATGTGAGCCATCCCTAGTGTGAGACAAAAGAGGAGGCAGTGGATCAAGAGATCGTATGTCCCACTTCATCTAATGATAGATGGAACTAGATCCCAAATAAAGTGGGTGATTTTAGTGTGGCAACATCATCTCCCATGTTGATATCTCGGATAGTCACGTGTGGAGATCTATTTTGATATGTCCTGAGCTAACCCTATGATGAGAAAGAGCACCACCTCTCATGGAAAGGTTAGGGGCTTACCTTAGGGATATTTCCCTAAAATGAGTTATAGGAAAGGGGGGAAGCATTTCTACTTGTCAAATAGAAATAAACAATGATCTTTTTTGGATTGTCATCATCCATCATTGAATGGAAAAGCCAGTGATCACCCTTGATCCCTAGAACAGGGAGGTTCACATGATTGTTCCTAGGGTTGTCCCTTGGTTACCATTGGAATTTAAACATACTGTTATTCTAGGGGTCCAAACCCTTTCTAGGATTACCCACTTGAATCTACTTACCATGGGTTTGTAAAATCCAAAGGAAGTGTTAATGCACCCAATGGATTTATCCTATCAGTACGGTGGCTTGGAAAGGGATTTGGTTTAATGGTTTGGGACTACTTAGTGGAGAGGATTCAGGGGATTTTATGGAAATAGAAGGAATTATTATTACTAGATTGAAGAAAGCCCAAAGGTACCCCATTCTATGTAGCCCTTGTCCCTGCAGGGTGGGGTACCCTCTTCATGGAATACTACTATTTGGGTGGAGGGGTCGTCCACATATCGAGATGTTACACAAATCGGTATATGGTCTGCGTACCATAGTGGTATGCATCCTTAGGTTCCATCCACATATTGTGGTGGTATGTATTGATGGATGCCATCCATATAATGGATCACTGCATAGTGCAGAGTTTCATCCACATACGTTAACTCCAAGATCTCTAAAAATTTGATCATTTTCCATAGTTCCCCTTGTGGTCCCTTTTATAGGGTCCAAGATAATCCATATCTTTAGGTTACAAGGCACCATTTTTGAATCCCATTAATAAACTACAAATCCCTTCGATGACTTGGTCAACCGAGGTTTTTAGGGTTGAGCTTTTTGGGACTGCAGTTCATGGTGGAAGATGTCACCACCTTGATACCGCAAATGATAATGATCATGGGATGAATCAAGATTCTCCTATCCTGGAAAAAAAGTTTGCAAGGAAGATTTTCAGGATTGTATGTATCCGTCACATTTTTTCCAACGACACGGATCACAAGGTCTTTGTTCGCATGATGAAATTCTCCAACACTATTCCTCTAATGATGCGGTTTGGGGGGGACTGACATCATTCTTCATTTATCATGCCTACATCCATGATTTCTAGACAACTGTTCATAGACTAGAGTTTTTGGGATGTCCACGTACCGTTCAGATCACATGCAATACTACTAGTGTACCATTCCCAGAATTTAGTATGCGAACAACTTTGGCCCTTTTCAAAATTTAATTTCTTCAATATTATTCTCAAATTTTCAATCAACCCTGTTTCTTTTTTCCTTCATCAAATTTATGGGAGTATTTTACTTCCCATTGTGGAGTTTTCAGGACCCTTAAAATTCCCCCATCAAAATAGGTTCCGATCAAAACGAAGAGGAGGATATTTCTATATAGATAATGGTATCGTAATGAACTAGTTTGTGGTAGAAAAGGTGGACCCGTTGGGCGAACATTCCAACATATTGGGGGGGGTAGGTCTTTTCTCATTTCTAGCACTTCTTGATGAAAACTTCTCTATAAATTTCTCTCATCACTAATTCCATCTAGGTATCCATTTTTTGTGATATATGTTATCCGAAAACCATTCATCCAATTCCAAAAACTATGAAATCTTCTTGGTCAATCTCATCCGTGAACTATCCATTAAATCCATGAACCAACAACTGAAAATTTAAAATGTAAGTTTGAACTACAGTGTAGTAAGACACTATGTAGTTTCTGCTCTATGGAATAAACCACATTTAGGATAACTAAACATTAAATTTTCCCAATCAAACATAAAATCTTCTTTTCTAATTTTTTTTGACAACATTATAGTGAAGATTAATGGAATGATCTCCCATTCCACAATCTCAGATTGATTTTCTGGTCAATGATTTGTGTGGTAGTGTATTTTGGGATGTTCCAAGAACTATCAGTTTGTGGGGAATGCATTTCATGAGCTGTTTTTGATTTTTAGTATTCAGAGCCTTGCTATGCATACTTCTTGAAGAAATTTTTCAAATTTTTTATCTTATGATAAAGAATTTTGTTGGACTAATCCTTTTTCTTGGTCCTCTTGATGTATGATGGGATGGATTTTCCTCTTATCTCAATATATGTCACTAGGAGGAGGGAATCTATGGTCCAGAATTCTTATGAAAACCTTCATTCCTATATCATTACTAAAGAGGATATTCTTAGAGAACTTCTTTTCCAGGAGCTCAAGGCCTATCCTCAATCTATCTAGTTGATTATTTACAATTTTATCCCATTATATGATGCTACCCTACCATTGGATAATCATAGTACACTTATTATTCACCTTGAAGAATCCTAATGTCATGATCGGGCTAATATTTCTTCATCTAGAGATCTCGTAACTACTTTTAATAAAGAGAATGCATTCATACTGAAATACTCTTTGTGGACTCAGAGTAATCATTATCATAGAAATAACACTTTGAGGTAGTTAATTAGGGAGTACCTCTCTATTGTAAATAATTCTTGAGAGAATCCCAATGGTAGGATGAGAACCAAATGGGACTTGTAATCTGGATGATGCTTCTATGATGAGTGGTTATGGTCATTCTAGGTGAATCAGATTTTTTGGAGTCCCTTTCCCAATTGGAAAGAGTAAACTTTTATCAGGTAGAATGGGTTTCCCAATTTTCAATCTATTCACTATGTGATATGTTTCCTAAACTACTTATCCATGTCTGTTCAGGCACCAATACCTTCCACCGTTTGCACGGAGTGGTGGGATGAAGTTTATGTGACATCCATCAACATGGAGTGCTTCCATTTCTAGGAAACATGTATGATGAGTTTCCTATAGAGGCGAATTTTTAAGGGAATTTAGATCATGTATCTCTACTAGAATGGAATTTATTGGTCATGGTAGAGGGATTACTCAATCAACCCCTCCATGCTTGTTCACTTATTTCATTCGAATATTGGATCGGGATATTCTTGCATGCGAACAGTCCAAGGCCAATGGTTCACCACAACCAGACTCACTTATCTCAGAAATCGTGGAAAATCTTATAATCAAACTACACCACCCTCTAGGCAGGTCGATACACCACCTAGAGTATGGAATTTTGTCTAACGTACCTCCTAAGATTAGATTGGTAGGTTTCATTATTATATGTTTGTGTGGATGGATATTCCCATCTCGTAATGTTTATATCAGTGTTAGGGCTTGTACTCTGATGATGGCAGCCACATTGGCATAAGGATAGCCCATTAAAATGGGTTTTTCTACCCATTCCGAAATATATGAATTCTTAGGGAAGATATATGAAGGGAAACCCCATTATCATCCTAGCAGGTCATTTCAATTTTTTATGGATATATAGTAGATCATTTCTCCTAACATGATTATCAACATACTATAAGTGTTTTTTATTCTAACATTCATCCATCCCTTCTTTTCATTTCCCTCATTTGGCCCCAATAATTGAGTGTTCCTAATGCACTCAAGTTGTTATGTTCCATTACTCAATTTTCTGTTGCTCCTTACATTATGCCCCACAACTTCATGCTGAATAACATAAGGGGATCATCAGAAGAGATTTCTTATATCATTATACTATAGGGTGGAGTTTTAACTGCTCACATAGACATGGTTACCATCTATGGACCCTACATCCCTTATAGGTTTTCTAGGAAATTTGGATGCCTTCAATAGGTCACACATATCCCTACTCCTTTAGTTAAGAGGCAGTCGCATCCCGTGATTCTTCTCCAATTTTGGATGTCTATGATGTGGGAGTATTCTAATGTGGATGTTCTCATTCCTTTAATAGTAGTATCAACTAAACTTTCATTAGATTACACCCAATTTTGTGTAGTTTACTACTCTGATAGGGTTTTGGGAAGGCTATTTTGACAGGTTTATATTTCGCTGGTTGTTTTCAATCCAAACCCAACCATGCTAGTTATGCTATCTACGCCCCTAATTATGGTGAGATGGTCTTCTACATGTCTTCACATGCATTTGGAAGGGGCTTCATCCACACAACCCATCTCTATGGAAATCGTCTCAGGTCCTGCATCTTTAGCTGATGTGATCTGTGGTTCTACTGATGTTGGACTAAGTGGAACATCACCAAGTGTTCCTAACTTTTCTTCCAGCCCGCCTACTTTGGTCTCGAAGACTAAATAATATATAGGGAAGAAAATTTCCCCTTCTTGGATGACCCAAATTAGGGCACTTCCATATGCTAGAATTATGCTTCCTCATTACACACCTATCATGGTGGAGGAGGTCCAAGATTCCAATGCCATTAAGAGGCATCGATCTGTTTGAAAATGGGAATGGTGTCAAATTTTTATTCTTTCCACAGAAACTCCTATAATAGACATTTACAATTAGGAGGATGAATTTTGAAAACTATTTGTTAATCTAGGTTCAAAATTATTTTATTACGGACACCCATATCTATTTGTGTGTCAAATTGTCATAGATCTTGAGGATCTCGCTACATGAGAAGGATACCACGCTCGGTTCAACCCATCACAACCAATCTCAAACTTTTCGTGATATTGTTGACATGTTTAATCTTCTGGAGGATGTGGAATCTAGTGCTCATGAAAAAGTGATTGCGCAGATGGAGGAAATGCACACGTGAGAGGCTTGTATGTCCAGACTAAAGGAACAATTTGAATCATCAAGTGAAAATTATGAGGTTTCAAAATAGAGAGGAAAATACCTTTGGACTGTTATGAAGTGAGTAAACTCAATGGTTAAAGATGAAGTTGAACAGATGGATGCTTTGGAAAGGGCTATTAATAGCCCTCATCGAGAAGTTATAGACTTGTTGAAAAGATTTTTTTGAGCCTCATTGTCATTCAGTAGGCTACCATAAACCTCCTTTTTGACATCAAGGAGAGACTTCGGATTTTGGATGCCCCTACCCCTCCTCCACAGTCACATATTTTGATAAAACATAAGGAAAAAAATATTTCTAGTGTTTCTCATTTACCCTTTCCTTTAATATCACTCATTTATTATCAACTATATTTTAATACATAATATCAACTATATATTTATTTGAATCTTAATTTTGGATAATGAAAACAATCAAATCCTGACAAAAAATTTCTGGTGCGGAGGGGCTGAGTGAGCATAGTTTGACACTTCCTAGGGTAACATGGAAAACCCACCAAACATTGCGACTTTTTATTTATTACCCAAAATAATTTGTTATCATCTTATTGTGGGGAATTAGCGGGTATAAATTGACTTTTTCTTGGGCCACCCTGTACGATTTTTGAACTAACAATATTTTCAACTCTTGATTATTTTTTTGATTACTCAATGTTTTCATAATACCATATGTATTATAGGTTTAATGAGATCATAAGCATCGTTTTTCCCAAAATTTTCTTTGTAGGTTTTCACCATGGTGAGTATTGAGTCTTTATAATTGGTAGTTTAGAGTCCTGAACATCATACTATCATTAGTAGTGTTTTAGGATGAACATCTCTAACCCTAACTTATGGGTGAAGGGGTCCAATATAAGGCTCATTAACTAAAAATTTGCTAGTAACTTTCTGACATTTATGATAGATTTTTCATGACCCGGACTGGTTACTTCTAGATATGGGACATGATTTGGGGAATGGAATCCATGTGGCATAAGAAAGTATGGAAAAATACTTCTACAAAGGATGAATTTTCCTTTGGTTGGAAGTAAATTTTTGAGGGCAACATATGCAAAGACATTGGGGAATTGTGTGCGTAGTCAAAAAAATGTGTCCAAAAGACACTGGTCATCCTTTTCTGATGGCCCTGATATTTGTATATAATTCTGGATTTGTTCTTCCATGGAGGTCCACAATGGTTTTCTTATTAATGGAATGATTTTTGAAAGTAATAAATGTTTTTCTATCATATTTAGATGAGAAAATGGTCCCACATGAATTTTTCTTCTATAAAGGAGGGTTAGTTCATGGTGTATCATAACATTATATATCCAAAGAATTTGATATTTATTTTGAAATCATTTCACTCTGAATAGAGGAGGGTAAATGTTTCATCTTCTTCACAGTAGTTTGACTAGAAATTTCCTTTATCTTTAGGTGTTGAAAAGTTGAAATTTGTAAACTTTAATTCAGTGGGTTTCCAAATCCATGGATTAAGGTGGTACATAAATTGATTAAGGGAATATAGAGGTCGGAAAATCTTCTTTTGAAGATGAATTTATATTCGGTTGAAAGGACATTTTTCTGGGTTTCATTTGAAACGTCCTTGGGGAATTGTGTGCATATTAAAACAATGTTTTATACAAGACACTGGACATCAATTTCAGATGGCCAATGATGTTTATGGGGATTTAGACTATTCTGGACATAGAGTATGGTTTGTGAAGAGGGCTTCCAAATTATATAAAGAGGTAATTTCAGGTTGAATATTACCAGGAATACAAGAAATAATTGGAGGAATTTTTATCCTTTGAATATGAGTTGTTTCCTTATGTAATTATGAACCTTGTGTAGTTAGGGAGGTGAAATTTCTATTTCGTGGATAGATCTAACATACGTTAGTCAGATTTCACTATGTATTCTGTGATGATAGAAATAAAGATTTGTGTAGTTCTTTTAAGGCTCATTCTACATGAAAATCTAATTCATGCATAGGGATGGGGAATTTTTTTTGAGATATTGATTCCCCCTATAGGTGGGTCGTTGGCTGAAATTTTTTATACATATTCATTTCTATAAAAGTTTTATGAGGGGAAATACCATTTGATGTGGCCTAGACTAAATGTGAATACCAAGTATCAAGTATTTTGCAGTTTAAATAACATGTGATTATGATGGTGATATAGAATCTACAAGTAACTAGAGTATAATCATGCCAGGATTTTCGGACATGTCAAGGATGTGGGTTAGAAGGAGAGTGTAATCCATGGTTTTGAGGCCTCTTGGAATAGGAGAAATTACATGGGGGATGGAAGCCATTAGTCGTTCGAAAATAAAAAAAGCCTCTCATAAGGGATAATTTTCCTTTGGATGATAGGTCGTTTTTGTGGGAAACATATGCAGAGCCACTGAGGCATTGTGTGTATAGTCAAACAATGGTGTCCACAAGATACTGACCTTATATTCCTGATGGCCATGAAAGATTTTTATGATCCAAGATCACTCAAAACACGGGTATTGATGAATGGAGAGAGTTGGTTTGGATATATCAGAAACACTCATTCCATGATTATTTTCATAACTAAGAGTCTCTCTATATAGATATAACATATATGTGAGGTGGGATATTTTGAATTCCTTTTAATATAGGGGACTAGTTTTGAAGATCCATGTTTCCCAGGATTTAATTCCATGAACATGATTGGTACGTGTGTAGGGGTATTTTTAGTTATCTTTGGGGTACCTTGTACTTTAATTTCATATGGTTATAACTTTAGATCTCCCAATATAGATGGAAACACTAATATTACTTTTAATGTCATTCAACCATGGTCAGTAAAGGTATATTGATTCACACCAGATCTTTGGGGAGTCCCCCATCGAAATTACGAAGGCCACATAAGCTATGCTCGGTGTGATAAACAAGGGGACGAAAGGGTTACACTCAACCTCCTAGGGATGGAAGAATCAAGGAAAAGAGAATTGATGGGCCATTCAGTTTAACATCATGTAGTGAGAACTTGGGTGAATTTATGTGAATGAGATAACTATTGTGGGTTAATAAAATTTTATGTATTTTGGAAATAATGTTGACAGTATAGTTTAATTATCATGTTGTGTGGATGAAATATAAAATAGATCATGTGTAATTATGATATAATTAGGCTAGGATATTCCTAGTACTGCCCTTACATAAGTGAGGGAAGATTTTTAAAACCATGATTCAAGATTCCCTTGAGTCAGGAGGGATGGAGTGAGGATTAGGATCCAATGGGAATACAGAAGTAGAAACATCTTCTCTTGAGGATGTTTTTTACATTAGTTGGTATGCCATTTTTATGGAAAATATATGCAGAGCTACAGGGGATTGGTGTGCATTTTAAAATAATGGTTTCTTCAAGACACTAGCAATCCAATTTCCTATAGCTATTTTTGATTATGTTGATATGAGATTTCCTAGGTTATGAATTTTTATGAATGAAAAGCGGATGTTTGGGTACATGAGAAATATCTAGACCATGGTTTGTTTAGGGGTTCAAGATTCTTTTTTATAGATTAGATTCAAATGTAAATGGAATCAAGGTATTTTGACACTTTTTGGATGTATGTGTCCAAACCTGAAATCACCTGCATCTATTTTCATTTCACATGCTAGGGGTTGGGGTCTTTTTTTCCATGTGTTATTATGTGTGGTTGGACCTAGTAATTTTGGATCAAGTTACACTATGTATCTTATTATACTAAGAATCTAGCCCAAAATGTTCTTGAAATACCATACATTTTACTATCGTGTGGTTTGGACCTCATTCATCTTGCATTTTAACATCATGCAGTTATGACTCTTAAATATCCATGTGCATGTTTGGGTTATTTTCCAGGTGAGGAATTTGTTTCATGGGGTTAAACCCAGGAAGGTCTATGGTTAACTACATATCCCATTAATGGATGATAATCAATCCATCCATAGTTCTAGTATCCTATGTAGTTTAACGTCACACAGTAATGAAGAATGTGAACCGACATGAAAAGAATGAGGTGAGTGACGTTTTGGGATTGAACCACATGTAGGTTTCCTACGTATCAAAATTAGATAGGAATCAATGTCTACATGGTTATGAATACCATATCCATGTACTAGTTTGAACCATGCATAGGAAAATAATAGTTTTTTTTGACTAGTGGTTTGACTATAAGAGAGGATATGGGAGTCACTATGTTTCATGTTTGGGTAGTAATCAGGCCATATGTAGTTCTTGAAATCTCTTTTTTCTAGTCTGACCTATGCACAGAGAGAATGGATTTTGTATAATTTGGTGGCTAAACCAAGACTTAGGGTCATGATGTCTCTATGTATCTTGTGAGGGTAGAAATTTAGTGGTGCATAATTCCTCAAGGAAATTTAATGCATATGTCTGATCAATACACAGGGAAGAAGGAATTATGTAGGTTGTGGTTAGGCGAAGATGACAAATCCTGGTGTCACTACGTGTCCTGTGAGAGAATATATTAGTCCACACATAGTTATTGGGGTACCATATAGTTTTACATCTTTTGGTAAGGAATTTTTCCAGTGATGGGTTCCTATTCCTATAAGGAATCCTCTGCTAAGACTCCTAATCCCATGTGACTACAACATAATGTGAGAAACAAGGGCCGAAAAGGGATTACACTGCCACACCGGGGGATCATGATGAAGGAATGGTGCATTTTCCTCTAATATTTTACTACATTCATGCCTAGTTTTGAAGATATTGGTGATGAAGATGTATCCTGTATGGGTAGGAATGAAACCAAATGTGACTCTTATGAAGAAACTCTATTCTAAGGTCTGACCTTTGTGTAGAGAAAAGAGGCATTTTTAGGTGGCTTCTAGACCAGAACGAAGAATTCAGGAGTCACAACATATCATGGGAAAGTAGGAATCAAACCAAACATAGTTCTACAGATGCCTCAATGTATAGTTTCAGATCAATCATAGGGAGGGGTGCACTTTTAACCCCCTTTTTTTGGTTTGTAGCGTACTTGTATCCTCTATTCATCCATGGGGGAACCTTTAACACCATTCATAATCTCACATGACCTATTCTCAATGTGAGAAACAAGAAATCCCTAGGGTATCCTTTATTGATGAAAATGTAGTTGAGAGTACCATAGATTTATTATTTTAATATCTGGTGGTTGGGCCAAGATCAATGATTGAGGCATCTCTATGTTTCCCATGGGTAGATGGGAATCAACCCTTAAATATTTCTTAAGTTAATATGTTCAATGAATCAATCAGACCCATATAGAGGAAAGGGGTCATTTTTTTATGGCGGATAGACTAGGATGATGATTCTAGGAGTCACTATGTATCGCACCATCATATGGGAATCAATACAAATTAAGTTCTATAGCGCATCCTAGAAATTGATTGATGTAAGAGGAAAATTCCCCAAAGGTGATAACATTATTGGGGCTATATATTTTAACATAATTTTGTAAGGAAAAAATTTCTTGAGTAGTTTAACGTCATGAAACATGGATGACTACATCGTGTAGTTTATTTTCAAGTGATCAAGAAGTATTCTGTATAGTTTTATGTCATGTGGGAAGGACATCATTGGCCATGTAGTTTAACATCATGCGGTTAGGACTTGTGAATTTCCCAATGAAATATTTAAATGTATGTAGGGAGAGGGGAATTGTTTGTTTTTACTAGGGGTTAGACCGTGATGTAGAATATAGGTGTCACTATGACTGCCATTGAGGGATGGGAATCATTCAATAAATAGTTTTATGATACACTATCTATGCTGGTCTAACCTATATCAATGTTAGGGGTATTTTTACCTTTCCCTTTCAAAGATTTTATTTCTGCATAACAAATCATTTTACCGAAAAAAATTGATCACCATGAATTTTAACATCTTATTGTAAGGAAAATGATGCTAAGTAGTTTAATGTCATACAACATATAAGACATTTCACTTTGAGGTTTAATGTGTTGCAGTTGAGATAGGGATGTTATGCAATTTAAAAAAATGCATCATAGAGAACTTCATCATGCAATTTAATTCCTTGGAATCAGGACATAGTGTCGTGAATTTGGCTGCAAGAATTATTTCCTCAGAATCATGGAATTGGTGGGAGCTATGTTGAGTTGTTCATCCATTGAAATTAGGTAATATACTTTGTTGGAGTGAACAATGTGTACAACATATGGTCTGGATCATTTTGTATTTAACATTGCAGGCTTCTTCTTAGGTATCATTGGGTTTCTGAGGACCAACACAATTTCACCTTCGAGGAAAGATTAGACCTTCTTTCTAAAGGCTCTTGCAATCCAATTTTTTTAGAATTTGAAATGGTGCAAAGTGTGAAATATTTTCTCATACCACCACTACTTCTTATCAAAATGTATTTGGGGTTTTTCATCTATATATAGTTGATAATATAATGTGATGGGAGTGATGAAGGCAGATTTCAATGGGTATTACCACCTCTGTTATATATACTAACAGGTATGGGGCTGCTTGAGTGGAGGTGTGGGTTGTGGTATGGTGATCCCAAAGATCAAGGAGGAGATTTTCTGGAAATTATTTCTTATCCATGTCAACCATCTTTGTTAGTATTTTGGATATTGTCTTATTGAGATCTTCTATTTGTCTGTTGGCCACTGCATGGTAGTGGGGTGAACATTTGGATTTGATACCATACTCCTACTAGAGTTTTAACAATTCAACATAGTAGAAATTTGTGTCATTTTCCATTAGTATTATGTAAGGGATTCTAGACCAAGTAATAACATTGGATTTCACAAAGATGGAAATGATTTCTTTTTCTCTGCATTATTTAATGGGTATAAATTCTACACATTTAAAAAAGAAGATAGTTCCTATGAGAATAAATTTGAATTGTCTGGCCATGGTGGGAGGATATTGTCCACTGACATCCATTCCCCATATAAAGAATAGTAAGGATTACTTAGCTATGTGAATCAAATCTGGTGGTTGATGGATGCAATTGGAATAGAAATGACATGAATGTCACTTTTTGGTGAAATCAGTACAATCATGTATCATGGAGGGCCAGTAGTATTCATGCCTTCAAATATAATGAGAGTGTTTGGATTCTAGTTGGTGTTCACCACAAGTTCTTTCATGAACTTCTTTTATGATGTTGTTGGTCTCCTCACAAAAAATGAACCTAAGAAGGGCTCTATAAAGGCCTCACTTGTAGATTCCATTTGGTTGATATGTATAGTAGTGCCACATGAAATTGAATACTCATCTTCAGATATGTTCCCTTCCATACCTATTTAGTGGGAGTTCTCCCTTTTGAATATTTTCAATAATAGGGGATATCTAGTCATGGGTATGACCATACAGCTCTAATATGGGACTGATCTCATTGATTTATTTTATCTTGGCATGAACATATTGTAAAAACATTGGGATGTGGGTAATGCAGATGACTGTTTCATTCTGATCTGGATCAGCAAGACTTGTTCTTCATTTTATAATGCATCATCTTGTGCATTGTACAAATGATGGATATAATCCAATGTCAGATCTAATATGAATTCTTCAGTCAATTCTCAATCATGGTTTATGAAAGGGATCATCTCCTCTTTTATAATAGTTTACTCACCATTGACTTCCGTGATTACTAGATCTGAATATCCTTTTATCTTTAAGTGTTTGGATTGCACATGGAGTACTAGTTCCATGTTTTTGATAAGTACATCGTATTATTCTTCATTATTTGTGCAGAACTTTGACATTAAGAAGGAATTATGCAGGAATCACTTTTCCCGGGATACAAGTATGACTACCAAGCACACTTTTTTAATTATGGGGTCTTCCAATATTTTTCCTATTGTTATTTTGGATGCACCATAGTAATGATTTTCCTACATCTGATAGTTATATGGAATAGGGAACACTTTCTCATCAGGTAGCTCAACATATAATGGAACCTCCTCAATTAAGGGAATATATTCTATGAATTCTACTAATGTTTGGACTTTGATGGCTTTCTATGGTATGAACTGTATATTGAACTACTATTGGATGAATGCCCATTGTGATAAGTATCCAGTGAATGTTGACGGATGAGAATATACTTCAGCAGGTTGCTATGAGAGACCAAGTGGACATCATGGAGCTGAAGATAATGCCTCAACTACTAAACCGTGAATTGTTTGGCTAGGCATATCTTCTCAACATTTGAATATCGAGTCTCGTCATCAATAATGGTTCGAATTGGATAATATAGACTATTATCACTACCGACATTATTCTTATGCTCGAGGAAGGAACCTAGGGATCACTTTAAAGAGGTTGCGTATAGAATGAGTGGTCTTCCATCGACAAGTATCATTAGCACTGATGGACTCAGGATATATTTCATGAGATTGTATAATGATTCCTAACAATCATCAGTCCATTAATAATCTACCCCGTTCTTCATAAACCTAGTGATGGGAAATAATTTTCCCATGTGATTGGGTATGAAGCACCTAATATAGGCCATATGTCCTTGGATTCCTCTCAACTCAGTGAGTTTGTCATGTGGTTACATTCCATGGATATATTTTCTATTATTAGGGTCAACATTGATGACATGGTAGAGTACAACAAAGCAAGGTAATTTCCCTAATGTGATACCGAAGGCGTATTTCCGGGGGTTCATTTTTAAACTGGGTTGTCATAGTTTTGGAAAAATGATTTCAAGATCTGCTAGATGGTCTGAGTATTTTTAAGATTTAACCATATAATCATAAACATATAATTCAGTTAACATTCTTAGGAATGGTTTCAAAATGTGGTGCACAGTTCCCTGATATGTGGTATTGCCATTTTTCAGACCGAAAGACATCACCCTGTAGAAAAATATTCCCTAGGCGCTCTAAAGGTGGTGGCTTCTTCATCTTCTTGGGACATTTAGATCTAGTTATGCCCTGAATGACTGTCAATGAATGAAATTTCATCATACCCATCGATTTAATCAATCAACATTTCTATGATCTGGATTAGGAAATCATCTTTTTGGTAGTTCTGGTTGAGGTTCCTAAAATTGATGTCGACCATGATCTACCCATTCTTCTTTATAACAGGGAAAATATTTTCTTCATAGATGGGATATTTTACTTCTCAAATAAAGTTATATCTGATGATCTTGTTGACTTTAGCCTCAATTCTGGTATCATGGGTTAGGTGTGTCCTTCTCTAATCTTGCTTGTTGCCATGGGGATCTTCTGGCAGGCCTAGGTTTTTAGTGGACACACTAGGATTGAGATCTAGTATTTTTGTATAGTTCGTGGTGAAAAAATATAAGTTATGCTTCAGGAATAAGGTTTATATCTCTTGAACTTCCGAATACATGGACACACTAATCAGATTGGGTCATGGTTCTTCTTCCATACCCAGGTCTATTTCATTGTGTTCATCAATAGTGGAAGAGATTCCTTCCCAAAATGTTGGAGGAAAATCCCTAATATCTTCTTCATTTCCCCCTCTACATCCATATCATCTTCATCTTTGTCTTCTTATGGGGAAACAAATCTTTAGATGATCATTCCATAATTTAGGGAAGAGTCCTGATTTTGGGGTCTGGGAGGGAATGCCTCCTATTTTGTCCCGTCCATCAGTAGAGGATTCTCCAAAGAAGATATAGTGAGGGGTAAAAGAGTTTTCTCATCTTCTTTGAGTGATGAGATACATACTTGTGCCTTAGTGGTTGATGTAGGGATTTCTTAGGGTTTATATGATGGATTGAGAATATTTTAATCCAATCCTTCCCTATTATCTCGGGAGTTAATGAGCCTTTAAACATTATCACGATCAGAAACAGTAACATAGATCATGATGACCACTGAATACACATCCAAATTTGGACGTTTTCACCCAATTTGATTGACGGGCAGTACATATTCCTCCAAAGCTTCTTTTGGGGATCAGTGAGAACTATTTCAATGCAATTTGGGTTGGTGAACCAATCAATTCCATTAGATGAGTGTTGTTTCCCCTTCATCTTCTAGAACCCTTCATCAATATAGAGTAACTTGAAGGACTCGAATGGGGCCTTATTGACATGAAGTGTCCAACTCTATCCATTAATTCGATATTTGAGGCATTAATGGTAAGAGGAGGGGATTATTGCATGTTAGTGTATCAATGGCATTCCCAAAAGGTAGTTGAAGGCCATATTATTTCAATCCACTAGAAATTATGGGTGAGCTATGAGGTCTCTAAATTGGGTTTTGAGCATAATTTGGCCTAATAGATTATTAAATGTTAATAGAGTTGTGGTGCAAGGAGTCAGATAATCCTAATCTCATCCCAAACAATGAAGTGTTTGTAGTGGGAGTAGATTAACCATAGAGCCATTATCAATGAATACCTTTCTGATATCGTCATCATTTTTCTTCCAAACACATTTAAGGGATTGATCTATCCTTTAATAGTGGAATATTCATATTGATCCTTGAAAGATATTACTACATGTCATTCTATAGGATTGGACTCTATTTGGTAGACTTTAGCGAAGGCTAATTCATATACAAAATCATGGGGACTCAGTAATGATTTTATGAGATATTTCCAAAGATCTGTGGACAGATTCAATGCATCCAGAATCAATAAATTGGTAGGTACTATGTATAATTGCTTAAAAATTTCATATTTCTGATCTAAATTATAGATACCCAAAGCATGACTTACATAGACATTATATTACTTTTGCGGAATACGTAATACATAACAAAAACAGACACCAATGGACCGTAATAGTTTAGTGTCTTTGGAAAATCAGAACATAATCTTCTAATCATGGTGAAAGATCTTCAACATGTCCCATAAATATCTCCCCCTTTAGGTTTTCTAACCAAAAACCTTTCTTTAAATCCTAGGGAAAAGAAAATCATATAAAGGGTGAGATTAAATTATCAGTAATGGTAAGCATGGATAAAATAAAACAAATCATATACATTTGAACTTAAAAACATGAACATAATGTTTAGACATCAAAATTTTGGGCAATGACATAAAACATGGCAGTACATAAGGAATAGATTATAAAGAAACATTAATCATGATAAAATAGTATTCAAATAAATCATGTGATTTTGGCTACCATTAAGCACATGATATGATTTCCATAGTAGCCAACGCATTTCTACCAAGACTATCTTAGTGGACAAAGTTCCTTTCTGAATCGAGTTCACTCCTCGTTCCAGTCCTGTATTACTGAACTATATTAACTTACTATTCCAGCCATGTCTATCTCATGAGATATAAATCTTAACCCAATGTATGGGAGGGAGATATAGGTCCCACCCATCTCAAAATGAAATCATTCTTACGTGTGCCACAAAATAAACATACGTCATTCATAATAACCCAACAAATAAAATGGGTTTCATAAACATCATCCCATAATATCATAATCCATATAAAAAACATAGATATCATTTCATCATACGAAAAGTGAAACCATGTAAATCATAGAGACATTATACTTGAAAAATACACATATGAAATAATGTCATCTTACGTGGAAAATGGTTTTGATAAAACACTTGAAATGAATTCTTGAGGAAAATATATTTTCTTCTTCAAAATCGTTTTCTTTTAAGAAAATACCATTCCATTTTAAAAGAAAATAATTTTGTTGAAAATAGTGATAAAATATTGTAGAGTAAGCTTCCTGAAAATGAGGCGTTATGAAACCGTAAAAATCTATTCACACCGTATAAGTTAAAAAATAACATTCTCCTCTTTCTTCTGTCAGAAAAGTCAAAAAGTACCTCGTATGGTAAAACAATTATTCCTTACATACCATGTAGTAAAAGTAAAAAATAGTTAAAAAGGAATTTAAACATACATGAAATCATTTTTAGGAAACATGGACATGGATGATAATAATAACCCCAGTAAATACTTACGAATAAACATTCTCAGATAAGAACGAGATTGGAATAATTTTCCCTTACCTTATGTCTGATATGCTTCGTATGTATCCGAACCTCCAGTATATTGATTTAAATAATGACATTGACTTATTAAATTATCATATTCACTGTTATGATATCATATATAGTTTACTTATGACTTTATATTACCCATTCTTTTGTAAATTAGATGTAAAAGAAGCGATTCAGGTAAAATCGTTTCATTTATTGTATGTGTTTCGACTTGTTGTTCTTGATATTATTACTTATATCCTGATTTACATAATTTCAGAATGTAAAACATGATTTATATATAATATATATTCATCGTATACATATATATATGATAGATCGATAAATGGAATGAAATACACCATTCATGGAGATGGTAGGCCGTACGTACGTATAAACGCTGTTTTTGTTTCCTTATTGAATTGAATGGAATTAAGTAAATGACATATATATATATATAAATAACTCTAGTATCATTATTATGTCATATATCTCATTATTATTCATTATATATACTTTATAATTATTCATTAATGGTTAACATGAAGAATGAATCTCATCACATCGTGGAGACGGTAGTCCGTATGTACGCACAAGCGATGATATTATTCCCATGATCATGGAATTGTATAGAAGCATATGTATAATATTTCAGAATCAATATAACTTTAAAATAATCATATATAGTTATTTATTTACACCATTATACCCATCCATGTAAGGTGGTGGTCGAAAACCGATTACACCACGGCGTGGAGAGGGTATTCCATACGTACGCACGCGCGGTGATTTCATTTTCATTAGGATGGATAGAAGGTGAATTAGGGTTCTTTAATATTTATAATAACATAACAGTATAGTAGAGATAATTATGTTATTACTTCATAAATAAACAACTAAATAAGAGTAAGTAGAATAAGAAATAAAATTAAAAGAATCGGTAACATATTACCTCTTCTTTGACGCGCCTCTTCTTAACCTCCTCTTAAGGCACTAGGGTTGGTCTTTTGAGGATACCAAAACCTCTATAATGTTTCTTGGGATGGTGAGAAGGTAAATGGGCTGGAGTTTTCCGAGCTTCAAGGCTCAAAAGGGTGTGAAGTGAAGAGGGAAGGGGTTCCCTTTTTATAAGGGAGCAGAGGGGCACCTTTGGAAAAACCTAAAATATTATTTCATAATAAAGTCATATTCGGTTTATAATATATCCAAATTGATTTATTTCGAAGATAAAGTGGTTATGGGTCTAAATACTCTCAACCAATAGATTTTATACAGGTTTGGGTCATTATATTAACCTTATCATATAGTTTTAACTCTTAGTTAATTAGATTGACATTTACCATGTCACTTTGTATTTTTATATTATATAGTTAATAAACATTCCATATACATCCAAGAGACCCCCAAGTGGTCCATTAATGATAAACCTATCGTGATATAAGTATCTTGGATGAAACTTATTTTTTAGGAATATAATAACAATTAATAATATAATATTTTTTTTAAAAACTATATTATGTCAATTCTGACACTATTTGGCAATTGATTTTTTTGAAAATCATAACAGTATGATTAGTTCGAAAAAAGTTAATAAAATAAATAAAAACTTGTCATATTAACTAATAAAATTACTCTCATTCATAAAAAGTCTCAAATTACATTTATTTGTTTATTTATAACATAAATTATGTTAATATTTCATTAATAATGTAATTACTACATCATCATTGTGTCATACATAAACGAACATATTTAATTTATAAAAATTATAAATAAATTACCATTATGTATTAAATATTATTATCTTTCTAATGAATATTTATATATGAATTTATCTTATGTATAACCCTATATTAAAAATGATTTAGTTATTAAACATTGATTTTAACTATTTTAACCCTTCATTAAATAAATTAATAATAAATGTCCTAATCTAATCCATGTGGACCTAAATAGTCATATTTCAATCATAAGGTTGTTTTTGGTCGAATTACACTTATCAAATAGAATTAGGACATGTTTTAGGATAATAATAATATCATTTTTACCCTTAATTACCCTATTTACTTTTAACCGCGGTAAATAAAAGTAAAAAGTTACTATTCACCAAAACTTATTTCATCTCCGTAAACCACATTTTAGTCCTTGATATTAACTGTGTCTCTCTGATTTTTGAAATTCCACTCACAGAAGTGGTAAAATTATGTTTTATGTAAGTTTGCAAAAAGCTCCTAGGAGGTAGGTAAAAGATGGTGAAAAGTTCAATAAAATTGTTATAGATCGAAAATTATTATAAAATGACTCCAATGAATTAAATTGAACTTATATAGGTATTATGTATTAATTTTGACCTTAAATAAAGTTAAATTAAATAAATAATTATTTAAATAAAAAGTCGGTTTTTAAATAGTCACCCAATGTTTTCACTATTCATCAAAAATTGAAAGTTTTCAGAAAAATACCAAAAATGTACCCTAGGCTAATTTTGACATTCTGAATCCAAAAACTAAGTCCTTTTTTAATGAAAAAATTTATAATATTTCAAAAAGTGTGTATTACTATTCATAATGGCTAGTTCATAATAATATTATAATAATATCTCGTTTAGTGAAACTTTGTGTTGCGTACTACCCATGCTATCGAAGAAGGTCTTGATTTCATGTAATGAAAGCCAAGTCAGGTTTGCGTGTAGTGAAAGCTCCATATGGTGTTGCGTATAACATAATCATAACTTATTTCATTTATACATTAAACAAAATCTGTACTTAATATTGCGTAGAATAATTTCCACAAAACGAACTGGAGTTTGTGTGTAACACAAGCCAATAATACTGTTGTGTATACTGGAATCTAATACGGTGTTGCGTATAGTACAAGATAATCTTGGTGTAGTGTATAATAGAGGACATCAAAGAAATTAAAAATAATATATCTCATAAAATCTCAGGCTGTAACATTTTACCCCCTTAAAAGGAATTTCACCCTCGAAATTCGTCGCGGTTATAAATGGGTTTCTACTCGAAAGTTTCTTTAATAGAAACCCACATTGTAAAAAGGAATACCAAAAATTATCTTAAAAAACTAAATTATAAAACATAACGGTTACCCAAATTAACTAATCACTGGGTTTCCACAAAGGAGAACATAGGTGAAAATATGGATATGGAAGAGAAATCTAACCATCATATTCTGATGGAAAGTAGTAGAGAACATGGATATGAAAAAGCCAACAATCACAAAGCCATAAACTTGTGATGATTTAAGGTACCATCTGATTCATCGGATATAAGGGCACTAGGACAACATTTATGGTTTTCAAGATCATTTCCCTAAAGATGAAGAATTTGAATTAGAATAAATATTTACTTTATTTTGGTATAATCTCACCGTTGTTCATGCCTTGAACAAATTCCACTTCATCTCTTAAAGAAATGAAGTTGAAATTTTCATTCGGGAGGTGTTAGCCAATCATGTGATAGAATGATGGGTCATTCCATATGTCTCAATAAAAAGGTTAGCAAAAGTTATCAAATATACATAAGTCTATCTATGGTGAGGTTAGTCGTATATGATTCCAAAAATGGACTTATACTTCATCTATCATACTACTTAATATAATAAAAATATTTTATTCCAACCCGGGACTTCCTATAGGCCAGTGGTAGGCGATAAAGGCTTGTATCACTTCAGTTGTGGGTTCGATACCCACAACCTTGTCCGACGCGATGGGTTGTCTCCCACTTGGCAGGTTTTCCCTTTTTCTAAAACTACATTATAATAACATTCCTACAATAACACAGAAAAAAATACTATCTTCTGTCTAAATTAATTCATTTCAATCTTTAGGCATATCCAAAATACTTCTGTCCAAGCTCATAGTACAAAGAAAACAATTATTAGAAATTCCATCTACCAAGCATGTGAAAACCATCATTTATCACCTATATATCATACGATATATCTTGTTGGTCACATTGCAAACATTTGAATACCTTAATCATGTATTCTCTTGAACGATAGTCAAAACTTGAATGTTGTCACAAGGTAACTATTTCCATATATCAAAATCCCAAAAATTCTATATACTCAAACCATGATATCATTTTTTTCCTTATATTAGTCATGAGCTCATTAATACTATCAAACATTTCATTATATCTTAATCCCTTCTTTATGCACATATCATACGCTTTCCAAAATATTGGAATAACTTTTCATGGTTACTGGTACCATATAATAATCGAAAAACACAATAAACCATTACATAGATATTAAAATGTTCCATAGTACTTTAAATGATATTCCACAACATTATTTTGGAATCCCTTTACATAAAAACATAATCATTCCACCACATCCTTGTTATACTGTACATTGATAATAGTGATCACATGTGACTTCCCTTTTTTCCTTTGCCTTAAGAGGTTGCTCATGTTGATCATCATTAACCCTTGGATTAGGGCATTGATTAGAATAATTCCCCATTTCCTTGCACTTGAATAATTGAAGGGTTGGTGGTGCGTTCTCTGTAGTCTTTTCTTTATTCAGTCATTATCAACCCTTTTTCAATTACATAGACACTCAGCGGCTAGATGAACTTCTTTTCCACACATAAAACATTTTCTAGTCCATTTATGACAATATCCACCATACTTCTTTCCATACTTTGAGCATAAAGAATCATTTATCATCTTTTCACCATTATTCTGAGATTTCTCCTTGAAATCCATCTTTCGTTTCTTGTCAAAACCATGAGATGGATATATAACACCAACATTCATTTCTACCTTGATAGAACAACGCACAATTTCTTTATAGCTACTGAAGTCTCTTATAGCCAATGCCCTTCGAAGACTTGGTTTTAAGCCACTGAAGAATCGATCAACTTTACCTTCAAGTTGGATGATAAATCCAGATTCATACCTTGCAAGCCTTGTAAAATTTGCTTCATATATACCAACAGATTCATCATCCTTCTTCTTAAGCTAAAGAAACTCATTTTCCATCTTTGTTTGAATAATACGAGGGAAGTACTTACTGGAAAACAAGTTCTTGAACTCGTCCCATTCCATGGATTCAATTTCATCTTGGGGACTTGTATTATTAATTAGATTCCACCATTGATTTGTTTCACCTTCTAAAAGGTAAATAGCCAGAAAGACTTTTTCATGTTCCAAACAGTGATGTATGGAAAATATCTTTTCAATGGCACTGATCCATTGTTCAGCAACAAGTGGATTAGAAGACCCACTGAAATAAGGTGGACATTGACTCATGAAGGACTCAATAGAATATTGTTCCCTTCTCTTCTCATTTGGATGTCCAGAATGATCCTTAGCTTGGGTAAGTATAGCAAAAAGATTTTTCACTCCATCTCCCATTACGTTGGTTTGTCCAAGGGGACAATCATTGCATCATCCATTACATTGATCAACACGGTTCCTTGGGGTTCCAACCATCATCTAAAACCCAAAAAAAATAGTGTGAGAGGAAAAAATCATGCTAGGGAAAACAACATAATAAAGGGGGAGTACCTTCAATATCAAACATCTTATGTATATTTCTAAGATTGTTACTGTAATTATAGGACTATATCCTATACTTAAACAAAACCTTAGGGACATCCCTAGACATACCTTAGAAATATCACTAAGGATCTCACTAATTTTTTTGGATCATAGTTTACAAAGGTTAACTAATCCTTTCCTCTGATACAAAATTTAGAGACCCAATGCTGGACGTACATAGTCATTACATTACTTTTTCAGAATACTTAATACATAACAAAAACAGACACCAAAGGAACATAATAGTTCAGTGTCTTTGGAAACATGGAATGTAATCTTCTAATCATGGTAAAATATCTTCAACATATCACATAAAGATCTTCCCCTTTTGGTTTTCATACCTAAAACCTTTCTTTAAATCCTGGGGAAAAGAAAACATATAAAGCGTGAACTCAAATGCTCAGTAAGGGTAAGCACGGATAAAATAAAACAAATCATATACATTTGATCTTAAAAACGCGAACATAATGTTTAAACATCAAAATATTGGGCAATGACATAAAAGAAGGAAGTACATAACGCATATATCATAAAGAAACATTAATCATGATAAAATATCATGGGAATAAAACATGTGATTGTGGAAACTATTAAGCACATGATATGATTTCCATAGTAGCCAAGGCATTACTACCAAGACCATCTTAGTGGAAAAAGTCCCTTTCTGAATCGAGTTCACTCCTCGTTCCAGTCCTGTATTACTGAACCAAATTAACATACCGTTCCATCCATGTCTATCTCATGAGATATAAATCTTTACCCAATGCATTAGAGGGAGATATAGGTCCCAACCATCTCATAATGAAATCATTGTTACGTGTGCCACAAAATAAACATACATTATTCATAATAACCCAACAAATAAAATGGGTTTCATAAACATCATCCCATCATAACATAATCTATACATAAAACATGGATATCATTTCATCATAAGAAAAGTGAAACAGTGTAAATCATAGAGACATTATACTTGAAAGATACACATATGAAATAATGTCATCATAGATGGAAAATGGTTTTGATAAATCATTTGAAATGAATTCTTGAGGAAAATATTCTTTCTTCTTCAAAATAATTTTATTTTCACAAAATACCATAAATTTTTTAAATAAAAGTATTATTTTGAAAATAGTGACAAAATCTTGTAGAGTAAGCTTAAGGAAAATGAGGTGTTATGAAACCGTAAAAATCCGTTCACGCTGTATAAGTTAAAAAATAACATTCTCCTCGTACTTTTTTCGGAAAAGTCAAAAAGTACCTCGTTTGGTTAAAAAATATTCCATACATAACATGTAGTAAAAGTAAAAAATGGTTAAAAAGGACTTTAAACAAAAATGAAACCATTTTTAGGAAACATGTACATGGATGATAACAATAACCCCAGTAAATATTTAAAAATAAACAATCTCGGATAAGAACGAGATTGACATTATGTCTGATATGCTTCATATGTATCCAAACCTCCTGTATAATGATTTTAATAATTTCATTGACTTATTACAGAATCATATTCATTGTTATTATATCATATATATTTTAATTATGACATTATATTACCGGTTCTTTTGTAAATTCGATGTAAAAGCAGTGATTTGGGTAAAATCGTTTCATTTATTGTACGTGTTTCGATTTTTAGTTCTTGATATTATTACTTATATCCTCATTTCGTTAATTCTAGAATGTAAAAAATTATATATATATATATATAATATATATATATATGATAGATCGATAAATGGAATGAAATACACCGTTCATGGAGACGGTTGTTCGTACGTACACATGAACGTTGTTTTCATTTCCTTATTGAATTGAATGGAATTAAGTAGATGTGATATATATATATACATAAATCCAGTATCATTATTATGTCATATATCTCATTATTATTCATTATATATACTTTATAATCATTCATGAATGGTTAACATGGAGAATGAATCTCATCACGTCTTGGAGACGATAGTCCATACGTACGCACGAGCGATGATATCATTCCCATGATCATGGAATTGTATTGAGGCATATTTATAATATTTCAGAATCAATATCACTTTAAAATAATCATATATAGTTATTTATTTACATCATTATACCCATCCATGTAATGTGGTGGTCGAAAACAGATTACACCACGGTGTGGAGAAAGTATTCCGTACGTACGCATGCATGGTGATTTCCTTTTCTTTAGGATGGATAGAAGGTGAAATAGGGTTGTTTCATATTTATAATAAAATACCAGTATATGATAGATACTTATGTTATTTCTTAATAAAGAAACAACTAATGAAGAGGAAGTATAAGAAGAAATAAATTTGAAAGAACCAGTAACGGATAGTACCTCTTCTTCGACGTGCCTCTTCTTAACCTCCTCTTAACACACTAGGGTTGGTCTTTTGAGGATACAAAAACCTCTATAATGTTTCTACGTAATATGATAAGGGAAATGGGTAGGGTTTGTTAGATATTCAAGGCTCAAAATGGTGTGTAGATAAGAGGGAAGAGGTGCCCTTTTTATAAGGGAGGAGAGGGGCACCATTGAAAAAACTTAAAATATTATTTTATAATAAAGTCGTATTCGGTTCATAATAGATTCAAATTTATTTATTTATAATCTAAAGTGGGGATGGGTATAAATCCTATCAACTACTAGATTTTAGACAGGTTTGGGTCATTATATTATCCTTATCGTTTTGTTTTAACTCTTACTTAATTAGATTGACATTTACCACGTCACTTTGTATTTTTATATTATATAGTTAATAAACATACCATATACATCTAAGAGACCCCCAAGTGGTCCATTAATGATAAAAATATCATGTTATAAGAATATTTACTGAACCTTAGATTTTTAGAAATATAATAACTATTAATAATATAATATTTGTTTTAAAAACTATTTTATGTCAATTTTGATACTATTTGGTTATTGATTTTTTTGAATATAATAAAACAATATTATTTGGAAAAAAGTTAATTAAATCAATACTGACATGTCATATTAACCTATAAAATTAGTTTAATTCATAAAAAGTCTCAAATTACATTTATTTGTGTATTTATAACATCAATTATGTTAATATTTTATTAATAAGGTAATTACTGAATCATCATTGTGTCATAAATAAATTAACTTATTTAATGTCTAAAAATTATAAATAAAATACCATTATGTATTAAATATTTTTATATTTTTAATAAATAATTATAGTCGAATTTAACTTATGTATAACCATATATTAAAAATTATTTAGTTATTAAACTTTGATTTTAACTATTTTAACCCTTCTTTAAATAAATTAATAAAAAATGTCCTAATCTAATCCAAGTGGACCTAAATGGTCATATTTCATTCCTAAGATTGTTTTTGGTTGAATTACATTTATCCAATAGACTTAGAACAGGTGTTATAGTAATAATAATACCATTTTTAGCCTTAATTACAATATTTACTTTTAACTGTGGTAAATAAAAGTAAAATGTTTCTATTCACCAAAAATTATTTTCATCTCATTGAACCACATTGTAGTCCTTGATATTAACCGTGTCTCTCGGATTTTTGAAATTACACTAACAGAAGTGGTAAAATTAAGTTTTTTGTATGTTTTCAAAAAGCTCCTATGAGGTAGGTAAATGACGGTGAAAAGTTCAATAAAATTTTTATATATAGAAAATTATTATAAAATGACCCTAATGAATTACATTGAACTTATATAGGTATTATGTATCAATTTTGACCTTATATAAATTTAAATAAAATAAATAATTATTTAAATAAAAAGTCGGTTTTTAAATAGTATCCTAGTGTTTTCACTATTCATCAAAAATTGAATGTTTTCAGAAAAATACCCAAAATTCACCCTAGGCTAATTATGATATTCTGAATCCAAAAATGAATCCCATTTTGACAGATAAAAGTTATAAAATTTAAAAAAGTGCGTATTACTATTCATAATGGTTAGTTCATAATAATATTATAATAATATCTCGTTTAGTGAAACGTGGTATTGCATACTACACACGCTATCTATGAAGGTCTTGATTGCGGGTAATGCAAGCCAATTTAGAGTTGCACATAGTAAATGCTCCATCTGGTGTGGCATATAATATAATAAAAACTTATTTCATTTATACATTAAACAAAATCTATACTTAATATTTCGTAGAATAATTTCCACAAAACAAACTTGATTTTGTGTGTAACACGAGCCAAGAATAGTGTTGCGTATACTGCAATCTAATACGGTGTTTCATATAGTATAAGCTAATCTTGGTTTAGTTTATAATAGAAGACATCAAAGAAATTAAAAATAATATATCTCATAAAATCTTGGGGTGTTACATAAATGGAACACTTTATTGCTTTGGGATGCTCTTTCATAAGCACTTTCAGGGAATCATTATTTTTTAGAGACGGGTTGGCCCTTGGGGTAAGGGCTAGAGCAGCGTGCATGCTTTCTGGATTTGGAAGAGCATGTCTATTGGCATGATGAGGAAATTCCGTCATCTATTCTTCCTCTCATGTATACTCTTGGTTTATTGGGCTAGGATGGATTCCTGTGGGGGTAAGAGAATTTTTCTATCCATGTTGGATTTGATGGAGGTTCGTTTGGCATGTTTCTTCAACACAGATGGTTTGATCAGGGGTGTGGCCATATGCTTGATTTCTTATATGTACATGTCTCTCTTGGGGTCCCATCCTTCTTTGATTTCTTCCTCTAGCCCCCCAATTTTGTGCAAGTAAATTTTGGTTGATAATCATATGCATCATCAGAGAAGGGATCCATTAATTGGATAACGTTGATTGATCTAGAATTCATCTCCTCTTATAATGATGACATTGAATTATCATCTTCCTGTGGTGATCCCATTTGGAGGGGTGGTGACAATGTCATTAGATTTGATGAAATTAAATCTAATAGTGTCAAAGCCAACATTGGATTTGGTGAATGTTCATCTCTCTGCACTCACATTCTCCCTTTCTAATCAAACTACTTTCTTAAGGCTATCACTTGGAGGATTGTGGACCTGGGTATGATGATTGAGTTTCATTTGGATCATTTGTAGGCATGGTTTGTTGCATTAACTATTCCTAGAGTTTTCCATGAGATCATTTGGATGCATTCCATGTCATCAAACTACCAAAATTCTACTCCTTTTTAATGACCTGTTTCCAATCTCCTTTATTATCTAGATCAATGGTGGAAATATATGCCACTTATGAGGGAAGTGGTCTCAGCTTGACTTTTCTGGAATTTATCATCATTTTCAAGAGCTATTAAAATTCAAAATGCTCTAGGATAGTGTGTCCCATTATCTTGTGGAAGGAAAATAATCTGGCCGGTCATCCTGAACAAATTCTACATTCCTCTTCGACTGTAGTTGTTGAATCATATTTCAATTCATAGTGGCCATGTAGTATCCACATAATAGATCATATAAAAATTATTATGGCTTATTTTTCTATTCCTCAAATTGATTCTTCTTGGCTCCCCAAAGCTCATCTTGCCGGGGAGGGGTGGCTATTAATGTCTAGAGGGCCCTAAACAGTTTGGTGGGGGCCTTGGAGCTGATGATGGTACAATAGGTGGATTAAATGTTACAGATACTGCTTCAACTCTACCAACTCTTTGTACTGGGGAAAATAGGGATGTGTGGGACTTGATATTATTCAGTTTCAAGGAATATTATACCCTTTGAGTGATGGAAAAAAATTCCTAAAACACACTTGAATATTTCACCGGAATATGTTGTCTTCAAAGCTCATCATAGAGTTTTTTTTCTTCACCTTTATAATATCTCATCTTGGGGTAGCGGCCGATTGAAGGAGTAGGTCAACCCTTCCATCTTGAAAAGAATTTTGAGACTCTTTCATCGTAATTTTTAGTTCATGATATCACTAACTGTTTATTTTGGGAACATCAAGCTAAAATAGAATAGGAACTAGCACCAAAGAACCTCTCAACTATTATTGTGTTATCTTGCAGGGTTTGCAAAAATCATATGACCTTCATATCTTCTTGTTTCATTTGGGTTCCCATTAGTGGATCACAACAAGAAGAGTAGTTCATTGGATGATTCTCTGCATCCACTAATCCACTGAACACTACAAATACAGGATTCCAAAAAAAATTGTTGTTAAGACGTGGCTCAACCAGTCGGGGTATGGTTTAAGTTATGGTTGTATCAGAGTCCCCCACCACACGATTTCTTCCATTCGATTTTTTCATTAAATCAATGGTATTTTGGAGCCCTTGATTCATGTTTGGTTGGACCTGAGCTTTAGCGGGAATAGAAATGGGAAATATTTGATGTGTCGGTGTTGCTGGAACCTGAGGGGGACACCCTTCTGGGGGCATCTACTAGGGATTTTCCAGATCTATTCTATTTTCTTTCCTATTGGAGGGAAAACATGATATCCTACTATGATAGGGTTCAAGTAGACTGATGGACCCAATTATAACTTATATAAGATTTCTAGGCTTACTTCTTCTATTAGGATACTCCCTTGAGGCCGAGGTACATCTGATAGAAGTGTGTATTTACACTCCACCTAAGGAATATACCTAATTGGATGGCATTATCATAGTAGATCAACATTTATTCACCTTATATCTTTTATTTCTTCCTACTGTTGAGCAGATATATCCTCAAGAAAGAAGGAATCATCTTCTTGTGGGGAAATATTTGTGTCATAGTTCATTCCCTTTTTCATTTCCTTATTGATGATTCATACGAGAGTTAATGGTGGATTAACTGAGAGGGCCCAAATTTAGAACAACTAATTGGTATTGTCTATGAAGAACTCCAAGATCAGTGTGCACCATCTCTAAGAGGGAACCCTCTTCACCTATTTCCATGTCACTCATATAATTTTCAGAGAGGTATTATGGGATGATGTCCATGACGTTCACCGATTCATACCGTAATTGGGGTGTCGTACTAGGTACTGAATGGTTGGAGATATTTCTTTTTCTTTTGTTGGATCCTCTCCATCCATTCTATGATACAATTCAGGTTTCATAGAAATGAGTGTATCGAAGGCATCACTAATATGACGTTTTATTATCCCTCCATTCGATGTTTGTGAGCCATTGTATGGGATGGAATGGGTGACCCCTTTATCCATTATTCTCCCTAGTTTGGAGAAGACAGGTGTCTATTGGGTACGAATTTGAGGTAAAAATACCCCCAGCCTTGTTTGTTGGGTTTTCTCTCGTTCCACTATTAACATGTCTCAACCTGGATTTTATGTTCTTATACAGGAAGTTTGTGTTAAAAATACCCCCAACACTGCGGGATGGGTTTGTTCCCATGTTGCATCAGCTGCTACTGCTATTTCCACCTTCTTGATCTCACGCATTCCCATGTGGGTGTGATCCAAATACGGTGATGGGTATACACAAGAATTACATTCATTTGAGGACATTATTAGTTATCCATGATTGGTTTCCCCTAGATGTGAGGCCTACTGGATGTTCTTAGTGGCCTAGTCTAAGAGCTTCTTGATGGATTTCTCTCATTGGTCCTGATGCTTCTGAGGCTTACTCAAGGACATTTATTGTCGAGCATTCCATCTCTTGTGATCATGGACTTCATTTGACTACTATATGAGGATGATTACATTGAAGTATTTCACTTCGAGTGGGTTCTTCTGGATGGGATTTGGGGTGAAGTGTAGAGCTCCATGTTCTTTCCATCCCTTGATATAAACACCATATAGGGTGTTGTTGATAAGGTAGCGCAACTTTCACAGTGTATGGAGGTAGTCCAACTCAAGGCCTCTTTTTTAGCTTTCTAATTTTGGATACCATGTAGATGGAATTGATTCTAGGTTAATTTGATGGAAACTATCTCCTAGAATATTAACATGGTATGCATACACATCGTATGGGAAAACAAATTTGTTAGCTGGCGGAGATTTGTATTGATATTTAGGTGAATGTTATGCATGCATGCTTTTGAAACATTTCATGGTATGTCAAACTGATAAGTGGTATAAGGCCGATTCATCACTAGTATGGAATCACTATCTAGGTTTATTCTCCCAATAAATTTATCTTAGTGTTGTTCCATTGGGACTCTTCTTCTTGATCTTCCCAGTTTGACTACTCCTTAATGATTTTGTTCCAAGCTGTGGGACTGGAGAGAGTCTCATTACCATGTGAATGTTATAGGGGTGGCTCGGAATATGAGCATGGACCCGATCAATATTATGATTGAGAAAGGATATCAATTTTCATGGAGAGAGTTTCCAGTATTTCAGAGTCTATTTTTCCACGCACCTTGGCATATGAGGTCTTTCCTACATATGATCCATTGAGGGGTGTACCTTCTTGTCAGTATTAATTATTATTGTTGGAAGGACCTTTGAATTCGGTGTCAATATAGAGATGAATATCATTGAGTGTTAGTATCCAGCGACATAGTGGACCTCTACAGTGTATACCATGGAAAGACCTTTCGGGAAGACCGATGTATCTAGAGGACCTTCTTACTACTTGGCGGTATTAAGGGGAGGACCTTCACAATGACTACTATAATGGCGATGACTACCATCATAGGTATAGAGGTAGGGAGAGTATTTGAAGTGTACCTTTTTGGATATCCTTCAGGTTTTACTACAATGAGGGGAGGACCATCTCTTTTCAAAATGTCATTGCAGAGAGGGCCTTTGTAGAAACAACTATCATGGAGAGGACTACCATCCCAGCTAGATGTCCGACTGTAGGGAGAAGCATATCTGCAATGCATACCGTGTGGAGGACCATCAAGGTGGATGAATTTAAGGGTAGGACCATAATTCTATTTGATCTTCTACTGAAGTGGAGGGATAACCTGAAACTCATTAAAATATAGGATCTCGTGATCGATTGCTTCTAGACCATGAAGTAAGCCCTCGTGGGTGCTATGGGAGGACCTTCAAAGATACTGGTAGTGACATTGCGAGAGGGACCATCATAACTATTACAATCGCATCCATAATATTCTAATTTATTGATATGATCAGGATCTTCTATTGATATATATTTTATGGTGTCAAGAATACGAGCTTCTAGTAGAGAATAATCATGTGTGTGCTCATCATTTAATGGTTTCCTTTGGGGGATATAATTTTTGTGCCATCTTTTGTGGGAAAATGGGGCTGCCTTCTGTGGGTGATGACCTTCATATATAGGTATCTATCTAATTGGTTCCCATGATGTCACAGAGATATGAAGACAGTAATCTTTGTTCTGTAAGGGATATATTTCAGTTATAGAGTAGCCACCACATTGGACAGGTGTCCCCCCATTGGAATTCGTATTTTTCCCCAATCTATTAGTCCTTGTATAGAATAATATAGTTGTCAGCCCTCTTGGACTAGAGTAGGGATAAGTGTATACTCTGGGGAGATTATCTGATTTTGTGGATGAATCACCCTACCTGATGATACCGGGTTATGGCCTTGACTCATCACTTTTTCCATCGATGCACTTACGCCTTGACACATCTAGAAGATATAGTCTTCGATTGACATCTTATTCTCCCTCATGGACAAGACATGTGGAGATACATATTTGTATGGAATGGGTTTGAATTCCCATTTTGATGATGGAGTGGGATTTCATACCTACTACATCCCTCTATGAGTTTCTATTGGGGGCTGGAAGTTCTCCTATATTGGGATAGAGGAACGAGTCTACTGCCAATTGTAATATTCAATTTCCACCATATTTGGTAGGTGGGATTTGTATTCATATTTAGGAATTTTAATCTTCTCATATCTACATTCCATAATATTTTCTTGGTGGTCTTCATATGTGTCGGCGATGTTATTTGATAGCCCCTGTTTTCCCACCCTATTTGGATTGCAGGTTTGGGGTGCATCAACAGTGATTTGTTCTTGCTTATAGCAGGTTGTTGTCCTTTTTGGATGTTGGTATTCTTGCTTATTGGGAGATATTTTAATCTACCTATAATTTTCTTATATACCTGCACCATAGGACAACTGAGCCGTAGTAGAAATATGAATCTACTCGTCTTGTGCCACACTATTTCCATGGCAGCCTTTATAGGAGCATGCGGGATATGTATCTATTTTTGGATTTCAACTATATTTACAAGGAGGTCTGTAGTAGGAGTGATATAATTGTATGCCTTCCCATTATATGTCATCACGTTTGTGTGGTGTACCTCCTCCCCTAGAACCAGGGTGGTAACCTGCTTCTAATTATGAATTTTCGTCCCTCGGTGGGCAGCCCGAGAGGCCCATGTCCATTGGATTTCTGTTGGTGTCCCCATCTTGGGATCCTCTTCAAATTGAGGATTTCAGGTTGTATTCCACTTGTTGTGGAGTCATTCGGTTGGACCTATCGAGTAGGGTTCTTGTGCAGCTATGATGAATTCAACAGCACTGACTTCATCTGCATCCCAGATATAAGGTAGGTACTCGTTGTCGCTCTCTGGTGATAGATTCCTGTAACGGTTGGAGGCAAATATGAGGAATTTAATATATAGGGATTTTAGTCATGAAAAAAGTGGTGGTTGGAGAGAATTCATCGATTGAAAGGCTTGTATTATAGCCTCCACCATGGGGATCACACCACATTGGTGGAACTCTTTAATCAACTTGTTTGAATCCCAGGGTTGGAGATGCTAGGTAAGCAATAGAGTCTTGTTCTCTAGGGATCCATTCACTTGTAAAAATGCTAACACACATCTCTAAACAATTTTTTGAGATTATATTTTGATCAAAGATGTCTCTGTGAAACCTAAAATACATGTAACAAGAACATACAAAGAAACTCTGTCAAGGTAGCATCTAATTATCACATGATTCATTGGTAATCTTGCTTGGCTCTATTCTTTTTGAATCTGAAAGGGATTTGAGGTGGGGTGACCCACCCCCTTGGTTAAGGATTCACATTAGTTTCATCATTTTAATTCTGACCCTATTGTCATCATATTAAGGGGCCAAAAAAATGGACCAACAGATTTTACCACATTTTCCATTATTATGATGGATTTCACGTCAAGTACGATGTGCTCAGATGGCCTCTAATGGGTTTATTTGTAGAGCCAGAAACACCCAATTACCCTTGTATCCATGATTCATGGACAAAAATTCCAAAGTAAGTCAGTCATTGGATAACAATATATCCAATGGCACTTAAGGACTCCATTGGTTGAGAGGATGGGAGGTTGGGGCTCATCACACATTTTTTGGGGAATTATTTCCTACTCTGTGACTATATTGTTGATTTTATAAATATTCATATCTTCATTAATCCAACGTTCTTTCCCAAGCATGTGTCTTCGGGTTAACCTAGTCTGCAAAAATAACCATATTTACACATGGTTCGACAATTACTGGGACAATGATAGTTTAATCCCTATGATGAGTCACATTGGAGTTTATGGTCATCCAAGGAGGACAAAAATTGCATTGATATCTGGATTGAACCAATAATATAGGCTTCCTATATATCCTCAAGAGAGGAATAAAAACCCACGTAGTTCGGTTTTATGTTGGGTCTTATAACATAAAAGAGGCCTATTTGATATCAGGCCTTAAGACATGCATCCTATGTATCCTTGTTAGATAAGGAATTAGAGTTCTCATAGTTCATTTAGGATTGATATATTATTGGGAAATGCACATAGGAGCTACCCATTTGAGATTAGGATTTGAGACATGCGCCATACATATCCTGGTTAGAGGAAGAATCAAATTTCTCTTAGTTCATTCATGATTGGTAATTATACCTTGGAGGATTTCCTTATTTTTAGAATCATGAAGAGGATGTTGACTCATAATGATTTGGAGGTTTGGTTGGGGATTACACCTAGGAGTATGTCCATGTTTTGGGGATATATGTATTTCAGGATCCCCATCAACCTATAAGCCCATGTGATTCATACCCAGTTGTAAAAAAAGTGGAGGTAGTGGATCTAGAGATCGCATGTCCCACTTCATCTACTAATAGATGGTATTGGATCCCAAAGGAAGAGGGGGGGATTTGAGTGTTCCAACTTCCTATACCATGTTGATATCCAGGATAGTCACATTTAGAGATCAATCTATACTTTCCCCGGTCTTAGCTTAAGAGGAGCAAGAGCACCACCTCCCATGGAATGGTTAGGGGTTTACCTAGGGGAGAGTACCCTAGATTGAGTTTTCAGAAAGGGGAGAAGAATTTCTCCATATCAAATGGAAAGAAAAAATAATCCCTTTTAGCTTCTCATTGTCCCTCTATGAATGGAAAATATAGTGATTACCCATAATCCCAATAAAGGCGTGTTTTACATGAGTATTACAAGGATTGTCCTGGGGATACAGTGGAAATGTGAACGTAGATACAATATGGGTGTCCAAACCAATGCTAGGATTATCCACATGAATCCTCTTATCATAGGAGATTAAACTCAAAAGATGCGCTGATGCGCCTGACGGTTTAATCATATTGGTCAGATGACTTTTGAAAGACACTTTTATCTAATACTGATAGACTAGTCAGTGGAGGGGATTCATGGGATATGACGGAAATGGAAGGACATGATTGGGACTGAACAGAAGAAATCCCTAAGTTAAAACATTCCATGTAAAAATTATTCATGATGGGTTGGGTACCCTCCACAAGGCATACTACTCTGCAGGTGGTGGGGTCATCCACGTACTGAGGTGGTACACAGACCTGGTTGTTGTTTACATGCTGAGGTGGTATGCAAAACTAGATGTGATCTGCATACCATAGTGGTACGTGGCCTCAAGTTTCATCTTCATACTGTGGTGGTATAGAGTGATGGAGTCCATACCTGTAGTAGATCACTACGTGGTGTAGGGAATCGTCCACAAAGAGATGTGCTATGCGGTACGCCAGATTGAAGAAGGGGAATTAGTTTGGTATTTCATGGGATGTTCATCCATAAATGGAGTGTGGTTCGCAGTTCTCCAATTTGGTTCACATTTTTTCTCATATTATTACCCTTCGTCATTTTTATGATTCAGGGTGTGTCTATACCTAATGGAAACCATTCATGTATCTATAGTTAGACTATCATTTTCCATTAAAGTATTCTATTCAAAAACACCAAGCTCTTTGAAAAACTGATTTGTTTCCATAGTTATCCTTATAGTCTCTATTACAGGGTGATGGGGAAGCTATATCTTTGGGTCATGCGGAACCATTTTCAAAATCCCATGAAGAAACTTCTCGGCCTTTGGATGACACAGTAATCCACGGTTTGCAAGGTTGAGGTTCACGAGAATACTGTTCGTGGTGGCATAAATCACAACCTGAATGAAAATTAATTTTTTTATTTCCAAAAACTTTTAGGAAAAGTGAGAAACTGCACAACCCTTAACACAAACCATATCGTGACTTGAATCATTCACAAATAGATATACACAGAACAACCACAAACCAAACATCTCACCACGGGACTACATATCATAATACCCGTAATAGTCTATGTATCCCACACAAGAATCCCCTTCTTCAATGGTTGACTCCCACTCAAAGGACGATTTATGCCGCCTCAAGAAGTAATTACTTTGCTCAAAGTTACTCATCTAGTCCATTAATGGTTTCACTAGGCATAATTACTTGATCAAGCTGTCTTTTTTGAAGGCAATAATAACACCTTTGTCCTACTTAATGGAAGATCTGGTACACATTGGTCGCGGATGGTAAGAGTAGTCTTTCCTTGTTCATCTTCATGGTATACCAGATAGAGTTCCTTCACACTCATTCATCCTTCTAGTCCAATTCTCTACAATGTTACCATATGACAGGTCGGCTAGACCAGTCATATTTTCCTTATTTCCCCAAGAAACATTTCTCCCTTTGGTCCTCGGTGCATTATCCTTACAACCCGAAGCATTCCTCCTCCTTGTAAATGGTGTGTTATTATCAATCGAGGAAAGACACCCAACTGTTGTAGCATCATCATTTTCGGTCTTAGGGACTTCATCATGGACCAAAATTACTTAATTTTTCCCTCCCACACAGGCCCCCTCAGCATCACGATCGAGCACATGACCTGAATCCAAACCTTCTTCAAAAATTCCTTTCAAAAGGCCTTCGAACCTATTGGTTAACATGAGGATGGGTCTATCTGAGGGGTCTAATCCTCTAGATTCCCAAGAACTGTTCGGACTGGCCATGCCCGAGGTAGCTCCCTTTCTCCCCACCCTCGATTCCTTCACCGTATTCTCTTTATCCATGATATACTCCAAACAATCCTCTTTATAACCCAAACAAGACACCTTCTAATCCAAGGGATTAGAGGAGCCCTCCAAATCCTATCGTAACCTATTGAAAACCTCTACTGCCATCGGGTTAATAAAAGTTTCCATAACACTTGGAGTTTTATAAGTATGAACGTCCATTATCGTCACCTTATGGGTGTCCTTCCAGAAGTCATTTACCATAGGACTCGACTGAAGTATTCCCCCAGCTTTGGACCCTGAAGTCTCATTGACCAGACCAGACATCACAATAACCTCAGGATCCTCACCCAGTTTAGCATCCCCTTTTCTTTCCACAACCTGCATCCCCCTGTTTCTTACCTCCAACAACGGAGCAATGAATCTCTTGCAGCAAACCTCCAAAGGGCGGCCCAAATGCTTGCAAGATGGATAGAACTCAGTTCAGTTCTCATAAACCACCTGCTCTTTCCACCTGTAATATACTCCAATAGTAATCCATACATAATCAAAGGGAAAACGATATGCTTCCACTTCAATACAAACCCGAGGATTCACCAGGTGGCACATGACCTCAGTGCGGCTATCAGAACAAAGAATTATTCCTACAAGGTTGCCTATCATTCGAATCACCGAAGGGTTCTGAAAATGTAAAGGGAGATTTGGAAAACATACCCAAACTGCCGTAGCAGGAGAATCACGATTCATGTGAAAATTGAAGGACCACCGTAGGAGGAAGAAATGAAACCCGTTAAAGCTACGAGGTTCCCTCGACCATGCCTTTATGAGATCCACATCCGATTAAAAACGAATCATGATATGGAGGATGTCAAGCAATACAAAAACCACTATTTTTTAAATGTCCCAAAAACAGAAGACGAACCGGTCGAAGCAATCGACTAACGGTCTTCTATTATTAAATCGAGCAACCAGATTACGATTCAAGAATGTTAAGTTTTCCGTAAACTCAGAGGATGAGAGCTGATGATTAGGAATTCCATCGAGAATATCTGGAACCTTCGAGAATAGATAAACTTCCAGGAAATATGTAAGAAATTCAGGATTGGTAAAGGGCCAGAAGAACCCTCGTCTCTCGTTTAACGACGATTCCCCCTCCCCCACCAAGGGGCGAGGAGATGTTGTCGTTTCCCTCAACACCGAAAAGAGGAGATCAGCCCTGAAAGCGCTAGGGTTCTTCCCATAAAGATCTAATTGTTAGATATCACAATAATCTCTCACAGTTCAAGGGTGAATCACTTAAAATATTTTGTCATGGGGTTCTCATAAATCACTACCTCGATCCCAAAAAGGATGCAGTTCTGGGGACACCTTTAGATTTTCCTCACTCGAGAACTCAGTTTTAGGGGATAGTGTGAAGGTCAATACCTCTCCATTATTTTTACCAATGAAACGATTCGTGGGGCTATGTTTTATGGGTGGAATTTCTCCTCCATTCCGTGAACAATGCGGTTCGTGGTGGACTAGCGACATTCTACATTTTTTTTGCGAATAGCCTAGTTTGCTGGAAAACGCTTCATGGGATAGAGTTTCCTGGTATTTCCTTATACTAATCATTTTTTAGGTAATACTATCCACGTACCATTACTAGAAATTAGTGTATGCACTACATTGTTCCATTGGAAAATTCAATTTCTTCAATCTTCATCTCCAATTTTAAATCTAACATGAGTTATATTCCTTCATCAAATTTATATGAGAATTTTACTTCACTTTACGAAGATTTTAGAAGCCTACAGTCCACTAGAGGAATAAATAAAATTATATTTAGCTTAAAAAAATTAAGGGTTAAATGGAAATTTACGAAATTTTTACTAGGTCGCACGGTTTGGATGCACGATTGGTCAAACTGTGTGACAACCATGCACATTTGATTATCTCTCTAGGAATCCCATATGATTCATACACACTACTTGGAAAACCATTCATGAATATTTGCATAATCCACTATCGCATGTCTACCCATACATGGTCATGGTGAATTATTTTACAAACTGTACCCCAATTATTCCACTAGCCTCATCTAAAGATTATAGCTGGCTCACTTGCGCTTATTCGTATGGCTTCAATTTCCTCAAATCATGTGGCCTTGATCTCTCCCCAAAAATGCCACCACATGGTTTGTAGTAACTTTCTTCCATGGACCACATGGTTTTTAATAACTTTATGAAATATCCTTTTCTCTCTTAAAGATAGGATCTGGGCTCTGAATATGCCCCATACACCCCCTGAAACTCCAGCAACCTCATTAGTTTCTTATATTAGGTAAAACCATGTATTAAAATAGAAAAACAAAAGATCTGTACCTTATTAGAAATATAAGAATCTTGCATTTATGGAAAATTTAGAAAATTTATTTGGAAAATGAAACTTCATTTTTAAAATCACCATGCCAAAATTATGTTAGAGTGAATTTTTTAGAATTTTCTGAGAAGATTGACTTTTCAGTAAATATTCAAAAATATTTATTTTTATTGAAAACCGTATTTCCATTCAAAGAATTTAAAATTTTCCATTTTATTTTAAAATTGTTTTAAAAGTAAGATAAATAATTTATAGTACTAATAATCTAATTAGTATTAGTTTAGTCAATTTTATTTTGGATTTTGGTAAAAAAAATTATACAAAAGAAAACATTTTTTATGGAATATTGCTTTTCACCGTGTTTTATGGGTTTAATTTTAAATTAAATTCTTGACCTTCTTTGAACACAATTTAATAAATTAGTTTTAATATTTATAATAATTATTGTAAAAGTTATTTAATAATTTAAACTTATTTTTTTGTCATAATTAATAGAGAAATTAGTAAAAAAACATTACCATGGATAATGTTAAAACATGTATACCAGGGGTTAAACCAAGTTATAAGGGTAAAATTTATAATTAAACAAACATAAATTATATTTTAGAGAAATATTTTGATCTTATATGAACAGAAATTTTATTATCTATCCATTTTTAAGCATTTATCTTGACTATTACATTATTATATTTTAATATTTAATAAATTCCATGTTTTTCCTCTTGTCCACCTATAAAAGGACACCCTCATTTCCATTACTAACACTAACATGATAAATATAGTACAAAAAACATTCTTAAATCTATTATAAAAATCTATATACAATAATTATAGTCTATGGTCTCTTTACAATACAATTCCAAGGGCCCGTAACAATGGATCTAGAGGTGGATAACTAAAGAAGAGGTAATTATCCCACCCAACCTCTTTCAAATTATTTATTATTATATGTTCTCTAAATAAATTTTATACATCGTAAAATAATTAATATTTATGCATAAATATACTATAACTTTATTAAAATTATGGAAAACATCTTTATTGTCCCAAATTTCTATCTTATGGGAAGTGAAATTATCAATTCTGTAAACATGTGGACTAACGCCATCACGTAGTGATATAATTCATTTTCTATGAATATATATCATGGATGGGTATTATGATGGGATTAATTTTTACGAATGATGTTTATGAAATAATTATTACTCTATAATTATAATATCATTATTACCTTCTTACATTCCAATCCATTTGAAAATGTTAACATTGCCTATGAATATGAGTGGATGACCACCACCACAAAGCGATGTGATTCATTTTTCATTACTTATTTAATTAAACCATAGTAAAAATATATTTATTTTATATTTTAATTATTATATAATTTTTATTATATAATGATAAAATAATATTTTTCCATGTATCCTTATTTTTATTAAAAAAATCATCATTCATGCATACGTACGACTTACCGTCTCTAAATAAATTGTAAATCATTATTCTATCTCTATATTTTATGGATAAATATATATATATATATATATATATTATATATGATATTTATATCACTAATAACATTCATTATTTTATTTAGGCATGATAATGTATAATGATTGAATCTATGAACCTGAAACTTTCCTGAATAATGTAACTGTTAACACATAGAAACGAATATTTCAATGATAATTTATTAATAAAATGTTGTTTTAATATTATAAGTGGATCATATATAATATTATAAGTATGTACACGATTTTATTATATCAGTATAACAAATTTTGATTTATTATAATAGAGATTGTATATATTTCAAAGTATGATGAACTTGATGTAAGTGATTTTTGTCTAAAATTTATTTCTATGAGAAACATTCCATATTCCCTACTTGTTTCCTTTATATGTGTATATAATTCCCATGAATTTATTTTTTTTATCATTCTCATGATTATTATGGATATTTACATATCCATATATGGTTACCTTTTTTTAGTTTTATATTTTGAAATTACCAAAGCTGTAAGGGATTTATGTCATAATCTCACTAGTTTTTAGGATTCTGTTATTAATTTTTCGATGACAAAATAAAATATCCTATTTTTCAATAATATCATGAATTTTAGTTTAATATGGTTATTTATGGATATTATATTTTTACCTTCAATTGTCTTATCTTTATTAACTAAATATATTAAATAATTTCTCTATGGAAAATAGAATTTTTTTCTCTCTAGAATCATTTTTTCCTTTTATTTAAATGTTTTCTAAAAATGTTTTCATTAATTTTTTATTATTTTGTTTTGAGATTTCTAAAATCTATTTTTATGCTTGATTTATTTTTTATAAAAAATTTGAGGGAAATTTTCTTGTCATTTTCCAAAATAAATACATTCTACTTTTAACAGAAAATATAAAAGAAATAGTTATTTTAATATAAATGAAATGAAAGTAATTTCTCACCATCCTGAGAGCTCAATGATTTTAAGATTCCTTTGAAATTTTACAAGGATTTTTATGAAATGTTTTCCTTGATATTTGGAAAATTTATTGTTTTTAAATAAGATATTTAAACATGAAAAGAGTATTTTCCTCAAGAAATATTATGGAGATATTTTAAAGGATATTTTGATTTATGATAACATCATTTCATGTTATATTTTATATATAATGAATATTATCTAAGGATAAAATCCTTATTCTTTCTCAATGTGGTTTGTAATTGTGATTATGCGACCATTATAAAACCCATTTATTTTCTGCAGGTTATGTTCTAATGAAAAAATTAAATTTTTATGCATTTCTCTAGGTTATGATATATAATGAATGATTTAAGATATTTTGAAAAACATTAATGGATTATGATTATGTGATGAGTGGTCTTGTAATTATATAGAGCTCCAATTAATTTCGTAATGATGGATATCACATTAGATAATAATGACTATTATAAGGAGTTATCCATATTCAGTTTGAGACTCCGTCCACAATGATAGTCATGTGAGTAAACCTTGACTAATGATATGATAAAATGGTGAGTGAGCCATTTATAATAAAATAGTCTTCTAAGTGATCCTTGACTATGTAAATTAGTTTCTTTTCTTTTGTGTATAGAAAATATGATATCTTATGCTAATGATATGATATTATAGCTCATGTTCTGTAATTACATTATTATTAATGTCTTATGAACTACCAAGATTTATTCCATGACTCAAGACTATGATAACTAATATATTGAATACAGTTTTCAAATGTTAAAGTCATATTGTTATACCCCTTCTAGTGTTATATTTATGTGATCATTGATATATCCATTGTTTACCCTTACTAAGAATCTGAGATCATCCCTTCTTTTGTTTCCTTTCACTAGGTTATGAACTAAGGTTTTATGTACGTTATTTCTAATAAGGGTTCTAGTTATAAAGAAATTAATTGGGAATTATTTATATCTCTTCTAAACAAGATTTTTATGTATCTAGGTTTCTATAAAAATTAAACCTATATGATTCTAGAATGGATCGTAATGTTATATATTTGAATATTAATCTAATATGTTGTAATATTTATATATGATATGTATGAGTCTCTATAGCTAGTATCAAATAAATTCTTAGTTTCATTTGGAAACATGGATGAGAAAATTTTAGTTAAATCCCTTGGGATAATCCTATTTATATAATAATTTCTTATGTTATGGTAAAGATTATTTTTTTCATAGAAAAACACCCATATCAGAATATTAAAATTGTATATAGTTTTTAAAAAAATGCATCTTTGGGTTACAACCTTTAAAAGAGTTGTTCAATTGTATCTCAGTCATCATTCTACTACACAGTGAGTGTGAAATAACTACGTACTGATTTTGAAACTCTCGAAGGATATTCTTAGGTTAATTCAAATTTTAATTATAAACCATTAAATAATATTTACAAATATGATGACCATGTTTGACCTAGGTCAAACCTATGGTTTCATATATTAAAAACAAGGTGACTGGATTTAGAAATATTATGAATGATTTTTCACGATTGATCACTCTAATCTAAGATGCATGATGGCCATGATAACTGTTTTGGTTTTACTAAGGGATTCAAGATGGAATTTAAAATTTGACATTCTTAATGTTATGATGAAATATTTAAGTTCCCTATTTGAGCATAGTTATACAAATTCATGTCTATCAAAAAAATCTTAAACAAATTCACTTCATAAACACAATGAATAGATTTTAAATTAGTATCGAAAACTACTAATATTATGATGATCACATATCACATATATGATTCTTCTCTGATTGATGTTTGAGGAAATGTTCATCCTAATAATCATGTTATTATCATTATAGATAAATTTGGTGTCTTATTAGGCAAGGACAAGATTTTGTTTCATGAATCTTTCATCAATTTTTATGAAATGGAAGTCACATTTCATATTCATAACAAACATATGACTATTTATCAGTGTGATGATAAATATAAACATTCAATGAAAATTGTATAAAATTTATGGGTAATGATTTCTTTTCTAAAGGAGTCTTTCCCAAGATTTTTAGTTAGAAATAAAACATTAAATATATGCATGTTGTGTGATATTTTGTTGATATTTCTCTAGAACAATTTCTCATTCACCCAAATAATCATGAAGTTGAGTTTTCAATATAACTCATACATGTCCGCAAAACTATTAAAAAGTTTCAATAAAGAATTACCATGCTAAGTGATATGAATTAACTAAAAAACACTATAAGAATATGGATAAGGGACTCTTTCAATCAAGGGAATCATTATGAGTTAATCCAATTATTTTTTGTTAAGTAGAATGATAGATCAATGAGAATGTATATTTACTATTGAGCATATAACAAGAACACAATCAGGAATAAGTATATTTTTCTTCATCTTGATGATTTTATTCAATCAACTAAGATGTGCTGAATATTGTTTAAAGATAGATCTTTAATATGGATACTATTAGTTGGGGGTAAAAAGTGAATACATACCCAAGAAATTATTATGTTATAGGTATGGAAACTATGATTTTATAGTGATTCTATTTTGTCATACTAATTACCCTACAATCCTCATGGATTTTATGAATAAAGCCTTTATTTATCACATTGATCGTTCTGTGGTATTTAATATAGATGATATTTGTATATATTATAATAGAAAATAAGATCATTAAGATCACTTCAAGATTTTACTTATGACCTTAAATAAGGGTACGTTATACAAAAAAATTACCATGTTTTAATTTTACCTATAGAATGTTTCATTTTTTGGTCATATAATCTTAGCCGATGGTATATAAGTGTCCTCGTAAAAGAATAATGTTACTAAAAATTGGCTCAAACACCCTTATTGCTTTGATCTACAGTTTTCATGGATTGAATAGATATTATTAATACACTTTAGATATTTTTCTAACTATTTTTTAATCCACTCACTATATTAACATATAAGGGATCCAATTTCCTTTGGACAGATGAATGTAATTAAAATTTCATCCAACTGCAGTAATGGTTAGTTAGAACATGTGTTCATAAACTATCGTATACTGTGTAGGGGGTTGTGATGTATATTTATGCATCTAAGAAGGTACTATGATGATTAATCATGTAAAATGATATGGTTATAGATTAGACCTCATGAAAATTGATTGTTCATGAGAAAAATTATCAAACTCGTGATTTGAAATTAGCAATGGTGATTTCTTCATTAATTATACTGAGTAATTATATTTACAGAGAAAGTATTTATATATATTCTGATAATAAATTATTTAAATTATATATTCACTTAAAAATTGTTGAGTCTCTTCCTGAGAAAATGGTTTGAGTCGATTAAATATTATAACTACTCAATACATTACCACCTTGGGAAAGAGAACAGGTTAGTAGATGCTATGAGTCAAAATTTTCATACTATATTATCTTTAATGTGGATAACAAAAGATCTAATATTTATTTATTTTAAAATCATTGACTTGGATATAATGAAGGAAGGGTAAAAATATTATCTTTCTCAATTGAGTGTTTAACCATCTATCCAATTAATGGTAAAAGCGGTGCAAAAGAAAGATATAAAACTGAAAAAGATATCAACAAATGTCGATGATTTCATCCCTTATTATGATAAAATTTCAAGGTGTTGGGATTGTGTATGTGTTTTTTACAATATATATTTGAATTAGTTTTTGGATGATGCTCATATTTCATAATTATTTATTCATCATTGAAGTAAAAGGATATATAGATATTTGAATGAATAGTTATTGTGGGAAAACCCGAAGGGAGGTATTGCAAGGTATGTATCTCAGTTCATGGTATGTGATAAATTTAATACTAAGAGGAAGATCCTACGGTTATGTTATCACCATTATCCAATCAGAATGGAAATGGGAAAACATAGCACTGGATTTTGTCATTGGTCTCCCCACAAAATCAAAAGGGCGTACTTCTATTTGGGATATAGTCAAAATCATTATAAATTCATCACACTTCATTTCTATTAGATAATATATCTCTCATGATAACCATGTTATAATTTGTATTAAATAAATGATAAGGTTTCATGGAGTACCAAAAATTATGGTATAATATTGAGATGTATGGTTTACCTTGAATTACTAGAAAAGTTTTCAGCAATCTCTAGATTCATAGTTGTACTTCAGTTCTGTTTATCATACCAATATAGGTTTTCAATATGATATTACAATTAAAACCATAGAGTATATTTTGAAGAATTTATCTATATATTTCAATGGTGGTTGGGATCAACACCTTTCACATGTAAAGATATCCTACCACTGCAGATTTTATTCAAGGATTTAGACGGCTCCTTATGAATTCATATATAAAATGAACTGTAAAACTCTAGTTTTATTTGATTATGTTTTAGAAAAAAAATATATTGGGACCTAATTTACATATATGATTAAATGGAAGATAAATTCATAACCATTTAGTATCACATCAAGGTAACTCATGGCCAATTGAAAAGTTTTGCTGACAATCATCGGTGAAAGATGGAATTCAATTTTAGTAAGAAAGAATTCCGATGAATTTATGTAATAACTTTATAATATTTGGAATGATTTTAAATATCATACCTTGTTATATTTTCCCCTTTTATATTCTTGATCAAGTAAGGATGGTAGCTTGTCACTTAGTGCTTACACTGAACTTCTCTCAAGTTCATGGTGTATTCCATCTGTCTCTCCTAAAGTAGTGCATACATGATCCATTACAAGTACTGAACTTATAGTTTTACCTATATATAAATATATTTTCTATTAATAACACTAATTATAAATTTAACATTGCAGTATTTTATAAATTATTTTTTTCTAATAAATTTATTATTTTTTATAGCTTGTGTTACACACAACACTGAGTTTTAACAAACTAAAATATAATAATTATAACATTATTTAAACTTTCCCATTTTATTTATCTATTTTAATTGTAATTAGTATTTGGAATAACATAAATTTTAAAAATATTTATAATTGTTTTATTTAAAAAACCTATTAAAAAATACTAAATATACAGTAAAACCTTTATATGGTTGGAAAATTCCATTTTCCCAAAAAAATCATTGATATTTATTTGTAAATAGTAAAATAATTTTCCAATTCTAAAAAATTTACTAAAAATAAAATAAAAATCAGTTTTTAAATCTACAATTCAATTTTATATTTGATTTAATTCTTTATAATTTTATATAATGATTAATTTTTTGATGAATTATAAAACAATAATGATTTTTATTAAAATATGCCTTTTCATTTGAAGAATTTTTAAGATAAATGTTATTTTAAAATGGTTTTATAAATAAAATTACTCCAACTATTTATTTATTACTACAATTTTTATAATTGAAATAAATTTAATATTGAATTTTTTTTAATAAAATTGTTTCTTTGTTAAACTATTTTTTCATCACGTCTGTGAGTTTAATTTTAAATTAAAATATACCTCTTATATGAGTTGAATTTGAATAAATGGATTTCGTATTTGGAATTATAATAATTTATATTATATAATAAGGTGAAATTATTGATTTTCGTAATGAATTGTGGAAACTATAAAAAATAATTATCGTGTTTCAGGATAAAATGGGTTTACTCAGGGATAAACTAAAATGATAAGGGCTAACATAACCTAGAAACCTGAAAATATCATATTATATTGAAATATATAGTCTTTGTAGCATCTAATGGTTTATAATGATCCTTGTTTAAGCCTTTTTCATTAGAAAAACAAGGGTGTAACTTTATGTTTTCAAAAATTCCAAGTGTGTCTTCTCCCCCACTTATAAAAGGCCTCCCCTTGTCCTCTCCACTCCAAACCTAATATTACTTTTATTTTTTCAAATAATTAAGAAAATAAAATACTTAAATCCCTCACCACATATTATGGGCCTTATTTTTATTATTAAATCCTCTTAAGAGGGCTTTAGGGATAATCATAATGATGTTATCTGAAGAAGAGGTAAAATTATTAAACATGTGTTTTTATTTTATATATTCTACAAAAATTTTAAAATATTCATAAAATATGATGATATAATAACACTATTATCTTTAAACTACTAAAAATTAATTTATTAATTGTATAATATATATCCATATCCACTTCCATTAAATGGGAAATGAAATGGTCGATCGCGTTCATGGTGGACAATTGCCTTTGGGACCGATGTAATTTTTTTCCATCACCACCTTTCACAGATAGAGATAATGATAGATTTAATGTTTATATATGATACTTTTTAAATTATAATACTTATCTAATTATAATATAACAAATACCTTATTATATTCCATTATTTTTTAAAATGATAATATCGCTCGTGCGCAAGTGTGGACTACCGCCTCCATGAAGCGATGTGATATGTTTTTCACTTTATTTTGACGTTGATGGTAATGAGGATATATTATCTAAATAAATATGATATATATAATATGAAAATTATTCTTTAAAGGTGAATTTATATTTCCCACTCTATCGTTTCATCCTTTTAGTAAATGGATACAACATTCATTTGCACGTTCAACCAACCATCTCTATGAACGGTGTAAATCATTTACAATATCTAACATTTATGGATTAAACATTATACTTATATAATGAATATATATTAAATTTATAACATTTTTTACAAACTATATATTATCTATCCATGAAATATTTATGTGGAGTGAAACTACCAAACCAAATCAATTGTGAAAAATGAAGTAATTAATACCCAAAACATGATTCTCACAGGGAATCATCAATGAACTGGTGAAAAATAGTAATAAATAAATCATATATTGTGTTATATATATTATTATGGTTCTATAATTTATTTGTAATAAAACTATATTTATTAAACAGTATTTTTGAACATGTTTAAATAAATTCGAGACATAAGTTATGGGATTTTTAGTATCTCTGTTAATTTGAGGAGACATATACAATATTCACTACTCGTTTATTTTTTATGGTGTGAATAATACACATTTTAAATTTTATATCATTAATATACTTATATTAATGATATTTAATGTTTAATTTAATATTATTATATAATGGGTCTTGTGATTCAATATTTACTGAAATAGTAAGGTTTTTATGATGGAATCTCATTGTTTATCTGGATTGTTTATGATTATTATTCCAATGATGAAATTTTATGTTATATATCTCAATTAATTGATATATTTTATTATCCTATGGTTATATCACAGGAAAAATGTTTTCTTCCATTTTCCTCCATTTATATATGCAATAGTCTAAAAATTCTTTTAAGGAAAATTTATTTTATTTCTCTCTTAGAAAGAAAATACCTTTTAATCCATGTCTGGGTTTTGTAAAAAATGATTTCAAATTTTTTTTTAATAATCTATAATGATTTTTTAAATTCAAATTGATACATTTTTTAATATTTAAAAAATTATTTCAATGTAATATTTTTTTCATTTTCAAAACAATGTACTTTTGACATTAACTAAAAATATGAATGGAATATTTGTATTAATGTGTACGACATGAACAATATTTTTTCAATTATGAACTCTCAATGATTTAAATGTTCCCTTATAAAATCCAATGTATTTTTTAATGAAAATTATTTCCAAAATTTTAGGTGAAATTATATTTTTTAAAAGGTTATTTTAAATGTGTAAATATTTTTGTTCTCTTGAAATGTTTCATGTGGTCTTTCAAACTCATTTTCCATGTAAGATGAAATACATTGACATTATTTTTTCTTACTGAGGACACAATTCCATGATAACATCCTTATTCTGTATTTATATGTTTTATTATTATAATGAAAATATTTTTATTAAACTCATAATTTTTTCTATAGGTTATGCTTTGATGAAATGATGAAATTTTTGTGAATCCCATTTATTTTAAATGGGTAATGGAGTGATGAAATGTTTATAGAATCCCGTCATTTTCATGGGTTCTAATTAATGAATGTTTGTTTATATTCTATTAGAAATATGTATATTTTCAAGTTTGTGATGGGGTTATGTAATAACAAAGGATGGTGGTAAAGTTAAAATAATGGAAATTGGTCACATTATAACCAAGGATGAGTGGGACCTATATCTCCATCCAATGAATTTTTTAATCAGGGATAACTCTTAAGATAAATAATTTATTTGGGACCTTGATTTCATGTTCACAATTTTAGATGTAGACCTGGCATTAATGATCATAAGGTTATATGCGGCCCTGATTTCATGTCCTTAACATAATAAGTGAACATGTATTTATCTTTACATGTTCACAACATTATTATATTTATTGTATGACTAAAATATATCACTTATGATAATTTTTTAATCTTATGGATCCTATTCATTGAATCCTTTAGGATTCCAGGCTCTTGCATTTCCATGAATTTTTCCATGACTCGATTTCATGATATATGATATGAAGGTTCTATTTCCATATGTTATTTTAATGTCCTCATACTCTTATGTTTATGTTATTTTTATATATCTCATATTTACCCTTACTGATCATTTGAACTCACCCTTTATTATTTTTCATTTCCCGAGGTTATGAAAAAGGTATTAAGTTGGGTATTTCAATGAATTTTACTATGTGGGATGATATTTATGGGAGATATTTAATATCTTTCATGAAATAATAAAATTATATATCTATTATTCAAAAAATAAATATTTATTGTCCTTAATAAGCTATTTGTGAAATCTATTGAATATTAATCTAAAAAAATGTAATATTTAGGTATGAAAATCGTAGTCTATTACATATGGTATTAGATAAATGGTTAATTTATCCTCTTTAACTAGGATGAGAAAAAATTGTTGATAATACATAGGATATTCTTAAGAGCATGAGAAAATCCTATGTTTTGGTAAAGAACAGTGTGTGGTTTTCTAAGAAACTATATCTTGGTTTGGACACTACATGTTGATGTGGTTCTGGAACAGTTGTACCTAGGTGTAATACCCTAAAAAATTATTCATTTATATTGACATTATCATCACCTAGTTAATGATAATGAGCCTTTATATGCACCTAATTTGATAATACTATGGTATATTAATATTTTAATTCACATTTCCTTTATGAACTATTATGAATTATTTCAATATATGATAATCATGGATGACCTTGGTTAAACATAAATTATCATAGATTTAAAATTATGTGTTAATATTTTTACATTAGATTAATTATTTTCATAATATCATGATTGATTAATCTGGTTAATGATCTTTAATGGTAACGTAAACCATTTTAGTAGTAGTATGGGATAAAATATAGAATAATGAAGTTGGGGTGCTGGTAATATGATCAAATAGTGGAGTATATTATTTGGGATATATTATATAACTTTTATTATATCATGAAAACTATATAGTAATATTAATTATTTTTTATAAATGATTAGATGTTTAATTGACAGTTAAAATCCTTAATGGTATGATGATCATATCACAAGTCTATGATTTTTCTAATGTTTGTGTTTGTGATAATTTTATTTTTTAGAATATTTCCATTCATCCTAAAATTGAATATGATGTTATTTTAGGAATGGATTATATTTATCAACATAAATTCCACATCAATTTATAAGGAGGAGAAACCACATTTAAAATTCAAAAACTATAGATGTTCGTCTATCAGTGTGATGATAAATATGAACTTTTGATATAAAACACATCAATTTTACCTGTTTTTATTCCAATTGAGAAGGGTAATTTATCTCATATTTTTGGGAATAAACACAGAAACTCTGATATGTCTATTTTTTGGAAATTTATTTACGTTTCTCAGAAATCATTCAAGTATTCCCATAAACCATGAAGTTTATTTTTCTATAGAACTCATACCTGGTGCCACAAAAATTTCAATGACTTCCTATAAAATACCCCAATTTAGTTGCATGAATTAAATAAGGGACTACCGAAGAACCCTAAAATGGATTCTTTCGAACTAGTGTGTCACCTTGTGGTTTACTAGTTCTACTTGTAATGAATAAAGAGAGAATTATGTGACTCTATATTGATTACTATGAACTGAACAAGATCAAAATCGGTAACATGTATCATATTCCCCGTATTTATGACTTTTTTGATCGACTACATAGAGATCAATAATTTTATAATATTTTAGTTCAATATAGTATCAATAATTGAGGTTAAAGATAGAGGATATATTGAAGATGGAGTTTTGTATAAAGTGTTTACATTGTGAGTGTATAGTTATTCTATTTTCTCTTACTAATTCCCCCTCTATCTTTAAGGAACTAATTTAATTTATTTAGAAATTACCATGATCATTTTTTGTAGTATTCATATATGATATTATTATATATTCAAAGATAATGTAAGATGAGGGAAATCACTTAAGAATTTTCCTGAAGACCTTATGGAATGAGAAATTCTCTATGAAATTTAAAAAGTGTAATTTTTTCTACAAAAGCTTTCATTTTTGGGTAATAAAATCTTAATAGAGTGTGTATCAATGGATTCATCAAAGACATATGCTATTTCAACTTTCCATATACTGACCATGGTAAAAGTGATCTGATGTTTTGTTGATTTTTTTGGATATTATCTATTATTTGTGTAGAATTTATCATGAATGTCTAATCCACTAACCAATATATCTTGGAAAGGAGCCAAGATACTCTAGATATGTGATTCAAATAAAAATTCATGGAACTTAATATAATATTATTCATTAAAGTTGTGATTAAATTTTACTATAGTGAATAAGAGTTTGTAGTCAACATGTATATATACAAGAAGAGATTTAAATGTGTTCTCTTGTAGAACGCGTTATAACTTATGTATCACCACAATTTAAGGTAAATGAGAAAAATTCCGAACTCATGATTTTGAGTTAGATGTAGTAATTTTTTCATTAAATATTTGAAGGAATTGTCTTTATAGAGAAAATTGTGATACATATACTGATCAAAAAGGATTAAATTATATATTCACACAGAAGGAGTTGAACATTTTCTACAGAATATTGTTATAAATGATTATATATTTTAAATTATCAATAAATTATGACCATAGGAAAGAAAACAAGGTCGAATATTCTTTGAGTTGAAAGAAACATTCCATATTTTCCATGATGAGGATTAAAAGTTATTGAATATTTTTGTATTTTCAAAGGATGGATTTGAAAATCATGGAGGAAGCGGGAAAGGATTATACTTTTCAAATAAGTTTTTGAATATCTATTCATGAGATGATTAAACTGGAGTATATGGGTGATGTAGATATGAAAAATAAGGTTTTAAATGTTCCTATGTTTAACCTTGATTTTTATGAAATGATAAGGTTTAGAAACTATTTTTAGGTCTAATCAATATGATTTAAAAAAACTATTAGAGTAGACTCGTAGTTATTCATTATCTATTCATCATGGATATATGAAGATGTATAGATTTTTGAAGGAGTGTTTCTAGTGAGATGAATTGAAGATAAAAAACCATTAGTTATACCATAATGAAAATGTGAAAAAATCACCATGAAATTTGTATTTGGAAACCAAAAAAGTCTAAAGGGGGAAATGATATATGTATGGTATTCGATCTCTTCACTAATTCCACACACTTTATCGACATCCAAGAATATTTACCTTTAGATCATCTTATTTGGATATATATTAAGTGGTATGGTTTTATGGAGTACCACATTCCATTTTATCTAATCGAGATATGAAGTTTACCACAATGTTTTTGTGATGTTTTTATCAATCCCTGTATACTAATTTGAGTTTATAACTTCATATCATCATTAGAGAGATGGTCAGTCTGATAAAATAATTCAAATCCTAGAGGATATTCTATTATATTTTTAAATGAATTTAAATGGTGTGTATGATCAAAACCTTCCTCAAGTTGAGTTTTATTACAATAATATCTTTCACTCAAACATTCAGATGGCTCTTTGTGAATCCATTTATGGAAAGAATTATAAAACTAAAAGGTTTTGGAATGAAGATTTATAAATAATTATATGATTACTAGATCTATATTAATACATGGAAAATAATTTCTGATCCGTTAATCAACACCGGGGTGTTATATATTTAATAAAAAAAGTTATGATGATAATCACTAATGTGACCTAAAATTAGAAGTTATTGAAAAGGTGTTTCTACTCATTTTTCTTTAGAATAAGGATACACTATTTTTAAAGAATGGGAAACTGAACCCTAGGACTATCTATACCATTTAAATTCATGATCACATTTACATCGTATCTTATCATTTGGTGCTTCCACCAAACCTCTCGCAAGATCTTGATGTGTTCCATGTTTCACTCTCGAAGAAGTACATACCAGATCCATCACATGTACTAAAACATGGGTCATTATGCTTGGTAATTATATTTCTTATTTGGAATAAACTATTTAGACTCTATATAATAAAGATAAAATTATATTAAATATGTCGACTTACATGGTAAATGTTTTGTTGGGAAACCAAATATTTGAAGAAGAAACATGGGTACATAAGGATATGATGAAGTGGGAGTATCCTTTATTTTTAAAAAGAGTGATGAATTTCAAGTGTCAAATTAATTTTAAGGGGGTATAATGCATCACACACATATTTTATGTAATATTTTCTCAATTAAATTTAATTTCTTCGGAATCTTGTGTTACATGTAATAACGTGTTTCAACGAACCACAATGTAGTATTTATATTATTATATAAATTTGACTATTATAACAAAGTAATTATTTTCTGTGGTATGAATATGATTTTTTTGGAAAATTAATTATAATATTATTATATTATGAGAAATTATTATTATTAAGGTGTTTTTAGTGAAGATTTTATATGCTTCCAAAATTCATAATTGTAATAAAATATTTTTATTTCTTTTTAAAAACAAATGATAAAACTAATTTGTTACAATTTATAAAAAATTTATTTAAAAAAATAATTTTAATTTTTCAAATATTAATTACAAAATTATCTTTAAGTGACTTTCTGATAACTTTATGTAAATATTAATTTTTTATGAAGAGTTGAAAAATACTGATTGATTTTAAATATATTTCTTTTTAAATTATTTACAAGATCCATTTTATTATGAGATGGTTTTAAAAGTAAAATAACTCCAATAATATATTTATTAACCCAATTTAGGTCATTATAATAATGGTTATTTTTATTTTTTATATAAAATGTTTTTACACTTTTCAATGTTTTTCATTGGAAAATTGTTTTTCGTTGCATCTGGAGGTCTAATTTTCAAATATATTATGCCCATTATATGAATTGAATTTTTAAAATTATATTCCATATTAATAATATGAACAATTTTCATTTTATAATATTTTAAACTTAATTTTTAGTCAATATTATTTTTTTAAATAGTAAAACATCAACTACCACTATTTGGAGTATAACAGGTTTACCGAGGGCTAAAATAAAAATATATGTATTAAAGTAAAATATAAAGTTGTCAAATTACTATTTTATGACTATATTTAGACAATTTCACATATAATGTTCAATAATTATCAATTTTTTTTACCCTTTTCCATGTGAAAAATATGCGTATTACTTTTTTTTAAAAAATTCAAAGTCTGTCCTTTCCTCCCGCTATAAAAGATGATCCTCTCTCATCTCCAATTCACACTTAATAATTCCTTTATTTTAACAAATAACATCCCAAATATATTACTTAATTCTATCCCAACATCCTATAAGACTTATTTTAACTAGGAAACCTTCCAATTCAGAATATATGTATAAAATTAAAGAGGTTCTCTGCAGAAGAGGTAAAATGCTTAAACTTTTATTCTTGTTTTATTTCTTCTCGAACATCCTTAAAATCATATTAAACTTATATTATATAATAAAAAAAATATATAACATATGTTTTTATGTTTTTATGTTAATTTAATAACCTATATCCATCTCATATTCTATCAAATGGGAAATAAAACTGTTGATTTTGTGTTTGGCATACTACCATCTCATGAACTGATGTAATTATTTTCCATTGTTAGCTCATATAGACATAAATAATGATTAATTTATTTTTAATATATTATATTTATGGAATTATTATTATTATATAATTAAAATATCACATATACCTTCTAACATTCCAATCATTTGGAATATGATAATGTCATTTGTGCGTACGTGTGGACTACCACCTCCACGAAGCGATGTGATTTGTTTTTCAATTGATTTTTTAATGGATGATTATAAAGAATGATGAAATTAATATAGATGATGTGTATGATATTGAAAATATTTTTTAATTTTAATTAATATTTAGCATTCTTTCATTTCTTCCATTAAGGAAATGGAAACCACTTCATGCACCCATACTATCTACTATCTCCATGAAAGGTTTAATTTGTTTTCTAAATCTATATTTTATGGATTTCTATAAATAAATATTGATGAATAAAAATGATATTAAAATCATTTTTAAAATTATTTATATTACGTAACCATTTTCAAATTATGTATACCAATACTACAAAACAAAAAACATTCATGAAAAATGAAATAATTATTACATGAAATGTGATTTTAACCATGAATTTTTAATAAAAAAGTGAAAAATAGATCTATATTAATCATATATGGTATGTTGTATAAGATTATGATTCTTTAATATATGTATATTAATCCTATAAATATTATATAGTAGGTTTGAAAATGTGAAAAGGAATTCGAGCCTTATGGTATGAGATTTCCAATTTCTTTTTTAATTCTTGGAGACATCTATCATATTCACCACGTGTTTCTGTAGTTGGGTCTTTACAATAAATCATTGAAAATTTATATCTTGAATATAATTATTTTCATGATATTTTATGTTTCATTGTATTTTATACATTAGTGGGGCATAAAATTCAAATGTTAATAAAGTGGAATGATTTTTATGATAGAATCTCATTGTTTATTAGGATTCTTTATTATTATGCTTATAATGATGAAATATTATGATCTATATCTAGATACATTCTTGTATTTTATTACCCTCTGGTTATTTCATTACAATACATTTCTTCAATTTATTTTCCTAGTATTATCCACACAATTGTAAAAAATAATGTATTTTAAGGAAAACAGATTTTATTTCTCTTTTCAGTTGAAAATCCAATCATTGATATCAAAAAATATTTTAAATAGTGTTATTAGTATTATATAAAAAATTAATAATGTAATTTTAACCCATTATGTAATTTTTTTTAAAAAAATTAAAGGAATATTCTTTTCATTTTCCAAAAAAGGTACATTTTACTTTTACCAAATATATGAAAGAAATATTTGTTTTTGATGTGTATGGAAGTAATTGTATTTCCTTTTAAGCATGAACCCATAATTTTTTAATGATTAGATTATATTTTTCCAGGAAAATTTTCAATAGTAATTATTTTTATAATTTTATATGAAATTATAGTTTTTACAATTTTATATTCAAAGTTGAAGTGTTATTTTTCACAAGAAATGTCACAAGTAATCTTTAAAAAAAATTTCTATCTAAGATGAAATAATTTTATGTTACTTATGATTTAATTGGGATATAGTTAGATTATAAAATCCTAATTATTTCACTATATGGTTTGTGACTATGTTTACAGGATTTTAATGAAATTCATTCATTTTTCATGGGTTATTCTATGATAAAATGATGTGATGTTTATGAAACCTATTTATTTTCCATTGGTAATGTTATAAAGAAATGTTTATATAACCGATTTATTTTCATGGGTTCTAGTATGATTAATGTTTTATGATCATTTTTTTCGCATATGTATGGTTTCCATTATATGACAGTTGTTATATTATAACCAGTGATGGTGGTGATGTTAAAACCAGAGAAGAAGGTTGCGTAATACCCAAGACAGTCGTCATGTTATAACTAAGGATGGGTGGGACTTATATCTCCCACTAATTAATTGGGTAATTATTTATAACTCATGATAAAATATGTTATGTGTGATTCAGATACCATGTTTAGAAAGTAATGCGTAGACATGGATTTCAAGTCTATAAGGTTATGCAGGGATATGTTTTCATTTCCCTAACATATTGAGTGAACCTATTTCTATTAATTCATGTTAAAAAATTATATATTATTATTGGTATGAAAAAATCTATTTATTATTCCAACTATAAATTCTTATAGATCATTTTAATTTATTATGTTATGATTTGTGTCTTATGAACTTCCATGATTTATTCCATGAATCATGTTTTTGATCTATGATATACAAGGTTTGGTTTTCAAATGTAATTTTCATGCTTTAATACCCTTATACTCATGTTATGCTAGAATCTCCCATGCTTACACTTAATAAGAATAATATCATACACTTTCTTATGTTTCCCTACCTTCAGTTTTGAAGAATTTCCTTAAGTAGGGTATGTAGAGATGTACTATGTGAGAAGATTTTTATGGGAGATTTTGATATTCATTCATGAAATAAAAATATTACCCATCTAGTCACCAAAGACACAAAATCTTTATGGTCCTTCAATATATACTAGGTAAATTTATTGGATATTCATCTAAAAATGTTATATTTATGTATGGATATACTGCTACATTTTAATAAATATTGGATTGTACGAATTAAGGTTTATGTTTCAAGGTTAATCACCTAGTTAATGTTCTCTAGAAGAATTAAAAATTCTAAGAATCTACTTGGGAACATGAGGATGTGTTTAAATAGAGATATCTTCATTTATTTATATCATAGTTATGGTATTTCAATTATGAAATTCATTTGGGGTGTAGAATGTAAAACCATTATATTTTATGATATATTTCTCTTCAAATAAATTTAATTTCTCAGTATCTTGCAATACACACATCCCCAATTCTAAATGAACCATAATATAGTATACCGTTATACAACAACCTTTAAATTTATAGAGTGAATAGTAATAAACCATTTTTTAAAAAATATATATAAATACACTGGATAAATAAATTTTTTTGAAAAATATGTACCTAATTTTTGTTAAAATCGTTATATGTTATAAAAATACAATTTTCCTCAAAATTGGCTATATTACTATTTGTGAGAAATAATATAGTTAATTTCTGAATCATTTTGAAAAATGTATTAGAAAAAATAAACATCATTTTTGTAATAATCATGTAAAAATTATATTAGAGTAAATTTTTGATAATTTTCTTAAAAGGTCATTTTTCATTAAATAGTTGAAATACAAATTTATATTGAAAGCTATATTTTGATCCAGAAAATTTAAAAAAATAAATTTTAAAAAAATATGTTTAAATATATAATTAGTTAATTTATATTAATAATAATCCATATATAGTCTTTAGAATCAATTTTATGTTTTATTATAGTATAAAAAATTTTATTCTTAAGAAAATATATTTTCTAAAAAATCATTTTCATCACATTTTGTGAGTTTAATTTTAAAATAAATATATTAAATTATTTGAATTAAATTTTATAAAATAGATTAAATAATTTTAATCAACATAATTAATATTAGTTAATATGTTCAAAATAATTTTTGGTCTCAATCTATAGTAAAATCAATAAAAATATGTTACCATTGTTGAAGATAAAATAGTTTTACCAAGCATTAAACCAATATATTAGGATAAAATTTACAATTAAACATGTATACATCCTATTATTGTTCGTATTTCAACCTCATTTTATCCCCTATATAAATATTAAGAGATTTGGAATGATTTTATGTCATGAACCTTCCAAAAGGGGCCTAATCCTGGACTCCCCATGACCGCCTCCAATAGAGCAAGGGCTGGAGAATAGCATGAATAGGCATATCACTGATATGGGAGGACTTATAATAACTACATATACAAACACACACAATTACAAGACTATATACTATTGAAATATAAAAAAACATAATCAAATGAGCATGCATACATCTAAATCCCACCACCAAAGTGTGAAAGGAAATAAAGGAAATTAAACTCAACCAAATATTATCCCACCAAAAAGATTCTTAAAAAACAAGTCCAACATGAAATATAAGTATTGGGGACTGCTATCAATGATTTTGGAAGAGACCTCGGTCTATCTGGTCTCATGCAACACCGTCTACTCCTAATTCATTAAGGACATTGTCGAAATGTTGATCGTCTGCACAAGATAGAACACATGTGGGAAAATCTCATAAAGGGGTGTGTATAACAATAATCAGTAGGACACTCTGAACCCAAAAAGCATAAAAAGAGAAATATTGTCATCTCTACATAGGTATATTTATACATCACATATAACAAGAATATCCAGATGTACTCAACAATGACATGTAGTCTAATGGAAGGTCAAAACTGTAGTAAACCGGCCATGGATTCTAGCTAGAAGATTACAAAAGACACTTTTCCAAGGAAAAACACAGTTGATTCTGATATCACTATTGATTTATGTCTAAGGGGTAGTTGATGATAGTTCTAATTATGAGAAATTACACATAGATGGTCTGAATATAATAAGATACATATATGAGGATCACTTCTAAGGCCATGGGGTGATACCAAAAACATAATTTGGATTAACCCACTAAGTAGTTGATCAGTTCACACATATTTTTGATCACAATGATACCAAGAAATCCTGTTAAATAACAAATATTAATAGAGGATCTCAATATGGTCCTCTCAGAGGGATTCCAATGACTTTATCCAAGAAGTCCTACTAAAGCGATCATAGTACTAAGAGTGGGAGATTACTGCATACCAACCCTAGGGGAAAGGATAAGGGGAATAAACCATAATTAAACATGTCCAAGATACTAAGGTCAAGGGATCTAATACATGTTTAATAAAGTACATAGCTTGTAGTATGGGTCGCACACCGTGTCCCTTGACCATGGGTCTTACCCATGTAAACGACTTGTGTCTCTTACCCAAGTAAATGTATAAGTACAAAGCATGTAGGTTGCTTTGTTAGTCTACCCATTTTCCAATACATGGCTTCATACTATGTACATGTTCATGTTTACCGGTATATGACATAGCCTATATACCCGATATAGATCATGTCTGTGTGGGGGAGTACATGGTGTGTATTCTGTCCATATAGTCCACCTTATGTCTGTGTACATCAGAGGTTCATGCCAAGTCATTGGGAATGTTTCACACACTTGATGATAGGTCCACGTGTTGTGCGATCTATAACTCTGATCCAAAACCCTAGACTCCACAAAAGACGCCCCACATAGGACGAAGATTTGGTTTACATGTTGTGTGACACGGGATTTTCCATAATCACAGATCCTCGGTCCCTGTGTCTTCTTCACTACTCCTTCCTCTGATCCGGTCTCACCTATCCTAAAAATCATGAATCATGCCCCAATGAATATAACCATAACTGATAAATAACTTTTGGTACATTGATCTAGTCAAAATATGATTATTTATTATTCTTTATTACTTGCTGAAGAACACTAATATCAGGTATTTTGATCATATGATTCACTACTATCTCTTTCATTAGACCACTATCTTTTTTTATTGATCATAGATCTATTATTTCAGATCATTTAACCATTAAATATGTTTGAAACAATTGATTGATTACGATATGTCAAACCCCAGGCCAAACGATGAACTCTCGTGGTGAATGAAGAACCGACGAAGAAAATAATAAGATAAAATGAGAGGAACAAACCTCGATGTATGTTTGGGTTGATCATGATCCATTTAAATGATAATAATAATGAATAAATCATAAAATAATATTAATAATCCCAAAATCACCCTCCAATAATCTAATCCCATAGATACACATGATCCATAGATCAATCCATTAGTTGATTGATCCGTGTTTATCATAGAAACAAATAATGGAGAAAAGAACAAATCAAACAACCACCCTACCTCAATTTGGATCAATCAATGATGAAGAATGAAGTTGTTTCAAGTTCATTGGTGATATCCTTCAATCTTGTCTTACACCGTTAATAAATCTCTGATGTGGTCATCGTCTGCCAATGGTATCTCATCCAATGTATTCAATGGATCTCTCCAATTCATAGTGTTATACAGGTAACCCTATTAATATTACATAAGCATATATTTAAAGGGAGAAGTTAGTTTTGTACATCATTAAAAAAATAATTAAATTTATTTAATTGTTTTATCCAATTTATTCCCACGATACCTTTTCCACAAAAAACCATCGTTGACTAAGGTTATATCACGCATTTGGTAAACCTCACATTATGAACTCAATGGTGCCCTTAAATTTTTGATATGGGAACCTATTTAAAATTTATTGTATATTTTTTGAAAACATTCATGCACCTTCTATTTGATATATTTAATATATTTTAAAAAATTATTCCAAGCACACCAATACATGGAATCACACACTGTCTGAGCTATTGGTCATGAAAATAATTTATATAATATCCAATAAAAATACACATAAAATTCATTGAATTTTATTCTCCGCACATTGGGGAATTATATCGCTAAAAATTAAAAAAGGGCTACTCAAAAATATGTAGCTACGAAGCATGAATCTGATTCTATCACTCCCATGTTTTCTCATAATGATTCCTATTCTTCCTCATGAAATGCACTAAAGGAATCAACCACCCATAGATGATCCTCTCCTATAAATCCTTGTTTATATTGGGTACTCGGAATAGGTGTCTCCAACCATGATGTCTTGATCGCCCTAGTCGATAACGTGGGATGGGTCATTCATATACCTCCTCAACTGTTTCACATGGAATATTTCATGTACCATATCTAACTGTAGAGGTAGAGCTAAGTGGTACACCACCTCGAAAACACTATACTGTATTAGGAAAGGTCCAATGGACCTCGAAGATAGCTAGTAACCCTGGAGAAATCTCTCTAATCCTTCTCACGGTGAAACCCATAGGAACACATGGCCACCTTCCATGAACAATAGAGGTGATATTTATCTCTCAGTATAAGATATCTGACAGCTCTGTGCAGTCCTTGTCTACTCATGGATGATCTTTACATTCTATATAGTTCCTCACACCAACTTTAGACCCATGAGTACTGACTCTCATAGGTCAGTCCAGCAATGTGTTGACCTACAGAATCACTTGTACAAAGCCTAGAATAGGGCTATACGATGTTGAAATGTTAATTGTTATTGTATTAAAACTTCAATAGTGTTAGGTGATCCTTAAAACTATGACCAATGTACAACACAAAAACTCCTATCATGTCTCCTAGAACCTAAATTGTTCACTAAGTCGGGCAGATAGTTTGGGAGTGAAATGTTGTTCTCTAGTTTAATTAAGTACCAAATGCCTTCTATAATCCATTCCACAACCTGGATGTGAAATAAGTGTCTTGGATAGAAATTATTGTCAATGGAACTCCATGGATTCAATATATCCCTTGAATGTAGAAGTTTCCAGAGCCCTCTACTAATCTATATTCTGGGATTGCTATGATGTGGGCGGACATTGTGAGGGATTCTATGATCACCTATATGGAATAATGTCCCCTAGAATTATATGGTAACCACAACATTAATTTCATGGATATCTCATCCCTCATTCTCTCTATAAACTCAATAGTTTGAGAAAATCCTAAGGGAACTTGGTGTTCCACCTTCACTTATCAACAAGTAAGGTATCGAGAGACAAATTATGAAACACTCTTCTTCATCCCTGGAATCCAAAACTAACCCTTGAAGTCCTGGTAAATCTCTTACATAGTTTGATAAACTGCCAAAGGAGGCATATGAAGTGCTCTTTGAACCTCCTCCTATTAAATCACTAGTACCATCTTCTATCCTCTGAAATGAACTACATATAGCCCACCATTAGAAAATCCATCAAGAGCATGTCCTGTATATATCTAAGTGTGTAGGGTCTCATAGTTGGAATTATCTAGTTATTCCTCCCTAGATCATTGTAAGATAGGATGGGTAAAAACCATTGGCTAGAGGTAGGAATTTTCATCTCTATCCATAATGGATAATTGTAATGAGACCAACTTATTTGACACCTCATTAATCAACTATGAAAAAGATCTCATACTGAGAGAATCTACTACAACATTCCCATTCCCATTATTATAGATAATTTTGAAGTCATAATCCTATAAGAACTCAATAAATCACATATGTATAATGTTTAGATCCTTCTATGTGAAGATGTACTTGAGAATGTTTTTATATGAGTATACGATAAACTACTCATCCATCAAGTAGTGCCACCACATCTTTAGTTCGAAGACTACAGCTGCTAACATAAGATTTTGGGACATTTAGTTCTTATCTTGTTGTTTGAAATGGAATGAACAGTAGGAAATATTTCTTTCCCTCTATATTAAAACACAACCAATTCTAGTTCTTTATTCATTGTAAAACGCTACAGACATGACACCCTCCTCTAGAAATCTAAGGATTATAGAGCTCATCAAACTCTTCCTAAATTGAGAAAAACATTGGTTAAAACCTCTCTATCCACAAGAATGGTTGACCATATCAAGTAAATACCATCTTGGGTGATGATATTATATAGAAATTTGGAATCAATAGTCAGTATTAGCCTAGAAAAACAAGGAAGCTCTGCACCTCTATCAAGATTTTCGGTGTCTCTCAATCAAACAATGCATCAAATTTGGATGGGTATACTACCACCCCATCTTCTTAGATAACGTGCCCCATAATGTGGAATACATGGATCTAGAACTAGAACTTAGTGATATTTTATTAATGATCGTTCTCTTAGAGTACATCTAGAATTATCCTCATGTTCCTTGAATGATCCTTCTAGGAAACAGAGTACACAATGTTTTCAACAATGAATACTGCCACAAACTGGTCTAAGAAGGGTTTCATGATCTAGTTCATGAGTCACATGAACATTGTTGGGGAGTTCTTCATGACAATCAAAATCACTATTTACTCATAGTGACTAGAGTGACATATTCATGTTGTCTTGGATATATTATTATCTCATACTCATATTTGGTGATATCCTAACATAAGGTCAACCTTCAACAACAATGGTTCCCCTATCAACTGATCAAAGATTTCATCAATCTTCTGTGGTGGATACTTAATCTTTACGGTCACTTGGTTAAATTTTTGATAGTCCACAATAACCTCAGTCTCTAATCTTCCTTATTTGAAAACAAAACTAGGGATGTCAAGGGTGAAACGCTAGGTCTAACAAAGACCTTCTTCTATAAGTTATCCAAACTGACCCTAAGCTCGTAAATCTTTGAAAGATTCATTTTATATGATGGCATGGATATCGGTGTCATATCATAATGTAGATCATCGTAGAAGTCTATCATTTAGGGGGGAGGTTAACCTGGAACATCCTCAGGGAAGATATCATCTTACTCTACCACCGCTATAGGAATTTGGGGAGTCATAACATCCAGTGCACCAAGGGTTATGATATCCAACTAATGAGTAATCGAAATAACACTCCTACAAAAGAGTCCATCCTATGCATCCTTGGACTATTTTCAATGAAAATGGAAAACATTGTTCTGTTATTGTAGGTACACCACATATGTTTCCTAAAACAGTCAATATAGGGATGAACTATAGATAACCATTCTATAACATGAATTACTTAAATGGTCCATGATGCTTCTACCAAGAGATTATAATAGAAACACTCAACTCTATGAGTTTGTTCATATTGTCGAAACCAGTGTGTGATCACTGAGTCTCCTCCAGTAGAAGTCTCAAAGTTTAATGGAAATCCCAAGGTCTCAACCAGAATCTTTATGTCTAGTACATGGTATGTGGTAAGAAAATAATGGCTAAAATTTATATCTATCAGTGTTGTATCTATGGATTAAAAGACATAGATCTTACTCCAAATCATTCCCGGAGCTAGTAGCTCAAAAGATTCAATCACCTCCAGCAGTCCCCACCCCTATCTCCCATCTCTTTGAGCCTGGAATGAACCACTTGGGGGTGGTGGTTATAACATGTCAAATCATTGACCACCAGCTTCATTTATCCCATCCCTTCTTCCACATCCTCTAACCTTTGAACATTAGTTTTCATACTACTTACTTAGCATTAGAAGCCCATTTTTGGTCACTAGGTCTATTGTATAGCGGGTCAGACAATATTGGGTTAGATTTCACATTCGGTCACGTGAGTAGAACTGCCTATCTCTTGGAAGACTGGACCCACACTGTGGACACTAAACCACACACCCCCTGATGAAGGATCTCCTTCTGAAATGTTTTTCAAATCTAGGCCCCTGATTCTGCTATTGGATCCCTATTATCAAGGTATCTTATTCTGATTTCCCATTTCCAACGACCACAGTTTGTATCTACTCATATAAGAAACTCTCTACCACCCATTCTCTCTCTATCACACCATCGTAGGATGGATTTCCCATAGGGATAAAACTGGATCAGATGTCTCTTCACAGACATCCCCAGAATGTCCATGCCTTGAAAAACTGATTATGAACCAGATCCATAGAGTTTCTACTAGGGTTGGTAAAACTCAATGAATATGCATCTACTATCATTATACCTTACTGGAGCTTCAGAATCTCCTGGTTATGTATATTCCTCAGCGTAGCTGGTGATAACTCATCTTTATCGAGGAACTGGAACTCTATCCATGAAATAGTTTCCTCATCAAAATAATTGGTCACCAAACCAAATAATCTCCCTACTTATACATGAATAAGTCTTTCTTCCAGAACATATGATCTTTTGGTGTCGCTATTAGGTGGATATCTCAAGTCACCACATCAAGCTAGTCCTTAGCCGCATGTGGGTCGGTCTCTCTTCATATCCTAAGGGGACATTTCTGTTGAATCTCGTGAAGCATTATCATCATTCACACATCATTTTCTAGTAATAAAGGTTCCATGTTCTCCTCAATGGGTGGTGGTATATAAGGGACACCACCTTTTGGTAACACCTTGGGAACCAGTCCATGTATTGACACCTCATCACTGTCGAGATCATCATTGTGATGATGCGAAATCATAACAATCATATTTCATGGAGGCATCCTAAAAGTGAAGAAGAGTTACCATTGGAAATGAGTATATCTAGAGAGATAACTCAATAAGGACAAAGAAGCCACAACCCATTCATATATTATTCATGTACCATTATATTTCCTAAAACTAGTGTTCTCATGTTATGAGTCCAAAAGCAAGTGATCAGAGTCCTTGTGTATAGATACACGAGTCATTATACAAACACTGGATTACCTATACTAAAATATGAACTAAAATCAATTAACACAATTTCCCCAATCACATATAATAGACTTTTTGTCTTAAGGTTGAATGGAGTCCTCTCATACCACTCAATCACAACCCATCCCACTGGGGATTGTGTCTCGTGACCCCATGGGCACCTATAATAGGCCAGTGGCAGGTGACAAGCTCAAAGTAGGCATATCACTAACATGGGATGTCTTAGACTATGTATCTTTACACACGCACACATCTCCAAGCTTATACAATTCGAAAATGTAGAAACAACTAAATTAACCATGCATGAATCCATCAAAATACCATAAACAGAGTATTAAAAGATATAAAGGAAAGTAAATAGGGCCAAATACAATCCCACCAAAAAGTGGCTCAAAACACAAGTCCCACATAAAACATAATTATTGTGGACTACTGTAAATGCCATAGGAACACACCATGGTCTATCCTATCTCACTAAGCATTTTCTGGTCCTGGTTCATCGAGAATTTTATCAAAAGGTCGATTATCTGCACAAGACATGATACATTTTGGAAAAGGCCTTGATGTTTTGAGTATAAAAATACTCAATAAGAGACAAAAAATATACAACAAATGAAATATATTAATCTCTACATTGGTATATATCTATAACACATATAATAATAATATCTAGAGATAATCAATATTGATACATAGTCTAAATGTAAGTCACAACTCTAGTGCAGCATCCTTGGATTCCAGCTTGAAGATTCCACAAATAACTCACTTTGGAGAACACACTCTTGAGTATGATAGTAATAATAACGTCCATCCAAGAGGTAATGATCACGAGGTCTCATCATGAAAAAGTACATGATTTTTTTTGAAGAGAATACAATACTTAAATGAGGATAACTAGCAAGGACATTGTTTGATACTAATAACTCATACTAGATTAACCCGACATGTAGAGGATCTACTCCCAGGTAGTGTTGGTCATTATTATAAAATGAACCCCACCAAGGGAATGAATATGTACAGATGATCTCACTCTGAGCCTCTCAGAGGGATTCCAACAACTATATCCAAGAAATCATGATGAATGGATCGTTGTCCTAGGTGTAGGAGATGGTTATATATCAACCCTCGGGGAAAGGATAAGGGAAAATGCACCCTAATAAATGTTTTACAATATATGGAGGAAAAGGGCTCGGAGCCTTGTCTAATAAATTATATGACATGTAGGAGGGGTCACACATTGTGTCCCTTGACCCAATGTCTTTCTTGTGTGAATACATTGTCTCACGTTCCCATGTTAGTGTGGAAGTACAAGACATATAGGTTCCTTATGTAGTCTTCATGTGTTCCAATACATATATTCATCCCATGTACATGTGTTTATGTACCAGTACACGACTTATCACATTTAACTAGTTTAGGTCGTGTCCATGTGGGGGAGTAAACTGCATTTAAGCTATCTGTGTAGTCCACCCCATGTATGTGTTTCTCTAAGATACTCACTGAGTCACCTTGGATGTGTCACACACAGTTTGACAGGGTTAAATTTTTTGTGATCTGTAACTTTTACCTGAAACCCTATATGCCACAAAGGGGGCCCACCAGGCATGTATATCCAATTTACATAAAATGTAACAAATTTTTTTCCTGAATTTCATATCCACAATCCATGCTTTTTATTTACTTTTTTGTCCTTTGATCCTATCACACCTCACCCAAAAAACCTGAAATAAGTCACCAAAGAATCTAACCATCACTAATCAACATCTTTCGAGCCTTCAATCCACTTGAAAAAGGGAATATTCATCATTCTTCATTACAATCCTATGAACAAGAATACATGGTATATGTGCTATCTGATTCATTATCACCTCTATCATCACACCAACATCATATCATGTCGATCCTAGATATACTATAGGATATCTTTTCACCAATAAATGGGTATGATATTATCAATTGATAGGGATATGTCAAACCCTGGTCCAAAAAAAGAATGCCCATGGTGAACAAAGAACTAGGGGAGAAAATAAAAAGAACAAATGAGAAGAATGATTCTCATTAATTTTTTATATCATTCTAAAATCATTTTCATGATAATAACAACAAAGAAATCACAAAATTAAATTAATTATCCAGATATCACCCCACAATAAACATATCCTGCAAATTTGAACAATCCATAGATCAATCCATTGATTTATTGATCCATTTTCATCATAGGAATAAATAAAAGGGAAAGGAAATAAATAAAGAAATCACCCTACCTTGATTCATAATGATCATTTATGATGAATGCTGTTGTGACCCATTATTTGGTGAGATCCTTTGATCTTATCTCACATTGTTCATCGATCTTTTATCTAGTCATCATCCACAAAGGAGATCTCTTATAACTAATCCAATGGATCTTAGTAATTTATAGGGTCATGTGAAAATATCTATGTATTTTCCATAAGAACATATTTAAATAGGTATGTTGAGCTACTACATCATTTTAAAAAATAATGTAATTTATTTAATTAATTTATCCATTTTATGTCTGTGATGAATTTTCTATAGACAGCCAATTCCAACCATATTTAATTCATTCCTATGGTAAAACAAATGTTTTGGACTCAAAAGGGACCTCTTATTTTTAATTTTGGATCCTATATATTTGTTATTCCACATTTTCAATAAAACATCATGAACATGTTATTTAATATTTTAATATATTTCAATCATTTATTCTGGGAACCCCAGGCCTCAGAATCACACATCGTATCAATGTTTGGTTTTGGAAATAATCAATATAATATCAAAAAATAATACACAAAAAATATGAGACCATAAAATTTCCTTGATTATGACATTATAATAATTTATACTTTTGATAAATTTCATGTGTTTCCCCTCCCCCACTTACAAAAGGATGCCCCACCTTTCCCTTATTTGAACAAATTTTATCATTATATCTTGATAAAACCTACCCAATGAAATTATTAACTTCTCTATACATGATGTTGAGTTTGTTTTCTCCTTAAAATACAATTATAACGGTTTTTTAGAAATCGTCTAATGGAGGCCTACTAAAGAAGAGATAATCATACAACCCAAACTCTTTTAAATTATTTCTTATTCTACCTTATCTAAATTAGTAGTATTAATTATAAAATATTAACTATAGTATCATAAAAATACAAAAAATTTATTATAATTATGGAAATACCATTATTATCTATGTTTTACATCAAATGGGAAGTGTAAGTACTGTCTATGCATACATGTGGACTACAACCTACATGTAGCGATACTATTGATTTTCTATCAGTATCATTCATCGATGGGTATTATAATGGTTTTAATGTTTATAAAAGATATTTATGACATATTTATTCTCTGATAATTATAATATCATGTATAACTTTTTAAATTCAAATCAATTGGAAAATGATAGTGTCACTCGTGCATACATATGGACAACCACCTTCACAAAGTGAGGTGATTCATTTTTCATTTTTACATTACATGGATATTATTAAGAATAAATTTAACGTATATATATTTAATTTATGATATAATAATTTTTACTTATGGATAAAATTGTAACACCCTGAGCTTATATGATACGCTTCTCATTCAATAATGCAATAGCTTGCATTGTACGCAACTTCGTGTTCTAACACACCGCAACTAATCAAAGTAGCTGTTATGAATAGTAATATCCACTTTTTGAAATTATATAAATTTTATATTTCAAAATGGACTTATTTTTGTATTCATAATATCGAAATTATCCTATGTTGAGTTTTTTGTAAATTTCTGAGAACTTTCAATTTTTTATGAACAGTGAAAAATACTTAAAAACAACTTTTTTAATCAAAATAATTTATAGTGATACATTATACTATTTAGTGGTTATAAAGTATAATTAGAATCTATTTTTACCATTTTATCCAATGGTGGTCATTATAATTAATTTAACATTGAAATTGGACATAAACAATTGCCAATCTTTTGATATAAATTGTTTCTTAAAAACACGCTATTTGTTGTGACAGTGGGAATTAATTATAAAATTTATTAATGCAACATATATTTTTGTAATTTTGTAAAATAGACATCATTTTTGAATTCGGAATATCAATTATGGCTTAGGGTGAAATTTTGGCATTGTTCTGAAAAACTTCAAATTTTGATGAATAGTGAAACCACTAAGTGGTAGTTAAATAACTGATTTTTCGTTTAAATGAAATATTACCACATCTGTGATTTGATTTTCAAAAACCCGACATACATGGTTGTCATTAAGAAGTAAAATGTGGTTCAATGAGATTAAAATAATTTTTGGTGAATAGTAACTTTTATGTTCTTAATCGCGATTAGTGGTAATTAGGGTAGTTTAAGGTAAAAATAATGCTTTAATAATATGAAATGATGTAGACACATGTCCTAACCATATTGGATGTGTCATGGCCGACCAAGACAAGCCATGGGTCAACTTGGGGACCCCATTGAGCCACTTTGGTTGGAAAATGACATAAATAACTTTTTATTTAATGTTAAAGTAAAAATGACACAAACATGAGTTATTTTACGAAAACAATGTTTATATGGGGTTATACAAGTCAGATTTTTGACTATAAGTATTCATTGGAAACCTAAAAATATTTCCTACATCATAGTATTTTTTTTTAAATTTTTAGACATTAAATAAATTAAATTATTTATGACATCATGATGATGCAGTGATGACCTCATTATTTAACGATTTTAATAAAATAAAAATATAATGTAAAATACAAGGCTTACACTTTTCCAAAGACTATTGTATGGGTATATTTCGAACCCTTATCACCTTAGCCACGAATTATATAAGTGTGGGACCTTTAGAATCCGAAAATCGTTGTATAATAATGTAAATTTTACTTACTTTCCAAGAGTGCCCCTCCTCTACTCTTATAAAAGGCCCCCACCTCTACCACCTCATTCACACTTTCAAGCCACTTAGCTCGGCCAAACTCTGCCCAAATACTCTCCCAACTTCCCCCCTTACCCCTAGAAGCCTCACTTTGGGCATAACACTTTCCACAGAAGCTTTTGGATCAAATCAAAAAGAGTTACCCGATTTTGAGGTAATGTCTTCTCTTATGTTATTTTGTTTTATTTTTCTTATCCGAACCCCTAAACTCTTTTTATTGCTTTCTTTTGTATCAAAACCAGTATCCTCAATATACTAGTATGTTGTTATAATGAGTATTAGAGCTACACTTACACACACCTACATCTAATGGTTAAAGAACATACAGTTTCTGTTGATGGCGAATTTCTGCCTCACGAAACGATGATTGTTCAACACTCATAAAACACCTTCAAAGGTGGCCATTAAGATGTAACTCTATTTATAAATGATATATAATATGTTTATATTTTACTTGAGGTTCTTTATTTTTCATTTATGGCATACCTTTATTGTTTCCATTATGGGTAAACATGATATTTTCATTTTAGGAAGTGCGGACTACCGCCCCCTCAAAGTGATGTGAATCGTTAATGCCATATGTGGAATGTATAAAGGATGAAGTAAATGATATTATATATTATATTATACTGGAATTATATTATACATTTATATCATTATGATTTCATTCCATTAAATACGAAATAAAAATGAAAGTAGCGTTAATGCGTACGTACGGCTTACCGTCTCCAGGAAAGGTGCATTTCATTTCTTACCTCTAAATGTTAGGTAATATTATGAAGGAATGTATATAATGGATATATATGATATATATGACATCTAAATCATGAATATAATTCTGGGGATAATGGATATTCTACCACATAAACAACTTGTAATTATAAGAAGTTAATTGTTGACTCAAGTACCAAAGATCAACAAAACGACCGTTATTAACTTAAATAATTACATAATGTTCATAACATTGTAATAAGTGATATAAACGGAATAATGAACTTGAAAAAGGTTCTTAAGAATATAGATATTAACTCTGGTTTATTATTCAGGAGATCAAAGAACGGTCGAGTGAATTCGGACACGAGGTAAGGGAACTTCTTAACCCAATTTCTATTCTTTGGGTTAATCTCATAATTTCAAATTATGTCATGATATTATTATGTCCTATCTTGTATTTTTACATTATTTATGTGTACTTATAGTGAATACACATAATAGACCTACTTTATAAAAAAAATGATCTTTTTAAGGACTTTATCTCAATCCCCTTCCATTGAGGCATATTTGGTTTTATACACAACTTTCTTTTATATGGTGTATAATCCCCTTTGACTTTTACGTTTATTCAAAAGGAATCTTTTTTATATGAAGTGTTTTTCTAAACGACAAAAGGGAATGTTTTTATTTCCGTACTTATGTGGCTACAATGACTTCTCCGCCGCCGTGACCATTATTTGAGTTTCGGCTTCCTCTACAAGCCATCATTTTTTTAATGAAAAATAAATACACAGTTTTAACATTCTTTTATTTTGGTATTGAAAATGGTCTTGAAAGTGTTTTTATTACATCAATGTGTTGTATTGATATCTAGTGATTGAAATGTGGAAATTTTATGTTTCCTTTATGCATGTTTTATGTGATACGATTATGTTATGGTTTATGATATGTTTAAACCTATTCATATGAGGAATGTATTGGACTTAATAAGTGACGGGTGGAGCCCGCTATAGCTCCTTGATGCATCGGTAGGTCTCATGAGACAACTAGATGTGGAATTGGCCGAGGCCCTTTCCCAATTTGATTTATGGTTTTGGCCGAGGCCTTAATCATTTTAGAGGTCTTGGCCGAGGCCTTGACAAAATGTTTCAGAATGTCTGGAATTATACATTACCTCATTATGAAAGTGGTTATTGATATTGCATGTGATTATTCGACCAATAGAATATCCATGTGAAGAAGTGAATAGAATTATCTCATTTTAATTTTGCCATATTATGTTGATGTTCAAGTTTAAAAGGATTTTGTTTTAGTTATACATTTCCTTAAATTTTTATGTTTATTTATGAAAGCTTTCGCAATATTTTTATCCTTACTGAGCATCTGAGCTCACCCCTTTCAATGTTTTAATATTTTCCAGGATGTGAAGAAGTATTTTATGAATGACCTGCAGGGATAGTCAGAAGTGGATATGAGTGTGGACTATAAAGACATTGTTATTAGTTTTTCACTTTATGATGTAATGTAACATTTATGAATGTATCTAGTGTTTCCAAGGCTACTAAACTAATCGTTCTTTCGAGACTTGATCTTTTGTGATCATGCCAATGTTACGAAGTAATGAACCGACTCTGGGTAGCTGGGTTCGGGGCGTTACAGTTGGTATCAGAGGCAGTTTAGTACTAACCTTGGAAGCTAGATTTAGATAAACTCTGATTAGAGCACATAGACCAAAGATAGACTTTGAGGATTAGTATAGAAGAGCTTCCAAGAATTTTGTTATTATAAAGATGTTGTGAGTTTTCCGAGAAATACGTCCCTGTCTGGATACGAGCAGGTAGAGGCGGCTCTGGCACAGATGTACCTAGGGGTAAAACCCGAAAACACCGCTTTGAGATAGACTCAAACGGGAACTGGTGCACCACAACGGGCCTTACTGCACTCTTGGTTACGACACTCCCGGGGGATTTGCTTAGGATAATTCTCATTTTCTTTACAAACCATTATGTAGGGTTTATGAGTATATACTTCCTCAAAGAAAACATTTTTTATGATTATGGATTATATCCATAAATAGTTCAATTTATTATATGTGTTTTCAAGTTTTTTATTATGTATTTCGATTCATAAACTATCCTAGTTTATGGCATTGTATAGAAATGGTGCCCAGTAGAAGGAATGTGAACTCCATCAATACGTATGATCCAAAGAGTAAGAAGGATCATATCTTTCATGGTATTAAGCTAACATTTAGAGGGGAAATATTTTCCAATGTGTTATCAACATATGAAGAAATAGTATCATGTGTTAATAAGATAAGTAGAGTATTCTCTAAGTCTTATGGATTTGAAGGGATGAAAGAGAAGAAAAGTATGGAAGAGGGAATGATGGATAAAGGGAAGAGGGAAAAGAAGAATTTTCCAATATGTGATAACTGTGGGAAGAAACACCTTGGAATTTTCTTGAAGGGAATGGGAGTTTATTATAAGTATGGAGAAAAATGACACCAAGTGTGTGACTGGAAGGGTAAGAAAAAGGTTTCAAATGTACAATGCTTCATCTGCAAGGAGTGGGGACACTACGCAAACCAATGTTCAAATCATCAGAGTATGCCCCAAATTATGTTATTGGATAATAATCAAGTTATGATACAACCACAGATGAGGAGGAATGATTAGAGTTCTTATGTTGTTATTAAATAATTTTGTAATTTGAGTGTTGTATCAATGATGTACTGGTTATAATAATTATGGAGCATATAAGGATTTTACTGCAGTACTATTTCATCTAGGACTTGAGATAATGTGGAACCAAGAAAAGTTACTCCACAGTAGGTTAAATTTTTGGAAAATATATGGTTGAGAGAAAGATAAACCATAATATGGTTCAGATACTAAGATAGTGATATTGGAATAAGACATGATTGATTCGGATAAATTATGTTGGATATTCTTAACATCCTTGAAACTGATTAATGATTTGTATACATTTTTGGATAGAAGGAGTATATCTAGTTTTCTATAAGGAATAAGGGATCATGAATATAATCAATAAGGATTTATGGTAATTCAGTTTGTTGTTGTGTTTTAAAAGAAAACATGATGAAGGTGTTCACATGTTGTTACGCAGAAAAAAAATAGAGCTTCATTATGTTTACCTTCCTCATAAAATATGGACTGTGAGTTGGACAGAAGTATTTTGGATAACTATAAAGGTTGGAATGGATTATATTTTACATTGGATACTATTGTTAAGGTTATTTTTGGATATTTATAAAAAGGACAACATGCAGACCGAGCGACAACCCATCGCATCAGACAAAGCTGTGGGAATCGAACCCACAACCATAGTGCGATTGGGATTTATCACCTACAACTGGACTACGTGAAGCCCCTGGTTATTACAAAATAGTTTTTCTAATCTAAATGGTATGTGTTAATATTTGTAACCTTATAAAATTAGGATAAATAGAATATTTTTGAGTTCTATTACCTTTTAAAGTGAAAGATGGGTTTTTGGTAAAAATTTATTAAAGAATGAAAGTCTACATGACAAGTATGTATATTCCCTTACGTTCATCGTAAATCACCTAAATAAATTATTTAACTTTATAAAAAGGTTACTTAAAACAAAAACATTTCCGGTTAACTTTTCCAACTGGGGATTCAATGACCTTTTACCCAATCACAAGTTTGTGATTTTCTTATTGTTAACTTTCTCCTAATCTAGTTTTCTACAACTCTACATCATACCTTGATGGTTTGTTTTTCTTCCATATCCATATTTTCATAGAATCCTAGTATGGGCTATCTCGGGTGACCTTTGTACTTATCTTTCATTCTTTTAAAGTTATATTTTTATTAACCTTATTTCCGATGTGGGTTTTCAACAAAGGTATTTTCTATTTTCAATCTTTTATTTTCCAAGAAAAATTTCAAATTGCGAGGACCCAATTTATTGAAGGAGGGGAGAATGTAACACCCCGAGCTTCTATGATACGCTTCTCATTCAATAATGCAATAGCTTGCATTGTACGCAACTTCGAGTTCTAACACACCGCAACTAATCAAAGTAGCCGTTATGAATAGTAATACCCACTTTTTGAAATTATATATATTTTATATTTCAAAATGGACTTCATTTTTGTATTTGGAATATCGAAATTATCCTATGTTGAGTTTTTTGTAATTTTCTGAGAACTTTCAATTTATTATGAATAGTGAAAAATACTTAAAAACAACTTTTTTAATCAAAATAATTTATAGTGATAAATTATACTATTTAGTGGTTTTAAAGTATAATTCGAATATATTTTTACCATTTTATACAATGGTGGTCATTATAATTAATTTAACATTGAAATTCGACATAAACAATTGCCAATATTTTGATATAAATTGTTTCTTAAAAACACGCTATTTGTTGTGACATCGGTAATTAATTATAAAATTAATTAATGCAACATATATGTTTGGAATTTTGTAAAATAGACATCATTTTTTAATTCGGAATATCAATTATATCTTAGGGTGAAATTTTGGCATTGCTCTGAAAAACATCAATTTTTGATGAATAGTGAAACCACTAAGTGGTAGTTAAATAACTGATTTTTCGTTTAAATGAAAGATTACCACTTCTGTGATTTGATTTTCAAAAATCCGACATACATGGTTGTCATTAAGAAGTAAAATGTGGTTCAATGAGATTAAAATAATTTTTTGTGAACAGTAACTTTTAAGTTCTTAATCGCGATTAGTGGTAATTAGGGTAGTTTATGGTAAAAATAATGCTTTAATAAAATGAAATGACCTTGAAACATGTCCTAACCTTATTGGATGTGTCATGGACGACCAAGAAAAGAAATGGGGAAACTTGGGGACCCCATGGAGCCACTTTGGTTGGGAAATGACATAAATAACTTTTTATTTAATGTAAAAGTAAAAATGACACAATCATGAGTTATTTTATGAAAACAATGCTTATATGGGGTTATACAAGTCAGATTTTTGACTATAAATATTCATTGGATAGATAAAAAGATTTCCTACATCATAGTATTTTTTTATAATTTTTAGACATTAAATAAATTAAATTATTTATGACATCATGATGATGTAGTGATGACCTCATTATTTAACGATTTTAATAAAATAAAAATATAATGTAAAAGAAAAGGATTACACTTGTCCAAAGACTATTGGATGGGTATATTTAGAACCCTTATCACCTTAGACTCTAATTATATAAGTTTGGGACCTTTAGAATCCGAACAGAATTGTATAATAATGTAAAATTTACTTACTTTCCAAGAGTGCCCCTCCTCTCCTCTTATAAAAGGCCCCCACCTCTACCACCTCATTCACAGTTTCAAACCATTTGGCTCGGCCAACCTCTGCCAACATACTCTCCCGAATTCCACCCTTAATCCTAGAAGCCTCACATTGAGCAGAACTCTTCCCAAAGAAGCCTTTGGCTAAAATCAAAAAGAGTTACCCGATTTTGAGGTAATGTCTTCTCTTATGTTATTTTGTTTTATTTTGCTTATCCAAACCCCTAAACTATTTTTATTCCTTTATTTTGTAACAAAACCAGTATAATAAATATACTAGGATTTTTTTATAATGAGTATTCGAGCTACACTTACACACACCTACATCTAATGGTTAAAGAACATACGGTTTCTGTGGATGGCGAATTTCTGCCTCACGAAACGATGATTGTTCAACACTCATAAAACACCTTCAAAGGTGGCCATTAAGAGGTAACTATATTTATAAATGATATATAATATGTTTTTGTTTTACTTAAGGTTATTTATTTTTCATTTATGGCATACCTTTATTGTTTCCATTATGGGTATACGCGATATTTTCATTTTAGGAAGTGCGGACTACCGCCCTCTCAAAGTGATGTGAATCGTTAATGCCATATGTGGAATGTATAAAGGATGGAGTAAATGATATTATATATGATATTATAATGGAATTATATTATAAATTTATATCATTATTATTTCATTACATTAAATACGAAATAGAAATGAAAGTAGCGTTCATGCATACGTACGGCTTACCGTCTCCATGAACGGTGCATTTCATTTCTAACCTCTAAATGTTACGTAATATTATGAATGAATTTATATAATGGATATATATGATATATATGACATCTAAATCATGAAAATAATTATGGAGATAATGGATATTCTACCACATAAACAACTTGTAATTATAAGAATTTTATTGTTGACTCAAGTACCAAAGATCGACAAAACGACCGTTATTAACTTAAATAATTACATAATGTTCATAACATTGTAATAAATGATATAAACGGAATAATGAACTTGAAAAAGGTTCTTAAGCATGTAGATATTAACTCTAGTTTATTATTCAGGAGATCAAAGAACGGTCGAGTGAATTCAGACACGAGGTAAGGGAACTTCTTAACCCAATTTCTATTCATTGGGTTAATCTCCTACTTTCAAATTATTTCATGATATTATTATGTCCTATCTTGTATTTTTACTTTATTTATGTGTACGTATAGTGAATACACATAATAGACCTACTTTATATAAAAAATTATCTTTTTAAGGACTTCGTCTCAATCCCCTTTCATTGAGGAATATTTGGTTTTATACACAACTTTCTTTTATACGGTGTATAAACCCCTTTGACTTTTACGTTTATTCAAAAGGAATATTTTTTATACGAAGCGTTTTGCTAAACGACAAAAGGGAACGTTTTTATTTCCATACTTATGTGGCGACAACGACTTCTCTTCCGCCATGACCATTATTTGAGTTTCGGCTTCCTCTACAAGTTATCATTTTTTTAATGAAAAATAAATACAATGTTTTAACTTTCTTTTATTTTAGTATTGAAAATGGTTTTGAAAGCATTTTTATTATATCAATGTGTTTTATTGATATCTTGTGATTGAAATGTGGAAATGTTATGTTTCCTTTATACATGTTTTATGGTATACGATTATGTTATGGTTTATGATATGTTTAAACCTATTCATATGAGGAATGTATTAGGCTTAATAAGTGATGGGTGGAGCCCGTTATAGCTCCTCGATGCATCGGTAGGTCTCAGGAGACAACTAGACGTGGAATTGGCCGAGGCCCTTTCCCAATTTGATTTATGGTTTTGGTCGAGGCCTTAATCATTTTATACTTCTTGGCCGAGGCCTTGACAAAATGTTTCAGAATGTCTGGCATTATACATTCCCTCGTTATGAAAGTTGTTATTGATATTGCATGTGATTATTCGACCAGTAGAATATCCATGTGAAGAAGTGAATTGAATTATCTCATTTCAATTTTGCCATATTATGTTTATGTTCATGTTTAAAAGGATTTTGTTTTAGTTATACATTGCCTTAAATTTTTATGTTTATTTATGAAAGCTTCTGCAATATTGTTATCCTTACTGAGCATCTGAGCTCACCACTTTCAATGTTTTAATATTTTACAGGATGTGAAGAAGTATTTTATGAATGACCTGCAGGGATAGTCAGAAGTGGATATGAGTGTGGACTATGAAGACTTTGTTATTAGTTTTTTCACTTTATGATGTAATGTAACATTTATGAATGTATCTAGTGTTTCCAAGGCTACTAAACTAATCGGTCTTTCGAGACTTGATCTTTTGTGATCATGCCAATGTTATGAAGTAATGCACCGACTCTGGGTAGCTGGGGTTGGGGTGTTACAGTTGGTATCAGAGGCAGTTTAGTACTAACCTTGGAAGATAGATTTAGATAAACTCTGATTAGAGCACATAGACCAAGATAGACTTTGAGGATTAGTATAGAAGAGCTTCCTAGAATTTTGGTATTATAAAGATGTTGTGAGTTTTCCGAGCAATACATCCCTGTCTGGATATGAGAAGGTAGAGGCGGATCTGGCACAGATGTACCTAGGGGTAAAACCCGAAAACACCGCTTTGAGCTAGACTCAAACGAGAACTGGTGCACGACAATGGGCCTTGTTGCAATCTTGGTTACGACACTCCTGGGAGATTTGCTTAGGATAAATCTAATTTTCTTTACAATCCATTATGTAGGGTTTATGAGTATATACATCCTCAAAGAAAACATTTTTTATGATTATGGATTATATCCATAAATAGTTCAATTTATTATAAGTGTTTTCAAGTTTGTTATTATGTATTTCGATTCATAAACTAACCTAGTTTATGGCATTGTATGGCGCCCAGTAGAAGGAATGTGAACTCCATCAATACATATGATTCAAAGAGTAAGAAGGATCATATCTTTCATGGTATTAAGCCAACATTTAGAGGGGAAATATTCTCCCATGTGTTATCAACATATGAAGAAATAGTATCATGTGTTAACAAGATAAGTAGAGAATTCTCTGAGTCTTATGGATTTGAAGGGATGAAAGAGAAGAAAAGGATGGAAGAGAGAATGATGGATAAAGGGACGAGGGAAAAGAATAATTTTCCAATATGGGATAACTGTGGGAAGAAACACCTTGGAATTTGCCTGAAGGGAATGAGAGTTTGTTATAAGTGTGGAGAAAAAGGACACCAAGTGCGTGACTGCAAGGGTAAGATAAAGGGTTCAAATGTACAATGCTTCATCTGCAAGGAGTGGGGACACTATGCAAACCAATGTTCAAATCATCAGAGTATGCCCCAAATGATGTTATTGGATAATAATCAAGTTATGATACTACCACAGATGAGGAGGAATGATTAGAGTTATTATGCTGTTATTAAAGAATTTTGTAATTTGAGTGTTGTATCAATGATGTACTGGTTATAATAATTATGGAGCATATAAGGATTGTACTACAGTACTATTTCATCTAGGACTTGAGATTGTGTGGAACCAAGAAAAGTGACTCCACAGTAGGTTAAATTTTTGGAAAATATATGGTTGAGAGAAAGATAAACCATAATATGGTTCTGATACCGAGATAGTGATTTTGGAATAAGACATGATTGATTTGGATAAATTATGTTCGATATTCTTAACATCCTTGAAACTGATTAATGATTTGTATACATTTTTGGATAGAAGGAGTATATCTAGTTTTCTATAAGGAATAAGGGATAATGAATGTAATCAATAAGGATTTATGGTAATTCATTATGTTGCAGTGTTTTAAAAGAATGCATGATGAAGGTGTTCACATGTTGTTACGCAGAAAAAAAGGGAGCTTCATTATGTTTAACTTCCTCATAAAATATGGATTGTGAGTTGGACAGAAGTATTTTGGATAACTATAAAGGTTGGAATGAATTATATTTTAGATTGGATACTATTGTTCAGGTTATTTTTGGATATTTATAAAAAGGACATCACGCAGACCGAGTGACAACCCATCGCGTCAGACAAAGCTGTAGGAATCGAACCCACAACCATAGCGCGATTGGGATTAATCACCTACCACTGCACTACGTGAAGTCCCTGGTTATTACAAAATAGTTTTTATAATCTAAATGGTATGTGTTAATATTTGGAACCTTATATAATTATGGTAAATATAATATTTTTTAGTTCTATTACCTTTTAAAGTGAAAGATGGGTTTTTGGTAAACATTTATTAAAGAATGAAAGTCTACATGACAAGTAAGTATATTCCCTTACGTTCTTAGTAAATCTCCTAAATAAATTCTTTAACATTATAATAGTTAACTTAAAACAAAAACATTGTCGGTTAACTTTTCCAACTAGGGATTCAATGACCGTATAACCAATCACAAGTTTGTGATTTTCTTATTGTTAACTTTCTCCTAATCTAGTTTTCTACAACTCTCCATCAGACCTTGATGGTTTGTTTTTCTTCCATATCCATATTTTCATAGAATCCTAGTATGGGCTATCTCAGGTGACCATTGTACTTATCTTTCATTCTTTTAATGTTATATTTTTATTAACCTTATTTCCGATGTGGGTTTTCTACAAAGGTATTTTCTATTTTAAACCTTTTATTTTCCATCCAAAATTTCAAATTGCGAGGACGCAATTTATTGAAGGAGGGGAGAATGTAACACCCCCGAGCTTCTATGATATGCTTCTCATTCAATAATGCAATAGCTTGCATTGTACGCAACATCGAGTTCTAACACACCGCAACTAATCAAAGTAGCCGTTATGAATAGTAATACCCACTTTTTGAAATTATATAAATTTTATATTTCAAAATAGACTACATTTTTGTATTCGGAATATCGAAATAATCCTATGTTGAGTTTTTTGAAATTTTCTGAGAACTTTCAATTTATTATGAATAGTGAAAAATACTTAAAAACAAATTTTTAAATCAAAATAATTTATAGTGATAAATTATACTATTTAGTGGTTTTAAATTATAATTAGAATATATTTTTACCATTTTATCCAATGGTGGTCATTAGAATTTATTTAACATTGAAATTGGACATAAACAGTTGCCAATCTTTTGATATAAATTGTTTCATAAAAACACGCTATTTGTTGTGATGGTGGGAATTAATTATAAAATTAATTAATTCAACATATATGTTTGGAATTTTGTAAAATAGACATCATTTTCGAAATCAAAATATCAATTATAGCTTAGGGTGAAATTTTGGCATTGTTCTGAAAAACATCAATTTTTGATGAATAGTGAAACCACTAAGTGGTAGTTAAATAACTGATTTTTTGTTTAAATGAAATATTACCACTTCTGTGATTTGATTTTCAAAAATCCGACATACATGGTTGTCATTAATAAGTAAAATGTGGTTCAATAAGATTAAAATAATTTTTGGTGAATAGTAACTTTTAGGTTCTTAATCACGGTTAGTGGTAATTAGGGTAGTTTAAGGTAAAAATAATGCTTTAATAATATGAAATGACCTAGAAACATGTCCTAAAATTGTTGGATGTGTCATGGCCGACCAAGACAATCCATGGGTCAACTTGGGGACCCGATGGAGCCACTTTGGTTGGGAAATGACATAAATAACTTTTTATTTAATGTTAAAGTAAAAATGACACAAACATGAGTTATTTTATGAAAACAATGTTTATTTGGGGTTATACAAGTCAGATTTTTGACTATAAATATTAATTGGAAAGATAAAAAGATTTCCTACATCATATTATTTTTTTTTATAATTTTTAGACATTAAATAAATTAAATTATTTATGACATCATGATGATGCAGTGATGACCTCATTATTTAACGATTTTAATAAAATGAAAATATTATGTAAAATACAAGGCATACACTTGTCCAAAGACTATTTTATGGGTAGATTGCTAACCCTTATCACCTTTCCCTCGAATTATATAAGTGTAGGACCTTTAGAATCCGAAAATCATTGTATAATAATGTAAAATTTACTTACTTTCCAAGAGTGCCCCTCCTCTCCTCTTATAAAAGGCCCCCACCTCTACCACCTCATTCACACTTTCAAGCCAATTGGCTTGGAAAACCTCTGACCAAATACTCTCCCAACTTCCCCCCTTACTCCTAGAAGCCTCACTTTGGGATGAAATCTTCCCAAAGAAGCCTTTTTCTCAAATCAAAAAGAGTTACCCGAATTTGAGGTAATGTCTTCTCTTATGTTATTTTGTTTTATTTTTCTTATCCAAACCCCTAAACTCTTTTTATTCCATTCTTTTGTAACAACACCAGTATACTCAATATACTAGGATGTTGTTATAATGAGTATTCTATCTACACTTAAACACACCTACATATAATGGTTAAAGAACATACGGTTTCTGTGGATGGCAAATTTCTGCCTCACGAAACGATGATTGTTCAACACTCATAAAACACCTTCAAAGGTGTCCATTAAGATGTAACTCTATTTATAAATGATATATAATATGTTTATGTTTTAATTAAGGTTCTGTATTTTTCATTTATGGCATACCTTTATTGTTTCCATTATGGGTAAACGCGATATTTTCATTTTAGTAAGTGCGGACTACCGCCCCCTCAAAGTGATGTGAATCATTAATGCCATATGTGGAATGTATACAGGATGGAGTAATGATATTATATATGATATTATACTGGAATTATATTATAAATTTATATCATTATGATTTCATTCCATTAAATACGAAATAAAAATGAAAGTAGCGTTCATGCGTACGTACGGCTTACCGTCTCCATGAACGGTGCATTTCATTTCTTACCTCTAAATGTTACGTAATATTATGAATGAATGTATATAATGTATATATATGATATATATGACATCTAAATCATGAATATAATTCTGGAGATAATGGATATTCTACCACATAAACAACTTATAATTATAAGAAGTTTATTGTTGACTCAAGTACCAAAGATCGACAAAACGACCGTTATTAACTTAAATAATTACATAATGTTCATAACATTGTAATAAGTGATATAAACAGAATAATGAACTTGAAAAAGGTTCTTAAGAAGGTAGATATTAACTATAGTTTATTATTCAGGAGATCAAAGAACGGTCGAGTGAATTCGGACATGAGGTAAGGGAACTTCTTAACCCAATTTCTATTCTTTGGGTTAATCTCCTACCTTCAAATTATGTCATGATATTATTATGTCTTATCTTGTATTTTTATATTATTTATGTGTACTTATAGTGAATACACATAATAGACCTAATTTATAAACAAAAAACGATCTTTTTAAGGACATCGTCTCAATCCCCTTTCATTGAGGCATATTTGGTTTTATACAGAACTTTCTTTTATACGGTGTATAAACCCCTTTGACTTTTACGTTTATTCAAAAGGAATATTTTTTATATGAAGCGTTTTGCTAAACGAAAAAAGGGAATGTTTTTCTTTCCGTACTTATGTGGTGACAACGACTTCTCCGTCGCTGTGACCATTATTTGAGTTTCGGCTTCCTCTACAAGCCATCATTTTTTTAATGAAAAATAAATACAAAGTTTTATCATTCTTTTATTTTGGTATTGAAAATGGTTTTGAAAGCGTTTTTATTATATCAATTTGTTGTATTGATATCTTGTGATTGAAATGTGGAAATTTTATGTTTCCTTTATGCATGTTTTATGTGATATGATTATGTTATGGTTTATAATATGTTTAAACCTATTCATATGAGGAATGTATTGGACTTAATAAGTGACGGGTGGAGCCCGCTATAGCTCCTCGATGCATCGATAGGTCTCATGAGACAACTAGACGTGGAATTGGCTGAGGCCCTTTCCCAATTTGATTTATGGTTTTGGCCGAGGCCTTAATCATTTTAGACGTCTTGGCTGAGGCCTTGACAAAATGTTTCAGAATGTCTGGCATTATACATTCCCTCATTATGAAAGTGGCTATTGATATTGCATGTGATTATTCAACCAGTAGAATATCCATGTGAAGAAGTGAATGACATTATCTCATTTTACTTTTGCCATATTATATTGATGTTCAAGTTTAAAAGGCTTTTGTTTTAGTTATACATTGCCTTAAATTTTTATGTTTATTTATGAAAGCTTCCGCAATATTGTTATCCTTACTGAGCATCTGAGCTCACCCCTTTTAATGTTTTAATATTTTCTAGGATGTGAAGAAGTATTTTATGAATGACTTGCAGGGATAGTAAGAAGTGGATATGAGTGTGGACTATGAAGACATTGTTATTATTTTTTCACTTTATGATGTAATGTAACATTTATGAATGTATCTAGTGTTTCCAAGGCTACTAAACTAATCAGTCTTTCGAGACTTGATCTTTTTTGATCATGCCAATGTTACAAAGTAATGCACCGACTTTGGGTAGCTGGGGTTGGGGCTTTACAAAAATAATATTTATATTTATTTTAAAATTTTAAATTGAAAATGAAAATAGAATTCTTGTATACGTACAATTTTTCGTCTCCATGAAACGTGTAAATAATTTTTCTATGTATACCTATAGTGGATAACTATAAATAAATATAAATATATATATATTATTAATATATACCATAATTATATAATTATTAAAATTATTGAGATTATTAAACCACATTGAATGTACACAGACTTTAAATTCTACACCAGAACTACGATAAAAACAAAAGAGTTGACACCTTAAATTGATTATTTCAGAAAAAATTATTAATAAATTGGTGTTGAAATAGTGTAAGTTGATCATATATTATATTATAAGTTTTTAAATGATCTGGGTATATAATTATATCAAATTGAACTTAATTATGAAAATATTTGGATTTATTTTGATGAAATTTGAAGTCATTGTAAGGGATTTGTGTCTCACTTTTAATAAAGTGAGAAACATGCCATATTCACCACTTGTTTCCTTTCTGGGGTGTATAAACTACCCATGAATTTATTTTAGAATTATTTTACTGAAAATTATGAGGGTTTGTTTATCCAAATATTTTTATCTCCTTCATGAGGTTTCAATTCAAATAATACCCCAATGTTAATGGATTTATGTGACAATCTCATTGTTTATCAGGATTATTTGTGACATGTTTCTGATGATGAAATTTTATTACATGTCTCTCAATAATAAAATGATTTTATCTCATTGTTTTAGTTTTATAAATTTATTTTTTACTTAATTATATACTCTTTAATAATTGAAGATAACAACAGAGAGTTTGTATGTTAAAATGACTTTATTTGTCTCATCAGTCAAACATATTTTTTCTTCCATAACAATTATTTTGAAAATTGTTTTCCATAATGATTTTTATATTAATGTATGATATTTTAAATTCATTTTTTTATAATTATTTTATTTATTTACAAATTTTTTAAAATTAATCTTATTGATGTTTTATGAAAAAGGTTGTTTTGTATTTTTACCAAAAATGTGAAATGATTCTTTTATTTAACAAACACGACATGAAATTTTTTTTATCAAAATTAAGATAGATCAATGATTTAAATATTACATTAAAATATTTCATGGTTATATTCAAAAAAATCCATAATATATAGAAACTGTCTATATTTTAAATAATTTGATTGAAAATGAAAGATGTTTTTTCCTCAAGAAATATTCCGAAGACCATTTGAAGAAATTCATTGATGATAAAATCCTTTTGATGTTTCTTATTATTTATTGGGAATATGATTTAAAGATACCATACTTATTTTTTATTTGTATGTTTTAAGATTTTGAAGATTTTATTTTTATGAGAGCCATTGATTTTCCATGGTTTTTGTTGTGATTAAATTTTGAATGTTTATGAAGGTCATTTATTTTCCATAGGTTATGATATATAATGAATGATTTGTGATAATGTGGAACACAAGTGAATGGATTTTGATAATGTGATCGGTGGACATATAATTATATATCCCACTAATGAATTCGGTAAATATGGATATCTCTTGAGATAATAATGACTATAATGGAGAGTGAACTCGATTCAGTACGTGCCATTATCCACTATGACAGTCATGGGAGTGAACCCTAACTAAGGTATGACAGAATGGGGAATGAATCCAATTTATTAAGGGACTTTTTAAACTATGATAAGCTTAGGAGTGAACATTCACTAATGATATTATGGTATGTGGATTGAACCTAATCCACTATGATATCCTTGATAGTGATCCTTGACTAAGGAAATGATTTTCTATAGCCATTTGAATGACACAGACTTATATCTAATGAAAATGTAATTTTCTCAAGGATCATGTTATTTGATTAATTTATGATTAATTTCTTTAAAACTACCAAGATTTATTCCATGACTCAAGATTATGATATATGATATATTGGGTATGGTTTTAAAAAGATACGCTCATATTCACATGCCCTTATATTTATGTTATATTGAAGTGATGAATTATATCTCCCTTGTTTACCCTTAATAAAAATCCAACTGACCATTCCTTATGTTATCCTTACACAGGTCATGAAGAAAGTTTTTCTGTGTGATAATTCTAATAAGGGTTCTAGTTATAAATAACTTATTAGGATGTTATTTATATCCCTTATGAGAAATTTTTATATATATACATGTTTCCAATGATATTAAACATATAGGTTTCTAGCATGAAACCAAAATTTTATATATTTGAATATTAATCTTATATGATATCATATTACGTTTTAAATGTATGGGGATCTATAAATTGATATCCAATATATTACATAATTTAATATAGTATGATATTTCCCCAAAATAATCTTCTTTCACCCAAAAGGAATGAAAATATAACTCCATGTAACATAAAGAATCCATTATTACATGATGTTTTACAAGGCTAATAGTTTTTTACATTTTCCCGACCATTTTATGTTGGATTTTTAGATAATTTTGAAGAAAAATACATAACAAAATCATATAATACAAAGCAGATACTTCCACTCAATTTTAATTTTTTCACAAAAAATAAGACTGTTAAATTTAAACTATTGTTTCATTCAAAACATGTTCACTTTTTTAAAATGTAATCCCCACAGTAGAAATTTATACTTTTTCCTAGTTCTTACTCATTCCTAGGCCCTGTGAAAAAAAAAATCTCGAGATGAGAAAAAAAAAGTTTGGTATTGAAAGAAAATTAAATCTATAGATCGTTTGAAAATCATGAAATCTAATAAGATATTTTTTTCTTTTTAAAATAATAAACATTTATCTCAAATATTCATTTTCCTACACATGAAATAATATTAAATACCAAAAAATAACAAAAAACATATCATAATAAATATTATTATATTAACCATAATCATATGGGATTTTTATAAATAATTGATACTCGTGAAAATATTTTCATTAAAATATATACTATTTACCGTTAAACATGTAATAATATTTCCTTCAAAAATAAGCTCATTATCCTACCTAATGATATCAAAATATTTCCATGAAAAAATAATTTGAATAAATAGAAAAATAATATAGGTAACCTCATACATCATATTCATATCACTATCATTGTCAGTCTTATAAGCACTCTTTCAAATAGAATGACCTACTCTATTTATTCTAACATATTTCATTGAAGAACATAATCATTACCCGACTAATTTAAGAGATGTATTATATTTTAATTGACACGAACTATATCCAAGGACCATATCGTACATAAAAAACATATATTCATTAATTTAATTCATAAATTATCATAAATTATTCCATTTATCATATATAAAGAAACACTTTATGGCATCACATAAAAATAAGGATGAACATCTTTTTCATTGTGAAATCATTAAAAAATACCAATTAGAATAATAAATTGGATATAATTTTGAAAAACCATGAAAAATTAGATAAGAATATTATTAAATAATAATACTCATTGAGGGGTGAAATTATGTGCATGCCATATACATTATAAAGATTCGTTTATAGTTTTTTTTAGAAAAGTTAAAAAATAAACTCTTTGGAATATTATTTAAAATATTCTTTTAAGTCCATCATAATGAAAGTAAAACATGGTTTAAAATTAATTTTTAAAAAATTTGTTATTATATTAGTAACATACCTGAAACATTTTAATGAACACGGATATAGGGGAAAATATAATAAAAACATTAAAACTTTTAGTATAATGTTTTAGAGAAAAATATATTACCCTGAGTCAGACTCACTACGTACATACATTAAATATTTTAAAATAAACCTATATTCATTATTTAAATACATAATAACCTTTTCAGTTTTATTAACATATTATTATCCACTTTATTTAATATATTATCATTCCTTATGTAGTAACTACATCACTTAAGTTAATGTCGGTCATTTTGAGGATGTTTGGTTCATAATCTCAATACAACATTAGTATGTCGAAAATGGAAATTAGGGTAATTGTTAAATGATATATTGACTTTAAATAATAAAATAATTATCATTTTTAAACATTACATGATATTTTATAACCATCCCTATGAGGAAACTATAAAAAATAATCACATTGCTTCATAGAGGTGGTAGTCCACACGTACACACAAGTGACGTTATCATTTTCCAAAATATATATGGGTAAGAAGGAAAGTAATATTTTATGCTTCAAAAATCAAGAATATATACTAATAACCATATATTTCAATTAAATCTATTATAATATCCATCCTTGTGAGGTGGTTATGAATAATTAAATGAATCACATCTTAGATGTAGTAATCCCCATGTACAAATGAGCAATGTTTTCATTTCCCATAGGATGAAAAATTAGATAACAATGGGTTTTACCCTAATAATACAATTTAATTATATTAAATAATATTACGCTATTATTTCACCATTGGTAATGAATATATTAAGGTGGTTGAAGAATAAATACACATGAAACACACGGTAATGAATTATACCTCTTCTTTAAAAAAACATCTCTTAGATTACACCATAAACTTTATTAGGATGGAATTTTGGTTATTCAAGTACCCTTAATATTTGAGGAAAGATATTATAAATGGATTATTTAGGTATTTTTGAGATAAATCTCTCAATGTATGTGAATAATAGAAGACAGAGGGTTATCTTTAATAGTTTAGGGTAGTGACACTCTTGATATAATTCAATGTTTTAAAATAATATAATGTATTTTTCATTAGAAAGTGGCACTAAAACTATAAAATGTATAAAATAAGATGATAATAGTATAAATAATCTCATCCAATAACATTTAAGATGATATTTTAAGATCTTATCACTTATTTTTAACCTTAATTGAAATTTTTTACCTTTTATCATGGTGAAATCCTTTTACCATGGTTACTATTCATCATGACAGAAAAATGAAATTGAACTCATTAATAAATTTGAATATTATTGTTCAAAATATGAAATATATTTTTTCAATATATATATATATTTTTAATTTCTATGAGTAAAGTTTAACATAAGTAGTAAAAATATAGAAAAAACATTTTTTTTTGAAAAATGAGTATTAAAGAATAAAAATGAAATTATAAATAAATAAAGCACAATGTTGATTCATGGAGAATTATTTCAATAATTGTTCATGAAATTTTTAATTCAAAACTAATACAAAATATAACTATACATTTTAAATACATGAAAAGAAAAGACAATTTTTATAAAATTGATATTTTTCCCTATTCACCCTAAAATCGAAATTTTCATAAATACTCCAAAAATTCACCTTAAAATATATTCTAGATGATGATATATAAAATGAAGACCCGTTTATAAAATTTTTTAAATTAATATTTAAATAAAAGTATATAATACATATAAAATGCTTTAGTTAAAATAAAACAATTCATTTTTCAATTGAAAAATTTCTTAAAATTATTATAGAGTATATGCATCTATTAAATATGACCATGAATATTAATAATATAAAAAAATAATTTATTGTAATCATTTAATAGGTTTTCATTGGATATATATTTATTTGTTATATATATTGACTCCCACTAGTTTAGAATAGTTACGCTTGGATTATATCGGTAGCCTCTGGTCTTCAATGATCCTCATTAAGGGATTCTTGAACAAGATATTCCTTATAACCTGGGTTGTATCAGAGTCAATTATATGTTTTTATTTCTCAACAGAGGTCTTAAAATATCACTATATAATCTACTCAAAAAACATTCATTTAATTTTTATAGTCTCTAAATATTTAAAATATGCAACTTCTGAATTTGGTCAACTTTTAATAGTGTCCTAACATCCAAACCATAAAAATGCAACATAAAGTTTTCATTTCATAAAAAATTTCAGTCCAATAATTTGGTTGAATTAATTTTCATTTCCAAAAAATTTATATTCTTATCAATTTATTCGAATTATTTAATGGTATAAAACATATAAATGTTTCTTCTAAACACTGACATTTATTTATCATATAGTTTCATTTCTAATAGAAGAATCTTGTTGTATTTAGAACCTATAATTATAGTCTCCTAAAATATTTGTGCCAATGTATCTTAAAAACGTATTTTTCTATCCTCTCATTCACCCTAAGAGTCTTTCAGACACTTTCAATATAGTTTTTAATGATGGGATTAAGACTTATTTATAAGCATAACAGAATTAGCACTCTACTCTATTTGATTCAATGAATCACAACTAACCACTCAATATTTAAAAGATATAAAAAAACATGGAACTTATATTGTTTATAATTCATCATCACAAATTTATAAATATAAATGGGTTTACTCATACTATTATGAATCCAAAAAGTATATCACTTCTCATTCATAAATGGAGACATGGTATGTTCAACAATGAGTAGCATGAGACTACTTCATTAGTGGTAAAATCTACTTCAATATTCCACTTCACTCAACTCATGAGGCTAATTTTAGATTCTACCTACTAAATAAAACAAGATCATATATATATATATATAATTATTAATAGTTTCAGGACATTTTATCATAAATTTCATATACATCACCTATCTTTTTATCAGATTATGGTTATAGCATACAGTCTCCAGAATTTCTGATCATTGAATCCTCAGATCATACCAACCTTTCATCCACATAAAACTCTATCTTACATGCCTCTTATCTTCCAAACATATCATCTTAGTTTATTTTTATAATCTACAAAAATATACTTATACATCAATTGGATCAATCATTTACTCTTTTACTGCTATGATACGTTACATTTATGTCAACCATATCTCATTAATATTTCTGATAGAATAAACTTTTAATTTCCACTATTTCACTCATAATTTCAATTATTTTATCAACCACTAACCTACGATTCATGATTCTCTTAGAGAAACACTAAATTGTTGTTCTAAATCATTTTCCAAATCTAATCATGAATCACAGTTGCTTCACACATCATGGTGATTTATTTCTCATTGAATGACCAGTGTATCATCATCTAAATTAACCTATGTTCATTTCAAATACTTCATTTTTCAAAACTCACTTAAAATATTGAACTTCATGAAATCACACAGCTCATTACTCCCATAATATCATCTAGTAGGGATATTTATAGATTCTTTAACAACTCATATTTTTAAAAATTGATGGACTATTATGTAAGAAATATTTACTATTAAAATTCTTAGTTCATTCCACAATGTTTTAAAAATTCGGTTATCCAATTCAGAATGAATCTTATATAATAAATATTTACTCTTATGATTATAACTATAATAATTTCCTTTTTTTAATTTTTATTACCTTAGTGAGATGATTCATACATAACATCTGGAGTTCTTATTCTTCAGATTTCTCCAACATTATTCTACCTCTGAAATTATCTTCCAAACATCAGAATGGTCTGTCTCATACTCATTTAAAGTATATTAAAGGATTATTATTCTCACTTACCAATACCTATATCTTATATGATACTAATCTAGAATTATTTGGAAATCATTATCTCATTCATATAAATCTTATCTTATGTGAAAAATTACTCTTTCTGAAACCTTTTGATAATTAATATCGATAATTCAAAATGTGTATCTTCCTCTATCTTTTATCTTTCCGATTCACCTTATTCAAATATCTACCGCTACTAAACATGTATCTTTCGGACCATAACATATTCAGTTACTTATCCTTCAACATAACACTGGCATTCCTATACAAGTGTGGTATAACCTTGAACACCAGTATTTATTATATGTGAACAAATGGATTGATTCAATAAAATATAGAAAGAAGTGCTATTAGGAATATTCATCAGTTGACCTGAATATACACATTAGTCTATCTCATCAGTTAATATATATATTACCACATGAAAAAACACTTCCTAAAATATTAGTCATGATATCCATATTAATGTTTCGCTTATTCTATAATTTGGATAACACACTTCATTTTATTATATGTATAAGTATTAAATTATACTGCAGTGGCGTATTCTTGTCATATATTTGGAATATAGCTAGGTTTCAAATTTAAATTTATTAACATATGGAGTGTTGACTTTTATAACACCCTTAGGATGAACCATCTTGTACACCACCCATCTTATTATCCTTTAGTACATAACAACTTTACCACTCATTGTTAAAAAATACAAAACACTAGCACAATATGTATGGGATCGTAAATCATCACATATGGATTTGTTCCCATCACCCATTTCAATTATAAATTCAATATTTATCTACCCATTATAGATAATAAATTCAATGATTATTTCATATTATTATTTCTATTATCTGCTATGGGGGAATGATATACCCATATAATGCTTCATTCAGCAATTAAATGTTATATTCTATACATAATATATCATTGAATTAAAAAAAATATTATTTTAAGGAAGTATGGGATGATATTACTGTGAGAAATCAACCAAACATTTATCAACACAAATTTTACATGTGTAATTATCTATGAAAAAAGGGTGACAAAATTAGTCATTAATGGTTTCAATAAATGAATCATCAAGTGATACCCACTAAATAAAATTCTTCTTGAAGTTCCATTTAAAAATTCCAAAGTAATATCCTACACCAATCTCAAAAAATGGATTAAAAATGTTCAACCATAAAGAATTATTCTCCTCCTCTTAGGTTTTTTTTTTATTTTTTCATCAACTTAATCTCTCTCCATCTCTCTTTTAGATTTAGAATTTAATGTTCCCAAATAAATAAGACATAATAAGTAGTGTTCCGAATTTATGAAAAGGTTAAATACACAAAATTAAGTCTTCACAAATCACATAATCATCAAGATATTTTGTATCTAAGATTTTATTGTCTAGGATATTCAATATATTATAACATTAGTTCTCATTTTCTTATTTATATCATGTTTTGGAACGTATACTCTTTTAACTTCACATGAAATTTCTCTCGAACCACCTCTCTTCATTAACTATTATAATTCATCATAATTCATGTTGTTTCCATGATACTATGAAATCATACTGACTTTCTAGTTGTATATATCATGTACCTATATAGGGATAAACCCCATCCATCTAAAGACCCTGACCCTAGTGGCCAACATTTAGTGGTTTCTTTACTATACTGACAAAAGATACAAGGAATAACAACCCAAAGGATCACCTAGTTTAGTATTCATGGTAAAATATATATATATATGAATCTCAAATTTAAATTGAAAACACAAAATTCGATATATTATTTTCATTGAGTTCATAATTATTTCTTATATTTTAACCCTTCAAATCAATCATAATACACATATTGGCATCTAAGGGAAAGAATCATAAGAAGGGGGTGAGATCAAATGCTCGATAAGGGTATAAATACAATGTAATAAATCATTAATAAATAATAATAATCAATATGTAAAGGTAATTAACTTAAACACAAGTCATTTAAATAATAACACGAATATAATATTGATGTAATAAATTATGATCAAATAAATCTATGTTAATAATCACATGTGTTTTGAACAAACCCATCGATATTCTAAATAATTGAATAATCACATGTACAAAAATTAATGATCTCATAATTAGGTAATTCATAATATGATGCATCATAACCAAATAGTCAAGGCCTTATTATAAGACATCTTAAATAAATGTTTAAGTCCTCAGCCAACAACAAAATCTAGTTTGTTTCATGTGACCTTCTGATGCATCTAAGGGATATAGCAGGCCCCAACCATAAATTACTAAGAACAATTCATTCCTCATATAAAAGGGTAGAAACATATGAAACATAAACATTAATATTGAAAAACTATCAAATAATTTTTTTACTATTTTTAATGATCAATAAATATAATCATAAACCATCCAGAGTATTGTGAATGGTAATAAACTGGTACATCCCCATTCAAATTGATCACAAATATTCCAAATAATAAACAAATGATGTTATTTTTACAATATATCCTCTATTGAAAATAAGTAAAATGTATGTTTTAGGTCATTTAATAATACATACACCATAAAAATGTCATTAAAAACATTCTTGCGAAAAATCAACTTTTTATTTGAAATTATTTTTAAAAGTCAGAGTTCAAAAAATATTTTGAAAATATTTCAATTTGAATATAACCTTTGAAACATATAAATGATTCTTTAAAACATTGATTGGTCATGATGGTGGAAATTTTTTATATGATGTACACATCAAAAGAAATATTCCCCTCACATTTTTGATAAAATCCAAACAGGACTTATTTAGAACATGACCTGAATATTTCCTTCAAAAAATTATGTAGAAAGAAAATTAGGGTAAAAAAATTCTTTAATAAATCATTTGGTTAATTTTAAGAATAATTTAGAAAATAGTTTTAGAAGACATGGTTCTATGGGAAATAATATATTCAGCCAAATAAATAAATAAAGTAGTATTTTTTCTAAAACAATAAAAATGATTTTAAGCACCACAGAGGGGGAAAATAATTCTATTAATTGAAAGAAAAATGAATAAACATATAATAGGAAAGTAGATTGAGTTTAGGAAATATAAAATAATTCCTCCATGGGACACTTAAATATAAACAATCTCGAATAATGATGATATTGTGAAATACTCCCTTGCCATTTTGGTAATGATTGAATAATAAGTACCATTAAATGGATAACTTAAAATTAAACATTAAATACCATAAAGAAAAGAATATTAATTATATAAAAAATTAAAACTGGAAGTGCATACACCACACAATGGAATAAGTGTTGAATATAGTGTATGTGTCATGAATATAATATGAGATGGGAAAATCTTTCCTTGGGTACAACTTCCTTCACATGTGTATGTGCCTCATGTATAATAAATATAGGTTAATTATATTCATATTATTGAACCATAATAATATATTTGATACCATATATTATTTAATTATAGTTTGTTATGACACATTTATTGACAATTCTTTATTAAAATCACTATTTTTGTGTGATAATTTCTTTGATTTCCAAACAATACTTGGTTTTCTAATTTCAGTTATATTTTTATTATCATGATTAAATTACTTCCAGAATGTAAAAAATGATCGATATATCATATAAATTCATTATATATGTATTTATAGTTTTTTACAAAATCTAAATATAGAAATTACATTGTATCATTCATGGAGACTATAGGTCGTATATACACATAAACGTTATTTCCAATTTCTCAATGTATAGAAAAAATGGAAGTTAATATTAATTTACCCTTATAATGCCATTATTATGTTATATATATCATTTATATTAATCAAATCCATCGTTATTACAATATAGGTTAATATAAAATGAAAAACCCTTCGCATCACAACAAGGAGAAGATAGACCACATGTTTGTAAAAGTGACATTATTGATTTCTAACGGATTGAATGTTTAGAAGTTATATGTGAGAAAATTATTATTGAAATAATTTTAGTCCATAAATATGACATATATTCACTAAAATCACCCTTAATACAAACCATGTAATTCTTAAATGAAACACATATCACATTGCTTCGTGGGGAAATAGTATGTCGTACACACAAGCGATGTAATTGTATCCCCCCAAAAAATAGAAACTAAATATGTATATGTGATATAAATATTCCATAAGTATAATAATTTCATAAATTTTATATAAATATTCAAAATCTTTCATTATACCCATCATTCAATGGTGGTGATAGAGAACAAAATATATCGGTTTGTGAGGTTGTAGTTTTCCATACACACGATCGATAGTTTCATTTACCATTTGATGGAAGATGATATGGATAAAGGCTATTACATTAAAATAATTACATATTAGTATATTGGAGAATAAATATAATTATATTATAATTATTTATTAAAATTTTAAGAGGATGGAAGAATAAATAATATGAAAACACTCATTTATGAATGTTACCTCTTCTTCGAGGATCATCCTTATTTTTTCACCAAAATCATTCTACGGATGGAATCCTGTTCCAACCAAGGCCTTTATGATGATTGGAGAGGAATAAGGAAGATATTTTGTTGTATTTTTCAGAACTAATTTTTTTTCATGTGAATAGGGGAGTATATGGGATATCATTTATAAATGGGGGAGAGGATACACATTGAATATTTTAAAACATAAGGTGATACACATGTTTTTCTCATTCTTGAAGACTTGTAAATGGGTCATTATCAATAATTAGATATTATAGGGTATATATATTTTCATATAATGGATTTTGATAAGTTTTAAGTTATTTTTAACTCATATCTTCGTTGTTTAAAATATTACCAAACCCACCTTTACCTTAACCATGATAAATATTTTTTTTATTTCTCACTTTTCAATATGGTCATACTTTTAGTTTAAGTTATTAGATAATATAAATTAATCTGATTAAGAATATTTAATCCATTTTTTCAAATTTAATTCATAGAAGTGGAAGAATTCAATTTAATATTAAACCCACAAGCATGTCGAAAAAATCGGTTTTTTGAAACAGAAATTTCAAAAAAAATTAATGATATAACATCAAAATTAAATATTAAATTACATAAAATGACTTCAATTTGTTAATTTTTTATATAAATAAAGTAATGTCACTTTAAAACATTTTGTTAAAAAATTAACTTTGTAAATAATTTAAACAAAAATACGTCTTTCGATAAAAAAGATTATATTTTACTATTTAGAAGAAAACAATTTCAGAAAACTATCAAAGAATAACCCTAATATAATTTTAACATTTAGATTTAAAAAATTAACTTTATTTTATAACATAAATTCTCTAAAAATTTTTAATAATAATTTCAATTTATGTGTGCAAATCTTGACTAGACGTCCTTTTAGAAAAATATATTTTTTCTTAAAACATTTATTTTTTTCATTTAAATTATTTTTATTTCATTTATAATTTATAAAAATCTAATGAATTTATTTTATATATTTTTAAATTGTATAATTTTAATATTTTATCTATAAATATCCATAAATTCAAACTTAATGGGTATGTTATATTGGTCATGTTTAAATAATAATATTTAACAATGTGTCATTTTTCGTTCAAACCAAATGTTGTATGCATTACAATCTATATTAGTGGTTGAATTTATCTAAGAAAAACATATCATAACATATTGGGGAGTTACATTGACTTATGTTCTTGGGTTTTTATTTCATAATTTACATCTAATATGATGTATCTCTTTTAAAAAAATTGTCTTTAACATTCTTCTACCTTAGATAAATTATATCCTCATAATTAAATCTTGATCCCAATAATAAATGATATTAAATTTTAAAATAATTTTGTTGAAACCCCACATTGTAAAAATGTTTGATTAAATATCTAATAAATAATAGATAAATGTAAGTGCAAAGGACATCTAAAATAATACACAACATGGTTTCTAAGTGGGATATCATTGGTTGGAATTAAAGATACAGACATGGAAGAAAAGACTAAAAAATTATAGATAGTGATAAATAACATCAATAATAAGAATGTAAATGACCAATTGAAATTTAAGTTAATAAAAACCATAAATATGTGATGATTTAAAAGACTATTTGGATTATCATTTATGAAGGTTATATGAAAATTTGTTTTTCAAGATCCTTTTTCATAAAGATGAGGAATTATTTTTTTGTTTATTTTTATAATGAAATATACTGACATGATATGTTATATTTCCTAACCACAATTTCATCCATTGGTTGTGCTTTGATAAATTTCATCTTCATCTCTTACTCTTTTAATTGAAAATCCAAAACTAATGTTTTTATTCCTAAATCACTAAAATTGACATTAAACAGATTGTATGATCCAAGAAAGAGTGAAAAGTCCTTTCGTATATCTCTATATATCTACCAAAACAAGAATAGTTAAAATGAGTCATCCAATACAATAAATTAATATCTAAACAAAAAAATTAACACCATGGGATAAATATAAATATTTTCCCATCAAATCCATTAAGTAAAAAACTGAAATATTAACTAGAACATCATGTAATCTACTGGTAGGCATGTCAACCTTGTCACCCATAATTCATGGGTTCATACCCCAAAACCGTTCCTGAGGTGATGGGTTTTCACCTGGCTTGTAGTTTTTCCTTTTTCCAAAACATTGTTGATATTGATTCTATAATGTTCACAAATTATAAGAATTCATAATTTCCTCAACATCAAAGTTAATATAAACTATAAAGGATAAAAATTCCTTCTATAATTATCTCATTATCAATATTATCTCATCATTGGGTTCATATTTTGTTATATCATCCCCCAATCAAGTGTTTTCTATGATTTTCAACTAGACATTGAATCACAATTCGTATTAATCAGTTTCATTCAAACTTTTCTCTCAAATATTTCAGGAAAAAGTTATTGTAGTAAAATCATTAATTATTTTGAGAATATCATTAATAAAATACTTCTACAACATATTTCTTGAATCCAAATACAAGAACATTATTCAGTCCAATTTGGCTGTAAAATTATCATATTCATAATTGTGATCACTTAAATTTTTTTGGGTTATATTCCCTTAACGCTTGGAGCATTCATTTTTTGAGTTCCATATCTTCTTAAAGTTAAAGCATTGAAAATTGACAATATGATTATTTCCATTGCAATAAAACCCATGGTAACCTCGGTCTCTACACTTATATAAAACTCTCATTCCATTCATGAATGTACATGGGTGTTTCTTTCCACAGTTATGTTGTGTAAAAATCATTCTTTGACTTCTTCTCTTTATCTATGTTTTTTCTTCTATCATTTTATCCATTTGATTCCCATGTAATCTATAAGACTTATTTAATTAATTATTTGTCTAAACAGAACTAGATATTTTGTCCTTATATGTAGAGAATTATTGAGAGACTACTGCCCATCAATAAATTAGCTTAAACACGTTAATGAAATGCTTAATATTTATCTAAGGATTATATACATACAATGTATCATGTATTTCAATCCTTTATTTTCTTATTCATAATTAAAAAATTCCCCCCCCCTTTATTTTGTCATAGAATCATGAATTGTCTCTTCATAACTATGCATTTATCAAGATCAAAAATAAGTTTCCAAGAAAACATATTTAGGATCATTCAATTACTTGTGTGTTATTTCCTCTTCATCCGTATTTTTTTAATCAATTAAAACCATTGATACACATCTCCTGGGAGATGATAAATTGTGATTAAACCATTCACCATTCATTCAACCTAGAGTGAGAAATATATTCTCCAAAGAACATATCCACTACTATTCTAAAAATGGATTTTATCCCCATTAAGTGGTAGAGGTTTTTTATTCATTATGTGGTCTAGCACTATTGCACCACATTATGGATTAGTATGATAGTACATAAGGGCTTCGTAATTAATATAACCTAACTCATCTTACCAAATATGGTTATAAATTGATCAATTATAGTATCATCTCTAGCTCCAGATTCATTATTTTCCCTTTAGGCTAATCCCTACATAAAGTATGTGAATAGATATGATTCCCATTCCTTCATATAGGTTCCATTTCAAAAAAAAAATACACTATATTAGATCATAAAATTTGGAAACATAGGGTAAAATCCAAAAACTAGTTATACACTTAACAAAGATTGAAAATTTTATGAATAGATGATCCCATAATCAGAACCATGGTTTCATTGGAATGATTTCAAATCATAAAAATATTTTCAAATGTATTATAATGGTTTTTAAAGAAAATGTGAATTTACCAAAGAATATTCCTTATATGTTTCAATCCATTTTCATAATAAGGAACTTTTTCACCTATTGGGTAAATTTCAAGGAATATCCCAATGTGAACTTTTTAGATTTATTACCCATAGACACAACTATTTTAGAACCATATCCATTTGTACTATCAAGACTGGGATATATTTCTAGTAAAACCACATAATATCTACCTTAGAATTACTTTTTTACATTATTCTATAGTTATAATCATTTTCTATCATAAGGTTATTTTAGTTAATTTGTGTTTTCTTTAATCTTGTTCTCAGGGATTCTACTAATGTTCTTATAGTACTAATTTTCATGATCCTAACCCCAATATCCCAAAGACAGTGGCTACTTTATTACATTGGCATAAAATACAAGGAATCACATCCCAAATTACTATATATATTAGTAGAATGGGTAAAATATATACATACATTAATATCATATTAAAATTTAAAACATAAAATAAAAATTAATATTATCATTGAGTGCATAATTATTTCCACTACAATTACCCTATATATCAATCATAATACACATCATTGAATCCCGTGGAAAGAAACATATGAAAGGGGTGATCTCAATTTTTTTTAAGGTAATCAATAAAACAGATGATATCTTGAATAAATACTTATAATCAATATGGAAGGATAAATGACAAAAACACATCCCATTTAAACAATAAATTGAACACAACATGGCTAGAATAAACAAAGATAAAATAAATCTCTATAAATAATCACATCATCTTGAAACATATCCATGAAGAATTTAACTAATCTAATAATTACATTGAAATCAATAATTGATCTTATAGTGAGGTAATTCAAAATGTTGGGAATTATAAACATACCTTCAAGGCTGCATGCAAAGTCCTCTTACATAAATGTGTTACGCCTCATCCAAAAACCCAATCTTGTTGGTCTCACGAGACCTACCAATGCATCAAGGGGTTATAGTGGGCACCTTATATAACTTACTATGACCAATAAATTATCCATATAAAATGGTTGAATCATACTCAATATAAAAAACTGTATTAAGAAACTAGCACACAAAATGTTAATAATTAGCCTAATCAACCAACATAAACATAAACCCATCCAGAGTAAGATTAATGGTATAAAATTTGTTCATCCCCAATTAAACTGATCATAAACCATATAGAGAAATAATAAGTATTGTATCTTTACTATATATACGTAGTGGATAAAAATTAAAATAAATGGTTAAGGTTGTTGATGAATATAAATACAAAAAAATGTGATTAAAAACATTCTTAATGAAAAATAACCTTTTTAAATTTGAAAATATTATTTAAAACTAAAAGATAACAAAGTATTTTAAAAATAATTTCCTTTGAAAATAACACCTAAACATATAAATGAATATTTAATCCATTTATTGGTTACAAATTTGTAAATTATTTACTTGTCGGACATATTAAAACAAATATTCCTTTCACTTTTTTGATAAAAGCCAAACAAACCATGTTTGGAGAATGGCATGAAGATTCATTTTAAAAAAATTAAAAAAATTAAAACATGTTTGAAAAATTCCTTAATAAATTAATTTTATTATGTTAAAAATATTTTTGGAAAACACTTTTAGAAAACATGGTTTTAGAAGGAAAAAGGATTTTCCACTAAAGAGAGAAACAATGTCGAATTTTCTTAAAAGGATGTTCTAAATATTTTTAGGCACCAAAGAGGGGGAAATATTAATATTAAATGAAAATTTTAATTAATAAACCAAGGATAGTAAAATATATTTATTTTAAGAAATATTAAATAATTCTCCCAAGGGAGGCTTAAACATAAATAATCGCAAATAACGATGAGATTGTAAAAATCACAGGTACCATTTTCTAATTCTTGAATAATAAGCCAACTAAATGGAATAAAGTAAAAATAAATATTAAGTACCCTTAAGAGAAATACATTCATGATATTCCACATCAAAATGGTCAATATATAAACCACACAAAGTAATAGAGTCTGGAATATAGCATATGTTTCATGAAAGTAAAAGTGAGATGAGAAACCCTTGATTTAGGTTCATCTTCATTCATATGTGTCATAATATACTATATATTAAATATAAATATAATATAGGGATATTAAATAAAAATATTCATATATTGAAGACCGTATATGATTTACTTATAGAGTTTTATGACCTCTTTATTCATAATTCATTATTAAAATTAGTGTTTCGAGTAATAATTGCTTCGATTTTCAAGTATGTATGTATTCAATAATTTTGATACCACTAAATTGATCATGATTAAATCATATAAATAATGTAAAACATGATATAAAAATCACAGACAACCATTATATATGTATTTATATTAATATATAAAATTTAATGATAGAAAATGCATTACACTGTTCATGGATATGGTATGTCGTACGTACGCATAAACGTTGTTTCCATTTTCTCAATGGATGGAAATAAAGAAAGAAATTAAATTTTATTACTAGAATAATTATTATTTTATACATATAATTTATATTAATTAACACAATCACTATTTTCGTCCTTTTAAAAATAAAATAATAAACATTTCACATTGAAACATGGAGATGGTAGTCCACATGAATGCATGAGAAATGTTATTTTTTCCGACTGATTAAAATGAAACATATTTTATGTGATATTATATTTAATGAAGTATTTTTATGCCATAAATATCACATACATTCATTAATTCTATCCTTTATTCCTACTATGTATGGTGTAAGAAAAAAACACATAAAATCACTTTGTGATGTTGTAGTTTTCCATACACATGAGTAGCATTATCATGTCCCCCCAAATAATGGAAAGTAAGAAGTTATATTTGATATAATAATTTTGGAAATATTATATTTTCATAAATATCATATTAATATGTGTAATTCATCATTATAACCCTACTTTAAAGGTGGTAATGGAAAATGAACTGCATTAATTTACGAGACAGTAGTCTACCAAACATACAATAAAAAATTTGGTTTTCCACTTGATGTAAGTGAAGTTGTATATTTGTTTTCCATTTTATTTAGTAATATTTTATTGAGTAAGATTAAAAAATAAAAGTATAATGCACATTTTATAATGATGCCTCTTCTTCGAGTTAACTCATTAGGTTTGCACCAAAACCCTTCCTAGGATATAATTCTAATAAAAAAATAACTCTAATATATTTTTATCAGATTAAGGATGGTATTTGGGTAGGTATTAGCTTATCCAAATAATTGTTGAAGTGTTAATAGGTGAGGAGAGGTGATGGCGTTTTATTAGTGGGGGAGAGGAAACACATGGTATTTTTTAAAAGAAAAAGTTATACCAACATTTTTATGATGATGAAATCCTCTAAAGTGGGTAATTATTAAAACACATAGGCTAAAGGGTCGAAATATGTACATAAAATATATTTCTAGACAAGATTTATGTCATTATTATCTTTTATATTATTTGTTTAACCCCATGGTAAACTCATTTTTACCTTGACCGTGGTTATAAATTTTTACTGTTTTCCAAATTCATTAAAGTCCAAAATTATATTAACCTTATTAGATAATATAAATTATGATGATTAAATAATTTAATACCTTTTTTATAATTCAATTCATTGAATTTGTATAATTAAACTTAAGATTAATCCTACAAGTGCTTCGAGAAAATATGTTTTCTGAAGAAAAAATTCCAAAGATAAAAATATTTTTATATCATGATTCATATTTAATCTAGTACCAAGGGCATAAATTAATTAATAATGAATAAATTTTAACTAATTTTTCTTTTAAATTAATTTTAAATAAAAAATTTCTATGTAAATAATTTATAAAAAATTGTTTTCGATAAAAATCAGTAATTTATAGTATTCATCAAAAAATAATCTTGTCAAAAAATCAACAAAATATGACCCACAGATAATTTTTAAATCAATATATTAAAAATTGAGATTTATTTTTTCAAATAAATTTCCTAAAAGTGATAAAAATTAATTTTACATTCATTATTAAAAACATGGTTAAACCACATTTTGAATAATACAATTTTTTAGGAAGAATGTATTTTCATTCGAATGAATATTTTTAATTTATAAACAAAAGATACAAATTGAATTTATTTTATATATGTATAAAAAATTAATTTTCATAATTTAATTATTACTATTCATACCCAACAACTTAACCACAATGTAATAAATATCTAGTTTAAATAATAATATTTTAATAAAGTATCATGTCTCATTCAAACCTGGTCTTGAGTGAATTTAATGCTTTCAAATATATTGAATTTATTAAAAAATAAGTGTATAATGAAGTATTGGGGATTTATGATCTTTTAGTCTTGATTTTTCAAGTCATGCTTGCTATCAAATATAATTCTCCTCTTTTAGAAGTTCAGGGTTTCCATCTTCATCATCCATATTAGTGAAAACTAAAATGATTTGGATGATACCAGTTAAAATATTCCATGGTGGAAACATGATTCTTATCAAATTGAAATACTCCATGGTGGATTTATTTCATGGTGCTATAACACATACACAACACACATCAATTTAGATCTCCCCCTCAATTACATCACCTTCAATTACCTAATAAATAAAAATAATTATAATATATTAGGAAATGAGGTGGAACGTCCTTTGTTTATTTACTATAGATATGTGATTGATAATTTTCTATTAATTTGGAAGGTCCCTTATAATTAGAACGACTTTTATTCACAGTATTAGCCATTATTTTGTGAAATAGTTCTCTCATTGGATAATAAGTATTTCTTTTATTTACTCCTAACATATACATTGTGTGGAATCTATTATTTCAAATATAATAAAAAACATTCATTAATTTTTAGTTATTCTATTTTCATTATTACTTAAAATTATTATGGGAAAAAGTTTGGAATACAATACGAACTTGATCAACATTCTCCTTGTGATGAGATGTCTTATTTTCAAAAAATCTTATAGCACACGAGTTCCCTAATGTCTAAATACTTTAATTAACGATATTATAATGTCTAGGTAGTATTGTTATAAATATTGTTGGAGAATAATCATATTGTTTTCATATTCCCCACACATTCTTATCTTCCATTAGTTTACCATTATATGGTAATTTTGTATTTGATTAAAATCCTTCTTAACTAATTTATTCCAACAAACTAGCCTTCTTATTTATCTATTAGATTAATTGACCCTATTTCTCTATCTTGTTTCATTAAATATAAATGTTCATGTATTTAGTGAAATATTCTTGGATGTGGTATTTTTTCACAATAAAAGATCCTCTTATTTAGTGTGAAATATTTTTCTACGTTCTTCTAGGACATTTTTTCTTGGAAAATTTTATTTCATTATACCATAAAGAATGAAATACTATCTATATTTTATTTATTTTTCATTATATTTTGTGGCCATATATTTTTACTTGTGTTTGATTAATTTTTGGTACATATAAATCAATACTTATTCTCTCTATATTGGTGAAACATAGAAAGGCCTTTTTTACATTCATTTTTCTCAACCTTAGTTTTAGACTCTTTGGTTTTTAATTAGTTGAGATGTTATGTGAATAATATATGGATCAATGCCAGAACATTCAACAACAAAAAAAATATCTGATAAATCTTTCTATATTCCATTAATTTGACAGTTAATATTATCGAAATACATTAATGACCATGAATAAAAACTTCTTCATTCTAGACACATCATAGGGAAACATATCTCTTTTTCATTAATTAATTCACCATTACATATGTGGTGGGTTTGTCCATAATTTTCCCCAAACATATTTTTCATAATCAAAATTTCTATCTTTTTCTATTAAAAGGATAAAAATTAATGAAATTAGAATTTCTAAAAGGTAGGGTAACCTTCTTCAATGAACGTATGAAATATGTGTCTTCTGATAGCTTCACGATCTTTATACCACTCATATCACACCAAAATTATCACATTCAGGTATTAGTTTATTTTATTTATTTATTTATTCACTTTCATTTTGTTTTCGAGACTTTCTATTCAAATTTTTAGTATTTTCAGAAAAAATAACTGTATTTCTACATTAATGCATGGTTACAAGTAATAGTGTGAAAATATTTTTATATAACTCCATAATTTGATCATGTGAATTCACATGGTTAGTAGTTTGGGTTTTTTCCTAGTGGAAGAAAAACAATTTCATATTGTATCCCAAAAAACATGAGTTCAAGTCCTAGAAACCTCATATTTAGGGGGGTAATTTCTATTTGGCATTACAGTATTAGTTTAGGGCTATGACATTGGGGTATAATTTCTCTATAGTGGTTAATGCTGATAGGTAAAAAAGTAGGAGCAGAGGAAAGAGGTATATCAAAAATTTTGACTGAGGTGAAAGTGGTGTGAATCACTAGAGTCCTTAATGGAGGTGGTCAATGGATTCATTAGTATGAGGGATGTTGGAATCGGTGAAGTGTTAGGATTCAATTAGAAGACATGGTTACTAAGGGGGTCGACATTTTATGATAACATGGTAGTAGACTTCTTAGAAAAAAATGCAAGTTAGATTCCTAGATGCAGGTACTAGAAGAGATTTATGGAATATTTAAAATAAACCACAAACAATGATAATTAAATTGGATGGTTTGGAGGGTATGTATTTGTTCATTGGTTCTAGGAACCAAGAGGTTATGCATGGGAAATGTTCAATGATCATGCCTTTTAGGTTTGGATATTTAGAAAACCATTGAAGCATCATCTAGGGATGGTTTTTTACATTGTGTATCTGATCTTCTTTACTTCATGTTCATGTACTAAGCCATGTTCTAATATTATTATGGTCTATATAGGTTCCCCATCAATCTAATTGAAAATGTAATTATCCAAAAAATAAATAAATTATAAAGCATATGGCCTTTTAACTGAATTCACTCAGTTAGTGAATGACTCATTGAACCGTGTATGATGACCATGTGAGTTCCTTGGTGAGTTAGTACTAACTTCCACAGTTATCCCGCAATTTAGAAAACCATTCTTCCAAACCATGTGGCCTATCCAAAAAATTATAAGTGTTAAATGACCATTTTCTCTACTAATTGAATCCACTCACACCTCTATTATTCCCCACATAGCTCCAACCCCTTACCATGTATAAAATTCCTCTCTCCCATACTACTCAACTCTATTTTTGTTATGTTTTTCATATTTTCATCAAGGAAATCTAATGTAAGATTCTCTTAAACATTAATCTTGGTTCCTCCTTGCCCTATTCATGAATTTCCTTCATTCCCTAAGGAATTGGTGACCTAGGTTTTGGACTTTCCTAATTAAATTCTTTGGTTTTTAATATTCATATGTTTTTACCCTTTATGAGAAATCATAACATTTTAAGTAGATTTTGACCATAGGTGATTTGTATTCAATGATTACTAATGGTTTTATGTGGAAAAAGTAAGTGGTTTTGTGTGACACTCTTGTTTTATGATAAAACTTGTTTATTTTTTGTTATATAAGTTTTTAATTATTTTAATTTATGGTATGATTTATTTATATTAGGATAAGTCTTGTGTTTTTATAAAGACATTCCTCTTCTTTATATGAGTAAAATGGGTTAAAGTGGAATTTAATTTTTTTTGGTAAATTGTGTTTCTTTTTATGGGTTGACGAAAGGACTTTTTAATGAAATATTAAATGTTGGAATTGGAAAGAGAACATGAGAACCTGGGTATCTAAGGTAGGGAATACTAGAGTCTAGTTTCATAATTGGATTATGCCACATCCCTAATTATAATAAAATTTCATGAACATTTTGGTATCATGGTCAGGTGACACAACACCAGTAGGATGAGGAATATGTTATCTAGTTGTTATTTGGATATGGTATTGTGGGATGGGGGATTCCATACTATTATGACACTTCATGACCTCCTTATTAGTTCATGTGAACACCTGCTTTGACCACTACTTCATGAGTTTATACGAGGACCCAGAGTGAATAATCTCCTTAGATGACATCGTTATTTCCCTTGGTACATGTTTTATAAAATGTTTACTTATCTGGAATTGGATTCCTTAAATAAATTTTCTATAATTTTTACTTGATTTCAATCTATTAAAAGTTAAATTTATAATTTCTTATGTAATATTTCAAAGTATGAATCTTGTGTTTATCTTTCATGGTTCTCTCATGGAAAACATGGAGAGATTTAACTCCTCTAGTTTCATTAACACCCTACATACACCCAGTAGATGTATTTTGACTTTTTTTACAAATTTAAGTAAAGGAAGAGATCTGTATAGTGGCAGTGAGTATTCATGAGAGTATAGCCTGAGTCTATAATGGTGATAAGGTGGGGACTTGACCTTCATGTACCACGTATATTTGTATCCTTATTATTTTTTTATTAGAATCATTCATATATTATATCACATAATTTGAGTTTATCATATCTCTTTTTTTCTCATGTTTATATGGATTTCATTTACGATTGTGTGTAAATGATGGTTATGACTATATTTCCTATCTCATTTTTCAAAATGAGATTTTTTATATTATAGTTCATTTATCTATTTTCAAATGTCTATATTACTATTAGAGCATTACTTTCAAAGTTATGGTATGGTCATTTCAATTTCATGGCTTGGATATGTGTGATATTTTATTAGGTGAAACAATCCCCAAGGTATGTTCCTCTATTCTAAAGAACATGATACAACCCAATGGGGATAGAAATCTCCTTTCAAGAATTAACATAAGCTAGATATAATGGATATTTAAAAATTGGCCCATGTCGGTTTATGAAATAATAGTGTTATAGCCATCGGTTTTGGAGCCATGTTATTTAGAAATTCAGGTTTATCACAACTAGGATTTTTGAGGTTCATGTAAGTGTTTTGAAATATATCTCAGACAATAATCTTAGTATCCTCACATGAGTTACGAAGGAATTTTTGGAATGTGGTTTTATCAGGTATTTGATTTACGATTCTTATGGGTAGACTATATGGGTCATAGAACTTGCACACTCTCCCTATTTTAGTGAAGGTTTTGGTTTGTAATACTATATTTTTCTTATGATGTATATTTACATTTTATTAATATGATTTTTTTGGATTGATGATTAATTATTAGTATCAATGGTTTTTTATCTTTTATTTTTATTATGTTACAATATACCCCCTCAAAAGTGACCCGTAAATCATATGAAGGATGTTGCATGTAACTTCCAATCCTATATTCCACTAAATTAGTGATCTGATTCGATTCACCACATGGACTCAAGAACACCTTCTCATACTCCAAAGGCTATTGACTAACAGTTAGGTCCTAAGGTGTGTCCTTAGAGATATTATTCTCTAAAATCAGAGTTAAAAGTAAAATAAATAAATAGATATTATTAATAAATAAAATTAGTAGAGTGAAGAAGAACTAAATTAACTGAAATAGATCATGATGCAATAATAAATGAAGTTATATAAAATCATGAACACTCATTCCATTCATATAATATTGGTTGACCACTGGTTCGACCATACATAAAAGTGTACATAAAGGAAATGGAAATAAATGTTTAGGGAACCACTACTAACTCTTAGATAAATAATATGACCTATATCTAAGACATTGTTGAGCTGATCTAACCCCGTCATATGAATCAAAAAAATAATATTTACTTGATGATGAAACACTAGGCCTTATCCCTATCCATCATGCATTCTGTGTTTAACCTAAAAAGTAGACATAAGGTTTGTACACACATCGAGGTTCACATATAGTGTTGAGAAATAATCTCAATTAACCAAACCAAGTATTAACCTATAAATCCGATTTCATAAGAGAATTATCATATAAAATGATCAGCCTAGATGAGACAAAACTGGAAATATAAATCAAATAAATAACATGAAACCTCAATCGATCCCTAGGTCTGTGATCCCAATCAACTGGGAAATGTGTCATAATGTGTATATGTGTGTGTGTCTATATATATATATATGTGTGTGTGTGTATTCCGATAAATATGTATATGTACATAAATATGTATATACATGTGTCAAGTGAAACAAATAACATAGTTTGGCAGCAGTCAATCATTGGGTTTGTAATCTAGATCGTCACGATATCCTATGAAAATGACAATAATTTGGATTCCTAACCACCATGTATAATTAAGCGATCCTCTAGGTAAATAATACCAGTCAACAATATCTCCTACATCCAGTTCCATAAATATCATTGAGAAAGATATTGCACCATAAAGGGGTACATGTCATAACCCTGGGTTCATCCGTACTCACCTAGAATCACAATAATGAAGAATTCCATATTCCTAAAAAATACTATAAATATTCATCAAGATGGACTTCATACCAATACTTCTATGAAAAATATAGTCCAATTTATGATCCCTAGGTCCTGATATGTAGGATTTCAAGACATCAAAGCTCACATTATCCAGATGGGGATGACCCTTTGGTGATCTATAAAAGGAATACTATCCAAACCCAAATACATTGTCATCATCCATTCAAATAACCAACTCAAAAAACCCCATCCCTTGGAAGTATATTTGAGCTATGTAGTAATTCCTTATCCACATGACCCTAGAGAGAATCCCACAATTTTCTTGTAATGAAAATAATCATCCATTGAGTATATGTGACATCAATAGTGAGGATCACAATGTCCACCAACTAGATCAAGTAATTGATAAAGGAGAGATAAATCATCCCAATCACTTGAGTGAGTGTAATAATCCATGAGTAAAATCAATAGGGAGACCATAACCATATATCATAATCAGGTGATGACATGCCTGAATACCATAATAAAGGCATTTCAATATGAACTATCAATCATATAGGGCTCAAAAGTCAGATCCAAATAAGTAACTCTAAGAATACCAATAAACAAAGAAGATGGATACTAGGAATTATGTTTGGGAATCCTAAATATAAATTTCATATTTTTTCAGGATCATCGACGAAAAACTAGAAAGAAACTCTGGTAATAATTTCTACATCAATAGTAAACAAGTGAACACATAAATAAAAAGTGAGGGTTCTTGAATGTATAAACCCACTACCTCTCCCACAACCTCATAGGATTAAAATTCTTTGTTGAGGTTCTATGAAAATCCCCACTAAAATCTCTACCAAAACCATCAATGTACAAGCCCATGGTCGGTCAAACACCAGGTCACCCACCGGGTCAATCTGGTGAAACCCTAAAGTGGAATCCTACATGAGATCCTGGACATCTACATATAAGTAATGTAAATATTCTTAGGATCCTCATTAATTAACATAAAATGATAAATTATACATGGGATTATTGATGGTACGTAAATAGAGGCATCCAGTATTGAATCCTAATAATGGTATATAGGAAGGGGAATCCTACATGGGACCCTCAATAATAGTTTACATAGGCAGAGAAATCCTATATGCTATCTCCAAAATGAATAAACAGGTTGAGGGATCTTTCGTGGGATTCCCTAAGTTAGTATAAAAGTTATGGAATCCTGCAGGGGACCATGGATAAAGTAATAATATAGAGGCATCATATAGGTGATCCTCTTAGTAAAAAAATATGACCTCTAGACTTAAAAGTACAGAGCTATGAAATAATTGGTCAAGAGAGATATATCAAGGCTCATCTCAGATAAAAGGATTTATTCCTAAATAGATTTCTAGATTTTATTACTAGAGAATGAACCTATTCATTAAATAAAATGACAAAACACCACATAGGATTCCTCAAATAACCTCAAGGTATTCACCGTAGTGGTCTACACAGAAAGATGATAAAAACTAGACTACTCATGAATCCAATTATAACCCTATGGTATTAATATAAAAAAACCCTCAAAGGGTAGTTAGGGTGAATTAAACAATGCATTTACTCAGTACATGACATGTACTCCCAAATCCCCACATGTGTGTATACTCTATCTAGACATGGCATGTAAAATCCCAAGTATGTAGCTTATGAGTCATGTAAATTGCATGTACCATACAAGAGGTACCATTATTTGTACCTTAAATGGTTTATCCATGTAAATAGTAGGGCCATGTATATCTATATGGCATGTAACCCACATATGGTATGGTTGTGTAATCAACTCATCCATATTCCCCTACACAGGTTGTCTGGTTGGGTACTCTGCTTTATGGCTAAGTCCAAGTACAGGGTGTGTATACCCTATACATGGTATTTACTACTAAAAATTTCATATTCCCCAAACAGTGAGGAAACATGGAATGTTTTACTGGACTACACACTGTGCGATCATGTTTTTTGAGTGGGAAAACCCATAAATCACCTAATACCCTCGTTTTCTCTTCTAATGCTACAGATCATCTCATTATGGCTTCTAAAAAGTTTTAAATGGTCTTTAAAGATTGAAAATGGTAAATATATAGATTTTTTTTAATAAAATAAAAAATTACGACCTTTTTACGGAATCCAACAATATTTACATGTATTTATTTTTCAGGACTATCGCATGATGAATTGGCTCATCTCATGCTCTATGGTGGTACCCCTATTCTCCTCAGTATCCCTTTTTTATTTCTCTTTCTCACTATCCCACTTATATTAAGGTGAATAGAGGATAAATCACTTGAGTAAATGTGTAAGAATATATATAAGGAAAAGAAAATAATATAAAGAAAATAATTCCAAGAAAATAAAAAACAAAATGTGATCAAACAAGCCGTTGTGCCTAACCTGATATTATTCATCACCTAGAAAAAAAAACCCCAGTTTAGACATAATAGAGGATAAAAATCTCAATCTAATGGTCCTTTAAAAAGATATAGATGAAAAATTTTGTGTGAATTAAGTAATATTTAATTAAAGATATATTAAATATTAATTATTCTATCAAAATTCAAATAGTTTGGAATTCTACCAAAATATATACCTTAGGTAAACACCCTATTCCAAAAAAATAGAGTGGTTAGAAAAATTATAGAATATTACCTACTAGGGTAACTGGCCAATCTATCCCAAATAATCATTTGAAAGAAAAGATTCAAATTTATTCTCAAATTTCATATTTATAAAAATAGGGTTCTATACACTGCTGTTAACTTAAAACATGAAAAACACTAGTGAATCATAATATTTTTAAGGGAGATATCAAAATTTGTTTATATATAGACAATGTAATAGTTCCCATCTCATTTTTAGATATAGGATCCAATTTAGGACTTGATGAAGAGCAATATTAATTGTTCTTCAAGTAATATCCTTCCTCACTATGAAAAATCATTGATCCTTAAGAAGCATAGTAGTAGCTAGAAAAAGAATGATAGGATTTTAAATTTCTCAGATATTCCATATTTCATCAAAGTGAAGTGATCCACATTTATTATTGATGGACGTAATCAGAAATGGTGGGAGTTAATCATTCAGTAAAAGTATAATGAAAACATAGAATATGTGTATTTTAAGGTGATATTCACCTTGTAGTTTTTTCTATACACAATGTCTATATAAAATTACCAAGAGTTTTTTGATCCCCTATAGTGTGAAAAAAAATCATGGGGTATCTAAATTGATTTTCTAATATTGTGAAAAATTCACTAAGTATCACATAAAATGAAAAAATTAAGTCTTTAAGGATTGAAATTGGACTTCAGTCTTACATCCAAGTACAAATATTTCTCTTGAAACTCTTGATATTTTTTGTGGTTCTAGATTGATCACTAATGGTAGATATTGAAAAAATTGGGTTGTTAGGGACGTTTGGTGTGACTCCATTGTCTATTGGGGTTATCAATAGTCCTTCTAAGAATAATAATAACTGTGATGCTATTAGAATGGTGTATTGATATAATTCCAAGTACATGTCTCAGTTTTATGAATCAGCAGCATCGGGTGGAGGATCTCAAGTTTTCTTCTAGTGTGGCAGGTCTGGGAATATGAGTCCCCCCATATTAAGTTCCCACACGTACTTTCCAATTATCTCGTAATCTAGGATACATTAATTGGCTATATGAGGCTATTCCCTCTCCCAAGGAAAAATTGTTCCCTCAACAACCATGGTATCTATCATTCAATAAGATGTATCTAAGGTAGTTGTTCCTTGATCCTAGTGGCATGCTGACAGAACTAGATCATCATATAGTTAGTGTCTATTGAGGTATGTACCTTAGAACAATGGTATACCTATAACATCAACTGAAACTAGGTATTTTCATGTAGTAGAGCTAGTTCTGCAAGATTCTAGTTCTGGGAGGATGACTATTATTGGTATCATACTTATTTCATCATCTATAATTACTGATTTATTTAGTTAAAATGTTTCTAACTCATTTATATTTGATCGTGTTGGGGAATTATTGAATATTATTTATGATATCATGAAATATGTTATGGATAAATTTACACCATTTATGAAGAATAAAAAGCAAGGTTTCCTATGTCCTTCGTGTGTTGTCTCCATCATAGAAGTAGGTCTAGCATGGGACATCCCCATATATGGTATGGGTTATTTTTATATTATTATTATAATCAATTGATTGGTTTCCTTTATGTCACTTGTGTATTTCTATCAATGGAAGGTGGATTTCACATCTCCTAAAGTTAATCCTCATAAGTTTCGGAGGGTTTGGGATCATCAATCAATCTAGGATATATTTTCCCGTTATGAAGTGGTTAGTCTGGCATTTTGGATGGAATCCCTCATGGATAACATCGATGAATTGATTATCATAGCTGAACTTCCCCCAATATTGAGGGAGTTCTCTGGGGTTTTTCTAGATGACTTCTTAGGATTACCCCATAGATGGATTTTGATTTTTCAATTGATTTGGTTTAAGGAACTTACCCATTTTTTCCTTGTTATCAAATGTCCCCAAAATAGATGAATGGGTAGAAGGTTGAACATGATTATATAGAAGCTAAATGCTTTATCATCCCATGAATGTCCACTTAGGCTACTCTGGTTCTCTTCACCATGAAGTTGGATAGGAACATTTTCTTATGTATTGATTGTAAAAAGTTAACATATATTACTATAAAGAATGGGTACCCATTTTCTTACATTGATGATCTCTTTGTACACGTAATGGATGAAACGTAGTTATCCAAAACCAATCTCTATTCAAGGTATCACCAAGTCAGAGTGAAGGAATTTTATATTCCTAATACAACCTTTTGGATAATTTATATTCACATCAAGTAATTTGTGATTCCATTTGGTTTGAGGAATGCTATAATGATTTTTATATCACTAATGAACAAAATTTCCCACTGATACCAAGATTTCATCATTATTGTATTTTTGGGTTGCATAGTATTCTATTATATTACAGTTGAAGATCATGAAAATCATTTGAGGATTGTTTTGGGAACCTTATAAGACAACTGGATCTTTATTAAGCTATCCTAGTGTATCTTTTAAATTCAATAAGTGATTTTTCTATGACATGTTGTGTCCGATAAAGGAATATATGTAGATCCTAATAAGTTAAATGTTATTATTACTTGGGATGATCTGCTAAATATTTTTGATATTAAAATTTTCTTTGGATTAGTGGGTTACTAAAAATGTTTCATTAGTGATTTCTCCAATTTGGTTTCACCTTTGACCATATGATCCTAAAAATATGTGAACTTTTTATGGATTTTTGATTCCCAAGCCTCGTTATATGAGATAAAGTGTAGTTTTACCCCACAAATTATTTTAATTATTCTAGAGCCTAGTTCTGGATATATGATTTATTAGGATGTCTCTATAATAGGTTTCATCTATGTTTTGAGGTTGGGAAATAATGTGGTGGTTTGGAATTCTTAGTAGATTTATCCACATTATAAGAACTATCCATCCTATGACATAGAGTCTACAATTTGTATACACACACTAAAAAATATAGGGAATTAAATTATTATCAAAATATTATCACTTTTCTCTAATTATTAAAGGATGGGTTATATTTTCTCTCAAATCAATTTACACCTGGAGTAGAGGAATTTCGTATAATTTCCCCAAACATTCAATTTTGAAATTTACTATAAAACTGGGTAATGGATTGTTATTATAGATGAAATTAGTTGAAAGCAATCATTATTGGATATGAATTAATTTAATTTGGATTGGAAGTTTGTGTGACACCTGGATGAGATGCATCCGGAGTCCCAAGAGGTAAAAGAGGATCTTTTTCATGTATATTTTTAGTTGACTCATCCCCTCCTAGAAATAAGTTCTAGATATCAAGAAGAGGGTACTGGGTATCAGTATATTTATATAAAGTGGAGACCATATTTTAGTGGTATCTATCTCTTTGTGGTTCCCGTTGTTTCAAGAATATAATTGTGTTCCCTTCCTTAGTGAGGAATATGGTTTTGAAAAACGACCACTGGTCCCAATGGGATATCCACCTTGGTGCCACCAAGATGAATTAAAATATTAAGTGAAAATAATTCTGGTAGGGTATGTGGATAGATATATAATACTCAATGTCATTGTGTTATACTACTCATCATGTGATGGACAAACACTAATGACCATATGGCATACTTCAAGCTCTTCATGTTATTATTTGGAAGCTGTATGAGGAGGGAATATACATCATTATAAGTATACCTTATACCTCTAGGGGGTGGAATTATTTTTGGGTAATGATTTTCTAGTTAAATCTATATACTCACATCATTTTTAAGGAGGAGAAGAGAAATTTAGAGGACCTAGGGTGGTTGAACATGTTGTAAATTTTGATGATACTTCATATTCACACTTCCATCATATCTAACTAGGCCCCCCAATTTATGTCCCAATTCAATAAAGGAACCCAAGAGGTAATGGGTACATCGGTGAAGATAATAATAGATTAACATCGCCAAACATATGAAAAAATGGAATAGGTTAATCAGATTCTCAAGGATATACATCAAGAAAGTATCCTAGATGTTAATAGTTCATGGGTTATCCATATAAAACTATTTGAGTTTTCCTATAATAACATTTATCAGTATTCTATTCAGATGGAATCATTCAAGGATGTTTATGAATAAATATTTTATCTCTACTATGTTCAAAAGTGGTGGGTACAATAACATTCATTGGACCTAATCTCGTCTCACAAACCCTGAAGACGATTCTAACTATTTCGTAGCAATTGGGGATGGATCTACAATGGCATGAGATTTAGTAAAATTTCACAGCTAATGTAAATTCTATTCTTGATAGCATGATCCACATGAAATACTAAAATTAAAAAATATATTTTTTTAATATATTTATATAATTGGTTGGTACATATAGTGATAATAGAATTATGATAAAATATATAAATATATAATTTTAAAAATTTTAAAAATTCTACTAAAATATTGACTCAACTAGTGAACCAAGGATACTAAAAAATTTAAAAAAATTAATTTTTTTAAGTATCATATATTTAGGTATGAATAATGGATTAATTTTAGCATAATTATAAGTTAATTTCAAATGAGGAGGTGAATATATAATATACCAAGAGTTGTTTTCCTATAAAAATGATGTTTCTCAGTATATTTTGTGTTTTTAAATAAAAAATATACTTATAAATTTTAGTATTTAAAATTGATAAAATTGACGTCATTTTTTGATTTATCATGTAAATATTATCTTAAGATAAATTCTTAATATTTTTCTAATAAAATTATATTTATTTGAATAGTGGGAATTCATTTTTTTCTAAAATAGTGGATTTTATTAATTCATCAATATATAAGTGACATTGTAATTTTATACTACATTTTAATTGATAAAAAACTAATTTAATAAATAATATTATATATTTTGAAAATATATAAAACCTATATTTATCCTTAAAAAATAATATTTTAATTTTAATGAAAATAAATTTTTTTCCTTTTTATTAAGTTAATGGTTATTGCGTAAAATTCAAGTTTTTCTTATTTTTAAATAAACATAAAATTTATTCATTATATAATAAACCAATTTATGTCTCAAAAATAAAAATTAGTGATAATATTATCATACACTTAAATGTTAAGCTTAATAGAATCTTTTTCTAAGAAATTTTTTTACACATTTTATTTGATAATACTAAAATTAATTTCTCTAAAACATAGAAATTGAATTTTATAAAATTATTTAATCATTTTAAATAATCATTTTAAAATTATTAATTAAATTAAATTTTAATTATTCCCTATAAAATTTTTACTAAGGTTGGAAGTGGAGTTGCCTTGGTAAGAGTAAATTTTGATTAATGTTGTCTAACGTAGTGAAAAGGGTTTCAAAATGTGTAAAAAATGTATAATTTTCTTTGTTTGAGAAAGGATAAACCTTATCTATTTACACCAAACCATTATTGGATATTTTTATATCCTCTATCCTTGAATAATAGATATGTGTTATTGACAAACAATAAGTATTTACAAAAGATACATTTTCTTCTTTTATAAAAGGAGACCACCACCTCCCAATTTCTCTTCCCATTCCAATGATTTTTTCTATCCAAAACCCTACCCTAGTTTATACTAAATAACATACCCTTTCCTTTGAATCCATGGTATCAACAAATTTCTATGCTACTGCATTAAGGAGTTTCCCAAGGGAAAACTTCCTAGGGATATGTAATATTGTGAACCTAATTTTTTATTCTTTTCTCCTTCTAATCATCCCATGTACCTACTATCCATTATGCTATGATAACTACATAATTTATAAAAATTTTATGTGATATTATACTAGTCTATTATGTATTTTATACCTTCTTCCAAAATTACTAATTCAAAGGAAAACACCAGCATGAGTGTGTGCGAACTACCGTCTCCCTGAGCAGCATCTTCAATTTTACATCATCACCTTAAATAAAAGGTTCAAAAAGGTTATTTAATTAAATGATTTCATATTTGTGACACCATTAAAATTATGTAAAATAATATTGGTCACTCTATATATGTTATCAAAAAGAAATTATCGTAGTCACTTTAACCACCAAAAATGGACTTATCAAGTCACATTTCTTAATTTGGTTCTATTTAAGGATAACCATTGAAACTATATAATTGTTATTGTAATGAAATAATAAATATCATAAATCATCAAAATTATATAGAACAAGAAGTTATTTTACAATACATTTGATCCGATTTAAAAAATAAAAAGTTTTATGAATAAATTAATTGTATAACATCTAGTAATAGATGTATAAGAAACAATATTAAAAATAAATAACAAAAGATAAAAAATAGAACTCATAAAATTATATATAGAAGAATAATTTTTTCTTTACATATTTAATGAACTTAATTTAATTATTATAGAATTTATGTTCATGTGTAGAGTACATTAACACACAAGGTATGAGATCTTTCATACCACCCACGTTACCTTTATGTTACATGTTCTTTTTATTGTTCTCTTTATTTATGCAATATTATTCTCATAAATTTATTATTTTTTATATATAACCTGTAAATACTTAATTTTTAATATATAATTTAATTTCTATGGTTATAGATGTTTTTATTCCCCTTCAAAATTCCCAATTTCATGTAAAATGTTTTTGAGGGAACTTTCATATTTATTGCCTCATGTCAAACATTTCCCCCATAAAATGTTTCTAATCCATGATTATATTATATGAATAATTATTATTTTATGGAAAAAATATTTATTCAATTATGGTTTTATTGAATAATATATTCTCGTTCCTCCTTTAAAAATATCATTTACTTATTTCACAAAGTATCACTCAAGTGGTTCATTTTTTATTATTTATTATCTAAGATCCTTCTCATGAATCTTCCAAATTGGAACACCGTCTTCATAACGTATTTACCATTTTAAATAAATAAATTTTAAATTAGTTTAATTACTTACTATCTTGTGAATCATTACGATTTAGTCTTCATTTATGAATTGAATCATAATTATGAAACTCGGTTCCTTCTCAAGAGTTTGTTCATTCTTATGATTTATATATAGTTTCTTTTCTCATGTGGAATGAATATGTATGATTTTAATTATGTTTTGTTTGGACCCATTATTATATATCCATAAAATACATTGTATAAAGACTTATATACATGATATTTTATGTAAGGTATTAGGGAGTGAACCTAATCCACCATGGGACTTTGTCCAATATGTTTGTGGGAATGGAGAGTGATCCTAATCCACCTAGAGATGTTTTCATCTATATGATTATGGTCATGGAAATGACCCCTATCTTGTGTTTATAAGTGCATGTCTTATGTTTTTTAGACATATTAAATGATTCCCTGGTCTTATGATTTCATTTACTTATTCTGTGTTTTCATGCTTATGATCTTTCCCTTTATGAAATCATGTTTTTTCTCTTGACTCTCATGTTATTTTTTTATATTTATAACCTTAATGAGATTTCAAGATCACCCATTTCCTTATGTATTTTTACCATGGTATCCTATTAATTTATATGTTATCTATGGATTTTTGGGTAACTATGTGGATTTTTAAATAAAGATGTTGTTTCTTCATTAAAGATGACGTATTTATGTTTCTAACATTCTAGGGACACTAAACCCCTAGATCCTCTATTTGTATTTTTTTCTTAAATCTATGTGAATAATTACAAAATGAATTCTATATATTTTTTTATTTTCTACAGTTGGTATCAAATGAATTATTAGTTTTTTTATTATATTATGATGATATAAAATTTTTGAAATCCCCGGGTATAAGTCTAATGGAAAATCCTACGTATGAGAGAACATCCTTAAATTTAGATTGTGAGGTTTTCCTTGAAATTAAATCACTATCTAGATACTTGAATGTAGTTTTGGTTGTGGAACCAATGCAGATAGGTGTAATAACCATTCAATGTGTATATTGGGTATTATTAAAATAATCTCCTAGTTCACGATGAGTGGGACCAAGACTACACAATTTTATAGACTCTCCAGGGGATATGATTTGGTTACTTAACATACTATTTTCAAACCATTATGAGGGATTTGAACATATTCATTTTATAGAACACAACTAGGTTAATTTCCTAATAATAAAATGAACTTGCTAAACATAGATTTAAACATAGATATTAATCATTTTTTTAGAAAATCTTTTATGCATTATATTTTTCTAAGATCATGTTTTACCTTTTATACATATATTTATAAACAATTTTAATTCTTAACTATCCTTTATTTTAAAATATATTTTTATATTGGAGTAATCATGTTATGGACATGGGAAATTGAAAATTTGATTACTTTCTTATTGAAATTCTTAATATAATGGGATCTTGTAATGAAAATCCCCTGGAAGTGATGAAAAAAATTTACTCAAATTATCAATAACAACTTGAATTACATGGAATTCCCACCATGAGATCTAGTTGCAGTTGATTCGTTTATGCATATAAGACCTATAAATTTTTTTGTAATTTATGTTCCCCTTATTATTGAACCATAAATTCGATAAAATTGAGAATATGTTATAGATCCTTCAATTTTCTAAACAAGAGATGTTCATAATGGTTGTATAGCGCCCGTGGGAGAAGTTGATCAGTGGTATACACTGATCAAGAATACAAAGCCCATGGAAGACATAGAATCAAAGTATTTGGATGGATATAATAAGCTATTTATCAATAAATAATTCCCTTTACACTATCTTTATTAAAATATAGATGGATTTTTTTCACTCATGTAAAATGAAGACGAATCTATTAGGTCATATGGGGAAAAAATCATAAGGAATGCGTGATATTTATTTGGTTTTATAATGAACATAAAAAAGATAAATCAACAGGATTTTTGGTGAGATAAATCTGAGTCTAATAAGATCATTGAAAGTATTGGACATCGAAATCATTGATGATTTTTTCCGATGTATGTTAAATATGAGATGAAAATGGTTGATTCTTAGTGGTATCATAGGACTATATATAATTATAGGAGAATAGAGTTTAACTCTAGGGGAATATCAATTAAAACTCATGGTGGTAAGAAATTATAATACCCCACATGTCAAAGATGAATAAAGAAGTATCCTAGAAATTATCTCAAGGGGACCAAAAGAAGTTTCAAGTGTTTAAATGAGTGGAATAAAGCCAACACATGTTTAAGTGAGGTGATGAAACATACTAATGTGATCAAATACAAAAATTTCCAGATCAATGCCCATCATGTGGCCTGAGGTTTTAACTATAAGGTACATGGAAACTATGAAAAATAGTGTAACAAGCCAATAATTTTAGAAGATAACCCATAAAAACATCCACTAAAACTAAGATATAGGGGCAGGGATTGTACTATTACTACTACAGAGGTGGATCAACACAAAGATGCGGTGATTTTTGTGCTATTTAATCTATAAAGAATAGTGAACAAACTATTTTATTATAGTACTATGAACTCTTCTTTATCATGAAAGATTAATAAAACTATTCCAAACCAAATTTAAAACATGGAGTGTGTGATATAGTTAAACATTGATAATAGAGTCATTGTTTTATCTCAAGTAGAAAACTCTTCCATAATTTTTTGTGTGGGATGAATCTCTTAGTGAACCATATCATTATCCCTTTAGTATAATTTTACTTTATAATAGGGAAGGAATAGTTGTATCTATATAGATCCAACATCATCTACCAAGAGAAGGAAATCACCTTACATATCCCAAGCTACCCTGTAATTATATAAAAGTCTAAAGGGGGTCATCATAAATGGAATATTTTTCAGAATCAGGGATATTGTTACCTTATGAGAAATTATATCTTGCTTAAATGATTGAATATAAGTAGAGGAGCACTCTTGAATACATTACCATTGTTATAGTTTAAACTGATTTGTTCCATAAAAAATAATATATTCTTCCTCGTGGCCAAGAGGATGAGTTCTCAATTGATCTTATACTGGGAAATCAATTGATATCCAGGACACATTTTAAAACGGATTTGTTGAACAAGATAAACTAATGAAGTAATTAAAAGAATAAATGAAAATGGGTTCCATATTACTGAGTGCTTCACTATGATGTTCAACATTCCTCTTTTTCAAGAATAAGGATGGGTATATGCATCTGTGTATTAATTTTCATGAACTCCAAAAGACCACGATAATGAAAAAATATCCTCATTCACAAATTGATGAGTTTTTTTATTAGTTAAACTGATCTCAATTCCGCTCTATAGTTTACTTTCAATAAGGAGTTCATCAGTTATAGGGGAATGAAGATATCCCTAAGAATACCTTTTGGGAAATTCATGGACACAATGAGTTCACAATCATACCATTTGTACCAATTAATGCTTTAGTGGTCTTCATAGACTAAAATAATACATTATTAGATGTTACCTTTATAAATGAATAGTAGTATTTATGTGTGATATTATTATACAGTCCAAAAGAAAGGGGAACCCAAAAACATTTGAATGTTGTGCAGAAAACTTCAAAGAATGAAAATTTATATTAAAAATATTGTAAATGTGAAATTTTAATTGAGAAAGTATCATTATTGGGTAATATTATCATAATTAAATTTATATTTATGGACACATTAAATACTAAAAGTGGTTGAGGAATGTCCTAGAGAAAAATCTGTTAATAAAACAAATAGTTTTCTTATATTAAATGGATATTATTGAAGATTTGCGAGGAACTTATCTTGAATTTAAAATATACAAAGAAAACTGACTAGGAAGGGTGATATGTATGGCCATAAAGATTAATTTGAAGTGATCTTCATAGATCAAAATAATAGATTAACTCATTAACCTCTAGTTATACTACCTACAAGTAGGGAAGTACTTTTGATTTATTATGATGCCATAAATAATGGTTTAGGCTATATACTCACACATAATGGTAAAGTTATAGCTTACACCTCGAGACAATTGATTTTTCATGAGGGTAATTATCCAACACATAATATAAAGTTAGATATGGTATTCTTTTCATTGAATATGTGGAGGAATTATATATATGGAGAGAAGTGTTATATATATATGTATGTCATAAGAGCCTAAAATATATATTCATATTAAAGGAGATAAATATTCACCAACAAATATGTTTACATATAATCATGGACTATGACATATCAATTCACTACCATCATGGGATGGTAAAAAATTAGTATATTAACTAATTATAAAATATCTTACAAACTTATCAATGATGGATATTTACAATTCTATAATATTATTGGACCTGAATAGTGTAGAAATGATAGTCGTAGTGAAATGAACACTATCCTACCATTCTCAAATGATTTCTCAACCATCACTTATTGAGAAATTTAAGAAATGTCTAAGAGATGTTATAGAGATACATAATAAGGTTGATGTTGTGATAAAGTAAAAATGCTCTGAGTTCAACATTGATTATAGGGAGTTGTATGATTTTAGAAATGACATTGATTTCAAATATAATTAGATAAAAATATGGTATTACTGAGTGACACTCATATATCAACATTTTTCATGACTAAATGAAACAAAATGATGTATATAGATATATGAGAACACTATTGGGGGACAATGAAAGATGTAGATTAGGGAATATTCATCAAATTGCAGGGTTTGGTGGTAGGTGGAGGCTAGGGGTAAATCCAAAGAGATGATGAAACCATTTCCCATACCAACATGAATATTCTAAAACTGATCTATAATTATTTTCATGGATCTTCCAAAGACATCGAAAGGGAAAAATTCTACATGGGTTGTATTGGACCTTCTGAAAAAGACTACTCGCTTCATTTTTATTCGAGAGTACTTCTCACATGACCAAATTTTGACACATGGTGGGATTTTTTTAGGAGGGGAAGGAATAAGGGCTCATTCGGGATCCTCCTCAATTCGAACCTACCAAATGTATAAAGATCAATTCATGGACAGATATTTTTGTTACAAGGAATCGTTCAATCCATAGGGTTAAATATTATTTCCACCTCATCATAATGAATCTGCAGATGGCTCTTCCTCTAAAATTCCTCCCCACAAAGTGATTTCTTTTGTCGAAGCACTTGAAGGAACTACCACCACAAAAGTGAATCAAAATATGCCACCCATCATCAAATTCACTAGTGAATGTGGTAATATGGTTTTTGATGACCCAAACATGATGAAACTATTGTTGGATATCTGAAAATAGTTGTTACTCTATCCCATCTCCTATGAAAGAGGTTCCAAGCAATGATTATTCATATATATAATAAAACGACTCATGTGAAACTAGAATCTCTTCAAATAGTGTCTTATTCCACTTGGAAAATATTTCATTCATGTAATTCTGCAGAAACAAGAAGTTCAGAATGTGATCTGAAGACTTGGAACAGTTAATCTGAAGCCATTGATCTTTCACCACTCTGAATGGGATGAAAACTTCAATATGTTCACACAAAAGAAATCCATTTCTCATGGTTGGGCATGAATCCATGGGATCTCAAAGATATACTGGCACATGAAAATCCTCAATGAATGAACTTATAGAATTGGAAAACCCTTGAGGATAGAGCAGTGCACACTCAATGGTGACCTTGGCCTTTATTAACGATTTCTAATCAAGATTGACATGGAAACATTCCCTCCATAACGGGTTTCATTGGATTTCAATGATCATTTTATTGAGTTTAGTTTTGAATTAAAAAATGTGCATAAATACAGTGATCATTATTGAATGATTAGGCATGTAATAGATACATGCCGCATTGTTCAGAAATTGGATAAGGCAACACCAAGTAACACCTCAAGGAAAGAGGCCAAGAAGAGAAAAAATGCATCAACAAAGCTCTATGTTAAAAAGAATGATAATGAATTCTCCAAGGGAAAAAATGTTATACCTCTAAAGGTACAAGAAAGACCTGTGATGACCTATTTAAGGATGAAGAGCAACAAATTTTCCTCAATATCAATGTAGCACACTGTAACCAAAAAGATGTGGTTACTGATGTCCAAAAAGATATATCTACATAACATCAAGAATTATCAGAAGTGATATTTGCAATGGATCTAAGAATACAATATGAGCCCCTGACCTTAGATATGATCAGATCACACATAAATGATATTATTGAAATTGATACTACAATAACAGAGGACAACACCAAGAAGATGTCTGATGCCATAATGGCCCAACACATGGGAAGACAACTGATAACAGCAACCCCCTAAACGAAATAAACTACTAATGAATACAGTAATGCTACCAAAATCTATATGAAAGCTACCCTAAATCAATAAATTCCAAAAAATGATGTCCAAAAAGCAGGACTATGGTGATCTGGAAGAAAGAAGATAAGTGAGATGAAAGAAAAAGTGGGTCCAACCCCCAAGAAAAAATCTTAATGAGATTCTAATTCTACAACTGCTAGGGAATAGCCAACCCTAGAACATCAATTTACCTTAGGCTACTTGTTGAAAAATAAAAACCATAACATCCTATAATTTCATAAATCAATACTAGTATCATAAACAAGAAATATTACCTTGAGATCAATGTTTATTCTCTGCTCACCACTATCCAGGAATCCTGAAGTCAAGACCGATTGTGGATACTAGTTCACTAATGTGTTAACAGCCCTACCCTTATCTCTATGAATGAGAAAATAATCACCTGATGGTTTCTTAATTCAAGACGGAACACTCTCTTCCCAATGTTATATGCCTCTAATAGTTATATTAAGAGAATATTTCTATGGAAAAACATTACAATCCTTTCCAATTCTATCTCGGATCCATGGTTGTTCATGGGAGATATTAATGTTGTCCTTCATGATAATGAATAGATTGTGCATGCCTCTAGTGCCATATCGATGAGAGAATTCAGATCATGTGTTGAAGAGACTAACCAGATTTAGCTCAATCTTCTAGGTGCTCTGTAAAAATGTTATAGAAAGCAACTAGGAAACCTAAGAGAAAGAAGAATTGATTGTGCTTTGGTTAATTCCCACATGTTAGATTTTTGGAAATCCATTTCATGTTTCACCCTTGCAAGACACTACTTAGATCACCATCCAATTCTGGCATATATTGTGACTAAATGTTCAAAATACCCAATTCCTTTTAGGTTTAATAATGCTTTAACTACACTCCACGAATGTACAAAAATTGTTCAATAAATATATTTAAAACCACAATGATAATCCATTGTCTTGTATCCTCATGCTCAAAACCGTCAACATAAAAAAGATGGAATGGATCAAGAAGAATTTTATCTTTCTTGATCAAGAAATTGATTCCCTTGAAAACACAATACATGGGATTCATAAATCCATGACAAAAAAAGCAATTTCTCTGTTGGCATTGAATAAGAGGAGAAATTATCCTCTGAGCTAAATACACTCATTATTCTTGGGGATACTATACAATTAGAGTTGTTCAAATTCAGGTGAATTACTAATGGATAAGGAATCAAAATATAATAATTCACCTCAAAGGGATAACAAATTCAGTAGGCCACTACCCTTATTAAAGGATAGAGAGGAAATTATGGAGGATATAAAATTCCTCTCAAATCAACTTTTCTTCTTCTACACAAATATGTTCAATGGAACCAGAATAAATGAGGAGATAATGGAAGGAATTATTCCAAATAATTTCACCGGTTCTAATAATATTCTTCTCACCTCATTTCCCCTAGATATTGAATTCAAATATGTTGTTTTAGGGCTTAAAAAATAAAGCTAGCCAAGACTAGATGGCTTCCGCAGTAATTTTTTCCAACATTATTGGGATGTCATTGACAAGTATTTCTACAAGATCATTATGCATTTTTTCACAGATAAATCTCATATTCAAGAATTTAATGCTCAGTTTATTGCCTTAATCCCTATGGTGGATAATGTGAGTGATATTGGCCAATTTCGGATGCTGTCCTTATCAATACTATAAACAAGATCATCACCAAAATTCGTTCCAACCGGTATGCTCTTGTTTCTGAGAAGATCATCTCTTGGAATTAGCTTGGCTATGATAAAGGAAGATGTATATAATATTGCCTAATCACAACCTCTAAATGTCTTAATCATCTCAAAACAATACCGATGGAAGATATATTTCACTAAAACTGGATACCAGGAAGGCCTTTGACACCATTGACTAAAGATTTATTAGTCATATTCTGTATGAGTTCGGATTTAATAGGAGATTCATCCAATGGATCAACAAGAGGATTAGTTCTTCCCATATTTCTATTGTTGTTAATGGATCTCCAGAGGGATACTTCAATATCTCTAGAGGAGTGAGAAAAGGTGATACCCTATATTCCATCATCTTTGAAATTTCTAAATATTATCTTAGCATATTGATTCTTCATAAGTCCAACAAGGGATATACCAAAACAATCAAAGATACTCGAGGTTTCTCTTCACCCTCTCACCTCCTTTTTAATGATGCTATTTTTCTATTTACTCAGGGTGATATGAGAAATATCAAACATTTTAAGGGAACCATTCCCCACTATAAAAGTTTCGTTGTACAAGAGGTTAATTTGATAAAATCATTCATCTACTTTGGAAAAAATATCATAGAATCCATAAAATCCAGCATGATATATGTCATGTGCATAAAAGAAGGTTTCCATACCCGTTTCATATATTGATGTTCCCATGTTCTTTGGAATTCCTTGTTCATATCACTTTGTGGAGGAGGTGAGTTATGTTAGTAGAACTCTATCCTCCTGGAAATGCAATTCTCTTTCAGTAGAGGGAATACTTTTCATAGTCAAGCATGTGATTGTTTCAAAACTAGTATACTCATTTATGGAATAATCCTAGACACAATTCATCATTAAAACTACCAAATCTCTTATGATATACATTTTTTGGAGTGGAATCATCCTAGAAAAAAAATATCACCTCTCCTTGGAGAATGTGTAGCATGCCAACATGCATGGTAGGTCATGGAATTAAAAATATTTAACTCTTCAGTCTATCTATTCAAGAATAATTTACCTATAGGATCATCAATAACATGGTCCCCTTTTTTGAATTTCATAGGTTCAAATTTCTCAATAGATTGATTTAAGGGAAGATGAACTACAAGGGATTTTGATTTGGTCAGTCCGGAGAAGATTTTCCAGAAGATCAACCTACACTGCCACTGGTTGTCTTGTTCTCACTCATCTCAAAAATTCTGGAAAGACAACTAGAAAATTTCTCCTTTTATAGATAGTGTTTGTATACAAGACTCAGAAACTGGCTATAATTACACCATCTAGGAACAAGTTGATCAGCATCATCTACTACCTTCTCAATATTTCCCCATGGTCACCTCATATGATTTTTTGGGCATAGAGGATATATTCATCTGGGAACCAAGTGAAAATAGAATTCATGATTCCAAGGTATTCTAAAATCATCTTATCCAAGGCAGTCACACATGGTTTTCAAACATCAACAATAAATGGTTGAAACCATCTCATTTCACGCATATTTGGCATCTTCATCTCAACAAGTTTCTAGTTGAAAGAAATTTGAAATGTGTGGGAATATCATTTCACTAAATGTTTACATTGTTCCATTATCATCGGGATGATGTTAATCACTTATTCATATCATGAAACACCACAGCTTCACTTTGAAACTCTATGTTTCATTTTTTGGTCTCCATCCTCCACAAGTGTCAATCATCTCAAACTTTTTGTTCGATATTCTAATGATAAATCAATCAAATAAGGTCAACATATTTTTCTTAGTTTCAGGTGATATAGTCATATATATTATATATAGAATTGGAAACAAGTGTCTAAAAGAGAAGGAAGAATTCAATTTTAGGGTATCTCTCTTCGAAATTCTGCTCATGATTCTATAAGAAAACATAGCACATGAGGAATGTTGTGATAACTTGATCCAAGACTTCAACATTCTGAGAAATCTACATATAAATTTTAAATATCCCAAAACCATAGGCACCATTGAAGTCTTATGGTCTCTACCATTTCAATGATGGATTAAATGTAACTCAGATGGTGCCTCAAGAGGGAACCCAGTGTATGCTAGTTAATAATTTTCTTTCAGGGATCATAATGGTGATTACTTTGATGGATTTCTAGGTTCATGTGGACATGCCACTTCTCTTGAGGAAAAATGATGTCCTTTATCAAAGTAGTTGATGTCGCTCATCAAATAAATAAGAGAAATATGTAGTTTGAATGTCAATCAACCACCATTGTTCCATCATTTCAATTGGGTAAGATTCACCATGTATGGAAACTCACCTCATAATGGAGAAATCGTCATGATACACTTGCCTCAATGAATTACTTCATCACACATGTATACTGTGAAGCCAATATCCGTATTGAGTAACTCACAAACATAGGATCCATGGATGATAGTCACACTCATCGCTCTAGTATACCTTGTGATTTTCTTCCTTTTATTTGGTAATATAATTGTAGATTTCCTTCCTTCCGACTCTTGTAACCCTATTTTTATTATATGAATCCCTGTTTCATGCTCTTTTAAGAAAAACATAATCAAATTGAAAGGATACAAATTGGATAAGTTTAAATATTATATAAAACACCACGATCAATTGTGTTTGATCAAGATATAAGGTTCACATCAATGTTTTAGAATATAATTAATTTTAATCTAAGCACATAGTTAAGATTTTGTGATGGCTATCACTCCAAGACTGGTGGCCAGTATGAATAATCTATCCCTACATTGGGGATATGTTGAGAGCTTTATCTATGTACATAAATTTTGGTCTGGATTAACATCATCCATTAGTCAAGTTAAATTATAAAAATAGTGTCCACTATATAGTCCAAACCATCCCATAAGAATAACTCTACCAAAATAGATGTATAATACCTACATGATGGTATTAAGTAGGTGAAAAAATTATTCTACAACCAGATGTTTTCAAAAAATGGTTGAAATGGTCAATACGAATAAACAACACATGAAAGAAGCTCAGAGATGATATAAGAGTTATGCAGATAACAGTCAATGTGACCTAGAATTCATAGTCTTTGATAAAGTGTTCCTCAATGTATCTTTATGGATGAGAGTTGTTTTATTTAGGATGAAAGGAAAGTTAAGCCCTATGTACAATAGTCCCTTTTGGATCCATGATCATGTTAGGGTGGTAGTTTACTACATAACACTACATCCACACATATCCAAATAACATGATGTGTTCCATGAATCACATTTGAGAAAGTACATACTAGAGCAATAACATGTACTAAACTCTAAATCCATGCGAATATGAACATGAACTCTTATGTGAACAATTACGAGTGAAAATTATTGATCGAGGAGATAAGGTGTTGCATGATATGACCCCTCATCTAGTAAAAGTTGTATGGAGGAATCATATGTTCAAGGAAGCCACATGGGACCCTATGGATGTTGTGATAGAAAACTTCCCTCACTCCTTTTCTTCCTTGTAATATAATTTTATGATGAAATTACTTTTACAAGGGTATAATGCAATAACATTAGTTTTAGTAATATATTACTCCTTAAATAAATACTATGATTGAGAGCATGCTCCACATAAAACACCGAATCAAAAAAATCTAGAGAATTGTAAGGTACCCATTTAATTTGATGGTATAAATAGTTTTAATAGATTATTAAATATATATATATATATATATATATATATATATTATTGAGGACAAAAAATAAAGATCACTTTAAATATTTAATCAACTAGTGCAGCTATGAAACTAATAAAAATATAATTTATAGTGTTTTCTATTTTCAATTATAATAAATTTATATATGAAAAAAGGGTTAACTTTAGATTAATTATAAATTTATAATAAATTATAAGAAGAATACAAAATATACAAAAATCAATTTTCGTATAAAAAAGTTTTATTATTATTATTTTTATTTTTTAATTAAAAATATGATTTATAAATTTTAGGATGTGAATTTGGGAAAAATAAATTAATTTTTGGATTTATTAGGTCGATATTATTTGAATTTAAAATATTTATATTTTTATAAAAACATGATTTTTAGATGAAGAGTGAAAAATAGAAAAAAAATTTCCAGAACAATGACTTTTATTAATTCATTAGTACATTAGAATGACAAGTAATTTTATAAAACCATTTGGTTGATCAAATTTCTAGTTAGGGAATAATTTTATTCATTTTAAAGATGTTTTTTAAATTTATAAAATCTATTTTTAACCTTATAAAACAAGAGATTTAATTTAATTACAATATAGATATTTTTTAAGTACTCTCATTTAATTAAGAAATTATTTTTTAAAATTATGATTTGTCTTGATTTTAAAGACACATAAAATTTATTTAGTTTATAATAAACCAATTTATTTCTTTAAAATAAAAAACAATGAATATTTTATCTCACAATAAAACTTTATCAAAAAATGATATTTTTCTAAGAAAAGTATTTTACATGTAATATGTATGAATTCTAAAATTAAATTCTCTAACAATTATTAGTTTTATTTTATAAAATTATTTGTTTCTTTTAGATCAGAATTTCAAAATTAGTGAATAATTTTAATTTTAATTTTTTCCATTGAAATTAGTTATCGATGATGAAAGTGGAATTACCTTGGTAAGGGTAAATTAGGGTAAAAGTAGATTAACAATGTGAAAACGGTATAAAAATGTGGAAAATAAGTATATTTTTTATGGTGGTTGAATTATTGAACATATATATTTCCCCGATGAAGTATTTTACTTTTTTGGAGCCTTTTACCTTGAATAATGGTGTGATATTATCGATAATAATGAATATTTACGAAAGTTCCCTTTTCATCATTTACCAGAAGAGACCACCACATCCTAATTTCACTACCCTTTAAAATGATTTGATTCAACCAGAAATATACCATAGAATATACTAAAACCCCTCCCCATGCCTCTGAATCCTTTTTCTCATAAAAATTCCAAGATAAGCATTCTTAATGAGCTACCCAATGTAGAACTTCCACAGGAGAGGTAATACTCTAAACCCAGTTTTTTTGTTGTATTGTTCTTCTATACGTATCATATAAAATTTATCCAGGATGGTATTATAACCCCAATTTTTTTTAATATTATGTAGTTTTACTATACTAGTGGAATACCCAATTTATAAATTTTCTAAAATCATTGATAAAAAATTAAACTTTCATCCTGTGTGTGTGTGGACTACCATCCCAATGACTTACGTATTCAATTTTATATCCCCACCTTAAATAGAAGGTTAAAAAGGGTGATTTAATTAACTAATAAAATATTTTTTACATGAATGATATTTTAGAATAATAATATTTGGAACCATATAATTGTGATCTACAACAAATGTTTGTATTAACTTTAACCTCCTTAAATGGACATATCAAGGAACCCTTCTTAATTTGGGTCTGTCTAGAGAAAACCATTGAAAATGTGTAAGTATTGTTCCAACATAACAATTTAAGTGCATATACCTAAATTTTTTGGTTATTATGAAGTTATTACACAACACCTTTTACTAAGTTCAACAACCTGAATTTTTTATAAAAAAGTTAACCCAACAACCCCAAGTAATCGAAAAAATATGGAACTATATTTAAAATAAAAAATAATAATAAATGGATCTTATAAAATTAAATATAGATGCATTATTTTTTTGGGATTATATTTAATATTATTAATTTATTTATTCAGGATGTTAACCATAAGTTCATATTACATTTAGAGATGAGGTAAAGGATCTTCTGTACCACCCTTGTTACTTTTTAGTTACACATTCTCTTTAATTTTCTCCCCTTTTAGGAAATATTAATTTCATAAAAATATTCCATTTTTTATATATGTCCCATAATTATATTCCAAGTAACATTTCCATTTCAATACTAGGGTTATACATGTTTTTCTTCCCTTTCAAATTCCCACTTTTAAGTAAAACTAATGTAATGGAAAATTCTAATTTCTCATCAAATGTCAAGAACCACCTAAATAATTTTTTTAATAATAACTAGATTATAAATCACATCATTATTTAATGGATTTCTCCCTTTGTTAAATTATGGTTTTATTTAAATCAATAATGTCTTTCCTTATTTAAAAATATTCTTTACTAATTTCACTAAGCATCACCCCAATGGTTTGTTTTTATTCTTTAGTCAACATGATTATTCTCATTAATTGTATAAATTGGAACTCCATGTTAATGAACTATGTCCATTTTTTAAATAATAAGCTCAAAATGATTAAATTTCATATTATATTGAGAATCCTTAAAGATATTCCTTTGTTTATGTAATGAAAAATAATTTTTAAAGGCGTTTTTTCTTAGGGGTTTGATAATTATTTTGATATATATATGGTTTATTTTCTAATGTGGAATGCATATGAATTATTTTAATGATGTGATGGATGATCCTAGAATTATGTATCTTTATAATGAATTGGTTAAATAATTCTATCTCATGATATTTTTTGTTCTGGATTTGGGACTAAACTTAATCCCAAATGGGAATTTTTAAAATATATTTATGGGAATGGGGTGAGACTCGGTAAACCACAGGAGTTTATCGACATTATAATGATGGTATTGGGAGTGATCCTGGACATATTTTTATAATTTAATGTCTTTTATTGCTTCCAAATACTCCCTTATTCCATGATTTTATTAATCCATTCCCTTTTTCCATGTTTCTATACTTCATACAATTAACGTTTTGATATGATGTTTTTCCTCTAGGCTCACATGTTATGCTTTTTCCATCTTATTCCCCTACAAGGCTTTCTAGATCTCCCTTTCCTTATTTATTTTCACTTGTGTATCCTAGGAAAATTTATTTGATCTATGAGAGTTAGGATCACCATGTGGAGTTTTAGATAAATATCTTTTATTTTTATTTAATATGTGGTATTCTAGAATTAAATAATAAAATACACTAGACCTCTAGATCATCGATTTTAATTTTTTGCAAATATATGTGAAAATTGTGAAATAAAGTGTGTTTCAGTTTTGGGACTTTGTAGGCTCAGAGTCCCCAAAAGTTCTATAAATATCATTGGTACTATCCGTCATAATGTTTTGTTTGAAACCTTGAATTTATAATTGTTTCATAAACATTGACTCACAAATGAAATATGATGTATAGAAATATTTTCCTAAGGTACGTATAACTTTTTTAGATCATTGATAGAGTTATAAAAGTTGCATATCAATTTTTTTGCCTTTAGTTTTTATCTCAATTCATAATGTGTTCCATGTCTCATAGATAGGGATATATAAAACTGATATTTATCATGTTGTAAATTCTGAAGAACATGAGTTAGGACCCAATAATACTATGACTGAGCATCTGATTCAAATTATTTACTCTTGGGAGAAGGTTATTTATAGTAATTCTATTAATATGGTTCTTATTTTATGGAACCATGGATTTGGTTTGCATTAAACATGGAGTGATAAACTCATATGAAGGATTAATAGCCCTATCATTTCATGGAATATGCTATATGGTGATTTGTTTGGGACAGAAAGTGGTATATTAGGCAATGTCATCACACACACTATCTCCCTTTATTGTTTTAATTTATTTTTTATTTAATAATACATTCCCTTTTTTCAAGCACAACAATTTGAAATTGATATGTTTTTGGAAAAAATAGTGGATATCCCACAGTTAGCACATTGTTAGGAGAAATTTGGTTACAACCGTGTGATACATTTATTTATTTATATTGTTTAGATTCACGTTGGTATTGCATGGATTATCAAACCATGTTGGTGGATCATGTGTGTTATAAGATGAGTTAGTGTCAACCCACATGTTTGTTGTGTTGTATATTTAGTCATGCTATGAAATATTATGGAATATCATAAAAATTAAATGTCTGAAATGAATGTGTTTCCCACCTTAGAATAAAATCCTCTCACACCTCTGTTTTTTTACCACATGACTATAACCCATTTCCACACATGAAATTCATCCCTTCCTTCCTTCTTAGATATTTTTTGGTGATATTTTACAATTTTTCTTTAATGAACCCTCAAGTAAATGTCCCATATACATCATAATTCAGTCCTAATTCCTCTATTAATGATTATCCTTCTTCCTTAAGGCCTTGATGAAGTAGAGTTTCAGTTGTTCAAATCAAATGGATTTTTATTTTATGTTTGTGGTATTTTATGGCCTATTTACTGTGCCCCTTAACTTTTTAGGTGTATTTACACCATATGAGAGGGGTTTCTATTAATATCTAAAGGTTTTAAGTGTTAAACCCTTTGTAGTTTTAGGAGAAACACTTATTTTATGATACGATCATGCTCGTTATGTTTTATAAATGATGATTTAATTATTTAAAGTTATGAAATTATAGTTTTTATAGTTAATGATATGTGTCATGTTTGTTCTTAAATTCTTCCATTGGTTTCTATGAGTAAAATTTTGTAAAGAGGAAGGTAATATATTAAGTATATTGAGTGGGTTCTGATGGGATAATGAAATAATTTATACTTTTAATAAATTTCATGTGTTTCCCCTCCCCCACTTACAAAAGGATGCCCCACCTTTCCCTTATTTGAACAAATTTTATAATTATATCTTGATAAAACCTACCCAATGAAATTATTAACTTCTTTATACATGATGTTGAGTTTGTTTTCTCCTTAAAATACAATTATAACTGTTTTTTAGAAATTGTCTAATGGAGGCCTACTAAAGAAGAGATAATCATACAACCCAAATTCTTTTAAATTATTTCTTATTCTACCTTATCTAAATTTATAGTATTAATTATAAAATATTAACTATAGTATCAGAAAAATACAAAAAATTAATTATAATTATGGAAATACCATTATTATCTATGTTTTACATCAAATGGGAAGTGGAAGTACTGTCTATGCATACATGTGGACTACAACCTCCATGTAGCGATACTATTGATTTTCCATCAGTATCATTCATCGATGGGTATTATAATGGTTTTAATGTTTATAAAAGATTTTTATGACATATTTATTCTCTGATAATTATAATATCATGTATAAATTTTTAAATTCAAATCAATTGGAAAATGATAGTGTCACTCGTGCATACATGTGGACAACCACCATCACAAAGTGAGGTGATTCATTTTTCATTTTTACATTACATGGATATTATTAAGAATATATTTAACGTATATATATTTAATTTATGATATAATAATTTTTACTTATGGATAAAATTGTAACACCATGAGCTTCTATGATACGCTTCTCATTCAATAATGCAATATCTTGTATTGTACGCAACTTCGAGTTCTAACACACCGCAACTAATCAAAGTAGCTGTTATGAATAGTAATACCCACTTTTTGAAATTATATAAATTTTATATTTCAAAATGGACTTATTTTTGTATTCATAATATCAAATTTATCCTATGTTGAGTTTTTTGTAATTTTCTGAGAACTTTCAATTTTTTATGAATAGTGAAAAATACTTAAAAACAACTTTTTTAATCAAAATAATTTATAGTGATAAATTATACTATTTATTGATTATAAAGTATAATTAGAATCTATTTTTAAAATTTTATCCAATGGTGGTCATTATAATTAATTTAACATTGAAATTGGACATAAACAATTGCCAATCTTTTGATATAAATTGTTTCTTAAAAACACTCTATTTGTTGTGACAGTGGGAATTAATTATAAAATTTATTAATGCAACATATATTTTTGTAATTTTTTAAAATATAAATCATTTTTTAATTAGGAATATCAATTATAGCTTAGGGTGAAATTTTGGCATTGTTCTGAAAAACTTCAAATTTTGATGAATAGTGAAACCACTAAGTGGTAGTTAAATAACTGATTTTTCGTTTAAATGAAATATTACCACATCTGTGATTTGATTTTCAAAAACCCGACATACATGGTTGTCATTAAGAAGTAAAATGTGGTTCAATGAGATTAAAATAATTTTTGGTAAATAGTAACTTTTAAGTTCTTAATCGCGATTAGTGGTAATTAGGGTAGTTTAAGGTAAAAATAATGCTTTAATAATATGAAATGATGTAGACACATGTCCTAACCTTATTGGATGTGTCATGGCCGAACAAGACAAGCCATGGGTCAACTTGGGGACCCCATTGAGCCACTTTGGTTGGAAAATGACATAAATAACTTTTTATTTAATGTTAAAGTAAAAATGACACAAACATGAGTTATTTTACAAAAAAAATGTTTATATGGGGTAATACAAGTCAGATTTTTGACTATAAGTATTCATTGGAAACCTAAAAATATTTCCTACATCATAGTATTATTTTTATAATTTTTAGACATTAAATAAATTAAATTATTTATGACATCATGATGATGCAGTGATGACCTCATTATTTAACGATTTTAATAAAATAAAAATATAATGTAAAATACAAGGCATACACTTGTCCAAAGACTATTGGATGGGTATATTTCGAACCCTTATCACCTTAGCCTCGAATTATATAAGTGTGGGACCTTTATAATCCGAAAAGTGTTGTATAATAATGTAAATTTTACTTACATTCCAAGAGTGCCCCTCCTCTACTATTATAAAAGGCCCCCACCTCTACCACCTCATTCACACTTTCAAGCCACTTGGCTCAGCCAAACTCTACCCAAATACTCTCCCAACTTCCCCCCTTACTCCTAGTGGCATCACTTTGGGCAGAACTCTTTCCAATGAAGCTTTTGGATCAAATCAAAAAGAGTTACCCGATTTTGAGGTAATGTCTTCTCTTATGTTATTTTGTTTTATTTTGCTTATCCAAACCCCTAAACTCTTTTTATTGCTTTATTTTGTAACAAAAACAGTATCCTAAATATACTAGTATGTTTTTATAATTAGTATTCGAGCTACACTTACACACTCCTACATCTAATGGTTAAAGAACATACGGTTTCTGTTGATGGCGAATTTCTGCCTCACGAAGCGATGATTGTTCAACACTCATAAAACACCTTCAAAGGTGGCCATTAAGATGTAACTCTATTTATAAATGATATATAATATGTTTATATTTTACTTTAGGTTCTGTATTTTTCATTTATGGAATACCTTTATTGTTTCCATTATGGGTAAACATGATATTTTCATTTTAGGAAGTGCGGACTACCGCCCCCTCAAAGTGATGTGAATCGTTAATGCCATATGTGGAATGTATAAAGGATGAAGTAAATGATATTATATATGATATTATACTGGAATTATATTATACATTTATATAATTATGATTTCATTCCATTAAATACGAAATAGAAATGAAAGTAGCGTTAATGCGTACGTACGGCTTACCGTCTCCAGGAACGGTGCATTTCATTTCTTACCTCTAAATGTTACATAATATTATGAATGAATGTATATAATGGATATATATGATATATATGACATCTAAATCATGAATATAATTCTGGGGATAATGGATATTCTACCACATAAACAACTTGTAATTATAAGAAGTTAAGTGTTGACTCAAGTACCAAAGATCGACAAAACGACCGTTATTAACTTAAATAATTACATAATGTTCATAACATTGTAATAAGTGATATAAATGGAATAATGAACTTGAAAAAGGTTCTTAAGAATATAGATATTAACTCTGGTTTATTATTCAGGAGATCAAAGAACGGTCGAGTGAATTCGGACACGAGGTAAGGGAACTTCTTAACCCAATTTCTATTCTTTGGGTTAATCTCCTAATTTCAAATTATGTCATGATATTATTATGTCCTATCTTGTATTTTTAAATTATTTATGTGTACTTATAGTGAATACACATAATAGACCTACTTTATAAAAAAATGATCTTTTTAAGGACTTCATCTCAATCCCCTTCCATTGAGGCATATTTGGTTTTATACACAACTTTCTTTTATATGGTGTATAAACCCCTTTGACTTTTACGTTTATTCAAAAGGAATCTTTTTTATATGAAGCGTTTTGCTAAATGACAAAAGGGAATGTTTTTCTTTCCGTACTTGTGCGGCGACAACGACTTCTCTGCCGCCGTGACCATTATTTGAGTTTCGGCTTCCTCTACAAGCCATCATTTTTTTAATGAAAAATAAATACACAGTTTTAACATTATTTTATTTTGGTATTGAAAATGGTCTTGAAAGCGTTTTTATTACATCAATGTGTTGTATTGATATCTAGTGATTGAAATGTGGAAATGTTATGTTTCCTTTATGCATGTTTTATGTGATAAGATTGTGTTATGGTTTATGATATGTTTAAACCTATTCATATGAGGAATGTATTGGACTTAATAAGTGACGGGTGGAGCCCGCTATAGCTCCTTGATGCATCGGTAGGTCTCATGAGACAACTAGATGTGGAATTGGCCAAGGCCCTTTCCCAATTTGATTTATGGTTTTGGCCGAGGCCTTAATCATTTTAGAGGTCTTGGCCGAGGCCTTGACAAAATGTTTCAGAATGTCTGGCATTATACATTACCTCATTATGAAAGTGGTTATTGATTTTGCATGTGATTATTCGACCAATAGAATATCCATGTGAAGAAGTGAATGGAATTATCTCATTTTACATTTGTCATATTATGTTGATGTTCAAGTTTAAAAGGCTTTTGTTTTAGTTATACATTGCCTTATATTTTTATGTTTATTTATGAAAGCTTTCACAATATTTTTATCCTTACTGAGCATCTGATCTCACCCCTTTCAATGTTTTAATATTTTCCAGGATGTGAAGAAGTATTTTATGAATGACCTGCAGGGATAGTCAGAAGTGGATATGAGTGTGGACTATGAAGACATTGTTATTATTTTTTCACTTTATGATGTAATGTAACATTTATGAATGTATCTAGTGTTTCCAAGGCTACTAAACTAACCGGTCTTTCGAGACTTGATCTTTTGTGATCATGCCAATGTTACGAAGTAATGCACCGACTCTGGGTAGCTGGGTTCAGGGCGTTACAGTTGGTATCAGAGGCAGTTTAGTACTAACCTTGGAAGCCAGATTTAGATAAACTCTGATTAGAGCACATAGACCAAAGATAGACTTTGAGGATTTGTATAGAAGAGCTTCCTAGAATTTTGTTATTATAAAGATGTTGTGAGTTTTCCGAGCAATACGTCCTTGTCTGGATACGAGCAGGTAGAGGCGGCTCTGGTACAGATGTACCTAGGGGTAAAACCCGAAAACACCGCTTTGAGATAGACTCAAACGGGAACTGGTGCACCACAACGGGCCTTGCTGCACTCTTGGTTACGACACTCCCGGGGGATTTTCTTAGGATAATTCTCATTTTCTTTACAAACCATTATGTAGGGTTTATGAGTATATAATTTCTCAAAGAAAACATTTTTTATGATTATGGATTATATGCATAAATAGTTCAATTTATTATATGTGTTTTCATGTTTTTTATTATGTATTTCGATTCATAAACTAACCTAGTTTATGGCATTGTATAGAAATGGCGCCCAGAAGAAGGAATGTGAACTCTATCAATACGTATGATCCAAAGAGTAAGAAGGATCATATCATTCATGGTATTAAGCCAACATTTAGAGGGGAAATATTTTCCAATGTGTTATCAACATATGAAGAAATAGTATCATGTGTTAATAAGATAAGTAGAGAATTCTCTAAGTCTTATGGATTTGAAGGGATAAAAGAGAAGAAAAGTATGGAAGAGGGAATGATGGATAATGGGAAGAGGGAAAAGAAGAATTTTCCAATATGTGATAACTGTGGGAAGAAACACCTTGGAATTTTCCTGATGGGAATGGGAGTTTATTATAAGTATGGAGAAAAATGACACCAAGTGCGTGACTGCAAGGGTAAGAAAAAGGTTTCAAATGTACAATGATTCATCTGCAAGGAGTGGGGATACTACGCAAACCAATGTTCAAATCATCAGAGTATGCCCCAAATTATGTTATTGGATAATAATCATGTTATGATACTACCACAGATGAGGAGGAATGATTAGAGTTCTTATGTTGTTATTAAAGAATTTTGTAATTTGAGTGTTGTATCAATGATGTACTGGTTATAATAATTATGGAGCATATAAGGATTGTATTGCAGTACTATTTCATCTAGGACTTGAGATTATGTGGAACCAAGAAATGTGACTCCACAGTAGGTTAAATTTTTGGAAAATATATGGTTGAGAGAAAGATAAACCATAATATGGTTCAGATACTGAGATAGTGATTTTGGAATAAGACATGATTGATTCAGATAAATTATGTTGGATATTCATAACATCCTTGAAACTGATTAATGATTTGTATACATTTTTGGATAGAAGGAGTATATCTAGTTTTCTATAAGGAATAAGGGATCATGAATTTATTCAATAAGGATTTATGGTAATTCAATATGTTGTAGTGTTTTAAAAGAAAACATGATGAAGGTGTTCACATGTTGTTACGCAGAAAAAAAAATAGAGCTTCATTATGTTTACCTTCCTCATAAAATATGGACTGTGAGTTGGACAGAAGTATTTAGGATAACTATAAAGGTTGGAATGGATTATATTTTACATTGGATACTATTGTTATGGTTATTTTTGGATATTTATAAAAAGGACAACACGCAGACCGAGCGACAACCCATCGCGTCGAACAAAGCTGTGGGAATCGAACCCACAACCATAGTGCGATTGGGATTAATCACCTACAACTGGACTATGTGAAGCCCCTGGTTATTACAAAATAGTTTTTCTAATCTAAATGGTATGTGTTAATATTTGTAACCTTATAAAATTAGGATAAATAGAATATTTTTGAGTTCTATTACCTTTTAAAGTGAAAGATGGGTTTTTGGTAAAAATTTATTAAAGAATGAAAGTCTGCATGACAAGTATGTATATTCCCTTACGTTCTTCGTAAATCACCTAAATAAATTCTTTAACATTATAAAAAGGTTACTTAAAACAAAAACGTTTCCGGTTAACTTTTCCAACTGGGGATTCAATGACCTTTTACCCAATCACAAGTTTGTGATTTTCTTATTGTTAACTTTCTCCTAATCCAGTTTTCTACAACTCTCCATCAGACCTTGATGGTTTTTTTTCTTCCATATCCATATTTTCATATAATCCTAGTATGGGCTATCTCGGGTGACCTTTGTACTTATCTTTCATTCTTTTAAAGTTATATTATTATTAACCTTATTTCCGATGTGGGTTTTCTACAAAGGTATTTTCTATTTTCAACCTTTTATTTTCCAAGAAAAATTTCAAATTGCGAGGACACAATTTATTGAAGGAGGGGAGAATGTAACACCCCGAGCTTCTATGATACGCTTCTCATTCAATAATGCAATAACATGCATTGTACGCAACTTCGAGTTCTAACACACCGCAACTAATCAAAGTAGCCGTTATGAATAGTAATACCCACTTTTTGAAATTATATAAATTTTATATTTCAAAATGGACTTCATTTTTGTATTTGGAATATCGAAATTGTCCTATGTTGAGTTTTTTGTAATTTTCTGAGAACTTTCAATTTATTATGAATAGTGAAAAATACTTAAAAACAACTTTTTTAATCAAAATAATTTATTGTGTTAAATTATACTATTTAGTGGTTTTAATGTATAATTCGAGTATATTTTTACCATTTTATACAATGGTGGTCATTAGAATTAATTTAACATTGAAATTCGACATAAACAATTGCCAATCTTTTGATATAAATTATTTCTTAAAAACACGCTATTTGTTGTGACATCGGTAATTAATTATAAAATTAATTAATGAAACATATATGTTTGGAATTTTGTAAAATAGACATCATTTTTGAATTCGGAATATCAATTATATCTTAGGGTAAAATTTTGGCATTGCTCTGAAAAACTTCAATTTTTGATGAATAGTGAAACCACTAAGTGGTAGTTAAATAACTGATTTTTCGTTTAAATGAAATATTACCACTTCTGTGATTTGATTTTCAAAAATCCGACATACATGGTTGTCATTAATAAGTAAAATGTGGTTCAATGTGATTAAAATAATTTTTTGTGAATAGTAACTTTTAATTTCTTAATCGCGATTAGTGGTAATTAGGGTAGTTTAAGGTAAAAATAATGCTTTAATAATATGAAATGACCTCGAAACATGTACTAACCTTATTGGTTGTGTCATGGACGACCAAGAAAAGCAATGGGGCAACTTGGGGACCCCAAGGAGCCACTTTGGTTGGGAAATGACATAAATAACTTTTTATTTAATGTAAAAGTAAAAATGACACAAACATGAGTTATTTTATGAAAACAATGTTTATATGGGGTTATACAAGTCATATTTTTGACTATAAATATTCATTGGAAAGATAAAAATATTTCCTACATCATAGTATTTTTTTATAATTTTTAGACATTAAATAAGTTAAATTATTTATGACATCATGATGATGTAGTGATGACCTCATTATTTAACAATTTTAATAAAATGAAAATATAATGTAAAATAAAAGGCTTACACTTGTCCAATGACTATTGGATGGGTATATGTCGAACCCTTATCACCTTAGACTATAATTATATATGTGTGGGACCTTTAGAATCCGAACAACATTGTATAATAATGTAAAATTTACTTACTTTCCAAGAGTGCCCCTCCTCTCCTCTTATAAAAGGCCCCCACCTCTACCACCTCATTCACAGTTTCAAACCATTTGGCTCGGCCAACCTCTGCCAAAATACTCTCCCAAATTCCACCCTTACTCCTAGAAGCCTCACATTCTGCAGAACTCTTCCCAAAGAAGCCTTTGGCTCAAATCAAAAAGAGTTACCCGATTTTGAGGTAATGTCTTCTCTTATGTTATTTTGTTTTATTTTGCTTATCCAAACCCCTAAACTATTTTTATTCCTTTATTTGGTAACAAAACCAGTATACTAAATATACTAGGATGTTGTTATATTGAGTATTCGAGCTACACTTACTCACACCTACATCTAATGGTTAAAGAACATACGGTTTCTGTGGATGGCGAATTTCTGCCTCACGAAACGATGATTGTTCAACACTCATAAAACACCTTCAAAGGTGGACATTAAGAGGTAACTCTATTTATAAATGATATATAATATGTTTTTGTTTTACTTAAGGATATGTATTTTTCATTTATGGCATACCTTTATTGTTTCCATTATGGGTAGACACGATATTTTCATTTTAGGAAGTGCGGACTACCGCCCCCTCAAAGTGATGTGAATCGTTAATGCCATACGTGGAATGTATAAAGGATGGAGTAAATGATATTATATATGATATTATACTGGAATTATATTATAAATTTATATCATTATGATTTCATTCCATTAAATACGAAATAGAAATGAAATTAGTGTTCATGCATACGTACGGCTTACCGTCTCCATGAACGGTGCATTTCATTTCTTACCTCTAAATGTTACGTAATATTATGAATGAATGTATATAATGGATATATATGATATATATGACATCTAAATCATGAAAATAATTCTGGAGATAATGGATATTCTACCACATAAACAATTTGTAATTATAAGAATTTTATTGTTGACTCAAGTACCAAAGATCGACAAAACGACCGTTATTAACTTAAATAATTACATAATGTTCATAACATTGTAATAAGTGATATAAACGGAATAATGAACTTGAAAAAGGTTCTTAAGAATGTAGATATTAACTATAGTTTATTATTCAGGAGATCAAAGAACGGTCGAGTGAATTCGTACACGAGGTAAGGGAACTTCTTAACCCAATTTCTATTCTTTGGGTTAATCTCCTAGTTTCAAATTATGTCATGATATTATTATGTCCTATCTTGTATTTTTACTTTATTTATGTGTACGTATAGTGAGTACACATAATAGACATACTTTATAAAAAAATGATCTTTTTAAGGACTTCGTCTCAATCCCCTTTCATTGAGGCATATTTGGTTTTATACACAAATTTCTTTTATAAGGTGTATAAACCCCTTTGACTTTTATGTTTATTCAAAAGGAATATTTTTTATACGAAGCGTTTTGCTAAACGACAAAAGGGAACGTTTTTATTTCCGTACTTATGCGGCGACAACGACTTCTCCGCCGCCATGACCATTATTTGAGTTTCGGCTTCCTCTACAAGCCATCATTTTTTAATGAAAAATAAATACAATGTTTTAACTTTCTTTTATTTTGGTATTGAAAATGGTTTTGAAAGCGTTTTTATTATATCAATGTGTTGTATTGATATCTTGTGATTGAAATGTGGAAATGTTATGTTTCCTTTATACATGTTTTATGTGATACAATTATGTTATTGTTTATGATATGTTTAAACCTATTCATATGAGGAATGTATTAGACATAATAAATGACGGGTGGAGCCCGCTATAGCTCCTCGATGCATCGGTAGGTCTCATGAGACAACTAGACGTGGAATTGGCCGAGGCCCTTTCCCAATTTGATTTATGGTTTCGGCCGAGGCCTTAATCATTTTAGACTTCTTCGCCGAGGCCTTGACAAAATGTTTCAGAATGTTTGACATTATACATTCCCTCGTTATGAAAGTGGTTATTGATATTGCATGTGATTATTCGACCAGTAGAATATCCATGTGAAGAAATGAATTGAATTATCTCATTTTACTTTTGCCATATTATGTTTATGTTCAATTTTAAAAGGCTTTTGTTTTAGTTATACATTGCCTTAAATTTTTATGTTTATTTATGAAAGCTTCTGCAATATTGTTATCCTTACTGAGCATCTGAGCTCACCACTTTCAATGTTTTAATATTTTCCAGGATGTGGAGAAGTATTTTATGAATGACCTGCAGGGATAGTCAGAAGTGGATATGAGTGTGGACTATGAAGACTTTGTTATTAGTTTTTTCACTTTATGATGTAATGTAACATTTATGAATGTATCTAGTGTTTCCAAGGCTACTAAACTAATTGGTCTTTCGAGACATGATCTTTTGTGATCATGCCAATGTTACGAAGTAATGCACCGACTCTGGGTAGCTGGGGTTGGGGCGTTACAGTTGGTATCAGAGGCAGTTTAGTACTAACCTTGGAAGCTAGATTAAATAAACTCTGATTAGAGCACATAGACCAAAGATAGACATTGATGATTAGTATAGAAGAGCTTCCTAGAATTTTGGTATTATAAAGATGTTGTGAGTTTTCCGAGCAATACATCCCTGTCTGGATACGAGAAGGTAGAGGCGTCTCTGGCACAGATGTACCTAGGGGTAAAACCTGAAAACACCGCTTTGAGCTAGACTCAAACGGGAACTGGTGCACGACAACGGGCCTTGGTTCACTCTTGGTTACGACACTCCTGGGAGATTTTCTTAGGATAAATCTAATTTTCATTACAAACCATTATGTAGGGTTTATGAGTATATACTTTCTCAAAGAAAACATTTTTTATGATTATGGATTATATCCATAAATAGTTCAATTTATTATAAGTGTTTTCAAGTTTGTTATTATGTATTTCGATTCATAAACTAACCTAGTTTATGGCATTGTATGGCGCCCAGTAGAAGGAATGTGAACTCCATCAATACATATGATCCATAGAGTAAGAAGGATCATATCTTTCATGGTATTAAGCCAACATTTAGAGGGAAAATATTCTCCCATGTGTTATCAACATATGAAGAAATAGTATCATGTGTTAATAAGATAAGTAGAGAATTCTCCGAGTCTTATGGATTTGAAGGGATGAAACAGAAGAAAAGGATGGAAGAGAGAATGATGGATAAAGGGACGAGGGAAAAGAAGAATTTTCCAATATGGGATAACTGTGGGAAAAACACCTTGGAATTTTCCTGAAGGTAATGAGAGTTTGTTATAAGTGTGGAGAAAAAGGACACCAAGTGAATGGCTGAAAGGGTAAGAAAAAGGTTTCAAATGTACAATGCTTCATCTGCAAGGAGTGGGGACACTATGCAAACCAATGTTCAAATCATCAGAGTATTCCCCAAATGATGTTATTGGATAATAATCAAGTTATGATACTACCACAGATGAGGAGGAATGATTAGAGTTCTTATGTTGTTATTAAAGAATTTTGTAATTTGAGTGTTGTATCAATGATGTACTGGTTATAATAATTATGGAGCATATAAGGATTGTACTGCAGTACTATTTCATCTAGGACATGAGATTGTGTGGAACCAAGAAAAGTGACTCCACAGTAGGGTAAATTTTTGGAAAATATATGGTTGAGAGAAAGATAAACCATAATATGGTTCTGATACCGAGATAGTGATTTTGGAATAAGACATGATTGATTCGGATAAATTATGTTGGATATTCTTAACATCCTTGAAACTGATTAATGATTTGTATACATTTTTGGATAGAAGGAGTATATCTAGTTTTCTATAAGAAATAAGGGATCATGAATGTAATCAATAAGGATTTATTGTAATTCATTATGTTGCAGTGTTTTAAAATAATACATGATGAAGGTGTTCACATGTTGTTACACAGAAAAAAGGGAGCTTCATTATGTTTACCTTCCTCATAAAATATGGATTGTGAGTTGGACAGAAGTATTTTAGATAACTATAAAGGTTGGAATGAATTATATTTTACATTGGATACTATTATTCAGGTTATTTTTGGATATTTATAAAAAGGACATCACGCAGACCGAGTGACAACCCATCACGTCAGACAATGCTGTAGGGAATCGAACCCACAACCATAGCGCGATTGGGATTAATCACCTACCACTGCACTACGTGAAGTCCCTGGTTATTAGAAAATAGTTTTTCTAATCTAAATGTTATGTGTTAATATTTGGAACCTTATATAATTAGGGTAAATATAATATTTTTTAGTTCTATTACCTTTTAAAGTGAAAGATGGGTTTTTGGTAAACATTTATTAAAGAATGAAAGTCTACATGACAAGTAAGTATATTCCATTACGTTCTTAGTAAATCTCCTAAATAAATTCTTTAACATTATAAAAGGTATCTTAAAACAAAAACGTTGCCGGTTAACTTTTCCAACTGGGGATTCAATGACCATTTAACCAGTCACAAGTTTGTGATTTTCTTATTGTTAACTTTCTCCTAATCCAGTTTTCTACAACTCTCCATCAGACCTTGATGGTTTGTTTTTCTTCCATATCCATATTTTCATATAATCCTAGTATGGGCTATCTCGGGTGACCTTTGTACTTATCTTTCATTCTTTTAATGTTATATTTTTACTAACCTTATTTCTGATGTGGGTTTTCTACAAAGGTATTTTCTATTTTAAACCATTTATTTTCCAAGAAAAATTTCAAATTGTGAGGACGCAATTTATTGAATGAGGGTAGAATGTAACACCCCGAGCTTCTATGATATGCTTCTCATTCAATAATGCAATAGCTTGCATTGTACGCAACTTCGAGTTCTAACACACCGCAACTAATCAAAGTAGCCGTTATGAATAGTAATACCCACTTTTTGCAATTATATAAATTTTATATTTCAAAATGGACTTCATTTTTGTATTCGTAATATCGAAATTATCCTATGTTGAGTTTTTTGTAATTTTCTGAGAACTTTCAATTTATTATGAATAGTGAAAAATACTTAAAAACAAAATTTTTAATCAAAATAATTTATAGTGATAAATTATACTATTTAGTGGTTTTAAAGTATAATTAGAATATATTTTTACCATTTTATCCAATGGTGGTCATTAGAATTAATTTAACATTGAAATTGGACATAAACAGTTGCCAATCTTTTGATATAAATTGTTTCATAAAAACACGCTATTTGTTGTGACGGCGGGAATTAATTATAAAATTAATTAATGCAAAATATATGTTTGGAATTTTGTAAAATATACATCATTTTCGAATTCGTAATATCAATTATAGCTTAGGGTGAAATTTTGGCATTGTTCTGAAAAACATCAATTTTTGATGAATAGTGAAACACTAAGTGGTAGTTAAATAACTGATTTTTTGTTTAAATGAAATATTACCACTTCTGTGATTTGATTTTCAAAAATCCGACATACATGGTTGTCATTAATAAGTAAAATGTGGTTCAATGAGATTAAAATAATTTTTGGTGAATAGTAACTTTTAAGTTCTTAATCACGATTAGTGGTAATTAGGGTAGTTTAAGGTAAAAATAATGCTTTAATAATATGAAATGACCTAGAAACATGTCCTAAAATTATTGGATGTGTCATGGCCGACCAAGAAAATCCATGGGTCAACTTGGGGACCCCATGGAGCCACTTTGGTTGGGAAATGACATAAATAACTTTTTATTTAATGTTAAAGTAAAAATGACACAAACATGAGTTATTTTATGAAAACAATGTTTATTTGAGGTTATACAAGTCAGATTTTTGACTATAAATATTAATTGGAAAGCTAAAAAGATTTCTTACATCATAGTATTTTTTTTATAATTTTTAGAAATTAAATAAATTAAATTATTTATGACATCATGATGATGCAGTGATGACCTCATTATTTAACGATTTTAATAAAATGAAAATATAATGTAAAATACAAGGCAAACACTTGTCCAACGACTATTTTATGGGTAGATTGAGAACCCTTATCACCTTAGCCTTGAATTATATAATTGTGGGACCTTTATAATCCGAAAATCATTGTATAATAATGTAAAATTTACTTAGTTTCCAAGAGTGCCCCTCCTCTCCTCTTATAAAAGGCCCCCACCTCTACCACCTCATTCACACTTTCAAGCCATTTGGCATGGCCAAACTCTGCCCAAATACTCTCCCAACTTCCCCCCTTACTTATAGAAGCCTCACTTTGGGCAGAAATCTTCCCAAAGAAGCCTTTTTCTCAAATCAAAAAGAGTTACCCGAATTTGAGGTAATGTCTTCTCTTATGTTATTTTGTTTTATTTTGCTTATCCAAACCCCTAAACTCTTTTTATTCCTTTATTTTGTAACAACACCAGTATACTCAATATACTAGGATGTTTTTATAATGAGTATTCTATCTACACTTAAACACGCTTACATCTAATGGTTAAAGAACATACGGTTTCTGTGGATGGAAAATTTCTGCCTCACGAAACGATGATTGTTCAACACTTATAAAACACCTTCAAAGGTGGCCATTAAGATGTAACTCTATTTATAAATAATATATATTATGTTTATGTTTTACTTAAGGTTATTTATTCTTCATTTATGGCATACCATTATTGTTTCCATTATGGGTAAACGCGATATTTTCATTTTAGGAAGTGCGGACTACCGCCCCCTCAAAGTGATGTGAATCGTTAATGCCATATGTGGAATGCATAAAGGATGGAGTAATGATATTATATATGATATTATACTGGAATTATATTATAAATTTATATCATTATGATTTCATTCCATTAAATACGAAATAGAAATGAAAGTAGCGTTCATGCGTACGTACGGCTTACCGTCTCCATGAACGGTGCATTTCATTTATTACCTCTAAATGTTACGTAATATTATGAATGAATGTATATAATGGATATATATGATATATATGACATCTAAATCATGAATATAATTCTGGAGATAATGGATATTCTACCACATAAACAACTTGTAATTATAAGAAGTTTATTGTTGACTCAAGAACCAAAGATCGACAAAACGACCGTTATTAACTTAAATAATTACATAATGTTCATAACATTGTAATAAGTGATATAAAAGGAATAATGAACTTGAAAAAGGTTCTTAAGAAGGTAGATATTAACTATAGTTTATTATTCAGGAGATCAAAGAACGGTCGAGTGAATTCGGACATGAGGTAAGGGAACTTCTTAACCCAATTTCTATTCTTTGGGTTAATCTCCTACATTCAAATTATGTCATGATATTATTATGTCCTATCTTGTATTTTTACATTATTCATGTGTACTTATAGTGAATACACATAATATACCTACTTTATAAAAAAACGGTCTTTTTAAGGACTTCGTCTCAATCCCCTTTCATTGAGGCATATTTGGTTTTATACAGAACTTTCTTTTATACGGTGTATAAACCCCTTTGACTTTTATGTTTATTTATGAAAGCTTCCGCAATATTGTTATCCTTACTGAGAATCTGAGCTCACCCCTTTTAATGTTTTAATATTTTCCAGGATGTGAAGAAGTATTTTATGAATGACCTGCAGGGAAAGTCAGAAGTGGATATGAGTGTGGACTATGAAGACATTGTTATTATTTTTTCACTTTATGATGTAATGTAACATTTATGATTGTATCTAGTGTTTCCTAGGATACTAAACTAATCGGTCTTTCGAGACTTTATCTTTTGTGATCATGCCAATGTTACGAAGTAATGCACCGACTCTGGGTAGCTTGGGTCGGGGCGTTACAAAAATAATATTTTTATTTATTTTAAAATTTTAAATTGAAAATGAAAATAGAATTCTTGTATACGTACAATTTTTCGTCTCCATGAAATGTGTAAATAATTTTTCTATGTATACCTATAGTGGATAACTATAAATAAATTTAAATATATATATATTATTAATATATACCATAATTATATAATTATTAAAATTATTGAGATTATTAAACCACATTTAATGTACACAGACATTAAATTCTACACCAGAACTACTATAAAAACAAAAGAGTTGACACCTTAAATTGATTATTTCAGAAAAAATTATTAATAAATTGGTTTTGAAATAGTGTATGTTGATCATATATGATATTATAATTTTTTAAATTATCTGGGTATATAATTATATCAAATTGAACTTAATTATGAAAATATTTGGATTTATTTTGATGAAATTTGAAGTCATTGTAAGGGATTTGTGTCTCACTTTTATTAAAGTGAGAAACATGCCATATTCACCACTTGTTTTCTTTCTGGGGTGTATAAACTACACATGAATTTATTTTAGAATTATTTTACTGAAAATTATGAGGGTTTGTTTATCCATATATTTTTATCTCCTTCATGAGGTTTCAATTCAAATCATACCCCAATGTTAATGGATTTATGTGACAATCTCATTGTTTATCAGGATTATTTGTGACAAGTTTCTGATGATGAAATTTTATTACATGTATCTCAATAATGAAATGATTTTATCTCATTGTTTATGTTTTATAAATTTATTTTTTACTTAATTATATACTCTTTAATAATTGAAGATAACAACAGAGAGTTTGTATGTTAAAATGACTTTATTTGTCTCATCAGTCAAACTTATTTTTTCTTCCATAACAATTATTTTGAAAATTGTTTTCCATAATGATTTTTATATTAATCTATGATATTTTAAATTCATTTTTTATAATTATTTTATTTATTTACAAATTTTTTAAAATTAATCTTATTGATGTTTTATGAAAAAGGTTGTTTTGTATTTTTACCAAAAATGTGAAATGATTCTTTTATTTAACAAACACGACATGAATTTTTTTTTATCAAAATTAAGATCGATCAATGATTTAAATATTACTTTAAAATATTTCATGGTTATTTTCAAAAAAATCCATAATATATAGAAACTGTCTATATTTTAAATAATTTGATTGAAAATGAAAGACGTATTTTCCTCAAGAAATATTCCGAAGACCATTTGAAGAAATTCATTGATGATAAAATCCTTTTGATGTTTCTTATTATTTATTGGGAATATGATTTAAAGATACCATACTTATTTTTTATTTGTATGTTTTAATATTTTGAAGATTTTATTTTTATGAGAGCCATTGATTTTCCATGGTTTTTGTTGTGATTAAATTTTGAATGTTTATGAAGGTCATTTATTTTCCATAGGTTATGATATATAATGAATGATTTGTGATAATGTGGAACACAAGTGAATGGATTTTGATAATGTGATCAATGGACATATAATTATATATCCCACTAATGAATTCGGTAAATATGGATATCTCTTGAGATAATAATGACAATAATGGAGAGTGAACCCGATTCAGTATGTGCCATTATCCACTATGATACTCATGGGAGTGAACCCTGACTAAGGTATGACAGAATGGGGAATGAATCCAATTTAGTAAGGGAATTTTTAAACTATGATAAGCTTACGAGTGAACATTCACTAATGATATTATGGTATGTGGATTGAACCTAATCCACTATGATATCCTTGATAGTGATCCTTGACTAAGGAAATGATTTTCTATAGCCATTTGAATTACACAAACTTATATCTAATGAAAATGTAATTTTCTCAAGGATCATGTTATTTGATTAATTTATGATTAATTTCTTTAAAACTACGAAGATTTATTCCATGACTCAAGATTATGATATATGATATATTGGGTATGGTTTTAAAAAGATACCCTCATATTCACATGCCCTTATATTTATGTTATATTGAAGTGATGAATTATATCTCCCTTGTTTACCCTTAATAAAAATCCAACTGACCATTCCTTATGTTATCCTTACACAGGTCATGAAGAAAGTTTTTGTGTGTGATAATTCTAATAAGGGTTCTAGTTATAAATAACTTATTAGGATGTTATTTATATCCCTTATGAGAAATTTTTATATATATACATGTTTCCAATGATAGTAAACATATAGGTTTCTAGCATGAAACCTAAATTTTATATATTTGAATATTAATCTTATATGATATCATATTACGTTTTAAATGTATGGGGATCTATAAATCGATATCCAATATATTACATAATTTAATATAGTATGATATTTCCCCAAAATAATCTTCTTTCACCCAAAAGGAATGAAAATATAACTCCATGTAACTTAAAGAATCCGTTATTACATGATGTATTACAAGGCTAATAATTTTTTACATTTTCTCGACCATTTTATGTTGGATTTTTAGATAATTTTGAAGAAAAATACATAACAAAATCATATAATACAAAGCTGATACTTCCACTCAATTGTAATTTTTTCACAAAAAATAAGACTGTTAAATTTAAACTATTGTTTCATTCAAAACATGTTCACTTTATTAAAATGTAATCCCCACAGTAGAAATTTATACCTTGTCCTAGTTCTTACTCATTCTTAGGCCCTGTGAAAAAAAATTAAAATCTCGAGATGAGAAAAAAAAATAGTTTGGGATTGAAGGAAAATTAAATCTATAGATCGTTTGAAAATCATGAAATCTAATAACATATTTTTTTCTTTTTAAAATAATAAACATTTATCTCAAATATTCATTTTCCTACACATGAAATAATATTAAATACCAAAAAGATAACAAAAAACATATCATAATAAATATTATAATATTAACCATAATCATATGGGATTTTTATAAATAATTGATACTCGTGAAAATATTTTCATTAAAATATATAATATTTACCCTTAAACATGTAATAATATTCCCTTCAAAAATAAGCTCATTATCCTACCTAATGATATCAAAATATTTCCATGAAAAAATAATTTGAATAAATAGAAAAATAATATAGGTAACCTCATACATCATATTCATATCACTATCATAGTCAGTCTTATAAGCACTCTTTCAAATAGAATGACCTACTCTATTTATTCTAACATATTTCATTGAAGAACATAATCATTACCCGACTAATTGGAGAGATGTATTATATTTTAATTGACACGAACTATATCCAAGGACCATATCGTACATAAAAAACATATATTCATTAATTTAATTCATACATTATCATAAATTATTCCATTTATCATATATAAAGAAACACTTTATGGCTTCACATAAAAATAAGGATGAACATCTTTTTCATTGTGAAATCATTAAAAATACCAATTAGAATAATAAATTGGATATAATTTTGAAAACCCATGAAAAATTAGATAAGAATATTATTAAATAATAATACTCATTGAGGGGTGAAATTATGTGAATGCCATATACATTATAATGATCCTTTTATAGTTTTTTAGAAAAGTTAAAAAATAAACTCTTTGGAATATTATTTAAAATATTCTTTTAAGTCCATCATAATAAAAGTAAAACATGGTTTAAAATTAATTTTAAAAAAATTAGTTATTATATTAGTAACATACCTGAAACATTTTAATGAACACGGATATAGGAGAAAATATAATAAAAACATTAAAACTTTTAGTATAATGTTTTAGAGAAAAATATCTTACCCTGAGTTAGACTCACTACGTACATACATTAAATATTTTAAAATAAACCTATATTCATTATTTAAATACATAAGAACCATTTCAGTTTTATTAACATATTATTATCCACTTTATTTAATATATTATCATTCCTTATATAGTAACTACATCACTTAAGTTAATGTCGGTCATTTTGAGGATGTTTGGTTCATAATCTCAATACAACATTAGTATGTTGAAAATGGAAATTAGGGTCATTGTTAAATGATATATTGACTTTAAATAATAAAATAATTATCATTTTTAAACATTACATGATATTTTATAACCATCCCTATGAGGAAACTATAAAAAATAATCACATTGCTTCATAGAGGTGGTAGTCCACACGTACACACAAGTGACGTTATCATTTTCCAAAATATAGATGGGTTAGAAGGAAAGTAATATATTATGCTTCAAAAATCAAGAATATATACTAATAACCATATATTTCAATTAAATCCATTATAATATCCATCCTTGTGAGGTGGTTATGAATAATTAAATGAATCACATCTTAGATGTAGTAATCCCCATGTACAAATGAGCAATGTTTTCATTTCCCATAGGATGAAAAATTAGATAAAATGGGTTTTACCCTAATAATACAATTTAATTATATTAAATAATATTATGCTATTTCTTCACCATTGTTAATGAATATATTAAGGTGGTTGAAGAATAAATACACATGAAACACACGGTAATGAATTTTACCTCTTCTTTAAAAAAACATCTCTTAGATTACACCATAAACCTTATTAGGATGGAATTTTGGTGATTCAAGTACCCTTAATATTTGAGGAAAGATATTATAAATGGATTATTTAGGTATTTTTTGAGATAAATCTCTCAATGTATGTGAATAATAGAAGACAGAGGGTTCTCTTTAATAGTTTAGGGTAGTGACACTCTTGATATAATTCAATGTTTTAAAATAATATAATGTATTTTTCATGAGAAAGTGGCACTAAAACTATAAAATGTTTAAAATAAGATGATAATGGTATAAATAATCTCATCCAATAACATTTAAGATGATATTTTAAGATCTTATCACTTATTTTTAACCTTAATTGAAATTTTTTACCTTTTATCATGGTGAAATCCTTTTACCATGGTTACTATTCATCATGACAGAAAAATGAAACTGAACTCATTAATAAATTTGAAAATTATTGTTCAAAATATGAAATATATTTTTTCAATATATATATATATTTAATTTCTATGAGTAAAGTTTAACATAAGTAGTAAAAATATAGAAAAAACATTTTATTTGAAAAATGAGTATTAAAGAATAAAAATGAAATTATAAATAAATAAAGCACAATGTTGATTCATGGAGAATTAATTCAATAATTGTTAATGAATTTTTTAATTCAAAACTAATACAAAATATAATTATACATTTTAAATACATGAAAAGAAAAGACAATTTTTATAAAATTGATATTTTTCACTATTCACCTTAAAATCGAAATTTTCATAAATACTCCAAAAATTCACCTTAAAATATATTCTAGATGATGATATATAAAATGAAGACCCATTTATAAATTTTTTTTAAATTAATATTTAAATAAAAGTATATAATACATATAAAATTCTTTAGTTAAAATAAAACAATTCATTTTTCAATTGAAAAATTTCTTAAAATTATTATAGAGTATATGAATCTATTAAATATGACCATGAATATTGATAATATAAAAAAATAATTTATTGTAATAATTTAATAGGTTTTCATTGGAAATATATTTATTTGTTATATATATTGACTCCCACTAGTTTAGAACAGTTACGCTTGGATTATATCGGTAGCCTCTGGTCTTCAATGATCCTCATTAAGGGATTCTTGAATAAGATATTCCTTATAACCTGGGTTGTATCAGAGTCAATTATACGTTTTTATTTCTCAACAGAGGTCTTAAAATATCACTATATAATCTACTCAAAAAACATTCATTTAATTTTTATAGTCTCTAAATATTTAAAATATGCAACTTCGGAATTTGGTCAACTTTTAATAGTGTCCTAACATCCAAACCATAAAAATGCTACATAAAGTTTTCATTTCATAAAAAATTTCAGTCCAATAATTTGGTTGAATTAATTTTCATTTCCAAAAAATTTATATTCTTATCAATTTATTCAAATTATTTAATGGTATAAAACAAATAAATGTTTCTTCTAAACACTGACCTTTATTTATCATATAGTTTCATTTCTAATAGAAGAATCTTGTTGTATTTAGAACCTATAATTATAGTCTCCTAAAATATTTCTGCCAATGTATCTTAAAAACATATTTTTCTATCCTCTCATTCACCCTAAGAGTCTTTCAGACACTTTAAATATAGTTTTTAATGATGTGATTAAGACTTATTTATAAGTATAACAGAATTAGCACTCTACTCTATTTGATTCAATGAATCACAGCTAACCACTCAATATTTAAAAGATATAAAAAAACATGGAACTTATATTGTTTATAATTCATCATCAAAAATTTATAAATATAAATGGGTTTACTCAGACTATTATGAATCCAAAAAGTATATCACTTCTCATTCATAAATGGAGACATGGTATGTTCAACAATGAGTAGCATAAGACTTCTTCATTAGTGGTAAAATCTACTTCAATATTCCACTTCACTCAACTCATGAGGCTAATTTTAGATTCTACCTAATAAAAAAACAAGATAATATATATATATATATATAATTATTAATAGTTTCAGGACATTTTATCATAAATTTCATATACATCACCTATCTTTTTATCAGATTATGGTTATAGCATACAGTCTCCAGAATTTCTGATCATTGAATCCTCAGATCATACCAACCTTTCATCCACATAAAACTCTATCTTACATGCCTCTTATCTTCCAAACATATCATCTTAGTTTATTTTTATAATCTACAAAAATATACCTATACATCAATTGGATCAATCATTTACTCTTTTACTGCTATGATACGTTACATTTATGTCAACGATATCTCATTAATATTTCTGATAGAATAAACTTTTAATTTCCACTATTTTACTCATAATTTCAATTATTTTATCTACCATTAACCTACTATTCATGATTCTCTTAGAGAAACACTAAATTGTTGTTCTAAATCATTTTCCAAATCTAATCATGAATCACAGTTGCTTCACACATCATGGTGATTTATTTCTCATTGAATGACCAGTGTATCATCATCTAAATTAACCTATGTTCATTTCAAATACTTCATTTTTCAAAACTCACTTAAAATATTGAACTTCATGAAATCACACTGCTCATTACTCCCATCATATCATCTAGTAGTGCTATTTATAGATTCTTTAACAACTCATATTTTTAAAAATTGATGGACTATTATGTAAGAAATATTTACTATTAAAATTCTTAGTTCATTCCACAATGTTTTATAAATTCGGTTATCCAATTCAGAATGAATCTTATATAATAAATATTTACTCTTATGATTATAACTATAATAATTTCCTTTTTTCTAATTTTTATTACCTTAGTGAGAAGATTCATACATAACATCTGGAGTTCTTATTCTTCAGATTTCTCCAACATTATTCTACCTCTAAAATTATCTTCCAAAGATCAGAATGGTCTGTCTCATACTCATTTAAAGTATATTCAAGGATTATTATTCTCACTTACCAATACCTATATCTTATATGATAATTATCTAGAATTATTTTAAAATCATTATCTCATTCATATAAATCTTATCTTATGTGAAAAAATACTCTTTCTAAAACCTTTTGATAATTAATATCGATAATTCAAAATGTGTATCTTCCTCTATCTTTTATCTTTCCGATTCACCTTATTCAAATATCTACCGCTACTAAACATGTAACATTCGGACCATACCATATTTAGTTACTTATCCTTCAACATAACACTGGCATTCCTATACAAGTGTCGTATAACCTTGAACACCAGTATTTATTATATGTGAACAAATGGATTGATTCAATAAAATATAGAAAGAAGTGCTATTAGGAATATTCATCAGTTGACCTGAATATACACATTAGTCTATCTCATCAGTTAATATATATATTACCACATGAAAAAACACTTCCTAAAATATTAGTCATGATATCCATATTAATGTTTCTCTTATTCTATAATTTGGATTACACACTTCATTTTATTATATGTATAAGTATTAAATTATACTGCAGTGGCGTATTCTTGTCATAGATTTGGAATATAGATAGGTTTCAAATTTAAATTTATTAACTTATGGAGTGTTGACTTTTATAACACCCTTAGGATGAACCATCTTGTACACCACCCATCTTATTATCCTTTAGTACATAACAACTTTACCACTCATTGTTAAAAAATACAAAACACTAGCACAGTATGTATGGGATCGTAAATCTTCACATATGGATTTGTTCCCATCACCCATTTCAATTATAAATTCAATATTTATCTACCCATTATAGATAATAAATTCAATGATTATTTCATATTATTATTTCTATTATCTGCTATGGGGGAATGATATACCCATATAATGCTTCATTCACCAATTAAATGTTATATTCTATACAGAATATTTCATTGAATTTAAAAAAATATTATTTTAAGGAAGTATGGGATGATATTACTGTGAGAGATCAACCAAACATTTATCAACACAAATTCTACATGTGTAATTATCTATGAAAAAATGGTGACAAAATTAGTCATTAATGGTTTCAATAAATGAATCATCAAGTGATACCCACTAAATAAAATTCTTCTTGAAGTTCCATTTAAAAATTCCAAAGTAATATCCTACACCAATCTCAAAAAAATGGATTAAAAATGTTCAACCATAAAGAATTATTCTCCTCCTCTTAGGTTTTTTTTATTTTTTCATCAACTTAATCTCTCTCCATCTCTCTTTTAGATTTAGAATTTAATGTTCCCAAATAAATAAGACATAATAAGTAGTGTACCGAATTTATGAAAAGGTTAAATGCCCAAAATTAAGTCTTCACAAATCACATAATCATCAATATATTTTGTATCTAAGATTTTATTGTCTAGGATATTCAATATATTATAACATTAGTTATCATTTTATTATTTATATCATGTTTTGGAATTTATACTCTTTTAACTTCACATGAAATTTCTCTCGAACCACCTCTCTTCATTAACTATTATAATTCATCATAATTCATGTTGTTTCCATGATACTATGAAATCCTACTGACTTTCTAGTTGTATATATCATGTACCTATATAGGGATAAACACCATCCATCTAAAGACCCTGACCCTAGTGGCCAACATTTAGTGGTTTGTTTACTATACTGACAAAAGATACAAGGAATAACACCCCAAAGGATCACCTAGTTTAGTATTCATGGTAATATATATATATATATGAATCTCAAATTAAAATTGAAAACATAAAATTCGATATATTATTTTCATTGAGTTCATAATTATTTCTTATATCATAACCCTTCAAATCAATCATAATACACATATTGGCATCTAAGGGAAAGAATCATAAGAAGGGGGTGAGCTCAAATGCTCGATATGGGTATAAATACAATGTAATAAATCATTAATAAATAATAATAATCAATATGTAAAGGTAATTAACTTAAACACAAGTCATTTAAATAATAACACGAATATAATATTGATGTAATAAATTGTGATCAAATAAATCTATATTAATAATAACATGTGTTTTGAACAAACCCATCGATATTCTAAATAATTGAATAGCCACATGTACAAAAATTAATGATCTCATAATTAGGTAATTCATAATATGATGCATCATAACCAAATAGTCAATGCCTTATTATAAGACATCGTAAATAAATGTTTAAGTACTCAGCCAACAACAAAATCTAGTTTGTTTCATGTGACCTTCTGATGCATCTAAGGGATATAGCAGGCCCCAACCATAAATTACTAAGAACAATTCTTTCCTAATATAAAAGGGTTGAAACATATGCAACATAAACATTCATATTGAAAAACTATCAAATTATTTTTTTACTATTTTTAATGATCAATAAATATATTCATAAACCATCCAGAGTATTATGAATGGTAATAAACTGGTACATCCCCATTCAAATTGATCACAAATATTCCAAATAATAAACAAATGACGTTATTTGTACAATATATACTCTATCAAAAATAATTAAAATGTATGTTTTAGGTAATTTAATAATATATACACCATAAAAATGTCATTAAAAACATTCTTGCGAAAAATCAACTTTTTATTTGAAATTATTTTTAAAAGTCAGAGTTCAAAAAATATTTTGAAAATATTTCAATTTGAATATAACCTTTGAAACATATAAATTATTCTTTAATACATTGATTGGTCATGATGGTGGAAATTTTGTATATGATGTACACATCAAAAGAAATATTCCTCTCACATTTTTGATAAAATCCAAACAGGACTTATTTAGAACATGACCTGAATATTTCCTTCAAAAAATTATGTAGAAAGAAAATTAGGGTAAAAGAATTCTTTGATAAATAATTTGGTTAATTTTAATAATAATTTAAAAAATAGTTTTAGAAGACATGGTTCTATGGGAAATAATATATTCAGCCAAATAAATTAATAAAGTAGTATTTTTTCTAAAACAATAAAAATGATTTTAAGCACCAAAGAGGGGGAAAATAATTCTATTAATTGAAAGAAAAATGAATAACCATATAATAGGAAATTATATTGAGTTTAGGAAATATAAAATAATTCCTCCATGGGACACTTAAATATAAACAATCTCGAATAATGAAGATATTGTGAAATACTCCCTTGCCATTTTGGTAATGATTGAATAATAAGTACCATTAAATGGATGAATTAAAATTAAACATTAAATACCATAAAGAAAAGTATATTACTTATATAAAAAATTAAAACTGGAAGTGCATACACCACACAATGGAATAAGTGTTGAATATAGTGTATGTGTCATGAATATAATATGAGATGGGTAAATCTTACCTTGGGTACAACTTCCTTCACATGTGTCTGTGCCTCATGTATAATAAATATAGGTTAATTATATTCATATTATTGAACCATAATCATATATTTTATACCATATATTATTTAATTATAGTTTGTTATGACACATTTATTGACAATTCTTTATTAAAATCACTATTTTTGTGTGATAATTTCTTTGATTTCCAAATATTACACGGTTTGCTAATTTCAGTTATATTTTTATTATCATGATTAAATTATTTCCAGAATGTAAAAAATGATCGATATATCATATAAATTCATTATATATGTATTTATAGTTTTTTACAAAATCTAAATATAGAAATTACATTGATTCATTCATGGAGACTATAGGTCGTATATACACATAAACGTTATTTCCAATTTCTCAATGTATAGAAAAAATGGAAGTTAATATTAATTTACCCTTATAAAGCCATTATTATGTTATATATATCATTTATATTAATAAAATACATCGTTATTACAATATAGGTTAATATAAAATGAAAAACCCTTCGCATCACAACAAGGAGAAGATAGACCACATGTATGTAAAAGTGACATTATTGATTTCTAACGGATTGAATGTTAAGAAGTTATATGTGAGAAAATAATTATGGAAATAATTTTAGTCCATAAATATGACATATATTCACTAAAATCACCCTTAATACAAACCATGTAATGCTTAAATGAAAGACATATCACATTGCTTCGTGGGGAAATAGTCTGTCGTACACACAAGAGATGTAATTGTATCCCCCAAAAAAATAGAAACTAAATATGTATATGTGATATAAATATTCCATAAGTATAATAATTTCATAAATTTTATATAAATATTCAAAATCTTTCATTATACCCATCATTCAATGGTGGTGATAGAGAACAAAATATATCGATTTGTGAGGTTGTAGTTTTCCATACACACGATCGATAGTTTCATTTACCATTTGATGGAAGATGATATGGATAAAGGCTATTACATTAAAATAATTACATATTAGTATATTGGAGAATAAGTTTAATTATATTAGAATTATTTATTAAAATTTTAAGAGGATGGAAGAATAAATAATATGAAAACACTCATTTATGAATGTTACCTCTTCTTCGAGGATCATCCTTATTTTTCACCAAAATCATTCTACGGATGGAATCTTGTTCCAACCAAGTCCTTTACGATGATTGGAGAGAAATAAGGAAGATATTTTGTTGTCTTTTTCAGAACTTATTTTTTTTTTCATGTGAATAGGGGAGTATAGGGATAGCATTTATAAATGGGGGAGAGGATACACATTGAATATTTTAAAACATAAGGTGATACACATGTTTTTCTCATTCTTGAAGACTTGTAAATGGGTCATTATCAATAATTAGATATTATAGGGTCTATATATTTCCATATAATGGATTTTGAGAAGTTTTAGGTTATTTTTAACTCATATCTTTGTTGTTTAAAATATTATCAAACCTACCTTTACCTTAACCATGATAAATATTTTTTTTATTTCTCACTTTTCAATATGGTCATAATTTTAGTTGAAGTTATTAGATAATATAAATTAATCTGATTAAGAATGTTTAATCCATTTTTTCAAATTTAATTCATAGATGTGGAAGAATTCAATTTAATATTAAACCCACAAGCATGTCGAAAAAATGGGTTTTCTGAAACAGAAATTTCAAAAAAAAAAATGATATAACATCAAAATTAAATATTAAATTACATAAAATGACTTCAATTTGTTAATTTTTTATATAAATAAAGTAATGTCACTTTAAAACCTTTTTTTAAAAAAGTAACTTTGTAAATAATTTAAACAAAAATACGTCTTTCGATAAAAAGGATTATATTTTACTATTTAGAAGAAACAAATTTCAGAAAACTATCAAAGAATAACCCTAATATAATTTTAACATTTAGATTTAAAAAATTAACTTTATTTTATAACATAAATTCTCTAAATTTTTAAATAATAATTTCAATTTATATTTTCAAATCTTGACTATACGTCCTTTTAGAAAAAATATATTTTTTCTGAAAACATTTATTTTTTTCATTTAAATTATTTTTATTTCATTTATAATTTATAAAAATCTAATGAATTTATTTTATATATTTTTAAATTTTATAATTTTAATATTTTATCTATATATATCCATAAATTCAAACTTAATGGGTATGTTATATTGGTCATGTTTAAATAATAATATTTAACAATGTGTCATTTTTCGTTCAAACCAAATGTTGTATGCATTACAATCTATATTAGTGGTTGAATTTATCTAAGAAAAACATATCATAACATATTGGGGAGTTACATTGACTTATGTTCTTGGGTTTTTATGTCATAATTTACATCTAATATGATGTATCTCTTTTAAAAAATTTGGCTTTAACATTCTTCTACCTTAGATAAATTATATCCTCATAATTAAATCTTGATCCCAATAATAAATGATATTAAATTTTAAAATAATTTTGTTGAAACCCCACATTGTAAAAATGTTTGATTAAATATCTAATAAATAATAGATAAATGTAAGTGCAAAGGACATCTAAAATAATACACAACATGGTTTCTAAGTGGGATATCATTGGTTAGAATTAAAGATACACACATGGAAGAAAAGACTAAAAAATTATAGATAGTGATAAATAACGTCAATAATAAGAATGTAAATGACCAATTGAAATTTAAGTTAATAAAAACCATAAATATGTGATGATTTAAAAGACTATTTGGATCATCATTTATGAAGGTTATATGAAAATTTGTTTTTCAAGATCCTTTTTCATAAAGATGAGGAATTATTTTTTTGTTTACGTTTATAATGAAATATACTTACATGATATCTTATATTTCCTAACCACAATTTCATCCATTGGTCATGCTTTGATAAATTTCATCTTCATCTCTTACACTTTTAATTGAAAATCCAAAACTAATGTTTTTATTCCTAAATCACTAAAATTGACATTAAACAGATTGTATGATCCAAAAAAGAGTGAAAAGTCCTTTCATATATCTCTATATATCTACCAAAACAAGAATAGTTAAAATGAGTCATCCAATACAATAAATTAATATCTAAACAAAAAAATTAACACCATGGGATAAATATAAATATTTTCCCATCAAATCCATTAAGTAAAAAATTGAAATATTAACTAGAACATCATGTAGTCTACTGGTAGGCATTTCAACCTTGTCACCCATAATTCATGGGTTCATACCCCAAAATCGTTCCTGAGGTGATGGGTTTTCACCTAGCTTGTAGTTTTTCCTTTTTCCAAAACATTGTTGATATTGATTCTATAATGTTCACAAATTATATGAATTCATAATTACCTCAACATCAAAGTTAAAATAAACTATAAAGGATAAAAATTCCTTCTATAATTATCTCATTATCAATATTATCTCATCATTGGGTTCATATTTTGTTATATCATCCCCCAATCAAGTGTTTTCTATGAATTTCAACTAGACATTGAATCAAAATTCGTATTAATCAGTGTCATTCAAACTTTTCTCTCAAATATTTCAGGAAAAAGTTATTTTAGTAAAATCATTAATTATTTTGAGAATATCATTAATAAAATACTTCTACAACATATTTCTTGAATCCAAATACAAGAACATTAATCAGTCCAATTTGGCTGTAAAATTATCATATTCATAATTGTGATCACTTAAATTTTTTTGGGTTATATTCCCTTAACGCTTGGAGCATTCATTTTTTGAGTTCCACATATTCTTAAAGTTAAAGCATTGAAAATTGACAATATCATTATTTCCATTGCAATAAAACCCATGGTAATCTCGGTCTCTACACTTATATAAAACTCTCATTCCATTCATGAATGTACAGGGGTGTTTCTTTCCACAGTTATGTTGTGTAAAAATCATTCTTTGAATTCTTCCCTTTATCTATGTTTTTTCTTATATCATTTTATCCATTTGATTCCCATGTAATCTATAAGACTTATTGAATTAATTATTTGTCTAAACAGAACTAGATATTTTGTCCTTATATGTAGAGAATTATTGAGAGACTACTGCCCATCAATAAATTAGCTTAAACACGTTAATGAAATGCTTAATATTTATCTAAGGATTATATACATACAATGTATCATGTATTTCAATCCTTTAATTTTTTATTCATAATTAAAAAATTTCCCCCCTTTATTTTGTCTTAGAATCATGAATTGTCTCTTCATAACTATGCATTTATCAAGATCAAAAATAAGTTTCCAAGAAAACATATTTAGGATCATTCAATTACATGTGTGTTATTTCCTCTTCATCCGTATTTTTTTAATCAATTAAAACCATTGATCCACATCTCCTGGGAGATGATAAATTGTGATTAAACCATTCACCATTCTTTCAACCTAGAGTGAGAAATATATTCTCCAAAGAACATATCCACTACTATTCTAAAAATGGATTTTTAGCCCCATTAAGTAGTAGAGGTTTTTTATTCATTATGTGGTCTAGCACTATTGCACCACATTATGGATTAGTATGATAGTACATAAGGGCTTGGTAATTAATATAACCTAACTCATCTTACCAAATATGGTTATAAATTGATCAATTATAGTATCATCTCTAGCTCCAGATTCATTATTTTCCCTTTAGGCTAATCCCTACATAAAGTATGTGAATAGATATGATTCCCATTCCTTCATATAGGTTCCATTTCAAAAAAATTACACTATATTAGATCATAAAATTTGGAAACATAGGGTAAAATCCAAAAACTAGTTATACGCTTAACAAAGATTGAAAATTTTATGAATAGATAATCCCATAATCAGAACCATGGTTTCATTGGTATGTTTTCAAATCATAAAAATATTTTCAAATGTATTATAATGGTTTTTAAAGAAAATGAGAATTTACCAAAGAATATTCCTTATATGTTTCAATCCATTTGCATAATAAGGAACTTTTTCACCTATTGGGTAAATTTCAAGGAATATCCCAATGTGAACTTTTTAGATTTATTACCCCTAGACACAACTATTTTAGAACCATATCCATTTGTACTATCAAGACTGGGATGTATTTCTAGTAAAACCACATAATATCTACCTTAGCATTACTTTTTTACATTATTCTATAGTTATACTCATTTTCTATCATAAGGTTATTTTAGTTAATTTGTGTTTTCTTTAATCTTGTTCTCAGGGATTCTACTAATGTTCTTATAGTACTAATTTTCATGATACTAACCCCAATATCCCAAAGACAGTGGATACTTTATTACATTGGCATAAAATACAAGGAATCACATCCCAAATTAATATATATATTAGTAGTATGGGTAAAATATATACATACATTAATATCATATTAAAATTTAAAACATAAAATAAAAATTAATATTATCATTGAGTGCATAATTATTTCCACTACAATTACCCTATATATCAATCATAATACACATCATTGAATCCTGTGGAAAGAAACATATGAAAGGGGTGATCTCAATTTTTTTTAAGGTAATCAATACAATAGATGATATCTTGAATAAATACTTATAATCAATATGGAAGGATAAATAACAAAAACACATCCCATTTAAACAATAAATTGAACACAACATGGCTAGAATAAACAAAGATAAAATAAATCTCTATAAATAATCACATCATCTTGAAACATATCCATGAAGAATTTACCTAATCTAATAATTAAATTGAAATAAATAATTTATCTTATAGTGAGGTAATTCAAAATGTTGGGAATTATAAACATACCTTCAAGGCTGCATGCAAAGTCCTCTTACATAAATGTGTTAGGCCTCATCCAAAAAACCAATCTTGTTGGTCTCACGAGACCTACCAATGCATCAAGGGGTTATAGTGGGCACCTTATATAACATACTATGACCAATAAATTCTCCATATAAAATGGTTGAATCATTCTCAACATAAAAAACTGTATTAAGAAACTAGCACACAAAATGTTAATAATTAGCCTAATCAATCAACATAAACATAAACCCATCCAGAGTAAGATGAATGGTATAAAATTTTTTCATCCCCAATTAAACTGATCATAAACCATATAGAGAAAGAATAAGTATTGTATCGTTACTATATATATCTAGTGGATAAAAATTAAAATAAATGGTTAAGGTTGTTGATGAATATAAATACCAAGAAATGTGATTAAAAACATTCTTAATGAAAAATAACCTTTTTAAATTTGAAAATATTATTTAAAACTAAAAGATAACAAAGTATTTTAAAAATAATTTCCTTTGAAAATAACACCTAAACATATAAATGAATATTTAATCCATTTATTGGTTACGAATTTGTAAATTATTTACTTGTCGGACATATTAAAACAAATATTCCTTTCACTTTTTTTGATAAAAGTCAAACAAACCAAGTTTGGAGAATGGCATGAATATTCATTTTAAAAAAATTAAAAAAATTAAAACATGGTTGAAAAATTCCTTAATAAATTAATTTTATTATGTTAAAAATATTTTTGGAAAACACTTTTAGAAAACATGGTTTTAGAAGAAAAAATGATTTTCCACTAAAGAGAGAAATAATGTCGAATTTTCTTAAAAGGATGTTCTAAATATTTTTAGGCACCAAAGAGGGGGAAATATTAATATTAAATGAAAATTTTAATGAATAATCCAAGGATAGTAAAATATATTTATTTTAAGAAATATTAAATAATTCTCCCAAGGGAGGCTTAAACATAAATAATCGCAAATAACGATGAGATTGTAAAAATCACAGGTACCATTTGGCAATTCTTGAATAATAAGCCCACTAAATGAAATAAAGTCAAAATAAATATTAATTACCCTTAATAGAAATACATTCATGACATTCCACATCAAAATGGTCAATATATAATCCACACAAAGTAATAGAGTCTGGAATATGGCATATGTTTCATGAAAGTAAAAGTGAGATGAGAAACCCTTGATTTAGGTTCATCTTCATTCATATGTGTCATAATATACTATATATTAAATATAAATATTATATAGGGATATTAAATAAAAATATTCATATATTGGAGACCGTATATGATTTACTTATAGAGTTTTATGACCTCTTTATTCATAATTCATTATTAAAATTAGTGTTTCGAGTAATAATTGCTTCGGTTTTCAAGTATGTCTGTATTCAATAATTTTGATACTACTAAATTGATCATGATTAAATCATAAAAATAATGTAAAACATGATATAAAAATCACAGACAACCATTATATATGTATTTATATTAATATATAAAATTTAATGATAGAAAATGCATTACACTGTTCATGGATATGGTATGTCGTACGTACGCATAAACGTTGTTTCCATTTTCTCAATGGATGGAAATAAAGAAAGAAATTAAATATTCTTACTAGAATAATTATTATTTTATACATATAATTTATATTAATTAACACGATCACTATTTTCGTCCTTCTAAAAATAAAATAATAAACATTTCACATTGAAACATGGAGATGGTAGTCCACATGAATGCATGAGAAATGTTATTTTTTCCAACTGATTAAAATGAAACATATTTTATGTGATATTATATTTCATGAAGTATTTTTATGCCTTAAATATCACATACATTCATTAATTTTATCCTTAATTCCTACTATGTATGGTGTAAGAAAAAAACACATAAAATTACTTTGTCATGTCGTAGTTTGCCATACACATGAGTAGCATTATCATGTCCCCCCAAATAATGGAAAGTAAGAAGTTATATTTGATATAATAATTTTGGAAATATTATATTTTCATAAATATCATATTAATATGTGTAATTGATCATTATAACCATACTTTAAAGGTGGTAATGGAAAATGAACTGCATTAATTTGTGAGACGGTAGTCTACCAAACATACAATAAAAAATTTGGTTTTCCACTTGATGTAAGTGAAGATGTATATTTGTTTTCCATTTTATTTAGTAATATTTTATTGAGTAAGATGAAAAAATAAAAGTATAATGCACATTTTATAATGATGCCTCTTCTTCGAGTTAACTCATTAGGTTTTCACCAAAACCCTTCCTATGATGGACTTCTAATAAAAAAATATCTCTAATATTTTTTTATCAGATTAAGGATGGTATTTGGGTAGGTATTAGCTTATCCAAATAATTTTTGAAGTGTTAATAGGTGAGTAGAGGTGATGACCTTTTATTAGTGGGGGAGAGGAAACACATGGTATTTTTTAAAAGAAAAAGTTATACCAACATTTTTATGATGATGAAATCCTCTAAAGTGGGTAATTATTAAAACACATAGGCTAAAGGGTCGAAATATGTACATAAAATATATTTCTAGACAAGATTTATGTCATTCTTATCTTTTATATTATTTGTTTACCCCCATGGTAAACTCATTTTTACCTTGACCGTGGTTATAAATTTTTACTGTTTTCCAAATTCATTAAAGTCCAAAATTATATTAACCTTATTAGATAATATAAATTATGATGATTAAATAAATAAATACCTTTTTAATAATTCAATTAATTGAATTTTTATAATTCAACTTAAGATTAATCCTACATGTGCTTTGAGAAAATATGTTTTCTGAAGAAAAATTCCAAAGATAAAAATATTTTTATATCCTGATTCATATTTAATCTAGTACCAAGGGCATAAATTAATTAATAATGAATAAATTTTAACTAATTTTTCTTTTAAATGAATTTTAAATAAAAATTTTCTTTGTATATAATTTATAAAAAATTGTTTTCGATAAAAATCAGTAATTTATACTATTCATCAAAAAATAATCTTTTCAGAAAATCAACAAAATATGACCCACAGATAATTTTCAAATCAATATATTAAAATATGAGATTTATTTTTTCAAATAAATTTCCTTAAAGTGATAAAAATTAATTTTAAATTCATTATTCAAAACATGGTTAAACCACATTTTGAATAATACAATTTTTTAGGAAGAATGTATTTTCATTCGAATGAATATTTTTAATTTATAATCAAAAGATACCAATTGAATTTATTTTATATATGTATAAAAAATTAATTTTCATAATTTAATTATTACTATTCATACCCAACAACTTAACCACAATGTAATAAATATCTAGTTTAAATAATAATATTTTAATAATGTATCATGTCTCATTCAAACCTGGTCTTGAGTGAATTTAATGTTTTCAAATATATTGAATTTATTAAAAAATAAGTGTATAATGAAGTATTGGGGATTTATGATCTCTTTTAGTCTTGATTTTTCAAGTCATGCTTCCTATCAAATATAATTCTCCTCTTTTAGAAGTTCAGGGTGTCCATATTCATCATCCATATTAGTGAAAACTAAAATGATTTGGATGATACCAGTTAAAATATTCCATGGTGGAAACATGATTCTTATCAAATTGAAATACTCCATGATTGATTTATTTCATGGTGCTATAACACATACACAACACACATCAATTTAGATCTCCCCCTCAATTACATCACCTTCAATTACCTAATAAATAAAAATAATTATAACATATAAGGAAATGAGGTGGAACGTCCTTTGTTTATTTACTATAGATATGTGATTGATAATTTTCTATTAATTTGGAAGGTCCCTTATAATTAGAACGACTTTTATTCATGGTATTAGCCATTATTTTGTGAAATAGTTCTCTCATTGGATAATAAGTATTTCATTTATTTACTCCTAACATATACATTGTGTGGAATCTATTATTTCAAATATAATAAAAAACATTCTTTAATTTTTAGTTATTCTATTTTCATTATTACTTAAAATTATTATGGGAAAAAGTTTGGAATACATTACGAACTTGATCAACATTCTCCTTGTGATGAGATGTCTTCTTTACAAAAAATCTTATAGCACACGAGTTCCCTAATGTCTAAATACTTTAATTAACAATATTATAATGTCTAGGTAGTATTGTCATAAATATTGTTGGAGAATAATCATATTGTTTTCATATTCTCCACAGATTCTTGTCTTTCATTAGTTTACCATTATACGGTAATTTTTTATCTGATTAAAATCCTTCTTAACTAATTTATTCCAACAAACTAGCCTTCTTATTTATCTATTAGGTTAATTGACCCTATTTCACCATCTTATTTCCTTAAATATAAATGTTCATGGATTTAGTGAAATATTCTTGGATGTGGCATTTTTTTCACAATAAAAGATCCTCTTATTTAGTGTGAAATATTTTTCTACGTTCTTCTAGGACATTTTTTCTTGGAAAATTTTATTTCATTATACCATAAAGAATGGAATACTGTCTATATTTTATTTATTTTTCATTATCTTTTGTGTCCATATATTTTTACTTGTGTTTGATTAATTCTTGGTACATATAAATCAACACTTATTCTCTCTATATTGGTGAAACATAGAAAGACCTTTTTTACATTCACTTTTCTCAACCTTAGTTTTAGACTCTTTGGTTTTTAATGAGTTGAGATGTTATGTGAATAATATATGAATCAATGCCAGAACATTCAACAACAACAAAAATATCTGATAAATCTTTCTATATTCCATTAATTAGACAGTTAATCTTATCAAAATACCTTAATGACCATGAATAAAAACTTCTTCATTCTAGACACATCATAGGGAAACATATCTTTTTTTCATTAATTAATTCACCTTTACATATGTGGTGGGTTTGTCCATAATTTTCCCCACACATATTTTTCATAATCAAAATTTATATTTTTTTCTATTAAAAGGATAAAAATTAATGAAATTAGAATTTCCAAAAGGTAGGTTAACCTTCTTCAATGAACGTATGAAATATGTGTCTTCTGATAGCTTCGCGATCTTTATACCACTCATATCACACCAACATTATCACATTCAGGTATGAGTTTATTTTATTTATTTATTTATTCCCTTTCATTTTGTTTTCGAGACATTCTATTCAAATTTTTAGTATTTTCAGAAAAAATAAGTGTATTTCTATATTAATGCATTGTTACAAGTAACAGTGTGAAAATATTTTGATATAACTCCATAATTTGATCATGTGAATTCACATGGTTAGTAGTTTGGGATGTTTCCTAGTGGAAGAAAAACAATTTCATATTGTATCCCAAAAAACATGAGTTCAAGTCCTAGAAACCTCATATTTAGGGGGGTAATTTCTATTTGGCATTACAGTATTAGTTTAGGGCTATGACATTGGGGTAAAATTTCTCTATAGTGGTTGATGCTGACAGGTAAAAACGTAGGAGTAGAGGAAAGTGGTATATCAAAAAATTTGACTGAGGTGAAAGTGGTGTGAATCACTAGAGTCCTTAATGGAGGTGGTCAATGGATTCATTAGTATGAGGGATGTTGGAATCGGTGCAGTATTAGGATTCAATTAGGAGACATGGTTACTAAGGGGGTCGACATTGTATGATAACATGGTAGTAGACTTCTTATAAAAAAATGAAAGTTAGATTCCTAGATGCAGGTACTAGAAGAGATTTATGGAAAATTTAAAATAAACCAGAAACAATGATAATTAAATTGGATGGTTTGGAGGGTATGTATTTGTTCATTGGTTCTAGGAACCAAGAGGTTATGCATGGGAAATGTTCACTGATCATGCCTTTTAGGTTTGGATATTTAGAAAACCATTGAAGCATCATCTAGGGATGGTTTTTTACATTGTGTATCTGATCTTCTTTACTTCATGTTCATGTACTAAGCCATGTTCTAATATTATTATGGTCTATATAGGTTCCCCATCAATCCAATTGAAAACGTAATTATCCAAAAAATAAATAAATTATAAAGCATATGTCCTTCTAACTGAATTCACTCAGTTAGTGAATGACTCATTGAACCGTGTATGATGACCATGTGAGTGCCTTGGTGAGTTAGTACTAACTTCCACAGTTATCCCGCAATTTAGAAAACCATTCTTCCAAACCATGTGGCCTATCCAAAAAAATTTTAAGTGTTAAATGACCATTTTCTCTACTAATTAAATTCACTCACACCTCTATTATTCCCCACATAGCTCCAACCCCTTACCATGTAGAAAATTCCTCTCTCCTATAATCCTCAACTCTATTTTTGTTATGTTTTTCATATTTTCATCAAGGAAAGCTAATGTAAGATTCTCTTAAACAATAATCTTGGTTCCTCCTTGCCCTATTCATGAATTTCCTTCATCACCTAAGGAATTGGTGACCTAGGTTTTGGACTTTCCTAATTAAATTATTTGGTTTTTAATATTCATATGTTTTTACCCTTTATGAGACATCATAACATTTTAAGTAGATTTTGACCATAGGTGACGGTATTCAATGATTACTAATGGTTTTATGTGGAAAAAGTAAGTGGTTTTGTGTGACACTCTTGTTTTATGATAAAACTTGTTTATTTTTTGTTATATAAGTTTTTAATTATTTTAATTTATGGTATGATTTATTTATATTAGGATAAGTCTTGTGTTTTTTAAATACATTCCTCTTCTTTATATGAGTAAAATGGTTTAAAGTGGAATTTAATATTTTTTGGTAAATTGTGTTTCTTTTTATGGGTTGATGAAAGGACTTTTTAATGAAATATTAAATGTTGGAATTGGAAAGAGAACATTAGAACCTGGGTATCTAAGGTAGGGAATACTAGAGTCTAGATTCATAATTGGATTATGCCACATCCCTAATTAAAATAAAATTTCATGAACTTTATGGTATCATGGTCAGGTGACACAACACCAGTAGGACGAGGAATATGTTATCTAGTGGTTATTTGGATATGGTATTGTGGGAAGGGGGATTCCATACTATTATGACACTTCATGACCTCCTTATTAGTTCATGTGAACACCTGCTTTGACCACTACTTCATGAGTTTATACGAGGACCCAGAGTGAATAATCTCCTTAGATGACATCGTTATTTCCCTTGGTACATGTTTTATAAAATTTTTACTTATCTATAATTGGATTCCTTAAATAAATTTTCTATAATTTTTACTTGATTTCAATCTATTAAAAGTTAAATTTATAATTTCTTATGTGATATTTCAATGTATAAATCTTGTGTTTATCTTTCATGGTTCTCTCATGGAAAACATGTAGAGATTTAACTCCACTAGTTTCATTAACACCCTACATACACCCAGTAGATGTATTTTGACTTTTTTTACAAATTTAAGTAAAGGAAGAGATCTGTATAGTGGCAGTGAGTATTCATGAGAGTATAGCCTGAGTCTATAATGGTGATAAGGTGGGGACTTGACCATCATGTACCACATATATTTGTATCCTTATTATTTTTTTATTAGAATCATTCAAATATTATATCACATAATTTGAGTCTATCATATCTCTTTTTTTCTCATGTTTATATGGATTTCATTTAGGAATGTGTGTAAATGATGGTTATGACCGTATTTCCTATATCATTTTTCAAAATGAGATTTTTTATATTATAGTTCATTTATCTATTTTCAAATGTCTATATTACTATTAGAGCATTACTTTCAAAGTTATGGTATGGTCATTTCAATTTCATGGCTTGGATATGTGTGATATTTTATTAGGTGAAACAATCCCCAAGGTATGTTCCTCTATTATAAAGAACTTGATACCAACCAATGGGGATAGAAATATCCTTTCAAGAATTAACATAAGCTAGCTATAATGGATATTTTAAAATTGGCCCATGTCAGTTTATGAAATAATGGTGTTATAGCCATCGGTTTTGGAGCCATGTTATTTAGGAATTCAGGTTTATCAGATCTAGGATTTTTGAGGTTCATGTAAGTGTTTTGAAATATATCTCAGACAATAATCTTAGTATCCTCACATGAGTTATGGAGGAATTTTTGGAATGTGGTTTTATCAGGTATTTGATTTACGATTCTTATGGGTAGACTATATGGGTCATAGACCTTGCACACTCTCCCTATTTTAGTGAAGGTTTTGGTTTGTAATACTATATTTTTCTTATGATGTATATTGACATTTTATTAATATTATTTTTTGGATTGATGATTAATTATTAGTATCAATGGTTTTTTATCTTTTATTTTTATTATATTACTTTATACCCCCTCAAAAGTGACCCTTAAATCATATGAAGGATGTTTCATGTAACTTTCAATCCTATATTCCACTAAATTAGTGCTCTGATTCGTTTCACCACATGGACTCAAGAACACCTTTTCATACTCCAAAGGCTATTGACTAATAGTTAGGTCCTAAGGTGTGTCCTTAGAGATATTATTCTCTAAAATCAGAGTTAAATGTAAAATAAATAAATAGATATTATTAATAAATAAAATTAGTAGAGTGAAGAAGAACTAAATTAACTGAAATAGATCATGATGCAATAATAAATGAAGTTATATAAAATCATGAACACTCATTCCATTCATATAATATTGGTTGACCACTGGTTCGACCATACATGAAAGTGTACATAAAGGAAATGGAAATAAATGTTTAGGGAACCACTACTAACTCTTAGATAAATAATATGACCTATATCTAAGACATTGTTGAGCTTCTATAACCCCGTCATATGAATCAAAAAAATAATCTTTACTTGATGATGAAACACTAGGCCTTAGCCCTATCCATCATGCATTCTGTGTTTAACCTAAAAAGTAGACATAAGGTCTGTACACACATCGAGGTTCACATATAGTGTTGAGAAATAATCTCAATTAACCCAACCAAGTATTAACCTATAAATCCGATTTCATAAGAGAATTATCATATAAAATGATCAGCCTAGATGAGACAAAACTGGAAATATAAATCAAATAAATAACATGAAACCTCAATCGATCCCTAGGTCTGTGATCCCAATCAACTGGGAAATGTGTCATAATTTGTATATGTGTGTGTGTCAATATATATATATGTGTGTGTGTGTATTCCGATAAATATGTATATATACATAAATATGTATATACATGTGTAAAGTGAAACAAATAACATAGGTTGGCAGCAGTCAATCATTGGCTTTGTAATCTAGATCGTCACGATATCCTATGAAAATGACATTAATTTGGATTCCTAACCACCATGTATAATTAAGCGATCCTCTAGGTAAATAATACCAGTCAACAATATCTCCTACATCCAGTTCCATAAATTTCATTGAGAAAGATATTGCACCATAAAGGGGTACATGTCATAACCCTGGGTTCATCCGTACTCACCTAGAATCACAATAATGAAGAATTCCATATTCCTAAAAAATACTATAAATATTCATCAAGATGGACTTCATACCAATAATTCTATGAAAAATATAGTCCAATTTATGATCCCTGGGTCCTGATATGTATGATTTCAAGACATCAATGCTCACATTATCCAGATGGGGATGACCCTTAGGTGATCTATAAAAGGAATACTCTCCAGACCCAAATACATTGTCATCATCCATTCAAATAACCAACTCAAAAAACCCCATCCCTTGGAAGTATATTTGAGCTATGTAGTAATTCCTTATCCACCTGATCCTAGAGAGAATCCCACAATTTTCTTGTAATGAAAATAGTCATCCATTGAGTATATGTGACATCAATAGTGAGGATCACAATATCCACCAACTAGGTCATGTAATTGATAAAGGAGAGAGAAATCATCCCAATCACTTGAGTGAGTGTAATAATCCATGAGTAAAATCAATAGGGAGACCATAACCATATATCATAATCAGGTGATGACATGCCTGAATACCATAATAAAGGCATTTCAATATGAACTATCAAACATACAGGGCTCAAAAGTCAGATCCAAATAAGTATCTCTAAGAATACCAATAAACAAAGAAGATTGATACTAGGAATTATGTTTGGGAATCCTAAATATAAATTTCATATTTTTTCAGGATCATCGACGAAAAACTAGAAAGCAACTCTGGTAATAATTTCTACATCAATAGTAAACAAGTGAACACATAAATAAAAAGTGAGGGTTCTTGAATGTATAAACCCTCTATCTCTCCCACAACCTCATAGGATTAAAATTCTTGTAGAGGTTCTATGAAAATCTCCACTAAAATCTCTACCAAAACCATCAATGTACAAGCCCATGGTCGGTCAAACACCAGGTCACCCACCGGGTCAATCTGGTGAAACCCTAAAGTGGAATCCTACATGAGATCCTTGACATATACATATAAGTAATGTAAATATTCTTAGGATCCTCATTAATTAACATAAAATGATAAATTATACATGTTATTATTGATGGTACGTAAATAGAGGCATCCAGTATTGAATCCTAAAAATGGTATATAGGAAGGGGAATCCTACATGGGACCCTCAATAATAGTTTACATAGGCAGAGAAATCCTATATGCTATCCCCAAAATGAATAAATAGGTTGAGGGATCCTTCATGGGATTCCCTAAGTTAGTATAAAAGTTAAGGAAGCCTGCAGGGGACCATTGATAAAGTAATAATATAGAGGCATCATATAGGTGATCCTCTTAGTAAAAAAATATGACCTCTAGACCTAAAAGTACAGAGCTATGAAATAATTGGTCAAGAGAGATATATCAAGGCTCATCTCAGAAAAAAGGATTTATTCCTAAATAGATTGCTAGATTTTATTACCATATAATGAACCTATTCATTAAATAAAATGACAAAACACCACATAGGATTCCTCAAATAACCTCAAGGGATTAACCGTAGTGGTCTACACAGAAAGATGATAAAAACTAGACTACTCATGAATCCAATTATAACCCTATGGTATTAATATAAAAAACCCTCAAAGGGTAGTTAGGGTGAATTAAACAATGTATTTACTCAGTACATGACATGTACTCCCAAATCCCCACATGTGTGTATACTCTATCTAGACTTGGCATGTAAAATCCCAAGTATGTAGATTGTGAGTCATGTAAATTGCATGTACCATACACGAGGTACCATCATTTGTACCATAAATGGTTTATCCATGTAAATAGTAGGGCCATGTATTTCTATATGGCATGTAACCCACATATGGTATGGTTGTGTAATCAACTCATCCATATTCCCCTATACAGGTTGTCTGGTTGGGTACTCTGCTTTATGGATAAGTCCAAGTACAGGGTGTGTATACCCTATACATGGTATTTACTACTAAAAAATTCATATTCCCCAAACAGTGAAGAAACATGGAATGTTTTACTGAACTACACACTGTGCGATCAGGTTTTTTGAGTGGGAAAACCCATAAATCACCTGATACCCTCGTTTTCTCTTCTAATGCTACAGATCATCTCATTATGGCTTCTAAAAAGTTTTAAATGGTCTTTAAAGATTGAAAATGGTAAATATATAGAATTTTTTTAATAAAATAAAAAATTACCACCTTTTTAAGGAATCCAACAATATTTACATGTATTTTTGTTTCATGACTATCGCATGATGAATTGGCTCATCTCATGCTCTATGGTGGTACCCCTATTCTCCTCAGTATCCCTTTTTTATTTATCTTTCTCACTATCCCACTTATATTAAGGTTAATAGAGGATAAATCACTTGAGTAAATCTGTAAGAATATATATAAGGAAAAGAAAATAATATAAAGAAAATAATTCCAAGAAAATAAAAAACAAAATGTGATCAAACAAGCTGTTGTGCCTAACCTGATATTATTCATCACCTAGAAAAAACACCCCAGTTTAGACATAATATAGGATAAAAATCTCAATCTAATGGTACTTTAAAAAGATATAGATGAAAAAATTTGTGTGAATTAAGTAATATTTAATTAAAGATATATTAAATATTAATTATTCTATCAAAATTCAAATAGTTTGGAATTCTACCAAAATATATACCTTAGGTAAACACCCTATTCCAAAAAAAAGAGTGGTTAGAAAAATTATAGAATATTATCTACTAGGGTAACTAGCCAATCTATCCCAAATAATCATTTGAAAGAAAAGATTCAAATTTATTCTCAAATTCCATATTTATAAAAATAGGGTTCTATACACTTCTGTTAACTTTCAACATGAAAAACGCTAGTGAATCATAATATTTTTAAGGGAGATATCAAAATTTGTTTATATATAGACAATGTAATAGTTCCCATCTCATTTTTAGATATAGGATCCAATTTAGGACTTGATGAAGAGCAATATTAATTGTTCGTCAAGTAATATCCTTCCTCATTATGAAAAATCATTGATCCTTAAGAAGCATAGTAGTAGCTAGAAAAAGAATGATAGGATTTTAAATTTCTCAGATATTCCATATTTCATCAAAGTTAAGTGATCCACATTTATTATTGATGGACGTAATCAGAAATGGTGGGAGTTAATAATTCAGTAAAAGTATAATGAAAACATAGAATATGTGTATTTTAAGGTGATATTCACCTTGTAGTTTTTTCTATACACAATTTCTCTATAAAATTACCAAGAGTTTTTTGATCCCCTATAGTGTGAAAAAAATCATGGGGTATCTAAATTGATTTTCTAATATTGTGCTAAAATTCACTGAGGATCACATAAAATGAAAAAATTAAGTCTTTAAGGATTGAAATTGGACTTCAGTCTTACATCCAATTACAAATATTTCTCTTGAAACTCTTGATATTTGTTGTGGTTCTAGATTGATCACTAATGGTAGATATTGAAAAAATTGGGTTGTTAGGGATGTTTGGTGTGACTCCTTTGTCTATTGGGGTTATCAATAGTCCTTCTAAGAATAATAATAACTGTGATGCTATTAGAATGGTGTATTGATATAATTCCAAGTACATGTCTCAGTTTTATGAATCAGCAGCATCGGGTGGAGGATCTCAAGTTTTCTTCTAGTGTGGCAGGTCTGGGAATATGAGTCCCCCCATATTAAGTTCCCACACGTACTTTCCAATTATCTCGTAATCTAGGATACATTAATAGGCTTTATGAGGCTATTCCCTCTACCATGGAAAAATTGTTCCCTCAACAACCATGGTATCTATCATTCAATAAGATGTATCTAAGGTAGTTGTTCCTTGATCCTAGTGGCATGCTGACAAAACTAGATCATCATATAGTTAGTGTCTATTGAGGTATGTACTTTAGAACAATGGTATACCTATAACATCGACTGAAACTGGGTATTTTCATGTAGTAGAGCTAGTTCTGCAAGATTCTAGTTTGGGGAGGATGACTATTATTGGTATCATACTTATTTCATCATCTATAATTACTGATTTATTTAGTTAAAATGTTTCTAAGTCATTTATATTTGATCATGTTGTCGAATTATTGAATATTATTTATGATATCATGAAATATGTTATGGATAAATTTACACCATTTATGAAGAATAAAAAGCAAGGTTTCCTATGTCCTTCGTGTGTTGTCTCCATCTTAGAAGTAGATCTAGAATGGGATATCCCCATACATGGTATGAGTTATTTTTATATTATTATTATAACTAATTGATTGGTTTCCTTTATGTCACTTGTGTATTTCTATCAATGGAAGGTGGATTTCACATCTCCGAAATTTAATCCTCATATGTTTCGGAGGTTTTGGGATCATCAATCAATCTAGGATATATTGTCCCGTTATGAAGTGGTTAGTCTGGCATTTTGATGGAATCCCTCATGGATAACATCGATGAATTGATTATCATAGCTGAACTTCCCCCAATATTGAGGGAGTTCTCTGGGGTTTTTCTAGATGACTTCTTAGGATTACCCCATAGATGGATATTGATTTTTCAATTGATTTGGTTTAAGGAACTTACCCATTTTTTCCTTGTTATCAAATGTCACCAAAATAGATGAATGGGTAGAAGGTTGAACATGATTATATAGAAGCTAAAGGCTTTACCATCCCATGAATGTCCACATAGGCTGCTCTAGTTCTCTTCACCATGAAGTTGGATAGGAACATTTTCTTATGTATTGATTGTCAAAAGTTAACATATGTTACTATAAAGAATGGGTACCCATTTTCTTACATTGATGATCTCTTTGTCCACGTAATGGATGAAACGTTGTTTTCCAAAACCAATCTCTATTCAAGGTATCACCAAGTCAGAGTGAAGGAATTTTATATTCCCAATACAACCTTTTTGATAATTTATATTCACTTCAAGTAATTTGTGATTACATTTGGTTTGAGGAATGCTATAATGTTTTTTATATCACTAATGAACAAAATTTCCCACTGATACCAAGATTTCCTCATTATTGTATTTTTGGGTTGAATAGTATTCTATTATATTACAGTTGAAGATCATGAAAATCATTTGAGGATTTTTTTTGGGAACCTTATAAGACAACTGGATCTTTATTAAGCTATCCTAGTGTATCTTTTAAATTCAATAAGTGATTTTTCTATGACATGTTGTGTCCGATAAAGGAATATATGTAGATCCTAATAAGTTAAATGTTATTATTACTTGGGATGATCTGCTAAATATTTTTGATATTAAATTTTTCTTAGGATAAGTGGGTTACTAAAAATGTTTCATTAGTGATTTCTCCAATTTGGTTTCACCTTTGACCATATGCTCCTAAAAATATGTGAACTTTTTATGGATTTTTGATTCCCAAGCCTCGTTATATGAGATAAAGTGTAGTTTTACCCCACAAATAATTTTAATTATTCTAGAGCCTAGTTCTGGATATATGATTTATTAGGATGTCTCTATAATAGGTTTCATCTATGTTTTTATGTTGGGAAATAATGTGGTGGTTTGGAATTCTTAGTAGATTTATCCACATTATAAGAACTATCCATCCTATGACATAGAGTCTACAATTTGTATACACACACTAAAAAATATAGGGAATTAAATTATTATCAAAAGATTATCATTTTTCTCTAATTATTAATGGATGGGTTATATTTTCTCTCAAATCAATTTACACCTGGAGTAGAGGAATTTCGTATAATTTCCCTAAACATTCAATTTTGAAATTTTCTATAAAACTGGGTAATGGATTGTTATTATAGATGAACTTAGTTGAAAGAAATCATTATTGGATATGAATTAATTTAATTTGGATTGGATGTTTGTGTGACACCTGGATGAGATGCATCCGGAGTCCCAAGAGGTGAAAGAGGGTCTTTTTCATGTATATTTTTAGTTGACTCATCCCCTCCTAGAAATAAGTTCTAGATATCAAGAAGAGGGTACTGGGTATCAGTATATTTATATAAAGTGGAGACCATATTTTAGTGGTATCTATCTCTTTGTGGTTCCCGTTGTTTCAAGAATATAATTGTGTTCCCTTCCTTAGTGAGGAATGTGGTTTTGAAAAACTACCACTGGTCCCAATGGGATATCCACCTTGGTGCCACCAAGATGAATTAAAATATTAAGTGAAAATAATTCTGGTAGGGTGTGAGGATAGATATATAATACTCAATGTCATTGTGTTATAATACTCATCATGTGATGGCCAAACACTAATGACCATATGGCATACTACAAGCTCTTCATGTTATTATTTGGAAGTTGTATGAGGAGGGAATATACATCATTATAAGTATACCTTATACCTCTAGGGGGTGGAATTATTTTTTGGTAATGATTTTCTAGTTAAATCTATATACTCACATCATTTTTAAGGAGGAGAAGAGAAATTTAGAGGACCTAGGGTGGTTGTACATGTTGTAAATTTTGATGATACTTCATATTCACACTTCCATCATAACTAACTGGGCCCCCCAATTTATGTCCCAATTCAATAAAAGAACCCAAGAGGTAATGGGTACATCGGTGAAGATAATAATAGATTAACATCGCCAAACATATGAAAAAATGGAATAGGTTAATAAGATTCTCAAGGATATACATCAAGAAAGTATCATAGATGTTAATAGTTCATGGGTTATCCATATAGAACTATTTGAGTTTTCCTATAATAACAATTATCAGTATTCTATTCAGATGGAATCATTCAAGGATGTTTATGAATAAATATTTTATCTCTACTATGTTCAAAAGTGGTGGGTACGATAACATTCATTGGACCTAATCTCGTCTCACAAACCCTGAAGACGATTCTAACTATTTCGTAGCAATTGGGGATGGCTCTACAATGGCATGAGATTTAGTAAAATATCCCACCTAATTTAAATTCTATTCTTGATAGCATGATCCACATGAAATACTAAAATTAAAAAATATATTTTTTTAATATATTTATATAATTGGTTGGTACATATAGTGATAATAGAATTATGATAAAATATATAAATATATAATTTTAAATTTTTTTAAAAATTCTACTAAAATATTGACTCAACTAGTGAACCAAGGATACTAAAAAAAATTTTAAAAAATTAATTTTTTTAAGTATCATATATATATGTATGAATAATGGATTAATTTTAGCATAATTATAATTTAATTTCAAATGGGGAGGTGAATATATAATATACCAAGTGTTGTTTTCCTATAAAAATGAAGTTTCTCAGTATATTTTGTGTTTTTAAATAAAAAATATACTTATAAATTTTAGTATTTAAAATTGATAAAATTGACATCATTTTTTGATTTATCATGTAAATATTATCTTAAGATAAATTCTTAATATTTTTCTAATAAAATTATATTTATTTGAATAGTGGGAATTCATTTTTTTCTAAAATAGTGGATTTTATTAATTCATCAATATATAAGTGACATTGTAATTTTATACTACATTTTAATTGATAAAAAACCAATTTAATAAATAATATTATATATTTTGAAAATATATAAAACCTATATTTATCCTTAAAAAATAATATTTTAATTTTAATGAAAATAATTTTTTTCCTTTTTATTAAGTTAATGGTTATTTAGTAAAATTCAAGTTTTTCTTAATTTTAAATAAACATAAAATTTATTCATTATATAATAAACCAATTTATGTCTCAAAAATGAAAATTATTGATAATATTATCATACACTTAAATGTTAAGCTTAATAGAATCTTTTTCTAAGAATTTGTTTTACACATTTTATTTGATAATACTAAAATTAATTTTTCTAAAACATCGAAATTGAATTTTATAAAATTATTTAATAATTTTAAATAATCATTTTAAAATTATTAATTAAATTAAATTTTAATTATTCCCTATAAAATTGTTACTAAGGTTGGAAGTGGAGTTACCTTGGTAAGAGTAAATTTTGATTAATGTTGTCAAACTTAGTGAAAAGGGTTTCAAAATGTGGAAAAAATGTATAATTTTCTTTTTTTGAGGAAGGATCAACCTTATCTATTTACACCAAACCATTATTGGATATTTTTATATCCTCTATCCTTGAATAATGGATATGTGTTATTGAAAAACAATAAGTATTTACAAAATATACATTTTCTTCATTTATAAAAGGAGACCACCAACTCCCAATTTCTCTTCCCATTCCAATGATTTTTTCCATCCAAAACTCTACCCTAGTTTATACTAAATAACATACCCTTTCCTTTGAATCCATGGTATCAACAAATTTCTATGCTACTGCATTAAGGAGTTTCCCAAGGGAGAACTTCCTAGGGATATGTAATATTGTGAACCTAATGTTTTATTCTTTTCTCCTTCTAATCATCCCATGTACCTACTATCCATTATGCTATGATAACTACATAATTTATACAAATTTTAAGTGATATTATACTAGTCTAATATGTATTTTATACCTTCTTCCAAAATTACTGATTCAAAGGAAAACACCAGCATGAGTGTGTGCGAACTACCGTCTCCCTGAGCAGCATCTTCAATTTTACATCATCACCTTAAATAAAAGGTTCAAAAAGGTTATTTAATTAAATGATTTCATATTTGTGACACCATTAAAATTATGTAAAATAATATTGGTCACTCTATGTATGTTATCAAAAAGAAATTATCGTAGTCACTTTAACCACCACAAATGGACTAATCAAGTCACGTTTCTTAATTTGGTTCTATTTAAGGATAACCATTGAAACTGTATAATTGTTATTATAATGAAATAATAAATATCATAAATCATCAAAATTATAGAGAACAAGAAGTTATTTTACAATACCTTTGATCCGATTTAAAAAATAAAAAGTTTTATGAATAATTTAATTGTATAACATCTAGTAATAGATGTATAAGAAACAATATTAAAAATAAATAACAGAAGATAAAAAATGGAACTCATAAAATTATATATAGAAGAATAATTTTTTATTTACAAATTTAATGAACTTAATTTAATTATTATAGAATTTATGTTCATGTGTAGAGTACATTAACACACAAGGTATGGGATCTTTCATACAACCCACGTTACCTTTATGTTACATGTTCTTTTTATTGTTCTCTTTATTTATGAAATATTATTCTCATAAATTGATTATTTTTTATATATAACCTGTAAATACTTAATTTTTAATATATAATTAAATTTCTATGGTTATAGATGTTTTTATTCCCCTTCAAAATTCCCAATTTCATGTAATTTTTTTTTGAGGGAACATTCATATTTATTGCCTCATGTCAAACATTTCCCCCATAAAATGTTTCTAATCCATGATTATATTATATGAATAATTATTATTTTATGGAAAAAATATTTATTCAATTATGGTTTTATTGAATAATATATTCTCGTTCCTCCTTTAAAAATATCATTTACTTATTTCACAAAGCATCACTCAAGTGGTTCATTTTTTATTATTTATTATCTAAGATCCTTCTCATGAATCTTCCAAATTGGAACACCGTGTTTATAATCTATTTACCATTTTAAATAAAGGAATTTTAAATTGGTTTAATTACTTACTATCTTGTGAATCATTACGATTTAGTCTTCATTTATGAATTGAATCATAATTATGAAACTCGGTTCCTTCTCAAGAGTTTGTTCATTCTTATGATTTATATATAGTTTCTTTTCTCATGTGGAATTAATATGTATTATTTTAATTATGTTTTGTTTGGACCCATTATTATATATCCCTAAAATACATTGTATAAAGACTTATATACATGATATTTTATGTAAGGTATTAGGGAGTGAACCTAATCCACCATGGGACTTTGTCCAATATGTTTGTGGGAATGGGGAGTGATCCTAATCCACCTAGAGATGTTTTCATCTATATGATTATGGTCATGGAAATGACCCCTATCTTGTGTTTATAAGTGCATGTCTTATGTTTTTTAGACATATTAAATGATTCCCTGGTCTTATGATTTCATTTCCTTATTCTGTGTTTTCATGCTTATGATCTTTCCCTTTATGAAATCATGTTTTTTCTCTTGACTCTCATGTTATTTTTTGATATTTATAACCTTAATGAGATTTCAAGATCACCCATTTCCTTATGTATTTTTCCCATGGTATCCTATTAATTTATATGTTATCTATGGATTTTTGGGTAACTATGTGGATTTTTAAATAAAGATGTTGTTTCTTCATTAAAGATGCTGTATTTATGTTTCTAACATTCTAGGGACACTAAACCCCTAGATCCTCTATTAGTATTTTTTTCTTAAATCTATGTGAATAATTACAAAATGAATTCTATTTATTTTTTTTATTTTCTACAGTTTGTATCAAATGAATTATTAGTTTTTTTATTATATTATGATGATATAAAATTTTCGAAATCCCCGGGTATAAGTCTAATGGAAAATCCTACGTATGAGAGAACATCCTTAAATTTAGATTGTGAGGTTTTCCTTGAAATTAAATCACTATCTATATACTTGAATGTAGTATTGGTTGTGGAACCAATGTAGATAGGTGTAATAACCATTCAATGTGTATATTGGGTATTATTAAAATAATCTCCTAGTTCACGATGAGTGGGACCAAGACTACACAATTTTATAGACTCTCTAGGGGATATGATTTGGTTACTTAACATACTATTTTCAAACCATTATGAGGGATTTGAACATATTCATTTTATAGAACACAACTAGGTTAATTTCCTAATAATAAAATGAACTTGCTAAACATAGATTTAATCATAGATATTAATCATTTTTTTAGAAAATCTTTTATGCATTATATTTTTCTAAGATCAAGTTTTACCTTTTATAAATATATTTATAAACAATTTCAATTCTTAACTATCCTTTATTTTAAAATATATTTTTATATTGGAGTAATCATGTTATGGACATGGGAAATTGAAAATTTGATTACTTTCTCAATGAAATGCTTAATATAATGGGATCTTGTAATGAAAATCCCCTGGAAGTGATGAAAAAAATTTACTCAAATTATCAATAACAACTTGAATTACATGGAATTCCCACCATGAGATCTAGTTGCAGTTGATTCGTTTATGCATATAAGACCTTTAAATTTTTTTGTAATTTATGTTCCCATTATTATTGAACCATAAATTCTCTAAATTGAGAATATGTTATAGATCCTTCCATTTTCTAAACAAGAGAAGTTCATAATGGTTGTATAGCGACCATGGGAGAAGTTGATCAGTGGTGTACACTGATCAAGAATACAAAGCCCATGGAAGACATAGAATCAAAGGATTTGGATGGATATAATAAGCTATTTATCAATAAATAATTCCCTTTACACTATCTTTATTAAAATATAGATGGATTCTTTTCACTCATGTAAAATGAAGACGAATCTATTCAGTAATATGGGGAAAAATCATAAGGAATCCATGATATTTATTTGGTTTTATAGTGGACATAAAAAAGATAAATCAACATGATTTTTGGTGAGATAAATCTGAGTCTAATAAGATCATTGAAAATATTGGACATCGAAATCATTGATGATTTTTTCCGATGTATGTTAAATATGAGATGAAAATGGGTGATTCTTAGTGGTATCATAGGACTATATATAATTATAGGAGAATAGAGTTTAACTCTAGGGGAATATCAAATAAAACTCATGGTGGTAAGAAATTATAATACCCCACATGTCAAAGATGAATAAAGAGGTATCCTAGAAATTATCTCATGGGGACCAAAAGATGTTTCAAGTGTTTAAATGAGTGGAATCAAGCCAACACATGTAGAAGTGAGGTGATGAAACATACTAATGTGATCAAATACAAAAATTTCCAGATCAATGCCCATCATGTGGCCTGAGGTTTTAACTATAAGGTACATGGAAACTATGAAAAATAGTGCAACAAGCCAATAATTTTAGAAGATAACCCATAAAAACATCCTCTAAAACTAAGATATAGGGGCAGGGATTGTACTATTACTACTACAGAGGTGGATCAACACAAAGATGAGGTGATTTGTGTGCTATTTATTCTATAAACAATAGTGAACAAACTATTTTATTATAGTACTATGAACTCTTCTTTATCATGAAAGATTAATAAAACTATTCCAAACCCAATTTAAAACATGGAGTGTGTGATATAGTTAAACATTGATAATAGAGTGATTGTTTTATCTCAAGTAGAAAACTCTTCCATAATTTTTTTGTGTGGGATGAATCTCTTAGTGAACCATATCATTATCCCTTTAGTATAATTTTACTTTATAATAGGGAAGGAATGGTTGTATCTATATAGATCCAACATCATCTACCAAGAGAAGGAAATCACCTTACATATCCCAAGCTACCCTGTAATTATATAAAAGTCTAAAGGGGGTGATCATAAATGGAATATTTTTCAGAATCAGGGATATTGTTACCTTATGAGAAATTATATCTTGCTTAAATGATTGAATATAAGTAGAGGAGCACTCTTTAATACATTACCATTGTTATAGTTTAAACTGATTTGTTCCATAAAAAATAATATATTCTTCCTCATGGACAAGAGGATGAGTTCTCAATTGATCTTATACTGGGAAATCAATTGATATCCAGGACACATTTTAAAACGGATTTGTTGAACAAGATAAACTAATGAAGTAATTAAAAGAATAAATGAAAATGGGTTCCATATTACTGAGTGCTTCACTATGATGTTCAACATTCCTCTTTTTCATGAATAAGGATGGGTATATGCATCTGTGTATTAATTTTCATGAACTTCAAAAGACCACGATAATGAACAATTATCCTCATTCACAAATTGATGAGTTTTTTTATTAGTTAAACTGATCTCAATTCCTCTCTAAAGTTTACTTTCAATAAGGAGTTCCTCAGTGAAAGGGGAATGAAGATATCCCTATGAATACCTTTTGTGAAATTCATGGACACAATGAGTTCACAATCATGCCATTTGTACCAATTAATGCTTTAGTGGTCTTCATAGACTAAAATAATACATTATTAGATGTTACCTTTATAACTGAATGGTAGTATTTATGTGTGATATTATTATATAGTCCAAAAGAAAGGGGAACACAAAAACATTTGAATGTTGTGCAGAAAACTTCAAAGAATAAAAATTTATATTAAAAATATTGTAAATGTGAAATTTTAATTGAGAAAGTATCATTATTGGGTAATATTATCATAATTAAATTTATATTTATGGACACATTAAATACTAAAAGTGGTTGAGGAATGTCTTAGAGAAAATCTGTTAATAAAACAAATAGTTTTCTTATATTAAATGGATATTATTGACGATTTGTGAGGAACTTCTCTTGAATTTAAAATCTACAAAGAAAACTGACTAGGAAGGGTGATATGTATGGCCATAAAGATTAATTTGAAGTGATCTTCATAGATCAAAATAATAGATTAACTCATTAACCTCTAGTTATACTACCTACAAGTAGGGAAGTACTTTTGATTTATTATGATGCCATAAATAATGGTTTAGGCTATATACTCACACATAATGGTAAAGTTATAGCTTACACCTCGAGACAATTGATTTTTCATGAGGGTAATTATCCAACACATAATATATAGTTAGATATGGAATTATTTTCATTGAATATGTGGAGGAATTATATATATGGAGAGAAGTGTTATATATATATGTATGTCATAAGAGCCTAAAATATATATTCATATTAAAGGAGATAAATATTCACCAACAAATATGTTTACATATAATCATGGACTATGACATATCAATTCACTACCATCATGGGATGGTAAAAAATTAGTATATTCACTAATTATAAAATATCTTACAAACTTATCAATGATGGATATTTACAATTCTATAATATTATTGGACATGAATAGTGTAGAAATGATAGTCGTAGTGAAATGAACACTATCCTACCATTCTCAAATGATTTCTCAACCATCACTTATTGAGAAAATTAAGAAATGTCTAAGAGATGTTATAGAGATACATAATAAGGTTGATGTTGTGATAAATTAAAAATGCTCTGAGTTCAACATTGATTATAGGGAGTTGTATGATTTTAGAAATGACATTGATTTCAAATATAATTAGATAAAAATATGGTATTACTGAGTGACACTCATATATCAACATTTTTCATGACTAAATGAAACAAAATGATGTATATATATCTATGAGAACACTATTGGGGGACAATGAAAGATGTAGATTATGGAATATTCATCAAATTGCAGGGTTTGTTGGTAGGTGGAGGCTAGGGGTAAATCCAAAGAGATGATGAAACCATTTCCCATACCAACATGAATATTCTAAAACTGATCTATAATTATTTTCATGGATCTTCCAAAGACATCGAAAGGGAAAAATTCTATATGGGTTGTATTGGACCTTCTGAAAAAGACTACTCACTTCATTTTTATTCGAGAGTACTTCTCACATGACCAAATTTTGACACTTGGTGGGATTTTATTAGGAGGGGAAGGAATAAGGGCTCATTCGGGATCCTCCTCAATTTGAACCTACCAAATGTATAAAGATCAATTCATGGCCAGATATTTTTGTTACAAGGAATCGTTCAATCCATAGGGTTAAATATTATTTCCACCTCGTCATAATGAATCTGTAGATGACTCTTCCTCTAAAATTCCTCCCCGCAAAGTGATTTCTTTTGTAGAAGCACTTGAAGGAACTACCACCACAAAAGTGAATCAAAATATGCCACCCATCATCAAATTCACTAGTGAATGTGGTAATATGGTTTTTGATGACCCAAACATGATCAAACTATTGTTGGAGATCTGAAAATAGTTGTCACTCTGTCCCATCTCCTATTAAAGAGGTTCCAAGCAATGATTATTCATATATATAATAAAACGACTCATGTGAAACTAGAATCTCTTCAAATAGTGTCTTATTCCACTTGGAAAATATTTCATTCATGTAATTCTGTAGAAACAAGAAGTTCAAAATGTGATCTGAAGACTTGGAACACTTAATCTGAAGCCATTGATCTTTCACCACTCTGAATGGGATGAAAACTTCAATCTGTTCACACAAAAGAAATCCATTTCTCATGGTTGGGCATGAATCCATGGGATCTCAAAGATATACTGGCACATGAAAATCCTCAATGAATGAACTTATAGAATTGGAAAACCCTTGAGGATAGAGCAGTGCACACTCAATGGTGACCTTGGCCTTTATTAACGATTTCTAATCAAGATTGACATGGAAACATCCCCTCTAGAACGGGTTTCATTGGATTTCAATGATCATTTTATTGAGTTTAGTTTTGAATTAAAAAATGTGCATAAATACAGTTATCATTATTGAATGATTAGGCATGTAATAGATACATTCCGCATTGTTCAGAAATTGGATAAGGCAACACCATGTAACACCTCAAGGAAAGAGGCCAAGAAGAGAAAAAATGCATCAACAAAGCTCTATGTTAAAAATAATGATAATGAATTCTCTAAGGGAAAAAATGTTATACCTCTAAAGGTACTAGAAAGACCTGGGATGACCTATTTAAGGATGAAGAGCAACATATTTTCCTCAATATCAATGTAGCACACTGTAACCAAAAAGATGTGGTTATTGATGTCCAAAAAGATATATCTACATAACATCAAGAATTATCAGAAGTGATATTTGCAATGGATCTAAGAATACAATATGAGCCCCTGACCTTAGATATGATCAGATCACACATAAATGATATTATTGAAATTGATACTACAACAACAGAGGACAACACCAAGAAGATGTCTGATGCCATAATGGACCAACACATGGGAAGACAACTAATAACAGCAACCCCCTAAACGAAATAAACTACTAATGAATACAGTAATGCTACCAAAATCTATATGAAAGCTACCCTAAATCAATAAATTCCAAAAAATGATGTCCAAAAAGCAGGACTAAGGTGATCTGGAAGAAAGAAGATAAGTGAGATGAAAGAAAAAGTGGGTCCAACCCCCAAGAAAAAATCATAATGAGATTCTAATTCTAGAACTGCTAGGGAATAGCCAACCCTGGAACATCAATTTACCTTAGGCTACTTGTTGAAAAATAAAAACCATAACTTCCTATAATTTCATAAATCAATACTAGTATCATAAACAAGAAATATTACCTTGAGATCAATGGTTATTCTCTGCTCACCACTATCCAGGAATCCTGAAGTCAAGACCGATTGTGGATACTAGTTCACTAATGTGTTAACAGCCCTACCCTTATCTCTATGAATGAGAAAATAATCACCTGAAGGTTTGTTAATTCTAGACGGAACACTCTCTTCCCAATGTTATATGCCTCTAATAGTTATATTAAGAGAATATTTCTATGGAAAAACATTACAATCCTTTCCAATTCTATCTCGGATCCATGGTTGTTCATGGGATATATTAATGTTGTCCTTCATGATAATGAATAGATTGTGCATGCCTCTAGTGCCATATCGATGAGAGAATTCAGATCTTGTGTTGAAGTGACTAACCAGATTTAGCTCAATCTGCTAGGTTCTCTGTAAAAATGGTATAGAAAGCAACTAGGAAACCTAAGAGAAAGAAGAATTGATTGTGCTTTGGTTAATTCCCACATGTTAGATATTTGTAAATCCATTTCATGTTTCACCCTTGCAAGACACTCCTTAGATCACCATCCAATTCTGGCATATTTTGTGACTAAATGTTCAAAATACCCAATTCCTTTTAGGTTTAATAATGCTTGAACTACACTCCACGAATGTACAAAAATTGTTCAAGAAATATATTTAAAACCACAATGATAATCCATTGTCTTGTATCCTCATGCTCAAAACTGCCAACATAAAAAAGATGGAATGGATCAAGAAGAATTTTATCTTTCTTGATCAAGAAATTGATTCCCTTGAAAACACAATTCATGGGATTCAGAAATCCATGACAAAAAAGCAATTTCTCTATTGGCGTTGAATAAGAGGAGAAAGTCTCCTCTGAGCTAAATACACTCATTGTTCTTGGGGATACTATACAATTAGAGTTGTTCAAATTCAGGTGAATTACTAATGGAGAAGGAATCAAAATATAATAATTCACCTCAAAGGGATAAGAAATTCAGTAGGCCACTACCCTTATTAAAGGATAGAGAGGAAATTATGGAGGATATAAAATTCCTCTCAAATCAACTTTTCTTCTTCTACACAAATATGTTCAATGGAACCAGAATAAATGAGGAGATAATGGAAGGAATTATTCCAAATAATTTCACCGGTTCTAATAATATTCTTCTCACCTCATTTCCCCTAGATATTGAATTCAAATATGTTGTTTTTGGGATTAAAAAAGAAAGCTAGCCAAGACTAGATGGCTTCCGCGGTAATTTTTTCCACCATTATTGGGATGTCATTGACAAGTATTTCTACAAGATCATTATGCATTTTTTCACATATAAATCGCATATTCAAGAATTTAATGCTCAGTTTATTTCCTTAATCCCTATGGTGGATAATGTGAGTGATATTGGCCGATTTCGGATGTTGTCCTTATCAATACTATAAACAAGATCATCACCAAAATTCTTTCCAACCGGTATGCTCTTGCTTCTGAGAAGATCATCTCTTGGAATTAGCTTGGCTCTGATAAAGGAAGATGTATATAATATTTCCTAATCACAACCTCTAAATGTTTTAATCATCTCAAAACAATACTGGTGGAAGATATATTTCACTAAAACTGGATACCAGGAAGGCCTTTGACACCATTGACTAATGATTTATTAGTCATATTCTGCATGAGTTCGGATTTAATAGGAGATTCATCCAATGGATCAACAAGAGGATTACTTCTTCCCATATTTCTATTGTTGTTAATGGATCTCTAGAGGGATACTTAAAGATCTCTAGAGGAGTGAGAAAGGGTGATACCCTATATTCCATCATCTTTGAAATTTCTAAATATTATCTTAGCATATTGATTCTTCATATGTCCAACAAGGGATATATCAAAACAATCAAAGATACTCGAGGTATCTCTTCACCCTCTCACCTCCTTTTTAATGATGCTATTTTTCTATTTACTCAGGGTGATAAGAGAAATATCAAACATATTAAGGGAACCATTCCCCACTATAAAAGTTTCTTGGTACAAGAGGTTAATTTGATAAAATTTTTCATCTACTTTGGAAAAAATATCATAGAATCCATAAAATCCAGCATGATATATGTCATGTGCATAAAAGAAGGTTTCCATACCTATTTCATATAATGATGTTCCCATGTTCTTTGGAATTCCTTGTTCATATCACTTTGTGGAGGAGGTGAGTTATGTTAGGAGAAATCTATCATCCTGGAAATGTAAGTCTCTTTCAAAAGAGGGAATACTTTTCATAGTCAAGCATGTGATTGTTTCAAAACTAGTATACTCATTTATGGAATAATCCTAGACACAATTCATCATTAAAACTACCAAATCTCTTATGATATACATTTTTTGCGTGGAATCATCCTAGAAAAAAAAAATCACCGCTCCTTGGAGAATGTGTAGCATGCCAACATGCATGGTAGGTCTTGGAATTAAAAATATTTAGCTCTTCAGTCTATATATTCAAGAATAATTTACCTATAGGATCATCAATAACATGGTCCCCTTTTTGGAATTTCATAGGTTAAAATTTCTCAATAGATTGATTTAAGGGAAGATGAACTACATGGTATTTTGATTTGGTCAGTCCGGAGAAGATTTTCCAGAAGATCAACCTGCACTACCACTGGTTGGCTTGTTCTCACTCATCTCAAAAATTCTGGAAAGACAATAGGAAAATTTCTCCCTTTATAGATATTGTTTGTATACAAGACTCAGAAACTGGCTATAATTACACCATCTAGGAACAAGTTGATCAGTATCATCTACTACCTTCTCAAACTTTCCCCATGGTCACCTCATATGATTTTCTGGGCATAGAGGATATATTCATCTGGGAACGAAGTGAAAACGTAATTCATGATTCCAAGGTATTCTAAAATCATCTTATCCAAGGTAGTCACACATGGTTTTCATACATCAACAATAAATGGTTGAAACCATCTCATTTCACGCATATTTGGCATCTTCATCTCAACAAGGTTCTAGTTGAAAGAAATTTGAAATGTGTGGGAATATCATTTCACTAAATGTTTACGTTGTTCCATTATCATCGGAATGATGTTAATAACTTATTCATATCATGAAACACCACAGCTTCACTTTGAAACTCTATGATTCATTTTTTGGTCTCCATCCTCCACAAGTGTCAATCATCTCAAACTTTTTGTTCGATATTCCAATGATAAATCAATCAAAGAAGGTCAACATATTTTTCTTAGTTTCAGGTGATATAGTCATATATATTATATAGAGAATTGGAAACAAGTGTCTAAAAGTGAAGAAAGAATTCAATTGTAGGGTATCTCTCTTCGAAATTCTGCTCATGATTCTATAAGAAAACATAGCACATGACGAATGTTGTGATAACTTGATCCAAGACTTCAACATTCTGGGAAATCTACATATACATTTTAAATATCCCAAAACCATAGGCACCATTGAAGTCTTCTGGTCTCTACCATTTCTGTGATGGATTAAATATAACTCAGATGGTGCCTCAAGAGGGAACCCAGTGTATGCTAGTTAATAATTTTCTTTCAGGGATCATAATGGTGATTACTTTGATGGATTTCTAGGTTCATGTGGACATGCCACTTCTCTTGAGGAAAAATGATATCCTTTATCAAAGTAGTTTATGTCGCTCATCAAATAAATAAGAGAAATATCTAGTTTGAAAGTCAATCAACCACCATTGTTCCATCATTTCAATTGGGTAAGATTCACCATGTATGGAAACTCACCTCATAATGGAGAAATTGTCATGATACACTTGCCTCAATGAATTACTTCATCACACATGTATACTGTGAAGCCAATATCCGTACTGAGTAACTCACAAACATAGGATCCATGGATGATAGTCACACTCATCGCTCTAGTATACCTTGTGATTTTCTTCCTTTTATTCAGTAATATAATTGTAGATTTCCTTCCTTCCGACTCTTGTAACCCTATTTTTATTATATGAATCCCTGTTTCATGCTCTTTTAAGAAAAACATAATAAAATTGAAAGGATACAAATTGGATAAGTTTAAATATTATATAAAACACCACGATCAATTGTGTTTGATCAAGATCTAAGGTTCACATCAATGTTTTAGAATACAATTAATTTTAATATAAGCACACAGTTAAGATTTTGTGATGGTTGTCACTCCAAGACTGGTGGCCAATATGAATAATCTATCCCTACATTGGGGATATATTGAGATCTTTATCTATGTACATAAATTTTGGTCTGGATCAACATCATCCTTTAGTCAAGTTAAATTATAAAAATAGTGTCCAATATATAGTCCAAACCATCCCATAAGAATAACTCTACCAAAATAGATGTATAATACCTACATGATGGTATTAAGTAGGTGAAAAAATTATTCTACAACCAGATATTTTCAAAAAATGGTTGAAATGGTCAATACGAATAAACAACACATGAAAGAAGCTCAGAGATGATATAAGAGTTATGCAGATAACAGTCAATGTGACCTAGAATTCATAGTCTTTGATAAAGTGTTCCTCAATGTATCTTTATGGATGAGAGTTGTGATATTCAGGATGAAAGGAAAGTTAAACCCTATGTACAATAGTCCCTTTTGGATCCATGATCACGTTAGAGTGGTAGTTTACTACATAACACTACATCCACACATATCCAAATAACATGATGTGTTCCATGAATCACATTTGAGAAAGTACATACTAGAACAATAACATGTACTAAACTCTAAATCCATGCAATATGAACATGAACTCTTATGTGAACAATTACGAGTGAAAATTATTGATCGAAGAGATAAGGTGTTGCATGATTTGACCCCTCATCTAGTAAAAGTTGTATGGGGGAATCATAAGTTCAAGGAAGCCACATGGGACCCTATGGATGTTGTTATAGAAAACTTCCCTCACTCCTTTTCTTCCTTGTAATATAATTTTTAGGATGAAATTACATTTACAAGGGTATAATGCAATAACATTAGTTTTAGTAATATATTACTCCTTAAATAAATACTATGATTGAGAGCATGCTCCACATAAAACACCAAATCAAAAAAATATAGAGAATTGTAAGGTACCCATATAATTTGATGGTATAAAGAGTTTTAATAGATTATGAAATATATATATATATATATATATATATATTATTGAGGACAAAAAATAAATATCACTTTAAATATTTAATCAACTAGTGCAGCTATGAAACTAATAAAAATATAATTTATAGTGTTTTCTATTTTCAATTATAATAAATTTATATATGAAAAAAGGGTTAACTTTAGATTAATTATAAATTTATAATAAATTAGAAGAAGAACACATAATATACAAAAATCAATTTTCGTATAAAAAAGTTTTATTATTATTATTATTATTTTTTAATTAAAAATCTGATTTATAAATTTCAGGATGTGAATTTGGGAAAAATAAATTAAATTTTGGATTTATTAGGTCGATATTATTTGAATTTAAAATATTTATATTTTTATAAAAACATGATTTTTAGATGAAGAGTGAAAAAAAAATTCCATAACAATGACTTTTATTAATTTATTAGTATATTAGAATGACAAGTAATTTTATAAAACCATTTGGTTGATCAAATTTCTAGTTAGGGAATAATTTTATTCATTTTAAAGATGTTTTTTAAATTTATAAAATCTATTTTTAACCTTATAAAACAAGAGATTTAATTTAATTACAATATAGATATTTTTTAAGTACTCTCATTTAATTAAGAAATTATTTTTTAAAATTATAATTTGTCTTGATTTTAAAGACACATAAAATTTCTTTAGTTTATAATAAACCAATTTATTTCTTTAAAATAAAAAACAATGAATATTTTATCTCACAATAAAACGTTATCAAAAAATGATATTTTTCTAAGAAAAGTATTTTACATGTAATATGTATGAATTCTAAAATTAAATTCTCTATCAATTATTAGTTTTATTTTATAAAATTATTTGTTTCTTTTAGATCAGAATTTCAAAATTAGTGAATAATTTTAATTTTAATTTTTTCCATTGAAATTAGTTATCGATGATGAAAGTGGAATTACCTTGGTAAGGGTAAATTAGGGTAACAGTTGATTAACAAAGTGAAAACAGTATAAAAATGTGGAAAATAAGTATATTTTTTATGGTGGTGGAATTATTGAACATATATATTTCCCCGATGAAGTATTTTACTTTTTTGGAGCCTTTTACCTTGAATAATGGTGTGATATTATTGATAATAATGAATATTTACGAAAGTTCCCTTTTCATCATTTACCAGAAGAGACCACCATATCCTAATTTCACTACCCTTTAAAATGATTTGATTCAACCAGAAATATACCATAGCATATACTAAACCCCCTCCCCATGCCTCTGAATCCTTTTTCTCATAAAAATTCCAAGATAAGCATTCTTAATGAGCTACCCAATGTAGAACTTCCACAGGAGAGGTAATACTCTAACCCCAGTTTTTTTGTTGTATTGTTCTTCTATACGTATCATATAAAATTTATCCAGGATGGTATTATAACCCCAATTTTTTTTAATATTATGTAGTTTTAATATACTAGTGTAATACCCAATTTATAAATTTTCTAAAATCATTGATAAAAAATTAAACTTTCATCCTGTGTGTGTGTGGACTACCATCCCAATGACTTACGAATTCAATTTTATATCCCCACCTTAAATAGAAGGTTAAAAAGGGTTATTTAATTAACTAATAAAATATTTTTTACATGAATGATATTTTAGAATAATAATATTTGGAACCATATAATTGTGATCTACAACAAATGTTTGTATTAACTTTAACCTCCTTAAATGGACATATCAAGGAACCCTTCTTAATTTGGGTCTATCTAGAGAAAACCATTGAAAATGTGTAAGTATTGTTCCAACATAACAATTTAAGTGCATATACCTAAATTTTTTAGTTATTATGAAGTTATTACACAACACCTTTTACTAAGTTCAACAACCTGGATTTTTTATAAAAAAGTTATCCCAACAACCCCAAGTAATCGACAAAATCTGGAACTATATTTAAAATAAAAAATAATAATAAATGGATCTTATAAAATTAAATATAGATGCGTTATGTTTTTGGGATTATATTTAATATTATTAATTTATTTATTCAGGATGTTAACCATAAGTTCATATTACATTTAGAGATGAGGTAATGGATCTTCTGTACCACCCTTGTTACTTTTTAGTTACATATTCTCTTTAATTTTCTCCCCTTTTATGCAATATTAATTTCATAAAAATATTCCATTTTTTATATATGTCCCATAATTATATTCCAAGTAACATTTCCATTTCAATAATAGGGTTATACATGTTTTTCTTCCCTTTCAAATTCCCACTTTTAAGTAAAACTAATGTAATGGAAAACTCTAATTTCTCATCAAATGTCAAGAACCACCTAAATAATTTTTTTAAAAATAACTAGATTATAAATCACATCCTTTTTTAATGGATTGCTCCCTTTGTTAAATTATGGTTTTATTTAAATCAATAATGTCTTTCCTTATTTAAAAATATTCTTTACTAATTTCACTAAGCATCACCCCAATGGTTTGTTTTTATTCTTTAGTCAACATGATGATTCTCATTAATTGTATAAATTGGAAGTCCATGTTAATGAACTATGTCCATTTTTTAAATAATAAGCTCAAAATGATTAAATTTCATATTATATTGAGAATCCTTAATGATATTCCTTTTTTTATGTGACGAAAAATAATTTTGAAAGGAGTTTTTTCTTAGGGGTTTGATAATTATTTTGTTATATGTATGGTTTATTTTCTAATGTGGAATGCATATGAATTATTTTAATTATGTGATGGATGATCCTAGAATTATGTATCTTTATAATGAATTGGTTAAATAATTCTATCTCATGATATGTTTTGTTCTGGATTTGGGAGTAAACTTAATCCCAAATGGGAATATTTATAATATATTTATGGGAATGGGGTGAGACTCGGTAAACCACATGAGTTTATCGACATTATAATGATGGTATTGGGAGTGAGCCTGGACATATTTTTATAATTTAATGTCTTTTATTGCTTCCAAATACTCCCTTATTCCATGATTTTATTAATCCATTCCCTTTTTCCATGTTTCTATACTTCATACAATTAACTTTTTGATATGATGTTTTTCCTCTAGGCTCACATGTTATGCTTTTTCCATCTTATTCCCCTACAAGGCATTCTAGATCTCCCTTTCCTTATTTATTTTCAATTGTGTATCCTAGGAAAATTTATTTGATCTATGATAGTTAGGATCACCATGTTGAGTTTTAGATAAATATCTTTTATTTTTGTTTAATATGTGGTATTTTAGAATTAAATAATCAAATACACTAGACCTCTAGATCATCGATTTTAATTTTTTGCAAATATATCTGAAAATTGTGAAATAAAGTGTGTTTCAGTTTTGGGTCGTTGTAGGCTCAGAGTCCCCAAAAGTTCTATAAATATCATTGGTACTGTCCGTCATACTGTTTTGTTTGAAACCTTGAATTTATAATTGTTTCATAAACATTGACTCACAAATGAAATATGATGTATAAAAATATTTTCCTAAGGTACGTATAACATTTTTAGATCATTGATAGAGTTATAAAAGTTGCATATCAATTTTTTTTCCTCTATTTTTTATGTCAATTCATAATGTGTTCCATGTCTCATAGATAGGGATATATAAAACTGATATTTATCATGTGGTAAATTCTGAAGAACATGAGGTGGGACCTAATAATACTATGACTGAGCATCTGATTCAAATTATTTACTCTTGGGAGAAGGTTATTTATAGTAATTCTATTAATATGGTTCTTATTTTATGGAAGCATCGATTTGGTTTGCATTAAACATGGAGTGATAAACTCATATGAAGGATTAGTAGCCCTATCATTTCATGGAATATGCTATATGGTGATTTGTTTGGGACAGAAAGTGGTATATTAGGCAATTTCATCACACACACTATCTCCCTTTATTGTTTTAATTTATTTTTTATTTAATAATACATTCCCTTTTTTCAAGCACAACAATTTGAAATTGATATGTTTTTGGAAAAAATAGTGGATATCCCACAGTTAGCACATTGTTAGGAGAAATTTGGTTACAACCGTGTGATACATTTATTTATTTATATTGTTTAGATTCACGTTGGTTTTGCATGGATTATCAAACCATGTTGGTGGATAATGTGTGTTATAAGATGAGTTAGTGTCAACCCACATGTTTGTTGTGTTGTATATTAAGTCATGCTATGAAATATTATGGCATATCATAAAAATTAAATGTGTGAAATGAATGTGTTTCCCGCCATAGAATTAAATCCTCTCACACCTCTATTTTTTTACCACATGACTATAACCCATTTCCACACATGAAATTCATCCCTTCCATTCTTCTTAGATATTTTTTGGTTATATTTTACAATTTTTCTTTAATGAACCCTCAAGTAAATGTTCCATATTCATCATAATTCAGTCCTAATTCCTCTATTAATTATTATCCTTCTTCCTTAAGGCCTTGATGAAGTAGAGTTTCAGTTGTTCAAATCAAATGGATTTTTATTTTATGTTTGTGGTATTTTATGGCCTATTTACGGTGCCCCATAACTTTTTAGGTGTATTTACACCATATGATAGGGGTTTCTATTAATATCTAAAGGTTTTAAGTGTTAAACCCTTTGTAGTTTTAGGAGAAACACTTATTTTATGATACGATCATTCTCGTTATGTTTTATAAATTATGATTTAATTATTTAAAGTTATGAAATTATAGTTTTTATAGTTAATGAGATGTGTCATGTTTCTTCTTAAATTCTTACATTGGTTTCTATGAGTAAAATTTTTTAAAGAGGAAGGTAATATATTAAGTATATTGAGTGGGTTCTGATGGGATAATTAAATAAAATTTTAAATGAAATTTGAAATGTTTAAAATTGAAAGAGAACATTAAAACCAAGTTATCTAAGTTGGAATACTAGTTCTAAGTTTCACATAGAGATTACAACACATTACTAAATATACAAAAATTTGATGAAGATTTGGTAGTTGTAGATGGGTGAAACCACACCACTCGTTCATGGAATGTATTCCCAGTAGTTGATTGGATTTAGTTCCATGGTATGGGTGATAAAATACCCCTAGGACATAGAATGACCTCATTATTGGTTCATATGTACACATGGTCAGACCACTAATTCATGAGTTAATACAGGGACCTAGACTGTCCAATAACTTTAGATGGAATTGGGTTTTCTCATGGTACATGTTTTATGAATTTTTTACTTTATGGAATTTATTCCTTACAGAAATTTTCTAAAAATGTAACTTTATTTACTTCCATTAAATGTTCAATACCGACTTTTAGATGTTATATTTACTTTGGAGTATCCTATTGTGTATGGAACTTCTCCATAACACTTTTCATAAATATAGATTCCTCCCAAACATTAATTTCATATTCTTCTTCAATTAGGGGAGATATTTAATTTTACTATTACTTAAATTGTTCCTTATATTCACTAAGTTTAGTGAGAGTGTTATTATTGTGTGAATTTTATGATAAATCACTCTAATTATCAAATACATCTTCTTCAAATTGAGTTTTCACATCAAGAAGTTCATTAATGACTAAAAATATATAATTGAAAACATCAATAGGGATTTTCGACAAATAATATTTGACATCAGATTATATTTAAACAAATATATTCAACAAACACACAATTACTATGGATTGAAAATGATTCATCTATTAAATTATTATCATCCTCTATATTATAAAAAACACACTTTCTTAAATTCAAGTAGTACTGTATCATGAAACATATGTTTTTTAGAAGTTATTTTCTTATCTTCATGGCCTATCTTTTCTTCTTGTTTCTTAGAGTTAGGGCTAAAACCTCCATGTTGGTGTAATTAGGATTAAACTTAGATTTATCTAAATTAGGTATCATGAAAACATATCAAAAAAGTAATTCAAGTAAATTGGTTAAAAATAACTCAATGATAAATTTAGATCCAATCAAACAAAACCATTACTATGATATTAATTGAAGTATATAGTGGATTTTAAAATCACACTGAGGGAGAGTTAATTAGTGTAACTAATTTTACCATATTCTTAAAACATAATATTTTTCCTATTCTTTAAGGTTTATATCAAATACGAGGATTATGATGTATGGGTTTATTCATATGTTCCCAATACACATCACCACCTAAAAATTAGTGAAGGAAAGTTAGAAAATAATCATGCTGACCTTTTACATGTTTTAATCACATTTTTTGTAACAAATCTTTATTATGTTTAGTTATTATCCCAAGTCATTTATATTCACTATATTTCACAAGTGGTTAAAATATATTATCCACAAAAAATCCCATTATCTTCCCTTCCAAGAATTAAAATGTCCAGATTGGTTCTTTATACTTTCTTCTTCCAGTTTACAATTTTTGGGCATGGTTTATACATTTAACCACTAATATACAATTTTCCTCCTCAAAGGACTTATAAAAAAGATATTACATATTATAAAAGATTTAACTACATAAAATTTATGATCTTACTACTCGGTACAGGTCTTTTTATTCCACTAAATAATCTATTTTAACTGTATAAATGTTTTCCTCACACAATCTAAATATTTGGATTTTGTAACTTTTAAATTAGTTAACAAATTCTTGTTTCCTAATATTCAAAACTTATATATGTTGTGGATATTTTTCCTTCCATAACAAAATTTCATTCCCTTATTTTCATTTCATTAATTAAAATTGTTTTAATTGTGGATTATATCTAAATATATTTAGATTATACACCAAGGTGAATCATATACAGGTTGCTTTTGAGCATTTTTCATTCCCTATCATCCAGTTTGTTGTCCACTAATATCCTCTTGATATCTTCAAAAAATGTATTTCAAGTAGTCAAAAATATTTGACCAAAAATATCTATAAATATTGTAGGTTTAATGATCCATTTATTCTTTAAGGTATCTTTAATTTGATTAATTACTCTCATACATTCACAAATGATGTGATTAAGCCTTATTTATACGTATAACCACATTAGCACCTTGCCCTTTGAGACTCCAAGAATCACTGCTAACCACTCAATCCTTAAGATTCTGAAAATCCTGGTTCCTATCATGCATATAAAAACAATTCCATAAATTCACATAGAATGCTATGTTTTCATAGACTATTATGAATCTAAAAAACACAACACCTCTCATTAAAAAATGGAAGCATTATATGCACTACAATGATTAGAATGTGAATTTTTCTTTGCTACAAAAGTATAATTTGAACTTCTCCATCACCTATCTCATTAAAATTATTCAATAATTACATTAATCAAAAATCCAAACCCTATTTCTAACATTCCTAATAAACTTCTGACAACTAAATATCATGTTATTCTAGTTCATCAGATTCTAATCCTTTTTAGGTTATATAATCTCATATCAATAACTTTGCATCACTGTAACCACATATTAGACTAAAATTTTATTCACTCTACACTATAAATTATGAGTCTCATATCATCCAAATATCTGAGCTTACATTATTCCCATAATCTATAAATATGTACTTATTCATTACATTGATAATTAATTTAGACTATAATTACTCTGATACATTATATTTATATCAACCTAATATAATTAGTATTTTTGACATAATCGACATCTAATTCTAAAAATCATCCCCATATATTTTATATTTTATATTCCATTCACCTATAGATAATGGTGAACCAAGAGAATCTATAATTTCTTGTGCTCAAGAATTTTTCAAATTTTATTTTTAATAGAAGTTAATTTTTACATCGCAATGATGTATTTTTTAGGATACATAATCATAAAAACAAAAAAAATATCATTAAAGGTGACTGTTCAATTCATATAAAAACTATACATGATTGTGGGATGTAAAGGTTGAGTGTATTTGGATAATGATTACATAATCAACTTATTTCTTAAAATATCTTCATCACCTCCAATAAAGGAATTCATACTATTACCCTTATAGATATATCATACTTAAAACCATCCATCAAAAGATGGATAAATAAAAAAACAAAATGGTGAGATCAAATTCTATGTGTAAGGGAAAACATGAGAGATATAAAAAATAAGAGAGATTAATATGATCATAATGGTATGATAACATAATCATGTGCTTGTTCTCAGCATAAATATTCATACACAAAAAATCATAGATAAAAAACTCAAAAATCAATTCATATCCAGAAGCATGATTAATAACGGTTTAAAAACAATAATCATAAATCAAGATACATAACATGATATTGCGGTGTCATAAGTATAGATAATCATTATAATTTTAACCTAGTAATTTTTAACCATATCCCCTCTATATATTCTGAGCATAACTATAAGAAAATGTAATCACATATCAAAAGGTGAACACATCCATTCACAATCATGTTCATGAATACTCTTGTGAGAATATTAGTCGAAATTATACACATGAATCAAAATGTGAAAACATATTTTTTAAATAATTTTCATATTTTTAATCATCAACTCAATAGATATTTATATTAAATTACCCAATTCTTTAAAGTGATATAACATATCCTCTCAACATATAATCACAATCCCTCCATTTATATAACACTAGATCCTAAAAACATTTATCATTTCATCATACTTTAACCCATGTAAAATAAAATTATTTTAAACAATATTTCACCATTGTAATTAAAAACCATCCATAAAATAATCTGGATGGTATCATTGGATCAAATCCCAAGTGAATTATAAGTAACATTAATGGTTTCATTCAAAGATTCAAATATAGGTAAAAAATCATCAAAACAATTATTAAGGAAGATATCCTTTTTATTTTGAAATAACATATTTAAAATCTAAAATTTTTTATAATATTATTGTAATTATTTTATTTGTGAATAACCAAGGAATAATTTTATGAAATCATGAAGTAAATGAGTTTTAATTATGTAAGGAAAATTCAATCATGTTGTATTTGTCAAAACATATATTTTATTCACACCTTTGGTAAAAATAATATCATTTTAAAAATGACGAGTCTGTTATTTTTAATCCTTTTTGGTAGAAATTAAATTTTTTTAAAATGCATTTAAAAAATTGGTGAATAAAAGTAAACAAATTCTGGAAATATTTTCGATGGTAAAGATATGGAATAAAAATATTCTAAACCAAAGAAGAAATAAAGTGAAATTTGGTTTAAAAATTATCTATAATATTTTGTACCAAAGAGATTATAATTAAAGGAATAAATTTTAAAAAATATATATAAATATAGGACACGAACATATATGGGTTTTAAAGGATAAGGTTCATATAAATTTTTTAAATGTATGTTTTACATATTCATTATAACAACCCGAGATTTTAAAAGACGAAAATCATATTTGATAGTGTATATGAAACATAGAACAATGATTAGAAGGGAATTTAATACGCCTATAATTTATAGTATATTAAATTTTAAATAAAACAAATCTCATTGTAACTTTCAATGAATACAACACTGGGTCTAATGAAAATTACTCTATTAAATTATTATTTAAACATGACTATTATAACCAATGTGTTAAGTCAGCATGTATGGATAGTACTAACTAAATTTTAAAAATTATATTTTATTCACATTTATCAAATAAAATCACTGATATTATTTGGATTATAAATAAATTAAGAACAATTTTTAATAAAATTAAATTTCTTTTTGAATTTTTTTTCAAAGAAAAATGTTTCATCGCTTCTTATGCACTGATGAAACAATTAATTTCTCAAACAATCTGAAATATTTATTTGATAAAATAAATTTTATTTCTTAAATCATCATATCAAAATTATAATTGGGTGATTTTGGGGTATTTTTCTGAAAACATTTATTTCTCATTGAATGGTGAAATATACTGATTTTTATTTAAAAACCTACATTTAATTTTACTTATTTAAAAAGATAAAATATATTTAAAATAGTTTTAAATCTAAAATTAGTTTTATTATGTTATAATGAATTTTTATTAGGTTACTTAAATAAATTTTTTTATTATATTTTGTATTAGAACCTTTTATTGTTATGTGAATTTTCTCTTTGTAATCTTGTATTTTCATTATGTATGTCGGTATAATTATAAATATTATTTTCTAATTATTCGAATTAGATTTAGAAAAATGGATTCCCTAATTGTAATCAGAATTGTTTATCAAAATTTTGATAATTACCCATATTGGAGGCATTATAATGTTAAAAACATGGGTGTAATGGATTCTTTTAAATGACTCTATGTGTGTCCTCTCCCTCAAATATAAAGGATCACCCCTCTCCTCCCTTCGTCACACATACAAATCAATGTTGTTCAGACAATACCTAAATAATGAACTTAATTACTTCCCTAAAAACATCATATATCCATTATTTTGATCAAAACCCCATACTAGAAAGGATTTTGGTGTAGACCTAAAGAGGTCATCCCAATAAAAGGTAACATTCTTAAACAATCATTTTTTATTAATTCTTCCAACCCATTAAAATATAACTAAATCATGCTAGTATAATGAATATAGTATCGATCATATACTAATATTTTGTTATGATAATTTCATAACCAATATATATCATCACTTACATCAAATGTAAAATGAAACTTTTGATTGGGTGTATGGAAAACTAACGTCTCTCGAACTGATGTAACTCGTTTTCCATCAAATCCTTTAAATTTTTGATATAATGATGTATTTAATGATCATATATATATTATTTAATATATAATTATACATATTTAATTACAATACCACATATACCCTCTTACTTTCCATTTCATTCAAAATACAATAATGTCGCTTGTGTGTATAATGAGCTACCTCTTCGTGAAGCGGCGTGATTCATTTCCCATAGACACTTCACATGGGATGTAATAAGGATAAATTATATATATATATATATATATTTGATATATAATAAATTTGGTTATTTTTTAAGATTAATATTTCACCTACTTCCTTACCCATTCACTTGTTAAAAGAATGATATCATTGCATGTAAAAATGTATGATCTACCATCTCCATGAAGTGATGCCTTGCATTTTACATATCCAAAATTAATGAAGGATTCTAAAATTGTAAATAATTATTAAATATGATATATATATATTACATTAAAATAATTTTGGAGATGATGTAACTATATAATACGTGCAAGAACCAGAACTTTTATGACAAAACACGCATGAGAAAACAACACAATTAACAACTAAATCAATGAAAATATTGATATATTATTAAAAATGGGTGGTAAATTGTTATAAGGGGATATTATAAGATATTATAAATATTAATATTGTTCTATAATAAATTTATAACACTATTAAAACCATTAGACTAAGGTTAAATCATGTTTAACCAAAATTAAGTGTCAGTTAAAGGATTCATATCAATTTCACTTCATTGAGGCATATTTTGACATTATGCCACTAATTTCTTTTATATTGTTTATATAATTACCGATTAAAATGTTATATCATAAATCCATCTCCATTAATTGTTTCTCACATTTGAATGTTTATTATTTCATCTAAAGGGACTTGACTTGAGAATTACCATGTGGTCAATAATTTCCTAATTCGATTAATTTTCATTGGGTTATATTACATATTCATTGTATTTGATATCCTTAGATTATGATTATAATGAATTTATTACGTTATATTTTTTATTTCAAACTATTTTATGTTTGTTTAAATTCAACACACCCAATTTATTCATTGATTGAATCTCACTTCAATGTTATGATCATTATAATAGATTTCGTCTCAATTTCCATTTCATTGATACATATTTGTTATTATCATCATATTACCTTTTATGTGTTTTATATACTAACCCATTTATATATTCAACAATAATTCTTATTTATTCAAAATTATTGATGTTTTGTATCGTGTTTATTCTTCAAGGGGTCACAATTTGAAAGTTACCAATGAGGTAAAAATTAGCATACAATCTCACTTTCTTTTATTGTTGATTACTTTATCATGAAACAGTCACTTTATTGTGATAAATATTCATTTTACATTTCATTACTCTTGAATATATATATTATTGTGCTATTAATATGATTATTTCCTAACTGTATACCATTTTTACATTCATTTTTTACTTTTAATATTATTTAATTAACTAGGAATTTTTAATAAATCAATATCATTATTCTATATAGATATTAAGTGATAAGGCATATTGTTTCATGAATTAAATATATTATTTGATATAAGAGGAATAATTTAGACATGAATATATGAATGGGGACCAATTATAGATATCCCCTCAATGCATCAACATGTCTTATGAGAAAAACCTGTTTTCCAAATCAAATTGGTTTTTAACAAGTAACATTAAACTCTCCTCTAAAAGGTCTTGAAAATAGTGGTGTTTGGTTTCCTAATATCATGACATCTAATAATTAAGAATTTCCATCATTGAGAATTCACTTATTACTATCGTCCAAATGATCTTTGCATTTATATTGTCACATCCGTCTTTTTTGAATTAACTTATATTTTAATAATTCATGGCTACGGGACCTCATGCCATGGTCTGAGATGGGTCCTGGCTTAATTGTTTTGTTGCTTGATAATTTTTGTGGATTTAGGACTCATTTGCGGTCACTACGCAGTGATCGGTAGCCCCACGGTCATCCCGGATGGCCGCGCAATGGTCCAATAGTTGAAATAAATAAATTTTTATGTGAGTAAGATAAGTTAAATATTTAAAACTTGATACTAATGTTTTTTATTAGGTGAATAAAAATATTGTTGTTATTAAGATTTTTTAATAATATTTTTATTATTTCAAAAAGTGTTTCTAATATAATTAGTAGTAAATTGTTATTAATAATAATAATAATATTATTATTATTATTATCATTATTAATGTGGTAATTTTTTTTATTTTTATTTTATTGTTATTAATTTATACTATTATTATCATTATTGTGGTTATTTTATTATCTTTATTTCTAGTTTTATTATTATTATTATTATTATTATTATTATTATCAAATGAAAAAAAATCAAAACACTAATTCTACCTGGCCACCCCCCCCCCCCCACTCCTCCATGTCTCCGCTCCCTACGTGATCCCGCTGCCAAGCCAAACACAGCCAGCTAGCCTATGTGCTCACCCCTCCTTTTCTTAGTGCACCGAAAGCCTCTGTACCGGCTACTGGTTCCCACACCTTTGGACTGCCTCTCCGACCTTCCGCATTTCAACAACTCGCTACACCCACAACCTTACGCACCACCGGACTCCCTCCACAATGTCTGACTCCCTCTGCACAGTCATCTTAGCCTCCCTAGTTTTCTATGCCCAGCCACCTCAAGCTGACTAGCTGGCCTCCTCCCACCTCCTGGTCACCTCTTTCCGGTGCAGCCCTGGCCAGACCTGATCACACTCTTCCATCACATGTGAACCCTCTTATCCGAGCAGCTCCACCACGTCGGTGCCCCCTATGTACAATGCGATCTCTGGCGCACCACATCCCATCCTACAACCTGCCTCTCTTCCAGTAGTGAATACCCAATTTGATATTTATTTTCTCTCCCTAATCATTTGATGTTACTATGATACTAAAGACTCATTTTTAGGGGATATTCCTATGTTTTTTGTTTAATCGTACTTCTTAGGGTTGATTTTAACAATCCTAGGGGTGTGAATGATGTGTGCTTGATGTTTGCACCTGAATTTCAAAAGCTTCTTTATTCTTGAGGTTGTATTCCATTCCTTATGCCTCTTTAAATTAACTTTACATTTTTTACTTCATGTTCACATCTCTTAGGTTACTAGTTATGCGTTTTGGTTGTTAAATTATGTATATCATGTGGAAATTGTTGGTTCCCCTTTGTTTGGATAATTGTTTTACCAGTTTAACTAAGTTAACATGTTTTGTGGTTGATTATCTTGGTGTGAATTTAGTTTTTTTTTGAATAATTTACTTTGTTTAATTAGATGGGTGTGTCTTTATTTCCTAAAAATAATTGAGGTTGTGTTTGATAATGTGTTTCATGTATATGTGAAATAGGGTGTGTTTTGCTGGGAAATTTTTTTTTGTAATTTTTAATATCATTTCATGGGAATATGTATTTAGTTTTTTATTCTATGCAAGTCATGTGTTTTATATCCTTGTATGTTTTCGGTGTGAGTTTGATAAAAAATGTGTTATTTGGATGATTTTTGGGTGTGTGGGCTATGGGTTACTATTTGGGAATTGTGTTTTAAATTTTAATGTTCTCTATTAATTAGTACAAACAATTCAAGTTATGTTTTGAATGTAGGTAAGGTGGTTCTTTTGTTCTATTTTTTAATTTAGATTGTTTTAAGCCCTTGTTTATGTATTTTAGTTATCTTTTTGGTTGCAGCGCATTGGCAAGGTTTTTTTCCCACGATCCAGCGATCGTCAGCTTGCGCGCCCGTGCAAGGTGTGTCACATCATTGAAATTGGTTTGCGAGTTGGGGTTGGTATAGCATTGAACTCGCCTTTAAATTTAGTATTTATTAGTTTATCGAAATTTTTTTAATTTCAATAAATCATAAATAGTATTAGATAATTATTTTTGGAATAATTGCTTGATGTAAATGAAGCTATATATTTTTTACACAGCACCTTCATTATTTTATGGACAAACTAATGCAAAATAGTTAAAGAATTCTCATTTGGCCTTTGAACATAATTCATGGATTTTCAATAGTGGTTTTGGTTTGTTGGTAAATGATTTCTTCCGACGCATGAGAAAATGGTTTGGGTCCTCTTGATAAATGGTTTTTCTTTTAAAAGTTTCATCCGGCCCATTTGGCACTATGGTAAAATAAAATATTTTGGAAAACATTCATTGAAGTGACTCAGGGGTGATCATTTTGTGTATGTTGATTGTGTGGGTTTTTTTGTGGTTCTTGTACATCATGACTGGTTGATTTAAATTGTGGAATCACCCCTGTTTATTATATTTGTCGACATGAGAACATGGTGTAGTGAGTGAATCTTCGGAGAATGATTGATGTAGTAGTTCAGATTACACATTGGATAGTGGTCCATACCTGAGAGGTGTTTTGTTATTATTTCTATGGGATTGGGCCCCTAGACCAGGCTAGGTAGGACGACAGTCGGGCGTTATGACATCATCGAGAGCAGGAATGCCTTCATGATGAGTCACATGTATAGTGTGTTATGGTTTGTTCACGATCTCTAATATTCGACCCATGTTTTATTTAGTGTTTATTTTTATGTGGCTGGTGATTGCGAGGTCTAGTTCGGTTGATGTCCCTAGTGTTCCACTTTTTCCATTTCCCTTACTGTGTGTTGTGTGTTGTGTGTGGCTATTCTTTTGACTAACAACTACAGTTTGGATTCTGAAATTGTTCTTAAAAATGTTTTAAAATGCAATTCAACTGTACCTTTCAAACCATAAACGTGTTTTCAAATTAAAAAAGTAAATGGACTGTTACTTTAGAAATGAAAGTGTGTTTGAGGAAACCCATATTTTATATAATTTAGTTCAAACATGAAATTAGTAAATTCTTATCTAAAGGTAGTGCACTGGGAATAGTTTTTTGGATATGCCTACTGAGTTTTAATACTAATACCTATAGTGTTTTCTTGTTTTTAATTTTATTGCATGTCTGACTCGAGCTTTCTCATCATGTGCGAGAGTTAGTTTTGGACTGGTGAGTGACTCTCGGAGTCGCGAGGAGTTTTGGTTGTGGTCAGGTTAGTTGGTTGTTATTGATCGTTATTTCTTTTCATTTTGTTTATTTACTTTGCGTTATTTTACTTTTTCCACTGGTTTATTTATTTTCACTAGGCGAAATTGTTCCTAATTTTCATCTTTTGATTCCCTGACACTTTTCACCAGCTTAGGAGGATTAGAAATGCCTCTCGGGCCTTGTCAGAGGCCGACTCGGGTGACCAGTTTAGAGTCGACCTGGGTTTGTTCATGAAAAAATGGAATCTTAGGAGGTTATTGTTATTTGGGGTGTCTTGTAGATTGAGATAAGGATTGTTGGGACTCGAGAGGTTGGTACGATAAGGACGTCATGAACCCTCGCTCATTCTAAACCATAAGATTCTAGGGGTAGATCAGGAATTGATTCCATATTTTTTTCTAGTTCATTTTAGATTGATAGATGACAATGGAGGCAAGCTAATGTTACATCGTGATTTGACATTGAATAGTGACCTATGTGGAGTCCTAGTAAACGGTTTATGTTCCTCCATATTTTTGACGCTTACATAGGTCATGGCCCACTGCCTTGTTTCCAGGTTAAGCGTAACTACTAGTCCATCAGTCTAGTAGTTTGATGCAAGTTGAGTGTCATCTTGGTTCTGATTTGTGTAAGCACACTTTTGACAATGAAAAATGGTTTTTTAAATGAGAATTTTTTTTAATTCCTTTAAATTCATGAAATGGGTTTTAAAACTGAAAGCTCTTGGTCTAAAAATCTGGTGTTTTCTTGGAACTAGTACAGATATGGTTTGGGTGAAACCTGAGGTACTCTTTATGAACATTTGAATATGTGAGGGAATGGATGAAACATGTGTGTTGGTGCATATGGATGAAGGAGGATTAAGACATGTACAATGGTTTAGGGGGTTATTGGGGTCTGCACTATGAATTAAAGGCTCGACCTTGTTTTTCTAAAGTGATTTTAAAAAGGGGAAATGATTGTTTTTTAAATTGAATTTGGTTTTAATAGTGGGTTTGGTATTTGGGAAATGTCCTTAAAGAAAGGTGGTTTTGAAATTTAAAATGAAAAAGGAATTTTTTGGGTTGTATTTTTATTTTTTTGGTTTTTGAGATGGTTGTTTTGGGTGAAGGAGCTTTCTTCGGCTTGATATCCGTTTTGGATCTATGTTTTAAATATTGTTCAGAACATTCCACCCAGAAAGGTCCCCATGATTTCTGATAAGGCAAACCCAGTTTTTTGTGCTTCTCTGACATTGCCTATCCTTCACGGTGATCGGGGTCCGTTAGAAGAAGCAGAGTGGAATGAAAAGGTCGAACGCGTCTTCAGGGTATTGCGAACTCCTGAAGCTGTCAGAGTGTGTGCTCTTTTGGGTCTATTTGATGGTCCGACTCTGTAAAAATGAGAGTTGTTTTCCCCAACATCAATGAATGTCCGGATGATATGTGATGTCTTTAAATCCACCTTCTTATGATGGTTTAAACTTGAAGAGTTGAAGAAAAATATAAGGGAAGCGCCAATGCACATTCAACAAGGCCAACAGACAGTGAAAGAATATGTTTACCAATTCAAGGAACTTGTGTCCTTCTCTACAGAGGTAGCATAACAGGATTTGATGAAGACTTATTTCTTCTTTGGGGGCCATCGACCAGAGATCAAGGAGCGAGCCCTCCCTTCTAGGGACCATTGTTTTGAGAAGTCGGTGGATGAGCCATTATTAGAGGAATTGGTCTCCAAAACACAGGTTCTTAGCAATCCAGCATATCCTGTTACCAAAGAAGGTTCCCCACCTGGCAAGAAGGGTGTTCTAGAGGGACCAGTTTCTAGGGAGAAATCTTTAGTGGTTCTGGTTTCCAGTCTGTCAGACCATTCAATGGTGTGCCACTAGTGTGGCTAGTTCAGGCATGCAAAACCGTTATGTTGTATCCCTCCAAAGATGTGTCATCATTGTAGGTGTCTAGGTCATCTAGGATGTTTTATAGGAAGTGTCTCCTGAAGAATACGTTGTGACCAGCGAATTCAAGTGGCTGACTATGAGGAAAGAGATTCTTCAGCCATCAGAACCCCAACCACAGGTCTTAGGGTGAATCCCATGCACAATTTGGATTTTCCAGTGGTGTGATGCCTTAGTATGGGTTTTTTGATCATGGTTGGTAGTGGAAAACTTAAAGTCTTTTTGTTCTTGTTTTTCTATTGTTAAAGTTTTGATTTTCTTTTATATTAATTGTTTTATCGTGGAGTCATGACAGATAGGTTCTATTATAATCATAACAGTTTTTTTGTCTAATCATGGTTTTCTAAATTGTGTGCTTTTCTTAAAAGTGTGTTTGGTACTTGTCTGGATTGATTTCGGTTCAGCTATGTTTTTTTGGATATGTAAGTTCCCATGAAGAGCTGATTTTTGTGGTTATTCTTGGGTTCACTTCTTGGGGTAAATTCCACCCAGAGGTTTTCCCCTAGTGTTGGTAGTGTTTGGTCTAGGCCGAGAGTTCCAAGTTTCAAAAGAGGTGTTGTTTCGTTTGTACTATAAAAGTTAGATTTGATTGGTTAGGAATACCTGTGTTGACCACCCACTTGGGGTGATATTTTTTGGTGGTAAATTTCTTCACTAGATAAGTTCTTGTGGTGGGGGGAACCCACTCGTGTTCTCCCATTCTCTTGTATTGTGGTTTCTTTTGGTACCAATCAGGCACGGTTTCTTGTTTTTTCTTTATTCCAGCTCAGTGACTTTAAAGGAAAGACTGTATCTGTGGTGTGAAGAATTGTCACATCCATATTTTTAAATTAATTTTTATTTTAATAATTCGTGGCTCTTGGTCCTCGCGCCACGGACCGAGCTCGGTCCCGACACACTTGTTTTGTCGTATGATGATTTTTGTGGGTTTCAGACTCGTGTGCATTCCCTACGTAGTGGGCAGTAGCCCCACGATCATCCTGCATGGCCGCACAACTATCCGATGGTTGAAATAAAAAAAATTATATGTTATTAAGATGAGTTAAATATTTAAAATCTAATAATAATTTTTTTATTGTGTGAATAATAATATTGTTATTATTAAGATTTTTTAATTATATTTTTATTATTTCAAAATGTGTTGCTGATGTAATTAGTAATAAATTGTTATTAATATTAATATTATTATTATTATTATCATTATTATTGATATTATTATTTTTATTATTATTTTTTTGTAATTAATTTTTGTTATTACTATCTATATTTTGGAAACTTTATTATTTTTATTTCTAGTTTTATAATTATTTTTGTTGTTATTATTATTAATATAAAATGAAAAAAAATTAAAACCCTAATTCTACCCATTCCCCCCCCCCATCACCTTTTCTCATAGTGATCCCCCCCCCCTCCACTCGGTCTTCACTCACTCCATGATCCCACTGCCCAGCTGAACCTAGCCAGCCAGCCTCTGCGCTTTCCCCTCCTATTCTCAGCACACCGAACAGCATCCGCACCAGCTCCCGCGTCCCGCACATTCGGCCTACCGCTCCGACCTTTTGCCTTACAAGGAACCACCATGACCTCAACCCTCTGCACTTCCAGACTCTCTCCGCACTGCCAGACTCCCTCTGCTAAGTCATCAGGGCCTCCCTAGTTTTCTATACCCAGCCACCTCCATCTGGCCTCCTCCGCCCTCTTAGTCGCCTCTTTCCATTATAGCCCCAACAAGACCCACTCACCCTCTTCCGGCGTCTGTGACCCCTCTTGTATGAGAAACTCCACCGCTTTGGTTCCCCGCTATGCACAACATGATCTCTGGCGCACCACCTCCAAACATTTAGCCAACATCTCTTCCGACATTGAATTCCACTTTCGGTAGTTATTCTCTCTCCCTCTCCATTTGATGTTATTCTGGTGAAAAGGTTTTATTGTTAAGGGGATATTCCTAGGTTTGGTGTTTAATAATACTTCTTAGGGTTGATTTTAACAATCCTGGGGGTGCGAACGATGTGCGCTTGATGTTCACACCTAAATTTTGAATGATTTTTTATTCTTGAGGTTGGATTCCATTGCTTCTTTAAATTAAGTTTACTTAGTTTACTAGATTTTCACATCTCTTAGGTAGCTCGTTATGCATTTTGGTTGTTAAATTTATTATATTTTGGGAAAATTGTTGGTTCTCCTTTGTTTGGATAATTGTTGCACTCGTTTAATTGTGTTGACGTGTTTTGTGGTTGATTAGCTTAGTGCTAATTTAGTTTTTTATTTAAATAATTTAGTTTGTTTAATTAGATTGGTTCATCTTAATTTATAAAAATATTTCAATTTTTTTCGATATTGTATGTCATCTTTATGTGAAATAGGGTCTGTTTTGCAGGAAAACCAGTATTTGTGATGTTTAATATCATTTCATGGGAATGTGTATTTAGTATTTTCGTTAATGAAAGTCTTGAATTTTCTATTCTGGAATGTTGTGGGTGTGAGTTTGATCAAAATTTTTTTATTTGGAGGATTTTTGGGTGTGTGGGATGTGGGTTACTCTTTGGAAATTGTTTTGTAAATTTTGAAGTGGTATATTAATTAGTATAAATGATGCGAGTTATGTTTTGGAAGTAGGTTGAGGTGGTTCTTTTGTGTGGTTTGTTCATTTGGATTGTTTTAAGTACGTGTTTATTTATTTTAGTTATCTTTGCAGTTGTAGTGTGGTGGAATGGTTTTTTTCATGGTCCTGCAATCATCAGCTTGCGCGCCCGTGCGAGGCGTATTGCTTCATCGAGATTGGTTTGCGAGTCGAGGTAGGTCCCCCACTGCACTCGGCTTTAAATATAGAATTTATTAGTTGCTTGATATTTTTCTAACTTCAATAAAATATAAATAGTATTATATAATTAAATTTGGAATTAATTATTGATATAAATAAAGAAATTTATTATATACACGACACCTTCATTATTTTCTTGATGTACTGACGCACAATAGTGAATGAATGCATATTTGGCATTTGAACATAATTCATGGATTTTCAATTGTCGTTTTGGTTTTTTTGTAAATTTTATCTTCTGACGCATGAGAAAATGGATTGGTTTCTCTTGAGAAATGGCGTTTCTTTTAAAAGTAGCATGAGGCACATTTTGCACTTTGGTAAAATAACATATTTGGGAAAATATTCTTTGTGGGGACTCAGGGGTGATCGTTTTGTTTACATTGAATGTGTGAGTTGTTTGTGGTGCTTTTACATCATGCCTCGTTGATTTACATTGATGAATCACCCCTGTTTATTATACGTGTTGATGTGGGAACCTGGCATAGTGAGAGAATCATCCGAGAACGATTACTACACTAGTTTAGATTAAGAAATGGCTAGTGGCATATAGTAGGGAGGTGTTTTGTTATTATTGTAATGGGATTATGCCTCTCAAATAGGATAGGTAGGGTGACGATCGGGTATTAGGGAGTTATGATTTCATAGAGAATAGGCATGCCTTTAGGATGAGTCACATGTATATTATGTTTTGTATTGTTCATGAGCTCCTAGGTTTGACCCATTTTTTATGACTGTTTATTTGTATGTGGCGGACAATTGAGTGGTCTAGTTCACATGCAATCCCCTGTGTGACACTTTTTTCATTTCCCTTAGTGTGTGTTGTGTGTTGTTTGGGGCTTTCCTTTTGACTAACAACTACAATTTGGATTTCGAAATTGATTTAATTTTTTTAAAATACAATGCACCTGTTCCTTTCAAGCAATAATCATTTTTAAAATTAAAAAGTGCAGTGGACTATTACTTGTTTTAGAAATGAATGTGTGTGTGTGGAAACCCATATTTTATATATTTTAGTTAAAACCTAGAATTACTAAATTCTTTATCTAAAATTAGTGTATTGGGAATAGTTTTTTAGGCACAACTATTGAGTTTTAATACTCACACCTATAGTGTTTTCCTGTTTTTAGTTTTCTTACAGGTTTGAATCAAGCTTGATCAACATGGGAGAGAGTTGGTTCTGTACTAGTGAGTGAATCTCAGAATCGCGAGGAGTTATTGTCATGGGTAGGTTAGTTTTTTGTTTTTTATCGTTCCTTCTTTTCATGACGTTTATTTACTTTTCATTATTTTATTTTTTCCTCTACCATATTTATTTTCACTAAGAGAAATCATTTCCAATTATCTTCTATTGATTCCCTGGAACATGTCGCCAGCTCAGGAGGATCAAGAATGCCTCTTGGTCCTTTTCATGGGCTGACTCAGGTGACCGGTTCAGAGTCAACCTGGGTTAGTTCGTGACAAGTATTTTTTATGTATTCATATAATTCTCAGTTTGTTGATTAAATGGAATGTGTATTCAATTGTTTACCTCTCCATATTGATTATTAATAATCTAATAATGATATTAAAATTAGTTAAATTGAATGTTTCTTCCATTTTTTACCATTTCATGTTGATTGTGATTATAGATTCATGATATGTTTCATTGTCCTTATCCCTTACTGATCATTTAAACTCACCCTTTTATTGTTTCCGTTCCCAAGAATCTAGAAAGTGTAATATGAATGATTTATATGCATATTATTTAAGGAATAATGATATTCTTGACTAGAAAAATTATTTTGTAATTTGTGTATTAAAATTTAATATAGGAATCATGTATATATTTATTTAAAAATACTACTAAACTAATCATTCCTTGAGGATACAGTTACTTGAGTATTATTACAATGTAATAAGGTATACACTGACTATGGGAAACTGGGGTCTGCATTTCTACAGTTGGTATTAAAGAGAGTTTAATAGAATTATTCAAAACTATATTAGGGAAAATATAGATTATGAAACATAATCCTATGAAAGAGTTTGATAAAAAGTATATAATAATATTCTAATGGTATTTTTTATATATAGATTATGTGGTTTTTTCCAGAAATATATCTCTATTTGGATACAATAAGTGGACTCAATTGTATCATACATTTACCTAGGGATAATAAATATAGAAAAGGTCTGTCAAGGTTGAATTGATCAATACCTGGTACATGAAAATAATACTTACTATTCACCTAGTTTGAAAATATTGTTGTATATGCTTATGATAATTCATGTTTTATTTAAAAATAATTTAAAATAATTTTAAAATGGGTTTATGATTTTGAAAAAATCCTAAATAAACCTTTTTTATGATTATAAGATTACCCATGCATATATTTTTAAATTAATGGTAAGCATTTAACTAGTTTTGGGATTACACATTATAATTTAGAATGCTATAATAGAATCTAGTGTATGTAATTATTTAGAAATGAAACCTAGCAAAAGGAATTGGAACTATGTCAACGCACATAATCCAAAGAGTGGGAAATACTGTTTCATTGGTGGTATTAATCCGATATTTTGACAGGAACTAGTCTCCTAAAAACTATCATAATATGAAGATAAAATATAATGTTCTATCAAAAAATAATAATTCTCTATGTAGTATGGATTCAATGGGATGAAATAAAATATGATGATGGTAGTGGAAAAAATTTATAAGGGAAAGAAATAAAAAAAGGGTTTTTCCAACATGTAATGATTGTGGAAAAAACACCTTGATACTTTCTTGAAGGGAATGAGAGTTTTCTTTATGTGATGGGAGAAATTCCATCATAATTATTATTTCAATGGAAAGAATGAAATCCACAATGTTCAATGCTCCAACTATAAGGAGATGGGTAACTATAGAAATGAATTCCTCATATGGAAAAGGAATATATCTCAAAATAAGCTAATAGATCATGGTAATGATTATATAATTAACCCTAATGAATTTGAATTATTAATTTTCTTCTGTTTATATTCAATAATTTAGTTATAGTAGTTTTTTATCAATGATATTTTGGTTATAATAATCATTACATGAATAAGGATTCTACTACAATACAATTTCTTAATGTATTTGACAACATATGTTGAATGGTACTAATGACCAAGAAAAGTGATTCAGTGATAGGTTGAGACTCATTGAAAACAGATGATTATGGGATGATAACCCTTAATATATTCTCAATGATGATATAATAATGATAAAGTGATATTATAGTGTTGGTAACCATGATATATGTTGGAGGTTCGATGGATTGTACCATATTTTTAGAGTTTAATATAAGTTTTATTTATATATTATATTCAACAACCTATGATTTTATTTATTTTTTAAACATGAAGGTCTTAATTAAGTTTTTATGGTGACCAATATATTCACATATTTTGGATTGTGACATTACAAAACACTTTATATTTTTTGGAAAGATAATTTTGATTTGGAAACCTTAATTCTAAATTTGGATAGTCATATTTTAGATGAGGCTTAATGATGAATATTAATGGGATGGATTATGTTGAACATTGGGTGTTGTTAGATAACTTGTGTGGACCATTTTGGCCTTGAAAAATATCTAGAGATATTAGGGATGACATGTAATTATTTTATAAATATAATGATCTCTTAAATGTTTTCTCGCATAAAAATTCATTTTCGATATTCATTTATTGGACTAATAAATGAAATGTGAAATGATCTAAGCACAACCAAAAAAATGAAATCATGACTATGAAACAGAAGTATATCAAGAAAGTATATTTGCAAATATTCTAAGTCTAGATGGTAAAGTAATTTTTCATCTCTAGGAAAAGGATTTTGAAACTAAAAATTTATCCTAATACCTTCATTTTTATTTAACCAATGGTATTTTCATCCATCAATGATTTATGGATTTGTGGTCATTAAATTTTTCAGATCATTCAATTTTTTGATCAATGATCTATACTAGTCACTATAATTATTTACACTTTTTCTCTATGTCCATATATTCACTTTCCAACAGTGTTCTATAATTTTGGAAAACTAATTTTTGCTATTCTATAAGACCTTTATAATTCCCTTTCTCTCTAATCAAGATAAATTTTTATTAACCATTTTTATGTTGTGGTATTTCAATATTGTTATCTTCAAATATCAAACCCTTCATTATTGAGATCAATTTTAAATTGTGAGGACTAAATTTGTTTATGGGCGTATAATGTGACACATCAAGCTTTTATACGAGGAATGTCATATTAGATAGTTTATATGAAATGAAAATAATAATAATATAAGATAATTAAACACTTCAATTATTTTTAATATATTTCTTTTTAAATAAATTAAATCTCTTTGATAGCCTGCAGTGCATGCAACGTTGGGTTTAAAAGAAAAAAATCTATTAAAATATAACTTGGATGCTAAATTGGTGGGTATGAACGGTAATATGTAAATTATAAAAAATATAATTTTTACCCATTTATAAAATAAATTCAATTGTTATATATTGATTTAATATAAAATAAGAACTACTTTAAATAATAAAAGAAATTCTTTCTGAAAAATAGTATTTTTTCAAAACAAAATATTTTGTTCGCTTGTTCTGCACTTCTGATAAAATTACTTTTTTAAAATTTTATAAATTTTATTTGATAAATTTATATAAATTTATTAAATCATATTATAAAAGTTATCATTAGGTTAACTTTTGGTATTTTCCTATATAGTTTATTTTTTTAATGAATACTGAAAAATACAAATTTTTATTCAAAAACTCCCTTTTCATTTAAATTATTTACAAGTTAAAATTATATTATAAAGTGAATTTAAATTAAACTAAGTAAAATTATATTATAATAAATACAATTTAGGATATATTAATCAATTTTTTATTTAATTTTATATTATAACCTTCTATACTTATGATAACATTCTAATTGAAAACAAACTTTTTCATCTTGTATTCGAGTATAATTTTAAACTAGAGTCTACAAGTTTTGATAAATGGATTTGTAAAAATGGATTTATTTTTTTTAATCAAAATAATTTATATTATATAATAATTTATACTTAATTTTTTAACATTATGAATTGTAAAATAAATAAAAAATCATTAAAATATTTAACATAAAAATACATTTACCATGGGTAAAATTAAAACGTTAAGGGTTAAGGTAAACAAATAACTTGTATAAAAAAATTTTAGGGACATATTTAGACCTTAACACATTTAAATGTCTATAATGACCCACTTATTAGGCTATTAGCATGATAAAAAATTAATTTAATTTATTCTTTTAAAAAACATCACATGTGACCTCTCTACCTTTTATAAAAGGCCTCCCCCACACCTCCCTTATTCATATTTATAAATACATTTGGTTTGTAAATGACCTAAAAAATAAATTACTTAATTTCCTCCCCAAATCCAATATCCCTTGGTTTTATCCTTAATTCATTTGAGGAAGCCGTGGTGAAATCTTAAATAGGTCATCTGGAAGAAGAGGTGGCGTTCTTACAAGATTGTATTTAATTTATTTCTTATTCCAACTCCATAAAATGTTATTAAATTATGATATTATAATAAAACCAGTATTTAACATATAATTATATTTTCTTATGTTAATTTCATAACCTATATCGATCTTCACTTCCATCAAATGGAAATCAAAACTATCAATCGTGTGTATGGAGAACAATCGTCTCACAAACCAATATAACTCATTTTCCATCAACACATTTTAGAATTGGATACAATGAAGGATTTAATTTTTACATATAATATTTACTATATAATTATACTTATGTTATTATAATATCACAAATACCTTATTAGGTTCTATTGCATTTAAAATATGATAATATCGCTCATGTGTAGAGTAGACTACTTCTTCACGAAGCGATGTGATTTGTTTTTCACTTATAATTTAAATGGAATGTAATAAGGTTAAAGTTAATGAATATATGTGATATATATTAATTTATATTTATTTTTTAATATTAATATATCACCCTCTTCTGTACCCTTTCACTTATTAAGGGAATGATTTTGACGCTCGTATGTACGCACGACCAACTATTACCACAAAGCGACGTGATTCATTTTCCATCTCCAACCTTCAAGAATGATTAAAAAAGTGTACAATTACTAAATATTATATATATATAACATTAATAAAATAATTAAGATCATGTAACTATATAATATAATAAATAACTAGAACAGTCATAAAAACACACATGAGAAAACGAGATTATCAACACCTAAATCAATGAAAATAATGAAATATTATTAATAGATGAGTGATAAAATATACGAATGGGATCATATATGATATTATAAATATGAATATTTTTATTGTATAAATTAATATCATTCATAAAACCATTATACTAGAGGTTAAATCATGTTAAGCCAAATGGAAGTGAGGGGTAAGAGACATTGTCTCAATTTCCCCTTATTGAAGAATATTTTGAAGTTATGAACATAATTTGTAATCTATGGTTTATATAATACCCCTTTTACATGTAACATCTTGAGTCTATTAAAGTTGATGGTATTTTATATTTCAATTTTAATTATTTCAAACAAGGGTATTTGACTTGAAAATTACCAAGCGATAAGGAATTTCATTACTCGGTTTCTTTTCATTGGGTTATATTACATCTTCGTTGTCATTGATATTTTTATATTATGTGTGTAATTAATTTTGAATATCCTATGTTTTATTACAACTTTTTTTATTAGGATTTAAATTTTATACACATAATCAGTTTCTTGATGAATTATCACATCAATATTTTGATCATTGTAATTGATTTCATCTCATTTTCAATCTCATGGAGATATACTCATTAATATAAACCTATTTGTTTTTTTATTTATATATATACATATTTATGTATTTATCATTAATAAATATTTATTAATGATTATTAATGTTTTGATTAAATTTTATTTTTCAAGGGGTCCCAATTTCAATGTTACCAATGAGTTAAAAAATATTGTGCAGTCTCATATTCTTTTGTGATTGTTTTATCTCTATTGAAACAATCACTTTCTTATGTTGATTTTTGTTTTTTAAATTCCATTCCTCTAAAAAATGAATATTCTTTTCTTATGGATATGATTATTTACACTAAAATACATCATTTTCATGTACATTATTTACTTTGAATGTTGTTTTACTAACTGGTGAATTATTGAAAAATCAGTATCCTTTCACATTAAGAATATTTGATGATAAGTAATATTGATTAATGAATTAAATTGATTGTTAGATATATGTGGAATGAATTAAACATGAATTTAAAATTGGTTTATGGTTATAGATATCACCTTGACGCATCGATAGGCCCCATGTGAATAATATTTGGCGAAATTAGATAGGGATTTACACAATAGTATTAAATGTTCCTTTGAATGGTATTAATAATATAGGTATCATGATTCTTAATATCATATCATCCAGTAAATAATAATTTCCTTCATTCAGAATCCAGTTATTATTATTATCCATTATTGTTTTGCAATGATAATATCTCTAGATTCATTTCATTATCATTTTATTGATGAAGTTGAATGTGATTTCTATAATTTAGCTTCCATATTTATTATTCCTTATACAATAATGAGTATAATATTATTTAAATGGAATGCATGTTCATTTATTTACCTTTCAATGTTGATTGTTCTTATTGATTCATGATATCTTCCACTAAACATAACCCTTACAGATCATTTGAGCTCAACATTATTTTTTTCCCTTTTCAATGAATCTAGGAAGTGTACTATGAATGATATGTATATATAATATAGAGGTAATAATCATATTCTTGAAAAAAAATTATGTTATATTTTGTGTATTCAAAAATAATATGGGAACCATGTATATATCTACTTTATTAAGACAAAGAAACAATTATGTATTTATGGATGTGATTCCTTGTATATTAATCCAATTTTACAAAAATATACATTAGATCCATGATATTGTGGTTGGGGATAAAATAAAAAATCCTAAAAATAAATGATATTATAACATAAATCCCTTACATCTAGATATTTCATGTTTCCTAAAATTTCAATCATCAAGTATTATAATAATTTATTTATTATACATATATTCTAGTACCATATTCATATATAATTTAATAATTATCATTCAATTATAAATTCTAATTATCCATTTATTTACAATTTTCCCATTAAAATGGACATTCAGGTGAAAACTGATATGTTTTTTATGTATGTTTTGGTTTTATAGTTTTGCAACATGTACCATGGTCTGGGTTTTATCATCTCCAGAATATTAATTATTATTTAATTTTCCTATTTATTCATTATATATACTTTTATAACAATTCATATAAATTGGTAATGAAAAATGAATTACATCACTTCATGGGGATTGTACTCTGTATGTATCCATATGTGGTATTTTATCTTTTTGATGAATGGAACGAAAGAAAGATAAATTATAATTTTCAATAACAAAATAATTATTAGATAATTATTATTATATATATTCAATAAACCAATCCTTATTACCATCCATGTATAGAGGAATGGTAAAAAATTATTCACGGTGCTTTGTGGATGTGGAAATCCACACACACACACACACACAAGTGACATTATTATTTTCCAACAAATACAGAGGTAAGAGAATATATAAGATATTATAATTATAAAATCATAATTATTTCATAAATATCATATATAAACAACAAATATATAATAATAACCAACCATGAAATATTTTTATGTTAAATTAATCATATCGCTATTCATAGGCGACCGTCCATGTTAGGTACTGGGACGACGCAACGGAAGCTGGTGGGCCGTGAATTTAAAATTTTTAGAATCACCATAGTGAAATAACTCTATCAACTCTGGTGATATGGTCCTAGTTTGTTCCATGGTTCTCGCATGGTTTAAGTAGAGCCCAAAAATAAACTGAACATGTACGTAGTTCGGATTTGACGTGTACAAGTCCACCGCAAGACGTAGGTGACTGTTGCTTGAAGACTCTGACTTCTAAGCCCTCTAGTTCATCCACACACACCTCTCAAATCTTCTCGTTCACCATTCATCAAGATCCGGGTTATATCGTAGATCTTCAATGCTCACTTCAGCGTAGCAACGATTTCCACAAGGAAATATACTTCAATCCGAGATGGATGAACCTGAAGATCTTACATCACATGAGATACTCTCTCTCTAGATTCTAGGAGTAGAAAGATTCTCTCAATCACAAAACAGAAATAGTTAATATGGGAGACCCTCTCTCTCACTTATATATGGAGTGTTTAAAACACGCGTTATGGATTCCCGGCCCCCGTGTAATAGACGTCTGCTATATATGTGTTATAAATAATAACTTATGACAAATAATATTATTCCATACATAATATTTATAATTTATCAAAAACATGTAATATATAAATATATTACATGATAAATTTGAGTCTTTAACTCAACCCACACCTCCTTCTAATATTAAACGAACCTAGGATATTAAAATCCATTCGAATAATATTAATACTTGTATTTACTATATAACTTTTAAATACATGTTATAACCAAATTCAATGAAATATTATAAACTTGAATAATTCATGAATTTATTTATACTTATTTGATCCATAGAACTTGGATAGTGCTCAGACCCTTTGTCAGGGCCCACCAAGTTTAATAATCTTTTTCCCAGAATAGGGATGATTCTCAAGGGGCTATTGTGCGTGACCATCTAGGCCATTACCTCAATATCCGTGAATAATATCCACCAACCTAGAGTGGGTTCTAGAAACCCATCGAGGCCCCTATAGAGATAAGTTAATGTCCAAGAAACGATTGCCTTCCTACTAACATGATCGGTGTAATATAATCTCTTCGTCATTAATAGCTTAATAATGCAGAATGCACACTATTTTCATCAATGTTTATTTAACATTATTTTATTTTTTGATTTTTATAGACGGTGTTACCTTCCACTACCATGGCCATGGAATTAATGAAGGTGCAACCATCCTAATCATCCAGGGCTGAGATATCTTTTCCTGAACTCGGAATCGAAAAATCCTTTCTTGATCATTCACTCAATGACATGCCATTAATGACGTACCCGATACAAACTACCTCACCACAACCTTGTCACCATGGTTTTCACCTTGCATCAAATGTACTTAATTAAATGACATCCATTGACAGTGATCTGGTGTCTAAAGACCATTACACATGTCCATAGATCAAAACGACCAATGACACCTAAAATATGTGGTGTTCCTATTATGCGGGTCTGTCCTCGTGATCTCAACTACTAGAGATCATCATGTGCGGACATTATGAGAAGAATTCTCAATGATTTTGAGCCCCCATCACCTAATGGTCACACATCATCTATGTACTTTAGGGATTATGTAACTGGACAATAGGATGTTACTTTAAGATTACTATCTTGGCATCTCAAGGTTCTCATTATAGCATAGGATCTACTATAACCCTTTTATGCGACAGGTAATCTAAGGACATTGCCATAAACAAACTGGATGCAGAATTATCTACACTATTATGACAAGATAAACACATGTATTATAACAAACAAAGAACAATAAAATTTGGTTCTTGGGAACCCACTTTCAAAACTCCCACTTTCACTAGAGCCAACTACCAATAGGTTTCAATCCACTAGATCTCACATGAGAATCTTGATTCTACGGACAAACGGATTTAATCAGGGGGTCTACCACATTGTCTTATGTGGATACTATAACAACTGTCACTTCACCTCTTTGAGTAAAATATGTCAACATATGAAACTTTTGAAGAATATTCATTCTCCTCTGGTGAGAACTGGGATCCTTGGAAAGCACCACTACAGAAGTATTATCACAATATACTGGAGTAGGGTCTACACTGCTAGGTACAACACAAATGTCTGAGATAAAGCTGTGTATCCAGACTGCTTCTTGTGTTGCAGCAGAAGATGCAATATATTCGAACCATGCTGTTGAATTAGAAACCATAGAATGCTTCGAGCTTCTACAGCTCACTGCACCACCATTCAGTCTAAAGATGTAGCATGACTGTGATTTCATATCATCATGATCTCGCTGGAAACTAGAATCATTGTATCCCCTCACAACTAGTTCCTCACCTCCTCTAAACAGTAGGATACTATTCTTAGTACACCTCAAGTACTTTAAGATAGTATTAATAGTTATCCAATGCAGATACCAAGGATTGTCTTGATATATACCCACCATGCTTAAATCTAAGCTGACATCAAACCTTGTACATAGCAAGGCATACAAGGCAGAACCCACTGCTGAAACATATGGGACTCTACTCATTATGTCAATCTCCTCATGTGTTTGTGGACACATTTTCTTCAAGATATTTACACCATGTGACACATGTAACAATCTTCTCTTGGATTATTATATATTGTACCTTTTGAGTACCTAGTCAATATATGTATATTGACATAGCCCCAACAGCCATTGAGATCTATCTCAATAGATCATGATACCTAGAATGTAGGTGGCTTCACCTAATTCATTCATTGAGAAGAATTCACATAACCAATTGTTAACTGACTATAATATTTGCACCTCATTTCCCATAATTAATATGTCATCAACATATAATACTTTGAAAACGATGGAATTTCCTCATCCTTTTTATAAACACAAGGCTCACATTCATTTTTGACAAAACCAAAATCTCTTATGGCCTCATCAAAATTATCATTCTAGGATCATGATGCATGCTTCAATCCAAAAATGGTTCTCTGAATCTTGCATACATTATTGGCATTCTTTGACTTAATAATCCCTTCGAGTTGTGTCATATAGACATATTCAACCAACTTCCCATTTAGAAAAGAAGTTTTGACATCCATCTGCCAAATTTTATAATCATGAAAGGATGCAATTGCAAGAAATATTCTGATAGATTTAAGAATTTCTACAAGTGAGAAGGTTTCATCATAGTCAATGCCTTGATGTTGCCTGAAACCCTTTCTACCAGTCTTAATTTAAAGTTATTAACCACACCATCCATGTCCAGCTTCTTCTTGAATATCCATTTTCATCCAATGGGCTTTACATCAGCTAGGGGGTCTACCAAAATACAAACTTGATTTCGGTACATGGACTCCATATCAGAATTCATGGCTTCTTTCCATTTAGTTGCTTCTCTTCTATATACTACTTCCTTATAAGTTAGAGGTTCATCATCCTCAAGGACAATTGTGTCACCAGATTCGATGACTAGAAAACCATAATGCTCGGGTTATCTAACCTCTCGTATAGACCTATGCATTATCTGTGTCTCCGGAATAACATCTTTTACAACTTTTTCTTGTGGAGATTGTTCCTCTACCAACTCTTGTGCATCTGGATCATTAACATCATCAAAGTCAATCTTACTCCCACTATTTCAAATAGAAATATGTTCCCTTTCTAGAAATGTGGAGTATCATGCCCCAATGACTTTTCTATCTAAAGGATTATATAGGTAGTATCCTCTAGTTTCCTTAGGAAAACCTATAAAGATTCACATTGTGCTTATGGAAGCTAATTTGTCACTTGGTAAAGTCTTGAAAAATGCCTCGCACCCCCGTACACAATTTTTGGTCAGGTTGGGATTCTTTCCATACCATAATTGATATTGAATCTCATCTTCAGCTTTAGTTGGTACTCGGTTAAGGGTATATGCTGTTGTCTGCAAGGTGTACCCTCAAAAGGATAATGGAAGGGTTGCCTGAATCATCATTGATCTGACCATGACAAGAAAGGTCATATTCTTCCTTTCACTAACACCATTCCATTATGGTGTATAAGGAGGAGTTAGTTGGGATACTATCCCACACACCTTCATGTGATCAATGAATCCTTGGTTAAGATATTCTACACCTCGGTCTAAGCGAAGTGCTTTTATTTTCATACCATGTTGGTTTTTGACATCATTTTGGTATTCCAAAAATATCCAAAAGGGATCTGACTTATACCTCATTAATTAGATATAGACATACCTACTATAGTCATCGATGAAAGTGATGAACGATAGAAAACCACCACTTTCCTCTACTAGAAATGGACCACATACAACAGTATGTATTAATTCCATCACTGCATTGGATCTTTATCCCTTTCTTGATAAAGGTTCTTTGGTCATATTTCCTTGTAAACCAGCTTCATCTAAATCTAAGGGTTCTAACTATATCGAATCTAGATACCCATCTTGATGTAATCTTTGTAATCACTTCCCGTTTACATGACCAAGCCTGAAGTTCCATAGGTAGGGGATAATTGAGTCATTTTGGATGTTTTTTCATTGATATCCATTACTGAGTTTTCTAGTTCCAGAATATATAAACCATTAATAAGATGTTCCCTACCATAACATATGTTTTCCCTATAAAAGAGACAACATTTATTTCCAAACATGAACAAAAAACCCATCGTGTATAGACTCGACACTAAGATAATGTTTCTGGTAACAGAAGGTAAATAATAGAAATTGTTTAAAACATGAACCAGTCCAGCTGGCAAGGTTAACTGCTAGTCTCCCACTGCCAAGGCTGCCGGACTTGAACCATTTGCAGCATGGAGATCCACTTGACCTTTTTCAATATTCTTGAACCTAATTGGTTCCTATATATGAGTACAAATGTGTGATCCACAAACCGTATCCAATACACATCTTGTAGATAAATATAGTTTGCATTCAATGAAAAAAATACCTGATGTAGAAGCATTAGCTTGCTTCTTCTTCCCAGCTCGACAATTCTTCTTCCAGTGACATTTATTTCCACATCCAAAGAAGATAGCTTCCTGCTCATTACATTGCCTCTGAATCTTTTCCTTCTTTCAAGAACGATGCATTGGTGTCTTAGGGCTTAACTCAACCTTATACATCTTTGCCGTGCACTTGCTTTTCTTGTTCACCATAAGGATAGCGGAATTGTTAATTTTTATATCCTTATCATCTTGGCGAATGAAATCCAGAAGGATAGAGATTGACTTTGTCATATAATTCATATTATAATTGACAATAAAAGTCGATAAGCTTGACGTTAAAGAGGAAAGAATGAGATCCACTTCTACTTCTTGGTTCAGTTTGAACCCAAGGGCTTCGAGCATCTCAATATACCCAATCAACTTGACTACGTGAGTACCGGCTTGGTTACTATCTTCTAGCATGCAAATGTAATGTCACATGAGATCTCATACCTTTATTTCCTGGCCCTCTCCTCATATAGTTCTTGGAGATGTGAAAGCATCTTCTAGGCATCCTCATCCTCATGTATTTTTTGCAATTCGCTGGACATGGATGAGAACATGATGTATTGTACATCAAGCACATCGTCTACATGCTTTCTCAATTTATCTATTTCTACCATACTTGTTCCTTGAGGAGGCTCACCAGGAATTGGGGATTCCAGCACATATAACATCCTTTAATGGCATAGTACTATGAGAAAACACTTGTATCCCTCCTGGAAGTTGTTGCCGATCAGGATATTTTCTTTTTCCATGAGCGATCGAAGTGATAAAGTACTTGTGGTGTTGATGATTTCCAATTTTAATCTACATCAGATAAAAATTTAGCAGCTAGTTCTTTGTCTTGATTACCTTTTTAAATTTATGATTAATAAATTATTATATCATTTTAATGTCTCCCACTATTTTAGCGAATCTTAATAACCCTCACTATTAGATTCAAAATACTCTATAGCTTGAGTATTCTAGTGGAAAAGATTCTCGAAAACTCCCTATTGTCTACAAGCTAGGGATACACCACTACATGGAGGGTTTCAAGGTAGGAACTAGTGTATCCAACCACTTGTTCTGGTGGTTCCTTGTGTTGTTGAGTAAAGTCCCAACTTTTGGAATCTGAACATGATTCCCTCAACATCTTTCTACTAATGTGATCCCAAGTTAGCTAAGGCTAATCATTGACTACTCACTTTAGTTAAGTCAACTCAGTTCTATCATGAAAATGCCCCAGTAGTATGAGGAACTCTCAACTATGGCTGATTAGCACTTCAAACAGTCATTTTTGTTTAGATGTGATAAATGGAAGGCATTTATTTGACTTAATTTATATTTGAGGTATTTTTTTAATATTTATTGACGAATATAATCCTTTTCTATTTATTATGTTAAAATTGGGTTTTCGCACTCACAAGTGAACATGAAATAGAATAAAATTTGTCACATCTTTATCCATTTTATCTTGTTTATTATACTATGTGATCATGTAATAATCATGCAGACCAAAAAAATAAACTATGCCTAATGTAAATCATGCAATTTGACTGGTCTTGGGAATTCAATAAGGATCGGTCCATAACAGATGAATATTTACCTAGGGGCATCCATACCTGAGTCATGACTTGACTCACGTCGCAGCTATCCTAGTGAAATACTATAAGGCCCCGGCCTTAAACCTTACTGAATATTGAATTAAAATAATAATTCACGTTGAGGATCTTTTCAGGTTTAGAGTTTTAGAGAATTAGAACATAACTATTACATCTCAAAAGATTACAAAGTAGTCATTTATACTATGTTTCCATAATAAAAAAAACTCTTGAAAGAAACATGTCTAGTTCCATGTTTTATATAGCATGACATTCCCTTGATCCCATCCTTGACCTTATTCCACATTAAGTCCTGTGAAAAACATTTTTAAAAAAAACTTGGGGTGAGCATAAAAAGCTCAGTAAGGGATACACAAAGAATGAAAACTGTTAGTTTTTCAAAATCAAGTAAACCATGTATAATTTATCAAAGTAATACCTTCACCTTCATGAAGTTGTAAAAACTCTTCACTGAATAAAGTATAATTACTTACCTTTTTGTAACCAAAGGATTACCATAAAATCCATAAAAAGAACACATAACATTTATAAAGGTAACTTGGGACATAAACATACTTAAGTGGAATAACCATACGGTCGACTTCCACACATATCACTTAATGGAATAGCCATACAGCCAATTTCCATACATACATAATGGAATAGCCATACATCTGACTTCCATACCCAATGCATTGGAGGTTATAACGTAACCACCCGTCCTGGTATTCACGGCACCACCCGTCATATGGTTTATAATGTAACCACCCGTTAAAATGTCCAAGTACCTATATAAAATCATAAAACATAAAACCAATATAAAGGAATGATAACATTTCCACATTTAAATCACAATATATCATAAATATATTGACATAAAAGAATCCTTTTTCAAAACCATTTTCAATACCAAAATACATAAAAGAGTATATGGTATTTATTTTATTCTAAAAACATTACGGATTGTTTGAGAAAGCCAAAGACCAAATAATACTCACGGTGGCGGAAAAGGTTGTTGTCACCGCGTACGTTAAAAAAACATTCCTTTTTGTTGTTTTGTAAAACGCTTCGTAGAAAAAGATTCCTTTTGTATAAAAGTAAAAGTCAAAGGGTTTTATACACCGTATAAAAGAAAGTTGTGTATAAAATGAAATATGCCTCAATGAAAGGAGATTGAGACGAAGTCCCTTACAAAGATCATTTTTAAAATAAAATAGATATATTATGTGTATTCACTATAGGTACACATAAAGAAAGTAAAAATACAAAATAAGACATAATAATATCATGACATAATTTGAAAGTAGGAGATTAACCCAAAGAAGGGAAGTTGGGTTAAGAAGTTCCCTTACCTCGGGTCCGACTTGACTCAATCGTTCTTTAACGTCCTGAATAATAAGCTTGAGTTAATTTATACTTGATTAAGAACATTTTTAAAGCTCATTATTCCTTTTGTATCACTTATTGCCATGTTATAAACATTATGTAACCATTTAAGTTAATAATGTTTGTTTTGTCAATATTTGGTTCTTACGTCGAAAGTTGACTTCTTACAATTACATGTTGTTCGTGTGGTAAAAAGTTCTTTATATCCAGAATGAAATTCCTGATTTGGATATCATATATATCATATATATCCATCATATACATGTATTTATAATATTACATAATCATTTAGAGGTGAGAAATGAAATGCACCGTTCATGGAGACGGTAAGTCGTACGTACGCATGAACGCTACTTTCATTTCTTTGTCATATTAATGGAATTAAAAATAAATAAGAGGTATGTATATATTAATTCAAGAATTATATTCATCATTTAGATATATCATTAATTATATATATCCATTATATACATGTACTTTTAATAGTACATAACATTTGGGGATAAGAAATGAAATGCACCGTTCATGGAGACGGTAAGTCGTACGTACGCATGAACGCTACTTTTATTTCTATCTCACACTTTAATGGAAAGAAATAATAATGATATATAGGTATATTATAATTCCAGTATAATATTATATATAATAACTTTAAATCCATCATTTACACGTCCCACATATGGCATTAACGAATCACATCACTTTGAGGGGGCGGTAGTCCGCACTTCCTTAAATGAAGATATCGTGTTTACCCATAATGGAAACCATAAAGGTATGCCAAAAATGAAAAATACATAAGCCTAAGGAAAGAATAAACATATTATATATCATATATAAAAATTGTGACATCATAATGGCCACCTTTGAAGGTGTTAAATGAGTATTGAACAATCATCGTTTCAGGAGGCAGAATTTCGCCATGCACGGAAAACATATGTTCTTTAACCATTTGATGTAGTTGTGTGAGAGTGTAGCTCAAATAAATCTTATAACGACATCCTAGTATATTTAAGATACTGGTGTTGTTACAAAATAAGTAAATAAAAAGTGTTTAGGGGGTTGGAGAAGCATAATAAAACAAATGAACAAGAAAGAATGAATTACCTTTAAAAGTGTAACTCCTTTTGATTTGAGCCTAAAGGCTTCCTTTGAAAGGATTCTGCCAAAAGGGAATCCTCTAAGATAAGGAGAAGGATGTGGAGAGAGTAAATTGGCTGGGTTTGGCCGAGCCAAAGGCTTGAGGAGTGTGTGAAGGTAGAGGTGGGGGCCTTTTATAAGAGGAGAGGAGGGGCACATTTGGAAAGTAAAGAAATATTACTTTATTTGAAAATGTGTATCGGTTTTAAAAGGTCCCAAATTGAACTAATTCATGGATAAGGTGATAAGGGTAAGAAATACACTCATCCAATTAGTTTTGTACATGTTTAGTTCATTGATTTTACATTATCTTTCCATTTTATTTAAATTGCCAAATAATGATGTCATCGTTGCATCATTATTATGTCATGAATAATATAATTTATTTAATGTCTAGAAATTATAGAAAAATACTATGATGTAGGAAATCTTCTTATCTTTCCAATGACTATTTATAATCAAAATTTGGACTTGTTTAACCCAACTTAAAATTTTTTAGTAAAACAACTCATGTTTGTGTCAATTTAATTTTAACATTAAATAAAAAGTTATTTATGTCATTTCCCAACCAAAGTGTCCCCATGGGGTCCCCAAGTTGACCCATGGCTTGTATTGGTCGGCCATCACACATCCAATGAGGTTAGGACATGTTTCAAGTTCATTTCATATTATTAAAACATTAGTTTTACCTTAAACTACACTAATTACCACTAATCGCGATTAAAAACTTAATAAGTTACTATTCACCAAAAAATTATTATAATCTCATTGAACCACATTTTACTTCTTAATGACAACCATGTATGTCGGATTTTTCAAATTCAAAACACAATGATGGAACAATTTCATTTAAACGGAAAAATCAGTTTTTATAAGTACCACATAGTGGTTTCACTATTCATCAAAAATTGAAGTTTTTCAGAAAATTACCAAAAATTCACCCTAAGATATATTTGATATTCCGAATTCAAAAATGAAGTCTATTTTACAAAATTCAAAACATATAAGTAAAATTAATTAATTTAATAATTAATTCCCGCTGTCATGACAAATAGCGTGTTCTTGTGAAACAATAAGTATCAAAAGATTGACAATAGTTTAAGTCCGATTTCAAAGTGAAATTAATTCCAACGACCACTATTGGATTTAATGGTAAAAATATTTTCTAATTTCACTTTAAAACCAATTCAAAAGACAATCTAATCATATAAATAATTTATATTAAAAAGAGGTTTTGAATTAAAATACAACATTTTACACTATTCATTAAAAAAATGAACTTTATCAGAAAGGTACCAAAAATTTACACAAAGTAAATTTTGATGTCCCGATTCTAAAGAAGAGTTATATTTGGTCCAATAGAATTTATAATATTGATCAAAACTATATTTAATGACGGTTCTCCGTCAAAAGGTGATAAATGAACCTTTAGTGAAAACTAGGGCATATACGCCTAAAATTGAATTCTTTCTGTATTTTAATCCTCTATCCTTTATTGGATAAATGTAAAAACATTTAAAAACATATATAATCATATATTAGTTATTTCTATCCATTCCCTCCAGTACAACGGCTACTCGTTAACTAACATTTAAAATAATATTATTTTATTACTTGTGTGCAACGTAAGTTTTCAAAGAAACTCATTTTTGCGTACCGAGTACGCTATCGAACGTAGAAACCCCTTTTAATTAAATTTAATATTTAATTCGTAAATATTAATAAATATGAAAATTCTTTATTCTTTATTTACCTGGGATGTTACATCCTTCCCCCTTTTTGGGAATTGCGTCCTCGCAATTTTATTCACTTATCAAAATAAGTGGGGGTATTTATCCCTCATAGCATTTTCAGATTCCCACGTTGCCTCTTCAATCACATGGTTTTTCCACAAAACCTTTACCTGATGAATCACCTTATTCTGTAACACCTGCTCCCTGTGGCCAAGAATCTGGACCGGTTGTTCCTCATAAGATAGGTTCTCTTCCAGGTGAACTACCTCTGGACTCAAAACATGAGATGGATCTGGCATATACTTTATCAACATTGAACCATCAAAAACATTGTGTACCTGAGATAAACTCGGAGGTAAAGCCACTTGGTAACCAACTGATCCAACTTTCTCCTGAATTTCATATGGTCCAATAAAACTTGGACTCAGCTTTCCTTTCTTACCAAATCTCATCAAACTTTTCCAAGGAGAAACCTTGAGAAAAACATGATCACCTACCTCGAAATATAGATCCTTCCTCTGGTTATCCGCATAACTCTTCTACCTGCTCTGAGCTGTTCTCATGTGCTTCTGAATCAACTGAACTTTTTCTTCCATCTCTTCTACCAATTCTAGTCCCATCAGCTTCCTTTCACCCACTTCATCCCAAAATGCTGGAGTTCGACACCGCTTCCCATATAATGCCTCAAATGGTGCCATCTGTATACTGGAATGAAAAATTTTATTATAAGAAAACTCAACCAAAGAAAGTTGTTGGTCCCAACTTCCCTGATAATCTATAGAACATGCTCGTAGCATATCCTCCAATGTCTGGATTGTTCGTTCTGACTGCCCATCTGATTGAGGATGAAAATCTGTACTAAAATTTAATTCCGTACCCAACGACTTCTGAAGGCCTTTCAAAAAGTTAGATGTGAACCTGGGATCACGATCAGATACAATGGAGAGAGGAACTCCATGTAACTTGACTATCTTTTTAAGATACAAACGGGAAAGTTGATCTAGAGAGAAAGTATATCGTATAGTAAGGAAATGAGAAGATTTGGTCAAGCGATCAACAATAACCCAGATTGCATTATTACCTCGAGATGTCCTCGGTAATCCCACAAAAAAGTACATGGATATGTTTTCCCATTTCCACTCTGGCACTGGTAAAGGCTGAAGCATCCCTTTCGATAGCTGCCGCTCTGCTTTAACCTGTTGACATGTCAAACACTTCACTGTAAAATCAGCAATGTCTCTTTTCATTCCATCCCACCAGTAATACTCCAGCAGATCTCTGTACATCTTAGTACTGCCAGGATGAACTGAAAACGGGGAACTATGAGCCTCAAATAACAACTCATTCTTCAACTGTGAATCACAAGGCACACCTAACCTCTTCCCAAACCTCAAAACACAAACACAAACTTATCCAAGTACTCATGGAAAATTTTATTCATAAGGTCCATGAATACAGAAGGTGCATTGGTTAACCCAAAAGGCATAACTACAAATTCATAATGGCCATATCTAGTACGGAACGCAGTCTTCGGAATGTCTGCTTCTTTTACTTTAAACTGATGGTACCCCGACCTCAAGTCAATCTTCAAAAAATACTGATCTCCCTGGAGCTGATACCACTTCATTCGATGGCCCAACATCTGCTGAAGTTGTTGCAAAGGATTTCACCACCCCTTTCTTCTTGTAGTCTGGCTGCATTCCCCCAGTTGAGTTCTTCGTTGGACACTCGTTTGCATGATGACCCATTTCATTAAACTTAAAACATCTTACCATTGGATTTTCATTTCCTGCTTGATCATCTTCCTTACAGTTACGAGCAATATGACCAGACTTACCACACCCAAAGCACTTACCAGACTTGGATAAACATTCTCCAGGATGCATTTTACCACACTTCTCATAGGATGGATATTTGGTTTTCTTACCTCCTTGCTTCTTTGATGAATTCTTCCCCTTTCCCTGCCAACTATACCTCTTATTCTGTTGTTTTTCATAGAACACCTGATCATTGGCAAGCTCCATTTCCACCTTCTCCGCACATCGAACAAGTTTTTCATAACTTTTTAACTCACGAGAAGCTAAATCCCTTCGATACTTTGGATTTAACCCTGATTAAAAACGGTTTATTTTACTATCACGATCTCGTATGAAGTTTGGAGCATACCTTTCCAATCGAGTGAACTTTTCATCATAAGCAGCCACTGAATCATCCTCCTGCCTCAATTCTAGGAACGGTTTTTCCATCCTAAGACGAACCACCTTTGGAAAATATTTCTCAAGAAACATACCTTTGAATTCTTCCCAGTGAAGATCCTCAATCTCATCACTATCCCTTACATTTTTCACCATCGACCACCACTGATCAGCTTTACCTTCAAAACGGTAAACAGCAAGACTAACCTTTTGATGTTCTGAACACCCCATGACATCAAAAATCTTCTCCAGTGCTTTAATCCACCCTTCAGCTTGCAAAGAGTCATATGATCCTCTGAATGATGGGGGATGTTGCCTCATTAAATGTTCCACCACTGACATGTTCCTCTGCGGTTGATCTGGCTGATCTCCTGCATGGATACCACCACCATTTATAGCCCGAGTCAACTGTTCCATCACTACAACAAACTGTTCAGTTCCGATTCCGACCATCTCAGGTTACTGATTTAGAAGTTTATCTTCCTCCTGATGTCATCCCAACATAGCTGCTTTGTTTCCTCTGCAGAAAACCATTCTGAACACAGAAATATCTTAGGCAAAGCAACATGGTAATCCGTAAATGCTATATCATTTCAATCATATTATAATTTAACACTTTTCTAACTCCTAATGTTGTCTAAACCGAGATTTGTTATCAACTATAAGGCCCCGGCCTTAAACCTTACTTAATATTGAATTAAAAGAATAATTCACGTTGAGGATCTTTTCAGGTTTAGAGTTTTATAGAATTAGAACATAATTATTACATCTCAAAAGATTACAAAGTAGTCACTTATACTAAGTTTCCATAAGAAAAAAACTCTTGAAAGAAACATGTCTAGTTCCATGTTTTATATAGCCTGACATTCCCTTGATCCCATCCTTGACCTTATTCCACATTAAGTCCTATGAAAAAAATTTCAAAAAAACTTGGGGTGAGCATAAAAAGCTCAGTAAGGGATACACAAAGAATGAAAACTGTTAGTTTTTCAAAATCAAGTAAACCATGTATACTCTATCAAAGTAATACCTTCACCTTCATGAAGTTGTAAAAACTCTTCACTGAATAAAGTATCATTACGTACCTTTTTGTAACCAAAGTATTACCATAAAATCCATAAAAAGAACACATAACATTTATAAAGGTAACTTGGGACATAAACATACTTAAGTGGAATAACCATACGGTCGACTTCCACACATATCACTTAATGGAATAGCCATACAGCCAATTTCCATACATACTTAATGGAATATCCATACGGCTGACTTCCATACCCAATGCATTGTAGGTTATAACGTAACCACCCGTCCGGGTATTCACGGCACCACCCGTCATATGGTTTATAACGTAACCACCCGTTAAAATGTCCATGTACCAATATAAAATCATAAAACATAAAACCAATATAAAGGAATGATAACATTTCCACATTTCAATCACAATATATCATAAATATATTGACATAATAGAATCCTTTTTCAAAACTATTTTCAATACCAATATACATAAAAGAGTATATGGTATTTATTTTATTCTAAAAACATTACGGCTTGTTTGAGAAAGCCAAAGATCAAATAATACTCGCGGCGGCGGAAAAGGTTGTTGTCACCACGTACATTAAAAAAAACATTCCTTTTTGTCGTTTTGTAAAACACTTCGTAGAAAAAGATTCCTTTTGTATAAAAGTAAAAGTCAAAGGGTTTTATGCACCGTATAAAAGAAAGTTGTGTATAAAATGAAATATGCCTCAATGAAAGGATATTGAGACGAAGTCCCTCACAAAGAACATTTTTAAAATAAAATAGATATATTATGTGTATTCACTATAGGTACACATAAAGAAAGTAAAAATACAAAATAAGACATAATAATATCATGACATAATTTGAAAGTAGGAGATTAACCCAAAGAATGGAAGTTGGGTTAAGAAGTTCCCTTACCTCGGGTCCGACATGACTCGATCATTATTTAACGTCCTGAATAATAAACTTGAGTTAATTTATACATGATTAAGAACCTTTTTAAAGATAATTATTGATTTTATATCACTTATTTCCATGTTATAAACATTATGTAACCATTTAAGTTAATAATGTTTGTTTTGTCAATATTTGGTTCTTAAGTCGAAAGTTGACTTCTTACAATTACATGTTGTTCGTGTGGTCAAAAGTTCTTTATATCCAGAATGAAATTCCTGATTTGGATATCATATATATCATATATATCCAGAATATACATGTATTTATAATATTACATAATCATTTAGAGGTGTGAAATGAAATGCACCGTTCATGGAGACGGTAAGCCGTACGTACGCATGAACGCTACTTTCATTTCATTGTCATATTAATGGAATTAAAACTAAATAAGATGTATGTATATATTAATTCCAGAATTATATTCATCATTTAGATATATCATTAATTATATATATCCATTATATACATGTACTTTTAATAGTACATTACATTTGGGGATAAGAAATGAAATGCACCGTTCATGGAGACGGTAAGCCGTACGTACGCATGAACGCTACTTTCATTTCTATCTCACACTTTAATGGAAAGAAATAATAATGATATAGAGGTATATTATAATTCCAGTATAACATTATATATAATAACTTTAAATCCATCCTTTACACGTCCCACATATGTTCTTTAACCATTTGATGTAGTTGTGTGAGAGTGTAGCTCAAATAAATCTTATAACAACATCCTAGTATATTGAAGATACTGGTGTTGTTACAAAATAAGTAAATAAAAAGAGTTTAGAGGGTTGGAGAAGCATAATAAAACAAATGAACAAGAGAGAATGAATTACCTTTAAAATTGTAACTCCTTTTGATTTGAGTCTAAAGGCTTCCTTTTAAAGGATTATGCCCAAAAGGAATCCTCTAAGATGAGGAGAGGGATGTGGAGAGAGTAAATGGGCTGGTTTTGGCCTAGCCAAAGGCTTGAGGAGTGTGTGAAATGAGGTAGAGGTGGGGGCCTTTTATAAGAGGAGAGGAGGGGCACTTTTGGAAAGTAATGAAATATTACTTTATTTGAAAATGTGTTTCGGTTTTAAAAGGTCCCACATTTAAATAATTCGTGGATAAGGTGATAAGGGTTCGAAATCCACTCATCCAATTAGTTTTGGACATGTTTATTTCATAGATTTTACATTATCTTTCCATTTTATTTAAATTGTCAAATAATGATGTCATCGCTGCATCATTATTATGTCATAAATAATATAATTTATTTAATGTCTAAAAATTATAAAAAAATACAATGATGTAGGAAATATTTTTAGCTTTCCAATGACTATTTATAATCAAAATTTGGACTTGTGTAACCCAACGTAAAAATTGTTTTAGTAAAACAACTCATGTTTGTGTCAATTTAATTTTAACATTAAATAAAAAGTTATTTATGTCATTTCCCAACCAAAGTGTCCCCATGGGGTCCCCAAGTTGACCCATGGCTTGTCTTGGTCGGCCATCACACATCCAATGATGTTAGGACATGTGTAAAGTTCATTTCATATTATTAAAACATTATTTTTACCTTAAACTACACAAATTACCACTAATCGTGATTAAAAACTTAATAAGTTACTATTCACCAAAAAATTATTATAATCTCATTGAACCACATTTTACTTCTTAATGACAACCATGTATGTCGGATTTTTGAAATTCAAAACACAATGACGGCAAAATTTCATTTAAACGGAAAAATCAGTTTTTATAAGTATCACTTAGTGGTTTCACTATTCATCAAAAATTGAAGTTTTTCAGAAAATTACCAAAAGTTCACCCTAAGATATATTTGATATTCCGAATTAAAAAATGAAGTCTATTTTACAAAATTCAAAACATATAAATAAAATTAATTAATTTAATAATTAATTCCCGCTGTCATGACAAATAGCGTGTTCTTGTGAAACAATAAGTATCAAAAGATTGACACTAGTTTAAGTCCGATTTCAAAGTGAAATTAATTCCAACGACCACTATTGGATTTAATGGTAAAAATATTTTCTAATTTCACTTTAAAACCAATTCAAAAGATAATCTAATCATATAAATAAATTAGATTAAAAATAGGTTTTGAATTAAAATACAAGATTTTACACTATTCATTAAAAAAATGAACTTTATCAGAAAGTTACCAAAAAGTTACACAAAGTAAATTTTGATGTCCCGATTCTAAAGAAGAGTTATATTTGGTCCAATAGAATTTATAAGATCGATAAAAACTATATTTAATGACGGTTCTCCGTCAAAAGGTGATAAAAGAACCTTTAGTGAAAACTAGGGCATATACGCCTGAAATTGAATTCTTTCCGTATTTTAATCCTCTATCCTTTATTGGATAAATGTAAAAACATATAAAAACATATATAATCATATTTTAGTTATTTCTATTCATTCCCTCCAGTACAACGACTACTCGTTAACTAACATTTAAAATAATATTATTTTATTACTTGTGTGCGACGTAAGTTTTCAAAGAAACTCATCGTTGCGTACCGAGTACGCTATCGAACGTAGAAACCCCTTTTAATTAAAATTAATATTTAATTCGTAAATATTAATAAATATGAAAATTATTTATTCTTTATTTACCTAGGATGTTACAAATACTCTTGGATCTCATCAAGTTTATCGCCTCGTCATGGTGGGGTCTGCGCCTCAGATCATCATTTAATTACAAATATATTCGCACGCAGGCAAGGGGGTCTAGGGGTACAAAATTCATCTTGTGCATTGGACATGAAGGCCCTTATACATATTTGAAATTAAAAGGATGATTCGTAGACCGTCATTAATCTAATTAATTATTACAAATATTGCACGCATTGAATAAATAATTAACTAAATAAATAAACACTAGACATACACAGTTTTGTCGCGTGCTCAAGCCCAGTCGGGGTATAATATGTGCCAAAAAAATTAAATATCAATAAATTTAAATTGTGCAAGGGTGTTCTAATAAATGAAATGAATTTGATTAAATTAAAATAATTTATTTATCAATTCCATTTATTTAATTTAATTTAAATTCTAATAATTAAATTAAATCATTAATTTAATTTTAATCTTAAATTATATTAATATTTTGGATTAAAATAATCTAAACACCCAAATTGATTACAATTAATTTCAAGCAGGGTTTCCTCTAGCTCGGGAGGAGTCCGGAAGGACTGCGAACCGCTGCAGGGTGTCGTCGAAGAGCAGGTCCAAATCACGGAATTATCGTGGCTTGACCATGACGTGACTGCCGTGTGACCACGGCATGACTGCGGCGTGACTGTGGCGTGACTGGGGAATGACCGAGGCATGACCGTGGCATGACTGTGGCATGAACTCTCAGTCCAGTGACTCCCATGGTGGCAGTAGCTACCAACGAGGTTTAGAGGGAGCGGGAGGAGGCCGAGGAGCATTCTGACCAGCCGCATGGCCTGCAGCCTGCGGCTCTAGTGATCCGGTGAGGAGATGGCTCAGTACGACATGACCAATACTAGAGGCGGCATTTTCCGGCATGGCCGGGACCGGCGGCAGCAGGTGCAGGGCTCGAACTACTCGAGCTAGAAGGTATGGCGACTGCGGTTCAGGAGCGGCGCAGCGCGGTGGTCCGGCGGAGCTCGGTACGAGGCAGTGTGAGGCTAAGGTTCGTTGGCTGGAGTTCAGGATCAGTGTGGCCAGGCGGTCTAGCACGGCTCTGTCAAAGGCAGCGCAAGGAGGAGGTCCAGTGGGTCCAACAAACGGGGTTTGAGAGCGGTGTGACTAAGCGGTCTGGCATGAAAAGGGGAGGTAGACCAGGTCAGCTAGGGTTTCTCCCTAAGGGGAGGTGTTCCCTTGTGCGTCATGTGAAAAAGGAGAACGCTGTGGGTCTTCCCCTTTTTTTATTTATTTGTCCTTAAATAAATTCCACCACATTCCATGTTTTTAAATAAAATAGAGAAGACCCCAAAATGGGGTCTTAGTCTCTCCTCCTCTTTTTAAAAATAAAAAAGAGGAAGTCCCTAAAATGGGGTCTTCGTCTCCCTACTTTGTGTAAAATATTTAATAAAAAACATTAAATTATATTTTATAATAATGAAATATTAAATATAATTTTATCTCAATTATGATTGAGATTAACATCAAATGAACAAAAAAACTACAGTGTCGATCTAATTAATTTTTTTAAGTGATCGTAAATTGATCATTTGAAAACAGAATGACACACGATTGGATCTGAATGAACTGTTTGAACACCCCACACTTAATGTTAATGCTTTTTATTTTTTTGACTCAGAAAATTTTTTTGATCCATTTGATTAAACAGTTAGGTACAGCGATGGTGCAGCAGAAGCTGGTGGGCCAAGAATTTAATATTTTCATCACCACCGGAGGGACATTGCGATGTGAACTCCAGTGATCTTGTCTCAGTTTGGTCTAGGTATCTCACAAGGTTAAATCAGAGAATAAAATAAACTGAACATGTACCTAGTTCTGATTTGATGTGTACAAGTTTGTCGTAGGACACTCATGATCGTTTCTTAATGACTCTGTGGTCGAAGCCCTGTAGATCGTCCACACACACCTCTCGACTCTGCTCGCATGCCATTCATCGAGATCCGAGTGCTGGAACGGATCTGGAACGCCCACTTCAGCATAGAGATGATCACCACAAGGCAAGATCCTGCAATCCTAGATGGATGAACATGAAGATCTTCCTTCACTTGAGAGACTATCTCTTTAGATTCATGGAGGAGAGAGAAGCTCTCAATCCCTACACATGAATAGTTAATATGGGAGATCTTCTCTCTCACTTATATAGGGGGTGTTTAAAACACATGGTATGGATTCCCATCCCTCGTGTAATAGAAGTCTTCTATATAAGTGTTATAAATAATATCTTTTGAAAAAAAATTATTCCATAAATAATATTTATAATTTATCACTTGTAATATATAAATATATTACGTGATAAATTTGAGTCTTTAACTCGACTCACACCTCCTGTTAATAGTAAACGAACCTATGATATTAGAATCTATTTGAAAAATATTAATACTTGCATTTACTATATAACTTGTAAATACAAGTTATAAAAAAATTCAATGAATTCTTATAAACTTGAATAATTAATGAATTTATTTATTATTCAGGGATCCATTGAACATGGACAGTGCTTGGACCCTTTGGAGGGGCCCACCAAGTTCTATATTCCTATTCCCAGAATAGGGCAGATTCTCAAGGGGCTATTGTACGTGACCCTCTAGGCCCTTACCTCAATAGTAGTGAATAATATCCACTGGCCTAGAGAGGGTTCAAGCCACCTGTCGAGGCCCCTATAAAGATAAGGTAAAGTCAACAAAACGACTTCCTTCCTATGAACATTGTCTATGTAATATAATCTCTTCGTCATCTATATCTCCATAAAGTAGAATACTCAATAGTGTCATCATTCATTATTTATCATTATTTTATTTGTTGATTTGTCTGGACGGTCTTAACTTCCACTACCATGGCCATAGATTTAATGAAGGTGAAACCATCCTAATAAACCAGACCCGAGATATCTCTTCCTTAACTCAGAAGTGACAAATCCTTTCTCGATCATTAAATCAATTCCATTCCATTAATTAAGTACCCAATATAAACTACCTTGCCACGATTTGGTCAGTAGGGTTTTCACCTTGCATCAAATATAATGTAATTAAATTACTTCCATTGAAATTGATCTCAAGCCTAAAGACCATTACACATTTCTGGAGATAGGAATGACCAATGACACCTAAAAAATGTGGTGTTCCTATTATGCTGGTTTGTCCTCATGATCTCAAATAATAGAGATCAACAATTGTGGACCTCATGAGAAGAAGTCTAAATGCTTATGAGCCCCCAACACCCGAGGGTCACACATCATCTGTGTCCTTTTAGAATGATGTAACTAGACCATAAGACGTTACTTTAATATTTCTGTAATGGCATCTCAGGGTTATCATTATAGCCTAGGATCTACTATAACCCTTTGATGAGACATGTAATCTAAGGAAATTTCCATAAAAAAAGTGGATGCATAAGTATCTGCACTATTATGGAAAGATAAACACATTTATTATAACAAACTGCATTCATGGAGTGGTAATCAATGTAAAATAAAAGTTGGTTCTAGGGAACCCACTATCAACAGTCCACACATACACCTTAGCGATACTTTCATTTCCCATTTGATGGAAAAGAGGTAGAAAATTTGTATCCCATAATCATAATAAAATATCAGTTTATTTATGATACAAAATTAATTTTTTTAGGTTTTATAAAACATAATTAGAGGATTTTTTATAAGAAAAAACATTGAAAGAGTCGGGTAAGATGATTACAGTTTTTTGACAGACCTCATTTTTTTACACCATGAGCATTCTTAAGACTAAATTAGGGTAATACCTGGAGGTAAGGAATGAAGTTATGGAAGATATTAGGGTTTTTATTTGATATTTTAGGATATATAAGGCTAATTGTTTTTATTAAGGAGTGATTAGAGGTTCCCTATTATAAGTGAGGTTAGGGACACACATGGAATTAATTAAATGACTCCAATAATATAAGTTTAATTTCTTTGGAATATGGAACCAATGGTCCAAGAATTACAATATAGTATAATATAAGGTATAAACATATTCAAAAAAATCAGATTTATAAATTTTTATGTAAAATTTTCACCTTTATATCATAGTTTAATCCATAGGTAGACTCATTTTAACTCTTACAGTGATAACAGATTTTTACTGTTAATTTTGACCTAAATGTAATTTAACATATAAAATTATACTAATTTTTATGATATAAAATATGGAATAATTTTTACAAGGTTAAATTTCTATAAGTGATAGAAGTTAGTTTTAAAATAATTGTGTAAAATGCAGCAAAACAGTTTTTAACAAAATTCATTTTTAACCATAAAACTGAGTTTAACTTCATTACATGTCATGTAAAAACTCTTTAACAAATGTTTAAGTATATTTTTTGAGATTATTATCCATAAACTTAATTAAAATAATTACTAAATAGATAATATTTTATTTTATTTTGATAAAAACAAATTAGGCACATAAAATGGGTTTTTGCAAAAAAAAAGTCCTTCTTCCTTTAAATGATTTTATTTTAGTTTATAACCATTTGAAAACTAATGTATTACTTTTATAAATATGTAAATAATAATTCATCATAATTTATTCATTATTATTCATACTATCTAATCTAATGGTTAGGAAATAACATCCATATTAAAAAATAATATTTCAATAGTATATCGTGATTCTTTTAAACTCAGTGTTGCGCATAAGGAACGGTATCATATAAAACAAATATTTTTAAAGAGACGTATATAATGAGATATTGTTTTGTTTCATTATACACACTTATAATTATTTCACCCTCTAAATTATATTACTCTAATAGAGAAATATATGGGTACTTGTGCCTTATCACATCCTCAGGTTCCCATGTAGAATACTTACATTTATGGTTTAATCATAAAAATTATTCAAGTATGTAGTCTTATTCCAAAAAACATTATCTTTGTGATCCAGAATCTCCACCGGTAGTTCCTTATAAAATAAATCACGCACCAATGGTATAACCTTTGATTTTAGTTCATGTGATGGATTTGGTATGAAATTTCCCATAAGAGAGACAAGGAACACATCATGAATTGAGAAAGATTTGGTGGAAGCTCCTTGCGATAAAAGCTATCATAGTATGATCATGAATTTCAAAGGGACTAAAATATATTGGGATGTAAAATAAATTCATTCTAATTCTCATAAAATTTACACAGACTGATATTTAGTGGCATACTTTTTCACCAACATGGAAATATAGATCTCCCTGGTGGTTATCAATATAATTTTCCTATCAACAATGAGCTACCCTATTATATTAATGAATAGATTTAATTGTTAATTCTATTTCCTCAAATCATTCTAGCCCTAACAGATTTCTTTCCCCATCTTCATCCCAGTATTTTGGTGTTATGAAGTTCTTTCCATATACTAATTCATAATGATCCATATGAATGGTTGAGTGAATGAAATTGTTGTAATAAATTACACCAAATGAAGGTGTTGAGCCCCAAAAAAAATTAAACACATAGAACATGATCTCAGTATATACTCTATGTTTCTAATCATCTTATCATACTAAGAAACAATCTGAGGATGATATGTAGTGCTAAAGTTCAACTATGAATTCAAATCTTCTTGAAGACTTCTCCTGAAAGTCCATGTAAACCTAGAATCCCGATTAGATACAATAAGATTTAGTTCTCTATGAAAACTTAAATCTTAATTAATGTATATCTAGGAAATCTAGATAAGAGATAAATATTATCTATTAGTAATAAAATAAGATAACATCATAAATAGATCAACTAAAACCCAAATAGAATTGTTACCTTTAGTTATTTTGGAGAGTCAGATGATGAAATCCAGGGTAAATTTTTCATATTTTTGTTATGGTATGGGTAATGGTTATAACATTCCCATAAAATTAAATCTCTAAGCCTTAAATTATTGACATACTATGCATCAAGATACATATTATATAATATCCCTTTTTATGTTACCGCACAAAAAAATACTCTTTTATATCACAATACATCTTCATGTATCTTGGATGAATGGAGAAAAAACTATTAGCTTTATCAAACATCTCCTTCTTCATGTCTTGAAATAGTGAGATATATACTCAATTCCTGAAACATATCATTTCATCATAGTAAATGACTAACTCAAAAACATTTATCACCTTGTCCTATAGTTTCACATCCTCCTTTGGCATTACATTAATCCACACATTGATGGAAGGGTGAACATTCATTTATGAATGTGAATGATATGATACATCCATATTCCTCATAATTTCATTGTTTATATTTAATAAACCTATAAATAATTGATCTCTTTAAATACTCATGTTAGAAAAACTAGATAGTTCATTACAACTTAGTGTATCTACCACCTTGTTCATTATCTCAGTGTCTTGGTGTATTGAGTAGTCAAAATCACTAATCAGTTCCTTCCATATCCTTTTGTGATTATTAAAATATTTCTTTTTTAATATATACATAAGGATTTTATGATCTATATATATATCAAACATTTCATTATAAAGATAATTCCTCAACAATTTCAATGTGATATTTTACCAATATTAGCTCTAAATCATGAGTCTAATAATTTTTCTCATGAATTTTCAATGGGAATGAGCCCAAAGTTATCACTATGTAAAGTCTCTTGCTCTTTAACTGGGATAAAATACGATTTTTTTTAACTTTTTCATTTTTTGGATGGGTCAATCTTATAACATATTCTTTGGATGAATTTTATCAAGTTGGGATATTTTAAACATGTTTATATCATGATAGGGTAAAGGCTATAGGAGTTTCCCAAAAGGATGATTGGAATTCGGGAGCACTATATCGGGAAATGTATGGTTTTAAAGTAATAGTAGAGAGCACACTTTTGGTGCACGACCTTTTAAACTATGTGGCCTATTATAGAAAATTGTGAAACGTAATTCTTGGAGAAATAGGTGCTCGCACAGTCTATGCACAATTAGGTAAACCATGTGGGAAAAACCATGCGAGGCGAGTGTCTTAAAAATTCATTCTCACATTGTTTGAGAATGGTTAGAATAATGGTATTGGACAGACCATGTGAAGTGGGTTCCTCAGATATAAGGTTCTCTATGGTTGGCACATGGTTTTTTAGACCGTGAGAGCCAAACGTGTGGCTTACCCAGTTTTGGAATTCAGGTTTATTTATTTAATCAAATTCTCAGTTGAGAGGGATTTAATTAAATTCAATTATTTGGGGGTTTTTATTATTTTAAATTATTGGTTAAGATGAATTTAATTAAATTATGTGAAAGGTTCTTTCATTTAATTAAATTAATTTTGAGAGTATTTAATTAAATGATAAAGACTGTGAGTTTTTATTTAATTAAATCTAGTTGAATGGAATTTAATTAAATGACGAATAAATATAGAGTTTGGTTTTTATATAATTAAACTCAAGGGTAAGATGAATTCAAATATTTGATGAAAAATAGTTGTCTATTTAATAAAATTGTGTTTAGATGATTTTATTACATAAGGATGAGTTGGAAAACAAATTTAATTAAATTTTTTGAAAGAGAATTTAACTAAATGATGTTTTATGGGGGAGTTATAGGGATTATTAAAGAAGTGTTTTAATTAAATGAAAATAATAATAATAAGGTTTTTATTATTATTATTATTATATTAATTATTATAAATCTAATTGAGGTCATTTGAAGGAGAAAGGATACAAGGAGGAGGGGAACAACAGGTGCGGCGTGACCCCTTCTCCCTCAGTTCTCCCATGGGTGGTGCACCACCCATTTCTCCTAGATCCCTCTCCATGTGTCAGTTTCCCCCAGAGTCTTCGGGATTTTTCTCATCTCATCGAGGTAAGTCCTTCTCCACATGTTACTATCTTCACATCAGCCATCTCATCTCTCCTCCACTTCGTCTCCATTAGGCCGAAACCCTAAGGTCCAAGATTGATTTGGTTTTTTTCATTTCATCAGATTATAGGTGGTTAAGATGATGTCTCGAGACCTGTTGGTACATATTTGAACAACCTATGCTGAAGGCGAAGTGACTTGTCTTGATTTTGTTCACATATATCATATTCGGGTAAGTTTGTATACTTGTTAATTGGTTTCTTAGCCCTTGAATTAGGTGCCTATGGTGTATTTGAGGTGAAGTTGATTAATTTGGTGTTCACCAGTCCTCAACACACTAATCTTGGTGTCAGTTGTTATTGTTAAGGTGTTACTGTTAATTCTGAGTACACACACACTATTGTGGAGGGGCATGTGCGTGAGAAGTTTTTGGTTTGAGTTATAAATCATTGGATCCACCAATTCCTTATGATAAGGTCCTCCACATTGATTTACTTTGAGAAATGAATTTTTTTTATTTACTTCTTTTGATATAGTGTACTTCAATATCAGATTAAATTTCTTATCGATATAACATGATTTGTTAGATTACAAGATAATCTTTTTTTAAAACCTCAATTGAGTTGTGTTTCCTTAAAACTAAAACATAGTGATTATATTGATATGTTTGTTTAGAATGTTGTTATTTTTTTTATACAGTTTCCTTACTTGTTGATGCACTTGGGTTGAGTGGTAATTATGAGTATTAGGAAGGATAAGTTGAAATAATTAATCAGGGAATTAATTATGAGATTTTAATTGGATATTTTGATATAATTAGCCTTTGAATTAATTGTGTGTGTTGAGATTGATATAGAGATAATTAATCAAGGGATTAATTATAAGTATTGAGTAGGATAAGTTGAGATAATTAATTTTGGAATTAATTTTTTCTTCAGAATAAAATATAGATATTTAATCGAGGGATTAATTATAATATATTTAATTGGAAAATTGGGATAATTAATCGGTGGATTAATTGTTATATTTTTCTTTGGATAAATTTAGATAATTAATAGTGTATTAATTATGTGATTTCGTGGTAATGTTTGGGATAATTAATTATAGAGTAATAATTATTGAATGATATTTGTGTTAATAGATTAATTAATTGGTGAATAAATTAATGAAATTGTAGGCTTAGTTAATTGTGAGGTTAACTATTGTATTTCGTACATTTTACTAGTAATTGTATTAATAAAGGAATGGGTGTGGATAAATCAGGGTGAATTAATTATCAGGGTTGGATTATTTAATTTATGAATTAATTAATGACTGAGAGTGTGGGTGTTTGACATGGAGTTCTATACCTCTAGAGAATTTTGGACTTTGACATGGAATTCCTCCCCAATAGTCATCAAATTATGTAAATGATTGAGAATGGGGGTGCTAGATGTTATGTTATAAACCAATTGACAGGTTAGGATTTGGACATGGCTTTTCTCCCCAATAGTTATCTATGCGCTTATATGTGAGGTGTTAGACATGGCGATCTACACCAAATGTGATGTGCGGTGGTAGATATGGTGATTTAAAGTGGTTGAGATTAGGTGTCAACATGGAATTATACACCAATATTATAAATATAGGAATGAGAGATTAGGTTCTAGGCATTGACTTCTACACCCATAATATATTATATGAATGAATTGTGATTTTAATGGGACATATGAACAAAACCCGGTTTAAATGTGATTAAATAAAAAATCTATTTAGAATGATTTGAAATTATGACATGAATAGAAGTAGGTACTATGTAATTGTATTACCTAGGGAAAACATTGGACTCCGGCATGAGCCAGAGTATGTATTGAGATATGGGTAACCATGGGAACCTTTGAGGTAATAAATGATTTGGTAGAGAATAATTGGTAAAACAATGATAAATAATTATTCTTGTTAAATATGATTGTATGGTTCTTTTGTAGACTCATATTTCTGCTACGGGCTAAAGAAGGTATCGTCATTAACTATCCTATTTTGAACCTAGACTGGTAGTTGGTTGTTTATTCAGTTTTGTTGATTCTTTGATATATATTTACAATATTTAATGTCTTTTCATTGTCTAGATTTAAGTAGAAAACAAGTGGTCCGAGTCTAATAAGATATATATCTCACACCCTATTCAAGATGCCATTGCACTAGGGTACCCAAGTAGACTTTCTTATTAAGGTAATTGTGGACCTTTTCTTGTGGTTGTTACTTGTCCTTGGGTGTTAGTGGCAATGGATGGAGTAGGAGCTTAGGATACTCGTAAAGATCTCCCTTATAGATTTGAGTATTTTATTTATTTTTCTATTAGAATATAAAGAATGTTTTTTTGTTTACAACTTTCTGATATGTATCACCATAATATGAATTCTTGTATAAACTGGCATTTGACATTTTATTTATACAGTTTACTATTTCATATATTTTCTTCCACTGTTGTCTGAATTCATTATATATTTTTATTTTGGTCTTTGAATATGAGAGTATAGTCTCCCCACAAACTTTTATATAAACCCTCGATACTATTTGGAAACCCATGGCATTTGTGGAGACGTACTAGAGCTCATCTGGTGATCGGTCTGACTACCGGTTCTAGGGTAACTGGGTCTGGAGGTTACAATGTGGTATCAGATGTTCATGTTTTCTTTCATTTTCCAATGTCTTTCTATTTTGGGTTGGAAGACAAGAGACTAGGAAAGTGTCAGCACTTGGTAAATATTTGTGCCATTGAATGATCACCCCACATATGGGAAATGAACAAGTGGACCAGGAATGGAATTTATGTTTATACTTCATGAGATTACAGTTGATATGATTTCACCTTCAGTGATTGGTGTATTTTTTTCTACTTATTGATTTTGAGAATTTTTAAAATTTGACTTGTCCGGATATGGAAGGATATTTCATTACATGCATCATCTTAGGCCCTTATAGATTCATATTTCATGCATATGACATTCCATATAGTTTCATTAGTATGATGCCTGCTAATTTTTATTGTGTGCCTTGGGTGCAAGGTCATGTTATGATCTCCTTTAGCATTCCTGGTTGTATTACATGTTTAGATGATTATATTCTATGATTCTATGTTATAACATGTTGTTTTTTACTAATGCTTATATCATTCTAGAGATGTTTTGATGTGTAGAGTGTTGTATTGGTGGAAGTTGATTGATTACATTTACAATAGGATCCAATTTTATTTATAAGGTTTATGTCTACTTTAAAACTTGGAAAAGGGTGACCCATGTATTGGAATAATTGGAAAAGGAATTCTAATGTTAAAAATGATAAATTGAAATTGAATATGATTAATGGGAGCCAAATTCCAGCTGTAATGTGTTTGGGGGATTTATATATTCGTAGATATCCACCCTTGTGATTGATCCTTTTATGACAAAAATGTGCTTGAAATTGGTTATAAATGTAAAAAAATGAGATTTGTGAAATGAACAATTATAGGGGTTTTTTGTAGAACATATATGTTTTAAATAAATGGAACTCGGGTATTGTGTTTATGGTGTTTCTGAACTAGTGCTCTTCTGAGTGACTGATCATTTCGTTGATGACATGGACACTCATAAGGTGGGTAGAGTCACATCAGTATGTTTTTGGAAAAGTTTTAGTGGGAAAATTTGAAGGAACGATGATGCCTTTGTTGATACAAGAATCAATACTTGGTTGATGATGTGTCTCCATTAGAAGCCAAGACTTTTTGTAAATATTTGATCAGTGATAGTTTGATTGATCATTTGGTGACCTAGGTTTACTCTTAGTGTGATCTTTTAATTGAGACAAGCATGTCCCCTATCTTGACCTCATCCTGGAGACAGTGAGATGGCGTCGGTCATACGAAGTGCTATGGATTTAAATGTTGTTGGACATTATAAGGTGTTGTTAATTGAGGTGTATGTAGGATGTGTGGATCTTTGGGTAAGGCCATTATTCATTCTAGGGAACGATAGTTTCTAAGGTATCCTTATGATGGATTGACTTAGAGAGGTCAACAAAAGTATATTGAGGGCATTGAATTACATTCAGTTGGTGATGGACTTGTTTTAAAGTCACATCACCGGTTTGCGGGTCAGTGTGGGTTTTATGGGTTGGTGATGTCTTTCAAGAAATGAGTCATGGTTTGGGAAGTTGAATGTAATATTCTAATACCATTGGTGTAAAGAACTAATGAGTGGGTGGTTGAGGATACAATTACATGATCATGTCTCTAGTTGTGCAGGCTCAGGACTGTGCTAATTTGATGTTTTTGGGTTCGAATTATATCTATGGATCAGGTTATAATGTTTATTCCGTTAGGATTTTTATTTTGTAAAAGGTTCATTTGGTGTCTAGAAACACATTATAATTGTTCAAACAAGACTTTATGACCTTCATGGGTTAGTTAATGTTGTAGTAGTTCCAGATATATTCTTGTGGAAGATATGTTTTAAAGGTTTGTTGATTGCATTGTCCCTAATTTTTGAACCAGGTAAAAATACGAATGTTTTCTGGGTTTTTATTAAAACCAATCCTATAGATAAAGTCTCAAGAGTTGGAATCATTTGAACATGTTTATATCGGGATTGGGTAAAGGCTCAAAAAGTTTCCCAGATGGATGATTGGAATTCAAGAGCATCACATTAGGAAAATTCAGGTTTTTAAGGAACAATACAGAGTGCATGGTTAGTGAACGACCTATCAAATTTTTCGGCCTGCTACAGGAAATTGTGCAGCATAATTCTAGAAGTTAGAGGTGCTCACTTGTCCAACACATGGTTAGTCAAATCGTGCAGAACAAACCATGCGAGGTTAAGATCTTAAAAAAGATGCTTTCACTGTCTAAGCATGGTTAGGAAAATGATGTGGGATAGACCACACGAAGTGGGTTCCTTAGATATAAGCTTCTTGTATGGTTGGTGTATATCTTTCTAGACCATGCGATCCAAATGATTCTTCTTGCCCATTTTTTGTTTTCGGGATAATTTTTTTAATTAAATTACTGGATAAGAGAGAATTAATTAAATTTCATGAAATAGGGGATTTTATTTAATTAAATTCAAGGTTAAGAAGAATGTAATTAATTAATGAGAAATGGGGTTTCATTTTTCACATTTAATGTTGATATAATTTATTTAAAAAGTCATGAGTTGGAGTTTGTATTTACTTAAACCCAGGTGAATGGAATTTAATTAATTGAGGAATAAATGTGGAGTTGGGTTTTTATCTAATTAAATTCAAGGGTAAGATAAACATAATTATTTGTTTAAGATGATTGTTTTATTTAATTAAATTGTGATTAGAGATTTTCATTAAATAATAATGAGTTATGGAATTTATTTAATTAAATTGTTTGGAGAATAATTTAATTAAATAATGTGTAATGGGGGATTTGTATGGTTTATCATAGAAATTCTTAAATTAACTGATAATAGTAATAATAATATAGTTATTATTATTATTATATAAATTTTTTAAATCTAATTTATTTTATTTGAGAGAGAAAAGAAAAAAGGAAGATAAGCAAAACAGGTGTGGCGTGACCCCTTTCCGTTTGGTTCTCCCTTGGGCAGCACAACACCAATTTCTCTTTGCTAACACTCCATGAATCAATTTCCCTTGTAGTCTTCATGAAATATGTATTTCTCATCAAGGAAAGTCCTTATCTTCATGTTTCATTATTTCCATTATTCTTCTTAGCTCTCCTTCGCCCGGTCTTCATTAGGGCCAAACCCTAAGGCACGCGATTTATTTGGTTTCTTCATTTCTATCAATTCAAGGTGGTGCGAATAATATCTCGGGGCCTGTTGGACTGTATTTCAATGACTACTACCAAGGGAAAAGAGAATCATATTGATTTGGTTCACCGTCGTCATATTTGGTTCACCTTCGTCATATTTGAGTTGTGGTTGATTAATTTGGTGTGCATTGATCCATACCACACTAATCATGGGTGTCGGTTTTTTTAAGGTGTTGCGATTAATTTCATGTGCACACACGGTTTTGTGGAGGTACATGTGTGTGAGAAGTTTTCAGTTTGAGTTAGAAAGAATTTTCTCGGCCAATTCCTTGAGGTTGGGTCCTCAACATTGATTTAATTGGAAAAATTCATTTTTTGTTGATTTACTTCTTTTTATATAGTTTGACTACAATATCAGAGTAAATTTCTTATTAGTAAAAAATGGTTTTTTAGTTTACAAAATCATGTTTTGTAATAAAAATACCTCAATCGAGGTGCACTATCTTCAAGATAAAAATATAATGATTATATTGATATATTCCTTCACTTGTTAATGTGTGTTTTTCTTTTTTTTTCTTACATGTTTTCACACTTGAGTTATGTGGAAACTATGTGTATTTTGTGGGATTATTTTAGATAATTAATTAGGGATTTAATTATGAGATTCTAATTAGATTAGTTAATATAGTTAATTTAGGAATCAATTATGTCTGTTGAGATTTAGATATAAATAATTAGTTAGGTGATTAATTATGAGTACTAAAAAGGATAAGTTGAGATAATTAATTTGTGAAATAATTATATGCATCAATATTGGAATATAGAAAATTAATCAAGAGATTAATTATAAAATATTGACTTGGATAACTAAGATAATTAATTATTGGATTAATTGTGAGATGTTTCCTTGGATAAATTGAAATAATTAACGGTGTATTAATTATGTTCTTTTGACGAAATTTTTGGGATAATAATTTATGTAAAATCGATTATAGAATGAGATTTCAGTTATTAGACTAACTAATTGAATTATTAATTAATAGAATTGTAGACTTAGTTATTTTTGGAGTTAACTAATTAATTTGGTACATTTCACTAATCATTGGATTAGTAAGGTAACAGTTGTGGATAACGCATGGTAAATTAATTATTGGGATTGGATTAATTAATTTATGAATTAATTAATGGTTGAGATTTTGGGTGATATACATGAAGTTCTAGACCAATGTAAAAGATCAGACATGGACATGGAATTCTTTCTAAATAGTTATCAAATTATGTAAATGATTTAGAATTTGGGTTCTAGACATGACGTTATAGACCAATGGGGAAATTTGGACTTGGACATGGCGTTCTTCCCCAATAGTAATCTAAGCTCTTAGATGGGAGGTGTTAGAAATGGTGATGTACACCAAATGTAATGTGTGGTGGTAGAAATGGTTATCTATATCGGTTGAGATTAGGTGTAGACATAACATTCAACAACAATATTATAAATATATAAAAATGAGATTAGGTTCTAGAAATGGTGTTCTACACCAATAATATATCATACGAATTAATTTTTATTTTAATGAGACATATGAATCAAACCCGAGTTAAAATTGATTAAATAAATAATGGTTGTGAATTATTAGAAATTCTCACATGAGTAGAAGTAGGTACTATGTTATGGTATTACCTACGGAACACATCGGGATCTAGCATGATCCGGGGTTAGTATTGAGATACTGGTAACCATGGGACCCTTAGAGATTAAAAATGATCAAATAGATAATAATTTTCATAAGTGATTACAAATATTTATGCTAGATAAATATATTTGTATGGTTCTTATGCTGACATTTTTTCGGCTACGAGCCAAAGTAGTTATCGTCATCAGGTGTCCTTTTTGGAACCTGGATTGGTTGCTGGTTATTTATTGAATTTTGTAATATCTTTTATATATATGTATAATATTTAATTAAATTTCATTGTCTAGATTGAGTGACAGAGCAAATTTAATTGCATATTTTTGACCAAATAATGAGTATTTTTTACTGTTTTTCAATGATAAAACCCATATATTTCATTGTTTTATTAAAATAATGGGTAATTTTAATTTTATAATGAAAATGGTCATAATTGAAGAAAAGTGCATAATTCTGGATTTTGGACAGATTTTGACCACAATGGTATTTATGTCATTTAGCATAAAATATATGTCCAAATTTTGTGATTAGAATTTTGTTATAATACTTATTTTATTTCCTTCATTTTTGTCTTCTGGACCAGGCGCTGATTCGGTCATATAGAGGGCTTGAAAATTCATTGAAGTTGGACAATTGTTTCGGGCGGACAGTGTGGACACCAGCAAAGAAACGGAACCAAAAAGCGGCCTACACACATCCAACTGAGATTTTTCCACCTGGGATGTGACGAGGACATCTACAGACGACTATAAAATAAATTTGGTGGATGTTGGAGGTCATCAAGGAGGCCATTGAACGACATACTTTTGGAGGAACCTTCCTGGAAGCTTCGTCCAGAAACAGAAGCCTTCAATGAAAAATTCATAACATCTACATCCGGAGTCCAAATGTGCTGAACTTTTTAGGGGAGACACACACCACATTTAGGAACATCTTTTATGAAGGAGGAAACGTGTAAATCGACCATTTATGGGTCCAACAACGCGCAAACCTTCGGGGGACGGAAATCTTCCTATAAAAGGAGGCCCTCTCCTCCTTCCAAAATCATCAGTTCGGCACCCAAATCCAAGGAGGGATCCCACCGGGGCATGGGCCACTGCTGCTCCTCTTTTCCCCCCTCATTTCTTCTTTTTATTTTATTCTTATTTTATTTTTATTTTAGTTTTAATTTTCATTTGTAATTTGAATTTCTTTTCAATTAATCCATGCATTTTTATTTTGGTTTCCACCATTTAATTTCTCCTATAATAATAATAATAATAATAATAATAATAATTAAAAACCATTATTATTATTATTATTATTATTATTATCAGTATTTACAATATCTCAATCTTAATTTCAAATTATTTTACTTTATTTCTCTCTCCTTTTTCGAAAACTATTTTCTAAAGTAATAATAATTATAATAAGTTATATTATTATTATTATTATTTTCACTTTCATTATAAATTATTTAATCTTCCTCTTTCCCTCTCTCCTCTCTCTCTTTCTCTCTCTCTCCTCATCTATCCACCATTGTGATCTCCAACTCTCAGAAATGAGAGGCTAACCCCGAGGCTTGGCTCGGGGGGAGGTCAAGAAGTTCATGAGTTTTCTTTAATGTTTATTCTAAATTTGTGATAGACTTGTGTTGTATTATTGGGCGAGGCGAATGTCCCCGATTGGGTGACGGTCCCCAACGACATGCAACTCAATCTATTTCTATTCTAGAAAAGAATAGTAATTCAAACATGAGATTTCATGTTTGAGTTATCAAATTAGAATCAAACATGTAAAGGAGAATAATGATTGAATCCCTGGACAAACCCCAAACCAAATACTTTCTTCCTAACTTCATTTAATTTAGAATTTCATCTAAGTATAAATTTAGAATTCTTACTTTTCATTTCATTATTCTAAATAATTAAAAAACCACAAAAAGAGATAGATTAGGTGATATAGAATAAAGTAAGTGAACCAAATTGAGAAGGCTCCTCAAGAGAGACGACCCTGCTCAGCCACTGTGCTGCACTAGGAAAAAAATATAATTGTTTTTGTCCACGCTCCGCGACAGGCGTGCGTCAAAACTAGCGTCGTTGCTGGGGAGCCAGTCAATTATTCATTTACATTTTCTATTTTCACATCTTAGTTAGATTTCATTTCTTTTTATAAAAAAAAATTTCTTTCCGTGATGAATTCAAATGATTATTATTCGACATGGACTAAAAATTACTCACAGGTGCAAGAACATGAGTACATTGAGGAGGCCCTCCAACGAAGAGCCGATGCACTGATGGTAATGGTCAAGAAGATGGAAAGAGGCATTACAACATGGATCTCACCTAAAGACTTGATGGCTATGGTCGATGAACTTCAAACAGACTTAAAAAGATTCAAGACCAAGAAGGAAGTGCCACTAGTCTTCCCGGATTTCACAGAAGACATCCATGAACTTGAGGCCAAACTCGAGGTGGAGGAGCCTGACTACCTGACTTCACCTTCCACCATCATACTCCAAGAGGAACTTACCACTGAGGTGGAGATTGAAGCTGTAGCAACTCAGGGAGTGAAACCTTTATTTGACCCCATCTCTTCTGATTTTTTTGAAACAGATTTGTATATCACTCCCTCTTGTTTTGATTATACAGAATCAGACATTCTTTGATATGCCTTGGAGGAAGATGAAGAATACAGTGGACACGCACCTGTTGAGGAACACATGGAGCTCCTTGATTTCAATGAACATGCATTGGAGGATCCCCATTAAGAGATCTAGGTAGCTGAGCCTAAGAAAATCAGACAAGAGGCTTCTCTTCATGCAGCCCCCATGAAGCCAGCACTAGAAGATAAGAAGTTTCCAGAAGTTGCAACCAAGGAAGAGGATGTTCCATACTTCATCCTACCCCCACCTTCCAAGGTGTACCATATCGCAAAGGGGGAGGATCTGGCATACTCTATCCTTGGAGTTCTCCTCAAAAAGAAAGAAGAAGTGGATGCTGGGAAAAATCGAATGTGGTGGTTCATGTCAAAGATGCCCCAACCACCATCAGACCTTGGATAACAGCTAGTACTACCCTCTGGAGGCAGTAAAAGAAGCCATGGCCCACCTGGGGGATCGTACCAAGATTTATCTTTAAATGCTTTGTAGGAATTTAGATTTCAATTTCTTTTCTTTTCCTAGATGTAATGCAGCATGCAGCCCCTCCCTTATGTATTTTTTGAGCTTAAATGACATGATCCTTATGTTTAATTGGGTTGTTTTCTTTTATAGGTTCATAATGGTGGAAGGCAGCCCCAGACATTGAAGGGGAAGGACCAAGTTTCATGGAAAAAAAGGAGTTCAATTTTAGTGTTTTATCTTTTAAACTCTCCACATTTTAGTCCAAAACATGTTTTGAGCTTTTTTTGCATGCCCACACTTGAATTAATGTTTTACTCGACTTATCTAGGAGACATGAGTTTCTTAGGAACCTAGTGATTCCATGTTTTAGATTTCAAGGTTGATATGATTAAATGATTGAAATGCATAATTGAATTTTTAAATATGAAGCATAGATATTGAAATGATGACTCATGATTCGAAGGAACTAATTAATTCATGTAAATAAAATTTCTCAACCATCTTTCATGCATTGAATTTCTGAAATTTATGTGAATTGATTTATTATTATTAGTCATGCCATGAGTGATTGTCTAATGTTATATTTCTTATTCCCGAGAGGATTTCTAGACCAAGTACTTCCTATTTATTCTTGAGCATATTTCTTGAGTGATCTTGGGACATTTAACTGACCAGAACTTGTATTGAAACTTGTCAAAGCTATGACTATACAAGAACACATTTAAAATGATTGAGGCATCCTTTGAAAAGACAATTATCCTTAAAATACCACCTTTACATGAATCCTTCTTTTAGCACATAGAGACCATGAATGACCTTTATAGGGATGAACCATGTTTCAAACCATTTTTATCCATTCCTACCCTACTCTTGGTATTTGCATGATATTTAAAGTTGAACTGTGGGGGTAAAGGAAATCATGGTGGATGGGATGATACACATTGTAAGGAAGAATTGTGGGGGTGTTATTGTGGAAATTAGAAAAGGTTGTGATATCATTCATGATACTCTATTGTTTACCCCTCTTGAATAAAAAAAATGACAAAAATGAAAAAAAGTCCAAAAAATAGAAAAATGGGTTGTGATTTGGGAAAACCAAAAATCACCATTTTTCAGACCGATGATCTTCTGATCGTATGTGGTTAGGTGATGGATGTGAGGATTGATCAAATCATATTTTTCGAAAAAAATTGAAAAAAAAGTACAAAAGTAAAAAAAAAATTCAAGAGGGTGCACAAATCATTCATTGTGCATAATTTGATCACAACCTTTACTTTGAGTTTTGGGAAGTGGGTTTTGCTACTTTGAAGGGGAAAAGTTCATTACACTTTTACATTTGATATCATGCATTGTACTTAAGAGATTATCCTCCTCCTTGAGCCTTAATTTTTAAAGAATCAAATCCTACCAACCTTAATCCTCAGGGTCATTTGAACCTTAATTGCAAGTCCTCATGATTTTATGTGTCTTTTGTCTTTACAAAGTAGAGAAACTAGTTCATTTAAAAGCCTATGGATAAGAAGCATGTTTTCATGATATGAGCATAACTCTACTTGATTTATATCATGAGTGATGAGAGAAAAAAAAATCAAAAGTGAGGTAAATCATGACATGGCATGTTTAATAATGATGAATCAAGAAGCTTGAATGAATGAAATGAAATGTTCCATCAATTTTCAAAGGGGAAAAGTAAAAAATGTGAATTATTTCATTCGTTGAAAAATGGGAAATTAAATTGATATTTTATGCAGATTATTGAATTTTTGATTTTACATGGAATATTTTTTGATTTTATTACATTGAATTTTAAATATTGGTAACATTGGTGTCCTCTGATTGCCATGTTGAGATTTTATGCTTGAGGACAAGCATGGTATAAGTGTGGGGGTATTTGACAGAGCAAATTTGCGTGCATATTTTTGACCAAATAATCATTATTTTTTACTTTTTTTCAATGATAAACCCCATATATTTCATTGTTTTATTAAAATAATGGGTAATTTGAATTTTATAATGAAAATGGTCATAATTGAAGAAAAGTGCATAATTCTGGATTTTGGGCAGATTTTGACCACAAGGGTATTTTTGTCATTTAGCATAAAATATATTGTTAGTCGGAGTGAATAATCAAGAGGGGGGTGAATTGAGTACCCATTAAAAATTTCTGTTAAAAACTTCTAGGATTAAAATCCCCCAATTTAATAGAGGCCCAGTTAATTAAGGCAGTAGAGATATAAGTGACTTATTGTTCAACAGGTTTCTCAAAGGTTGATTACTCCTCAGTGAAATTAGTATGACAACTAATTTGACTTTCGAAACAAGTTTACTAAACAAATCTCATATAAACACTAACCAAATTTAACTATCAGAGTAGATAAAAAGGATTTCTGTTTTTGAAAGTAAGCACAGCAGATAAGTATTAAAAACAGAGTACTGAAAAGATGAACAAGCTAATTTAAACAAGAGGTTCAGTCTTAATCCAAGACCTAGTCCTCTCCACTTGGTGATCAACTGCCACCAAGTAATTTTATTAAATAAGATTGATACACAACCTGTATTGGGATTTAAAACAGTTTTCACAAACTATCCAGGTTTCACAAACTCTACCATAGTTAGACGTGGGAAATCAAAATAACCAAGTCATACCAGGCTTCTTCCACAGTTGTACGTGGGTAAAAAAAGGAAAAATGGTTTGAAATAGGGATTTTCAGTATCCCTCAGTTTAAGCCCAAAAGTCAGTGTGTGTGTAATACAAACACACTGCTAACAAATGTAAGAAAAAATTTAAACAGAACAGAGCAAAAAAAATTAGGAATAAGTTTAGAATGTTCTGTAGTGTTGGAAGATCAGCTCTGGACTCGTTGGAATGAATGAGGTGAATATTTGGTCTTTTTCTGAGAGTTGACTCCAAAAACGCAGTGTCGCAACTTCCATATGTATAGATGATCATTTCATTGAGATTTGAGTGTGTCACAGCATAGCTCGAAGAGGGTTCTTTCAGTCGGTACACTTGAGACTCTTTTTTTTGTTCTTCTGCAATAGAATGCTCGAGAGTATTGTGTCCACACACAAAAAATTTCGATTCATGTCTTCTTGATTTTTTTAAAGCAATTTTTCTATTTAAGCTCTGTAAATATTTATCTCGTGTTGCCCACCTTTTTCACCCAATCACGTGTGCTTTTCCTCGTACATCGTAGTGTTTCCTGATATGCTTGCAAGGATTAATAAATAATGTCAGGTGTATTGATCTGTTCAGACATGACGGCTATATAATAGTATTAATAAATTTGACAAAGAGAAATAATATAATATCATTAGACTGGTCGCAGATTCAGGTCACACGGTAGACTTCAATTGAGGTCTTTCCAACTGTAGACTGTTTGTAACTGTGGACTTCGACTCTGGGTTCTCTGTCTGTAGGCTTGCAACGGTAGCTATTTTTCTGTTTAACTGTAGCCTCATATTGGTAGACGTCAAAGATGAATCTGTAACAAAAAATTTTTGCAACTGTAACCTTTTCAACTGTAGACTTCGATTGCCAGTCGACTTAGTCGACAGTGGAAGCTGTCTGACTGTAGTCCTCTAGTAACGGTAGACTCGTGCGACTGTAGGCTTGATCGAATAAATTATCAACAGAAGACTTGATAAGGAAGGAGTCACACAGTTAACTTCTAACAGAAGCCTTGTCATATCAGTAACCTTACAACTGTGACTCTTTGTCTGTGAGCTTTGACAAATGATTAAGCAATAGTCTTGTGACTGTAACCTTGTATCAGTAGTTCCATAATCATATAAGTAGACCTTCAACTGTGATCTTCTCGCAATGGTGACTTAAAGTGACAGTTAGCTGAAACTATGACTTTGAACATAAGGCTTTTACTAGTATCCATCAATGGTGAACTTATTAAACGTAACTGTAATCTGTTGCAGTAAATTCATGAGAGTAAGAGCATAAAATGTCTAGGATGAAGTGAGTTTAAGCATAAATTAACAAGATTAGTGAAAGGCTTAATACGTCATGATCAATGTTTAACCATGATTTTGGATTATCAAAACAGGAGAATCCATCAATCTCCCCCTTTTTGATAATCACAAATTATGTTAGCATATATATAAAGTATAGATGTAGTAGAGAAACGGAATGCAAAGGCCTAATTTGAGGTTCTATAATTAGCCCAATTATATTTCTCCCAATTAATTATATGTCTCCCCATTTGTGATTAGCAAAAAAAGAAAAACAAATGTAAGAAATAAGATATTAAAAGAAATCAGGACATTACATGACCGAAAAAAAAGTACAAGATCCCTATCAAAAATACATAGACAGACTCAATCCTTTTCATCGATAGGTAAGGGTTATTTTCCTTTGGGGGTAGAAGATGGAGCAAGAGAGTCAGCCGGTTTAGGAACGGTAGCAGGAATGAATGGAGGAGTAGCAACAGAGGATCCTGAGGATCTGTAGTGAGTAGCTTGCTGAGGTATCAAGGGATGAAGATTTCAGACAGCATCAGCAGGAGACATCACGGAGGAACCGCTGGGAGTTGAGACAGGCAAGGCAGGGGGTACTATGACAGGTGTGCAATCCACATGAAGAAAGGGTAGAAGAAGGTTTCGGAAATCCATGATAATGCTTCCTCCTCTGTCCATGGAAGATAAAAAATCATTCTTATTTTCCAAAAATTTACCCAATGCAGGGGTCAATTCGCTTAATTTGCTGACTTGTTGTTTAAAAGCTTGAGTCACAGGAGGCAATTTCATATTCTCTATTAGGAGATTGAAGTGGCTGGTCAACTGATGCTTGGTATAAATCCTATCAAAGTAATAGTCAACCTTGTTCTTAATGGCCTCCTGAGAAGCGGTAGCCGCTTGCAGGTGTTCACGAACAAAGCCACTTACCTCCCTAGTGGTAGCAAGAATCTGTAAGTCAGAGGTGTCACTGGTGCTGGCCTTAGAAAGTTCTTCTTTGATTACATTCTGGAACTGGTCAAGGTCTACAGGAGAGCTAGATGAAGGAAGGGATTTGACCGAGAAATCCACTGTCTCCTTGAAAGACTGAGTCAAATTTCCAACCACCTTATGAACAAGAGCATCCTGACTTTTTAAGTGTTCTTTGACTGAATTATTGAAACGCTGAAACACTTCCACAAATTGTTTGATCACCTCTTTGATGTACTGAATCTCAGTGGCCAATTGAGTTTGAGAACTGCTCATGGCAGTCAAAGAAGCAACTGATTGTCTTAGGGCAACCACAGCTTCAGTCCAGCTTTCAATCTGAGTATGACATACTTTAACTTCATTCATCGTTTATTTTACTGGGCTTGCCACAACACAGCCCAGGGATAATTCTAAAGATTGCTCCACATTTTTCAGATCATCAACAAGACTGGTTTTCAACTCTTCCATGGATTGTCTTATAGCCTCCTTCATTTCAACCTTTAAGGATTCAAGGTCCTCCTTGGTTGCCAATTTGTCAGTCTCATTCATTTGAAGGTTGTTAGTCAGGATAACTGGATCCCTTGGTGGCTTGTCTTCCTCATCTGAATCTTCATAGTTAAGTCCAAGGCCATATATCCTGGATCTGATGACCATCCTTCTATATCATAAAGTACAGAGACTGAACCAAAATGCCCCCCCTCACTTGGAGATTTCTATGGAGCATTTTCCTCTATCTGTTCGGCTTTGGGTAACTCTATATTTTCTTCTGAAGTCTCAGCAAGGTTCGACTGTAGTTTCCTCTGTTAGTTCAGTAGTGAGGTTAGCCTCTTTCTCTGTTGAGTCAACAATTTCTTCCATATCAACAGCAGTGGATGCCACGCCTGCTTCCTGGTCAGACACTGACTTAATTGTATAGCCTATTGGAGGGCTCAAACTGAGCTCTTTTTCTTTCTCTTCATCATTGTCCTCTTCTTCAGTTTCAACAACATTTTCATTTTTCTCATTCTTAGCCCCAGCCTCTTCTGTCTCAAAAGTTTCATCCTCTTCAGAGGTATCTCAGACAACGTATTGAGATTCATCTTCTTCTTCTTCAGTAGACTCGGTGTCACTGTCCCTTAGAACAGTCTCCCTACTTGGCGGTTCTTTTGAAGGGCCCGTTGTTCCAAAAGTTATTGTCCTGATAGGACTGTGAGGTAGCTTAGGGTCACTCCCATCATCAATGGTGGTGTTCTCTCTTGTAGGGTCACTAGCTTCTTCACCCTCCTCTTCATCTGAATACACAGGTTCTGGATCATCAGGTTTTAAGCCTGGATCTCTTTTGTTTCTTGGCCTAGATGGATGAGTAGAGGGATCAACATTCTCATAAATTTTCTCTTCATCATTCACCCATGCTTTCTTCCAGGGATTCCAGCTGATCTTCATGAATTTGCAGATTACCTTGAGATACAGACACTGTTTTTAGCCACAATTACTTCTTCTTGATTTCCAGCTACACCCTTTACTTTCAGCATCACCGAAATAAGCTTAGCATGAAACAAGGCATTGGATTTTGAGCTGGCCTTAATCATATCTTCCATCTGTGCCATCAGAAACCTACATAGGTTGATCTTCCTTCCATGCTTCAGTTAGTACATCAGGAATATGTCCTGGTACTTCAGTACTGCAAAGTCTCCTCTTCTGGGACTTAGTACATGCTGAACAAACTTAAACAGAAGTCTATCTTCTCCTTTCATCTCAGCAGCAATAATATTCCTTAACTTACCATCACCTATCAGTTCTTCCAGATCCTTCTCATACTCAAATATTCCACTATCCGAATGAGATACTCTGGAATAGTAGTCATATATTCCTTCATGAGGAACTCTTAAACAGGCAGCCCATTCGACAGAAGAGAAACTAACTTCATTGCCGTTTACTCTGGATATTAGTCTATGCATATCATCCTCCTCTTCGAACTTTAGGAATTCATAGAATTCTTTCCCAAGTTTTGGGTAGTACGGTCCATTGTTGTTGGTGAAGCATTCGGTCCATCCTTGCACATTTAGTGCTTCCAGTACTAACGATTTGCTCGACAACAACCATTCTTCACTTAGCTCCTTTTCCGCAAATATTTCTCTCTTGGTCAGATTGTGGTTTGCAAGTCTTGTTAGGGTATTACTGGTGCCACTGTATTTGGATCGAGTTCTCTTCGGCATTGGCACATTCTCATTGACAGACGGGGGTTGCTTTGTTCTAGCCATGGGATTTGAACGAGGTTCCTAGGTTTAGTTGAAGGCTTAGGGTTTAGGTCGTTCGAGAGCAAGGGTTGAGATAGAGAAAGGAAGTGGATTGATTCGGGTTCGATGCATTTAATTTTATCATTTAGGGATTAGAAATAAAGAGAATGGTTTGAATTTCCGAAAAAAAACGATTTAAACAGTGAAGTAGCCTACAGTGAGATGTATCAGTGAGGTACATCGGTGATGTCTAACTGTAAGGTCCGACTGTGAAGTTCAACTATGAGGTTCAACTGTGTGGTTCAACTGTGAGGTTCAACTGTGAGGTTAAACTGTGAGGTCCGACTATGAGGTTCAACTCTGAGGTTCAACTGTGCGGTTCAACTGTGAGGTTCAACTATGAGGTTCAACTGTGAGGTTCAACTGTGAGGTTCTACTGTGAGGTTCAACTGTGAGGTTCAACTGTGAGGTTCAACTGTGAGGTTCAACTGTGCTATAGTTAATCATACCTAACTCATGTTTGATGTAATTTAAGCTCTCAGAATTCAATGGCTTTGTAAAAATATTAGCTAACTGATGTTCAGTGCCAATGAATTCAAGAGTGATATCACCCTTTGATAGTGATCCCTCAAAAAGTGATGTCTCACATCAATAAGCTTTGTCCTAGAATGAGATACTGGATTTTTGGAAATGTTAATAGCACTTGTATTGTCACACTTTATAGAGACAATTTTGAATTGATATCCATAGTCTAGTAAAGTGTGTTTCATCCACAAGATTTGTGCACAACAACTACCAGCAGCTATATACTCAACTTCGGCAGTAGATAATGCAACCGAATTTTGCTTCTTCCTACACCAAGATACTAGCGATTTGCCTAAGATGTGACATGTTCCAGAGGTTCTTTTTCTGTCTAACTTACAGCCAGCAAAATCAGCATCAGAATAACTCAATAAATCAAATGATTGTCCTTTTGGATAAAATAGTCCTAACTTGGGAGTATGTTTTAGATATTTAAAGATTCTTTTAATAGCAGTCAAATGAGAATCCTTTGGGTTGGCTTGAAATCGAGCACACATTCATACACTGAACATGATGTCGAGTCTACTAGTAGTAAGGTATAGTAGACTTCCTATCATACCTCTGTTGTTTCTTTGATTTATTGGTTCTCCAGTTTCATCACTATCCAACTTACAGGTGGTAATCATAGGTGTATCACTGCCTTTAATACTATCCAATGAAAAACGTTTTAGAAGATCTTTAATATATTTACTTTGATTCAAAATAATACCATTTTTATTTTGAATGATCTGAAATCCAAGGAAAAATTTGAGTTCTCCCATTAAGCTCATTTCAAACTCATTTTGCATTATTTTTGAAAAATCAATACATAAAGAATTTTTAGAAGATCCAAAAATAATATCATCTACATAGATCTGTACTATCAAAATATTTTTAGAAATCCATTTAATGAAAAGAGTAGGATCAGTTGTTCCTTTAGTAAATCCTTTTGAAATAAGAAAAGAGCTGAGCCTATCATACCAAGCTCTTGGAGCTTGCTTTAAACAATATAAAGCTTTAGATATTTTTAAAACATGATTGGAAAAATGGGGATTTGTAAAACCAGGAGGTTGTTCAACAAATACATCCTCATTTATATATCCATTTAGAAAAGCGATTTTAACATCCATTTGATTGAGTGTGAAATTCAGATGAGCAGCATAAGCAAGTAATATCCTAATGGCATCTAATCTATCCATGGGTGCAAAGGTCTCCTCATAGTCTATTCCTTCCTCTTGAATATAGCCTTGTTCAACTAGCCTAGCCTTGTTTATAATGATATTTCCAGACTCATCAACTTTGTTCCTAAACACCCATTTAGTGCCCATGGTTGGAGTGTCCTTAGGTCTTTCCACTAATTCCCAAACATTGTTTCTTTCAAACTGATTTAGTTCTTCTTGCATAGCCAATACCCATAATTCATCATTGATAGCATCATTGATATCTTTGGGTTCAATCTGTGAGAGAAAAGCTTGATATTCAACCTGATTTCTTAGAGAAGCTCTAGTTTGTGTTCCTCTATTTTAATTACCTACAACTGCATCAAGAGGATGATTCTTGAGAGTTTTAACACCTCTATAAGGAGTTGAACTAGCTTCTTCAGGGTTGTCTGCTGGTCTGGAATTGGTATGAGAAGATTCTGGAAAATTTCCAGAACTGGATTCTTTTACAGGGGATTCAGTATTCTTATCATTAAGGTCCAGATTTGAAAAATCTTCTTCAAGATCTTCAGGGTAGGTTTTAGGCTCATGTGGATCAGTCTCATCGAATTTGACAAGAATTGATTCTTCCACACATTTGGTTTCCTTATGGAATACTCTATAGGCTTTACTTGAAATAGAGTAACCCAGGAAAATTCCTTCATCACTTTTGGGAGCGAATTTGTCATGATTATCTTTAGTGTTAAGGATGAAGACTTTGCAACCAAAAACTTTAAAGTAATTAACCTTAGGCTTCCTATTATTCCAAAGTTCATAAGGGTTCCTTTTTAGAATAGGTCTAATTAAGACTCTATTAATGACATAGCAAGCTGTATTTACAACTTTAGCCCAAAAATAAATAGGTATGTCATACTCATTAAGCATAATCCTTGAAATTTCTTGAAGGGTTCTATTTCTTCTTTCCACTACACCATTCTGTTGAGGTGGCCTAGGAGCAGAAAAGTTGTGATTATAGCCATTGTGTGAGCAGTAGGATTCAAATTCATGATTCTCAAACTCACGCCCATGATCACTTCTCAGGGTCTTAATTTTGATTCCACTATGATTTTCTACAGATTTGGAATATTTAACAAAGTAGGAACATGCTTCACTCCTGTGAGCTAGAAAGTATACCCAAGTGTATCTAGAAAAATCATATACAAGCACATAAACATAGTGCTTTCCATTTAAACTTGAAACTCTTGAAGGTCCAAACAAATCCATGTGAACCAATTCAAGTGGTTGATAAGTTGAAACTTCTTTCTTTGGTTTAAAAGAAACATTGTGTTGTTTTCCCTTTTGACAGGGATTACACACTTTATCATTTGGGAATTCTAATTTGGGTAGGTCTCTAACTAAGAATTTCATAGAAAGTTTCCTAAGTGAGTGAACATTACAGTGTCCTAGTCTCCTATGCCATAACCAAGACTCTTTATAGAAAGCATTTAAGCAGGAAACATTTTATTGCACCAAGGAATTTAGATCAACAACATATACATTCTCATTTCTAGATGTAGTGAAAACTAAGTCATATTTTGAATTAAAAACATTGCATAAATCATTTTCAAATTTAACATTAAAACCATCATCACATAACTGAGATATACTAAGTATGTTATTCTTTAATCCATCAACAAAAAGTACTTTAGAAATTAAAATTGTATCAGGGTTACCAATCTGGCCTAAGCCGATGATTTTTCTTTTTGCATTGTCACCAAAGGTGACATGCCCACCATCTACTTTAATCAGACTCTTGAAGTAAGAATAGTCTCCTGTCATATGTCTTGAAAATCCACTGTCCAAATACCATAGAGTGTTACAGGTGCTCTTTAAATAGTTTCCCTGCAAAATAGATTAGACATAGGATAATTTTGGTACCCAGATCTTTTTGGGTCCAGAAAGGTTAGCTAATAAAACGTTGGGAACCCATATTTGCTTTATTGTTTTTCTTAAACCAGAAAGCATATTTTGAGACAAAAATACTTTGTTGGGTCCTTTAGAAAACTGTTTTGTATAAGATGGTCCTGAACTAGAACTAGCAGAAAACTGTCCAGATTTTGGAACAAATTTGGTTTTGCTTACTTGTCTCTATCCAGGCTGATATCCTAGACCGATTGTATATTTGGGAGCAATATGTTTTCGTGGAAGTTGTGTCAAGGTATACCTACCAGCAGTGAACTTTTCAATATCTTTTCTTAATTGTTCATTTGATAATTTAAGTTGAGTGTTCTCTTTCAATAGATGAGCATACTTCTCTTTTTCCACACTTAAATCTGTTTTAATATTACAGGTCAAAGCATGTTGTTTCTTCAAAGATTTATATTTAGTCTTTAGTTCATTGAAAGTGTCTTCCAGCATATTGCAATATTCAAACAGTTCAGCATTAGATATATTTTCCTCATTGTCTGAATCATGGTCATTTCCAGAATAATAATTATTTAAAACTGGTGAAATAGGTACCTGAGATGTGTTAATCATGAAACACATATTAGCACGATTTCTTTCAGATTCACTAGCATCTGATTCACTTGTGCTGTCCTCCGAAGCACTCCAGGTTGCTTTCATAGCTTTCTTGTACCTCTTGTCCTTATAGTCATATTTTTTCTTGAATTTTAACTTAGGACAGTCAGCTTTGATGTGTCCTTTCCTCTTGCATTCATAGCAGACTATATCATCTTCTTTATCTGACTTCTTCCAATCCTTCTTCCACTTTCCTTGTTGATCATACTTACCTTTGTAGTTAGGTTTTCTAAAAAACTTTTTCTTCCTATAGAACTTCTTGAATCTCCTGTCTATTTGAGCCATTTCTTCATCACTGCCAGAATCTGAATCTTCACTTGATGAGCTTTCAGTAGTCACATGTACTTTCTCCTTGTCTTTACTCTTTGATGCAGTAGTCTTGAATGCCAAGGATTTTCTCTTGGGTTCATCATCTTCTTCTTTGTTCACCTTTAATTCTTCTTCATACATCATTAGTTTACCAATTAACTCCTTGACAGGCAGTGTTCCAATGTCACAGGATTCTATGATTGAGACAGACGTGCCTCTCCATCTATCTGGAAAACATCTCAGTATTCTCGTGATTTGTTCCTTTGCTGGAAAAACCTTTCCAAGTGAGCTCATTGTGTTAACTATCTCATTAAACCTGAGATACATATCAGAAATGGGTTCATCAGTTTTCATTTTAATGTTATCATATTTAATAGTATAAGTATTTAACCGCATTTCCTTAACATTAGTTGTTCCTTCGTAAGAAACAACCAAGGTATCCCAAATTTCAAAAGCAGATTTGCAGGCAGAAATTCTATTGAATTCATCATCTCCTAAAGCACAGTAGAGGGCATTCATAGCTTTACAATTATTGTTATAAGCGGCCTTAGTAGGTTCATCCCAAATTATTCTTTCAGTTTCTGGAATTTTGTATTGAGACTCTATAGCCATCCAGATATCAAAACCCATACTTTCTAAATGGATTTTCATTTTAAGTTTCCACTGAGCATAGTTATTTCCATTGAAGAAAGGTGGCCGGTTAGTTGCAGCACCCTCAAGTCTATTATCCATAACTAGATTTTGGAAAATGATTTAATGAGATAAAAATTTAGAAATAACAAAAATTTAAGATCTTTAAGATAAAACTAAAATCACAGTTTGAAAAGCATAGTACATTAGAAAATATTAACTTCCCTTTGATACAAAATGTTAGTCGGAGTGAATACTCAAGAGGGGGGGGGGGGTGAATTGAGTACCCATTCAAAATTTCTGTTAAAAACATATAGGATTAAAATCCCCCAATTTAATAGATTCCCAGTTAATTAAGGCAGTAGAGATATAAGTGACTTATTGTTCCACAGGTTTCTCAAAGGTTGATTACTCCTCAGTGAAATTATTATGACAACTAATTTGACTTTCGAAACAATTTTACTAAACAAATCTCATATACACACTAACCAAATTTAACTATCAGAGTAGATAAAAAGGATTTCTATTTTTGAAAGTAAGCACAGCAGATAAGTATTAAAAACAGAGTACTGAAAAGATGAACAAGCTAATTTAAACAAGAGGTTCAGTCTTAAGCCAAGAACTAGTCCTCTCCACTTGGTGATCAACTGCCACCGAGTAATTTTATTAAATAAGATTGATACACAACCTGTATCGGGCTTTAAAACAGTTTTCACAAACTGTCCAGGTTTCACAACCTCTACCATAGTTACACATGGGAAATCAAAATAACCAAGCCACACCAGGCTTCTTCCACAGTTGTATGTGGGTAACAAAAGAAAAAATGGGTTGAAATAGGGATTTTCAGTATCCCTCAGTTTAAGACCAAAAGTCAGTGTCTGTGTATTACAAACACACTGCTCACAAATGTAAGAAAAACATTAAACACAAAAAAAAATTAGGAATAAGTTTAGAATGCTCTGTAGTGTTGTCAGATCAGTTCTGGACTCGTTGGAATGGATGAGGTGAATATTTGGTTCTTTTCTGAGAGTTTACTCCAAAAACGCAGTGTCCCAACTTCCAGATGTATAGATGACAAGTTCATTGAGATTTGAGTGTGTCACAGCATAGCTCGAAGAGGGTTCTTTCAGTCGGTACACTTGAGACTCTTTTTTTGTTCTTCTCCAAGAGAATGCTCGAGAGTATTGTGTCCACACAAAAAAAATGTCGATGCTTGTCTTCTTGGGTTTTTTATAGCAATTTTTCTGTTTAAGCTATGTAAAACTTTATCTCGTGTTGTCCACCTTTTTCACCCAATCACATGTGCTTTTCCTCGTACATCATAGTGTTTCCTAATATGCATTCAAGGATTAATAAATAATGTCAGGTGTATTAATATGTTCAGACATGACCGTTATATAATATTATTAATAAATTTCACAAAGAGAAATAATATAATATGACTAGACTGGTCGCAGATTCAGGTCACATGGTAGACTTCAATTGAGGTCTTTCCAACTGTAGACTTTTTCTAACTGTGGACTTCGACTGTGGGTTCTCTGTCTGTAGGCTTGCAACGGTAGCGGTTTTTCTTTTTAACTGTAGCATCATATTGGTAGACTTCAATGATGAATCTGTAACAACAAATTGTTGCAACTGTAACCTTTTCATCTGTAGACTTCGATTGCCAGTCGACTTAGTCGACAGTGGAAGTTGTCTGACTGTAGTCCTCTACTAATGGTAGACTCGTGCGACTGTAGGCTTGATCGGATAAATTCTCAACAGATGACTTGATAAGGAAGGAGTCACATAGTGAACTTCTAACAGAAGCCTTGTCATATCTGTAACCTTACAACTGTGACTCTTTGTCTGTGAGCTTTGACAAATGATTAAGCAATAGTCTTGTGACTGTAACCTTGTATTAGTAGTTTCTTAATCATAGTAGTAGACCTTCAACTGTGATCTTCTTGCAATGGTGACTTAAAGTGACAGTTAGCTGAAACGACGACTTTGAACATAAGGGTTTTACTAGTAGCCATCAATGGTGAACTTATTAAACGTAACTGTAATCTGTTGCAGTAAAGTCATGAGAGTAAGAGTATAAAATGTCTAGGATGAAGTGAGTTTGAGCATAAATTAACAAGATTAGTGAAAGGCTTAATACGTCATGATCAATGTTTAACCATGATTTTGGATTATCAAAACAGGTGAATCCAACATATATGTCCAAATTTTTTGATTAATTTTTTTTTATAATCCTTATTTTATTTCCTTCATTTTTGACTTCTGGACCAGGAGCTGATTCGGTCATATAGAGGGCTTGAAAATTCGTAGAAGTTGGACAATTATTTCGGGCGGACAGCGTGGACACCAGCAAAGTAACAGAACCAAAACACGGCCTACACACATCCAACTAAGAAGTTTCCACCTGGGATATGACGAGGACATCTAGATCCGACTATAAAATAAATTTGGTGGATGTTTGAGGTCATTAATGAGGCCATTGAACAACATACTTTTAGAGGAACCTTCCTGGAAGCTTCGTCCAGAAACAAAATCTTTCAATGAAAAATTCATAACGTCTACATCCGGAGTCCAAATGTGCTGAAATTTTGAGAGGAGATAGAAAACACATTTATGAACATCCTCTATGAAGGAGGAAACGCGTGAATCTACCATTTATGTGTCCAACAACACGCAATCTTTCGGGGGACGGAAATCTTCCTATAGAAGGAGGCTCTCTCATCCTTCCAAAATCATCAGTTCGGAACCCAAATCCAAGGAGGGATCCCACCGGGGCATGGGCCGCTTCTACTCCTCTTTTCCCCCCTCATTTTTTCTTTTTATTTTATTCATATTTTATTATTATTTTAGTTTTAATTTTCATTTGTAATTTGAATTTCTTTTCAATTTATCCATGCATTTTTATTTTGGTTTCCACCATTTAATTTCTTCTATAATTATTATTATTATAATAATAATAATAATTAAAAACTATTATTATTATTATTAATATTATTATAATCTGTATTTACAATATCTCAATCTTAATTTCAAATTATTTTACTTTCTTTCTCTCTCCTTTTTCGAAAACTATTTTCTTAAGTAATAATAATTATAATAAGTTATATTATTATTATTATTATTATTATTATTTTCACTTTCATTATAAATTATTTAATCTTCCTCTTTCCCTCTCCCCTCTCTCTCTTTCTCTCTCTCTCCTCATCCATCCACCATTGTGATCTCCAACTCTCAGAAATGATAGGGTGACCCCGAGGCTTGGCTCGGGGGGAGGTCAAGAAGTTCATGAGTTTTCTTTAATGTTTATTCTAAATTTGTGATAGACTTGAGTTGTATTCTTGGGCGAGGTGAATGTCCCCGATTGGGTGATGGTCTCCAACGACATGCAACTCAAGCTATTTCTATTCTGGAAAAGAATAGTAATTCAAACATGAGATTTCATGTTTGAGTTATCAAATTAGAATCAAACATATAAAGGAGAATAATGATTGAATCCCTGGCCAAACCCCAAACAAAATACTTTCTTCCTAACTTCATTCTATTTAGACTTGCATCTAAGTATAAATTTAGATTTCTTACTTTTCATTTCATTATTTTAAATAATTAAAAAAACCACAAAAAGAGATAGATTATGTGATATAGAATAAAGTAAGTGAACCAAATTGAGAAGGATCCTCAAGAGAGACGACCCTGGTCAGCCACTGTGCTGCACTAGGAAAAAAATATAATTGTTTTTGTCCACGCCCCGCGACAGGCGTGCGTCATTGAGCTTGATAACCATTATTCCCAGCCTACTGAGATATATATCTCACACCCAATTTTTGTTGTCATTACACTGGGGTACCAGAGTAGACATTCTTGTTTCCAAGACTATGGACATTGCTTGTGGCTATTACTTGTACTTTGGGGTTAGGTGGAAAGAACCTAGCGGGATATCAGGATGCTCGTAGAGATTTCTCTTGGGTATTTGAATCTTTTATTTATTTATATATTTGAATGTAAAGAATGAATTTTTTTTAATGATATATGATATGTATCACCATGACATGTATACATTTTATAAACTGATGTAGGATATTTTCATTATACAGTTGACTATTATATATATTTTCTTCCACTATTTTCTGACATTATTATTTATTTCTATTGTGTACTCTGAATATGAGGGTATAATCTCCCCAGTGACTATATATAGACCCTCGCTACTAGTCGTAATCCTCTACCATACAAGGAGACCTGCATGAGAACATGTGACGACCAGTCCGACTTCTGGTTCAAGTGTAAGAAGGTTAGGGATGATACACACTATTTCATTCTTTATAATGAAAAATCACAGTCCCTTATTATGTAATTATATTATATTTTAGTGATAATTTCTTCATAAAGCTTCGATAATATTATTACAATCTAATAAAACTGTAAATCTTAGTCACAGAGGGTGTTCTGAGACATTTTCTAATAACATCTGTCTTTGAAGGGGGAACTGATATACCCTTCCCGAGATGATATAACCCAAAAAATAAACATTAAACAAACCAAATTAACATTTGTTAAATGTGCCACATATTTCCCCCACTTTAAGATCTTGAATTATTACAAAATATGGTTTCTTACACCTGAAATTATCAGTACTTTTAGATTACACTATCATGCATAATGTGAGTTATTCCTAGTGTACTCTTACCATAATAGTGTCTATGTTTTTGTTCCCAATATTTAAATAGTAATTACAATATATTATTTTTTCTATCAAATGGTTTTAATAGTTTCCAGGATATAATGTGAACATACAGATACTATGAAATTAATCTTAAACATATATCCTTTGGTCAATATACATAATACTAAATAGACAAAGTTTATATTTGACTTTTAGGTACTCCAGGATCATAATCATTGAGAATTATTCTGATGAATTTCAAACTTCTTGTTCATGAGATGATAAGATCACGAGGACAAACTTGCAAGTAGGAACACTACATGTTTCAGGTCTCATTGGTGATTAATATATACATCCATGTGTATTGGTCTCCTTACATGATCTCATTATCCATGTGTTATATTTTATCGCATAATTTTATAAAAGGAAACCCCCTGAAATTGAATTCACTATTAGGTATCTTTTGCTGGGTTTTTCATTGGTGGTAAGAAATTTGTTGAATGGTCAAGATAGAATTTTTCACTTCTCAGTTGAGGAAGTGATATCTCAGTCCTAGTTGATCAGTATTTTTGTACCTTCATAAATTCTTGGCTACGGTTGTCAAAGGTAATCTAGTTTAGTAGATCAAAAAATAATAAATTAAAATAGATGCTGACACAAGGTGTGAGTCTTTATTTTTGAAATATCTTTAGAAAAAGATATTATGTTACATAGTTCTTGTTTATATGATGGTTTTTGTTGTTATGACTATTCATTATCTCTTTAGGGGCCATGATGGGTTTCTAGACTCTTCTCTTTGTTACTGAATGATATTCACTGCTAACCAGATATGGTTCTAGAGGGTCACACATAATATATTATTAAATAGTTTTCCCTATTCCGGTGAATGGGATTATAGGACATGGTGGGACCCACCATAGGGTATGAGAACTATCCAAGTAATCAATCACATATGAATAAATAAATTGATTATTATTGGATCTTATATGAATTAGATTGAATTTATTTATTAAAATTACTCATAACTTATTAAGTGACTATGTGGAAAAATATTATACAAACTAATATTGTTTTAATATTACTGGTTTGTTTAATGTTACGGAAATTAAAAACTAGTTTAATATCTCCAATTTATCATGTAATGTATTTATTAAATGGTATAATTTTATGATAAAATATAAATGTTGTTTATAATGTAGTTTATTCTTCACAAGTTTTCTATTATTAAATATTTAGGGGGATTTCAATTCTCTGGGGTCAGGGGACCTATTTTTGTCATTTGAGCCTCCCACTCTACAATTAGAAGTGAGGGTCTCAATTCATTATTATTCATTCCAACATATCAAGAGCTTATCTCTCCTATTTCTTATTAAATAGAGAATGTATCCATTCAAAAAATTATTCAATGAATTCATTTTCTGATCAATGGGGCATGATTGAGGTGATCTTCGCAATGTTAAAGGAACCATCAAAGCTCTACCCTAGCACCCATAATTAAATTATATGAATATTATAGGATTCTTAAAGCATGAGTGGATTGTCTAGAGAGGTTTGAGCATGGATCGATTAAGTAATAGTAACTAGTGATGAGATTTTTTCGAGCATGATTTTATTGGGATAAGGTAACTATTTGGTTTAAGTTTATCTACATTGAATCATTCATGCGAGATCCTTGAAACTCCACCAATGCTCGAATAACTGGCTATACTGAAGATCCGTCACTCTGGTGATGAAAATTTTTAAAACACGGGAACACCAAATTATGTTGCACGTTCAGGTACTATAAATCGATATCATAGGTATTTTGGGAATTTTATGACCTAAGAGAAAAAAATTTTCTTTATTTTAATTAGAGGTTTTTTAATTCAGCCTCATCAAAACCAACCGCATGTTGATCTAGTTTTTGATGTCCAAGTTACCATCACACAAAAATTTAATATGAATGATTTGAAATTTGATTATGGGTAATAAGACATGAAGAATTTATATTTTAAATATATGATATTTTATCTGTTTCATTTTATGGTATTGATTTTGGTGAATTAATGATTTCCATCCAGCTTTTGGTTGGAGGCCGATTTCTCAAACAGTATATTCTGGGGAAAATTAATTTTTTATTTGAAAACTATACTCAATCCAAAAAATAAAAAATGATTGATTTTTTTCAATTATCCAAATTCTTATAGTCTTTTAAGAATTTGTTAGAAACAAAAAATGAGGATATAGTGTGGGTAGTGTAGTCTTGCGAAAGAAGCTAGAAAGAACTATAAAATATAACTTATTCTTGGAGGGTTCCACCCTTTCTTTCTCCCCTCACATCATCTACCAACCAATGCATAAGACCACCAACACCTAGGCACCCCATATTATGCATCCTCCAACCTCGAATACCATTGGCTCCCCCCTTAATAGACACCTTCTACTACCCTGTCTGACACTCAAATGCAGTGAACCGTCCCAACCATTGTACGACGCAACATTGTCACCCTCATCCCTTATTGTGTGAGATGCCACACACTGAACTCTTCTTGATCTGATGGTTCTCTTTGTTTGGTCATCAACCAACAACATGTTGATACCCTTTCTCCCTATTATCCCATCTTTTCCACCAATGTGAGATCCTCTGAGCGTGCAGACTCTATATGGACATGGTTTACTTCGCAATCCTCTGATAATCGCTACTTTTAGAGCACTTTCTTTTGCACTAAGGTCACCCCATGGATTCTTTGTTTCCACTAGAATACACAACCATTTATATCCCGCCACACTATATCAGGTGACCTAGGGTTATATCAGGTCCTGCTCGGCCAGTTATGTACCTACATCATGTTTTTCATACTCAAATCACCCTGTTATTGGTGTACCTGACTAGAAACCCCTTACAGTGGGACTTCTTAACCTAGTAATACCTTGTACGGGTTTGGGACTTCCCACAATAGGTCTAGGTGGGGTTCTAGAGCCCGTTGATGTTTTAAAAATTAATTAATTAATTTAATTAATTATTTAAATTACAAAAATATATTATTCCAATAAATAAATTATTTTTATTTGAAATTTAATTTAATTTTCACTTAAAAATAAATTAATTGATTAATTTATGTTTATAATTATAAATTAAATTATCTATGGTACTAAACTGAATTAAATTATATGAATTTAAAAATAATTCATTTAATTTATTTCATTACCATCGTACTTAAAATTATTTAATTTAAAATGTATATTTCTTTTAATTTAACCATAGACTAGTCCTGAGCATCGATTATGCATGGCTGGTTTTAATTGATTATTTATTACAACAGCATGTGTTGATTGTAATATTTGATTAATTTTTCAATGGAGTCCACATCGTCTTCTACATTTTAACAAGAATGAGGGAATGTGAATCCATAATTTTATTACTATTTTAATTTTTCACCTTCTGAGACCTCCTCACCTTTGTGTGAGTGAATTTATTCTATGGATGATGATGATGTAAGATGTGGACCACACCAAGAGGATATGGTATAGGAGATGATAATTGAAAGCAGTGGACTAGGGTAATGATGTGATATGAGTCAATACCTAACTGATTTATGATACCCCTAGGACATGGTTGATCCACTAAGTTTAATTAAATCGAACAATATTATATTCTAAAGACTTATTAGGTAATTTTATTTCCTTTATTAATTGTTTATTATTAAATGAATTTGATTATCTATTTTAAACACATAAAATAGTAAACAAAAACAATAATAACAACATAATGAATTTTTTCTAATAATGTTGTTCTGTTGTGGGTGTCAAAACATAGTATGAAAATAATTATTAAAAATTGATTACATTAATTAAAAATATTTAGAACCCTCAAGTACATGTTAAGTAATAAATGCATTCAATTTCACAAATTTGAACAAACCGGGTCTAAGGGTGCATATTAGATAATGTTGAGGGTGCCTCCTACTATTAGGGAGTTATTATGAGAATGATGGATTAACATAACTAATGTTGGTAGAAAATTAGTAGCCAAATATATCATTTTTTCATCATTAGAGTAAACCATTGAAAATAACATGTTTATTATTTTTTAAAGATAGTAATTCACTCAAAAAATCAAGTTGTCTAAAGTTAATAATGTTCTCTAGTCTACTGTCTCCCTTAAAACTCTATGAGTGGTGGAATAGATAATCCTTGTCGACAATTATGGCGGTTCAAGGATCTTTTCCACCAGGATACTCAAGTGACATAGTGTTTCTATTCTATCAGTAAGGGCTACTAGATTTTGATAAAATAACTGGATACCTTTAATGATATAATTAAATGATAATGCATAATTAGTAATCAAGAAAAAATTATTAATATACTATATTTTTATAAAAAAAAATTGAAAGTAACATCACAAGTACACTATGATAAATATTGGACAAATAAAATTTCCAAACTGGCACAAACATCTAGGAGTAGTACTTACACTTGCACAAAGTACTATGGTATCAGAAATTTGATGTGGTGGTTTCCCAAATACCTATTTAGCCTCATCAGGAAGAAAGGGTGTGAAAATTATAATAGGGGACTCTTGTATGAAATATATTATGGATATTTTATAATTCTATCATCAATATATTATGTGATTTAGTGATAAAACATTAGAATATGGATGATTTGATATTTTTTCTCATACTCAAGAATCTAGTGAGGAGATACTGGAGAGAGATATGAATGATTGATGATTATACTAATTATGTTTAAATTTTGAGGTCGATAAATATCTTTCAATACCTTCCTTTCTTGCATAATTTTAAACCATTTACTCTAGTTTCATTTAATATTACCAAATGAAAATAATTGAGAAAATGCTTCATTTCCATTTGGGTAATATTATCAAAGTAAATAAGAACCTAATTTTTTTTAAATATTTGGTTCTTATGGTGATAAAATTGAAATATATGGCTAAAAGTCAAATTGAAATTGTGAACACAATAGAACCATTAAAACATACTTCATAGAATAATGGTTGTTTATCATAAAAGAGACTATCTTATTTTTATGTCATCAACTTAGTATATGATAGTTTAAGGTTAAATGAACTGAATTGAAGAAGAAAGTATTCACTTCTTTATAAGGTATATTAATCAATTATATTTGATGTTTCTATCATATTTATTTAGTTTTAAATAAAATATTTCTATCACATATGTTTATTAAAATACGACAACCAATTATATATAGAAATTTTACAAGAATAAAGGTGTGTTCTCCATGTGGATGAGAAAGGGTGGTTCCTAGGTCAGCAGTCATAAGTACACAACTTTCAATTACCATGATTAATGATTCTAAGGGATATTTTAATAAGTATTACCAAAAAATTTCTCTCAAGTGTCCTTTTTCACAAGGAGACATTATCCTAATTTAGTAATTAATGTTGTTTATTGTGTCTTATACGCAAATACTAGTTTAATGATGCATGAATCATTAGAAATAATTGATGAATACTAATTTAAAACTCTAATACCTTGTTTTTAAATGAAAACTATTTTTCAGTAAAACAAAAATTGGACATTAATAATATATATAGAACGGTATTTAGAATATATGGAGCTACACACTATGGGTATTATTGATGTATATAACTATTTATTTTGTACAAATAAACCATTATAAGTAATTTTCAGCCATAATGATTTCATAATTAGTTCATCTACAGAGCGTGAACTATGATATGGTAAAGCTCGTGTAAAATGTACTTTATAAGGTTCATTTATGTTTGATTACAGAATGTGAAAGTGAAGTATGGAATATGAATGTATAGAAGATATAAGTTTATTTAGACTGGTGTGATAAAGAATATCTTGACCAACCATTCATCAATCATTATAATGTTGTGTGGATTAATTACTAAATAAAAATTACCTTATCCGCATCAAATTTATGATTCTAATAAGGAGGATCAATGATGAGTCCTATTTGAAAACATTGATCAATAAAATGTAGTGTGGAGTAATTCCAAAATGAACCTTACCTTATACATCTTATATTGATGGTGTCAAAAAAAGAAACAACAATGTTGAAACATATATACATTGTAGTGACATCCAATATGTCACAAGATATGATTCTCTAATAAAAACATTATCCCATAATCATATTCCAAGTATTATGAAAATTGGATATCATATGAGTAAAAATGTGATATAAATACCATATGTCATAATAACATCGGTTTATATTCATGGATTTTGTTATGTTATAAACACACATGCATCAAGAGAAACACAATACTAATTAAATGTGGTTATTATAATGTTTTCTAAGGATATTACATAAATCCCTAATATAGAAAAGATATAGTCATGTTATATACTATATTTATATAAAATAAAGCACATATCTATATGATATAGTTGGATAAAGATTGACATGGATTTAGTCAATACTAAAGATACACAAATGGTTGGTATAAGAACACGTTTAACAAGATCATGCCCAAAAAAGGAATGTTCTAGAGAGGCATAGTACATAGGATGTATACAACAATGGTAAAGGTTTTACATTCACCAAGGTCGAAGATAAATTATTCATTGTGAATAATAAATCATACAAATAAGACTTATATGAAAATTATCTAAGATTGAAAATATCAATTAAATTCAATAATGGATTCCATTTATCAATGTATAAGGTGATTGTTATATTTGAATACTCTGGTGGGTATTCAAGTGAGATTTTACAAGCATGGTACAAGTGTGATAACAATAAGGCTCTGTTAGTTATACCAGATCATTATTCCTCAATACATTATTGATTTACTTATTATAGATACTTCTAATGATTTTTTATAGGGAATTGGCTATCATGACCACTAAACAAGAAAGGTTTCTATATAACCCAACCAAAAAGGGTTAGTGACACCATAGCATGTCAATAAGTGGTGCAAGTTACTGAAATCAAATTTAAGAATTAATGAAGCAACATGATTATAAAAAATTCCTTTGGAATGTATTTTATCCACATGTATACAAGAAGTTAGTGGGAAAACCACTATTTTCCAGGTAATATGTGTTTGATAATATATATAAAACAACTATTAGTTTAACAGTCAGTCAAAACAAAAATTAAACTAACACTATAGAGATTGACTTGAATTAAAAACCTATGTTTTATGAAATATGATCTACTGAGGTGGATCTAATGGTCACTCAGTCCAAGTAAATAGTTTTTATATAGACATTCTATAGAAATATATAGGATAGAAAAATTTCGGATATAATTTTAACCAATTTCATATGGCATAAATCTCTCCTCGAATACATTTATAGAACATAAGATGATATTAATGTGATGAGTTTAATTCCATATGATCATATGATGGATTGATCACATATTGGATTATATGAAAAAAATTACAATTCCAATGTATATTTTATGTTAGGAAAGTATCAGTAATACCATATATGAACTACACATGGAGCATAAATGAAAATCCAATTGTGATTGATGTGGTACAAAGGACATGCATATTTTATGTTGGGAGGAAGGGATGTTAGTTACAATGGAACAAAAACTAACATACATATAGATCAATATTATTCAATAACATAGTTATGCTAATGTAATGAGAAATAAAAACTCATTCAACCCAATGGTATCTATTCCTATAAGTATCTTGTGATTTACAGTTTCTATGGTATCTAATGAAACAGTGTCTAATATAATCAATGATTTATTTCAGTTGTTGGAATCACACCTAGTATGTAATGTTTTATCGTATAATTATAATTCTATTATAGGTACTACAAATGATGTCATGTTTTGATAGAGTAAAAAAATAATATACTCAAGGGTGTCATCTCTAGAGAGGTCTTAATCAAGGAGGTGAAGTCACGTATAGTAGAGTAGCCACACAATGGAGATGTGGTAGATTGTTGGGTAACACCATAACTAAACAAAAACATGATCTTATCATGTGTGATCTAACATGGTGAGTTTGAAATTTGGCACTTGTCTAAGTGGGAATGTAGTAAAAGTGGTCTCGCTATACCAAAATTTATTAGTGCTTTTATATTACCATATAATGAATACAATGAGTTATGTCTTATGTAATATTTCTATAATAGTGTCGATTTTTTGGTTTCCACTATTTAAATAGTAATTTCCATATATTAATTTTCACATCAAAAGGTTATAGTAGTTCACAAACTATAATGAGAGCCTCAAGATAATATGAAATTAATCATAATCGTATGTTTTATGGTCTACATACATTGTAATTATTGGAAACAATTGAAGGTAGACTTTGAGGTGTTGGGAGATCATAAGCATTGGGTCTTCTTGTCATGATGTCTGCACTTGGTGACATCAACTAGATGAGATATTGAGGACATACATGTTAATAGAAACACCACTTTTTCTAGGTTTCATTATTCATTCCTATATATGGACATGTGTATTTATCACCTTACTTGACATAGTTATCATAGTGTATCATTTGATTCCATACATAGATGAAAGGAAAAAACCATGACATTGATGTCATAAGGATGTTACTTGTGTTGGGTGTGACATTTTCGGTATAAAATTGGTTTAATGTTAAAGATTTAATTTTTTTACATTCAATTTTAGGATGTGATACCCTGAGCCTAGTTGATCAGGATGGAATATCTTCCTAAACCTTAAGACAAGGTAGTTTAATGTAAGTTTATCTAGATAGATCAAAAAATAATAAACCAATTATGGATGATAAAACCAAATTTGAATCCTTATTTATGAGGTATCATGAGATATGGAGATTATATTACACAATTCATGTTCGTCTGATGATTGTCATTACTATGACTATACCAAATATCTTTAGGGACCGTAATGAGTTACTATTATCCACTATTGGTCTGTGAATGGTATTCACTACTATCATGATTAGAGCATAGAGGGTCACAGATAATTGTGTATTTAAGATTATGCTATATGCTGGGGAATTTGTGTATATGAAACAGTGGGTCCCACCACATGGTCTGAGAGGTATGCAAGTAATCGATCATTGATGAATAAATTAATTCATTATTAATCAAGTATAAGATAGTTTGGTAGAATTTATTTATTAAAATTATTCATAAGGTATTTTTTGAACTCATGGAAAAATATTATATAAATGAATTTCATTTTAATATTCAATGTTTATTTAATATTATTGAAATTACAATCCATGTTAATGACATGTTTTTATAACACAACATATTTATTATATACTAATATTATGTGATAAAATATAAATGATATTTATGAATTAGTTCGTTTTTCATAATGTGTTATTTATTTTTTATTAAGGGGTGTTGAATATTGTAGGGTCTAGGAACCCTTTCGAGGTATTTGAGCCTCCCACTATATAAGTATAAGAGAGAGAATTTATCCATTATTATTCATTCCAATAGATTAAGAGCCTCTATCACCTCCTACTTCTTAAAGGGATAAATTCACCATCTGAGTGATTGATCTGAGAACACCTTCATCGAACAATGAGACAGGATCGAAGTGATCATCGTAATGTCGAAGGAATCATCGAAGCTCTGTTCTAGCACCCATAATTCAATTATCATCATCATTGAATTTTTTTTATGTTTTTATAGATGATATAGATGCGTTGAAAAATGAATTCATTGAGTAATAGTCAGTGGTGCTGAGATATTTTCAACAGTGATTTGATAAAAATGGGGTAACCATTTGGTTTAAATTTCTATTTTTTTAAATATTAATTTGAGATCCTCATAACTCTATCAAGGATCATATCCTTGAAGATTATGATGTTTCATCACTCTGGTGATGAAAATTTTAAAATCCCTGACCCACCAAATTCTTCTTCATGCCTAGATACTAGTATAAAAGCAATACTAAAATTATCTTCCTTTTCATCCTATCTCTTTAAATTTATAAGAATTTCTTCGATAAATAGTACCACAAACGCATCTAGGTAATCTCTAAAGAGTCTATTTGATAGATACATTAATATAAAAGGAGCATTACTATGTAAAAATGGAATTAATATAAATTCATAATGACCATACCATGTTCAGAAGTCTATATCTAGTATATCATCCTTCTAGATCGTCAATTGATGATATCTATAAAATAGTTCATTGTTTGAAAATTATTGATATTCACATAGTAGACCAAACAAATAAAACCCCATATTTTTAATAAATGTTATTATTTATTACATAAAAATTCACTCAATAAAAAAATATACAATCTTGAGGCCTTTTGTATTTGGGTAATTTGGTATATATCATAAAAATTTGAAAAATAAATAAAATAAAAGTGTTTAAAATCTCTAAAACATTCCACTATATTCCTTATATATTTGAAAACTACATTGGATAACCTAAGTATTTACATAAGAAAGGGTTTTTATATAAATCCATGTAAGGTAATAAACAAATAACAGCATAAAGTAATGTCATACATTTGATTGAGGATCCATTTAAAGTTAACATTAGATGGGGAGATTAATTGTCTTGAACAATGAGGCAATATATAGTACGATAGGATAATGGAAATATATGAATTCCATGACAACATGAAACATGACATCATAACAATAAGTCAAAGATAACCACAAAGACAAAAAAACATATTATGCTTTGTATAACCTACCATGAACCATAAATGGAAGATCACAAGATAAAAACATTAACCAATTCATTATAGGGTTATATAATTCCATGAAAACCAGTCACTTTGATATCATGTACATCCACAAGTGGGACACATAGATCATAGTAAATTTTGATTTATTCCATAAATTTTAACCCCTTTGATAAAGATTTTGGGTTATATACATGTAAATCCCCTATAAATTAAGGTTATGTACAATTATGTGAACATCCTTCAGTCATGATGGAGATGAGTATTCACTACATAAATGTTTGGAATTAAATATCACATGGAATTTTCGGTAGCTTAACGGGTGTACATAAAGGTTTATAGAATGGGTGATGAGTGTAAAAGAGATTTATAGTTACTTGTGAATCCTAAGGATAATTATTGGTATGCGTAAAAATATATCCCAACATGATCAATTGAGAATCAAAATTCATGGAATAAAGAAGGTTCTGGAATAATGAGGAGAAGGAGAGGATCCCTTACCATGGGAGGGATCTTCTAATGTCTTGGGAGGATCTTCTTAAGATATTGGGAGAACCATCCATAGAAAATAAAGAGGGAAGGGTAGATTCAATTTTTACTAAAGCATTTTAGATTGAGGAGGAATGAGATATTGGCGGGGATTATATAGTAAAAGAGAGGAGAATCATTTATTAATTTTCAAACATATTTATTTGAATTTATATGATAAAGTAATTAAAAACAAAAACTATACAATGGTTTTTCCCATAGTGTTTAAAAAATAAAGGATTTATTAATTATTATTATAATTATAATACCATAAATCATTAAATTAATACCATTGGTGATGTGGATGTCATTCATGTTTATAATGTATTGATTTTAAAACTATAAAATATACTATAGATTTTGGAGGATTCATTAAGTATTTATAAAATCAATCAAATAACTAAAAAACAAATTATTATAAAGGTGAAATATATATTTGGTCATGCATAAATTTTATGTCATATATTACACCACTATTGTGTTATTATGATGTCATGATGCATACCATATATTTATACCATATTTAATTTTTACCAAAAAACTTGACTATCTTGGAATATTTGGATAAAATCACCATTGGATAATTCAAACATTTTATTTCAAAAATAATATTTATTTTATCATAATAATTCACTATGTTTGATAATTTAAGCTTTAAAATAAAAAAACTATTCTATTTGGAAACACTAGTTTTGTGACAATAATAGTTTTCTGACCATTATAAAAATTACAATTTACTTCATAAAATTATATTATCATTTATATTCAGTAAATACTATTCAATAATAATATTTTAGTATAAAATAAATTATTTAAAAATTCATGAATTCATTAAATAGGCTGTCTTGATTTAAATTATTTCATCATAAAAATACTATTTCTATTTCATTATATCAAAATCTAATTATTATCAAAGTCATTATTTAAACATTTTAAAAAAATAACATTGAAATTTTATAAATTTAGTCATTGTTTATTCAAACATAAAATATAAGCATTCATACTATTATTTTATAAATAAATATCTATTTATTAAATTAGTTAATACCCTAAGGGTACAATGTGAAATGATGATATTTTCATTAGGTTGTTAGTGAAAATAGTTTGGTCTATGATCTCAATGAGCTTCAACGTATCCATTAACAATAATTATCATGATTTAGTTGTTGAATATAAACATGGGGTTGGTCAAGTGAGAATCCCAGTGACATTATGATCTTTATAATCTTTAATAAATGGGATGTATAGGGTGTGATCCTACTAATCGAGGTCCCCACTCCTTCCTTTTGTAGCAATTATACATTATCATAATTTGTACTATACTAATAAAAATGGTCATTTTACAATGTATATATTATATATGGTTGTATTTATTAATGGTATCTTAAATTTTATAGACCAAATAATTGTCAAAAATAATGAAATTAGTGAATTGTTTTTCTATATCATCATTTCATAATAAAAAATTTATTCATATAAAAACGAATTTCATTAATAAATGTTTGGGACCTTACATTATCCCCCCATAATAAATATATCACTCTCTATCTCTCTCTCTCTCTCTCGATTGAAATTTTTATTCCATACACTAAAAAAGATTAGGGTAATTCTATTTAGTCCCCACATCCAGTTCTCATGTTTCTTCTTCAATCATGTGGTTTTCCACAACACTTTGACCAGATTATTTCCCTTATTCCATAGAACTTTGTCTATAAACACTAATATCTTCACAAAAATCCCTACATAAGAAAGATCTTTCTCCAATGGTACAACAACTAGATTTAATACATGTGAGAGGTTTGGATTATACATCCTTAAAAGGGATACATGGAAGACATAATGTACATGAGATATGTTAGGTGGGAGTTTTAGTAAATAGGCTTTTGGTATGATGTAATCAAAGATATCAATGGGGTCAATGTATCTGGGACTAAATTGTCCCATATTGCCAAAAAAACATGAATTTCATCCACAATGATATATCAAGGATCACTTTATCTAAAACCTCACACTCTAAGTTCTATCCGTGATTTTCTACGTATCTTTTCTATCTAATTTGAGCATATTTAATATGGCATTATATAGTTTCAAGATATTATTTCATTTCCTAGATAGGATATGGTCACATAAGATTCCTCTCTCCAACATCATATTATAGTGTCATGTTATCACACCTATTCCCAAATAGAGGCTTATAAGGTTCCATTATAATGATGAAATGTATGAAAATTATATGATAACTATATTAGTGGAGGGTGTTGGTCTCAAAATCCTTGGAAATTCAATGATATGATATCAGTATATCCTCTATAGTCTAAATGGTATTTCCAGACTAACCATCAATCCTAGGGTGATAAGTAGTGTTAATGCTCAATTCCATATCTGACAGTTGTTATAGACTTCTCTAAAACCTATAGATAAAACTTGTATCTTGATGAGATACAATAGAGAGTGGAACTCCATCTAATATTACCTCTTATATTATATATATATATATATTGTTGATTTGGTCAGTAAAGAAATATCCTTGGATATAAATAAAATTCACTAAATTGGTAAGGTGATCAGGTAACACCTAGAAAGAGTTACTGACTTTAGGTGTCTTGAAGAGACCTATGATGAAACCCATGGTTTGGTTTTCTCATTTCTATACTAGAAAGGGAGATGGTTTCATCATAACCTTATATTTTTTCATTACGAATTGACTTTTTGGCATACTAATCATCATGATACAAACTCCCCAATCTCTCTCTTTATGTTAACCCACCAAATTGTTTTCTTCAAATATCTATACTTCTTTATACATCCTATATTAATATAAATGGATGATATATAAACATAGTCTATAAATTATATATTCAGCATCACATTTGAGGTTGCACATATCCAAGTTCCAAACTTTATAAATATATCTTCAGTAATGTTGAACTCTGTAATATTCTTAAATTTTTATATAGTATCTCATCATATGTCTAGGCTCCCTTGACCTTCTCAAGAATGGATAGATAAGAACTCATTTGTGAGTTGTATGATGAAGATCCTTTTATTATTTACATATCCATTCTTTTAATGCCCACAATGATTGAATTCAATGAAATCCTCAACAAGGATAGAGTTACAAGATCCTTCTACTTAGAGAATATGATTTTTTTGCTTTCCCATTATAGTAATGGATTAATAAATCATATTCATGGATCAGATCTAACCACCGTTGTTGGAAAATATTAATCTAATTTTGTGTGAATATATACTTGAGGCTTTAATAGTCCACCTATTTTTAACACTTCTCTATGTATAGAAAATTTCACCAAATATTCATTGATAAAATTACTACATCCAATTATAGATCATGTGTTGGGTATTTCTACTCATAGAAATTTAATTGGTGAGATGGATAGGCTATCACATTCTCATCTTGAATGAGTAAAAAACATGATCCCTTTTAGGAAGCATCACTATAGATTCCAAATCCCTCCCCACTAGTGGATACTATCTTCACAAGTGTAGTGATTATCCACTTATTCATCTCATTAAGGATTTATTCACATTCATCAATCCATAAAGAATTTAATCCCTTTCATGTAATATTAGTTATCGAGGATGAAAATAATTATAATTTACTCACAAATTGATGATAGAAACTAGTTAATTAATGGAAAATATGGATTTCACTCACATATGTTGGTATGGGTAATCCTTTAATTGCCTCTTTTTCATATTATCTTCTTATATCCCTTAGTTAGTGATAACATTCCCCAACAATGTTAATTCTTCCAAATGAAACCCACATTTTTTTATACATTTCATATAACATAGTTTTCAATGTAGTATTTAAATATCTCCATGTTTTTCCTTTCTTCTAGAGTAGATTATAATATAATTTATAAATACTACCATAATGATTACAAGTTAACCCACAAATACTATATTCACAATGTTTATGATGATTTTGGGAGAATTGGGGAGTGAAAATATCATCATTATGAAGTCATAGTTGTAACACCCCAGGTAAATAAAAATATGAAATTTTTATATTTATCCATATTTGTGAATAAATTATTAATATGACTTCAAAGGGGACGCTATGCTCGATGGCGTACCCAACACGCAACAACGAGTTTCTTGGGAATCTTACGTTGCACTCTAATAATAAAATAATATTATTTTAAATGGTAGTTAACATATAGCCATTGTATTGGCGGGAATGGATAGAAATAACTAAAATATGATTATATATGATTTTAAATGTTTTTACATTTATCTAATAAAAGATAAAGGCATAAAATACGGAAAGAATTCAATTTTAGGCATATATGCCGTAGTTTTCACTAAAGGTTCACTTATCACCTTTTGATGTAGAACCATCATTAAATATAGTTTTTTTCACTCTTATACATCCTTTTGGACCAAATAAAACTCTTCTTAAGAATTGGGACATCAAAATTTACTTTGTGTAAATTTTCGGTATCATTCTGATAAAGTTCAATTTTTAATGAATAGTGTAAAATGTTGTATTTAAATTCAAAACCACTTTATAATCTAATTTATTTATATGAATAGATTATCTTTTGATTTGGTTTTAAAGTGAAATTAGAATATATTTTTAACATTAAATCCAATAGTGGTCTTTGAAATTAATTTCACTTTGAAATCAGACTTAAACTAGTGTCAATCTTTTAATACTTATTGTTTCATAAAAACACGCGATTTACTCTGACAGCGGGAATTAATTATTAAATTAATTAATGTGACTTATATTTTTCTAATTTTGTAAAATAGACTTCATTTTTGAATTTGTAATACAAATATAGCTTAGGGTGAATTTTTGGGATTTTTCTGAAAAACTTCAATTTTTGATGAATAGTGAAACCACTAAGTGGTACTTATAAAAACTGATTTTTCCGTTTAAATGAAATTTTTCCATATTTGTGTGTTGAATTTCAAAAATCTGAAATACATGGTTGTCATTAAGAAATAAAATGTGGTTCAATGGGATAAAAATAATTTTTTTGGTGAATAGTAACTTATTAAGTTTTTAATCGCGATTAGAGGTAATTAGTGTAGTTTAAGGTAAAAATAATGTTTTCATAATATTAAATGAACTTGAAACATGTCCTAACATCATTGGATGTGTCATGGACGACCAAGAAAACCCATGGGGAAACTTGGGGACCCCATGAAGCCACTTTGGTTGGAAAATGACATTAATATCTTTTTATTTAAAGTTAAAGTAAAAATGAGACAAACATGAAATGTTTTACTAAAACAATTTTTACATGGGGTTATACAAATAATATTTTTGACTATAATTATTCATTGGAAATCTAAAAACGATTTCCTACATCATAGTATTTGTTTTATAATTTTTAGACATTAAATAAATTAAATTATTTATGACATCATGATGATGCAGTGATGACCTCATTATTTAACGATTTAAATAAAATGGAAAGATAATTTAATATCTAAGACCTAAACATGTCCAAAACCAATTGGATGAGTGGATTTAGAACCCTTATCACCTTTTCCTATAAAAAAATCAATGTGGAACCTCTTAAATCCGAATACCATTTTAAAATAAAGTGACTTTTCTTTACCTTCCAAGAGTTCCCATCCTCTCCTCTTATAAAAGGCCCCCACCTCTACCTCCATACCCACACTCCCAAAGCCATTGGCTCGGCCATCCTCTACCCATATTGTCTATCCACATATCTCTCTTACTCCGTGAAGCCTCAATTTGGGCAGAAGTCTTTCAAAGTAAGCCTTTGAGCTCAAACCAAAGGGAGTTACCCGATTTTAAGGTAATGTCTTCACTTGAGCCCTTTTGTTTTATTTTGCTTCTCCAACCCCCTAAAATATTTTTATTCATTTATTTTGTAACAAATCTAGTATCATCAGTATACTAGTATGTTTTTATAAGAAGGATTTGAGGTACAATTTCACACACCTACATCTAATGGTTAAAGAACATACTGTTTCCGTGGATGGAGAATTTCGGCCTCCCGAAACGATGATTGTTCAACATTCATTTAACACCTTCAAAGGTGTCCATTAAGATGATACTATATTTAATATGATATATAATATTTTTATGTTTTCCTTAGGCTTCTGTATTTTTCATTTTGGGCATACCTTTATGTTTTCCATTATGGGTAAACGCGATATCTTCATTTAAGGAAGTGCGGACTACCGCCCCCTCAAAGTGATGTGATTCGTTAATGCCATATGTGGGATGTATAAAGGATGGATTTAAAGTTATTATATATAATTTTTTACTGGAATTATAATATACATCTATATCATTATTATTCCATTCCATAAAAATATGAAATAGAAATGAAAGTAGCGTTCATGCGTACGTACGACTTACCGTCTCCATGAACGGTGCATTTCATTTCTTATCCCCAAATGTAATGTACTATTATAAGTACATGTATATAATGGATATATATGATGAATGATACATCTAAATGATGAATATAATTCTGGAATTAAAATATACATACCTCACATTTAGTTTTAGTTCCATTAATATGACATAGAAATGAAAGTAGCGTTCATGCATACGTACGGCTTACCGTCTCCATGAACGGTGCATTTAATTTCTTACCTATAAATAATTATCTAATATTATAAATACATGTATATTCTAGATATATATGATATATATTATATCTAAATAATAAATATAATTCTGGATATAATGAATATTTTACCACACGAACAACATGTAATTGTAAGAAGTCCACTTTCGACTTAAGAACCAAATATCGACAAAACAAAAATTATTAACTTAAATGATTACATAATGTTTATAACATGAAAATAAGTGATATAAAAGGAATAATGAACTAGAAAAATGTTCTTAATAAAGTGGAAATAAAGTCAAGTTTATTATTCAGGATATTAAAGAACGATCGAGTCAAGTCCGACCCGAGGTAAGGGATCCTACTCCTCTCTTTCTTTTTAATTACACTCTTTTATGTCATTCCTTATAAGCTCATATTTCTTGTTATTGGGATTTTATTTTATATTACTCTTACTTTAATTTTTATGTTCATATGATGAGAGACCCTATTCTCTCTCATCAATCCATTTTGGATGTTTTGAGTGGTGTCGTTAGGCTGTCGAATTTTCGTAAGAGATATAACCCATCTCTTTCTTTTTAAGTAATCTCCTTTATGTCACTTATTTTAAGCTACAATTTGTTATTTTGGGGGGTGTTCTTTTATATTCCTCTTTTTTTAAACTTTATGTTAATATGATGAGATACCCTATTTGATCTCATCAATCCATTTTTGTAAGTTTTATGTGGCGCCATTAGGCTGCCGAGTTTTCGTAAGGTATTTTTCATCTCACTTTTATTCCTGTGAGATTTATGCTAAATTTGCCACAATTTCCTTTGAGTGGTGTATGTACTACCAATTATTATACTCCTTTTTTAATATACTTACGTTTTATGAGTATTTACATCAATGATGTATTGTCCTTCTTTCATGGGGTGTATGTTTTGAAAGATACCCAAGTCGGTAAGGGAACCTTTCACCCTCCTGTTTTTAAAAGACTTCTTTTGTTGGGTCTTTTAATTTACATATTGTTATGTTGGGATATGTTTTCATATATCCTTATTGATGTAACTTTTATGTCCAATTGATTAGATACACTTTCTATCTCTTATCAACTCATTTTGATGTGACGCCATTAGGTTGTCAATGGAACTTCTTAACCCAATTTCGATTTCTTTGGGTTTAACATGTAGTTATTGAATATGTCATCCTTTGAATATGTGTGAATGACCTTTGATTATTTTACACTTAATATCCACTTATATTTTGTGTATTCGTTTGTCACACATAATTATGTCATTGATTTATCCTTAAACCATGGATATCGTCTTTGTATGGGACTTCGTCTCAATCTCCTTTCATTACGGAATATTTTGTTTTATACACAACCTTATTTTATATGGTGTATAAACCCCTTTGACTTTTACGTTTATTCAAAAAGGAATCTTTTTTATACGAAGCGTTTACTAAACGAAAAAATGGAATGTTTTTGTCGTACGTATGCGGCGACAATGACTTCTCCGCCGACGTGACCATTATTTGAGTTTCGGCTTCCTCTACAAGACATACCTTCTTTTTAAAAGAAAAATAAATACCATGTTTTACTTTTCTTTTATTTTGGTATTGAAAATGGTTTTCATAATGTTTTTATATAAATGTGTTGTATTGATATCTTGTGATTGAAAGGTGGGAATGTTATGTTTCCTTTATGCACATTTTATGTGATACGATTATGTTGAGGTTCTCGGGCATTATTATAAAGACGGGTGGTTCCGTGATAAACTAAGGGCGAGTGAGCCCGATATAGCTCTCCAATGCATTGGGTAACGTGAAGGAGTGAAACGGTAAGGTTTCTCCGAAGTGATATAGGGAATATACTGTGATGGGTATTCAAAACGTAACCAAGAGGGTTACTCCCTATGTAAGAATGTTATGAATGCCTCAAGTTACCTTTATGTCTTATGATTTCTATGATTTATTCATGGTTTGATGGGGTATGTTAAAGTGCCTATGTTTTATGGGTAACATATGATTTAATTCTTATGTATATATGAAATCATGTTTCCTTTCCATATTTTTATAACCCTTATTAAGCTTTTTATGCTCATCCTATGTTTTTGGAATGTTTTTCACAGGTCAAGGGAAAGGTACATGATGTGATGATAGTGTCAAGGTGGTGTCATGAAAGAATCCGTGTTTTATTTTAAATATGTTTCCATTGATGGGAAGAATGAATATTGTCTTTTATGTAACCACTTTGTTTAAATGTGGAATGTAGTGCAAGTTTCATGATCTAATTCTCTAAAACTCTAAACCTAAAAAGATCCTCAATGTGTAATCTTGTAATAACTCAATATTAAGTAAGGTTTATGGTTTGGGCCTTATAGATGGTATCAAAGGTCGGTTTAGATAACTTTAGAGGTTAGGGTATTCTATAAGCATAAGTGACATTACCATAATGGTTAGGATTTCAGAAAGAGTCCTAGTTTTAGATAAAGTGAATGAGTAAGTATATCTTAGTGTTTACCTTCCTCGTTAGTACATGATGGTTTTGTTGATATACTCACACTGACATTTCTTTTTTTAGTGAATGGATGGATCTAGCAGGCACCAAAGAGACAACATGTTTGAAGGAAACTGTGGTGGTTCTCTGATTAAGATACTAGATAAAATGGAGGATACAATGAGGAAACTCATGGTTGTTCTAAACCAAATATCAAGGAGTCATGATCAACTAATTGAACCTTGGTATGTTCTGTAATGAATAATGTACGAGATGACCAATCGATGTGGAAGTTCAAGTAATAATTATAAAGGTAACCATTAGAGTTTATATGATCCTTACTTTTGAGGTAATTATGGGTTATTATTTGATATGCTGGAAAATGAAAGCCATGAGAGAAACATGAGGTTAAAATATGTTATGATCATTTTTGATGATTTTATCTCTTGTTGGGGAATTATTTAAGAATTATATAGTTTTGGAAAAAGGACAACACGCAGACCGTGTGACAACCCGTCACATCGGACAAAGTTGCGGGAATCGAAACCACAACCAAAGTGCGACTGGTATTTATCACCTACCATTGGACTACGTGAAGTCCCTGGTTAGTTTGACTAATTCTTTTTAGTTATATGATTTTATGAATTAAGAGTAAGTTGATTTTGGGTTATTTATGAAAATTATTAACCTATCATGGAGGATATGTGATTAGGTTAATTACTTTTCAATACGATACTTTAGGAGCAACTGATGTTTTTTGGAGATAAATGTTACGATTTAACTTGGAAGACTATGTGACTAAATCCTTCAAATATTTGGGTTTAAATCTTAGATTGGTTTACATTGAATAATTTTATGGACAAATTGTTTATCGGATGGTCCTCGTTGAACTTTGGGTTTTGTTGGACAAATTTTGGAGATTAAGCAGAGATTTTCTTTTTAATGGGTTATCCTTTTCTGGATTATTTGACCTTGTACTAACCTTTTTGGTTTTGGTTTTGGTTAAATCCTAAAGACATGGGATGTATATAGTTCACTTTGGTGGATTAGGTGATTCTCTAGAAGTTGATTATAGTACTATTAATGTGAACAAGTCTCCCTAAATACTCGTCTTTTGGAAAAAAAATATGAGTTTGATTAAGGAATATAGTAAAAGTTGAAAGTCGACATGATAAGTGAATATGTTTCCTTATGAATAAATTCCTCAATAAAAAGTAACTTAAAACAAAAATTTTGTCTATTAACTTTTCCTACTGGGGAATCGAATACCGTTTAACCCATCAAAAGTTTGTGATTTTTTATGGTTAACATTCTCCTAGACATGTTTACTATCACTCTCCCTCAAGAACATGACCCTTTGCTTTTTCTCCCATGTCCATGTTTTTCTACATATGGGTTAACTCGGGTGACCTCTGTACTTATCTTCCTTTATTTTAAAGTGATTGTTTTACTGACTCTTGTTCTGATGTGGGACTTTCAAGGATGTTTCCAAGCTCAATTTTAAAAATTGCGAGGATGCAATTCCCAAAAGGGGGGAAGGATGTAACACCCCAGGTAAATAAAGAATATGAAATTTTCATATTTATCCATATTTGTGAATAAATTATTAAAATTACTTTAAAGGGGACGCTATGCTCGATGGCGTACCCAACACGCAACAACGAGTTTCTTGGGAATCTTACGTTGCACTCTAATAATAAAATAATATTATTTTAAATGGTAGTTAACATGTAGCCATTGTATTGGCGGGAATGGATATAAATAACTACAATATGATTATATATGATTTTAAATGTTTTTACATTTATCCAATAAAAGATAAAGGCATAAAATACGGAAAGAATTCAATTTTAGGCGTATATGCCCTAGTTTTCACTAAAGGTTCACTTATCACATTTTTATGTAGAACAGTCATTAAATATAGTTTTGTTCACTCTTATACATCCTTTTGGATCAAATAAAACTCTTCTTAAGAATTGGGACATCAAAATTTACTTTGTTTAAATTTTTGGTATCTTTTTGATAAAGTCCATTTTTTAATGAATAGTGTAAAATGTTGTATTCAAATTCAAAACCTCTTTTTAATATAATTTATTTATATGATTATATTATCTTTTGATTTGGTTTTAAAGTGAAATTAGAATATATTTTTACCATTAAATCCAATAGTGGTCGTTGGAATTAATTTCACTTTGAAATCAGACTTAAACTAGTGCCAATCTTTTAATACTTAATGTTTCATAAAAACATGCTATTTGCTCTGACAGCGGGAATTAATTATTAAATTAATTAATGTGACTTATATGTATCTAATTTTGTAAAATGGACTTCATTTTTTAATTCGGAATTTCAAATATAGCTTAGGGTGAATTTTTGGGATTTTTCTGAAAAACTTCAATTTTTGATTAATAGTAAAACCACTAAGTGGTACTTATAAAAACTGATTTTTCCGTTTAAATGAAATTTTTCAATCTTTGTGTTTTGAATTTCAAAAATATGACATACATGGTTGTCATTAGGAAGTAAAATGTGGTTCAATGGGATAAAAATATTTTTTTGGTGAATAGTAACTTATGAAGTTTTTAATCGCGATTAGAGGTAATTAGTGTAGTTTAAGGCAAAAATAATGTTTTGATAATTTTAAATGAACTTGAAACATGTCCTAACATCATTGGATGTGTAATGGCCAACCAAGAAAACCCATGGGGCAACTTTGGGACCCCATGAAGCCACTTTGGTTGGAAAATGACATTAATATCTTTTTATTTAAAGTTAAAGTAAAAATGAGTCAAACATGAAATGTTTTACCAAAAAAATTTTCACATGGGGTTATACAAATCATATTTTTGACTATAAATATTCATTGTAAATATAAAAACGATTTCCTAAATCATAGTATTTGTTTTATAATTTTTAGACATTAAATAAATTAAATTATTTATGACATCATGATGATGTAGTGAAGACATCATTATTTAACAATTTAAATAAAATGGAAAGATAATGTAATATCTAAGACCTACACATGTCCAAAACCTATTGGATGAGTGGATTTAGAACCCTTATCACCTTTTCCTAGAAACACATCAATGTGGTACCTCTTAAATTCGAATACCATTTTAAAATAAAGTGACTTTTCTTTACCTTCCAAGAGTGCCCCTCCTCTCCTCTTATAAAAGCCCCCCACCTCTACCTCCTTACCCACACTCCCAAAGCCTTTGGCTCGGCCAACCTCGGCCCATTTTGTCTCTCCACTTCCCTCTATTACTCCTTGAATCCTCACTTTGGGCAGAAGTCTTTCCAAGGAAGCCTTTGAGCTCAAACCAAAGGGAGTTACCCGATTTTAAGGTAATGTCTTCACTTGAGTCCTTTTGTTTTATTTTTCTTCTCCAACCCCCTAAACTATTTTTATTCATTTATTTTGTAACAACTCCAGTATAATAAATATACTAGGATGTTGTTATAAGAAGGATTCGAGCTACAATTTTACACACCTACATATAATGGTTAAAGAACATACTGTTTCCGTGGATGGCGAATTTCGGCCTCCCAAAACGATGACTGTTCAACATTATTTTAACACCTTCAAAGGTGGCCATTAAGATGACACTATATTTATATATGATATATAATATTTTTATGTTTTCCTTAAGCTTCTGTATTTTTCATTTTGGGTATACCTTTATGGTTTCCATTATGGGTAAACGCGATATCTTCATTTAAGGAAGTGCGGACTACCGCCCCCTCAAAGTGATGTGATTCGTTAATGTCATATGTGGGACGTATAAAGGATGAATTTAAAGTTATTATATATTATTTTATACTGTAATTATAATATACCTCTATATAATTATTATTCCATTCCATAAAAATATGAAATAGAAATGAAAGTAGCATTCATGCGTACGTACGGCTTACCATCTCCATGAACGGTGCATTTCATTTCTTATCCCCAAATGTAATGTACTATTATAAGTACATGTATATAATGGATATATATGATTAATGATACATCTAAATTATGAATATAATTCTGGAATTAAAATATACATACCTCACATTTAGTTTTAATTCCATTAATATGACATAGAAATGAAAGTAGCGTTCATGCGTACATACGGCTTACCGTCTCCATGAACGGTACATTTCGTTTCTTACCTATAAATGATTATGTAATATTATAAATACAAGTATATTCTAAATATATATGATATATATGATGTCCAAATAGTAAATATAATTCTGGATATAATGAACATTTGACCACATGAACAACATGTAATTGTAAGAAGTCCACTTTCAACTTAAAAACCAAATATCGACAAAACAAACATTATTATCTTAAATTATTACATAATGTTTATAACATGGAAATAAGTGATCTAAAAGGAATAATGAACTAGAAAAATGTTCTTAATAAAGTGGAAATTAACTCAAGTTTATTATTCCGGATGTTAAAGAACGATCGAGTCAAGTCGGACCTGAGGTAAGGGATCCTACTCCTCTCTTTCTTTATAAGTACACTCTTTTATGTCATTCCTTCTAAGCTCATATTTCTTGTTATTGGGATGTTATTTTATATTAATCTTACTGTAATTTTTAATTTCATATGATGAGAGACCCTATTCTCTCTCATCAATCCATTTTGGAAGTTTTGAGTGACGTCGTTAGGCTGCCGAATTTTCGTAAGAGATCTAACCCCTCTCTTTCTTTTTAAGTACTCTCCTTTATGTAAGTTCTTTTAAGATCCACTTTGTTATGTTGGGGGATTTTCTTTTATATTCCCCTTTCTATAAACTTTATGTTAATATGATGAGATACCCTATTTGATATCATCAATCCATTTTTGTAAGTTTTATGTGGCACCGTTAGGCTGCCGAGTTTTCGTAAGGGATTTTATATCTCACTTTTATTACCGTGAGATTTATGATAAATTTGCCACAATTTCTTTGAGTGGTGTATGTACTTCCGATTATTCTACTATTTTTTTAATATACTTTCTTTTTATGAGTATTTACATCAATGATGTATTGTCCTTCTTTCATGGGGTGTATGTTTTGAAAGATACCCAAGTCGATAAGGGAACCTTTCACCCTCCTCTTTTTAAAAGACTTCTTTTGTTGGGTCTTTTAATTTACATGTTGTTATGTTGGGATATGTTCTCATATATCCTTATTGATGTAACTTTTATGTCCAAGTGATGATATACACTTTTTATCTCTTATCAACTCATTTTGATGTGACGTCGTTAGGCTGTCAAGGGAACTTCTTAACCCAATTTCGATTTCTTTGGGTTCAACATGTAGTTATTGAAAATGTCATCCTTTGAATATGTGTGAATGAACTTTTATTATTTTACACTTAATATCCACTTATATTTGGTGTATTCTTTTGTCACACATAATTATGTAATTGATTTATCCTTAAACCAAGGATATCGTCTTTGTATGGGACTTCGTCTCAATCTCCTTTCATTGAGGCATATTTTGTTTTATACACAACCTTCTTTTATATTGTGTATAAACCCCTTTGACTTTTATTTTTATTCAAAAAGGAATCTTTTTTATACGAAGCATTTACTAAATGACAAAATCGAATGTTTTTGTCATACATATGTGGTGACAACGACTTCTCCGCCGCCGTGACCATTATTTGAGTTTTGGCTTCCTCTACAAGCCATACCTTCTTTTTAAAAGAAAAATAAATACCATGTTTTACTTTTCTTTCATTTTGGTATTGAAAATGGTTTTCATAAATTTTTTATATAAATTTGTTGTATTGATATCTTGTGATTGAAAGGTAGGAATGTTATGTTTCCTTTATGCACATTTTATGTGATACGATTATGTTGAGGTTCTCGGGCATTATTATGAAGACGGGTGGTTCCGTGATAAACTAAGGGTGGGTGAGCCCGATATAGCTCTCCAATGCATTGGGTAATGCAAAGGAGTGAAACTTTAAGGTTTCTCCAAAGTGATTTAGGGAATATACTTTGATGGGTATTCCTAACGTAACCAAGAGGGCTACTCCCTATGTAAGAATGTTATGAATTCCTCAAGTTACCTTTATGTCTTATGATTTCTATGATTTATTCATGATTTGATGAGGTATGTTAAAGTGTCTATGTTTTATGGGTAATGTATGATTTCATTCTTATGTATATACGAACTCATGTTTCCTTTCCATATTTTTATAACCCTTACTGAGATTTTTATGATCATCACATGTTTTTGAAATGTTTTTCACAGGTCAAGGGAAAGGTACATGATGTGATGATAGTGTCAAGGAGGTGTCAAGAATGAATATGTGTTTTATTTTAAATATGTTTCCGTTGATGGGAAGAATGAATATTGTCTTTTATTTAACCACTTTGTTTAAATGCGGAATGTAATGCAAGTTTCAAGATCTAATTCTCTAAAAATCTAAACCTAAAAAGATCCTCAATGTGTAATCTTGTAATAACTCAAGATTAAGTAAGGATTAAGGTTGGGGCCTTATAATACTACCAATACCTTGTATGAAAAGCAGTCTTGGGTATATCCTTTATATTTAACATTAATTTTTAATATATTGACTAGAGATCCACCTTAGAGAAGTATTTTTCTCCATATAGTTGATCGAAATATTAAAAAATCCATTGAATATCATATATTTTTTTATCATATTCTTTTTGAGCTCACGATAATCAATCCAGTAGCACAGTGACCCATCCTTCGTCTTGATGAATAGGATCGATGCAAACTATGATAAAGAACTTCAGAATATAAACGATTTATCTATATTATCCTATAATTGTTTCTCCATCTCCTAAAGTTCAACAATGTACATTCTATATGTATTCTTGGATATTTTAAAATAATTGGGTATGATATTTATTGAGAACTCAACCTCACAACTCGGAGGAATACCATGAAAATCATCGTGAAACACATTATTGAATTCCCTTTATATGGGTATGTCATTAAGGATGATATTTTCCTTAGAATAAATCATTTGAGAAAGATATGATTTCATATAAATAAATAATATCAATTCTTGATATGTTGGTATCAAAAAAGATTTATCATCCTCATTCCACTTATATAGAATCAGAGGGTGATTTTCTATATGGAGGTTGCTTTCCTTCTCTTGTAAATTTATGTTGGATATATACAAGGAAATATAGTATGTGCCTAGAATATAATCCAAAAATGATAAGTATAGTATCTCAAGGTTTTGTAGGAAATTCATCCCACAAATTTGGATAGGGTTGAGTTATATAATTATGTTGCAATAATTGATCCATTTTGTATCTTCTCCAATAACTCAAATGTCATGTTTTGAGTTGGTGTTTTGATAGTTTTACTAAAATGGTGTAATACAAAATAATTATAATAACTATAATCAAAAAGTATTTTATCTATCCTTGAATGAATAACTAACATACCTATTACCACTTAATTTTTTGTGATCCACCTTTGAAGTTGCGATGGAATATTCTCACCTTTTATCTTTAGGCCGTATAGATTGTTATCATTTGATTTTATCGATAACACCTAGCATAGGGAATTAATACACATAATTAATTTATTTCTTATACTCAAAACACTGGATGATAGGCTAAGGGTTGACTAGAGAAATACTTTCTTCCATCACATTAGGGGGTTTATCCCATTATTAGTCACTAGATATGTTCCCTTTCTTCCCACACAAAAATAATTTCATTTTCCCATTCAAGAAATTTATAGGATTCTTGTTGTCATTCTTTTGAAAAGATGGTTGATGGAATTTCATACCCCCAAGATATTGTTCTCTCACGAAACCAAAATTAAAATCCATTCACTGCATCTTTTCATTAGTCCCACGATACACTTAAGATTCACCAATATTCATTTAGACATTGAGGAAACATCTAATAATTTCCTCATAGATTTAAAATTATAAAATGACCAATGTTTTTCATTGATTCATATTTATCCTACCAAAGAATTGGTCAAGCTTACATTCATGGGTAATGATAAAGATTGATGTGTATTGTAAAATTCATGTGTTGTTTTCCTAATACAAACTAATGGGTCCATCACCCTTTTTATTGATGACAAGGAACTCCCTCTCCATTTTCAGTTGGATAGTGGAAGGAAGATATTTATTGAGAAACATTTTCTATAATTCCTTGTACTCTATCATTTTAATAACCACTTCAAGCATCACAATTTTTAAAAATGTTCACCATTGATCACCTTATCCCCCCATATAATAAATAGAAACAAATACCTTCTCATGATCCAAGAATTGAAGTATTGATAAGGCCTTTTCAATGAATTTTACCCATTGATACCTGATTGAGGGATCATAAGATCCACTCAATGTCATAGGCCTTTATCATGTAAAGGTCTCAATTAACACATTCTATTTCTTAATTGGTTTTTGGAATTACTCTTAATTCATTTTTTGTTCCAAAACTAATGTCAACTAAGAAATTATTGTCACATGTTTTTTTATTCCATCTCTCATCGGTTTGGGTATCTCATTTGAGAAGTCATCACATTTCCCCTCACATTCGTTACTAGCTCATTTTCTCCTATTTCTATCCATTGACATAAAATAAAGGGAAAATGTGGGATAAGTATTTATAAAATATTAAAAAAATGGTATACCATTACCATTAAATAGACAACTCATAAGTGGCATGTATTCTAAAACATATGAATTTCTTGGTTTAAAATCTATATTATCTGTCATCTATTTCCTAACATAAAATCTAATGGGAATTTATGTAACCTTAATAATAGTTTATATGGATCTTGGGAATTTTACAAATCACATCCATTAGTAGTTCTATAATAGGTGTTTATCAGGGCTCGTTTTCATGTTCTAGGTGACTATCATATCCAACTCAATGCGCCCTTTTTAGGGTTATTACCCCTAAGAATGGCTATGGCACTTCCACATTAACTTTTATTATCTATATAGAGATGTATTTTCATAGAAATAATTTTATCAACACTTTAAAAAAATTATGGATTTTTTTCCTATGTTTGGTATTATTCCAAAGGCTTTTACTATACTATTCTAATCATAATCTGAAAAATAACTAGAGTTTCCTCAAATAACAACTGTGATAAGTCAACTATTTAATACACTTTATTTAATGATTTATTAAAAAAAGATACAATCAATAAAATCCCATAAGATTGTAAGGCCTAGTTAATTTATGTAATTAGGTACATATCATATCAAATTTAAAAATAAATTCTACAATGATATTTAAATGCTCCAAAAAATCCCATATATTCTTTAGATCTTATAAAACTATATAGGATCACATAGGGAGTACATAAGTAAGGGGTGAGATATAAATCCTAGTAAGTAAATAAAAAATCACATAATAAGGTAAAGTAGCAATTTTTTGTCAAGTTCCATGTTAAATTAACATAAGATAAGTGAGGGTCATAATATTGAAGAATGAGGCATGATATATCTCGATAGCATAAGGAAACATAGGAATGTGGGAACAACATAAAACATGAAATATTAATCATACGTAAATGATTACAATAAATAAAACATAACATGGTGTTATTAGGATAATATTTCATGCATTATACATATAACCTCCGGATATAAAAACATTACCCAATGCAATGGAGGGATATATAATTTTAGGATCACCAATCAGTTTCATATCTTGTACATGCATAAGTGTCCCACATAGATTATAAAACATAAGGATGTATTAAATAAATTTTAACCCCATGATTAATATAAATCTCTAATAAATTAATTTTTGGTATATGTATTTGAATACCATTTAGTTGATATATATATATATATATATGTATTCATTAGACAAAAGTTTGGCATTGAAAATCACAGGATATTTTTAGAAGTATAGTGGGTGTACATAATGGTTTATAGAAGGGTTTAATATGTTTTAAATAGGCGTATATATACTTTCAAAAAAAATAATTGAAAAAGGGGGGCATAAAAACATGTCCCAACTGAAAAATAAAAAAAATGGCATTTCATGAAGATGGTGCTTGAATAATGAGAAGAATGAGATCATCACATACCTTGAGAGGACAGTTCTAAGAGCATTAGAGGACCTTATAAAGAGAATGGGGTAACCATGGTATGGATATATAGTGTGATATTACGAGTAACATAATGATATAATAATTTTTAGTGAATTGGAATGGGAGGTTTTCTTGTTTTATATAGGAAATGAGAGGAGAATTCTATATTAATTTCCAAACATTGTTTTTGGATTCTTTATGAAAATGTAATCAAAACAACATACCTTCCCATAGTTTTTACCATGTTTTATTCCAAATATAATTGGTTTTAATTATATTTATAATTATAATTAGAAAAATAATTAAATTATCAACTTTGGTGATGTGAAAGTGATTCATGTTCATATAGAATTTGTTTGAAAATCTAAAAATATAATATATATTTTGGATGATTAAATATGGATTTATAAATAAAATAAAATAACTGAAAAAAAATTATTTCAAATGGTAAATTTATATTTAGTCATTTATAATTTTTATGGAATAAATTACATCAATTCTGGGTCATTATGATGTTATAATACATACCTTATATTTATATGATATTAAATGTTTAACCAAAAATTCAACGGTCTGGGAAATTTATGAAAACCCAGCATTGGATATTTTTTATGTTATAATTTAAAAACATTACATTTTTGTCAAAATAATTCTATAAATTTGAGAATTTATACTGTTAAAACAAAATACCCATTAAATGAAAAATAATGTGTCTTTAACAATAATTGTTTTTATAACCTTTATAAAAATTACATTTGACATAAAGAATTATTTTATCATTTATGTTTACTAAGTATTATTTAACAATTATATTTTATTAAAATATCATTTATTTAATAAAATAAAGAAATTAGTCATTACTGTGTCTTGATTAAAATGATATATTTCCCAAAAATAAAATCTGTGTTTTGTAATATCAAAATCTTGTTTTTCAAAAACATTATGCAATCATTTTATAAAGTTACAATTAAAATAGATGAATATAATAGTTTTTTTATTTAAAATAAAATATTAAAATTCATACTATTAGGGTCTATATACATATCCATTTATTGTGTTAGTGAATGTTTTAATGGTTGGGTGTGCAATTGTGAGATTTTCATGGGGTGGTTCAGAAAACATGGTTTGGGATATGATCTCAATGATCATGAACTTCTCCTATAAATTAGTTTTATCATGCTTTAGTCATTAAATCTTGGCTTGGTATTGTTCAAGGGTGAATCCTAGTGATGTTATCTCCCTTGTAAAATCCTATAAATGGGTTTTATATGGTATAATCCTACTAGTCGAGATCATTACTTATTCATTCTATGTCAATATGAATTTATCATAACCCTTAATATACTAATCTTAATGGTCACTAGATAATAGCTATATTATTAATGGTTATAATTAAGAATGGGTTTTGAAATTTTTATAGACCATATAATGGTCCAAAATAACTAAATTAGTGCATGTTTTTTCTATAACATCACTTCTTAAAAGGCCTTTATTCATTTAAAAAAAAGATTCTAATTTATAAATGTTTGTGTAGAGACCCTTAAATTACAAGGAATTTTTTTTCATAAATACTTAGGAATTTTGAGAGTCTGTGGCTTCTGACGGAACTTGATTCTGAGGCCCAGTGTGCACGGAATCAATTTCCGAAGTTTATCTCGAGTACCTTCAGTGAACGAACGAGCCGGTTTTTCTATATTTTGAACTGGTGCTCGGAATTGAAATCTAAGGGCACCGATTAACTCACAGTGCTGGTAATTGATTAAGAGAACTCTTATCGTAGATGCGTTGGCTCGGGAGGTGAAGTTAAAATTTGTGGATTAAGTGAAAAGTGAATTAAATTATGGGACAATTTTATTTTAATATCTTAAGTGGTTATATGCTACATGGGGGAGTTGGGATGGGACCCACAAGCTTCTAACTACCCATGTATTGATATTTGTGAGGTGGGGCCCACACGAGCCCCAACTTTTCATATTCCCATAACTCTCTCATAACTCTCATAAAACCTCCCCATTAAACTTGAAAACTTCTATAATTTAATGTGGACCATTCCTCTCTCCCTCTCACTTCATTAAAACTTACCAACCCGCACACCTTAATTAATTAATTGAAACTCCCCCATTAATTAATTAAGTGATTGAATTTGTATTTTGAAATGCTTGGATTGTTTAATTAAAATAAGGGGTGACCTTATTTAATTTTTGGGGTTCACTTGTTGTGTTGATATTTTTGGGAGAGAGCTCTTGGGTTTCGAAGAACGGTTCATCTTCTTTGTTGAAGAACACCATATCTTCGACGAAGAACACCGACTCGGCGACCCCAGATTCTCCAACCCCTTCTTCCTCCATGACATGGGAGGAGACATCGACGTAGGATCTCGCCAACGACGTCTTGCCTTATAACCTTCTCTTCGTGACAAAAGGTGAGACGCTGCTTCCGCCTCGGGTGCACCCTATCGTCGCTTATGGAACGTCACCCCATGACGTCGTCTTCCGCGACGCCCGACATTCGATATCTTTTGTTGAGGTAGGGGTTTATTCTTGAATTTGGATGTTTATGTACGTCATTATCTTTGTAAATCGTTGTTAAATATGGCCGGTTTCTATCGTTTTACACAGAGGGTGCATGCCGAATGAACATGGCCCGAAAACCCTCAGTTGTTCTCATTTATTAATTTAGAATTTGCAATTGATGGAGGAGGAAGCTCGACGTCATCATGCCATATCGGGAACGTGGTGAAGGGAACCGGCGCCGTCACGTAGGTTGTGCGGGAAGAACCGCGGCCCGCTACACGGGTCGAGCCGGGCAGCACCCCTTCGGGATGAGTTTTGTATTTCTTCGGACCGGTCTGACACCCCTGCTAGGTCAGACCCGTCAAACTGGGTCAACCAGACCCGTCGGCCAACGGTCCTAAACGGGTCGGGCCTGTTATTCACTTAAACGTGAATAACTTAAGGACCACATGTCTGATCGACGCGCTGTCTGCAGCACTGGGACTCTTTCGATGAGGCAGTCATTTTGCAATACTCCAAGTGAGTTTAAAATGAATTTGGATATCAACCGAGTTAGAAACGAGTGTATTTCTAACCGGGCCCCTGGGACGGAAAATCATTTAACTCTCAGACCGGGCGTCCGATTAACGCGCGGTCTGTTGCCTTGAGTTCCTTTTGACGAGACCGAACATCCATATACATCAAATCTGTACTTCATGATAGTTGATGTATCGACCCCCTAGCTTGAGGAGTGAACCCTCCCGGAATCGAGCGTGTTGTATACGGGAAACCTAGAGCTGGCTGCGACTCCGATGATGATGACGACTGTACATGGATCCTACGTGGGTTCGAAAGCGAGGACGACTGTACTTGGAACCTCCATGGGTTTGGCAGTGATGATGACTGTACTTGGATCCTATGTGGGTTTGGCCACGATGGTTACTGTACTTGGATCCTACGTGGGTTTGGCAACGATGAATTTTGTACCTAGATCGTACGTGTTTTCGGAAGGGAATATGATTCAGAGGTTACATCTATCATCTCCACCCATCTTCATAAGCAGTATACCTGTGTGAGATGATTCTTGACTTTCAATCATTATCATCGATGTGATTGACTTACATTCCTGTGTGGACTGGGTTGTGATTTACTATGTGGTGTGGGTTGTACTTGGGCTCATGAGTTGGAGCCGAACATGAATTGAAGACTTAGGTATATGTGTGGGCATATACCTAAGTAGCGTTGGTTGATACTTCGTGTTTGTATCTTTCCTCTGTGGTTTATCCTTTTTGGATTCAGTGAGACCATCGGGGGTCTCAGGGTCCCTACTGAGTATCGTATACTCACCCCTACATGGGCTATGCATGCACTACGTTGTGTTGGATGTAGACGACAGATAGCACTGATCGAGGTGGAGTCTTGTGGTGCGGTACAATACCTGGAGGTGGACCACTTGGCGGAACGTACACGGAGCGGACGACCGGGCCCAAGGAGCTGAAGAGACCATTTGTACCCACCCATCAGTTGAGATAACCATACGACGACTCAGTGGTTGTTGTTTTACTTTACTGTAACAGTTCTTTCTTTACTGTTGTACAGTACTTTCAGGTGGGTTTTTATTTTGGGCCATTTACTTTCCAGCACTAACTTTTGTACTCAGTTTACATAGTGTTTACTTCAGCTTGCGTACTCTGTTGTGTTTGTTTACTTATATTAACAGAATTCCTTCCCTTTTATCGGGATTTTTGTGTTTGGTGCTAGTCGCCAGCCCCTGGCCTATAGAAGGCGGGCTTGGGGTAGTCACGACATGGGCCCCAAGGACGGGTCGTGAAAAATTGGTATCAGAGGAGTCGGTTCTACCGCTGAAATCCGGAATCTGATATTTTCTTTCTGTGAAGCAATAGTGTTAAGCATATTGAGTGTGGTTATCAGTCCATGGAGTCCAGTGTTGGTGCAGCGGCCGACATATCCATACACTAGGACCCTGACTTCTGATTTCTGACTCAGTGCACGAAAACATTGATTTCATGTGTATTTCAAAAGTTTTCTTTATGATTACATTGTGTCAGCTCACCATGTATACAGTTTGACCATGTCACAACTATTTCTTTTCAGGATGGCCCCACCAAGGTAGCCAGCTAGGGTTCTGAGCTTGGTGAGAGATGGCATCCCACCAAGCGGCGAGGCCTCGGTGCAAGGCCCCATTACAGCGGAGGCACCAGTGGTACCTCTACCCGCTGGGCCACCGATACCCCCATCCCCAGCAGTGGAGGGTGCACGCCGCCTAAGTACACTGCCTGAGTTTCAGTGGCATAGGCCACCCACGTTCTGTGGAGAGATGGACCCTCAGGCAGCCAAGGATTGGCTAGAGGCAATCGTCCGAGTCTTTAGTTTGGTATGGACACCAACAGATCTTATGGTGATCCTTGTAGCAAGTATCCTACACACAGTAGCTGGTAGATGGTGGAGCCTGATGCTCCAGGTGCACGACGAGGCATCTCTACTTTGGACAGACTTCGAGAGCCTCTTCCTCTCAGAGTTTGTTCTAGCCACCCTCCGTGCGGTGCACATCCAGGAGTTACTACAGCTGCGGCGGGGCAACATGATAGTAGCCTAGTACTCGGTGAGGTTTACGGACCTCTTGCGCTACTCCACGGACATGGTACGAGACTGATTCTTCTGGGATCAGACCTTTGAGCAGGGAATATGGAATGAGATCACTGATTCGATGATCTCCCTCAGCATTTCGATGCAGGCAGGAGTACTGGAGTGAGCCATTATTATGAAGACCTTCCTTGCTGAGCCTACGCCAGCAGTGAGGTCTACCGTAGGGAGAATCATAGCGGCGTATTCGGCAGCCGTTAGTAGAAATATGTCACAGAGGTCCAAGAAGACCAGTCCATTAGGTGGGAGACCTCAACATACTGGTTCGAAGATGTGGGACACATGCTGTAGTGCTAGTCATACGAGTGGAAGGTAGTGCTATGCATGCAGCGGGCAGGGCAACATGGCTCATGACTGCCTGAACCACCATGTAGAGGATCAGAAGATGGTTGAGGGATTACCCAGGCAGAGGCAAAGGTTCAACTATGGTGGTCTGCTGGGAGCTGGCGAATGAGGTAGAGGAGTTGGCCGAGCAGAAGGTGGGGGACGACGCTTCGAGGCTCTACCACCACCACCACCAGGAGGACCACCCCGACCATAGGGACCTGGAAGATAGGGGCAGGCTCAGATCCAGGTAGTCAAGGCCTACGACCACAGTGCACCCGATATTATTTGAGGAACTATCTATGTCTACTCCACCTTATCTACAGTTCTTATAGACACAAGAGTGAGTCATTTTTTATTGCCGCTGCCCTTGTTCAGAGCTCGTAGATTCTGACGGAGCTGTTGGCTCGATCCTTATGGAAAGAGACTCCTACGAGAGCAGACTCAATGATTACACACTGGTTCCAGCAGTGTGAACTTACTCTAGGAGGTGAGAGATTCGGCTGGGATCTTCTTGTAGTGGTGTCGAGGCCTTACGACGTCATCTTTGGTATGGACTGGTTATCTACAGTCCATGCCCAAATTGACTTTATTAGGTGCAAAGTGTGGTGTGTACGCACATATGGGAGCAAGTTTACCTTCACCGGCGAGAGGGGAGCCTTTGCAGCACATGATGGACTTACTCAGAGGAGAGGGTAGCCGATCACCCATCAGTTGGCTAGTCTCATCCTAGGAGCAGTTGATGTGCGGTGTCTGATTTTTCCTGTTGTGGTGGATCAGTATGCAGACGTTTTTCCTGACGACTTTCGAGGACTACCACCTCACAGAGAGAAAGATTTCTACATTTACATGTACCATAGTACATACCCGATATCTACACCAACATATTGGATAGCTCCCACTGAGCTTCGGGAGATATGGGTACAACTAAAGGACTTGCAGGGCAAGGGATTCATCCGACCTAGTGTTTCACCCTGGGATTCTTTGATTTTATTCGCCAAAAAGGAGAATGGGAGCATAAGACTATATGTCAACTACCGTCGCCTGAATCAGGTGACCATAAAGAACAAGTATCCACTCACAATGATAGACGACCTCTTTGATCATCTCAAGGTAGCACGATGTTTCTCGAAGATAGACCTCAGGTCAAGCTATCATCAACTCAATGTTCGAGACGAGGATGTGCAAAAGACGGACTTCAGGTGTCGGTATGGCCACTATGAGTTCTTTCTTATGCCTTTCGGCATAACATACACTCTAGCAGTGTTCATGAGTCTTATGAACAGAATCTTCCAGACATAACTCGAAAAATTTGTCATAGTCTTCATCGACGATATACTGATTTTCTCGAATACTGAGGAGGAGAACGCCTACCACTTGCTGGTTGTACTGGACACACTCTGAGAGCACCAGATTTATGGTAAGCTCTCGAAGTGTCAGTTCTGGATTCGAGAGGTCCACTTCTTGGGGCACGTCTTCTCTGAGGCAAGAGTTGTGGTGGATCCTGCGATGATCGAGGCAGCACTTTCTTGGGAGCCACCCAGTAGTGTGACGGAGGTGCGGAGTTTCCTAGGTCTGGCTGGGTACTATCCGAGTTTTATTCCAGACGTCTCCATAGTTTCAACACCGCTTTCATCTTTTATGTAGAAGGGGAAACCCTTCGTGTGTTAGATAGATATCAGCAGAGCTTCCAGGAGCTGAGACAGAGATTGACCAGTGCACCCATCTTGAGACTACTGAAGGAGGGCGTAGGGTACGTAGTTTATAGCGATACATCAGGGACCAGACTCGGGTGTGTCCTAAAGTAGGAGTCGGTAGTGATCACTTATGGTTCACAACAGTTGAGGTAGAATGAGAAAAACTACGCTACCCATGACATGGAGTTAGCAGCGGTGGTCGTCGTCTTGAAGATGTGGAGACACTATCTGATGGGTGAGTGCTTTACAGTCTACTCAGACCACCAGAGTCTCTGGTACATCATCTCACAGAAGGCCCTGAACCTGAGACAATGGTGATGGCTCGAGTTCCTCCCAGACTATGAATTTTAGATAGACTATACTCATGGGAAGGGGAACGTGGTAGCTGACTCTCTCAGCAGGAGATCATGCATTCAGCTACATGGAGAGGCGACAGAGCAACTATCCATTTTACAGATATCGTTTGTGAATAGAGATAAAGATTCATATCTACAGTCAGTCATAGTCACTCCTCCACTACTTCAGCGGGTCACAGAGGCATATCATGGGGGCATTGACTGTGATTGGCGACGTGCACAGATATCCATAGGACAAGCGCCTGTTGGATTTTATGAAGGAACAGAGCACGTCATCCTCTTCAGGGGACATACCATGGTACGAGTTGCACTGCAGGAGGAAGTTCTGAGAGAGTTTCACACTTCCCATCATGTGGTACATCCAGGAGTGGCGAATATGTACCAGGATCTCAGACGATAGCACTGGTGGATGGGTATGAAAAAGGCAGTGGCATAGTTCTTTTCACGACGCCTCACCTGCCAGCAGGTGAAGGCAGAGCACCAGGTACCGGCAGGCTTGGTGCAGCCCTTGGAGGTCCTAGAGTGGAAGTGGGATGGGATATCCATGGATTTCAGGATGGGGCACCCACGTACATCCAGAGGGCATGAATCCATTTGGGTGATTGTCGACCGACTCACAAAGTCAGCCCACTTCCTACCTATTAGAGAGTAGGGCTCAGTGGAGATATTGGGACGCCTTTACGTTCAAGAGATCATATGGCTTCATGGTGTGACATCATCTATCTCCCCTGATCGAGATGCTCGCTTTACTTACCGGCTTTGGAAGGGGTTGTAGGAAGCTTTTGGGACACAGCTACGCCTAAGCACCGCCTTTCATCCTCAGACGGATGGCCAGACGGAGAGGACCATTCAGACACTAAAAGACAAGATCCATGCATGTTTCCTCGACTTTAGTCATAGAAGGGAGGATCATCTACCCTTGGTGGAGTTTGCGTACAACAACAGCTACCACACAACCATCTGGATGACACCATACGAGGCATTGTATGGCTGAACATGCAGATCACCTCTGTGCTGGACTGACCCTGCGGAGTCAGCACTCATAGGACCAGAGATGGTTCAAGCTACAATGGAGAAGGTGCAAATCATCTAGGAATGGATGAAGACTACACAGAGCAGACCGAAGTCCTATGCTGATAGGAGGCGGAGACAACTGTAGTTCGAGGATGGCGACCACGTTTTCTTACTGGTCTCACCTCAACGTGGATTACAGAGATTTGTCCGGGGTGGCAAGTTATCTCCACGCTTCATCGGACCATTCCAGGTTCTCAATAATGTAGGCGAGGTGGCTTATCGTCAGGCCCTTCCACCTCAGTTGCACCGGGTGCACGACGTCTTCCACATATCTTAGCTGAGGAGATACGTGCATGACTCGACACATATCATTGATCATGGGGAGATGGAAATCGATGATGGGGAAACATTTGCAGAGGTCCCAGTGGAGATTGAGGATCGATAGGAGTGGGTCCTACATGGATGGTATATTTGTCCAGTGCGCATTCGTTGGAAGCATGGGAACCTCCAGGAGAGCACATGGGAGCAGGAGGCTGAGATGCATGCACAATACCCTCTTTTGTTTCCCTATTTTATGATGTTTCTTTATGGGGACGTCAATCCCTAAGGTAGAAGTAATGTAAAAACCCATAAATTTCAATGGAAATTTTTTTCATTAATACTTTGGAATTTTGTGAGTCTATGGCTCCTGACGGCACTTGATTCCGAGGTCCGGTGTTCCCAGAATCAATTTCTGATGTTTAGCTTGGGTACGTTCAGTGAACAAACGAGCGGGTTTTTCTATCTTTTAAACCAGTTCTCAGAATTGAAATCAGAGGGCACTAATGAACTCGCAGCACTGGTAATTTCTTAAGAAAACTTTTACCGTAGATGTGTTTTCTCGGGAGGTGATGTTAAATTTTTTGGATTAAGTGAGAAGTGAATAAAATTGTGGGACTATTTTATTTTAATATATTAAGTGGTTATATACTACATGGGGGAGATGGGATGTGACCCACAAGCTCTTAACTACCCATGTAAGGATATTTGTGAGGTGGGGACCACACGATCCCCAACCGTTCACATTCCTATAACTCTCTCTTAACTCTCATAAAACTCCCCATTTAAACTTGAAAACTTCCATAATTTAATGTGGACCTTTCCTCTTTCCCTCTCACATCATTAAAACATTCCAACACACACACCTAAATTAATTATTTGAAACTCTTCCACTAATTAATTAAGTGTTTGAATTTGTATTTTGAAATTCATGGCTTGTTTAATTAAAATAATGGGTGACCTTCTTTTATTTTTGGGGTTGGCTTGTTTTGTTGAGATTTTAGGGAGAGAGATCTTGAGTTTTGAAGAACACTTCATCTCCTTTGTTAAAGAACACCAAATCTCTGATGACAAACACAGAATCGGCGACCCCGGATTCTCCATCCCATTCTTCCTCCGCGAAAAGGGAGGAGACACCGACATGGGATCTTTCCAATGACATATTTCCTTATAACCGTCTCTCGATGACAAAAGGGGATACATTGCTTCCTGCTTGGGATCACCCCGTCGTCGCTTACGGAACCTCACCCCGTGACTCCGTCTTCCACGATTCTCGATGTTCGATATCTTTTGATGAGGTAGGGGTTTATTCTTGAAAGTGAATGTTTACGTACCCCGTTCTTGTTGGAAAGCATTGTTAAATATGGCCGATTGATATCATTTTACGCGGAGGGTGCATGCCGAACGAACACGGACCGAAAACCCTCTGTTGTTCTTGTTTATTAATTTAGAATTGGAAATTGATGGCGGAGGAAGCATAACATCGTCGCGCCGTGTCGGGAACATGATGAAGGGAACCGGAACCATCACGCCGGTTGTGCGGGAAGAATCGCGGCCCGCTACGGGGGCCGTTTTAGCAGAGGAACCGGCCGGTCTGTCGACCGGTCGGGTGGAGCTGGACCGTGGTGTCGGGAGGGTGCCACGTTGGAAGACCGGCGGCCCGCCCATGCGTGCCGCATGCATAGAAGACCGGTCGGTTTGGGGAAGGGTGGCGCCACCGGTGCAAAAAACAGGGACCCCTGGAACCTGCCCGGCCAGCCGGGCCACGCCACGCTGGGCCGGGCCGCACCCCTTCTGGATGAGTTGTGTATTTCCTCGGACCGGTCTGACACCCTTGCTGGGTCAGACACATCAAAATGGGTCAACCCGACCCATCGGCCCACTGGGCTAAACGGGTTGGGCCCGTTATTCACTTAAACGTGAATAACATAAGGACCGCACGTCTGATCGATACGCCGTCTGTGGCAATGGTACTTTTTCAAGGAGAAGATCCTTTTGCGATACTATAAGTGAGTTTCGAATGAATTTGGATATCATCCGGGTTAGAAACGAGTGTATTTCTAATCTGGCCCCTCGGACGGAAAAGCCTTTATCTCTCAGACTGGTGCGTGATTGACGCATCGTCTATTGCGTTGAGTTCCTTTTGACAAGACGAAACTTCGGGATACATCAAATCATGACATTGTGATAGTTGATGTATCGACCCCCTTAGCTCGATGAGCGGACCCTCCCAGAATCGAGCAAGATGTGTGCGGGAACCCTTGAGCTGGCTGCGATTGTGATGACGATGATGACTGTACTTGGATATTATGTGGGTTCGGCAGCGAGGACAACTATAAATGGATCCTTCATGGGTTCGGTAGTGATGACAGCTGTACATGGATCCTACGTGGGTTCGACAGCGATGGTTACTATACTTGGATCCTACGTGGGTTCGACAGCGATGACTTCTGTACATGGATACTACGTGGGTTTGATAGGGAAGATGATCTAGAGGCTACATCTATCATCTCCACCCATCTTCATGAGCAGTATACCTGTGTGAGCTGAGTCTTGACTTTCAATCATTATCATCAATGTGATTGACTTACTTTTCTGTGTGGACTGGGTTGTGCTTTCCTATGTGGTGTGGGATGTACTTGGGATCGTGAGTTGGAGCTGAACTGGAATTGATGACTTAGGTATATGTATAGGAATATACCAAAGTAGTGTTGGTTGATACTTCGTGTTTGTATCTTTCATTTGTGGTTTATCCTTTGGGGATTCTGGGAGACCTTAGGGGGACTCGGGGTCCCTACTGAGTATCGTATACTCCCCCCTGCATGGGCTATGCCTGCACTACGTTGTGTTGGGTGCAGACGACATACAACACTAATCGAGGTGGAGTCTTGTGGAGCGGGACGATACCTGGAGGTAGAAAACTTGGCGGGACATACACGGAGCGGACGGCCAGACCCGAGGAGCTGAGGAGACCATTTGTACCCACCCTTCAGGTGAGATATTCGGAGGATGACTCAGTGTTTGCTAGTTTACTTTACTTCAGCTGTTCTTTCTTTACTGTTGTACTGTACTTTCAGTTGGGTTTGTAATCTGGCCCATTTACTTTCAAGTACTTACTTTTGTATTCAGTTTACTTAGTGTTTACATCATCTTGTGTACTCTGTTGTGTTTGTTTACTTATATGAGGGAAATTCCTTCCCTTTTTTCAGGATTTTCGCCTTTGGTGCTAGTCACCAGCCCCTGGCCTATCGAAGGCGGGCATGGGGTAGTCAGGACATGGGCCCCAAGGATGGGTCGTGAGAGTTTGAGTCATTACTTAATTACACGATTTATTCATTTCACAAAAAACAATTTTCATTTCAAATGCTAAAATAGATCATGATACTCCTGTTTCAATGCCTATTTCGATTCTCATGCCACTTTCACAAACATTTGGTTCCACCATAAGATTTTGACCGGATGTGTTGTCCTATTTTTCATAATCTCATCTCTATGATCTATGATATTAAATTGATACTCCTTGTATAAAATATCATTCTCCAATGGAAACACTTCTAGATTTAGTATATGCGAGGTGTGTGGTATGTACTTCTTCAGGAGGGATACATCGAACATATCATGTACTTGAGATAGGTTAGGCGTGAGTGCTAGTCAATAGGGAACTTCTTTAGTGTGATAAAATATCTCTGAGGATATGATGTATGTAGGACTAATATTTCCTTTCTTCCCAAACCTCATGAATTTATTCCATGGTGATATATTACGGAACACTTTATCTCCATCCTCAAACTCTAGGTTTCATTGTCGATTGTATGCATCACATTATATCAAATTTTGGAGTATTTCCTATGATGAGAAATTTTTTATACCTTATATATCATATTTTGGGTAAGATAACGTCTCATAAACTTCCTTTCTCCAACTTCAACCTAGTATATTTGAGTATGACACCTCTTCCCCTATAGAGCCTCACAAAATTCCTTGTAAATGCTGGAATGGAATGTTTTTTATATGATAACTCCACTCGGGGAACGTGATGGTCCCAATATTCTTGTAAATCCATTGAAAATGATCACATCATATCCTATAGAATTTTAATGGTCCTTATAGACAGACTATCCATCTAACGGTGATAAGAAAAGCTGAAGATCGGTTTTATATTCAACACTTGATGAAGGATTCTCATAAACCATGAGGTAAAACTCATATCTCAATCAGATAAAATGGAGAGTGGAACCCCATACAGCCTTACCACATCCCTTTTGTATATATTTGAGAGGTTTTCAAGTGATAAATCATTATTGATAGTAATGAAATTTTCTATCTTAGTATGATGATCGACCACCTAGATGATGTTCTTTATTTTTACTATCCAAGGGAGTCCTATGAATGGTTATTTTTTCCTATTTCCATACTGTTATTAGAAATGGTTTCACTCAACCCTTATACTTAAATCATTCCTCCAGAACGTTTTTCATACTATGATCAAGAGATAAACTCCATAATATCTCCATTTATGTTATTCCATAAGAATTTTGTCTTCAAATATCTATAAATATAAGTACTTATTAATGAATTGAGCAGGATGGGCATTCAATATAATCCAAAACATCCTTTTTTAGTTATAGTTTTAATGGGACACATATTTGTGTTCTAAACCTTATAAATCCTTTTTTAGAAAAGATGATCATTGGAATTTCCATTACCTTTTTCTATGAAATCTTTTCATCTTTATGGGTCTCCTTAATCCCCTCAATAATGGATGTTTGAGAAGTTATTATATTAAGGTAGGATTAATATCTCTTTATTATTCCCATATCCATCCTTTTCAGGTCTAAGAATATTTGATCTCTTTAAATCCTCATCAAGGATAGAGTTGAAAGACCCTTTCTGCTCAGAGCATCTTCAACTTTGTTTGATTTTCCTGTATAATAATAGATTGAATAATAATAACCCTTGATAATATCTAAAAACATATGTTGGGACAAAATAAGATCATTTGTTTAATATATAATTGATTATTATTTTTTTGTATATAGGTCACACTTCTCTGCATAGATACATTGTCTCTAAATCATCAATGTTAATATCAGTACATCAAATCCTAGATCATGTGTTAGGTATTTTTACTCAGGTATCATTAATTGTTTTTAGGAATAATCCATCAATTTTATATGTTACATGATTACACAAACCAATCCCTTTTTGTAAATGTCACTGTAGATCAAAAATCCTTCCCTATGGGTGGGTACTGTGAGCATGAGTGTGGTGATTAGCCTCTTTTTACGATCATTAAGTATTTCATCACATTGATCAGTCTATAAAAGCATGACTCCCTTATGAGTAATCACGGTTAGTGAGCTTTGAAATAGATAAATGTATAAAAAATTGATGATAGTACCCATCTCATTCAATAAAGTTATATATTTCCATCCTAAATGTTATCATGGGCCATCCTTTGATTATATTTATTTTTTACAGGTCCAAATTTACCCCTTTTTTGGTAATAAAATTCCCAAAGAATGTTACTTTCTCTATCCTATACTCACATTTACTAATCGTTTCCAATAAAATTTCCTTATGTATGTTTTTCATTATAGTATTTAAATGGCCCTCATGTTGATCCTTTCTTTTATATTATATTATAATATCATCTATATAGACAACCAAAAAAATGATGAGGTATTACCTAAATACACTTTTCATCAATCTCGTGAATATATCAATATAACTAATGAGTCTAAATGGAGTAACTATGAACTCATTGTACCTGTACCTTGTAGGAATAATAGTTTTGGGGATATCCTCCTTCTTAACGTTTACTTGATAATATCCAAACAGAGGATCCACCTTAGAGAAGTGTTTTTTTTCATCCATCTGATCAAAAAATTATGATATATATGGGAGAGGATACATTTTCTTTTTCATGATATTATTATGCTCACAATAATTAATGTCGAGGAACATTGGTCTATCCTTCTACTTGATGAAGAGGGTCAGTGAACCCCATGTTTATGCACATGGGATTATAAACAACTTATCCAGATTCAACTATAATTATTTCATAGACTCCTTAGGTTCAATAATGTCAATTATATATGGCTTCATATATATTGTAAAATATTTGAGAATGATATTAATTTAGAATATATCATTAGATCTAGGCGGAAGAGTTGGAAATTATTTGAGAAACCCATTAGAAAATTCCCTTATGATGTGCATGTCATAAAGTATTGCCTTTTCATTAGTATCAGTCATTTGAGCTATATATTGATACTCTTAGGGTAATAATATACATTCAAGATATATTGGTACTAAAGAAGATTCATACTTATCCTTTCAAAAATATATAATTATATGGTGCTTTGTGATATGAAGGGTGATATCCTTCACTCATCAATTTATGTTGGATTTATAAAAATAAATCCAATCCCTCTAAAGAATAGCATCGAATTTTTCTAAGAGTTGTATTACAAGGTTTTATAGTAAATTATTCCCAAAAATTTATATAACGGTGATTTATATGATTGGGATGAATTAATTGACCCATTTTTCATCTTCATAGATAATTCTACTTCCTTATTTTGTGGTGGTGTTTGAATAGTTCTATTAAAATTTCAAGATATGAAATAATGTGTACAACCAGTATCAAATAGAATGTTTTTTATCCTTGAATGCATAACTAGAATTCATTTCACTACTTAATTGTTGAGATCCACCTTAGTAATTGTGATGGCATGTACTCTCCCTTTCACCCTAGGCCTAGGAGGTTATTATCATCAGTTGTTGTCAACAACCCATTGTATAGGTCACTGATTATAATGGTTTCCTTGTTCCATAAATTTGAAAAATTATAATATAGGATATGTTTCGACTATATCATTTTTTTCTTCCATCTTGTTGGTGGTTTAATCTCATCAGTAATCTCAAGCTAGGATCCATTTCTTCCCACACCTATAGAATTTCCTTTTCCCCTTCCATAAATTTCTAGCATGCTTCTTCCCAAACATTTCACAAGTGGTGTGATGGACTTTCTTACCCCCAATGATATTTTTCTATTGCAGATACCAAATTAAAATTAATTCTTCACTTATTTTTTCTAATACAAAAAGAACATTGGTATTCACTGATCTCCATTTCAACATTATGTGTGCATTGAACAATTTCCTCCTAGCTATGAAAGTATCAAAGAGAATTTTTTTTATAGATTCTAGTTTAGTCCTCCAAAGAAGAATTCAAATGAACTATTCGATGTAATGACAAAGACAAAGGTATATAATCCAAGTTTTTATAAATTTTATTTATACGCATCATGTATTAATCATAAATTTTTTTCATAATGAATTCACTCTCTATTTTTAGTTAAATATTATTAGGAAAATATATTTTTATAAAAAATTTAGGAAATTACATCCACTCCCACGCTTTGATCTTCTCCTTTGACTTTGTATTTCTTGACTGATATCCACTATTATTCATCCCCTCCCTCCATTCAATAAATAGTCATCATGACCATATATTGTTTTGAAAATGGATGGATATAGATATCATTTCAATGAAGTTGATCCAATTCTCTGTTATTAATGTATTGGAAGATTCATTGAAATTTTATTTTGTTTTCCACATAAAGGTCTCAATTGAAAATTTCTCTTTTTTATGGAGATTTGGGAATTACATATAATTCAATTTTAAGATCAAAACATGTGTTAATTAAAAATTGTTTTCTCAAATTTCATGGTTTTAATCCCTATTGTGTTGGGCATCTCATTTGGGAAGTCATCACATTTCCCCTCACATTTTTTGTTTTCCTGGTTTCTCATATTTCCAACCATTGACTAAAAAAAAAGGGAAAATTAGGGATATATATTTTTATACTATTAAACACACTTATAAGAAACCATAAATATTAAAGAGATACCTCATAAATTACATATATTCATTAACCTTTGAATTTTTATATTTCCAATCTATGGTATCCATGATCTATTTATAATCATATAATATTATGGGTATTTTTGTTCCCGTAGTAATGGATCATAAAGAGATTGCAAATTTACTACATCATATAACTATGAGTTCCAAACAAAGGGTGTAGTAAGGCTTGTTTATGTACCCAAAGTGAGGATTGTGTCCCGTTCAATACCCCATTTTTGGGTATTACCCCTAGGTGAAACTGTTTCAAATCCACATTCACTTGTATTATCCAAAAAACGATGTATTTTCAGGGAAACCGCTTACATTATACATTACCAAAAATTAGGGATGTTTTTTAAGTTTATTATTATACCTATAGATTTCACTTGAGTTTTCTAATCCTAATCCCCAAAAGAACTAAACATTACTCTAAGACAAACTATTACAAACCACATCTTTAATACACATTATATAATGATTTATTTGATAAAGACACAACTAATAAAACCCCATAGAATCATGAGGACTAGGGTATTTGGGAAATTAATTATATATAATAACAACTTGAAAAATTAATACGACATAATTATTTAAAATCTGGGAAATATGCACATGTATTCCATTGAACATCTAAAACTATATTGGATAACCAGGGGATGTACATAAGAAAAGGGTGAGGTATAAATCTTGATAAGGGAATAAAAATGAATTACATAAGTTAAATCAGTACATGTGATCAAAGAGTTGTATCAAGGTAGAAAATGATGGATGAGAATCATAATATTGAACCATGAGGAATGATATAACATGATATCATAAAGGGAACATAAGAATGTGGTAGAAACATAAAACATAAAATCATAAACATACATCAAGTCTAACCACCTAGAAAACATAACATAGTGTTCTTGGGATAACCTCCCACACACCATATGTGGAATAACATGAGATGAAACATTACCCAATGTATTTTAGGGACATATAATTTTGATCCCACCTGTCACTTTCATATCATTAGAATAAATAAGTGTTCCACATAGATCATAAAATATGAGGATTTATTCCATCAATTGTAACCCAATAATTAAGGAATGTAGGTTACATACATGTAAATCCCAAATCAATGTATTATAGGTATAACTAGGTGAATACACTTGAATATAAATTGATATGGGTATTCAATACACAAATTTTTGGTATGGATAATTTTAGGATAATTTCCGCAACATAATTAGTTTAGATAATGGTTTATGGAATGTGTGAATGAGAGATTAAGGGATCTATAATTACTTGTGAATCATAAAGAAAGTAATATGGATTCTTAAAAAAATATCCCAATATAAAAAATTGATAATAAAAATGGAATGATATAAAGAATTTTCTTAAATAAATAGTAGAATGATCTAATTTTGTGCCTTGAGAGGGCACTTATAAAAGCCTTGAATGATCTTTTTATGTGATTGGGGGAACCTTGGGAGGTCCTTAGAGAGGTAATGGAAGAGTAAAATCAGGATCAATGAGGTTTGAGTGATGATTAACGAGAGGTTGGGTGGGTTATATTGAGAAATAGAGGAGAATTATTTATTAATTTCCTAACATAGGTTTTGGAATCTATATGATAAAGTAATAAAAAATAAATTGTCCCATGGGTTTTTACTATGTTTTATACTAAAAAGGAGTAGTTTTAATTATTTTTGTAAGTTCAATAATTGATCTAATTTATGTAAAACCATTTTTGATCTAAAAGTGAGTCATGTTCATAAAAAATTAATTTTAAAAAATAAATATATAATATAGATTTCAGCGGATTAATTAAGTATTTATACAATTAATCTAATGTAATGTCCCGACCCAACTCCCCACTAAACCGATAGCTGGATCAGTGGGTTACAATGCCCCAAACATGCCTACCCTTAGTCTAGAGGCTTCTGAATAGTAGTGAATATGTCAAGGTGGTTCAATGGTGAGACTATACCCACATAATTAGAGATTCATAGTGGTAAAATAGTTTATAAACAATAGATAAAAGTGATAGAAGAAAATAAGTAAACACAAGAAGGAGATGAAAAATATTATATTAACTGACATAAAAGTTGTCCAAAACTAGTTTATAAAAAGAATTCCGGTTTAGATGATGATACATAAGCTAAAATAATAAACATATAATATTCTCTACAATACATAACAATACAAGAATAAATTAAAGAAAACGGCTAATAATTCCAAAGGTGATCTCATTTAGCATCATGAGCTCCAGATTAATCCTATTCTCCTAATTCCTTAGTTAAAAGAAATATAGTGTAAGTAACCAACCGAGGTCCATAGTCCAATGAATAAGACGATATACTTTGGTACCCTGGTGAAATTGAGGCTCAAGTATGGTCTGAGATATAAATTCCAGTAGGTTAGCACCCATAATGCCTATCCTAATACATACGTGCATTATAAATTAAAGTAGTGTGTAAGTATAAGGAAATAATAAATATAACTCAATATATAAACAAAAACACATCCAAGTTCTTAATGGACACCAGATGGCTATACCTTCTTCACCTCATATCAAGAATTAGTACGCTACATCATTAAATATATTGTAATAATATATATATAGTTTTTAAATTTTATATTTCATCCACCTATATGGACCAATTTTTTTCCAATTCCTAATAGAAACATACCTAGAATACAGGTGCTGGATTGGACCAGGACATAATTCACATTCATTTATATTCATTCTGTGATTCTATAATCCTATACAAAGGTGACATTCCCATTCTCCCAATAGAGTGTGGAATTTCATTCCTGTCATTTGGGATATTGAGTTTTCACACCATGGAAATACTCTATGGTGTAATTTGGCACTCAAAATCTCATCACCCATATTGTATCACTGGTGCAGGTTTACATGCCCAACACATGATGTAATGGATCATGAGTCTCCATGGTAATTAAAACCCTTACCATCATATATCAATTATAACTAGTGTGGGTCCCCATTCACAACACCCAATGTTAGGGATCATGAGTATCCATGATCATCATAACCCTTACCATCACATAGTAGCCTCTTTTAAAGGAGAATTTATATATGGAATGGGGAAAGAAAACATCCAATCCATTTATAAAATAATTATAATCAAATTTACGATATAATCCATGAGGTAGTTTGTCTCATTATTTTCATTTATATCATCACAGTATTACTATTATCAAATTTATAAGGTAATGCATAAGGAAATACCTCTTATGTATTTCAATATCCATATTCATATTAATAATCTAATATATAAGGAATAACCTCTTATGATTTTCAATGGTGATTTAACAAAGGCTTGGTCATATATTTTTTTGTGATTCAAAACACGATTCAAGGACCTCTCATGTGTGAAATTAATGAAGCCAAATCCATTAAGGCATCACATTTAATAAAAACATGGTAACCAAGTCATAAGGATCCATATGTCCATTGGAAAGTGTCAGGGTCAATTCGTTATAAAGGATTCTATTATCCAAATTAATCTACCCTATAAAAATCAGTTACCTTAACCAATTGATTCACTTTTCCTAAACATGTAGAATTCATTTATAAGACTCAAAGGGACAAATGGAAAGTGTCATGGTAATATGTCATACACCTACTTGGGAAATTCCATTTAATGTAACGCCCCGACCCTAGTTACCCAGAGTCGGTGCATTATTACATAACATTGGCATGATCACAAGAAAGATCAAATCTCGAATGACCGATTGGTTTAGTAGCCTTGGAAACACTAGATATATTCATAAGTTTTACATTACATCATAAGACGAAAAACTACTAAAACAACATAATGTCTCCATAATCCACACTCATATCCCCACATAACATCCCTGCAGGTCATTCATAATTTACTTCTTCACTTCCTGTGAAGAATAAAACATAGAAAAGGGGTGAGCTCAAATGCCCAGTAAGGATAACAATATAGAGGAAACTTTCATAAATAAGAATAAACATTTAAGGAAATGTATAACTAAAACAAAATCCTTTTAAACATGAACATTTAACATAGTATGGCATAAATAAAATGAAATAATGCCATTTACTTATTCACATGGTTATTCTACTAATTGAATAATCACATGCAAAATCAATAACCACTTTCATAATGATGGAATGCATAATGCCAGACTATCATAACCACATAGTCAAGGCCTCGTGCCAAGACTACAAATAAGATTTTGTCAAGGCCTTGTGCCAAGACACTAGTTTGTCTCATGAGACCTACTGATGCATCGAGGAGCTATAGCGGGCTCCACCCGTCACATATTAAGTCCAATGCATTCCCATATGAAAAGGTTTAAACATAACATAAAAATTCGTATTAAAACTAGCATACGAAATGTCAATACTTTCACCATAAACTATGAATGGTATAAAAATAGCACATCCACAGTCAAACATATCACAAAACCTTCAATACATTATAGAAGTTTTGTATCATAATAAATCAACTTCAAATAATCTTAAAATCCATCAAAGGATGTTGACATAGATGAAATCAAAATTCTTTTTAAAGAAATATCTCCTTTTATTTTGAAATCATTTAAGATCCATATAAAATAAAACATTTTCTTTGAAAATATTCTTATAATCTTGTAAGGGAAGCTTTGAATATTTTATAATGGCGGAAAATAGCCGCACCCGCCGTATAAGTTAAAAAAAACATTCTTACCTTAATTCTGTCGAAAAGGTTAAAAAGGAAATTGTTTTGAAAACGACGGAAAGATTCCTTTATAAACCTCTTATAAAAATTCAAAAAAGGGTATAAATGTATTTAACCCATATTCTTGTAAATAATAAATATGTTTTGAAAAACATTTCGAAGAAACATGGATGTGGATGATAAAGAAATCCCAGTAGATTATTACGTATAAACAACCTCGGATAATGAAGAGATTGTGAAATAACCCTTACCTTGTACTTTTACTTGGTTGGGGTAGGTTAACCTCCTGTATAATGGTGAAATAATTGTTATTAAATTATACAAGAATCATATATATTAATATGATATCATATATGATATTTTAACTTTGCTTTGTTAATAATGTCTTAGTATTATCGTTGTTTCGGGTGTTAACTTACTCGTTTTCTTTTATATGTTTTATTACGTAAGCCATGTTTGTAATGGATAGGTTGTATATTATTCATATCCATAATTATATCAAGTCCTTAAACATCATTTTTAAATTAGAAAATGATAATTATACTTGAATGGATACGATGGAGAATGAATCTCATCGTGTTCGTGGAGACGGTAGTCCGTACGTACACACGAGCGACAATATCATTCTTTTGATATTAAAATAATATATAAATGGATGGTATATAATATATAAAGAATAATTAACATGTTATATTTATTATTTAAATTAGTTACACATCATTATTATACCCATCCAAATAATAATATATTGAATAACAATTACACCACGACGTGGAGACGGTAAGCCGTACGTACGCACATATGGTGACATGTTATTCAAAGGGTGGATAGAATAATGAATATGGTTGTACCATATTTATAATAACATCACAGTATATGTGAGATACTGGAGTTATTATTTTAGAATGGTAAGAACAAAGAAAGAAGAAGTGGAAGAAGAAAGGAACTTGAATAGGGGTGGTGAAAACATTACCTCTTCTTCGGGTTCTTCCTTTTGATTTGATCAAAAGGGCTCCTTAGGTTGGCTTTCGGATCACACTATGGCCTCTAGGTTGTAGTGAGGGAAGTTGGGAGAGTATTTGGGCAGAGTTTTTCTGAACCAAAAGGGTTTGAAGGTGTGAATAAATGAGAAGGAGGAGTGCCCTTTTATAAGAGGGGTGAGGGGCACCTTTGGAAAAGCTAGAAATAGTAATTTATAATAAATTCATATTCGGTTTCTAATGGCTCAAAAGTTTATTATTAAAAGTTTAAGGTGGGGATAGGTCGAAAACCACTCAACCAATAGAATTTACACAGGTTTTGGTACTTATATTAAGCTTATCTTTAAGTATTAACTCTAAGTTAATTAGTTTCACTTTTACAATGTCTCTTTGTATTTTTATATAATATGGTTAATAAACTTACTATATACATCCAATCGACCCCCAAGTTGTCCATTAATGATGAACCTATCATGATATAAGTCTCTTGGTCGATCCTTATATTTTTAGGAATTTAATATCAATTAATAATATAATATTTTTTTAAGAACTCTTTTATGTCAATTTTGACACTATTCAATAGTTGATTTGTTTGAAACTCATAACAGATTTATTACTTCGAAAAAAGTAAATTAAATCAATCCTAATATATCATATTATCCTAGAAAATTATTTTAATTCATTAAAAGTTACATATTATATTTATTTGGGTATTTATAATATCAATTAATTTAATTTTTCACTATTTTAGTAATTACTGCATCATTATTGTGTCATAAATAAAATAACTTATTTAATGTCTAAAAATTATAAATAAAATTTCATTATGTAGGAAATCTTTTTGTATTTCTAATGAATATTTATAATCTAAAATCCAACATATATAACCCTATGTAACAATTGTTTTTCTAAAAGATATATGCTTGTGTCATTTTTGTATTCATTTTAACTTAATTATAATAAAGTGTCATTATCACTTACAAGTGGATCCATGGGGTCCCAAAATAGACACAAAGATATCCATGGTCGACCATGTATCAACCAATAGGGTTACGACACGTTTTAGGGTAATTTAGTATTATTATAATATTATTTGTTTAACCCTTATTTACCGGATTTACCCTTAACCATGGTAAATAAAATATTTACCGCAGTAATTATTCAAAATGTCTAAAAATAAAAGTTACATATTTACACAATTTGAACATCCTGATTACAAATATTGAATCCATTTTTCTATATTCAAAACACATAAGTGGCAGAAATTAATTTAAAATTAATTCCCACTGTCAAAACAAAAAGCGTGTTTTTAAGAGATAATAACTATCAAAAGATTGACACTTGTTTATGTTCGGTTTAATTGTAAAATTATGTCCAATGACAAAAATTATATTAAATAGTAAAAATATATTCTAAATATACTTTAAAACCACTCAAATTCATAATTTATCACTATTAATTATTTTGATTAAAAAAGTTGTTTTTAATTAAAATTTAGTAATTTTCACTATTCATCAAAATATGAAAGTTATCCGAAATGTACCAAAATTTCACCTTAGGCTAAATTTGATATTCTGAATCTAGAAATGAAGTCCATTTTAAAATATAAAATATATATAATTTCGAAAAGTAGGTATTACTATTCATAACGGCTTGTTTGATTGGTTGTGGTGTGTGTTAAAACTCAAGGTTGCGTACAACACACGCTACTGTATTATTCAAAGAAAGCGTACCGTGGAAGCTTGAGATGTTTCATTTTAAATATTTGATGTCCCAATTTAGTCAAAAAGTTTAAAATATTGTATTTAAAAAGGGTTCACTATTAAAAGTTGATAAAAGTGCAATACTGAAAATGAATTTGTTCTTGCATTATATATAAGAAACTCATAATATGGATTCTAAAATTATAAGGATTATATAATGTTTAAAATTTAGATAATACTATTCATAACCTCTTTTGAATGACTTTTTTTTGTAAGTCATGGTGTGATTGAACTCGGTGTTGCGTGTAGTTCAAGTTATTGAATTATTTTGAAGAAATAACACACTATGAAATCTTGGGGTGTTACATTCTCCCCTCCTTCAATAAATTGCGTCCTCGCAATTTGAAATTGTTCTTCGAAAATAAAAGGTTGAAAATAGAAAATATTTTTGTGGGAAAACCCACATCGGAAATTGGGTTACAAAAATTAATCTTAATATGAGGAAAAGAGAAATGAAAGGGTCACCCCGAAATTATGATCTCGATTAGGAGAACATTGGTGGCAATTAGAGACATATAATTGGAGGAAAAACGTAAATATTTATAGGTAGTGATTGAGGTCATCAATCACAAACAAGTATAAAATTGAGGTCCTTAAATTCATCAATCTATGATGATTTGAAATACCATCGGTTCAACAAAACATAGGGTATTATGATAACACATTTTTGACATTTCAAAATATCTTAGTTGAAATCCCACATCGAAAAATGAATTAATGAGGCCTCTATTTAAAATAAAGAGTCGAATGTATGAAGATTACCGAAAATAACACATATTAGGGTTCCATGTAGGAAAATATGGATATGGAAGAAAAATCTAACCATCAATTATCTGATGGAGAGTGGTAGAGAACATGGCTATGAAAAGGCCAACAATACCAAAGCCATAAATTAGTGATGATTTAAGGTACCATCTAGGAAAGCATTTTTGTTCTAAGTTTCTTTTCTTAATATTGAGGAATTTATTTATGAGATTGGCTAAGATCATAAGGAGATATACTTACTTTATAATTATAGTTTTATCCATTAATAAATTTCTACCACAAACTCATCTTTCACTCTAAAAGATAATAGAATGTAAAAGAATTCTATTTACACTATTCGTATAGGGTTCCAAAATAAACGAATTTATAATTCATATATAAGATCTTTTAATAAAAACTATATTATTTAATCCAGGACATCTCGTGGGAAAGTGGTAGGTGATACACCCTTGTCGCCCTTCGGTTGTGGGTTCAAGTCTCGCAGCCTTGCCGGACGCAACGGGTTGCCGCCCGACCTCCGGGTTGTCCTTTTATGGCAATCCAAAATAATCCAAACTAGAACTATCCAAAATACTTCTGTCCAAACTCACAGTCCAACATTTATAAGGAAGGTAAACATAATATAGATCCTTTTTACCCCGTAATAGCATATGAATACCTTCATCATGTATTACCATATTCCTTATTGATTATATTCATGATCCCTTATTCCATATAGAATGATGGATATACTTCATTAATCCAAAAAAGTTTTAAACCCCAACAATGATGGAATATAAAAATCATTAATCAGTTCCAAGGTAGTCAAGAATATCCAATATAATTTATCCAAAACAATCACATATTATTCCAAAATCACTACCTCAGTATCAGAACTATATTTTGATTTATCATCCCCTCAACCATATATTTTCTAAAAATTTATCCTGCTATTGAGTCACTTTTCTTTGTTCCACACAATCTCAAGTCCTTAATGAAACAGTACTGCAGTACAATCCTTATATACTCCATAATTATTATAACAAGTACATTGTTGATACAACACTCAATTGACATAATCAACATAAGAACTCTAATCATTCCTCTTCATCTGTGGTAGTATCATAACTTGATTATTATCCAATAACATCATTTGCGGCATAGTCTGATGACTGGGACATAGGTTCGCGTAGTGTCCAAACTCCTTGCAAATGAAGCATTGAACATTTAAAACCATTTTCTTACCCTTGCAGTCACGTACTTTGTGCCCTTTTCCTCCACACTTATAACAAACTCCAATTCCTTTCAGGCAAGTTCTAGGGTGTTTCTTTCCACAGTTTCCACATATGGGAAAATTCTTCTTTTCCCTCTTCCCTTTATCCATCTTTCTCTCTTCCATCCTTTTCTTCTCTTGCTTCCCTTCAAAGCCATAGGACTCAGTAAACTCTTTAATTATCTTATCAACACATGATATTATTTCTTCATATGATGATAATACATGGGAGACTATTTCTCTTATAAATTCTAGCTTAAGACCATGAAAAATATGATCCTTCCTTCTCTTTGGATCATGTTCATTTCTGGAGTTCTCATTCCTTCTACTGGGCGCCATTTCTAAACAATGGCATACACTAGATCAGTTTATGAATCAAAATACATAATCCCATACTTATAAAACACTTAACATAAATTGAACTATTTATGGATATAATCTATAATCATAAGAATGATTTGTTTGAGGAAGTATATACTCATAATCCCTTCCAAATGATTTGTAATGAAAAATGAGAGTTATCCTAAGCATATCTCCCGGGAGTGTCGTAACCAAGAGTGTAGCAAGGCCCGTTGTCGTGCACCAGTTCCCGTTCGAGTCTAGATCAAAGCGGTGTTTTCGGGTTTTACCCCTAGGTACATCTGTGCCAGATCCGCCTCTACCTGCTCGTATCCAGACAGGAATGTATTGCTCGGAAAACTCACAAAATCTCTACAATACCAAAATTCTAGGAAGTTCTTCTATACTAATCCTCAAAGTTCATCTTAGGTCTACGTGCTCTAATCAGAGTTTATCTAAATCTAGTTTCCAAGGTTTGTACTAAACTTCCTCTGATACCAACTGTAACGCCCCGACCCTAGTTACCCAGAGTCGGTGCATTATTACATAACATTGGAATGATCACAAGAAAGATCGAATCTCGAAAGACCGATTGGTTTAGTAGCCTTGGAAACACTAGATATATTCATAAGTTTTACATTACATCATAAGATGAAAAACTACTACAACAACATAATGTCTCCATAATCCACACTCATATCCCCACATAACATCCCTACAGGTCATTCATAATTTACTTATTCACTTCCTGGGAAGAATAAAACATAGAAAAGGGGTGAGATCAAATGCCCAGTAAGGATAACAATATAGCGGAAACTTTCATAAATAAGAATAAAAATTTAAGGCAATGTATAACTAAAACAAAAGCCTTTTAAACTTGAACATTTAACATAGTATGGCATAAATAAAATGAAATAATTCCATTTACTTATTCACATGGTTATTCTACTAATCGAATAATCACATGAAAAATCAATAACCACTTTCATAATGATGGAATGCATAATTCCAGACTATCACAACCACATAGTCAAGGCCTCGTGCCAAGACTACAAATAAGATTTTGTCAAGGTCTTGTGCCAAGACACTAGTTTGTCTCATGAGACCTACCGATGCATCGAGGAGCTATAGCGGGCTCCACCCGTCACATATTAAGTCTAATGCATTCCCATATGAAAAGGTTTAAACATAACATAAACATTCGTATTAAAACTAGCATACGAAATGTCAATACTTTCACCATAAACTATGAATGGTATAAAAATATCACATCCACAGTCAAACATATCACAAAACCTTCAATACAATATAGAAGTTTTGTATCATAATAAATCAACTTCAAATAATCTTAAAATCCATCAATGGATATTGACATAGATGAAATCAAAATTCTTTTTAAAGAAATATCTCCTTTTATTTTGAAATCATCTAAGATCCATATAAAATAAAACATTTTCTTTGAAAATATTCTTATAATCTTGTAAGGGAATCTTTGAAGATTTTATAATGGCCGAAAATAGCCGCACCTGCCGTATAAGTTAAAAAAACATTCTTACCTTAATTCTGTCGAAAAGGTTAAAAAGGACCTTGTTTTGAAAACGACGGAAATATTCCTTTATAAACCTCTTATAAAAATTAAAACAAGGGTATAAATGACTTTAACCCATATTCTTGTAAATAATAAATATGTTTTGAAAAACATTTCGAAGAAACATGGATGTGGATGGTAAAGAAATCCCAGTAGATTATTACGTATAAACAACCTCGGATAATGAAGAGATTGTGAAATAACCCTTACCTTGTACTTTTCCTTGGTTGGGGTAGGTTAGCATTCTGTATAATGGTGAAATAATTGTTATTAAATTATACAAGAATCATATATATTAATATGATATCATATATGATCTTTTAACTTTGCTTTGTTAATAATGTCTTAGTATTATCGTTGTTTCGGGTGTTAACTTACTCGTTTTATTTTATATGTTTTATTACGTAAGCCATGTTTGTAATGGATAGGTTGTATATTATTCATATCCAGAATGATATCAAGTCCTTAAACATAATTTTTAAATCAGAAAATGATAATTATACTTGAATGGATACGATGGAGAATGAATCTCATCGCGTTCATGGAGATGGTAGTCCGTACGTACGCACGAGCGACAATATCGTTCTTTTGATATTAAAATAATATATAAATGGATGGTATATCATATATAAATAATCATTAACATGTTATATTTATTATTTACATTCGTCACACATCATTATTATACCCATCCAAATAATAATATATTGAATAACAATTACACCAGGACGTGGAGACGGTAAGCCGTACGTACGCACGTATGGTGACATGTTATTCAAAGGGTGGATAGAATACTGAATATGGTTGTACCATATTTATAATAACATCACAGTATATGTGAGATACTGGAGTTATTATTTTAGAATGGTAAGAACAAAGAAAGAAGAAGTAGAAGATGAAAGGAACTTGAAAAGGGGTGGTGAAAACATTACCTCTTCTTCGGGTTCTTCCTTTTGATTTGATCAAAAGGGATCCTTAGGTTGGCTTTATGATCACACTAAGGCCTCTAGGTTGTAGTGAGGGAAGTTGGGAGAGTATTTGGGCAGAGTTTGGCCGAACCAAAAGGCTTTGAAGGTGTGATGAAATGAGAAGGAGGAGTGCCCTTTTATAAGAGGGGTGAGGGGCACCTTTGGAAAAGCTAGAAATATTAATTTATAATAAATTCATATTAGGATTCTAATGGCTACAAAGTTTATTATTCAAAGGTTAAGGTGGGGATAGGTCGAAAACCACTCCACCAATAGAATTTATACAGTTTTGGGTACTTATATTAACCTTATCTTTAAGTATTAACTCTAAGTTAATTAGTTTCACTTTTACAATGTCTCTTTGTATTTTTATATAATATGGTTAATAAACTTACTATATAAATCCAAGAGACACCCAAGGGGTCCATTAATGATTCAAATATCATGATATAAGTCTCTTGGCCTAACCTTAGATTTTTAAGAATTTAATATCAAATAATAATATAATATTTGTTTTAAGAACTCTTTTATGTCAATTTTGACACTATTCAATAGTTGATTTTTTTGAAACTCATAACAGATTGATTACTTCGAAAAAAGTAAATTAAATCAATCATAATATATCATATTATCCTAAAAAATTAGTCTTATTCATGAAAAGTTTCATATTATATTTATTTGGGTATTTATAATATCAATTAATTTAATTTTTCACTATTTTAGTAATTACTGCATCATTATTGTGTCATAACTAAAATAACTTATTTAATGTCTAAAAATTATAAATAAAATATAATTATGTAGGAAAGCTTTTTATCTTTCTAATGAATATTTATAATCTAAAATCCAACATATATAACCCTATGTAACAATTGTTTTTCTAAAAGATATATGCTTGTGTCATTTTTGTATTCATTTTAACTTAATTATAATAAAGTGTCATTATCACTTACAAGTGGATCCATGGGGTCCCAAAATCGACCCAAAGATACCCATTGTCGACCATGTATCAACCAATAGGGTTAAGACACGTTTTAGGGTAATTTAGTATTATTATAATATTATTTTTTTAACCCTTATTTACCGGATTTACCCTTAACCATGGTAAATAAAATATTTACCGTAGTAATTATTCAAAATGTCTAAAACTAAAAGTTAAAAATTTACACAATTTGAACATCCTGATTCCAAATATGGAATCCATTTTTCTAAATTCAAAACACAGAAGTGTCAGAAATTAATTTAAAATTAATTCCCACTGTCAAAACAAAAAGCGTGTTTTTAAGAGATAATAACTATCAAAAGATTGACACTTGTTTATGTTCGGTTTAATTGTAAAATTATGTCCAATGACAAAAATTATATTAAATGGTAAAAATATATTCTAAATATACTTTAAAACCACTCAAATTCATAATTTATCACTATTAATTATTTTGATTAAAAAAGTTGTTTTTAATTAAAATTTAGTAATTTTCACTATTCATCAAAATATGAAAGTTATCCGAAATGTACCAAAATTTCACCTTAGGCTAAATTCGATATTCTGATTCCAGAAATGAAGTCCATTTTAAAATATAAAATATATATAATTTCGAAAAGTAGGTATTACTATTCATAATGGCTTGTTTGATTGGTTGTGGTGTGTGTTAAAACTCAAAGTTGCGTACAACACACGCTACTGTATTATTCAAAGAAAGCGTACCGTGGAAGCTTGGGATGTTTCATTTTAAATATTTGATGTCCCCATTTAGTCAAAAAGTTTGAAATATTTTATTTAAAAAGGGTTCACTATTAAAAGTTGATAAAAGTGCAATACTGAAAATGAATTTGTTCATGCATTATATCTAAGAAACTCATAATATGGATTCTAAAATTATAAGGATTATATAAAGTCTAAAATTTAGATAATACTATTCATAACCTCTTTTGAATGGCTTTTTTTTTGTAAGTCATGGTGTGATTGAACTCGGTGTTGCGTGTAGTTCAAGTTATTGAATTATTTTGAAGAAATAACACACTATGAAATCTTGGGGTGTTACATTTAACCTAATTGACCATGAAAATTCAATTCATATTATTCAACAGGGGAAAAGGAAAAAATTAATAAAAAGAGAACCAACAAGTGGCATATGGATAACTCAAACCAGAACTAATCATGATATAAATAATTTTCGCTAATTCTTGTTATATAAGACATTACACCTCCTTCAAGGGGTTTTATTATAAAAACATGACATTAAAATTCATTTAGTATATTTAAATTTAGTCTATGAAAACCCTCAACACCAATTACATTCAAGAAAAGTATGAAACAAAAGTAATTAAAGTATTCATGAATTTAAAATGAAAGGAAAGTTAATCCTACCTCAAGAGAAGAGCATTAAGAAGAACACTTGTCACTTTAAATGGAGAAAACTCGATGCTTCTCCATCCCACATCCAACCATATTCACCTTCCCATATACATAAGGACACCAAACCCCTATCCACAAATTTTTATGGCCTTGATTACGTGCAAGGTTATCCCTATATACATGCTCATATATGCATATACCTGTTAACACTTACCTATGTATGAATTTTTCATATAATATGTATGCACACCTAGAACCATATATATATATATATTCACTAACATTTGGTAATATACATATAATGTGGAAACATACATATAAATATGCCTACCTATGAATATGTGGGTAAGTCACCTTTGACTCTAGCGACTCGTAATCACACGACAAGGTCAAACATACTCAATGAAAATGACCATGAACTAATAAAATACAAAATAACCAACTATGAAATGAGAAACTATGAATAATGGTGGAAAAACTTACCCCAAATCGATGGTAGTGGACAGAGACAATATGAACTACTCTCCTCCAGTGGCGGTTTCCAGACTATGAACAAGGGAGTCCCAAGAGACTCTTCGCACAACCTAACATCATAGGAAAACACAAACAACTAAGTTATCTTCATCGCTAGTGTTAAACGGAACCTCATTGAGTGCTTGGGAGATAAATGGTCAAAATAGGGATGGAAATGTAGGGGAATGCCTTACCATAAAGGGTTTTGTAAAATCGGAAAGTGTTTCCGATGAAATCAGCCTGCGGATAGGAGGTCGAGAGGCGGGGTGCATCGCATGGGAAAGGGTAGACCCACAATGGATGCATTGAAAATTGGAGTTGGGAGGGGAATTTTATATTATTTTTTAATTTTACTTTCATTTTATGTTTTCTATTTAATTTAATTTCTATTAAATTAATACATCGCATAGTATGGGATGCCTGGTTAGCCAAACTATTCACCAACCGTGCAGCATGCCCTACCGTAGAAAATAACCCTTAATAGTTTGCCCTGCATGGTTGGAATAGTCTTGTGAAAAGAATGAGGTAAATATTGTTGAGGTACTACCTAAATGGAACTACCCTTGAAGGCTATGTGTATAGTTGGAAATATCATGTGCATTCAATGTGCTTCACATCTGCTCCTCTAAAACAGGCTACACAGTTACTTATAAGGGGGCTCATGGTATCAAACAATTGGGTTTCCCACTACAGACCATCCAATATTGGTATTTTCAGATCCCATAACTTTCAGAACTCACATTAACTTCCTAGAAACCCCTTAGGGCCTTACCTAAGATCGAAAACCTCAATTTGAAAGGTTCTAACTATCTTAATTAAAATATGAAGGTAAATTTAAAAAAATTACTATAATGTAAACTCAAATGTTCAAATTCCATTGATTTTTCATCTAGTCCAAAAATTCATATTATTAAAATCATCATACCTTATAACTTATCATCCCCAAGAAGCCATCGAGAATAATTTAAACATCATCAGACCTACAAGGGTCATGAATCATCATTCAAATGATCACGATTAATTTCAAAATTCCCAACACACCTCTGAGCATTGTTTCAAACACACAACACATAAACCACCTAGACTTGATCTAACAGTTTTTTCCCACCGAAGCCCGTTTAGCTAGATACATAATCACATCTTTGTCTTTTAAAAAATATAGTCAAAGGTACTTCCCACCTTAGGCTCTAATGTTATGTGGCCAATTCCTAGCAACTGTACCACTATTATCGTAATTTACATACAAATCATGCCTCTATGATTTATAAAAATTCTAAAGCCATGGTTTATTTAATATAGAGAAACCGATTACATCTATGTTAATAGAAGAGAATTCACAAAGTGAAATATTTGAATCCTAATCGACCCAACAGAACTAGTCCCGTAATATTTCTATGAAAGACATAGTTTACCCTATAAACCACAACTACATTAACTTGGAAACATGTTCTAAATGGTTTCTTCACCAACCATACACATTAGAAAGATGGATAACGAGTTTATCCACTCTATATGACTTATCTCGAAGATTCCGAGCTTAGACGTCCAATATATTACAAACTAAAACATATTTCCTTCCACCGATTGAAAATGTATTTAGCACCGACACATTCACTTAATCCCATTCCTGACGTCTTGTGAAGTTCATTGATTAAATCATCACTAATCCCAATAACAAGTTCAAGATAAACTAATATTATAATGATTAGAGTTCAAGGAGCTAATTGAGAGCAGTCCATATTCCATGCTTATAAGTGAGAAGTTGGCACCAGGCCATAATGTCCACATCCATTCTTTGACCGAGTCTATATTGGTATCCTTATGGAAGTCGAGTCCAATGAAACATCTGGTGTACACGATACATTCAAAGTAATTCCTACTTAGGAACCAACATATCACTCCTAAATAACTAAGAATCAACCAGAAACAATGTTTCCCATGTGAAACAATAAGAAAACCAGCTCTCTAACCCAACTGTTTTTGAGGCATTAATGCAGTGTAAGACAAACTCTCTCTTAGTGCGTCATGGAATATGTCAATATAGGGGACATTCTCTTTGAAAGAAATAGTAAACTAAGAGGATTTGAATGGGTTCTAGTCAATAGTACCCAATTATATGAAAGAGGAATAGACAAATCCTAACTGGTCGACTTCAATAAGGAAACTCATCTTCACCTGTCGACACATCATCACAACCAATCACAATTCCTTTTCCACCTGAGGCATTATGTGATCACTCACACTTAACCACCAAAGTCTATATATGACTAACTATGTTTTCGAAGTCTGCATACAAAGCCAAACATTTCAATGTTGTTCTACTAAGCAAGCATAACAATATATTTTAAACTCCCAAGCATCGAGGTTATAAATCTATGCCGACAATTTTCAAATGGTTCTCATTGGTGGTGTTACTTCTACTTGGAAGGACACAAAACCACTATCAATGATGTGATGATCCTTGCCTTATTAGTGTCCTAGTCGATGATTGAGTATAATAACTAGAAGCCTGCAAGTGCACAAGACCAAAACTTCTTTCAATGAATGAATTATGATCCTCTGAGACACCATCACAATGTCAAAGAATAAAAATAAGGAAAAATAAAATGATAGAAAAAAACATTGTGTTAAAAAACCCAACCTTCCAGAAAGTCATAACGAGAATTAAGATAAACCTAGTTCATTAACACACAAGTAACTCTACTTAGAGATGACCTGAGACCACACTCAATTGCACAAAATCCATGAGCCTACCATACTCAACCATCTTGTTGCATCATTTAACACTTGAAATCACTGTGTACATGAACATATACTACCCTATGATTACATGAGTAAACAACACATCCTAAATACTACCCATAGGCTTATCATGCCTATGTATTTTAGTGTTGGATATCCCATAAAATATATTATTCTCAAAGATGTATTGCCCCATATGATAATTAATATGGATGACGCCATACCAATTTTTCCTTCACTAAGGAAAAGAAATGTTTAAGAGACCAATGAAGTGGCCAACCATGCTTGAGGCATGTATAGCTAGTTGAGAACAAGCATTAACTAATGCTCATATCTATAACCAAGGTAAAGAATAAAATGGCAACCCATCCAAAAAAGGTTTTATTTAGAATGAAAAATCTCTACTAGGGAAAAAAGAACCTGAATAGTACCAAACGGTAGAATTCTCATAGGATTTAGCAAGGTATTTGACTATAATGGTGCTACCCACCACGTAATAGCACCTTATAGAAGCATAAGTGTCAACCCTCTCCCTAGGTCACACAAACTAATGTCACTAGGATCAAAGATAATCATTCCATCCATTGATAAAAGAAAAATAACTCCTGTGAAAAGACCTCACTCTTTTATTCCAACGCAACTCTAAGAGAATCTCAACCTACTGTTAAATGAGAGTTTCATTCAAGGAAACCAATAAAGGTTCCATTTCAAAGACCTTAATATTTAATCACATATAATCTTTAATCCTATAAAATAATAATTCATAACATCGTGTAACATTTAAAAAAACACTAGGAACATTATTTTTAACAATCAACTTAAATATTAAAAAAGTGTCATTAGACATCCTTTTAAAAAATTTAGCATATATAAAAAACCCTTCATAATTTTGAAACTAATAATATAAATTCCTTTAAACAATAATCTGTCCTATGAGGATTCAACTGAACCATCGAATATTCTCTATAATGTAACCCAATAGTAGTTGCTCGTTTTTTTAATGTTGGAAAACACCAATGCTGGTCATCTGATAAAGAACAAGGCCCAAATGACCTAATTGGTACCAATTTCACATTTTAAAATATAAACAATTCATTTCAAATAAAAAGTAAACAAATCTTATATTTATAACAACTCAAAATACACAGTGATTAGATAAAAAATGTTTGATTACATTGGTTTCCATTTTATAATTAATAAATCCATCATACACATTATGGATTGAAATTTTACTCCCATTAATCAAAAAAATCACTTCAAATTATAAATTTTATAGACTTTTACCATGGTACAAATATATTGGTTACCTTTTCTTAGTTATAAGGTACACACACACCAGACAACTAAAAATCAGTTCCCGTTTAATTGTGGACAACAAATTTAGCACATACACCCTCTTATATACTAGAACTAGCATGGTAGATAAATTAGGCTGCATGGAATACAATTACATAATTATAGAAACATATCAACATGCGAAATAATCAAAAAATCATGTTATACAAATTGCCATAATAAGGAAACAAAATCATGGAATAACACTCAATGAACACAATTCAAATTTGTAGGCAGCATTCAAAAAAAAATACATGGCGTGGAATATTCATGGTATGTCAATTTATATGTGCCTAATATGATACATGAAATTATTATTCCTTTCTATGATAGTTCAAGGTTAAAAAACAATAAACATTATAAATAATTAATCATTAGAAAAACACACCAATCCCACAACGTGAAATCAAATTCAACAATAATATCCAACAACATGAACCAAAATACATGCCTTGGACACTTGGATATTCTTCATATATGAGGTGTTTATTACCATGAAAAACTATTTACTATGTTCGGACACATTCCTAGTCTCCTGTCTTCTAACCCAAAATAGTTATTCAAAGGAAAAATGGACTTCTCTGAAACCACTTTATAACATCCCGACTCAGATCACCAATAAACTAGTAGCCATTATGGTGGGTCACAAGGCCACAAGTTTTCCTCCCTTTATTCCAAAGGCTATTGACTAGTAGTGGGGGTGTAAAGTTTTTTTAGTGGAGATATTATACCTCCATAATCAAATTTTCATAGTGGAAAATAGTATATAAACAATAGACAGAAGAACAAGAATTAAATAATAAAATACATTCAGTGCAATACAAATATTATAATAACTAAAATTAAAGTTATCCAACACCATTTTATACAATGTATTCATGTCTAGATGATGTAACATAAGCTAAAACAGTGAACATATATTATGATTTACATTACAAAATAATACAAGACTGGAGAAAAAAATAAAAAAAAATCCCAAAGGCGGTATCCACAATCATCTTATGATACATCATAGTCATATGATCCTAACTCCTTGGGTATAAGAAAAATAGTGTAAGAAATAAACTAAGGCCCATAGTCTTGTGAACAAGAAGATCTATATGTATACTCCAATGCAGTGGCGGCCTAATAAGGGTGTGAGATATAAATCTTAGTAGGCTGACACCTATGCTGTCGACCTCAATTTAAGAGTGTATTATAAATTAAATTGGTGTCCAGTTATAAGGAAATAATAAATAGAACTAAATACATAAACAACTACCCATATAGTTTCCAAAGGGACTCCTGATCACTATAACTACTTCGTCTCATAGCCAGAATAAGTCTGATCATCCAATATATATAAATATATATTATTGCATCCACCTATATATACCAAGCCTTTTTCTATGCCTAATTGACATATACCTAGAATAATAGTGCTATATTTGAGTGGGAAGTAACTCACAGAAATCCATATCCCGTATATGAGACTAAAATCCCATGAAAGGGTGACATTAACTTCATTCTAATAGATTGGGGGAATCCATGAACATCACACAGGATGTAAAGTTTGCATGCCATGGCTACACTCTAATATGGAATGTGGAACTCAAAATCCAATTTCCCAAATCGAGTCACTGGTGATGGTCACCATTCCCAACACTCGATGTAAGGGGGCATGACTGTCCATTCTAATCATAACACTTACAATCATATCTCAAGTATAAATAGTGTGGGTGTCCATGCCCAACACCTGATGTAAGGGAGTGTGAGTCACCATGATCCTCAAAACCCACACCATCATATCACAGCCTCTCTTAAAGGCGCATTTTTAACTATAATGGGTAAAGAAAACCTCCCATCCATATATTTTTTAATCTATTTAGAAAATCATTATTATCGCATTTATGATGAAATCCATGAGGTAGTACCTCTCATGATTTTCATTTATATCATCCCATTATAACCATTATCACATTTATAATGTAATTCATCAGGCAATACCTATTAGGCATTTCAATATCCATGTTCATATTCCTAATCTAACTTATATAAGGAATAACCTTTTACTATTTTTAATTAAACATATGAAATGGCATGGTCATGTGTTTTTGTGTGTGTGTATGTATGTATGTGTGTGTGTGTGTGTGATTTAACACATGAGGAAAATACCTCTCATTCATGTAATTTCTCTATCCAAAGCCATTAAGGTATCACATTTCATTAATATGTGGAAAAAAAGTCATAATCCATCACAAGTCCATCGAAAGGTTTCATGGCTAATTCATTAATAAGGATTCTATTATCTAGCTGAATACACCTTATACTTTATTTTTACCACAACAAATTTTTTCACTTAGCCAAAATATGGAAAATTAACTTATAGGACTCGAAAGGTCAAATGGAAAGTGTCATGTTAACAAGGCATATGCCTACTCATGCAATTTAATTTAAAACAATCTTGCATGAAAATTTAATTCATATTATTCAAATTAGAAAAAATATAAATTTCCACAAAACAAGAACCAATAAAAGTCATAATGAAAATTCTTACCCAAACTAAGAATCATATAAATAACATCCACTATTATTTAGTTAATATGAACGTGAACCTCCATTAAGGGGATTTATTACAAAAACATGACATTTTACTTCAAAATTTCATTTCTAAAATTAAAATTTATTCATAATAAATTTGGAACTAAATAAATTCAATGAAATTTCATAAGGAAAGTAATTAAATATTTATTAAATTTAACTAGAAATTAAATAGAATCCTACTTCAAGATAGGAACATAAATCCAAACACATGGAACTTGACACTTCAAATGGAGACAACTCAAAGATACTACTTTCCACCATCAAGCATATGTACGTTTACATATACATAAGGGAACCTTTCCCCTTTACACATATTCACATGGTTATGGTTACTTTCAAGGGGATCCCAACATACATGCTCATATATTCACATGTCTATTAACACTTAACTACGTATGCAGTTTTCATATTATAAGTATTCAAACCTAACTCCATATATGTATATGTATATATATATATATATTAACTTCCATGGATATATATAAATATAATGGGGGAACATAAAAATAAATATTCCAAACTATGTATACATAGGTAGGGTTTTTTACTCTTGTATCTCATAACCACACAATAATTCCCAAATCACTAAAATAAAATTTCCATGAACTCGTAAACAAGTAGATCTGAAAAAAAATTATAAAAGAGGAATATAGGAGGAAAAATATACCCTAGACCGTTGATGGTGGACTGAGGTGATATGAACAACTTCTCTTTTAGTGGTGGTTGCAAGAATATGAACAAGGGAGTCCCGTGAGACTCTTTTCACAACTTAACATCATAGTAAAACACCAAAATATTGAGCCTCAACCCTAGGGTTCATTCGAACATCATCAAGAAATGGGGTGAGGGAAAACAGTCAGAATTGGTAGAAGGAGGGAGTAGAAGTATTTAACTTAAAGGACTGTGAAAAATCCACCAGAGTCCTGGGCGAAATCGGCTTGTGGAGATGAGGCCAAGAGGAGGGGTGTGTTGTGCGACCAAGGGGATCCCTAGAGGGGGTGTGTGTTGCAAATAAGAGGGGGGAGTGGAGAGATACGTTTTAGTTTTAAATTATATTTTAATTTTATGTTTTAATTTTTTTTCTTTAAAATTAATATGGCACATGATTTGGGCTATACAATTAGCCAAATTGTGTGCCAACCATGTGGCATCCCCTTCTATAGAAAATAACCTCATAGGGTTTGTCTCACATGGTTATCCTAACCATGCACAAACTGTGTAGTGAATAGTGTTGAGGTACTTACAAAATGGAACTACCCATGTGGTCTTGGCACATGGTTTGGAAAATCTGTGGGCATCCTATGTACTTCAAATATGCTCCTCTTAAATAGGTTCCATGATTATCGTTTGGGGCCACACGATTTTAGACAAATCATGCGTCCTCTACAGACCTTCCAAAATTTTTATTTTTGGGTCTTGTCAGTTATGGAACTAAAAATGACTGCCTAGTGACACATAAAGCCTTTACCAATGCCCAAAAACATCACATTGTTAAGATATAACTCTTGAAATCATGTTTTGAAGCTTAGTCTTAGAAATATCTTGTTCAGTAAACTCAAAAGTTCAAATTCCAATTAAGTTTCATCCGATCAAAAAACATGTATCGTTACATCTAATAAATTCAAAAGAGAATTATTTTAAATTTTAATTATATATTTTGTCATATATACCTTTTAAGTAATATATTACATCACTTTTGGGTAATAATGATATTATAATACATACATATATTTATAACATATTTTATTTTTACCTAAAAATTTGACTATCTCAAAAAACGATGAAAACATTACAGATGGTTAATTTAAATATTATTATTTTAAAAAAAATATTTATTTTATCAAAAAATAACTCTCTAAATATGAAAATTTACACTTTTAAATAAAAATACACATTTATTGAAAAATAGCGTGTTCTTAACAATAAAATGTTTTTTGACATTTATAAAAACTAAATTTGATTTAACAAAATCAAATAATCATTTATATTAAATAATAATTATTTATTAATTTTATGTTATTAATAATATCATTTACATAAATTTTTCCTGAATTCATTAAATAGTATGATGTGATTGAAATGATATATTTCCAAAAAAACAATTTCTGTTTCATCATATCAAAATCTAATTTTTATCAAAATCATTTCTTAATATGTTTATAATGTAATATAAAAAAGGGAGTAATGTAATAATAGTTTTATTAAAATAAATATATGTAATAATTCAAAACTATAGGGTTTATAATGATAAACATTAATTACACTAGAAAATTCTATAAGGGTGAGGTATGTGATGGTGAGATTTTCATGGGTTGGTTCACCAAACATGGTTTGGGTTGTGATCTCAATGAGCTTGACAATCTCCCATAAATGGTTTTACATCTGACTTACATGTTTAATCTCATCTTGGGATTGGTCAGTGGAAATTCCATGGATGATATCTACCTCAGATGCTTCAGTGAATGGGCTTCATATGATATTATCCTACTGGTTTAGGTAACTGCTCTTTCCTTCTGTATCAATTTAACTTTATCTTAACCATTAATATTATAGAGTCCTGACCTTATACATTACATAATCATGAGATAAGTAAATAATTTGACATTAATTCACATCAATGTTATTTTCATGTTAATAGCTTAAAATAATTAGGTCACAACTTATACATAACAACTTCATTATTACAATAAGACACTTATACTCTATCCAATTTTATTCACAATAAGAAAAATCCTTAAATAAGAAAAGATTTATTTTCTTGATAAAAATATTATTTAATTATTTTTTTCTCTTATACATCCTTATCCCTTTGAAAACAATTCCAAAAATATGGGATGAGCATAAAAACCTCGGTAAGGGATATAAAATAATGAAAGATAACATTTGTCTAAGAATACATAAGAATCAAAGAAATCATACTTTTTAATCATAAAAAAATCTTTTTAACATTCCACATCAAATCATATGATTTATGAATAACACATAGAAATCATAAATCATAATGGTAACTTTTTGTTTCTATAACATACTTACGTTGTAGCTTTCATAGCTATGTAGAGAGTTACATTTGGAATACCCACCATTGTATCTTCCATAAATTTATTAGGATAAACATTAATATTTACCTTCGTCTTGTTACCCAATGCAATGGAGATATATCTTGGACTCACCCACCATAGTATTATCATGTAACCACCCATATACGTAAATAATTCCCAAGAACCATAACATAATCATTACACATAAACCATCATAAAGGTAAGATAACATTTATAATTTCTAATCACAACATAAAATTTCACGATATTGACCTAATAAATGATTAATAGAAAACATTTTCAACACAAAAATACATAAAAATGATATATTGTATTTATTTTCCATTTAAAAACCTTACGGCTTGTTAAGGAATGCAAATATCTAATAATACTTGCGTCGGTAGAAAGGACGTTGTCACCGTGTATATTAAAAAGAAACATTTTCATTGTCATTTAGTATATCACTTTATAAAACAAAAGATTCATTTTGAAAGCTAATGAATGAAATTAAATTTCAAAGGAGTTTATTATATACCATATAAAATAATTTCATGTATAAACCAAAATATGTCTCAATGAAATAATATTGAGACGAAGACCCTTACAAATAGAATTCTGAGAATAATATAGATTTATTAAGTATATTACCTATAAATACACATAAATCAAGTATAAAACCCAGATGAAAATACATTTATCACATAATCATAGAACAACATAATCAAGAATAATATGTTCACCCCAAAGAATAAAAATTGGGTTAAGATGTTCCCTTACGTTGAGTCTGACTAGTCATGTATGTTACCTGTTATTCCTGGATAAAATAATTAATTAAATATAAAATGTGTTTAGAAAATTTTTCAAGTTTATTATTAATTTTATATCACTTATTACCACATTATAAACATTACATAAAATTTTATGTATATATTGATCATTTTGTCGATATTCAGTACGTGATTCAAAATTGAACATGTTATAATTAAAAAGTGTCTGTATAGTCAAAATTCCATTATCTTCATGACGATATTAATTATTTAAATATAATATAATATATATATATTATATGTATTTATAATAGTATATAACATTTCATGATAAGAAATGAAATTCACCGTTCATGGAGACAGTAAGTCGTACATACGCATGAACGCTACTTTCATTTCTTTTTCATAGATAGAGGAATGAAAACTAAATGATAAATAGGTATATTATAATTACAATATAATATGATATTATATAAACATTACGTATGTTAAATAACTTCATCCTTTATATGTTCCATGTATGGAATGATCGAGTCTTATCACTTTGAGAGGGTGGTAGTCCGCACTTCCTGAGATAAAATTATCGTATTTACACATTATAGAAAGAATAAAGGTATGATTTAAATAAATAAAAAGAATACAGATAATATAAATATAATATATATCATATATAAATATAGTTCCATCATAATGGCCACCATGAGAGGTTGTAGTATGAAATCAAATAATCATTGTTTTGTAAGGTCGTAGTTCACCGTACATAGAAACTATACATTCATATCAATTAGATTGAGGTGTGTGTAAGTAGAGTTTGAAAAAATATATTAAAAAAATATATTATATTTATGAAATATTTGTTTTATTTAATCAGATAATAAGGATATCATAGGGAGCGGATACCGAAAATAAAAGAAAATAATTTAAGAGATGACGTTACCTCTAAATCTTATAACTCTTTTTTATTTAAGCCTAAAGGCATTGTTGAATTTTCTTATGCCTAAGGTAATTCTTATAAGAGGAATATAGGGATTTTTGAGCTTATTTTGGAAGATTTTTGATGTGAAAAGGGGCTTTAAAGATGTGATTAAATGGGTAGAGGTGATGCCCTTTAAAAGAGGGAGGACAGGCACATTAGGAAGGTATTGAAATATTATTTTATTATAAATATATTTTCGGTTTCAAATTGTCCCAAAGAAATTTATTTCAATGATAATATGATTTTGGGTAGAAAAACTATCAGAAAATAGGTTTTAGAGAAGTCTAGGTCACAAATTATACCTTATCATTTAGTTTTATCCCATAGTTAACTAATTTGACTCCTACCAATTCTTCGTGTAGATTCATACTATATGGTTAATATATTTACTATAAAATGCCATTAGAAGATCAAGTATTTCATTAATGATATTTTCAACATTATCTAAATCATTTTTCAGAATCTCAGATTTTTTAGGACTATTATATCATTTAATAAAATTGTATTTGTTTTAAAAACTCAATTTTGTCAATTTTTGTACTATTCATATCATGGCTTTTTTAAAATCCATGAAACCATAATTGTTATAAAAAAACAAAATCTTATTAAAGATAAAAATTCATGCGCATCCCCAAAATTCTTGTATGGCATAAAACGTTTCAAAATAAATTTATTTTAGTGTTTATAATCTTATTTAATTAAATAATTCAATAATATGGTAATCACAACATCATCATTATGTCATAAATAAATTTATTTATTTGATGTCTAAAGATAATAAATAAAATACAATGATGTTGGAAATTGTTTTATATTTTTAATGAATATTTATAGTCTAATTTACCAACTATATAACCCCATATAATTGTTTTTTCTTAAAGATACATTTTTATGTTAAATGATTCATTATTTTAAATTAATTCTTATAAAATGTAATTTTCACATCCAAGTGGATCCATGGGGTCCCAAAATCGACCCAAGGATTCTCATTGTCAGACATATCTCATCCAATATGATTAGTACATGTGTTAGGGATGTTTAATATTAATATAATATTATTTTTCACCGGTATTTTCTTAATTTACCCTTTACCCATGGTAAATAAAATAATTACACAAGATATTGTTCATAATGTATAAAAATAAAAGGTACCTATTTGCACAATTTGAACCTTATGATACAAAATTTGGAATAAATTTTTCCAAATTATAAACACATAAATTTAAATAAATAATTTAAAATTATTTCCAATTGTCAAAACCAAAAAGCCAGTTTTTAAGATGTAATAACAATCAAAAGATTGAAATATTTTTATGTCCAATTAAAATGTGAAAGTAATTAAAATGATCATGATTATATTAAATGATAAAAATAGAATCTAGTTATACTTTAAAACCAATTAAAAGTACAGTAAATCTATATAAATAAATTAGTTGAAAATGTTGTTTTGAATTAAAATACTGTATTTTTAACTATTCATTAAAAAGTGATCTTTATCACAAAAATATCAAAATTTCATCCAAAGAAAATTTTGATGTCCCTCTTCTATATAAAAATATTATTTTTAAAAATATAACATATAAAAGCCACAAAAATTATATTTAATAAGGGTTCTTTATCAAATGGTGTTAAAAGGGGCTTTTAAAAATATTAGAGTATTTCTTGATTAAAATCATATCCATTCTTATTTTAAGCCTCTATAATTTATGGGGTAAATGTAATGAAATTTAATAATGATATTGTAGTTAATTATATTCATTCCATCAAATAAAATTTCTATGTGTTAACTGCCATTTAAATTTATAATAATATTTTTTATTATATTTTTGGTATAATTCAATGTTGTGTGCAATGTATGATTTCAAAGAAACATGTGGTTTTGTGTTGAGTATGCAATTAGACAAATTCTCCTATTTAACATAAAATTAAAATATTATTCATAAATATTAATAGATATAAAAATTTATTGTTCTATAAATACTTGGGTAGTTACATCCTTCCCCTTTTTAGAAATTGCTTCCTCGCAATTTTAAAATTGGGCCCTGAAACATCATTGCAAATCCCACATCGAAAAAAGAGTGAACAAAACTATCAATTTCAAAGAAATAAATGTAATTATAAAGGACACCCAAGATAACACCAACTAGAATACCATGTAGGAAAACAAGGATACATAAGAAAAAATAACTCTTATAGACTAATTGAGAGTGATATAGAACATGATCACAAAAATTTAACCAGCACAATACCATAAATTTGTCATTGGGTAAACATATGTGGATAAAAGAAAGAAAATAATTTTTTTTTATTCAAGATACTTTTTATAGAGTTCAAGAATTTTATTACTACCTAGAATAAGATCATAAGGAAATATACATACTTTTCATGTAAAGTTTCATTCCATAATAAATTTCTACCAAAAACTCATCTTTCTCTAAATGCTGAGTATTAAAGATGACATGGTCTCACCTAAAGCACTAGAATAAACATCTATAGAATCACATAATCCACAAAAAATCTACTATATATTTCCCTTAACATTAGATATTATCCAAAACCCAACTTTTTAGTAAAAGATCATATAATCCCAAAAAAGGATAGTCCTTTATAAAAAGAAATACTACTCTTAATGACCAAAATTCAACGAAAAATACCCAATGTTCAAAAAATACAATTAAATAAAAAAATTTCTTATAAATATTTCAAAATAATCCAATGTATATTTGAAACCCAAAATTTAGAAGGATTTGATCACATAGTCTTCAAAAAAAATCAGAGAATTTATCTATAAATTACAATGGAAACTCATAAAGTATCATACTAAATAGTAATAAACCTAATCACATAGTCTCTATGATATTTTAATCATTTATATAACTAAACCAAATCTCTATAAGTCCAAAATAAAAATAGATATTCTTATAAAATATAATTCAGCCATTAATCCTCAAATTAAATCTCATAGTATTCTATTTTCTTAAGGCATATAGTGTTCCAAAATGAGAGAACATCTTCCAAAATAACAATTATCACTTAATAACAACCTAATTTTCCTATAATAAGGATATTAATTTGATAAAACATAAGTTCCAAAAATCAACTTATTCTTGATCCAAAATATAATTTAACTGAAGAAAATTTTTCATACTAACCAAGGACTTCACGTAGTCTAGTGGTAGGCGATAAATCTCTGTCACACTTTGGTTGTGGGTTTTATTCTTGAATCTTTGTCTAATGCAACAGGTTTTCAAACAGTCTATATGTTTTCCTTTTTCCAAAACAATATAATTTTATAACATCCCAAAAAATGAGATAAATTATTTAAAAAAAATCCATATCATGTTTTAATCCTAAAGTTTATTCCATTCCACACATTTTTCATCCCAAAAATTAATAACCCATATTTTACTGAAATTTAGTGATCATATAAACCCTAATAGTTATTTATAACTATATCCAAAAAAAGATAATTATTCTTCAATTAAAAGTTTTATATAACAAAATTAAGGGTCAAAAATAATGTAAGTCTTCAAAAGTAATAAAATTTTTAGTACATTTAAATAAAGCATCATCCATAGATCCAACACAACTCTTTTATTCCTAAAATTTATAAATCATTATCATCATAAATTCTTTATGATCCCTTATCCATGTTTTCTATATTATTATTTTATACTTATTTTCTATAAACAAAATCATGCATATTTTCATAAGATTTCAATAATGTCAAAACACAAGCAAAGAAATAATACATACCTTTCCTAGGTCATTTTCAGTTCCCTCAACTTCAATTGGAAATGCATTAGGTATTGGTAAAAATATATTTGTATAGCCTTGCGGATCCCATTCCAAATTCTTTTTTAGGACATCTATTTGTGTAATTAACATGCATTCCCCATTTAGAAAATTCAATTGATCCCCCATAAATAACTTCTTTCCCTTTCATGAAGCCAAGTGGATGATTCCTTTTTCCATGGAAGGTTATTACTTTATGACCTCATTACCACATCTATAACATCTTCCTTCCCCTTTAAATAATTTCCCAGGTGTTTCTTTTCACATCATTGACACATAGGTTTCTCAATATACATACCTTTATAATTATTACCTGAACATCTATTGGGATTTGTTTCTCGTATATATGATGACTTAGATAAATCACCAATGTTAAAGTGGTCAATAATTTATCCAAATAATCATAAGAATTTATATTTCAGTACTCATTTCCTTTGATTTCATATTTAGAACACCATCACCATTTTATTCACATCCATTGTTACTTTGGTGCCTACTGGTCCAACCATTTACTATAAAACAAAAAAAGGATTGTGTGAGTATATCAGTAAAATCCTAATATATTATCTTATTAAGATGGTAAAAACTAATATATAATCATTCATGTTATCTTAAACTTATTCAATTTATCTAAAACAACTATGACTCATTCTAATATGCTAACCATTATGGTTATGTAACTTTTTCTTAAATAACACCCTAAATGCTAAAGTTATATAAACCAACCTCTGATACCATCTATAAGGATCTAACCTTAAACATTAATTAATCTAGAGATAAGTTAATAATTTGACTTTAATTCACATTGAGGATATTTATGGGAATAGAGCTTTAGAGAATTACGTCATAACTTATACATAATAAAATGAATATTACAAGTAGACACTTCTACTCTATCCAATTTTTTTCAAAATAATAAAACTCATTAAATAAAACAAGAATTATTTTCTTGATAAAAATATTCATGGATTATTCATTTATCTTATCCTTCCTTATACCCAATGAAAAAAATTTCAAAAACATTGGATGAGCATAAAAAGCTCAGTTAGGGATATAAAATAAAGAAAGAAAACATTAGTTCAAGAATACATAAAAATAAAAGAAATCATACTTTTAAATAAAAAAACATAATCTATTTATCATACCACATCAAATAATAATATTTATGAACAACATATAGAAATCATAAATCATAATGGTAATTTTTTTCATCCATAACATACTTACGTTGTAGCATTCACAACTACATAGGGTGTAACGTTTGGAATACCAATCATAATATATTCCCTAAATCTCTTAAGAGAAACATTTAAATTTATCTCCATAATGTTAACCAATGCATTGGAAAGATATCCCAGGCTCACTAGTCCTATGTTTATCACAGAACCACCTTTATACATAAACAATTCCCGAGAGCCATAATAAAATCATAACAGAAGAACCAGCATAAAGGAAATATAAAATTTACACATTCTAATCACAATATAACATTTTATGATTTTGAAATAATCAATGATTTCCCAAAAACATTTTCAATACCAATATACATGACAATGGTATTTGGTATTTATTTTTCATTGAAAAATATTCGGGCTTGTTAAGGAAGCCAAATATGAAATAATATTCATGGCAGCTGAAAGGTCATTTTCACCGCATATGTTAAAAAGAAACATTCCATTTTTCATTTAGTAAAACAAATCATATAAAAAAATATTCCTTTTGAAACCCATTTAATGAAATTAAAATTCAAAAGATTTGAGTATACACTGTATAAAATAGGTTTATGTACAAAAAAACTACTTATCAATGAAATTAGATTGAGACGAAGTCCCTTACAAAGAGTATTTTCATAATAGAATAGATTGATTATGTGCATTAACTATATTTACAAATAAATCATGTATAAATACTAGATAAAAATCCATTTATCCCATAATTACATAATGAAATAATCAAGAAGTAAAAGGTCATCCCAAAGAATGGAAATTGGGTTAAGAAGTTCCCTTACCTTGAGTGTGACTCATCATGTATCATCCCTGTTCTTCGTAAATAATAAAATTAAGATCATTTATAATTGATTCAGAAACATTTTAATGTTTATTATTACTTTTATATTAGTTATTACCACATTATAAACATTACAAATTTTTTTAGGTTAATATCGATCATTTTGTCGATATTCTGTACTTGAGTCAAAAATGAACTTATTATAAATAATAATTGTCCATGTGGTCAAAATTCTATTATATCTATAATGATATTAATGATTTAAATATCATATATATCTATCATATATATTTATTTATAATTTCACATAACATTTGGAGATAAGAAATAAAATGCAGTGTTTATGGAGACAGTAAGTTGTACGTACACATGCACAGTACTTTCATTTATTTTTCATATTAAAAGGAATGAAAACTAAATTATACATAAGTATATTATTATTCAAATATAATATCATATTTTATATATTTAACATAAGTTCATTAACACCATCCTTTATACGTTCCATGTATGGAATGAACGAGTCATGTCACTTTGAGGGGGTGGTAGTCCGCAATTCCTCAAATGACATTGTTATATTTACACATTATAGAAAGAATAATGGTATGTTATTAATTAAAAAAATCATAAGAATATAGAAAATATAAATATAATATATATCATATTAAAATATATTTCTATAATAATTTCCCTTATGAGAGGTTGTAGGAGAAAATTGAACAATCATCATTTTATGAGGTAGTAGTTCGTGTGAACAGAAACTACACGTCTGTACCCATTAGATGAAGGTGCGTATAATTATAGTTAGAAAAATTCTTATAAAAACATCCTAGTTTATTTAGGATAATTTTTTATCATGTACACAAATTATAAAAATATAATAAGTAATGTAGAAGGAAAATAAAAAGAAAAGAACTTGAGAGAAGATGTTACCTCTAAATCAGTTAACATTTTTTGATTTAAGTGTAAAGGAATTAATAAATTGATTTTTCCATAAGTTAAGGCTTCTAAAAGTAATATATGGATTTTGAGAGGTTATTTTGGTCATATTTTGGACGATCCAAGGGGATTTGGAGGTGTGGCTAAATTGGTAGAGTTGATTCACTTTTATAAGAGAGTGGGAGGGGCACTTTAGGAATGTATTGAAATATTATTTTATTAAAAAAAATATCTTCGGTTTCCAATGTTCCAAATGTAATTTATATAGAAGATAAGATGTCGGTGGGTCGAAAACCTCTCAACCAATATGATTTAGACACGTCTACGTCACAAATTAAACATTATCTTTTAGCGTTAACACATAGTTAACTAATTGGACTCTTACTATGTCTTCTTGTAAATTCATACTATATGGTTAATATAGTTACTATAAAATGAAAAAAGAACCTAAAGTGTTTATTTAATGAAATTTTCGACATTTTATACCTTATTTTTCAAAATATTATATTTTTAGGACTAATATATAATTTAATAAAATAGTATATTTATTAAACTCATTTATGTCAATATTTATACTATTCGCATCATGCCTTTTTAAAAAAGCATAACAACATAAGTTTTTCAAAAAAACATCATTAATTAATCAAAAACAAGTCATAATAATCCATAAAATTAGTGGATGGAATAAAAAGATTAAAAATAAATTTATTTTAATATTTATAATCTTATTTATTTAAATCACACATCAATAAGGTAATCACTATGTTATCTTTGATTCACAAATAAATCTATTTATATGATGTCTAAATATTATAAAAAAATTACATGATGTAGGAAATTTTTTTAGATTTATAAGTAATATTTATAGTCTAAAATATCACTTATATAACCCAATATAAAAAATTTTATATTTAAAGATACATGTTTTTGTTAAATTTTTCATTACTTTAAATTATTTATTATAAAATGTCATTTTCACATTCAAGTGGATCCTTGGGGGTCTAAAATCGACCCAAGGATGTCCATGGTTGGATATATCTCATAAAATTGGATTAGAAAACCTATTAGGGTAGTTTAATATTATTATAATATTAGTTTTCTTACCCTTATTTACCAGATATACCCTTAAACCATGGTAAATAAAATAATTATTTAAGTTACTATAAATAATGTCTAAAAATAAAGAAGTACCTATTTAAAAAATATTAACATTCTGATTCCGAATATGGAATCCATTTTCAAAATTCAAAACACAGAAGTAACAGTAATTAATTTAAAATTAATTCCCTTTTCTAAAACCAAAAAGCAGGTTTTTAAGAAATAATAAATATCAAAAGATTGACATGTGTTTATGTCCAATTAAAATGTGAAATTACTTCCAATAACCATAATTGGATTATATTATAAAAATAAAATCTAATTATACTTTAAAACAAATTAAAACAATAATTGAACTATATAAATAAATTTGATGAAAAGGCAGCTTTGAATTAAAATGTAGTATTTCCCACTATTCATTAAAAATGATCTTTATTAGAAAAATATCAAAATTTCAACCAAAGTTAATTTTGATGTTGTCATTGTAAAGATAAATTTTATTTTTTCAAATAGACCATTTAAAATTCATAAAAAAATAGATTTAAAAAGAATTATCAATCAAAAGGTGATAAAATAACCTTTTAAAAATATTAGAGTATTTAATGCTTAAAATCAGATTCGTTCTTATTTTAAGCCTCAAAAATTTATTGGATAAATGTAATGAAATTTAATAATCATATTTTAGTTAGTTATGTTTATTCCCGCCAATACATCATATTGGTGTTAACTACCATTTAAAATATTATTATTATATTATTACAATTATTATTGATATAACTCAAAGTTGTGTGCTATGTAAGATTTCAAAGAAACCCGTTGTTGCGTGTTGAGTATGCTGTTAGACAAAGCATCCTATTTAACATAAAATTAATATCTTATTCATAAATATTAATAGATATAAAATGTATTATTCTATAAATACCTGGGTCTTTACAATGATACTAATAGTAATGGTCTCTATATTGTAGCTATATTATCAATGGTTATGATGATTAATAGTATTTTTGATTTTACGACCCATATAAAAGTCAAAAATTACCAATGTTGTGCATGTTACTTCTATGAATTCTTTTCTTAATATCTAATTTATTCATTTCAAAAATAATTTCAATAATAAGTGTCTATTCCATTAAATAAATCCATCAATATGGGGTACATGATACTTATTCTTGATAGTGATCTTGTTAGGTTCTCAATAATCAATGAAAAGATGCATTGAACCATCTTTTTTCTTAAAAAGGAATTGGTGAACCCCATAGTTATACACTCATGCATATGAATCCTTTTTATATATTCTCTTAGATTTGATTCTTTAATTTCTGTAACTCAATTTGAGCCATTCTATAGAGACTTTCTAAAGTAGGCATAATATCATCTATGATTTCTATTGAAAACAAAACTACATGATTTTGGAAAAAACTATGAAGGTATTAAAAAAATTATTTCATTGTATTACCAAACACTAGGAATATCATCAATGTTTAGTTTTCCGCCATCCAATTGAGATAAATAACCCTTATGAATATGAAGTAATACTTATACATTCCTCACTATGAAAGATAATCATAAGGTGATTTGGGCCAACGAACCTGTACCTGAGTGGTAAGGGCTCCTACTTGGCATCGAAGCGACCATGGTTCAAAATTGAGTGGAGGTGAAATTTCAAGTACTGTAGCAGAAAAATAGCAGTTGCTGTTTTGAACTGTAGTAGCCAGAACTATTCACTTGATTTGGGACTTCAGGCCACCGGTTTGGGCTTATGGGTCTCAAGGGCCTTCATACAATCAAAGGCCTTCGGCCCACAAGGTCTTCAGGCCATTGAGACCATGGAGTATCCCAATCCACATAGACCAAGCCCTAGAAGAGGATCAAAGTAATAAAAATAGAAGTCACCAGAAGAAGAGCTAACCGGATTGGAATAATTAGAGGGTATGGCAACCACCATCAGGACCAGGCATGATGAAACATTGTATGGGGAAATTCTAGCTAATCAGAAATTCAAGGTTGGGAGCTAGGAAATCAATGATGTAGAAGTTGTGGAGGGGTAAATTTAGTGGGTTGGGCATACAGGTCATGTATTAGACATGGTATGCCTTTGGTCCTTTAGTTCATGTATTGCAATTCATGTCAATCCTTGTGCCTTGGGCCTACGGGTCATGTAAAGGTTCTTCTTAAACCCTTAAAAGGTGGATTATCCATAATAAGATAAAATAAAAAGGGCTTCGGGCCATTTGGGAATAGGGTGATTTAGAATATCACATGTGATTTCCTTTCATTGGAAATTGATATGGGATATATATTATGAAATATAATCCATTCCCAATATAAAATCAAATAAAACTATAGCGAGAATAATAATATTATCAAGAATAACATTCATATAATCTTCTATTAGAGAAGATCTATAAATTCTATATGCAATCATTGTTTCATTAATTACTTTTTACTACCAGCACAACATCTATCCATTAAGTTGGTGATGGGATATAATTATAAGATGATTTTGATATATAAGAGTGGTTATATACATAATCAAATAAATCATTTTCATCTCTTGATTGGATTGTAAGTATACCATTCACCATATCATTCTCATAGCCCACTATATTTGCGATAGAAAACGCCTTCCCTTTATCCTTTTTCATAGGGGTTATTGAGGCGTACCATCCTCATTATCACTCTTATTAGGGTATTGATTGACATAACTACAAATCTAATTGTATCTAAAAAATTTAACTTCATTGTTTGAAACCACATTATCATTAGTTGAAATTTCTGAACATTACATCCCATGTCAACAGTCACTAGCTCGATAGCCAGCCTTTCCACAATTAATGAATTTCCTAGTTCCTTTAAAAAAATGAGTTCTCTCCACCAAATTTTAAGCATGTTGTTTGTTGTAATTTATTTACTCAATGGGATTTAACATTAATTCTTCCATGAATATCCATCTTTTAATTATTTTTATTAAAACTAGAAGAAAATAATTGAGTTCCTAGTCTATATTTCTATATCCATAGCACCTTTAATGGTATGATCATAGTTACTAAAACCTCTTATAGTAAAAAAAATTAAAATAATTGGTTTCAATCCCCTAAAGAATCGTAAAATATTCTCATATGTTCAATTATAAATAAATAATCATTCCCTGGATGTCCTGTATTGTTTTCTTTATAGGTACCAATGGATTCATCATCCGTCTATTTCAGACATAGAAAGTACATCTCCAATGTAGTAAGAAGAGTTCAAGGAAATTTCTTATTGATAAATACTCTATTAAACTCCTCTCATTCAATTGATTTTGTTTCTTCCTCCTACACTATTTTCTTGAAAAGTGTCCATCATATATCATCTTCACCTTCCAAGAGAACAACTATTAAGACAAAATTCTCATGGTCCGAGCAAAAAATAATGTAAATATATTTTCCCTCATGTTGATCCATTATTCAAATATTTGTGAATAATAATACCCATAGAAGAAGATTGTATGCTATTTCATAAAAGACATAGTGGAATGTATCTCCCTTATTGATGAATTTTAAATTTCAACATGGTTTGTGTTATTTCTCATTTTTTTTACTTAATATATTTTATCCAAGATCGAAATAAATTTTGTTACTCATGAGGATGGTCATTTCATTGGACATCACATTTTTTCACATGATTACTCTTGGTTCCAACAATTATCTAAAACCAATGAAAAACATAGTTTGAGTAACAACCAACACTAATCAGAGTATCAAATCCCATGATTATGAAAATCATTCTTACGATATCCTAAAGTACGATACCTTCTTTAAACACATTACACTCAAAGTTCAACTCCTATCACTGGGAAATATAATTGGTTTCAATAGGTTTTATCCTATTATTCATAATAATGGTTAATAATGAGAATGTGAATTAACTATATAATATCCCTCGGGAGTGTCTAGACAAGTGTGTAGTCTTTTCCCACTCATTATGCACCGGTGATAAACTAGCTAAAACACAATCCACCAATTTTGGGGTTTTTTCTCATAGGTTCACCTAAACCATAACCAAATATACTTATCAATATCTATATACGGATGTATTTTATTGGAAAATCACACTCATTTCATTACAATAACTTAGGATGTTCTCCTATACTTTGGATTATATTAATGGTTCCCTCTACTGTTTTCTAATCCGGATATCTAAAAAAAACTAAACCATCCTCTGATACAAAATCAAGTGACCCAACCCTAATGGAAAATAATATTACATCATAATATATGAATATAATAATTATAATTTATCAAGGACCATAAAAGTTTAGTTTATTTTGAGACTAGATATATATTCAACTTATTTCTTAAAATATCTTCCACATCTCCTATAAATATCTTTATATTCGTACCCTTATATTGATATCATATTTAGAACTTTTAATCAAAACATCGGAAATGAAAACACAATAAAGAGGGAGCTCTTATGCTTAATAAAGTAAACAATAAGATATATCAATCATACTAGAGAACAAGATGATAACAACGTTATGATTATATAATCAAGCATGTGTTATCAACAGAAAAGATTCATACTGATAAAATATTAGATCATAGACTCCAAAATCTAGTCAATTATAGAAGCATGATTAAAAATGGTGTTAATGTAGTAATTATATTTCAAGAGTCAAAACATAGGCATTTGTCATAATAAGCATAGGAAATCATAATCTTGTGAAAATATCTATTCACTATCATATAGAATATTAATCTTGTAAAAATATATAGCAGTAATCATACTCATTCATAAAAATGTGATCATAGCCATTTTCAACCATGTAAATGCATAATTTGGTGATCATACTTATTATTAATCAAACTCACGCATCAAAATTTGAACACATCTATTTGTAATAATGTCCACACTTATCATCATCATATCTAGAGATATCTATATCGCACTAAACAATGAATATTTGGGATATAATTGACCCACCCATCACATAATCATAATCCATTAATATGCATTCCACAAGATCATGAAAACAATTATCATTTAAGCATAGTTTAACCTATGGAAATGAAAATGGGATTTATCAAGATTTCCTCATCATATTTAATAACCATAAAAATAAATAATGATAATGGAATCATTGGATCATATCCCCAATGAAGAATATGTATCACTAATGGCGGTTGTCGTTGATGAATATACCACTACATGTTCAATGGAATATTTTTATAGGAAATTACCCTATAATTTTGAAATCTATTATATAAAATTTAAATAATTTATTTGAAAATAACCATGCGAACATATAAAGGAATATTCAAGTAAAATATTATTTATGATAGTGGGAATGTTTGATTATGTGGTCTATATTAAAACAGTGATTATGTTCACACCTTTCCTAAAAAATTTCTCATTCGGAAAACAATAAAAATATTCTTTTTAAACTATTTATAGAAATAAAAATATGGGTAAAAACAAATTATATCAATTATTTTTTAATAGTAAAATATTCTTCAAATGTTTTCAAATAATATATGTACATGGAAGATAAATATTTCCATCCAAAGAGAAAATAATGTCGACCTTTATTTTAAAAAATATCAATAATTTTATGTTATAAAGAGAAGAGAATGATAGGAAAACATAAAAAAATAAAAAATACATTGGGTATAACAAAATGTATTGGTGTTAAATTATAAGTGTTATATAATTTCCCTCAATTTAAATATATCATAATCAATCCTAAAAAGAATTGATATTGTAACAAAAATCAAATATCGTAAGTCTCGTATTGCATCATATGTATTCAAACCACCTGTATAATAAATATATATTTATTAAATAATTATTCAAGATACATATTCATGTATAACATATTATTTATCATTGTTTTATAATTTTTAATTATCATTTTTTAAACCTCATTATAATTATCATTTGACTGAAAACTGGTTTGTTTCCTCTGCATTTTTCAGTTCAATGGTTTAAGTAATTGATCCATGGTCATGGTCTTATCATATAAATACTATTAATAATGATATAATTATCATATTTATTCATTATATACACTTATTAAAATTCATATAATTCAGTTATTAAAATTGAATTACAACACTTTGTAGAGATGATACTTCGACAAAAGTGATGCTTTCACAGTTTAATTGATGGAATTAAAGAATGGTAAATTATAATTCAACATTATAAAATAATTATTATATAATATATATTCATTAAATATATCTTTATTACCATCAATGTGATTAAAAAATAATAAATGAATCGCATCGCTTTGTGGATGTGGTAGCCCACACGTATGTATGAGTGACATTATTGTTTTCCGACGCATGAGAAGATAATAAGGTAGATAAGATATTATAAATAAAATCATAATTATATAATAAATATAATATATAAATATTAAATCCATCATAATTACCAACCATGAATCATGTTTTTGTATAATTAATCATATCACTACCGAGATGTTGTAGTCCACATGTATGCACGAGGAATACATTAATTTCTTATTTAGTGGAAAGAAGTTGAAAAATGGTTATACTATAATAATAATAACATTTTGGTATAGTTATGATACATAATTAATTAATTTAGGATACATAAAATATATTTACCGAAAGTATAAGAAGAAATAATCTTTATAAGAGTCGAGTAAGATAATAACCTCTTTTTTTGAAAGACCTCCTTTTTCTTACACCATAGGCCTTCTTAGGATAGTCTTAGGGTAATAAAAAGAGATAAATAATTAATGGGGGGATATATTATGGTTTTTGGGTCGGTATAATATGATAAATAATGCTAAAATAGTGTGAATAAATGGGATAAGAGGTTCCCTGTTATTAGCGAGGGGAGGGACACACATGGAATTACTTAAATGATTTAAATAATATGACCTCACTATCTTCTGAAGGTGAAAAAAATTGAAATGAAATAAAATTTTGGATAATATAAGGTGGAAATATATTCAATAATTAGTATTTATACATGTTTACATGGCACTTGTACACTTATCTATTAGCTTAACCCCTGGTAAACACAATTTCATCCTACTTGAAGTAACAAAATTTTAATATATTTAATATTCACTGTGAATGAAAAATAAGGTTAAAATTTTAAATTATATAAATTTTTTGAATAAAAACATTTAATCCTTTTTAATAAAATCAATTTCTATAAGTGAAAAAAATCATTTTAAAAAAAAGTGTGCAAAAGGCCACAAAACTGTTTTTAGCACAATGCATTTTTAGACAGAAAATAGAGTTTAACTTCATTCATTACCATGAAGAAATTATTATATGAATGTGAAAATATTTTATTGGATATATTATATACACATTTATTTACAATAAATTATCAATATATGTTAATTTAATTTATTAGGATAAAAACACATGGGGTGAAAAAAATATTCATTAGAAAAACATCTCCTTTTTACCTTTAAATGGTTTTTTATAATTTATGACCAACGAATGCATTTTATAAATATATAGACAATATTTTTTAATAATTGATTTATTCCTACACATACCCTCAAAATCAAAATTTATTATATAACTTCCACATTAAATAATAATATTTCAAAAGTATATCGTGGTTCCTTTAAACACGGTGTTCCGTGTAAATAAATCTATCAAAGAAATAGAATTTATTTAGTGAGAAATATTTAATAAAATATTTGGTTGTTAAATATTTTCATTTAATAAACATTTTATCATTGTCATACTTAACCTATGAACCTGTAATATTGTTGAGTCTTCAAAACCGACTTATCAACTCCATATTCTAGAGATCTTCCAACTCATTATTCTCATTAAATCCTCTGGTAGTGCTCCTTCTAGATTATTTAAAATAATAGATTTTTTGAAATAAATGGACTTTAAAATAATAAAAATTTACTATTATGATTCTTAATTCATTCAATTCCATTTTCATTTTTTCATATTCTAGATTAATCTTATGTAAGTAATATTTAATCATATGATTCCTAGTGTCATTCATTCCTTTTCATTTTTGTCAACCCTCATAATCAGAAAATTAGTACATAATATCTTGAGTTATGAGATTTTTAATTTATATAAAATTATTCTACCTTCATAATTATCGTTCTGACTTCTATAAGTATTGGATTAGAATAATTTATTGTATCTTCATGGATTATTCTTCAAACATCCTAAAATACTATCTTCTAGTCAACTTCTCTAGGTAACTTCTTTAAACATCATCACCTTCTTCTGAAGCCCATCTTTTATAAATTTACCTTCTATATACCACCATATAATGGCTAATCTTATAAATTTTGAATGAGTATATTCCTCTATTTATTATCTTATGGATTCTCCTAAGTCAATTATCAATCATTTTTCAACTTTTAACTTTCATATCATAACATCCATTGTTTCCTCTCCATCCACATAACTCCTCCATCATCATCTATGTTTACTTCAACATTGAACATAAGTAATCATGTTATGTAAAAAATTATATATGGATTCACTTTAGGGTATTCTATGTTTCCTTAAATAATCATCAGCACTTGTCATGAATTCACTCTTTTTTTAAAATCATCAATCATTAGAAATACTATTTCCTAAAATATCAGACTTCACACTATAGTAGCAATAATACTCACATTCCATCTTCGTTATTTACTACTTTTGATGATACACATCATTCTATCATTTAGATAAATTATACTACCTAGTTTGGTGTCTTATTCTCTTTTATAACACATTGAATTTACTTATCATTGATAAAAAATAAAACACTCTAAATAAAAATAATTTTGGGATTTTCACATCTTTCTAAATATGATTAATTTTTGTTCAAACTCTTAGTAACTTCGTCCACATTCCCATTAATATTACATGGATTGATTCACTTCCCTCTTAATGTATTCCAATCAATTAGAATATTTTTACTCTTATTATCATTGAATTTTAGAACATTTTAAAATATATATAGATAATTCAAAAATTATGGGGTAATTCCTTCTTTTAAGTGTAATGATAGTAGTTTTATAAAAATTAAAATAAACTGCCTTAAAAACTAACAATCATTTCAATAACATTATATGAATGTGATGTCATTGGACTCACACGAATTTTAAATATTTTAAAACCAAATTACTATAGGTGTAGTGGAAAGAGCATTTTTTACCACATAAAGGGACTAATGTTGTGAAAGTGACCAAAATAAGTTAAAAAACATTCAAAATAAACTCAAAATATAGAACGAAAGGTGATGAAATGATGGAAATAAATGAACTAAATTAATAAAGAATAGAGAAAGAGTCATCAAATGGATAAATTTAGGGTGGATGAGCAAATTTTAACTGCTGTAAAAATATTTACATATTATACTCAAACTAATTAAATTATATAGTTCTCGGGAAATGGTGAAAATTCAGTAATTTGTTGCTTTACTGAATTTTCATAGCTCGATGAGCCTTCTTGAGACTTGATATTTCGATATTAACTTTTTAATTAATAAATTTATTATGAAGAAGAGAAGGATAGATTGTTTCCTTTTTTTGAAACTTCGGTTAATGATCCAAGGTGATAAGGAATCACTGCCCTCATATGTCAGTTCTTGGGAAGTGCACAATGATGCTCATAATTAATCCAAAAATAATATCGAGCTATGTAATGCACTGGAAAATTAAAAAAAAATAAAGACATAACGGATAAAAAGTCATCTAGTTCATCCTATCATGAGTTCCATAATCAAATTAAATACACATGAAAGAAGAAATAATGAAATCCAATGATGAGAGAATAGAAAATATATCTTTCAAGATACCTTCCTTCTTCAATCCCTGACTACAGATCATGTTCCTTGCTATTTTCTCAGTTTCCTCCCACTATTAGTTGATTGTAGAACGAACCGATGATGGATCCTCTAAAAATGGATCTTGAATAGATATTGTTCTTGAATTATTTGGATTGATCCCATTATGGTCCTTTTTTTTCTCTTTTGATAACAGAATTCCCCCATACCTTAAATGTATTCTGCCTCTTCTCCACATGGGATTCCTTGAGCTACCTCTCACCAATATCCAAGGGAACTCCAAGTGAGTGTATAAATCCTTATTTAAAATAATTCAATCCTTCCTAAACTTCTAGCAGTTTAAGACACCTACACAAAAAACACTAATTAAAAGAATAAATTATAATAATTAAATTATTTCAAGTATTTAATAATATATATATATGAAAAAATATAATAGTAATAAAATAAAAAAAAGTATACCTAATTATTAAATATATATAACTATATACAATTTCTATATATACAATTATTAATACATATTCATTGTTATATAAATATACATATAATAATAATAATAATTATTATTATATATTAAATTTAATTTTTTTATTATTTTATTAATATAAATTTACAAAAATATTCTCTTAAAGTTATTATAAATATATATATTTATATTCTTATAATTATATATATAAGTATTAATATTTTATATATATGTTATATTATATATTATAAAAAATAATAGAAAAATGGGGGGAGCTTAGTTATGTGGGGATAGGGGGAGAGGGTGTGTGGTCTTGGCTAAAAATAAGAGAGGAAAGGGGGGAGGATGGTGTTGGGTGGTTTACATGCGGGGGTAGGGTGGTTCAATGGTAGTGATAGGAAAGACTGTGTGTATCGGTGGATTTGGCATGATTCAGTGTTTCATGTTATGGTTGGAGGATTCTTCTTCTTCCACATGGAAGTGGATTCGGTGTAGGTTCTATTTGGGGGAAGGTAGTGTGGGGGAAGGAGATCAATGACGAGGTAATGGTGGATTCAATAGGGGAGGTGGAGAGCTCAACACACAGCGGTGGATCAAGTTTTCATTGATTTGGAATAAGTTAATGGATTTAATTTCCAAATATGGTTCCTCAAGGTCATGTAGAGTTTGATTTGGTGATGTGTGGTTTCTTCATGATTTTGATTTTGAGATCTCGATTGCCTTCTTCAATCTGTTGTGGTTTGTGTTCTGTAAGTGACTTTTCATACTGGCAGTGACTCATGTGGTAGAGTGTTGGTCTAGATATAAGTTAGGAGGCCCTTGTTTTTGAAAATGATTTGAGTAACCATTAAAAATTTCTGGTAGTGGAAATAGTATAGGTGATGATGGTGGTGTTGGGTGAGTTATGTTGAAGGATGGTGGTGAGTTTTTTTGTTGGATGGAGGGGAGTTTATGTACTTCTGTTGGACTGAAAATGTTTTTTATTGTTTCTCTATTTCTTCTAGTTGGTTAGAGACTAGTGGAGAGTTTAACTGGAAGATGGTGAATATGGGTAGTGTTTGTTAGTGGTTGGTTGGAAACTAGCCGCAGTAGGGGAAAGTGGTGCTTTAAGTGGATGTTGGTAGTGACTTAGTTGTGGGTGGAGGTCTAGAAGAAGCTGCTTTGGTGGTAGCTCATCCTAGTAGCAATCACTTTTATGACAGCTCATGCTGGCTGCCGTAGAGCCTAGTAATGACTCATGATGATGTTAAGACAAATTTTCTGAAAAAAAATATACTAAATGAATTAATTTTATTAATATAAAAAAATTTAAAACATAACCAATTTAAAATAAAAAATAAAATGAAAAAAACTGAAATAATTTATTTTAAAATTAAAATAATGAATTTATTAGACACATGAATTAAATTAAGAAAAAAAGAAAAAAAGAAAAATTAAATATATTTCAAAAATAATGAAAATAATTATATTTATTATTTAAAAACATAATTAAAATAAATTAAAAATTATTAACTGTAAAAGAATAAAATAAATAATTAACATAATAAATGAATAAATGAAATAATTAAGGTTCAAAACACAAAAGATGAAATAATTGAAAGAATTTAAAGAATGAAAAATGAAAAATTTAATTCATACAAAAAATGGGTGAAAATTAGAAGCTACAACAAAAATAATTTTAAATTATTCAAAGAGAAAAAATTAATAAATATAACCCAAATTTTCACAAAAACATTATTTTAACAATTTAATAAAAAAACAAAAAATGTAAATTATTTAATAAAACACACTATTCTAATAATAAATATTCAATTAAAATACAAAAAGGATGTGGCAATGTGAATGAAATAAATTCAACATCTAATTCCCTTGCACATAATCAATTTCTCTCTTGGAAAATTCAATGTATTTATTTAATTACAAAGACTCTTATAAAAATAATCATCCCACCTAATTCAATTTCACAATTATGACCTAAAAAAATAACTCATTCATTTATTAAAATTATTATGTTTCTTATGTGAATGTTACTAACTTTCTCACTTCCATTTCAATATTAGGCTTGAAATAAGTGAAAATTAGATTTTAACAAAAGAAGCATGATCATATCACTAACCCATAGGTTCCAATAATCAAAGATCTTTTTGTTCTCTTTATTGATTTAACTAAAATGATTACTAATTAAGTCAATTGTATCCTTCTTCAGTTGGGTTCAAATTTCCCCTCACCATAATGAAATAATTTTTGACTATTCGACACATTACTTCCCTATTTTTTATTTTATTTTTGAATTTTTCCCTATGATGTACGTGTAGATATCTATAAATAAGCACTAATTTAATATATAAAGAGTGTTTACACACACACCCAGTGCCTAAAATCACAAAAATCCACCATGGGATTTCAATTTCGAAATTTTAATTCAGTAAAAAAGGACATAAATAATTATCATTTGAGTGGGCTCAATGAGATAATTTTTCAAAAAATCTAGTCACCTAGTTTTGAGTTCAAATTTCAACTTTTCTCAGACTAAACTATTAATTCCATTAAAATATCTCTCATGTCCCTCAATTTTCATGTTTCTCAACTGAATTCTCATTAGAACAATGGATGGAATCACTTAGTAATCTCTTAATTCAAACAATTTCAAAACTAATGAAAACCCATAAATAATGCATGGAATTTTATTCCCTAGGTAGGACACAATGGTTTTTTTATTCTTTTAATAAACAAGAATATAATTATTTACACTTGAGATGAAGGTAATTCAAAACAATTATGGGGTTTTCGATGTGTTTACATTAAAACATAATTTAGCTTAATTAGGACCCATCCCCTCACTTAATGCAAAATGTGGTAGAAAAAGTTAATCATATTGATTCCAAAACATCTGGAAAATCATTATATAGTAGATTTTATTTTGATGGTGTGATATGAAAGTTCAGAGGATTTTTACCCAATCAAAAATTATTTAAACACCCAAATAAATATGCACATGAACTCTATCAACCAGTACCAAAACATTAAGGAAATAAAATGATTTTAAATAACACTCCATTTTACCAAAGTGTACAAGAATAATTTTTAATTGAGTAGCCAATAAATCATGCAGGTAAAAGAACAAATGTGTTCAATGGTAAAATAAAAATTTATAAGAGAGAAACAAGTCCACAACAAATAATATAAAACATAAAAAATAATTTTAAAAAAATACATGTATAATAACAAAAAAAATAGTTAGAAAGAAGTGAAATAGTTACACCCCCTGAATGTAGAATCATTGTGCAATATTGAATAGAAAATGTGCAATCGCTCCCAAAATAATAAAAATGTCATCTGGTTGAAAATTTTAATTTCTTACAAGATGAACAGATTTCCATGAGACTGTAGAATTTAAAGAAATATTTTAAAATTAAAGGAGTAAGAGTTTATTTGAGATTTATCATATGTTTTAAAACTATAATCCATTCTTGTAAGTAATGTTCCAAATGAGTATTCCACTAGTAATAGTTATTACAACCAATTAGAACCACCTCTACCTCATAATATCTTATAACTAGAACATTTATACTAGAGGATAATGAACACAAGCATGAAAAGGACCAAAAAACTCTAGAAACAATGGTTCGCCTATTCATAGATATACACAACCAAGAAAGGATCGTTTTTTGAAACATAAAATTGAAAGGGAAAAAAATCACAGGTTACCTCTCTGTATCTCTAGGTTCAAAGTCCTTATCCATAATTACTCCCCTAAAATTTTATAAACATTATCATTCAATTGTTATGAATTATTGATGGTTTTAACTTCACAATTATTAAAGGAATTAACAACAAGATCTCTCAAGAAATTTTCATGTTCAGTAGTAAGCAAAATTCTCTGAAAATAATCTTACAGATTAGTAGGTAATATGTTTCCCAACTCAGATTTGCGTCTACAAAACAATTCCCTAACACTAAAAATTTTAAATAGAAACCGATAAAAATAACCTAACTTGTCAATAATTCTTCCCATCTTCCCCCACACTTAGATGCTTGAAAAAATATAGAAATAGGATAAAATCTAGAGACTTCCACCTCAGCATTTCCAGAAAAGTATACTAAAAAATATTGCATATCTAATAAATCATAATACTCCCATTTGATGGAATAATCATCAGCTTCCAATAGATATTTACCAATTTCCACAAAAGATTCATCTGAATTGAACCTTTCATTTTCTGTTTTGGAGTCATCACACATAGAATCAAACTATGTAGGTAAGAAGTTTCCATGAAAATACACTTATATATAGTAAAAAACAACATATTGTTCAGTAGGAATTGAACCCGAACACTCCGTAGATTTAAGAACTTCCCACCATTTACCTTTAATGGGAATATTTCAGGTATAGTTTGAGATATCTCAGAAATAGTTTCTGACTAAAACTCCAAAATGGGTTATTGGTAAATAATTTTCCCAATAATAGTTGGGTGAGGGAAAGGACCAGCATCCTAAGAAAAACATTAATTGGGAAGAGGATTATTTATATATGTAACCACAATAATTAAATAACCACACTCAACTCTAAAGTTGATTTTAAATTAATCATTCTCACCAAAATCAATCAGGTCATAGAGAACCTGATGGTTTGGGTCCTTAGAAACCAGAACATCCTCCACATCATCAACATCTTGGAGGGTAATTTTGTCTTTGGGAATATCAATAGTAAAAACTACAGTATCTATGAGTGGTATTCCAAATACAATTAATAACTTTCCATCACATTCCTTATAAATATTTATAAAATCTGTGTATAGTGTGAGTTTTCAAATACTAACTAATATTTCATCCACCCTTCCATAAGGGTGAGTCTGTGACCTATCAGTGCGTTCATGATAAAAAAAATTCATTTTTAATTTCTATGGAATAGCTGTTAAAATAAAATTCAAGGAATCAAGTTAATACTTGCTCCAAAATCACACAAACAATTAAGTTTCCCATTTCGTCCTATTCGACATTGTATAAAAAAACTAACACAATCCTTCATATATGGAGGCAGATTCCACAAGAGAGCATCCCTATTCTCCTCATTGATATTGATAATATCCTGTTTATTCCTATATTTTTTTTTTCAAAAACCATTAGTGTAATTTGAAATGATGTTATTTTATCCAATGATTCAAAAAAAGGCATGTTGACACTGAAGGTTCAAATCATTATCTTGAATCATAGGTAATCTGGCTATTCACTTAATTTCACTCTTTCTGGGAAGTTATTGGTTGGGGAATAATGTTTTCAAATAGGTTAGTTTTTCACCTACTCTAGAAACACTAATTTCTTCATTCCATCCCTAATAATCTCCCATTTCATTTTCTTTCTTCTTGGGATTTTATATTGGTGGGATCAACATTCAGTTCATTTTGGACAAAACTATCTAGATTTATATATATATGTTTGTATACATTTCCATTCTCATATTCAACTATATCATCATTTTATCTTCCCTAGGGTGTTCCTTGATTTTATCTTGGGGTTGAAGGACAAATATAGTGGTGAAAACCATGAAATTCTCTCTTAGATTATTAATTTTGGTTTTGGAGAAATTTCCCTTGTCCCTACCACCTAGATGTTCATCCATTTGACCCATTTTATGTCCTAAATTGAGAATCTTAATATCTGTTTATTTCCTCAGTGAACTAATCTCACCCAAAACTAACTTCAACATCACCATTAATTCCCATTTAGAATTAGTTGAATCATTCCCATGTAGATTTTGGAAGAACGATTTGGGTTGTGATTGGTAATTTGGGGTAGTTTGTTGTTTATTGACACCATACACTTTCCAGGAATGGATTGGATGATTTTCATATCCCTCATTGTATTGGCTTGAAAATAGTCATTTTCATCGTGATTCCAAGCTCTATAATCAATGAATTAGTCATTGTTCTCATGTTGGAAAAGGAGGTCAATGTTTGGGTAGCATCTTTGAGTATGACCAAACATCCCCCAATGATATCACTACCCCCTTATAACTCTATCATCAACAACATAAGATTTGGGGTTTTACACCTCTATGAATAACTCTATTCCATGTAATTTTTTTAAGACTTTTGATCAAGTTTGTCAAAAAATTTGTTTCATCTCATTGGTAGTAGGGTCAGAGAAGTTATCACCAAAACATTCCTCAACTATGTTCTTGTTATAATATGTGAGGGAATTGTAAAAAGTATCCATATGTATGTGGGGATCTAATTTGTGATTGATAGTTTTCAATATAAAGATTATAAACAAGTCTTGTACTTCTGAAACAACTATCACTCATCATTAACAAACCCATTGATCTTATGCCTTACTAAAATAGTAGTGTTCTTGGAGTAAAATTTGATTAAAAAGGAAAAAAATAGCTCATTCAATGTTTCAAAAATTTCATCATCAAAATTTTATAACCATTTCCAAGCCCTAACCTTATGGAATAATGGGATGACTCTCAACCTCAACTCCTCCTATCTCACAAAGGTAGTTGCTAGATAGAACAATAAATTGTTTAATAATCTCAAGTGAGTGTTCTAATCAGAGGCCCTTGAAAGAATTATGTTTAGATAGATTACACTCTCTCGGGGTTCCTAGACATAGGGGACAATAATATGAAAAAATATTTCTTGAAATAGTTGAAATTTTGAAGTTGCTAAGTCTTGGTATCTTAGGGGTCAGAACTATGGGATGTGGAACATTCACGTTTTCATTATCAGTTCTACTTTTTAGAATTCCTAAGTATTCCTTTTCAAATTTATTTTTTCTCCATGAAAATAGTAGATTTTTAATTTCAAGAAGTGTATTAATGAGGTCTATATTGTAATCTTTAGTTTTCATCTATTTGGAGTGATATTTTTTACAATTTTTTGGGGTTTTCTATTTTTATTAATTTGGATTTTTTCTTATCTTTTATAGAATTTTTTTCTTTTGAATTGGATGCAAAGGACTTCCCTATCAATGATGTCAAAATATTACCATAAGGTCATTGAAATCATGAAATTTTAAACAATTTAAAACCTAATTATTAATTTTGTATACATAAGAAAGGTATCGAACAAAAGGGAATGAATAATGTTGGGAAAGTGACCAATACAATGCAAGAACAAGAAAATTAAACTTAAAATAAACATAAAACAAGTAAGTGATGAAATTATGGACCTAAATGGAAGCAGTGAATGTCAAATAGAGTAACACGCAACTAATGGATGAATTTAGGGTCTCTAGGCTATTTTGAATGGATGAATATATATTCTCTTATTCTTCATAAAATAATTTAATTAACTGGTGTTTTATAAATGATGGACACTCATTGATCTTATTTCTTTATTGATTTTTCATAGCTCGATGAACATTCTTAAAAATTGATCTTTTGATCTTAACCATTTAATTAATCTATTTAATAAGGAGATGAAATGCATTGACATTTTCCAGTTTTTGACAATTCACTCTATGGTCCATGGTGAAAATGAATCGTTACCCTAACCTATTGGTTCTTAGAGAGTGCAAAATGATCCTCATAATTAAGAGGAAAAGAACATTGAGTTAATAAATGCACTAAAAAATACACTAATAATATCATAATTGATAAAAATAAATACAGTTAATCCCAGAAGAATATCACTAATCAAATTAACTACACATGAAATCATAAATTTTGAAAATCCAAAAATGATAGAATATAAAAAATTTCTTACGAGATGGTTTCCTTCTTCAAGCTCTACCTCCAGATACAGATCTCTTCTCTTTCCTCAGTTGCCTCTCTCTCTTAGTTTATGATAGAATGAACCAAGGATGGTGGTCCTAAAATTATTATAGCTCTCGAATGCTTTGGATGGCTCCCCTATAGTTTTTCCTTCTCTTATGTTAATCACCCCCCCCCCCACCCAAACCGTAAGAGTATTCTACCTCCCCTAAACATAGGATACCCTAAGATTCCATTCCCTAGTTTTCCATAGAACTCTAAATGAATACAGCAGTCCTTTTTCATTGAAATATACTCTTGGTATGAACTTATAACAAATTCATCTCCCTACATGAAAAACATTGATTAAAATATTAAATTATATTAATTAAATTATTTTAGGTATTTAAGTATATATTTATATATATATATATATAAACAAATAAACTAATGAAAAATGGTAAAAATTTAAAACAAATTATATTAATTAAATTATTATAGGTATTGGTTTGCATTCTAGCAGGGGGAAGGTCATGCCGAAGTGGGAGATCAATTGAGAGGTGGCAATGACATCAACAGGGGTAGTGGTGATGTCAACTCCCAGTAGTGGCTCATCATTTATTTGACTTTGGTTCCAATCAGTGTCATAAATTTCAATATATTGTGCTTTGAGGGCGCACAACTTCGAATATGGTGAGGCGTTGTATCATTGTCATTTTTGATTTTGAGATCTCTATTTTCTTCTTCCATATGTGGTGATTTGTGTTTTAGTATTGATTGAGGTTGCTGCCAGTGAATCCGGTGGTGGATGGTGGGTCTAGCGGTGACTTAGCAGTCCCCTATTTCTGGTGGTGAGTTGAGTCACCATTATAAATTTCTGGTCATGGTTACAGTTTAGGGGGTTAATAGTGGCGGTGGGTGAGTTGTGGTGATGGTTAGCGGTGATTTTATATGAGTGATGGTGGTGAGATGTCGTTATTGACGGAGGTGAGTTTTTGTGTTGTTGTTGGTATTTAATTTTGTCCCTTCTAGTGTGGCTCTATTTTTGGTAGTGGTTCAAGGACTAGTGCAGAGTGTTGTGGGAGGGAGATGAATATGGGTTCTTCTTGCTGGTGTTGGGTTGGAAACTAGTGGTAGTATGGGCTGGTAGTGCCCCTAGTGGCGGTTCCTTGAATGGAAGCTTGTAGTGACTTAGCAGGGGGTGGAGGTTTGGTGGAAATTGCTTTGGTGACAACTCATTCAAGCGGAAGTTTCTTTGGCGGTATCTCATCCTGGTACTAGAATATCCTAGCAATGACTCCTACTAGTGGCAATATAATTTTTCTTGGAAAAAATGTAATAAATGAATTAATTTAAATATAATAAAATACAATTGATCACAAAAAAATATAACAAAACAATGTAAAATACTTAATTTTATTATCTAAAGTATGAATAAATTAAATGTATAAATTAATATATAAAGAAAAAAGAAAAAAATAAATATTTAATAAGTAACAAAAAATGAAAATAAAGAAATTTATTAAATAAAAAAATAATTATAAAAATTAAAATTTTTCAATTGGAAAAGAATAAAATAAATAATTAATGAAATATTTATTTAAAAAAAATGAATGAATTTAAAGAATAAAAAATTATAATTTAGACCAAAAAATGGATGAAAATTTAAAGTTACAAAACATATTAATTATTAATTATTAAAAAATTAAAATAGTAATCAATAAATTTCAAATGTTGACAAAAAAATTTATTTTAACAATTTAAAACAAAAAAAAATTGTCAATTATTCAACAAAATAAACTATTTCAATAATAAAAAGACAATTAAAATACAAAAAAGGATGTATAAAAGATAAATAAATAAATGAAACATCCTTACGCTATAATATATATGATTATTATTATTTTCATCATATTCCCTATTATGACATTCAGTTCATTTCATGGTGTTCTCTACACATTAAATAATCAAAACAAATTATTTTTACCATCTAATATAGTGTAAAACCAATTTATAATTACCATCCAATTCAACTTCAAAATTATTGGCCTTAAATCCATAGTGAAATCACACTGTGTACACTTTAATGAAAATGTAAATAAATTAGGACATGCCATTTTGGAATAATTCTCATGTTGTTTTTACAATCCTAGGTATCATTATCTCTAAATATAAATCATCACATAGTAATCATCCATTTTATCTAGATATTTAGCTAACTAACTTCAATAAAACTCAAGATAAGTAATTCAGCTGATATATATAATTATAGTGTTCTTATTTTTCATTACCAAAACATTATTAAACTCTAATTTGATACAGAAAACTAGACTCAGACAATCATTTAACTTTATTTTATATTTTAATCAATGAATTTGACCATTTTGATAATTGTTTGTGTTGATAACAAAAATCAATGCAGTTAGTGTTCATGTATTCAACTCAAAAAAATACATATTCTTTTTTTATAACTCCTTTTAACATTATGAAACAAAATCATCAACAATCTACCTCTTTTAACAATATTATCCACTAATGAACCAGTTATGAATCACATCTTCACATCACTTCAAGCATCTTCTTTCTTCAATGAAATGATACCGGGTTAGTATTTAACTCTTATATAAATTTTATTATTAGAATAGTAACTCTTGATATCAAAACATGTATTTTTAGTTTTTATAAAAACACAATGAGAATTTTTTTCAATTTGTTTATTATTAGCATTGGAATTTAAATTCATAAATTCTCTTAAAAAATTATCAAATTCAGTATAGAAAATAATAAAAAAACATATTCATGAAGTTTTCAACAAAGAACAACTCATGACACTACCAAATAAATACAACTTTTTTCTAATTGATTCATTGAAAATGAATAACAAACAATTATTTTATAAAAATTGTTGATAAATACCCATTCACTATTCTAAATATATTTCCAAAACACATAATTACAAAACACAATTAAAATTTTCATATGTTCTAATCAAAATGTTGAAATCACAACTTCGTACACACACACAAACATTTTGTATGAAACTCAAACACTCTAAACTCTCATATTTACAGGCATAGGCACACACCCTTGTGAATACTAAAATCACAATATCAAAATTTAACCCAATGAATATATTCACCTCCTTTTGATGTAAAAACATATTAATTTGGATTCATGATATTGTCACCCCCATTTATAGTAAAAATATATATCTTCTATTTTATGATATTATATTTTGATTGAAAATAAAAAAATAAAGTATTAGAGATTAGGTGATAGAACACATTCCAAAACCATGTGACACATGAGGTTCAATTCCCAAAATCAATTTTAATATATTTAATGTTTCATTAAGAAATATTTTTTTAAATGCATCTACCAATTTATAATTTATAGTTTAAATTTATATCTTCATGATTTATTAATTAAAATTTTCAATTATAATGTGGTATTTTATGTAATTGTTATTTTATCAGGATTTTTTTACAATATTCTTTAATAGGTAAATAAAACATTGATTCTCAAAGCCAACATACATTATAATCTTTAATTCTACCACGATGTCTTACAAATGAATCCTTTTCTGCATAAAATCATTCATTATTGCAGTTATAACTATATATTCTTCTTCTTATATATTATATGTTTCAAAAATTTTATTATTCATATGCTAAGATATTAAATTTTCCACTATGAAGAATACTCTACCTAACATGGAATTTTTATCATCAACACTTATAGACTAATCTACAAGAGTAAATACTAATATATAAAGCTTTATTTATCTATTTAAGGTAAAAACATTATCAATAGTACCTTTTAATTACATTAGGATTATTTTTACTATAATGAGATAATATTCTTTTTGTGTACTTTTATATCAAGAACATGATGAAACCACATAGAATATTTCTATTCCTAAAGCATTAAATTTGAGAAATCTTTTGATAATATTTCTAAACCCCATTGGAATGATATTTTTAACTCAAACATCATTTTAATGTTTTCTCCATTTCCACGAGAGTATAAACAAACGTATAGCCTTCCATTCTAAATTTATTCATTATTTAATGAGAATATTTATATTTAAAACTGTATATAATTTCTTTTTATCATGTTTTTTTAAAAATTAGTATCTAATTTCTATAATAATTTACATCACAAAATTAATTTTCATATATATTTAGAAATACTTTCAAATTATTCATCATTTTTAAAAATAATAATATAATTGATATAAATCATGACAATTACTGGTTTCTATGAAAAATATTTTACATATTTAATGTATTCCAGTCTTATTTTCTAAATTATATTGAATTCAAACATGTATCTTGTGTTGAATAAAAATTTCTTGAGTATTTCATCAAACCATACAAATCCTTCATTACAATACACATAAGTCTAGCATCATCTCCAAGTAACAAAACTATCAAAATGATCAAAGTATATTTCTTCTTTAATATCTTAATTTAGAAATAAAAACATGAAATAAATTTTAAATATCTTGTATGAAAATTGTTAGAAAATATAAAAAGATATATTATAAGGGTATAAATTCTTCTAATACAATAAAATGAATCATAAAATTCAACTCCTTTATGTTGAGAGTATACCCTACAAAATATACATTCCTTATTCTTATATACCTCTCTTTTTTGTTAAATTTCTTATAAATCACCAAATTTATTCAAATCACATTCTTATCTCTTAGCCTCAGAACCAGAAACCTTGTTTTATTCTATTATATTTGATTAAAATTTCCATTCACCACCTCAATTCACTCAATATGATTAAACTCGTTATTTATATCTTTTGGTTTAATTTATAAAATGAAAGAGGCATTGCATATTTTCTTCAAAGATCTCCTTATTCAAACCATTTTATCATGATCGGCAATGATATGGTGAGATAAGAAATATTTTCACAACCTAGGTTAAAATGAATCATGATGCTCTCATTTTGCTATAATATTCGAGTCATCTTCTACACATAGAACTTCCATAGAAATTTCAACATCTTATGAATTTTTATTACATTTTTTTAAAAAAAAAAATCACCTTATTTTTATTTTTTTACAAGAATTTTCCTCTTTACACACTCATAAAATGGGTTCTAAATCACCTTTACATTAGTGGTATTGATAATATTCACAAGTTAACAATAATAGAATTTATAAACTCTTCTATTTAATCAGCATTTGAAGAATATTCCATGAACTCCTCAAAACTCAATTTTCCCATGTTCAGCCATTAAAAATTATCACACAAACTTTTTAACCCAAAGAAGTACCTAAAACTATGGTTATTTTTATAATAAATCTCATAAAATTCCATGTTTGAGTTTAGATTATGTAGAAATTGATTCAATATATGAATACCTAATACAAACTCATGCTTCTAGAAATAATGAAACATTATATGTCTTATTAATATAGTTTTATCCATCTCAATAAAACTATACATCTCCCTTTTAGATACGTTGTTTTTTATAGGGTTTATGGTTCACCAAATTTATGTTGAATTAATATATTTAATAAATGTTATAGGAATTTAATTCTCATATACATGACCATATTATTTGGTCTAACCTTCTTCACCTAGTAACCACAATCGATATATATACACCTTTTAAAATTATTAAATATATTTGGAACATTAGCCTTACATTATATTAAAATAACATAAGTTTTCCAAATTTATTAATCAATAAATGATATATGATAATTATCTTAGTGTATTGATTTTTACTTCATTTCTTCTATATATATTTGTGTGAATCAACTCTTATATTTGAATATTTTGAACCCCAAAATTATTGAGAAAACAATTTACAATCATCAAATTAAAAAATAAAGATTACAAACATTTATTTAATTTTATAAGGATAGAAACAAAAAATGTTGAGTCAAATGGTTCGGGTTTCGTTGGTTAATATGTAAATGTCTTCTGTGAAAAAAATTGCATTCCTCCATAAAACACAAACAATTTGAGTTTTAAATATCGATTATTTGAAATAATATTCCAATATTTCATTATCCCTTAGAAAAAATATAATCATCTTTATAATTAATTTCCAATAATTAAACCTTCTTAGTATTAATTTGTATTCTTTTTCAAAAAATTAGAGTCTTAAATTATGTTATGATATTGGAAAAAAATAATGTAGTTTTTTATATTATCCTTTTTTATAAAATCCATATTAAGACAATACCTTTTTATTTTGAGTATTATATCATTTAAAAAGTAATAAAACCCTTTATCAACTACTAAAATATCTTTAAAATTATTATATCATATTTAATGTGACAAAATTAGCGATTGTATAATATATAGGGTAGTTTTTAAAAAAATAATTCAGTTCAACTTCAACAACTCATATTATTTCCTTGAATTTAATTTACTCTTGAAACACTTTGGATTCTTTCATCATTTGTAGTTATGGTGGTAGAATAATAAGAAAATATTTTACATAATGAAATGATTTGTCACATTTTCCATAAAGATAACTCAAATACTTTTATGGACTCTCAACTTTTACTAAGGAAATTTTGGGATAGTTCTGTTCCTTTTTCATTAAATTAGAGATTGAGTCAAAATAATAACTTTCAACTCATTATACCCTTAATTTAAAAATCACCACAAATTTCCTTAAAATTTTATATTTTACTAACTTTTATACTTCTGTAGTTCAAAGAATGTTTTTATAAAAAATATATATATATGAAAAAATATTGTTTATTAGACTGAATTATTGCAACACCCCAAGCTTCCATGGTACGCTTCTCTTTGAATAACACAGTAGTGTGTGTTGTACGCAACTTCGAGTTCTAACACACACCACAACCAATCAAATTAGCTATTATGAATAGTAATAGCATCTTTTTGAAAATTTATACATTTTATCTTTCAAAATTGTTTTAATTTATGGATTTAGAATATTAAAATTATCTTATGGTGAATTTTTGGTACTTATTGGATAAATTTCATATTTTGATGAATAGTGAAAATTACTGAATTTTAATTAAAAACAACTTTTTTAATCAAAATAATTAATAGTGTCAAATTATGAATTTGAGTGATTTTAATGTATATTTAGAATATATTTCAAACACTTTATACAATGTTGGTCATTGGAAGTAATTTCACATTTAAACCGGTCATAAACAAGTGTCAATCTTTTGATAGTTATTATTTCATAAAAACACGCTTTTGGTTTTGAAAGCGGGAATTAATTTTTGATTAATTTCTACTACTTATGTGTGTTGAATTTAGAAAAATGGATTCCATATTTAGAATCAGGTGGTACAAATTGTGTAAATAGGTAACTTTTATTTTTAGACATTTTGAATAATTACTTCGGTAAATGTTTTATTTACCATGGTTCAAAGGTAAATCCAGTAAATAAGGGTATAATATAATATTATAATAATAATAATAAATTTCCCTAAATTGTGTCCTAATCCTATTGGATTATACATGTCCAACCATGGGAATCTTTTGGTCGATTTTGGGACCCCATGGATCCACTTGTAACTGATAATGACACTTTATATTAATTAAGTTAATGAAAATACAAAAAATGACATAAGCATATATCCTTTAGAAAAACAATTTTTACATAGGGTTATATATGTTATATTTTTGACTATAAATATTCATTATAAAGTTAAAAATATTTCTACATAATGATATTTTATTTATAATTTTTAGACATTGAATAGTTAAAATTATTTATGACACAATAATGATGTAGTTTTTTCCTTATTAAGGAAAGAATCAAATAATTAGTATTATAAATGTTAAAATAAATATAATTTGAAAGTTTTTATGACATCCACGAATTTTATTGGTTAATATGACATGTTAGGAATGCTTAAATGAATTTGGTTCTAAATAATAAATATTTTACGACTTTAACAAAAATAAATTATTAAATAGTGTCAAAATTGACATAAATGAGTTTTTAAAACAAATATTATATTATTAAATAATATTCTATTACAAAAATTCTAAGGTTCGGCAAAAATACATATATCATGATATTTGTATCATTAATGGACCACTTGCGATTCTCTTGAAAGTATATAGTAAATTTATTAACCATATAATAAAAAAATACAGAGTGACATGGTAAATGTCAAACTATTTAACTAAAAGTTAAATATAAATGATAAGCTTAATATAGTGACACAAACATATCTAAAATCTATTGGATGAAATTATTTCGACCCGTACCCACCTTAGACATTGAATAATCCACTTTTGAGCCATTAAGAACCGAATATTAATTTATTATAAATTAATACTTTAAGTATTTTCTAAAGAGCCCCTCCTCCCCCTTATAAAAGGACACCACTTATAACCAATTATTCATACCTTGAAAGCCTTTTGGTTCGGCCAACCTATGCCCACATACCCTCTCAACTATACTCCCTTAATCCTAGAGGCCTTCCTTCAGTCATAAAGTCAACCTAAAGAGCCCTTTTGACCAAATCGAAAGGAAGAACCCGAAGAAGAGGTAATGTTTTCACCACCCTCATTCAAGTTCCTTTCTTCTTCAACATATTATTTCTTGGTTATCTATATTCTAAAATAATAACTCCAGTATCTTCTATATACCGTGATTTTATTATAAAAATGTTACAAACATATTCATTATTCTATCCATCCATTGAATGACATGTCACCATACGTGCGTACGTACGGCTTACCGTCTCCAGGTCGTGGTGTAATTGTTATTCAAAACATTATTATTTGGATGGGTATAATAATGATGTGTAATTAATTTAAATAATAAATATAACATTATAATCATTCTTTATATATGATATAGAATCCAATTATATATTATTTTAATATCAAAATAATGATATTTTCACTTGTGCGTACGTACAGACTACCGTCTCTACAAACGCGATGAGATTCATTCCCCATTGTATCCATTCAAGTCTAATTCTCATCTGTTGGAACAACTACACCACTAATGGAGTGTGTAGCAGGGAAGAAAGGCCGGAGCTCTGGCGGGTGTTCTGGTGAGAGTGGGGAAGTTCTTCCTTCGGCTTCTTTGTGGGATATTCAGGGACAGTTTTGTCCAGAAAACTCGTCTGCTCTTGGGGGAGTTCCTCCGCCAGTAGGGGCTACATTGGTGAATAGCGAAGAGAAGTCTTTGATTAAGTTATTGTCTAGTTCTTACCATGAAGTCACCCTAGGAGTTCATTCAGGGGCCTCGGTGCCTACTCCTTGTATCCATCCAATCAGGGTGGAACATAGACCCCCAAAATGACGAGAGGGGTTCCCCGTGGTGGTTCTTGCGGAGAAATAACATCAGGATGCGGCGAGGTTTCATGATCTTTCTCTGGTGGCCTGGTTTGGTCCTTTCAAACCTCCTCTGGATGAGTTCAAGTCTCTCATTCAATTCTGGGGCCTACAGCATCCAGCGGCGATATCTGAGATCTCAAGGTTTTCCTTCTCTGGTAACTTTTTCAGCAAGGAGGACTTTGTGTGTGCTAGGTCACGTGAGGATAGACGTTGTGGAGTCAAAAATTTCACCCTTTCCTGCTGGTTGTGGGCTTGTCACTATGGTAAAGAATAGAGCATGGAGGTGGTGTGGATCAAACTGCCGGGGCTTCCTCTACCTCTCCACAACCCTTCTATATTGGCAGAGGTTGGAGACTCCCTAGGAAGCTTCCTCGGCTGCGACTACAACACGGCTTTCCTTCTGGATGCTGACAATCCTAGAATTTGTGTTGAGTTGAATCTTCTAACTCGTTTTCCTCCTCGCCTCTAGATTCGATCTCCAGAGGGTTTTTCATGGTGGTAACAAATGATCTATCAGGATCCTCTGAGGTTCTGATCGGCGTGTGGCTTTCAAGGTCACTCTCTGGACTTCTGTAGGAGGGGTAAAGCGAAGGTCTGTAGAAAAAATGATCCTCCTTTGCAGGAACCCCAGCATCCATCCATCTTTCCCCCTGGATCTCGGAGTCATGCCTATGAGGCGTCGTCATCGAGGATTTGTCCAGTGATCCCTGCATCTTCGATGGAAAGAGAAATTATTGCCAAATCTCTTTTTGAAAAGGTTGTTGTGCAGTCACCTTCTAAAGTCAGAAACCTCGATGAGAGTGCCAATTTGGTCAGACAGGTGTCGGAGAGCATTATTACCCCTCAGAAGTTACCGTTGGCTACGGGTTCGGTACCTAATGATCTGATCCGTGCCCAGACGAATTTCGACGTCTCTTCACCGGAGTTCACTGTTCTAGGTGGAAGAGAGTATCTTCCTTTACGTTTTTCCATGAAAGTCCCAAGCCCTTTCTATTATCCTTCTACTAGCACGATGATTTCTTTGTTCATCGCCCCAGGAACTCTAAGCCGTTCTTTATTGGCCTCAGTAGAGATTTACAAAGACGACACAGATACCAGTATGCAGAGGTATTTCCTAGAGGGAGTGAGGAAGGAAATCATTGTAATGTGAATTTTTCCATCTCTTAAGGTACTAGAATCGATCCTCCAAGAGGAGGGGGAAAAATCATGATGAAACCTTCACCGGGATGCTGTCTGTCCCTCCTGGAGGAATCTGATTGCCCGCTGAAGCAGAAGATCTTGATGCCAAGGAAGTGCTTCTCCGCGGAAGGCGTTTCCACACCAGTTACCCGCTCAATGTCTAAGGAAGAGTTTGACGGATGATGTTTCTTCCCAAGAGTAGGGCCAGAGGGGATAATGGTTAGGAAAATACTTCTTTAATGTTATCTTTAATGGTATGGAATGCTAGTGGACTGGGGGTTTAGGGAAAATATGCCTTTTTGTCCTCTGAAACTCATAGAAAGAAGGTGTCTTTAGTTGTGATCCTTGAACCAAAACAGGACTCTTCCAGACTTGGTTTCATTGCAAAAAAAATGGGCTATTAAGGCCATCTTCATGACTACCTGATCAATAAGGACATCTAAATTTTCTGGAAAGGAAGTTTCCAAGTTCAATTGGTCCAATATAACGACCAAAGAATCATGGTTAAAATAGGTTTTAAAGTATTTTACATCATTTTCTCCTTCATTTATGCCAGTACTGAGGTACAAGGTAGAAGACCCTTATTGGATTATCTGGATTCCTTTGATCCACTCGGTCTACGATGGATCATATGCGGCGACTTTAACACGATCATGGATGTATCAGAGGAGAGGGGAGGTCTGGGAAATCTCACCAATGGCATGCTAGATTTAAAAAGTTGAATTATAGGAAAGGGACTATTGGATTTGGGCTTCAAGGGATGTAAATTCACTTGGTGCAACAATCGTAGGGGTAACAACTGGATCTGGAGTAGATTGGACAGATGTTTTTCAAACTTACAGGGCCTGGATTCTTTTTCAGGAACGTTGGTTTCCCACCTGTCAAGGGATTTATCGGATCATGATCCTCTTCTAATTTAGCTTAAAAAGGATAGAAATGTTAAGAAACAATTCATGTACTCTACGAGTTGGCATTTTTTGGAAGGTTTTATGCTTATGATGAAGCAGTCATGGGTGCATGATGTTGATGGATGGGCATGGGTCGGTCTATCCAGAAGGCTAAAACGACTTAAATCAGACATTTTCAATTGGCTCCTCTCCAATTTAGTGCAGGATAATTCAGTGGATTAATTGAAAAGAGACATTGATAGGTTGGAATCGGTTCTTCAGTAGGGTTGGAATGAGGACATTTTTTAGGGATCTGTGACAAATGTAGCCTGCTCCCTGGTAGGATTTTGGAGGTGGAAAGGAGTTACATACAACGGTCCAGGGTCCAGTGGTTAAAGGAGGGTGACCAGAATAATGCGTACTTCCATTCATGTGTTATAGAACATCGGGCGATGAAAATTAATCTTAGACTCAAAGATGGATCTTTATCTTCTGATATTGATGTAACATGAAGAATGGATTTGATGCACTTTGAGCAACTTCTTGCAGGAAGTCACACTGGAACCTCTGGAATTGCATTAGAGATGGCGGAGCAGATGAAGTTCATGGATGGTATTCACAGGCACATTGAGAATCACACTAATGATTTTCTCAGGTAATTACCTACAGGGGATGAGGTTTGGGACATCATTTGTGATATGCCTTTGGAAAGCGCACCCGGTCCGGATGGGTTTTTAGGGGCTTTATTTAAGGCATCGTGGGAGTTTGTGGGGGGGGGGGCATGTCTCTGATGCAGTTCAAGATTTTTTTCATGGGGGTTCTCTTAACAGAAGTTCCTGTGATTCAAGAGTGGTCGTTATTCCAAAAACCAACGACCCCTCCTCTGTTGATCAGTTCAGACCTATATGCCTTTTTAATGTCTCCTATAATATTTTGGAAAGTTTAATTGCTAGAAGACTCAGCAAGGTGATTCCAAAAGTAATTTCACAGGAGCAACATGGCTTCATAAAGGGTAGGGGTATACAAGGGGCGATTGGAATTGCGAAAGAACTAGTTGATGATATCAATAGGAAGCAGATTGGTTCGAATATTATCAGGAAAGCTGACATGAACAAAGCATATGGAAATTTGGAGTGGAGCTTCATCATTCGAAGCATGAGGATAATTGGATTCCATGAAGGGGTTTGTGATATTTGTTTTCGGTGCTACTCCTCTCCTTGGATCACCATTTCTATTATGGGGAAATGTTTTGGTTTCTTCAAAAGTGTGCGGGGGGTAGAAAAGGGGACCCCCTTTCACCTTCACTATTTGTCATTTCTCAAGAAGCTCTCTCCCAAAATCTGCACAAAGGCCTGGCTGAAGGGAAGATAACTTTGTATCATTCCAAAGCCTCGGATGGCACCTTTTCTCATCTTATGATTGCGGATGACATTCTGATCTTTATGAATGGTAGGAGGTCTTCCCTGACGAATTTCAATGAAATCATGTCTACGTATGGGTACTTAAGTGTCCAAAGGATCAACAATCAGAAAATCAACATTTATATTTCTAAAAAATGTTCCAAGAGAAGGGTGCGAGAAATTCAAGATATTCTAGGAGTTCAGAGAAAACATTTTCCTATGATGTATCTCGGTGCTCCTATTTAAAATGGAATAGTTTAAAAGATGTTTTTTGATTATCTCATTAACAAGATGCTTGGGATGATTCTCAGTTGGAAAAAAAATTATTATCCTTTGGCGGTCGAGTAGCTCTGATAAATAGTATTATGGTTTCGATTCCAATGCATGTCTTCTCCATCATCAATCCTCCCAAAGGGAAAATTCTTACGATGGAGAAAATGCTGAATAAATTCGTTTGGGATGCTAACGATGCAGGTCGTTGCAGATGGGCTACTTGGAACCAAATGGAAAAATCGGTTGAGGAGGGTGGAGTGGGACTTAGGGATTTAACAATCACCATGCAAACCATGCAGGGGCGACTATCTTGGGAATTCCGTACTGGAGATTCTCTTTGGGCCAAGAATCTTAGTGCCAAATACGGGGCACGATGAGAGGAGTGGGACGATCGCAAACTCTCCAGGCTGGCCAAAACTACATGATTTCTTCTGGATACTATCCAGGTTACTTCCCATTGGGTCATTGGAAGGGGAGACATTAATTTTTGGAACAACAAATGCTCAGGAGAGAAACTGTTTTCCCATATTGTTCAGTGCCAGACTTGTCTGTTAAATATGCAAGGCAATTCCCCAACCGGATTGAGTGCATTTTGAATGAAGAACAGAAGGAAATGCATTCTGGAATTGTTTTTTCAGAAGAGGATGATAGGTGTTGTTTCATGAGTTTTAGGAATGGGAACTTCAGAGGTCAAGATTATCGGGGTCTTCTTATTTCTGAAGGCGTGCTCTTGGATTGGGCAGCTCATCTGTGGTGCAAAGAGATCCCCATAAAAATGAATTTCCTGGTTTGGAGAGTTCTGAATCAGGAAATATCAACGGAGGATAATATTTAGAAAAAAGGGATTGCATTGGCTTTGCGGTGTTTCTGTTGTTTGCAACCAAAGGAAGAGACGTCTTTGCATCTTTTTCTCACAAGTGAGTGGGAAGTTTCTCTCTAGACGGAAATGAGTAGCTGGGGACAGTATGATCCTACATGTGATTCCATGCATAGTTTTGTTTTTTTCCGGCTTTCGATTCAGGGAAGTCAAGAGATGGAAATCAAGGCTCGTGCTCTTATCGCCACGACTATTCTTTAGACTCTATGGGAAGCAATGAATAAATCCCGGTTGGATAATAGGCCCAAAATCCCCACTCTGCATATGCGTTTGAAAGTGATGATTCATGAGATATGCTCTCTGGTGAAAGGTGGAACTCGATCCCCAAATATTTGTAGACTTACCAACAGGCCCCCTGTGTTTGTCAGAACGCAAGGTTGCTGGATTAAATGGCTTCTACCAAGGAGCAGCCACATGATCAATGTGGATGGATCTGGTCTGAATGGAAATATGAACGGGGGGGTGTGCTTCACGATTCCTTTGGCTCCGTATTGATTTCCTTCAGCTGCTGGTATGGTACAAGAAATTATTTTGTAGAAAAGGTGAGAGCACTTATTTCTGGGCTTACACTTTGTATGAATCGTGATATAACTATCTCAGAGGTGAAATCAGACTGTGAAACTCTTGTTCGAGTGATTCAAGGAAAGGCGGCATCTCCTTGGCAGCTGATGTATATGATTCGAAGATGTTATATGGAGATAAGTCAGGGTTTCTCAGTCTGGCATATCAAAAGAGAGGCAAACCAGGTGGTGGATGCCCTCTCAAGAGGGTGTAATTCTCAAGAACCCATGATGGTTTATTCTAGTCTTGGATCCTTTCCTATGGAGTATAGGAATGTTGTTCAAGTGGAATCCCTTGGACTTCATCATTTTAGGCCCCCATAACTGTTGCAGTTTGATGGGGGAATCCCATATTTCTAATAAAAATTCAATTATCGATCGATCATTTTTTGATTAAAATTTTTTTTAAGGACTTGATATCATTTTAGATATGAATAAGATACAACCTATTCATAACAAACATGTCTTATGTAACAAAACATATAAAAGAAAATGAGTAATTTAACACCCGAAACGACGATATTACTAAGATATTATTAACAATGAAATGCTAAAAGGTCATATATGATATCATATTAATGAATATGATTCTTGTATAATTTAATAGAAATTATTTCACCATTATACAGGAGGTTAACCTACCCTCAACCAAGGAAAATTTCATTGTAAGGGTTTATTTCACAATCTCTTCATTATCTGAGGTTTCTTATACGTAATTATCTACTGGGACTTCTTTATCATCCACATCCATGATTCTTAAAAATGTATTTAAAAACATTTTTACTATTTACTAGACTATGGGTTAAAGTCATTTATACCTTTGTTATACTTTTTATAAAATGGTTTGACAGGAATCTTTCCGTCATTTTCCAAACAAAGTTCTTTTTAACCTTTTCGACAAAATTAAGGTAAGAATGTCTTTTTTAACTTATACGGAAGGAGCGGCTATTTTTCACCATTATAAAGTCTTAGAATCTTCCCTTACAAGCTTATAAGGATATTTTCAAAGTAAATTTTATATTTTATAATCATGTGAATTTTATATGATTTAAAAAATAAAGGTATTTCTCTCAAATAGTTTTGATTTCATCTATGTCAACATCTTTTGATGGATTTTAAGATTATTTGAAGTTTATTTATTATAATACAAAACGTCCATAATGTATTGAAGGTTTTTTGATATTTTATACTGTGGATGTGTTATTTTTATACCATTCATGGTTTATGGATAAAGTATTAACATTTCGTATGCTAGTTTTAATAAGAATGTTTATGTTATGTTTAAACCTATTCATATAAGGAATGCATTGGAATTAATAAGTGACGGGTAGAGCCCGATATAGATCCTCGATGCATCGGTAGGTCTCATCAGAAAACCAGTGTCTTGGCACAAAGCCTTGACAAAATCTTATTTGTATTCTTGGCACAAGGCCTTGACTATGTGGTTATGATATTCTAGCATTATGAATTCCATCATTATGAAAGTTGTTATTGATATTGCATGTGATTATTCGACTTGTAGAATATCTATGTGAATAAGTAAATGCAATAATTTCATTTTATTTTTTCCATATTATGGTGATGTCCAACTTTAAAAAGGTTTTGTTTTAGTTATACATTATATTAAATGTTTCTGCTTATTTATGACATTTTCCGCTATATTGTTATCCTTACTGAGCATCTGAGCTCACCGCTTTCTATGTTTTATTGTTCCCAGGATTTGAAAAAATATATTATGAATGACCTGCAGGGAAAGTCTGAAGGGGATATGAGTGTAGACCATGGAGACTATATTATCATATTTTTTCACTTTATGATGTAATGTATCATTTATGAATATATCTAGTGATTCCAAGGCTAATAAACTAATCGATCCTTGGAGATTTGATCTTTTGTGATCATGCCAATGATACATAATAATGCACCGACTCTAGGTAACAGGGGTCGGGGTGTTACAGTTTGTATCATAGGAAGTTTAGTACAATCCTTGGAAGCTAGATTTAGATAAAATCTGATTAGAGCACGTAGAACTAATATTGACTTTGAGGATTAGTATAGAATAACATCCTAGAATTTTGGTATTGTAGAGATTTTGTGAGTTTTCTGAGCAATACATATCCTTCTGGATATGAGAAGGTAGAGATGGCTGTGGCACAGATGTACCTAGGGGTAAAACCCAAAAACACTTCTTTGAGCTAGACTCGAACGGGAACTGGTGCACGACAACAGGCATTACTGCACTATTCGTTAAGACACTTCCCATGGGATATGCTTAGGATAATTCTCATTTTATTTACAAATAATTATGAAGGGTTTATGAGTATATAATTATTCAAAGTAAACATTCTTATGATTATGGATTATATCCATAAATAGTTAAATTTATGTTAAGTGTTTTACAAGTATTGAATTATGTATTTTGAATCATAAAATGATCTAGTTTATGCCATTGTTTAGAAATGGCGCCTAGTGGAATAAATGGAAACTATATCAATGCATGCACTCCATGTATAGATTTTCCTCCTGCTCAAGATAATTATAGTGGATATTGTGATGCAACTGGTGCTGATCATCTAATCACCATACTAGGACAACTCACTCAGGTTATGAATAATAACCTTACCCGTATAGAGCACCCTTATCTGCAGTGTGGAGGATCAATGTTAGACCGTTTCATGAGCCAACAACCACCAACATTCAATGGGAGTACAAATCCACTAGTGGCATAGAGATGGATAAATTTCGTAGAGAAAATATTACACACCCTTGGGAGTAGTGAAAGGTAATTAGTTATCATGGCAGTTTACCACCTCATTGGAGATGCTAATCAATGGTGGTAATTGATTCAAAACACAAAGGAAGATGATGAAGTATCAAATATGGAATAGAAGGAGTTCAAAGAGATTTTCTTAGAAAAATACTTTCCTTGTGACCATTGAGCAGATATGGAAAGGAAATTTCTAAGTTTGAGACAAAAGGATGATGAGAATGTCGCAAAGTATAAGGCTAACTTTACAAGGTTAGAAAGGTATGATGGAGATTATATATGTACACCAAGAAGTAAGATTGATTATTTCTTTGATGGGTTAAAACCATTTCTTCATCAAGCATTAGTGTCACAATCCTTTTCATCGTACGAAGATATTGTCTCATGTGCTATTAAGACAGAAAAATAATTTAATAAGTCTTACAACTTTAATGCAAAGCAAGAGAAGAAGAGATATGTTGATCACTCTAGAAATTGAAATAAAGGGAAGAATGGAGAAGTTGATTATCCATCCAGCAGTAAATGTGGGAAGAAACACCTCGGTACTTGCATGAAAGGAATGGGAGTCTGTTACAGGTGTGGTGAAAAAGGCCACCAAGCTCGTGATTGCAAGGGGAAGAAAGAAGATACCGATGTTCAATGCTACAACTGTAGGGAGATGAGACATTATGAAAATTAATGTCCTAAGCGTCAGGGGAACTTACCTCAGAAAAGGACAAGGTATCAAGGCCAAGATTATGCTATCACTACTACTGAGGTAGAAGCTCCGAAAGACGTGGTGGCAGGTAATTTAATGGCTTCCTCAAGTTTAGCCAATGCTTTATTCGATTCTGGATCATTTTATTGTTTCATATCTTCCTAGTTTGCTAAGAAAATTAGATATTTCCAATTTGATTTAATAAGGGAGTTGTCAGTTAAAACTCATAAGGGAAGAATCATTGCAACAATGTTTTGTGAAGAAGTCCCCATTAGAGCACATAAATGTTCTTTATCTACTGATATCATCATCATACCTATGATTGAGTTTGATATAATCCTCGGTATAGATTGGATTTCATACCATGATGTGAAGATTTATTATAAGAAGAAGGAGGTTATGATTTTTTATGATGATGATAAGGAACACCTTATCTTTATAGTAGAATCGTCACCAACTGATTCTTACCCAGATCCACCCCCAATAGCTCAACTAAATTCAATTATTGGGGAGGAAGAGAATGAAATAACTATAGGTAAGTAAAGGAATGTTCAAATATAGGATGTAACTATTGTGAAAAAATATTTAGATGTGTTTTCAGAAGATTTACCTGGACATCCTCCAGAACGATAAATTAAGTTTTCCAATGATTTAATTATGGGCTCAAGGCCCATATCGAAGACCCCTTATAGAATAGCCACTGTGGAATTAGTTGAACTAAATAAAAAACTAGAGTAATTGAGTAATAAGGGATTTATTCGCCCTAGTGTTTCTCCATGGGGATCCCCTATACTTTTTGTTAAGAATAAAGATGGATCTATGAGGTTATATATCGACTACAGGGAGATCTATGCTATAACAATAAAGAACAAGTATCCCCTACCTCACATTGATGATTTATTTGACCAAATACATGGAGCTCAATACTTTTCAAAGATTGACCTTCGATCTGGATACCATCATTTGTGTGTGAAGAAGAAAGACATTTCGAAGAAAGAATTTCGAACCAGGTACGGGCATTATGAGTTTACAGTAATGCCTATTGCGCTGACTAACGCACCTTCTATTTTCATGGATCTAATGAACAGAGTTTTCAAGGAATATCTCTATGATTTTGTGGTGGTATTTATTGATGATAACTTGGTATATTCTAAAAGCTAAAAAGATCATGAAAATCACTTGCACATTATCCTGAAGACTCTTAGAAGACATGAATTATATGGGAAGTTTAGAACGTGTGAATTTTGGCTTCAGGAGACTTCTTTTCTTAGAAATATTGTTTCCAAATATGGAATCTATGTTGATCCTTCTAAGACCAAGGCAATCCACGAATGGTCAGCACCAATGAGTATAACCGAGGTACGCAGTTTTATTGGCTTATCAAGGTATTATCGGTGTTTTTTCCAGAACATTCCTGATTGGATAACCCATTAACAATGCTCACACGTAAAGGGGTTAAATTTGTTTGGAAAAAAGAGTTTGAAGAATGTTTTGAAGAAATGAATAGAATATTATTTGATGCTCCTATATTGACTCTACCATCAGGTAATGATGGGTTTATTATTTATAGTGATGCTTCAATGAAATGACATTGTTTTGTCCTTATGCATAATGATAGGGTTATTGACTATACATCGTGACAACATAAAATTCATGAGAAAAATTATCCTACTCATGATATTGAGTTAGCCGATGTAATATTTTCATTGAAGAGATGGATACACTATCTCTATGGTGGAAAATGTGAGATTTATACTAATCACAAGAGTTTGAAGTTTATTTTCTCACAGAAATAACTCAACATGAGGCAAAGGAGACGGCTTGAATACTCAAGGATTATGATTTCACGATACACTACCACCCGGGGAAGGAAAAAAGGTGGAAGATGCTTTGAAAAGAAAGGATCATGGAGTTTTGAACATGATGATATTTGAAAGGGATCATATTTTCATGGATCTAGTGAAGATGGATATGGGAATTACCATGGAAGGTGAAACATCGATACTTTTTCAAATAGTTGCCAAACCATCTTTACTATAAAGGATAAAGTGTTCTCAGACCAATTACGAAGATTTTAAAAAGAATATTAATGCTGTGAATGATGGGAGATTGAGTGACATTGTGTATGAAGATGGAATTTTGAAATTTGGGAAGAGACCTTGTGTTCCCGATATACCTGATCTAAAAAAGGAATTTTTGGATGATGCTCATAGTTCCAATTTCTCTATACACCCTAGGAGCACCAAAATGTATAGAGATTTGAAGGAACAATTTTGGTGGGACAACATGAAGAGGGAGATTTCTGATTTTGTGTCATGATGTATGGTTTGTCAACAAGTGAAATCTAGAAGGCAAAATCCTGGTGGAGTATTGAATCCTCTTCCCATACCTGAGTGGAAATGGGATAATATCATGATGGACTTTTACATGGAACTACCAAAGATGCCTAGAAGGAATGATGCAATCTGGGTCATTGTTGATCATCTTACCAAGTCAGCACATTTTCTTGCTATAAGAGAAGGTATACCACATGAATGTCTAGAAAGACTATATATTAATGAAGTTGTGAGACTTCATGGAGTACCACTATCGATTTCTCTTGATCGTGATCTCCGTTTTACTTCAAGATTCTGCAAAAGTCTTCAGAAATATATGGATACTAAACTTTGTTTGAGAACTGCCTACCACCCCCAAACTGATGAACAATCAGAATGGAATATTAAAACCTTAGAAGACATGTTGATATCATGATCACTTGACATTCAGGGTATGTGGGATCAATATTTACCTCTGGTGGAATTTTCCTCTAACAATAGCTTCCATTCAAGTATTCAGATGGCACCGTATGAAGCGTTATATAGAAAGAGATGTCGCACACCAACATGTTGGGATGATGTTGGTGAAAGAAAACTCGTAGGCCTAGAACTGGTGGAGGAAATTATGGAAAATGTGAAGGTGATCCAAAACCACATCAAAGCAGCTTAAAGTAGGCAAATGAGCTATGCTGACAACTAAAGAAGGATTTAGAATATCAGGTTGGAGTTCATTTTTTCTTGAAGGTATCTCCATTGAAGGGATTTATACATTTTGGTAAGAAGGGTAAATAGAGTCCCAGGTACATCAGACCTTTCGAAATTCTTGAATGAATTGGGGTTGTAGCTTACCATCTGGCAATGCCCCAAAGTCTCTCCAAAGTTCACGATGTGTTCCACATATCACTATTGAGAAAATACATGTCTGACCCAACGCATGTACTTACATACGAGGAATTAGAGCTGGAACCTGATCTGTCTTATTGTGAAAAGCCCTTCAGGATTATTGATACAAGAGAACAAGTGTTGAGGAACCGAATAACTCGTCTAGTAAAAGTTCTATGCAGAAACCATAAGATGGAAGATGCAACGTGGGAACCAGAGGAACTTTTGATGAAGAACCACCTGATTCTTTTCATGCGTTATTATTCTAGAAATTTTGAGGATGAAATTATTTGAAGTAGGGGAGAATGTAACACCCCAAACTTCCACTGTACGCTTCTCTATGAATAATACAGTGGCGTGTGTTGTACGCAACTTCAAGTTCTAACACAAACCACAACCAATCAAACTAGCCATTATGAATAGTAAAACTAAGTTTTTGAAATTTTATTCATTTTATCTTTCAAAATGGACTTCATTTTTGGATTCGTAATATCGAAATTCGCTTAGGATGAATTTTGGTACTTCTTGGATAACTTTCATATTTCGATGAATAGTAAAAATTACTAAATTTTAATTAAAACAACTTGTTTAGTCGAAATAATTAATAGTGATAAATTATGAATTTGAGTGACTTTAAAGTATATTTAGAATATATTTTACCGCATAATACAATTTTTGTCATTAGACGTAATTTCACATTTAAACCGGACATAAACAAGTGTCAATCTTTTGATAGTTATATTTCTTAAAAACACGCTTTTTGTTTTGACAGCGGGAATTAATTTTAAATTAATTTCTGCCACCTCAATGTTTTGAATTTAGAAAAATGGATTCCATATTTACAATCAGGAGGTCCAAATTGTGTAAATAGGTAACTTTAATTTTTAGACATTTTGATTAATTATTTCGGAAAATATTTTATTTACAATGGTTAAAGGTTAAATCCGGTAAATAAGGGTAAAAAATAATATTATAATAATAATAAATTACCCTAAAACATGTCATAACCCTATTTGTTGATACATTTCTGACCATGGGCATCTTTGGGTTGATTTTGGGACCCCATGGATCCACTTGTAATTGATAATAACACTTTATATTAATTAAATTAAAGAAAATACAAAAAATTACATAAGCATATAACTTTTCGAAAAACAATTTTTACATAGGGTTTTATATGTTATATTTTTGACTATAAATATTCATTAGAACTCTAAAAATATTTCCTAAATAATGGTATTTTATTTATAATTTTTAAAAATTGAATAATTAAATTTATTTATGACAAAATAATGATGCCGTATTTTCCTTATTAATGAAAGAATCAAATAATTAGTATTATAAATGATAAAATAAATATAATTTGAATGTTTTGATGACCTCCACGAATTTTATTGGTTAATATTAGATTTTATGAAAGATTAAACGAATTTGGTTTGAATTAATAAAGATGGTAAGACTTTAACAGATATAAATTATTAAATAGTGTTAAAATTGACAAAAATGAGGTTTTAAAACAAATATTATAATATTAATTGATATTCTATTCCTAAAAATCTATGTTTCAGAGAAAAGACTTATCTCATGATATTTTTATCATTAATGGACAACTTGGGGGTCTCTTGGAAGTATATTTTATGTTTATTAACCATATAATATAAAAATACAAAGTGACATGGTAAATGTCAAACTATTTAACTAAAAGTTATGTATAAATGATAAGGTTAATATAGTGACACAAACCTGTCTAAAATCTATTTGACAAAAGGATTTAGACCCATACCACACTTAGAGTTTTAATAATCCACTTTGGAGCCATTAGAACCCGAATATGAATTTATTATAATTTAATATTTTATGTTTTTCCTAAAGAGCCCCTCCTCCCCATTATAAAAGGACACCACTTCAAACCAATTATTCATACCTTCAAAGCCTTTTTGTTTGGCCAAACTCTGCCAAAAATACCCTCTAAACTGTCCTCCTTTAATCCTAGAGGAATTCCTTTAGATAGAAAGCCAACCTAAAGAGCCCTTTTGATCAAATCAAAAGGAAGAACCCGAAGAAGAGGTAATGTTTTCACCACCCGCTTTCAAGTTCTTTTCTTCTTAAACTTCTTCTTTCTATGTTATCTCCATTATAAAATAATAAATATAGTATATTATATATAATGTTATGTTATTATAAAAATGTTACAGACATATTCAATATTCTATCCATCCATTGAATGACATGTCACCATACATCCGTACATACGGCTTACCGTCCCCACGTCGTGGTGTAATTGAAATTTGAAACATTATTATTTGGATGGGTATAATAATGATGTTTAATTCTTGTAAATAATAAATATAAAATGATAATTATTCTGCATATATTATATAAAATCCAATTATATATTATTTTAATATCAAAATAAATATATTGTCACCCATGCGTACGTACGGACTACCATCTCCACGAACGCGATGAGATTCATTCCCCATCATATCCATTCAAGTATAATTATCATTTCACGATGAAAAATAATTTTTAAGGACTTGATATCATTAGGGATATGAATAAGATACAAAATATCCCAAAAAAACACGACTTATGTAACAAAACATTTAAAATAAAATGAGTAAGTTAACACCCGAAATGATGATAATACTAAGATATTATTAACAAAGAAATGTTAAAAGATCATATATGATACCATATTAATGTATGTGATTCTTGTATAATTCAATAAAAATTATTTCACCATTATACAGGAGGTTAAACTACCCTCATCCAAGGAAATGTACATGGTAATGGTTTATTTCACAATCTCTTCATTATCCAAGGGTTCTTAAATATAATTATCTACTGGAACTTATTTATCATCCAAGTCCATGTTTCATAAAAACGTATTTCAAAACCTTTTTAAAATTTACTATACTATGGGTTAAAGTCATTTATACCCTTGTTATACTTTTTATAAAATGGTTTGAAAGGAATATTTCCGTCATTTTCCAAACAAGGTCCTTTTTATCCTTTTCGACAAAATTAAGGTAAGAATGTCTTTTTTAACTTATACGGCGGGTGTGGCTATTTTCTGCTGTTATAAAATATTTGAATCTTCCCTTACAATATTATAAGGATATTTTCTTTGTAAATGTTTTATTTTATAATTATGTGAATTTTAAATGAATTAAAAAAATTGATATTTCTCTCAAATAGTTTTGATTTCATCTATGTCAACATCTTTGGATGGATTTTAAGATTAGTTGAAGTTGATTTATTATAATACAAAACATTCAAAATGTATTGATGGTTTTTTTATATTTTTTACTGTGGATGTGTTATTTTTATACCCTTAATGGTACATGGAAAAATTATTGACATTTTGTATGCTAGATTTAATACGAATGTTTATGTTATGTTTAAACCTATTCATATGAGGAATCCATTGGACTTAATAAGTGACGGGTTGAGCCCGCTATAGCTCATTGATGCATTGGTAGGTCTCATGAAACAAACTAGTGTCTTGGCATAAGGCCTTTAAAAAATCTTATTTGTAGTCTTGGAACAAGGCCTTGACTATGTGGTTATGATAGTCTGGCATTATGTATTCCATCATTATGAAAGTGGTTATTGATATTGCATGTGATTATTCGACTAGTAGAATATCCCTGTGAATAAATAAATGGAATTATTTCATTTTTTTTCATATTATACTTATGTTCAAGTTTAAAAGTCTTTTTTTAGTTATACATTGCCTTAAATGTTTATGCTTATTTTGGAAAGTTTCTTCTCTATTTTTATCCTTATTGAGCATCTGAGCTCACACCTTTATATGTTTTATATTTCCCAGAATGTGGAGAAATATTTTATTACTTACCTGCAGGTATTGTCTGATGGGGATATGAGTGTATACCATAGAGACTATATTATTATAGTTATTCACTTTATGATGTAATGTAACATTTATGAATGTATCTATTTATTACAAGGCTACAAGACTAATCAATTTTTCGAGATTGGATCTTTTGTGATCATGCCAATGATACGTAATAATGAACCGACTCTGGGTAACTGGGGTTAGGGTGTTACAATTATTTTCTATAATATATATATATACATGTTTTTGAACATCATAAAAACATTAATTTTTTTCATAAAATGCAGGTGAAAAAATTTCTAGAAATAAAATTATAACAAATTCCATTTGGAAAAATTATATCAAGGCCTTTAAATGATCTTCATCATAAAGATGAAGTAATAATTTTCATACAAACATTTGTTTAATTCAACTTTTAAACAAATATCATATTATTGGATGAGAAATTTTTATTCCAACCAAAGGGAATTCAGATAAATTGTTAATTTTTAGAAACATACAAACATCATATGAACATATTGAGAAAAATATTTTCAATAAAAGGGGGGGTTTGTTAGAGGCCATTCAAACCCCCCTCTATAATTTTTGGATATGACCATTAGGAATTTCACTATAAATAGAAGCATTGACCAAGGAGGAGGACGTTTTGGCAACCAAGACAATCTAAAGATTCACTGAAAATTTTGGAATATATTGTTACTTTGATGGAACTTCACTATATTCCTTTTAAGATCCTTTTTTAAGGAATCCAGGAGAGGAAGTTTTTTAAATTCCATATTAATTTTTTTTTCATAGTTTGTAAAATATTTTTAATCAAGTGATTCCATGGATATGAAGACATATGTGTGTTTGATCTTGTTGATCGAGGGATTATAGGGATATGATGATAGAATTTTGTCTGGTATTGGTATCTAGGGATTTCTTATTGTAAGAAATATAACCCTTATGGTTAGTTGAAAATCATGGATACCCAAAGTCAAGGTTTGTGACTTCTGTTACACTTAAGGTTACAGTGTGGGAATATTTTCAAAAAATTAAATTATTATTAAATAATTTATAATATTTGATAAAACATATTCCTACGATTTTCTTTAATCTATTTTCCATTACTTATGGGATGTTTTCTACTTTAATTAACTCTTATTAATTATGAATATATAAAGTATCGATAAAAATTCTATCTGATATCTTTTTCTAATCAAATACAAATTTCATATAATATCCTTTTCAATAGGATAATTAAATTAGTAGTTTTAATGTATAAAATAATATCCACCCCCTCCACATATATGTGATTATATACAATTAAGATCCTTTATTTTCTTTTATAGCATGTTCTACTGCATTTTATAATTTACATATTTTTATAAATTTATACATTTTATATCATTTGGTTCTTTTTATTATATTTTTTTACATTAACATGTTATTTGAAAATATTTTTTATAATTTTTATAAATATGGAAGGTTTAAATTTTGGGTCTTTATAAAACCTCAATCCAAGTCAACCACCAATTTTGGATGTGTTGATTATTTTTTCAGAGAAACTTATTGACCTTTTACAAAAAAATGTTTAAAAAATATTGAAGGAAAGTTACTAAACACTAAATCATAATAAATGAAATAAATAATGAACAAATAGCTAAAAGGGATATTGTTGAGACATGGGAAGTACTTTTTTCTTTTGTGAGTTATTTTATTTTAAAAGACAACTTTTGTGCTTTTCAAAATGGGGAGATTGTTGAGTCAAAATTATATCTTTCAACAATTTATATGCTTTTTTAACCATAATTCATTTCCATAAAAATTTATATTTTACTAAATGTTATAATTCCCTTGTCCTGAAGATTTTTATTAAAAAACAGTATTTTAGTGGGAGAAATATTGTTTATTGGATGAAATTATTTTATGTAATTGGAAGTACAAGTTTTGGAAAATCAGAGAGAGAATTATATATTTCATCATATGAATATTTATAAAAGTACATAAGTTAAATTTTAATTAATTCCATCATTTTAAGTTATATAAAGACCTTTGGATGAACTTCATCTAAAGGAGGTAGTAATTATTTCTATAATTCTGTTTCTAAAATTTATTAGATGAAAAAAATTTCATTTTACCAAATGAACAATTTATATTCCAACTAGATTGAAATCAAACACTGTAAATAATGTGAGAATATTGGGGTGGAATTATCTTCATGGAATATGGTGGAGAATTATAGATATAGTTTGGGGCTATTTAGTTGGCGATGGGTCTGGATAGTGATAGAAATTAGTCAACTAACTCTATATAGATCATGACCTACTACTTAGACAACACACTCAACTGATGGATATAATAGACAATAATTCCAAAAAAATCAATTGGGTTGGGGAATATAATTAGAGTATTTGTGATCATAGATAAATAATATAACTTTTTTGATAGGTAAAGATTACAAAAGAGAAATGGGAAAATTATAATGATCCTCACAGAATTGAGAGAGAAAAAACAGAATCCCTCTATTGCAATCTTGAATGAAAATACAATTACATGGGTGGATATTGAAGTCATGGGGTAATAAATAGTCAAGGGTTTAATAACCTAAAGTAATAAATGATAAAACAACCTTTTCCCGTTAATGTCAAAAAGATAAAGTCTAATATAGATTTTGTTTAAAGTAGCATGTATTTTCACCCATATCCCACCAGATTTGACATTGAGTACCTAGCCCAATAGATTTTACATTTTTGTCTTAATATGAAATTCAAGAATCTCCATGTGGGAAAGTCTTCAAAAATTCATAAAACAATGTAGTATAAACATAAAACATCATGTTTGGTCTTGAATAAGAGATATAATAAGCTCACCTTACACTTCCATGCATGCACCTTGGGATTGGACCTTTTAATGAAGTGAGATGGGATCATGTTTCTTCTTGTAGTCTATTTCATATTCATTAATTCATTGGGCCTTGTGATTCCAACTCCATAAATGCAATCAATTTAATTTAATCTACTAGTTCCATATCATCCTCTACCTCTTGAATAGGAGACATCCTCAACTCTCCATCATCTACATTAAAATAAAAGGAATGATTAGAGACATTACTGAAAAAATGGAATTTTACTCACTATTAAATGTGATCTTATAATCAATAATGTCATGAAATATTTTTGGTAAATCTCCATGTGTATTTCCGTATGAATTACGTTTCTTTTGGAAACACTATAACTTCTTTGATTTCTCATGTTGTTGGTTAACATTACATTTTCCATTCTTATTTCTACATTCCTACAATGTTAATGAAACATGATCAGTAGGGGTAAGGAGGATAAATCTAAAAAGAGTTTTAGATGGATAAAATTGAGTGGTTGAGTGATATTCCCTTTTGTAATAAAACTCCAAATGTGGTGGAAACTCCTTCTGATCCCTTAGACTCATAATGATTTAGTGGAACTTTAAATTTTTTTATAGATATAATAGATATAAAAAATAGTTTTACCTCCTCAATATTGACACCAACATACCCATATGAAAAAGATTCAAAAATATTTGAAAAAGTAGGTGTTAAGTGGTTAGTTTTTAGTGTTTCCACTTTGTACATAAGTACATGGAGTCTTTTTCCTATATCAACATCACTTTTTTCACTAATTAACTTCTCTTTTATCTCTAGATTTTTCTTTAAACTCAGTATCTTTTCATCTATTATTATCACCACTCCACACATTAACTATTTTTTCAATCTCACATTTTGTCATGATCACTCATTTTTCTATTCGCTTTCAAAATAGGATCTTTTAAAATTGGTTGGTGTATATGGGGTTGAGTTTTATAGGTTCCCCTAGGAGTACAAAAGTGAGAAGGTTCAATAACCCATAATGAGTAACACATCGATAACACTTCCACATTCAACCCAATAGAAAATGGTGTGCTTTAATAGGAACAATGTCACAAAATACCACATCATTGTATTTAACGGTTGTGAAAAATACATTCATCAATTTGGTATCCTTCAAAACCCCACTATCATTCAACCATTGAATCTGATATGGATGTTGATGCTTCAATGTTGAAATTCCCAACTTCTCTTTCAACACTATTCTTACAACATTGCTACAACTCCCCCTATTAATGATGATGCTACGTACCTTCCAATTGATTTTGCACTGAGTATAGAAATGTTTCTCCATTTGATCTATCTCATGGATATCATCTGAGCACTCAAAACCAATATTGTATTGAGAATATCATGTTCTTCAACAAATTATTCATAATTTATTTTCATGGTATCTTCCATCTCATCCTACGAGCTATCTCCATCGGTCTCTCATTCTTCATAATGTTTTATCATTATGGTACACCAGTTTCTTAATTTTATATCAATGTTACCCATTAATTTAAATTTAAAACATCAAATATCCTAATTCATTATTTAGTTATCATCAAAATTATGTTTCATACATTAATGAATTATCTTGTCACTTTTGTGATCAACTAACTCTTCTACCATCGATGATTCTCCAATATCCTTCATTGAATTTCTCTATAGAGTGAATGGGTCTATGAGTTTCCCTGTATTTCTATTTATTTTTATATTTTTCGTGATCTTGTTGTCTTTGTGGATCATATCTTGTATCTCCAAATAGTGGTACATCTCCACTTGATTAGAAATCTTCTATTTGAGACATTGTAAAAACTTTTTTCATGGTTTCCTCTAGATCCTCCAAATTGTTTTCCCGAATTATGGAAATTTTCATGTCTTTATAGTAATCATGAACACTCTTACTCCCTTATATGACACATTGAATCTTGTTGTAGAGATCTCTATAGAAATGTGGGGGAGGAAATCTTCCTCATGGAATACTTCTTATCTTTCCATGTATGGATTGTACATCCTTAATATCAAGCTATCTCCTTTTGAACATGATCCCAAAATATTGATGCATAACAAATTAATACAAGGTTTATAATGTTTAACTTTTTCTCCTAATAATATGTATGAAAAGATAATACTTTTTAGATATTCATCTCCCATTACAAGTATGCTTCGAGTGAACTTTTCCCTTGAAAAGAAAACCTTCTCCTTGATTCCTCATGGGATGTCACCTTCAAGTGGTATCATTTTTCCTTCTCATGGTGTTTGGTACAACATTATCCTTTATGGTAAATCCTTGAAATCATTATCAAGGTTCTATATTTCCTCCATGATATGTGGTCGACATAGTACTGAGGTGCGTCGAGGGTTACCATAGATCATCCCCAAGATTTGTTTTTTTCTAGGTTGTTAATCCTTACATGGACCACCTCCAAATTCCTATCAAGAAGCTTCTAGAAGTAGATAAACAAATATTTAATTTGTATTTGTGTAGATTTGGGTGCAGGAAATCTATTTTTAGTTCCTTCATCGCTAGCTGGAGCTATTCTCGTTCCGTAATCTTATGCAATGATAATTAACATGAACAAAAACACACATGGCGAGAAACATAGAAAATGATACGTGCGCTAAAGAACGTCAAGACACGCACACAGTATATATGCACACATTAAAAAAATATGCAAAAACTCACACACACAACATTTAGACACTCACACACATATGGATACATGCTCACACACAAAAGTTATACACACTGAGACAAACAAGAATGTTTTTTCTTATTTGTATCCTCTCTCAACACTCAATTAAAGTCCGAATATATTTTGAAATATATTACCTAAATTGGGGTGATAACATGCCACCATTTTTTTCCATATCAATATTATGTTTGGGGATTGTTTAACACAGCCCATTTGGGTGGTAAAGTGTTTTCAAATGGTAGAGGGTTTAAAATAATGTAGAAAATATGTTAAATTGTGGAAATTTGTGTATGGGTATAATAAAGGGGTATATCTTGATTGTGAAATATAAAAAATTAACAAAAATATGAGCAAAATATGATATAGTGATAAATTAAAATGATGGAGAAAGTGATTTATCAAAATATAAATTGTTAATAATGTAAAGCACAATGAAGAAGCAAATGTTTTGACATTTTTTTCTTTCATTATTTTACTTTTTCTATCAAATATACTTCAAAATAATTGTGCATATTATTTTAAATAATAGTATTATGAATTTGGAGAATGAATTTTTTTAAATCTCTTTTAAAAATTTTATGCTTAATTTTGAAAATAAAAAAAATGATGTGGTAAGAGAATAGTTTTTTTAAATAACATTTAGTGAATTAAATGTGAAAATAAGATGAATGAATAAATGGATATATGTAAAAAAATTAGAATTTCCCAAAATAGGCCAATTATATATGTTTTCAAAAGAATGTTTTTTAAATGAGTGGATAATATGGAAAGATAAGAAGGAGAATGGATTAATGTATTGTAAATAATGGGATAGATGTCAATCATTTCAATCAGAGCTCTGACCCCAACTGATGTGACAAGATTGTAGTTTCCTGATCTTCACTGTGTAGTTAGGCATATGATGGATATGGTTCTAGGCTATGTGGAAGATGATTTTTTTGGATAGTATAAGAATATAGCCAACCAATGCTATATTGAGTGTGACCTAAAACATAGACCACAAAATCAAGGTAGTGATGTGATGTAAAATCCACAAAAAAAACACATGGGGTGAGTTATGGAATTGGGTTTTTTGTGATCTTCAAACACCAATATGACTTATAGATTGAAAATTCAATAATTCATAAGAGAAATGGGAACATCAGAACGATCCTCACACAATGCATAGAAAAAAGTGAGTAAAATATCTATTATGATCTTGAATGAAAATAATATTCCATGGGATCAGTGTTTATAACCAAGGGGTTATACAATAGTCAAGGTCTTGATACCAAAAATTCATAAAATATAAACCTACCTTGTCCCCTAAAATTAAAATTGATAAATTCTAATGAATAGGTTTTTTGAAGTAGCACATGCCTTTCCACCCATAGCCCAACATACTTAACATTGAGTACGTAGACCACTAGATTTTAATTTGGTGTCCAAATATTCTATTCTATAATATCCACGTGAGAAATTGTTTAAAAATCCATGAATCCATGTGGAAAAAGTATCAAACATCATGTTAGGTCTTGAATAAGAGAGATATTAATCTCATTTTCCACTTTCTTGAATACACCTGGAATTTGGGCATTTTAAAGAAAATAAATGTGATCTTATTGCTTCTTATTGTCCAGTTAATATTTCTTGCATCATTAAACCTAAAAACTCTAACTATGAAAATTTAATTTGGTCAATTTCATATATTGGTTTCATTTTTTCAATTGTGTAGAAACTTATGAGCATCAAATGAACATACTGATTAAAATCCTTTCATAAAAAGATGAAGTTTTCTAACGGTGTCGCAACCACCTATGATATCTATAGATATGACCATTCTGAATATTAATATAAATATGAATAGCGCTGAATGAGGTGGAATATTTTTTAACCAAGACTATCCAAAATCAACCTGAATAGCTTATAAATTCTTGTTACTTTTAGGGTGATTCACTATAATCTTTTTGAGAGACATATTCTTGAGGATGTTGTGAGGCACTAGCCTTAAAACATTAGGTAATCTTTAGTTAATTAAAGAATCAACATTGATGATATTTTCAGGATTATATTTTTAGAAAACAATTCCATAACTATTATATTACATATCTAATATTAAAAATTAGATAAATCTACTTAGTATCAATTTTTTCATAAAATAAAAAACTCTTAAAAAATAAACATTTTTAGTTCTATGTTTTAGACATCATGACTTTTCCTTGATCCCATCCTTGACCCTATTCCACCTTAAGTCCTATGAAAAACATTTCTAAATGTTGGGATTATCATAAAAATGTCAGTATGGTATACAAAAAAAAGGAAGGCTATTAGTTTTCAAAACAACATGTAAACCATGCATACTTATTCGTAAAGTAATAATTTGTCCTTATAGAAGTAGTAAAAACACTTCACTAAAAATAAACTCATTTATTAACCTTTTTGTAACAAAATTATTTCAATAAATCCTATATAAAACAACATATATCATATAAAAGGTAACTAGGGACATAAACATAGTTAAATTGAATAACCATACGGTGGACTTCCACAAATCATTCTTATAAATGGAATAGCCATACGACTGACTTCAATACCCAATGCATTGGTGGTTATAACATAACCACCCATCCTTATTTTATCACATCACCAACCGTCATTTAGTTTATCACATAACCACACATCAAATTTCCAAGTACTATAAATAATAATAGTACATAAAGCAAGCATAAATGAAAAATAACATTTCCACATTGCAGTCATAATATATCAATTCAAGAAATTGATAGAATGAATTCATTAAAAACTTCAAAAAGAAGAGTTTTGAATAAAAGTGTAACATACCAATTTTAAAATTTTTAAGGCAATTTACACTTTCAAACAATCATGTTCATATAAATAAATCATTAAAACTCATTTTGAAAACATGGACATGAAATAGAATGTTTTAGAAGAATAAATATTTAAAAATCTAAGAACAATGTTTTAGTTAACGATTTTCATACCACATAATAAAAAAATCAAAAATACTTTCAATATCATGAGAATATAGTAATTATTGATATAACAAGTCAACTAGATGTATATATACACCAATGAATAATAAAGGTGCACAATATCATGATATGCCTCAATGGATGGAGATTGAGACGAAATCTCTTACCTCTTGTCTAACTTGAGTCGTCTATTCTTTAATTTCTTGAATAACAAACTTATATCAATTTATACTTGATTGATAATCTTTTTCAAGTTTATTATTCATTTTATGTCACTTATTACCATGTTATAACAGTTATTTAATTATTTTTGTTCATATCGGACGTTTCGTTGATTTTCCGAACATGAGTAAAAAAATTAACTTTTTATTATGTGAATTAACCATGTAGTTATAAGTACATAATCTATGTAATGATATTAATTAATTTAATAACATGTAAATATAATATATATATATATATAATAATCCATAGTATTTGGAGATGTGAAATGAAATGCACTGTTCATGAAGAAGGTAGGTCGTACGTATGCATGAACACTACTTTCATTTCTTTGTCATATTAAAAGGATGAAAACTAAAATGATACATATATATATTATAAATCCAGTATAATATCCATGTTATATAGGTTATTTATTTTCATTAATTATATACTTTATATGTTCCATGTACAGTATGAACATGTTAAATCACTTTGAGGGGGAGGTAGTCGTCACTTCCTCCAATGAAATTATCATAATCACAAAACATGAAAAATATTGAGGTATGATTTAAGTAAAAATTAAAGAAGAATTGAGAAGATATAAATATAATATATATCATATATAAATACAATGTCGTCATAATGGCCCCCATGAGACGCGGTAGGAGATAAATGAACAATCATCCTTTCGTGAGGCAGTAGTTCATCATCCACAGAAACAGTATGTTCGTATCCATTAGATGGAGGTGTATGTGAGTGTAGTCCCAATACATCTGAAAATAAATCCTATTATATTGAGTATACTGGTTTAATTTTGTAATCATAGAATAATTAGATCATAGGGAGTGTAGAATAAAAATAAAAGAAACGAACTTGAGAGAAAGTGCTACCTCTTAATCGAGTAACTTATTTTGATTTTAGATAAAAGGATTTCTTAAATTTCCTACTTCCCAGAGGCTTATAAGTGGAATATAGGTATTTTGGGAACTTATTTGAGTATATTTTCTATGATAAAAGGGACTTGAGAGGTGTGAGTAAAGGGTTAGAGGTGGCGTCCTTTTATAGGAGGCAGGAGGTACTATTTAGAAAACTCTAAAAACATTACTTTATTATAAATTTATTTTAGTTTTATAAAGGATTAAAGGTTATTTAATTCTAAGATAAGATGGGGATGGATCTAAATCTTATCAACCAATATGTTTTAGACAAGTTGAGTTCATAAAATTAACCTTATCTCTTAGCTTTAACCCCTAGTTAACTGATTTAACTTATACCATGTCTTCCTGTTTATTCATACTATATGGTTAATATACTAACTATAAAATGAAAATAGACCAAAAAATGGATCATTAATGAAATTTTTTACATAAAATATTTTGGTTGGACGATTATTTTTTTATAATTATTTTATCATTTAATAAAATAGTATTTGTTTTAAAAACTCATTTTTGTATATTTTGACACTATTCAAATCCGGACTTTTAAAAAATATATTACAAATATATTCTTTAGTAAAAACTAAAGTAATTAAAATTTAACAAGTTATAATCATCCATAAAATTCGTTTATGGCATAAAAAGTTTCAAAATAAATTTATTTTAATATTTTTAATATAATTTATTTAAATGTTTCATTAATAAGGTCATCACTACATCACTATTGTGTCATAAATAATTTTATTTATATGATGTCTAAAATTATAAATAAAATAATATGATGTATTCAATATTTTTATGTTTAAAAGAATTATTTATAGTCTAAAATATCACTTATATAACCCCATATAAAAATTGTTTTACAAAAATATATATTTTTATGTTACATTTTCCTTAACATTAAATTAATTTTTATAAAATGTAATTTTCACATTCACGTGGTTCCATGGGATCCCACAATCAAAAAAATGATTACCATGGTCGTACATGTATCATACAATAGTCTTAAGAACTGTGTTAGGGTAATTTAATATTACTTTTTACCCTTATTTACCAGATTTACCCTTTTACCATGGTAAATAAAATATTTAATCAATTTACTATTCATAATGTCTAAAAAAAGTTAACTATTTACAAAACTTGTAACTCGTTATTATAAATATGGAATCCATTTTTTCCAAATTCAACACCCAGATGTTCCAGAAATTAATTTAAAATTAATTCCCATTGTCAAAACCAAAAAGCGTGTTTTTGAGAAGTAAAAACTACCAAAAGAGTAACATGTCTCTATGTCAAATTTCAAAGTGAAATTACGTTAAATGACCAAAATTGGATTAAATGATAAAAATATAATATAATAATACTTTAAATCAAATCAAAAATATAATCTAACCATATAAATAATTCAGATGAAAAGACTGTTTTGACTTCAAATGCCGTATTTTTTCACATTTCATTAAAAATAAAATTTATCGTAAATTAAACCAAAATTTACCCAAGTAAATTTTGATGTAACTATTTTAAATAAGAGGTATATTGTTTCATATGGAACATATAAAAATGATGAAAAAAATATATAACAAGGTATCTCCATCAAACGGCCATAAAAATGCATTTTAAAAAAATTACCTCTTTTATCCGAAAAAAATAAATTTATTATTATATCATATCGAGAAAAAATATAAAATAAATTTAAAGAATTAAATTGAATTTATATAATATGTTTTTAATTAAATAAAAATTCATCAATAGTGTTATGAAAACCCAATTATTCTCTGTTAAATAGGCTTTCATAAAAACACATTCATTATATTAATTTGGTTTTTATTTCCATTTATAAAAATTTTTCTTATCAATGAATTGTCATTTAAACATGTTTAAACCAAATTTCCAAATTAATTTGATACTATTAATTACCTCTATTACAATGGCTATTCTTCAACTACCATTTAAAACAATTATATTATTTTTCGGTATAACTCAAGGTTGTGTGTAACATAAGATTTCAAAGAAACTGGTTGTTGTGTGTTGAGTACGCTCTCGAACATAGAATCCAATGTGAAGTAAAATTAAAATTTAATTAATAAATATTAATTATATAAAAACTACAAATTCTTTATTTACCTGTGAGGTTACATCCTTCACCCCTTTTGGGAATTGCGTCCTCGCCATTTTAAAATTGGGCTCCAAAACATCATTAAAAGTCTCACATGAGAAAAAGAGTCAATAAAACTATCACATTTAAAGAAATTTGGAGAAGTATAAAGGTTACATGATATAACATATACTAGGGTTCCATGGAAACATGAATATGGAGGAGAATCTAAGTTTCAAGTTCTGTTGGAGAGTGATTGAAACCATGATCAGAAGAAATCTAACCACCAGAAAACCACAAAATGGTGATAGGTTAAACAGTCTTTGATTCCCCTGTAAAAAAAATTAAAGGAAATTTTTTTTATGATCCATTTCATAAATTTATAGAATTTATTTACGATATTTACTAACAACATAATGAAATATACTTACTTTTCAAGTAGTTTTTCATCCTCTAATAAGTTTCTACAAAAAACTCATCTTTTCTCCAAACGATGAGTATTCAAGATGACTTGTCACATCAATAGAACAAGAATCAACTTCTACGTAATCACATAATCCATAAAGATAAACTATATATTTCCCCTATATTTAGACATTATCAAAAACTAAAATGGTTAGTACGAGATCAAATAATCCCCAAAAGGACAAAAAAAAAATAAATACTACTCTTAATATCCAAAATTAACAAAAACAGTACCCAAAGATAAACAAATGGCTTTAAATACACATTTGTTCTTAAAATTCGTAAATATAATTTAAATTAATATTGAAACCCAAAACTCAGAATAATTTAATCATATATTTATTCATAGTAAATCTTAACCTTTATCTCAAAATAACATCAACTACTATTAAAGTCTCATACTAATGTGTAATTATCCTAATCACATATTCTCTGTGATTGGTTTATCATTTCCATAAATAAGCAAAATCTCTATATGTCTACAATATAAACTTATATTCTTCCAAAATAAATTTTCACCATTACTCCTCAATTAAAATCCCAAATTATTCTATTTTACTTAGGAATATAGCAGTCCCAAAAGAGAAAATATCTTCAAAAATAACATTTATCAACAAATCACCAAATCATTATCCTATACTAAGGATATTTATTTGATAAACCATAAGTTTCCCAAATCAACTTATTCTTGTTCCATAAAATCATATAACTGAAAAAAAAATTAGTCAGGCTAAAAAGGGACTTTACATAGTCCAGTTGTAGGTGATGCACCCTTATCGCCCTTCGGTTGTGGGTTCAATTCCAATGGCCTTACCGAAGGTGATGGTTTGTCACCCATACCGTGGGTTATCCTTTTTCTAAAACTAAAAATTAACCCTAATAAGTTTTAACCTCAAAGGTTGTCTTATACCTATCATTTTCATCCCAACCCATAATGACCTCAATATATTAATTCATGAAGTCATATATATATTGACATCTATTATCTCCATAAAATAACACTATTCTCAAAGAAATAACATCGTACCTTGATCATGGTGTCCACCTGGTTTCATCATCATCTTATTCACGTAGATAGATGGTCCATGCCTTTCAAAAATTATTTAGAGATCCTTCAAAATGATATGCTTCCTTTATCCAAATACACCTCGTACAACTTGATTCATATGTTTGTTCACAGAAAAATAGTTATGGAAAATAATCATATATGGCATATAATTTCAAAACATATGATAAAACATGCGTTTTATAAAATAGTCAGACTGAGTTTGAGTTGAAACATTCAATCAATGGTCCTTTTAAAATACCATAAGTATGTGATGAAATACAATAATTTAAAAGAAAATTAAAATAGGTTTCATAAGGGTCTCTTTCTTCTGCACGATTTTCAAAATCATAATATGCTTCAAATTCTTTTGTTAAGGTAAAATATTTTAAAATTCTTTGACAATAGTTTCCTTTCTTAAAAATAAGATAATATTGATAAAATAGTATTTTATTAATTATAACCCATTATCCATGATGGTATTGTTGTATAACAGAGTTGTTTGATATCTCAAACAATTTCTTACAAGTGAGTTATATGTTAGAAAATGTTTCAGAGTAGTCTGGACATGACATTGTAATAATTATTGCAATAAAGTCATCCTGAATAGATAGGAATGTCATTTGAGATCATCCTCCATCCATTTTTAAATAATTACCTTGATCTAAAAATGTTATAAAATAATTATTTAACTTAATGAGTATATATAGAGACTAACCATGTGTCTAATAAAAACTCACAATCCCTAATGTTGTTTAAACTGAGCTCTGATACCAACTATAAAGCTCCATCCTTAAAACGTTTGTTAGTCTTGAGTTAAATCCAGAATTAACATTTAGGATCTTTTCAGGTTTACTATTTTAGAGAATTAGTCCATAACTATTCCATTACATCTCAAATATTACAAATTAGACTCTTCTATTCAGTATCCATTTATTTATAAAATAAATACTCTTTAAAAACATGTCTACTTCCAGGTTTTAGACAGTGTGACTTTTCCATGATTCCATCTTTGACCCTATTCAACCTTAAGTCCTGTGAAAATCATTTCAAAAATTTGATATGCACATAAAAATCTCAGTAAGGGATACACAAAGAAGGAATGTTATTAGTTTTCAAAACAACATGTAAACCATGCATACTTAACCATAACGTAATACTTCCACCTTAAAGAAGTAGAGAAAAAACATCAATTAAAATAAGCTCATTGCTAACCCTTTTTGTAACCATAATATTACCATAAAACGCATATAAGGAAACATATATAATATAAAAAGTTAACTTTATAAATAAACATAATTAAATTGAATAACCACACGATCGTCTTCTACAAATCATTCTTACAAATGGAAAAGCCATACGGATGACTTCCATACCCAATAAATTGGAGGTTTTAACATAACCACCCATCCTTGGTTTATCATAGCCCCACACATCATTTAGTCTATCCCATAACTTCCCCTGAAATGACCATGTACCATAAATAATCACAACACATAAAACAATCATAATTGAAAAATTACATTTCCACAATTCAGTCACAAGATATCATTTCAAGATATTGATATAATCAATTCATTTAAATCATTAAAAAAGAAGAGTTTTGAATCAAAGTGTCCCATACCACTTTGAAACTTTTGAAATGAATTTACTCTTTAAAACAATCATGTACATATAAAAAAATCCGTAAAACCTATTTTCCAAACATTGACATGAAATAGATAGTTTTAGAAGAATAAATATTTAAAACACTAAGAATAATGTTTTAGTTAAAGATTACCCTACCATATAAAAAACAATTCAACAAAACATTAAATATCATGAGAATATAGTAATTCATGTTATAACATTTCAACATGTCTTTTATGAACCCCAATGAATAACAAAGGAGAAAAATTTCAAGATTTACATCAATGAATGGAGATTGATATAAAATCAGTTACCTCATGTCTGACTTGACTCATTCATTATTTAATTTCCTTAATAATAAAATTAAATCAATTTATACCTTCTTGATAATTTTTTCAAGTTTATTTTTTATTTTATATCACTTACAACCATGTTATAACAGTTAATTATTTCAGTTCAAATTAGGTGTTTCATCAATGTTCTGAACTTGAATCTAAAATGAACTTTTTATTATGAGAATTAACCATGAAGTTATAAGTTAAACATCTCCAGAATAATATTAAAGATAATAATAAAACATAAATATCATTTATATTTATAATAATACATAGTATTTAGAGATGATAAATGAAATTCACCATTCATAGAGACGATAGGCCGTACATACACATGAATGCTACTTTCATTTCATTGTCATATTAAAAGAATTAAAAATAAAATGATACATGTGTATATTGTAAATAATGTATAATATTAATGTTATATAGGATATATAATTTCATTAATTCCAACCTTTATACATTCCATTTATGGAATGAATGATTCATATCACTTTGTGGGGGTAGTAGTATGCATTTCCTCAAATGAAATTATCGTAGTTACACTAAATTGAAAGCATAAAATTGTGATTTAAATAAAAATTACAGAAGTATAGGGAATATATAAATATAATATATATCATATATAAATATAGTTCCATCATAATTACAATCATGAGAGGTGGTAAGAGATAAATGAACAATCCTCGTTTTGTGCGACAGTATTTCACCATCCACAGAAATAGTATGTTCATATCCATTAGATGGAGGTGTGTGTGAGTGTAGTTCAAAATCTTCTCATAAAAAACCCTATTATACTGTTGATATTTTTCTATATTATGTAATTAAAGAATAATAATATCATAGGGAGTTAAGAGAAAAATAAAATAAAGGAACTTGAGAGAAAACATTACCTCTAAATTGGGTAACTTCTTTTGATTTGAGCCAAAAGGTTTCCTTGATTTTCCTAATAACCAATGTAAGGATTCTAGGGGGAATATAGAGATTTTTTTAGATTATGTGAGTCTATTTTGTACAATAAAATGGGCATTATAGTTGCGATTAACGGGTTATTGGTGATGTCATTTTATAGGATGGAGGAGGTACAATTAAGAATACTCCAGGAACAATATTTTATTATAAATTATTTTTTAGGTTTCTAAAAAATAAATATTTATTTAAGTCGAAGATAAGATAAGCATGGATCGTAATTATTTCAACTGATAGGTTTTATACAAGTTTAGATAAAAAAAGTAACCTTATCTTTTAGCTTTAACCCTTAGTTAACTAATTTAATGTTTACCATGTCTTCTTGTATATTAATACTATATGGTTAATATACATACTATAAAATGACAATCTACCCAAAAATGTATCATTAAGTACATTTTTATCATCATATATTTTAGTTGTCCAAATAGTATATTTTTAGGATTATTTTATTATTTAGTAAAATTGTATTTGTTTTAAAAACTCATTTATCTCAATTTTGAAAATATCCAAATCAAGACTTTTAAAAAATGTATAATAACATGATTATTTTGAAAAACCAACATTAATTAAATTATAAAAAGTTATAATATTATATAAAATTAGTGGATGGCATAAAAAGGTTCAAAATAAATTTATATTAATTTTTATAATATTACTTATTTAAATCATTCATCAATAAGTTAATCACTACATCATCATTGTGTCATAAATAATTTTATTTAAATGAGGTATAAAAATTATAAATAAAATACCATGATTTATGAAATATTTTTATCTTTCTATTGACTATTTATAGTTGAAAATATCACTTATATAACCCCATATAAAAATTGTTTAACTTAAAGATATTGGTTTATGTTACCTTTTCCTTAATTTTAAATTAATTTTTATAAAATGTCATTTTCACTTACAAGTGGCTCCATTGGGTCCAAAAATTAACCCAAGGATGGCCATGGTCTTACATGTATAATCCAATAGTGTTAGGATATGTTTTAAGATAATTTAATATTATTTTTTACCCTTATTTATTAGATTTACCCTTTAACCATGGTAAATATATTATTTACTGCTGTTACTATTCACAATTTCTAAAAATAAAAGATAACTATTTACACAATTTGGACCTCCTAATTCCAAATATGATATCCATTTTTCAAATTTCAAAACATAGAAGTTCAAAAAAAATAATTTAAAATTAATTCTTCTTGTCAAAACCAAAAAGTGTCTTTTTAATATTTAAAAACGTCGAGAATATTGATAGTTGTTTATGTCCAATTTCAATGTGAAATTATTTTAAATGATAAAAATTGGATTAAATGATAAAGAAAATTAATCTAATTAATCTTTTAAACATATTAAAAATATATTCTAACCATATAAATAAAGTAGATGAAAAGATATTTTTGACTTTAAATGCCGTATTTTTTCACTATACATTAAAAAAATGAACTTTATTAGAAAAATACCAAAAAATTACCCACAGTGAGTTTGGATTTCATGCTTCTATAGAAGAATAAAATTTTGTCAAATTTAACATATAAAATTGAAAAAAATAGACTTAAATAGGTTTCACCATCAAAAGGTGGAAAAACTGTATTAAAAAAAATACTTCTTTTATCCAAAAAATGAATTTATTCTCATTTCATATCATGAAAAAATATAAGATGAATTTAAAAAATAAATTGAATATATATCATATATTTTTCATTAACTAAAAATCCTTAAAGAGTGATATAAAAACACAATTATTCTCTTTTAAATAGATTTTCATAAAAACTCATCCATTATATTAAACTAGTTTTTATTTCCATTTTTAATAAATTTGGTAATCTGTGAATCATCATTTAAACATGTGTAAACCATATTTCAAAATTCAGTTGATACTATTCATTCCCACCTATCCAATTTCTATGCGTTAACTACGATTTCAAATAATTATATTATTTTTGTATAACTCTAAGTTGTGTGAATCTTAAGATTTCAACGAAACATATTGTTGTGTGTTGATTATGCTATCAAAAATAGCATGCCCTTTAAAGTAAAATTAATATTTAATCCATAAATATTAATAAATATTAAAATGTTATATTATTTATTTACCTGGGATGTTATAGATGTCATGAGAGTATATTTTTTAAATGCCTTAAGATATATATATCATTAATATTTTATATTTCATAATTTTTATTGAGGGATTCTAGGTATAAGATGATAGTGGTGCATCTGATCTTGAAAATTGATCCCTTCCAGGGATAAGAAGATATAGGTGTGTAAAATCATATTATTGAGAGGCGACTTTTTATACGAAATAAATAACTTATGGTTAGATGAAAACTATAGATACCACATTTTAGTGTGAATTCATTTACGCATATTTTTTATGTGTGTGAATATTTTATTAATAATTTTGAAATTAATTCTATATTTATTTATAGTCTCATTTATAACATGTTTCTATGATTTTTGTTATTCTATTTTTCATTAATTAAGGAAGGTCTATTTATGTAACAAAGTTTTCTTAACTCTTAATATATAATGTATCAGTGAAAAGTGTGGATGATATATTTTTCTAATCAGATATAAAGTTTGATTGATAACTTTATTTCAAGGGGATAAGTAAATTAATAGTTTTATTTTACTGAATACAATTCACCCCTGCAGGTAATTAGATTTTTTTACGATCCTATAATGGGTCCCCCCCCCCAAATTTGGAATTCCATATCATGAATAGTTAGTGAAATTTCATACATCAAACCTGAAATTTATTTATATATTATTAAAACCATTAGAATATCATCAATAGACATAAAAAAGGAAATTTTCTTCCAAAACATGATCTTCAAATTTTATTAACTACTTGTTACCATATATTTATTTAACCATATTTTATAAATTAGTTAATAAAATATAGATTATGAGATTAAATATAATTTCCAGGATAATATTTAGTTAAATTTATTATAACTTTATATATATTAATTATAAAATATATTTAAATAAAATTTTAATTGATAGAAGAAACAAATTTTTGTATTTTGTCATTTGTTTCTATACACTTCATATCCAATCCTATTTATTTGTACTAGTCTTAATTCTTACTAACCATAAGTTATTAAGAATCTAAAGAATATATTTCTTCATGAGTTTAATGATCACAAAAATTCTAAAATGTATTACCTGAATTATTAATTCCATTTTTCTATCCAACAACTTCTAGAAATTTTTTTTTGAAATCATAATTGAATTACTTAAAATATTTTCCATTTTACAAAAACGTTTTCGACGATTATACTGGTTGCTTTTATTTGGATTATAATTTAACCTCTCATTCTTCATTTAATTTCTTCTCCTCAAATAAGAAGATTTTAAAATTTTCAAATTCCATCACTAATGATGAATTCTTTTTTTACTTTGGACTTTCTTAACATGAATTGATATTTCAGGTAACATACATAAAATATATTTTTTTTCTAAAATATAGATTATAAATAAAAAAAATTTATTCTTAATTTAACATGATTTCATTATGACTACTCTTTAATATCCTTTACTATATAACTCTTCTCCATTAATGTAAACAATGAATAATTTCTCACTATGATCAATAATTTATGATCAGTCTTCACTATTTTTTGGTATTCACTATCTTTTTCATCCATTTTGATTTAAATATTTCTTCAATTTATCCCTGATAACTAATTTTATTTTCTTTCTGAATGAACCTTTGATTTCTTATATATCTAATTTTCTTCCTAATGAATCATCGTAATCATCATCTATATATTCTTTTACCCATGGAAAATTACATCAATGTGAGCAATTAATCAATAAATAAAACACATTAATAGAAACCTATCATGATATTTAATCTTTTATTTTTTAAAAATCATTGAGATATGTAGCATGTTTTTGTTAAACCATAATTCAATAACTTAATCAAAAATAGATAATAAATTTTTTTATCCTGGACCTCCTTATGAGTCTTCTCATTCATCAAGGCTTTAAAAGAAATTTATTGCATTCCCCTACTTTCCTTCTTAAATAAAACACCTTTAATCATATCATGTGTGATACAAATTGTTTTAAATTTGTCAAATAGAAATGAATTAAAATACAAATATTTAATTTATGTAACTTCGGTATCAAACCTACCTATAATATATGAAGAATATTTATGATAATCATATAATCATCTAAAATTTCTTCAAAACCTCTTTTTGAGGTCATAGTTTCATTCAATATAATAAAATAATCATACAATATGTCTCCTTTGATTATATACAAATATTTAAATTGGTAATTGTATATTTTAAGATTTTATTCTTTTACTATAATATCGCTTCATTATATATTCTATAGGTTATCCCAAACACCTTTTATTAGCTTAATCCCCAAAACATTTCTAAACTTAATGCTTGAAAGTGAGGATAACATAATTTTTCATGCATGACCATTATTATTAGTAGTTTCATATTTAAAATATTTATCATATCACTTTCCATAATATGAGTGAAACTATTAGGATTTATATCTACCACATTAATATCCAATAACAATCAGCATAAAAAAATTTTCCCCTTCCAAACACTTTAATTTTTCCACCAAATATGGATAAATTTTAACACCCAAATTTTGTTTCAATAAATATTATGATCATAGTAATTTTATAATAAAATAATGAAGAAATTATAAATTCCAAAAATAATTAAAGATGTATTATTTTTTCAGGGTTTGAGAAACGATTCATAGTACCTGTACATCATAAGGGAGTTGAGATAATGAGCAACACAAGGTTAGTGTGTGGTCTAAATAACATTGTGTATTAACCGTGAATCCATATAAGTTGACTTGAAACATCATTTTTCATGTCCTAATTTCATTAGGAACCTCAAAATTGATATATGTATTACGGTAGTGATATGTATTAAAATTTATAATGATTAAAAAATATATCAATTATGTTATAAATATTTTAGTTTCTGTTTACCAAAAAAATATATTTAGGTGTTATGTGGTGTATTTATTGAATAAAAAATTATTATTATTATTATTATTATTATATTTTGTTGTTTTTATGTTATTTTGGATTTGGTATTAGTTCTATGTTATAATTATTAGTAATATGTTATGAAGTTTTATTATTATCATTGTTACGCGTTATTGGACGAATGTATAATAAAATTTTGAAATAATAAATCTTATTTTTATAAATTCTTATTTTTAAGATTAGAATCCAAATATGAACTAATTTTTTGGAAGAATTTAGGATCCCAATCATAGAAACCAAGTAATCTGCTTTTAAATGGCTATGATAGCTTCTTGTATACAATTTGGTTTTGGACTTCGAGGAATAAGATTAGAATTAATTGGAAGAATACTATTATTAAGATGATTATTGCAGATGATATGGTTGATATCCACATAATTGTAAAGATTCAATCTAGACTAATAAAAAATTACATCAGAGACATTATTACCATGAAAAAATTTAGAATTCATGGTATACTGATGAAAACACACAAATACATTTATGTTATATGGGTGTAATCCTTTCCTAACTGAACTAATGTTAACCTCGATGGGGTTGATTTTAGAGCCCCAAGGCCTACGAGATTTGGTGGTATCTTTAAGAGTTTTTAGGGATTCTTCAAATGTTAATTCACAAAATTCTTAAGTAACTTAATTTATAATGACTCTAAATTTTTAATGGTCACATATGTGATTGATTATTCTAAGAAACATGGATATAATCTCAAGTGGACTAAGAATTGCTCTATAATTTTTGTTAAAACACTATAAGATCATACTCTTATTGTCCTATGGTCAATTATTACAAACATGACCAAATTATTGAACTCTTTAGAGAGGATGAATATCATGATTAGTCATACATAATGGGATGGTATCCAAATGACAGATGCACTTTAAAAGAATGTGGTTGAAGTGAATGACTTCTATTGGACCTTTAATCTTTTGAAATAATTTATATCCTTATATCAGTAAAATTTTATTAGTGATTTATACACTCATATTCGTCACTCCCATTTATGGCTACTCACTCATTTTTGTTAATAAATTTCTTGGGTGTCAACCTCTTAATCCAAGAACTATGTTATTTATTGTTACTGTTGTTGTTGTTGTTGATATTATTATTGTTGTTGTTGTTATTATTATTATCATTAATCAATTTCAAAATAGGGGTGACACAACTCTTCCACCCTCATTCTCATTTTACTATCGTGTAGCGGAGGGGGAATCATCCACTCTTCTTCCCTTCTCCATGATCCTCCCAAGGCGATCTATAAGGACAAGTCCAATGTCTGATTTCTTCTACCTCGACAATCCCCTTTTCCATCCTCCACTTTCTGTCATATATATTTTTTCTGGGGGCTCATGATATGTTCGGGTTTCACTATTTCAAATAAAACACTGAAATTCCTTAGGGATTTTCATTCTAACAGGAGGAAAATATCAAGTAAAGATTCCACTTACCTTTAATTGTCAAAGTAATCAATGATTAATCATAGTTAAAGTAACTGATTCTATTTTTTAAAATTTCATTGTAAATCTATTGGTAATAGAGTTTAATAAATATTTTATTATCTAGAATTTCTTATTTAATATTTCTGATGAGTTATAAACATTTTCATAATTTTTTTTGAATTTTTCATTAAATAGTATTGATTTGTATGGGTTATTCATATAAAATTCAACTGTATACTATCATTTCACGTAAGGTGTTAGATAATAGGCTAATAAAACTTATTTATGTAAAAATGGAATTTAAATTGAGGATTTTAATTATCCTTTATTTCAGAGTGATAAATTCTGGATTTATTTAGAAGGATTCAGTTTTCAATGTTATCTTATATCTATTTTGATTATAAGCTAGTTTGGTAATCATATTTTATATAAGGTGTTTATAAAAATATCTATAATGGGTTTTCAAATAAATTAATAGACATTTTCTATAAAATAAATCCATATATTCTATATGGAATTAAAATGGTGTTTTATAATGGGTTTTCATGGATAAAGTTACATGAATTATTTTAAATTACTTGATACTTGGATCACCAATTGCTATGAATGTTCCCTTATAAATATATTGTAATTTTTTCATTATATTTATTTTGAATAGTTTTTGGAAATTGGAAGAATGAGTGGTTCAATATATTATATTTGGATGTTTCAAATGATTTACTACATAGAGAACATAATGGGGTACAACCTTGGGTATGAGGTAGAAACATAGGATATAGTTTTCTTTTAGAATAACTACATTAAGGTTGAAATAGTGCTCATACTAAAATGATACACATTGGATATGGATCTCCAATATAAATTAAATATTTCTACACATAGTTTTCTAATTGTAATAATACTTATGATATGGATCATAAATATATATAATATTTGTGTACATAAATCTCCCATGTAAACCAAAACCACGTACACCCATATATTTATTCCCCAAGGAAATGATGTATCATATAAGATCTTGTGTTTAACCTACCTCGGTTCCTGAGGTGCCTATCCCTGATTTTTTAAATGGAATTTTATTAAATATTTCTCCTCATTTTTACTTTAATATTTTCAAAATACATATCTATATGGTTATTCTATGGTATGTATATGTTTTCTCTTCTTAAATCTTTTTATTTGAGGATGAAAAATAGTATTTTTTTAATTGTAGTAAGATACAACATGTATGGATTTTCATTGAATGAAAATATATAGAATATGTTATGGAATCCCTTGGGGCACTATCTCACACCATACATACACTCACTGGATTATATATAGTTTTTTTGCATATTTTTTATGACCATGATCATTGATCTTATTTTAAAATAAACAATTAGCTCAATTATGGACATATAGAGATGTTTAAACATGGGTTTTTTCCTGTGATGTATAGAGTTAGACGTGTATTTCACTTGGAGTATTATGTTTTGGGTATATATCATTTTCTAACACATATAATTTTATATCACAATGACATGTTTAGTTATTATTTTTTTAACAGTGGTACTATTATCGTTACATTTATTCATTATTATATAATAAATTTTATACTATTCTAATAGCACGAATGATACCCTTATCAGTAGTTTCCAACCCATGAAAATCGAGAATGCACTTTTGGATTTATGGAATGTTGGTTCATATAATATGGCTCGGTATTTGGGCTTGTATATAAAAACACCATTCATATTTAGTGAAGTTTTATGTTCTATTATAAAAATAAAATTTTATTCTTAAAATAATATTTATTCGAAGATAATAAGCCACACAAGTTGAAAAATAACATCAAAAGGGAAATTTTCCCTCACTAATACCATTTAAGGATGCCTTAATTGAAGAAAAACACAATATTCACTGGGGTTGAATAAATGAATAATTATTCCCTTAAATAGTTTTATCAACGTCTATTAAACCTTATTTTATTTATTATATTATCCCTCCAAAATATTTAATATATTTAGTTATAGTTCTAATAAAAATTTATAGGTAGGAAACAATCATTTACATTGTTAAAAATCATACTAGAATGTTTAAATCCATAGAATAGTCTAAAAATAATATTGTCCCCATGGGTCACTAGTAATCTATATAGAATATAATTGATATGATTATAATATTTTAGTCATTACAATAAAGTATACTGACCATTTCAAATGATTCTGTAGATATACAAAAATGAATAAAAGTAGAATTAGATTGGATGATATTTTTTAATAAATTTTTAGATAAAATATTTCCTTTTAATGGGCCTACTCTTCGATAATAGTCAACTCTAAAATATATTTTCATTGAATTAGAAACACCATGAACCTATAAAAACAAAATATATCTACAAAAAAAACTAGAAAACATATTTCATCAAAATATAATCTTAAACAACAAATTAAAGTTATCATCATTCACATGTTGATAAATCAATGTTTAATATTCATGATCCTTCTTCTCTATTCCCTCTACAGTTCCTTGGGTAGAGGAACATCTCTCCAAGTCTCGTACAATCATAAAGAAACTTCTCTCAATCATTTTCAAAATTAATTCTGGTTATTTTTTAAATACATATAGACATTCCAAAACTCGTAGCCTAATGGCTTATATTAGAACATAATGTCAGTGGTTACAAAATAGACAAAATCAATTTTCATAAAAGACTGACATTCATTTTAAACTCAAAACCCCATTTTATTTTATATTTTGGATTAATTTAATCTTCTTCTATATTTTAAATTTTAAATCATATAGAAACGATCTCCAACCATCAAATAGTCAAATAAAATTATTCATTGTTCCCTTCTATTCCATCTTAATACCAAGATGTAATGAATAACCAATTCTAATTCAATATTTATGACCGTAAATTAGTGGTGTAATGAACTTTTTTCCCTATAATTGAAACAATTAAATCATTAAATTTAATTTTTTTTCATTATCTTTATGATGTTTTTAAAATCCTAATAATGTTGGTCTTTAGATAAATAGCATAATGATGTAAACAACCATAATAACATCATATTTAACTGACTAATTTCTATATGAACTCCACATAAATACAATTATGTTTCATATATAATCATTCCATGATTTCTTCTATATCACTAAAACATTATCAAATTAATCGTCAATGGTTGAAATCAGTCTAATACCTTCACGAGGCCTTCACTAAATTTTTTATCTTCTAATTTAAAAATATTGATAATTTTATGAATTGAAAATAAAAATACATAATTACAGATGATGTATTCAATAAAAATAATAATGAATCAAAAAACACTTCTTCCTTCACTTCAAGATCATTTAAACATGATGAAAAAAATGAATTTAACACTTATTTCTATTGGTGTTGATAATTACTATCCTGGATATAATTAAACACTAGCATTCAACATCTTCTACTCCTTCCTTATCTTGTGGTTTATGCTTTCCTATTACACCCTTGATTGTTGATTTTTTCCCGATAAATATAAACTAAAATGTCACAACGAAACTCGGAAAATATTGACAAAATACATAGTTGTCCACATGACATGGTCGTAAGTGCATCACCAATCACAAGAAACCAATAACTAGTTTTTAAGAATAAATGTAAACATATTTTTTCATTATTTCACCTGATAAAAAATAATTATAAGATTTTTTCCACTAATAAGTCCAATGTAAACAATTATCATGTTAGGGAATCACAGAAATAAAAATAAATATATTTCAATGAAAATGAATCCAAACAAGAAATAAATAATTATAAACATCCCATAAACTATAATTAAAACCCAAAAAACATCACCAAATTATCTCAACCTGAAATAATTAAATATTTATATATAAACAAGAACATAATACAGGAAAAGGAATAATGAAAATTATGATTTGGAATTATACAAAAGATAGATAAGATATGAAATAAAAAATAAAGACCATAACCATCCTAAGAAAAAATTTGCCACCATGTGTTATGTGAATATATTCACCCTACACATCTATTATCCCAAGACATAAATTCATAGAACCACGTTCTATATCCAAGTTGAAATTAGATAATTCCTATATAATGACATGATTAAGAAAATAATACCCAATTGGTATCCTCCAGCCACCCCATGCATAACATATAAAATGAAATCCATTTCATGCCAGCTTGAAAATACAACAAAGAAATTAATCCTTTCATTTAGATTTAAAATTTTTAAATAATATCATCACATAAATTTATTCTAACAAAACATTACAATTTACAAAATTTTACATAGCCAATATTTTAGACATTTCATGAAAGGGAGTAATTTTGAGTAAAGAAAATACTTTCAAATCATACATTAAACATACTCATGCTACAAAATAAAAAATATTACATGATTTATAAAAACCCTTTTAGGTTTAATGAGTGAGAAATTAATTTTTTAAAAGGGAGAACCCTAAAAAATACTAACATAATAATTAAAATGATGGTAATATAATAATTAAAATTTATAATTATAAATAAATTATTATTAAAATACTATAAATTCATCTATAATTAGAACACCTATGATTTATCTAGAGACAATATGGGTTAAAACCAAAAAAACAACTCAATTGGTTCTTTATCTGATTCAATTCTCAAACACTCAGCTTTACCCTACCTAAATTGACTAAGGGGGGAAGTCCCCTAAAGAGGGCATGATTCTAACATTCAACTACTTGTTAGTGTGGAAACATAAATTGGTGTATTACCTTTTCCTAGATTCCCCACCTAGCTACCCATGGTTTTCCATGAAAAAAATTAATGATGTTTTTTGAAGAAAATCATAAGGCATTTAATGATAATAACAATAATAATAACACACACTCAACTATAATCCCACTTTATAGAATTGGCCCCTTTATTATAAAAAATAACATGAAATAAAAACATATTCTATCTATGATGAATTCATCAATTTGATAATATCATTTTCACCTTTATCCATTATAAAAATAATACAAGAGGATCACATCATGAGTGTAAATGCAGCAAGAAAATTATTTTTTTAATTTTTCAACTTGTCCTTTGAAACATTTTTTGAAAATCCATGTTATAACAACATTCTTTAAAAATAATCCAAGGAAATATCATCAAAAGACCTAAAATAATAAAATATTATCATATATAATGTTTTAAAATCTAAATACTCTGTCGTTTAAAAATAATTATTTGAATAGATCCTCAACATAATTTAAACAAGAACTCAGTGCACATAGTTTATAATAAAATGGATTAAAATGTTTAAAAATAAACAATCCCTTATTACACAAAATGAAATTTGTGAAAAAAGAAAAATTCATCAAATAACGAATCATTAGGAATACCTATTGCAATATTGAAAGCAAATAAAGGAATGTTTTAAAGATATAAAAAACTAATTGTTTATATTTAAATAGTTAATAATCGATCAAATTTCCTTTTTCTGATAGATAACCATCCATTTAATAGTAGTAACAAATCTGTTCTCAAAAATAAAAAATTGATGAATCTGAAAAAAAATCATAAAATAAGGTGTACATAGAGATAACTAGCATTCAACTATGGAACATTAAGAGAAACTAAGAGACCAATAATAATGATAAAAACTATAAAAATTTATTAAGAATAGATGACATTAAAATATTGAGAGGAATTAAAGAGAAATCATTCTAGAAAATAATACATTGGGAGGAAGTGGAGTGGAAAAGATGTGTCACTAATGTAGATTAGGAAAACTCATCTATATAAATTTAATAATAAATATTTTATTTATTTAGTTTTATAAAATCTATCTAGGTCACGTTTTTTTACCATACAGAATATGGTGCAATGACCATTCACGTTCTCTCTCATAGTCTAGTCTTTTTTTATAGTATATGGAATATACTCCATGCCAATCCATGAATCTCACAATCTAAATCATCATTTAATATCCAATACTATTCAAAAAATATATCACATTCTCATATTCAAATCATGTTGTGACACCCTTTTTATGGTGTTCTCCCCCATTATGCTTCATAGTGAAACCTAATTGTTATGGTGTGGTCGGCCTTCCTTGTAAATTTTTAAATGGAAATATGCATGCATTTTTAATGGGATATATAAGACTTTCTAATATATAATAATTTCCAAATAAATCATAAATTTCATCATAGTGGTGTTATTCCCTTTACCATTACGTGCCCATCATACAGAATGGTTTACATACTAGACAATTCAATACATAAGCTCATGGTGCAATGCCAACATCCATTGTGTGATTTTCGTCCTCACTAGATTATTCAAAATATTTGGGTACCTTAAATATACAATTACCCATACATAAGAGTAAACTCTTAAGAATATTTTCCCATTTGTAATGGACATATATAAGAGTGTCCTTATGACCAAAAAATTTTGGATTTTCACACTTTTTAACATTCGAAACACCTATAAAACTATGATTCTTTTTTTAATTTCTTTCCTTATTATAGGAAAAAAAATACTTCATGCCTTCATGTTGTGGTTTCCCTTAACCATGACATGACCAACAGCTTACTAAAAACTATAAAACACCAAAAACATCAAAAAACCCCAAAACCATGACAAGGTCCAAATTCCCACATCCAACATGATATGTAGCCCAAATTAAAAACAAAGATAGAAATAAATATAATAAAATAAAAAGGAAGTTTTGAGGTTTAGGTGTCACAATTTCCCCCCACATCAATCCCTACCCTTAAAAATACATAGTAGAAGATGTTTATTAAAATGAAAGTGATCATTAATATACTATTTAAAATTATGACTATGAAAATTAAGGGACAAAAAGACACCAAAAAAGTATCAAATATGATACAAACTTGCTTACATTCCTCGACAAACATATAAGGTCACACCCAAAGGATAAGTTACATAAGAATCCAAAAAACCAAAATATTTCATCGGGTTAGGTTTGATAGAAGAATTAAATATATATATATATATATATATATATATAAACCATATTATTGATAAAAATACCTTATAAATGAATCAAATAAGAATATCAGGTCTATAGAAACTAGAACACCTCATTATAATTTCATAACTCCAATCAGGAATATTCCAGGAAAAGTCTCTTCACATTCTAGCATAAACCCCCATGGAAGTTCTATTATGTTGGTCTCCCAACCATATTTGGGATTACTCCAACACACTAATCTTCAAAATAATTAATTTATATTAAGGGTATAATAGAAACAAAAGGCTAAATACAAGATGTAGTCTTTATAAAAGTTCTACAAATAAAATTCCCACATCAGCTAAGTGAGAATCCATTACCAACAATGAACATCAACCCAAATATATGAAATTTTGAATATGACTATATATAAAAGGATATAATATAACAAGTAATTCCTCATAATTATATTATATTAGAATTAGGTCTAGCTTGTTGAACCTATGGATCATCTGAAGGTGTTGATTTAGATCAACCCTACTAACATGAAACACCATTACAGGACAATTGTTGATGATTTGAATAGTTAAAACTATAGATAGTCTTCAGATATTCCTATCATAAATCATTTTTTATAACCAAACATACCATACTTATAGAATCTAAGGGAATTAATACTTTAATAAGATTATGTGGATAAATATTAAGTCCTCTTGAGAATACCACTCATCTAATCAGACTCAACCAAATTTCGCTTTCCACCAAGATAGTTCCCTCACCACCCAAAGAAATAATGAATTTGTAAATCAATTATAGTCACACTATTCATGATTTCATAAAAAATGAAAATCCACTTCACAGTCTCTATGTAAATGGTTAGGAAATATAAATAAACTTTTATCTAAAGATCAAAAGGAATAAATCTTCTAAAACACTATGATTTTAAATAATCATATTTATGAAGCCCATGTATATAAAGTAATAATTCAATAAAATAGTGTTCAAACACCAATACTAATTGGTCATTCTACTCAAGGCTATAAAAATACATTTCATTAATTAATGTCATTCCTATGGGGAAATATTTCGGAAGAAAAAAATCCTTGAAACATTCCCATGAATGGTCCCTCTATGGATTAATCCAAATGATCTAATTCTTCCAAATCTATTATCAAAAATTAATCATAAATATTTAATATTTTAGATTAAGAGTATTAAAGAGATCAATATGGTTTAAAACAATCTCAATATATTACAACCACTCTTCAACTTCATGGGAACATTTCTACCCATGGAAGAGATGGTGTCTTAGATTCTAAAACTCTTTAAAATAGTCTCAATGATGAGATAGAATTGTAAGAACACTAGAATAAAAAAATAGAGGATATGGAATAACTGAATTGGATAATCCTTGATCATATAGGGGTTCTACTTGTGGAGAAACACCTAAATATATCTCATGATATTTAACAGACTTGGTGGGTGTGTACTCTTAATGATTAAGAAATAGAAAACATAATTAAAAAAATCTCAATATCTAAAAAATTAGAATATAAAATATATAAAATGGAGTATTAGACTCAAAATTTTAAGAGAAATCTATTTAAGCCAAATCAATACCAAACACTCACCCTATTTTCAAATTCAAAATGTATATATACCACCAAACTTATCTTATAAAATCATGTTAAATTCCTTTTTACACTTTATAAAAAAACTACTTTAAAAAACATTTATAAACAAAAAATATCATCAAATCTAGAAAACAACATAATAAACTCCACATATAAGTTTATAAAACATTATAATTTTCCTAATTGAAAAAATTTCATAAAATCTACACTTATAATTCTTAGAAACATTTGATAACATCCTTTATGATTAATAAAATCCGACCAATTGAAAGAGATTTCACAAAAAAATGTTATAAAAAAATAAATTTATCAAAGAAAATTAATATCAATAATATCAAAATAAAACATCAATTGAAATTATATAAATGATAAAAAGGATTATAAAAAGTTTAGAATCATAATGAACCAAAATTTTTAAATTTGGAAAAATATCAATAGCGCACGTACATGATGCATGATCTGGAATATTGTGCCCAAACCATGAGATGCCCACTATATTTTTCCCATACATGGATGAATAAAATATGCATTATTTTTCTGATCATTAATTATAATGACCCAATCCGTTAACATTTATTATCACATGGTTGTTATCATAAGAACCCATTAATTATAACCAAAAGATCGTGAGCCCTTGTGTCCTTGGGAAATATGGTTCTTAATAAATTAAAAGGAAACTAAAACATGAAATTATAATTTGATTATTCATAATGTGCCCATAAATCAATTTGATCTTCAAAAACATTATAGGGTAACCTAAAGACTATATAAAATAATGGGGTGAGATAAAAGCCTAGTAGTGGAACATACATGATAAGGAAGCATAAATTGGGAGTCTAAAGTAAAACATGATATCATTAAATAGAATCCTCAAGATTAATCACATGAAATCATAACATAATGAACCTAATATCATAAGATAATTGTAACATCAAAAATTTGGTAGCAATATAGAAAATTAAATAAACATTTGTCAACGCTAACAACTAATATTACACCACATGGTAGACATAGTCCCGTAATGGATTATGTTCAATCACTAATCCCATACATGATGTCTCGTAAGAGTGAAACATTACCCAATGCATTATAGGGATATAAAATTTCAGTCCCACATGTGTCATTCATATCATGTACATGCATATCTTTCCCCCAAAAGGAAATCAATCATTCATAATACACATAATAATTACCCATGGAAAAAATAGGTTTCATAATATTTCAACATATCATAATCCAATGCTGTTTCGTAAAGAATAAATTTAAAAAATCGAAATAATGTATGTATTACCCCATTAAATTATGGTATAATAATATAGATATATATTTTATAGACATATATAACTAATTTATAATCAATCTATAACATCAATGGTTTTCGTTGTTGCTGAAAATGTCTTTAAAATATTACATTGGATATTTCTTATGAAAAATACCCTTTCACAATCAAATCACATATTTAAAATATATAATTTTCCAAAATATTTTATTAATCATTTAATTCAAAAATAACCATGGAATATTATAAAGGATTCTTCAAATAGTTTAGTGTTCATGACATCATGTTATTTTATACAAGAGGTATAAGTTAAAAGAAACATTCCATTTACATTGTTGTAAAGTGTTTAAAAAAGTGCCTCATTTGAAAAAAAAAGATTAATTTCAACCAATTATGTAAAAATTCATACATGGATAAAAATACATTTAATAAATATTTTTTGTAATTTTAAAATTATTCTTGAAAATATTTTTAAAAAACATGTATATGGAAGAAAAATAATTTTTAGTCAAAGAGAGAAAGGAATCAATCTATTATTAAAAATACTTTCTTAATAATATTAAGTAACAATAACAAGGAAATGGTAATATTAGAGGAAAATTTCATGAATAAATATAGGAGAAGAAAAAATAAAGGGTTTTAATAGACAATGATCAAATAATTTCTTCTAATGTAAATCCACGCATAGATAATCATGATTAATAATGAGATAAACACATAAACCATTACCTCTTTCGTTACATTGGAATCATAAATAAAATGAATAAATTAGATGAATCGAAACATAAAATATCATGAATTAAGAAGGATTTATGAAAAAATATTTCAAATGGATTGTATATACACCATTTAAAAAATAGGTTCATAAAATAATATTCGTCTAGAAGAAGTATGTTTTGAGACAAAACCCTTGCCTCGAGTCCAAGATTTGTCATGTACAAATTTTTTCTCCTATATGATTAATTTATAACAAATATTTTTTTGTTAAGAACATTTTTCATTATTTAATCCCATATACTTAAACCATTTATTTCTAGTTTTTTCATGATGCGTTTAATTATAAAATCAGTTATGTCCATATCGATTGTTTTGAGGATGCTGAGTTCATAATTTTAAGAAGACATCAGTGTGTTGAATATGGTCCAAGGGGACATTTTTAAATCATTTATATAATAATTTTCATAAAATGATTATAATTTTTATACATAAATTATAAATTTAAAAATAACCATGAAATACGGTTATGAAAAATGAACTAATATACAATTATGGAGATGGTAGGTCTCATGTATGCTTATGTAACATTTATATTTCTAAATGATTATGATGTAAAGAAGATATGTTTTATTATATCTTCAAATAATAATAATAATATCATAAATATCATATTATTTCCTTAAATACAATTATATATATCATACATGTGATGTGGTAATAAAAAAACGAATCACATCACTTCACAAGGTGGTAGTTCACCGTACACATGAACACTGTTATAATATTTCAATGGAGGGTAAGAAAAAGAATTTATATAATATATTAATTTTACAAAATGATTAATATATCATAAATAATATATATAAACATTAAATCCATATTCATGATTTGTTTTGAGAGTCAAAGATGGAAGACAAATTATATCTATTCATAAGGTGGTATTCCTTCATACACTCTAACTATCATATCACATACTATTTGATGGAATAGGATATTGATAAATTTTATAAAAAAAATAATAACAAATTATTATATAGTAGCTAATGGTGTTATTATATTAAAATTTTTAATACATAATTGAATTTTATAAAATAATAAAAATAATAATGAGCTTGGGAAGAGTATTACATTCATTTAAAAGAACCTTCTTTGGATCTCTTATTAAGTACCCTATGGATGTCCTTTTATGGAAGAAAAGAAGCTCTAGAATGTGTATAAGTATTTTTTAGAGAACTTTTGGTAGGGTTTGGTCAATAAACAATGCTTGAGAGTTTTGAAGATGTGAGGGGAGGGGGTTCCCTTTTAAAATTAAGGAGTTAAATTTTTGTAAATACCCAAACCTATTCAATAATGGGAAGTCACTCTTAATCCAAGTGCCTCTAAGAATAAAAAATTAAGAACTATAGGAGATATAAGTCTAATAAAAATCTCTAACACTAAAAATAAACATGTTTTATATATGTTATCTTCTTTACCTTTATGGTTACTCACTTTTACCATTTTAATTTTATTACCATAATAAAAAAAATTCTATTATTTCTATTAATGATGAACTAAAATAAAGATTACCATATTATATAATATAAATCATTATTATTACAAAAATTGATTCAATTTTATCAAATTAAATTCACTTAATTTTCGTATTGAAATTAAAATAAACCCCCCAAGCATGATGAAAAGTTTTTTTATAAATAGTACATTTTTTCAAGGAAAAGATTATCTTATATCCACTGTATGAATATAAATAATAATTATATCAATTTAAATTAAAAAATATAGATATTTAATACAATAAATTCATTTATATTATTATTAATTAGTAATTATTTTAATTAACTATAATGGACGAACATTATTCACTTTAAAAAAGATTTTTGAAAAATGTGTTTTTAGGCCTAAAAATAAAGTTATATTAAAAACCAATATAATATAGACTTAAATGTAATTAATGGATAAAATATAAATAAAAATCAATTCGGTTACTTTTAAATCAAATTATAATAATAATGGTTCTTTTAGATTACTTAATTTATTAAAATAAATTACAGTTTTTCAAAAAATGATATTTTCTAGTATTCACTAAAAATCGTTATTTTAAGAAAATTAAAAAAAATTAACCCCAAGTTAATATTGATATGATGATTTGAAAAAATACTTTTAATTTTATAAAATAAATTTTATGAAATATCTAAATATTAATTATAATATTTTTTTACAAAAAACAATACAAATCATTTTTGAAATAAATGATATTTTTAAAAAGTAAGTGTTTATTTCCTAAAAATTTAAAAATAAAATAATATTGATTAGAACCATTATATATATTTAAATAATTATTTAATATTATTTCTACCAAATAAATTAAGGGCTAGGTTATAATGGCCATATTTAAATAATTATATTTTAAAAATACGGTTTGGTTTGTTTAATCTCGACATTTTGTGTTGTATAAAAAAATAATTTTATATATTTATTAGGAGAAAGGAAGGGTACAAATCCCCCATGGAGGCCAAAAGAAATAAATACTGATGGAGTAACCCACCTCAAATTTAGTACTTCTTGAGTGAAGGGGGCCAAGGTTAAAGAACTCCAAGAGGGGAGGGTCCTAAGAAGAATTCATGGCCAAGAAGTCAGTAACACGATTATATTCATGCAATGTATTGATGAGTTCTGAATCATTTGGTGATTAGAGCCTTGCATTTACAATTCAAGTAGATAATATCTCTAGAGCTGATTGAGAAATATTTAAGAGACCTCTATTAAATTTTTGAGTCTGTCTCGGTACTATCCAAATTGATCTTGCGTTAGTGGCAAAAAACAAGCCCAATAAGCATGACCTTACCTTCCACTTGAAAATAATTACCCACAACATTGAACACATTAAAGTAATACAGAACTAAACCCATGGAGTTTCATACCACTCCCCCTTTTATACATGACCCCCTTCCCACACGGGCAATTAGTATTTAACTTCAACCCCTAGAGAGGAGGAGACTATCACACCTTGTTCCCTCGATGTTCATGATTGGGATCCTCATATGGGAGTCTTCAGATTGTATAGTATCTGAGAGATCGAACCTCCTCCTGGTATTTTAGAAGACACATAAGGTCGGCCACAATACATGTTTCCATCCATGATTATGGAAACACCAAATGGGGGAGGACCGTTGGTGGGAGCATGTTTGTGAGCATTCCAAATGGACAAACAACCAATCGTATGGAGGACCGTCTGAACCTTCTCTACTTTGATGTTCATGCTTGACTTTCTAAACTGGCCATGAATGAATTCCCCCATCGACCCCACCACACCAGATAAAAAATTTAATTCCCTAGCTCATTCCACAACTTACGTGCACAATCACTTTGGGAGAAGTGATGCATTGTAGTATCCTCCCTGAGAATTAAAAAATAAGAACACTTTGTGGTGAGGTGGATCAAATTTCCATTCAAAGACTCATATTTGGTTGTGGTTTGGTTATAGACTCTCTAAACTAAGAAATTAAACTTCGCTAGGATGTCCTTATACTAGAAGCTTCTCCCCTAAGGTTCGTTTGTTGGCTCTACATGAAACTACCTCATGTGCACCCTATCCATGAATTTTCTTAATGAGGAGCCCATGAAGATACACTATAATGGGATATTCTCTAGGTTGATATGATCAAACACATTTTTATGATAGGGGTTGAGAATTTTTTGGATGAAGTAGGGGTGATCATTGGCCTTCTTGAAGGACATATTAGGAATGGGTCATCCTAGAAAGCCCAAAACCTTTCCCACCCAGTTGCACTCCAAGAAGTTGATGTCACCTTTACCAAGAACCCACTGATAGTGAGGTTGTAGAATTGGGATGTACCCCTGAAAGGAGGTCCACAAGAGGGATGGATTCACTATTTTTTCTCTAAACTCATTGCCATGTTTTCCTCTTTCTAGAGAGACCTTCACACAATAACCTCCCATGCCATCTTCCCCCAAATATAGTTCATTACTTCCCTCACATTCCTCATGTCGATACCCCCATGTTCCACTGGTTTTGAAAGTCGAGACTAGGAGGCCCAATGGAATCTAACCTCCCCTTGATTATCCCATCTGAAAGATTTTAAGAGATTATCTATATATTTATGAACTAACTTGGGAAAATAGAGCACTGAATGAATGTTCATGGGAATTGATGACATCACCAAAGTAACAAGGGTGATTCTCCAACCAAACAAGAGAAACTGGTTCTTCTAGTTATTGATGTGGTTGGTTATTTTGATGATCATTCCTTCAAAGTGTCTTATTTTTACTCTTCTCGGTGCAATTATTTATCACAAATAATCTATAGGAATGATCTGACCCCAGATGTTGATGATAGATTTATTGTTTTTTCTTCTTCTGGATGGGAAATTAGATAAAAATAATGTTTGGATTTTTCATGATTAATAATCTCCCACCCCACATGGTGTATTCCTTCATCATGTTACAGAATCCCCTAACTGAAGATCTATGGACATAGATGAAAAAGATCATGCCATTAGCAAACAAGAGGTGAGACACCCCAGGGATGTGGTCTCCGCAGTGGTATGCACTGATCTGGTCATCGATGTTAATGAAAAAGATTATTTCATTCACAAATCGGAGGGGAGACGCCCCAGGGAAGTGGCCTTCGTGGTGGTATGGACTAATCCGGTCATGCAACATGTAGGAGGAAACATGCCTGCTTAGGACATATTGAATCATAATAAGGATTTCAGGGGCAATAGGGTCCTCTTTTCTTGGACCCCTAAAATTTTTCGAGGATCCAAATTGCCTCCCCTTAAAATTGATGTTGATCTAGGGTGAGATATAGAACTAGAACTGCAAGTCGATGGTCCACTATTAGAACCCCATCACTCGATGGATGAAATTCTACTCCATGGGTTCCTAATCCTTTTCCATATCGACCATTTTGATATGGTTGGATCCCAACACATTCCGGTTGATATCACTGACCATCTCTTGGGCGATACCGATGAAACCTTGTATGGACTGACCCTCAATGAAGTAATTTTTTTCCATTACTTTATACGCATAGTTTCATAGGATTATGCGTCAAAAATGGTTCAAAGAGGATAGATCTTTCACTTTGGGAAAGATTACCATCATTGTGGCACAAGAGACCCATATAAGAGTCCCCCCATGAAAGACATCAAGGATGGGTATATCACACACCTCTTTCTCTTTCAGGACTCTACAGATCGCGACAATGGCATGGGCAGAGACCTATTGTGGAATTAAGTTGAAGAGATCACCCTAGGCTTCTGAGTAACTATATTTCATCCATGGGTTAGTTCAAATTATAATGAATTGAAATGGGTATTCACCATACCACTTATCTCCTCCAGGTCACTGGTGTATGAACCATCAATACGATCAATGTTCAGCCCGATGTTCGGAAGCTTCTATTTCATCAAGGAATGGAAGAAATTAGTGTTGTGATCACCTTGTTTGAGCAATGTAGAATTTTACCTTTCATAGAGACCACTCTCTTATTCCAAAAGGATGTCATTGAAATTTTGTTTTTTGAGACCATGAGATACAAGGACATACTCAACCCATGCCTCTACAAGTATTTCTTTAGCACTCTCAATTTCCCATTGAACTTCATCCAAGATTGCATGGGTCGGGGAAGGGAGTTGGACTAGGATATAAGATTGTGTTTCAAACATCATATTTTATTATGAAGCCCATTCCACTATTCCCCATGTAAATGAGCTTCCTATGAATGTTGCACCGTTGATAGGAAGTCAAGATGGTGTGACCAATGGTGTGGGGGCCACTCCCATTTTTGGGATTGTTCAACGGGATAAAGTCTAAGGTCGGAAACAGCTCCAATGGGTAGTTTCTTTCTTCAGTGGGTAGCCGACATGATGGAAATGAATGCTTTGTTCAAGAAGCCATATTTTAATACAGATGGCAGCCGGAGAAACGTCAATGGTTGATGAACCAACCCTTGATATCATTGTTTTTCTGCTTCTTTAAAACGAGATTCTGTCTCATGAATTATAATGGTGTGTTTATGTGTATCCTCCAAAAAATTTATCTGGATAGAAATAGAATGTCCCCTTCTTCTCCCGTGGACGTAGGCAACACCTTTTCCGAACCACGTTAAACCTCTTGTGTTGATCCATTTTATTCCCCATTTGTGTTCGTTTTGATCGCCATGATGCTCCGCTGCCCCAAAAAAGTTGTATCAAATGGATCAGGAGTGAAACTACGACGCATCAGCAACATTTTCCATCGACCAAAAAATTGTAGTTGCTTGGAATTTTTTTTCACCCCGGATCTATGAATATCACGACAATACAATTCCAAAGGTGCAAGGGGTGTCAAAAACGGGGCTGAAATGAAGGAGATAAAGCCGGTCAATATTCAGTCAAACCACGGGTGCTACAGTACCTCCGTGCTGGAGAAGACGACACTGTTCACCCCACCAATGAAAATTCCTGTAACACCCCAACAATTCAGAATGTGTTATTTCTTCAAAATAATTCAATAACTTGCACTACACGCAACACCGAGTTCACTTGCACAATAACTTACCAAAAATCCATTCAAAAGAGGTTATGAATAGTATTAAATAAATTTTAAACTTTATATAATCCTTATAATTTTTCCATATTATGAGTATCTTAGACATAATGCAAAAACAAATTCATTTTCAGTACTGCACTTTTATCAAATTTTTATAGTGAACCCTTTTTAAAACAATATTTTAAAATTTTTGACTAAATGGGGACATCGAAAATTTAAAATGAAACATCCCAAGCTTCCACGGTACGTTTTCTTTGAATAATACAGTAGCGTGTGTTGTACGCAACCTTGAGTTTTAACACACACCACAACCAATCAAACTAGCTGTTATGAATTGTAATACCTAATTTTTGAAATTATATATATTCTATATTTCAAAATGGACTTCATTTTTGGAGACGGAATATCGAATTTAGCCTAAGGTGAAATTTTCGTACATTTCGGATAACTTTCATATTTTGATGAATAGTGAAAATTACTAAATTTTAATTAAAAACATCTTTTTTAATCAAAATAATTAATAGTGATAAATTATGAATTTGAGTGGTTTTAAAGTATATTTAGAATATATTTTTACCATTTAATATAATTTTGGTCATCGGACATAATTTTACAATTAAACCAAACATAAACAAGTGTCAATCTTTTGATAGTTATTATCTCTTAAAAACACGCTTTTTGTTTTGACAGCGGGAATTAATTTTAAATTAATTTCTGCCACTTCTGTGTTTTGAATTTAGAAAAATGGATTCCATATTTGGAATCAGGATGTTCAAATTGTGTAAATAGGTAACTTTTATTTTTAGACATTTTGAATAATTACTGCGGTAAATATTTTATTTACCATGGTTAAGGGTAAATCCGGTAAATAAGGGTTAAAAAATAATATTATAATAATACTAAATTACCCTAAAACGTGTCGTAACCCTATTGGTTGATACATGGTCGACCATGGGCATCTTTGGGTCGATTTTGGGACCCCATGGATCCACTTGTAAGTGATAATGACACTTTATTTTAATTAAGTTAAAATGAATACAAAAATGACACAAGCATATATCTTTTAGAAAAACAATTGTTACATAGGGTTATATATGTTGGATTTTAGATTATAAATATTCATTAGAAAGATAAAACGATTTCCTACATAATGATATTTTATTTATAATTTTTAGGCATTATATAATATATTTTATTTATGACACAATGATGATGCAGTAATTACTATAATAGTGAAAAATTAAAATAATTGATATTATAAATACCCAAATAAATATAATATGAAACTTTTAATGAATTAAACTAATTTTCTAGGATAATATGATATATTAGGATTGATTTAATATACTGTTTTAGAAGTAATCAATCTGTTATGAGTTTCACAAAAATCAACTATTGAATAGTGTCAAAATTGACATAAAAGAGTCCTTAAAACAAATATTATATTATTAATTGATATTAAATTTCCTAAAAATCTATGGTCCGTCCAAGATACTTATATCATGATTTTTTCATCATTAATGGACCACTTGGGGGTCTCTTGGATGTATATAATAAGTTTATTAACCATATTATATAAAAATACAAAGAGACATTGTAAAAGTGAAACTAATTAACTTAGAGTTAATACTTAAAGATAAGGTTAATATAAGTACCCAAACCTGTCTAAATTCTATTGTTTGAGTGGTTTTCGACCTATCCCTACCTTAAACTTTTAATAATCAATTTTGGAGCCATTAAAAACTGAATATGAATTTATTATAAATTAATATTTCTAGCTTTTCCAAAGGTGCCCCTCACCCCTCTTATAAAAGGGCACTCCTCCTTCTCATTTCTTCACACCTTCAAAGCCTTTTGGTTCGGCCAAACTCTGCCCAAATACTCTCCCAAAATCCCTCACTCCAACCTAGAGGCCTTAGTTTGATCAGAAAGTCAACCTAAAGAGCCCTTTTGATCAAATCAAAAGGAAGAACCCGAAGAAGAGGTAATGTTTTCACCACCCCTTTTCACGTTCTTTTCTTCTTCCACTTCTTCTTTCTTTGTTCTTACCATTCTAAAATAATAACTCCAGTATCTTAAATATACTGTGATGTTATTATAAATATGGTAAAACCATATTCAGTATTCTATCCACCCTTTGAATAACATGTCACCATACGTGCGTACGTACGACTTACCGTCTCCACGTCGTGGTGTAATTGTTATTCAATATATTATTATTTGGATGGGTATAATAATGATGTGTAACTCATGTAAATAATAAATATAACATGTTAATGATTCTGTATATATGATATACCATCCATTTATATATTATTTTAATATCAAAAGAATGATATTGTCGCTCGTGCGTACGTACGAACTACCGTCTCCACGAACGCGATGAGATTCATTCTCCATCGTATCCATTCAAGTATAATTATCATTTGATGATTTAAAAATGATGTTTAAGGACTTGATATCATTCTGGATATGAATAATATACAACCTATCCATTACAAACATGTCTTATATAACAAAACATATAAAAGAAAACGAGTACATTAACACCCGAAACGACGATAATTCTAAGATATTATTAACAAATCAATGTTAAAAGATCATATATTATATCATATATATATATATATGATTCTTGTATAATTTAATAACAATTATTTCACCATTATACAGGATGTTAACCTACCCCATCCAAAAAAAAGTACAAGGTAAGGGATTTTCTTATCTCACATTCAATTCCGTGAGATTTCCATTATTCGCCACTAAATTATTGAAAGTGGTGTATTTTGTACTGTCATTTGATATATATATATTATCATGATTATCTTTATATTCATGTTATTCTGTAAATAATTTGGTGGTTATTATCTTTTGGCCATACGACTCAGTTGATTAACATGGTAAGGGGTTTTCATCTCACTCCTTATTCCTGTGAGATTCATGCCATATTCCCACCATTACCTTTTGTGTGGTGTATGTACTGCCCATGATTATATTCTTTGTGTAATACACTTTAATCTATGTGTATTTACATATTCATTGTATGATACCTATTTCATGGGTTGTATGTTTCATAAGTTACCAAATTGGTAAGGGTTATTTCACAATCTCTTCATTAACCGAGGTTGTTTATACGTAATAATCTACTGGGATCTCTTTATCATCCACATCTATGTTTCTTCAAAATGTATTTCAAAACATTTTTACTATTTACAATAATATGGGTTAAAGTCATTTATACCCTTGTTTGAATTTTTATAAGTGGTTTATAAAGGAATCTTTCCGTTGTTTTCCAAACAAGGTGCTTTTTAACCTTTTCGACAGTATTAAGGTAAGAATGTTTTTTTTAACTTATACGGCGGGTGCGGTTATTTTCCGCCATTATAAAATCGTCGAAGCTTCCCTTACAATCATATAAGAATATTTTCAAATTGAATGTATAATTTTATAATTATGTTACTTTTAAAATGATTTAAAAGAAAAGTGATATTTCTCCAAAATAGTTTGATTTCATCTATGTCAACATCTTTTGATGGATTTTAAGCTTATTTGAAGTTGATTTATTATGATACAAAACATCTATATTTTATTGAAGGTTTTGTGATATTTTTCACAGTGGATACGTTATTCTTATGTCACTCATGGTTTTTGTTTAAAGTATTGACATTTCATAAGTTATTTTTAATCCAAATGTTTATGTTATATTTCAACCTTTCATTCAGATGAATGTGTTAGACAAGTATGTTCCGGGTTGGGGACTGGTAAAAGTAATCCCTCCGGTTTGGTCTCAGGTTATTAGAGGAACTCCGGTTTGGTCTCCGGTTATTAGAGGAACTCCGGGTTGGTGTCCGGTTATTAGAGGCACTCCGGGTTTGTGTCCGGTTATTAGAGGCACTCTGGGTTGGGTTCCGGTTACAGTTAGCCCCATGGTCTTGGGACGAGGCCTTGACAAAGAATTTAAAGTTCAGCATTATGCATTCCAACATTATGAAAGTGGTTATTGATTTTTTCATGTGATTATTCGATTAGTAGAATATCCATGTGAATAATTAAATGGTATTATTTCATTTTATTTATGCCATACCATGTTGAATGATCATGTTTGAAAGGTTTTTGTTTTAGTTATACATTGCCTTAAATGTTTATTCTTATTTATAAATGTTTCTGCTATATTGTAATCCTTACTGGGCATTTGAGCTCACCCCTTTTCTATGTTTTATTTTTCCCAGGAAGTGAAGAAGTATGTTATGAATAACCTGCAGGGATATTATGTGGGGATATGAGTGTGGATTATGGAGACATTTTGTTGTTGTAGTAGTTTTTCATTTTATGATGTAATGTAAAAATTATGAATATATCTAGTGTTTCCAAGGCTACTAAACCAATCGGTCTTTCGATATTTGATCTTTCTTGTGATCATGCCAATGTTATGTAATAATGCACCGACTCTGGGCAACTAGGGTCGGGGAATTACAGTTGGTATCAGAGGAAGTTTAGTACAAACCTTGGAAGATAGATTTAGATAAACTCTTATTAGAGCACGTAGACCTAAGATGAACTTTGAGGATTAGTGTAGAAGAACTTACTAGAATTTTGGTATTGTAGAGATTTTGTGAGTTTTCCGAGCAATACATCCCTGTCTGGATATGAGCAGGTAGAGGCGGCTCTGGCACTGATATACCTAGGGGTAAAAACCCGAAAACATTGCTTTGAGCTAGACTCGAACGGGAACTGGTGCACGACAACGGGCCTTGCTGCACTCTTGGTTACGACACTCCCAGGGGATATGCTTAGGATAATTCTCATTTTCTTTACAAACCATTATGAAGGGTTTATGAGTATATACATCCTCAAAGGAGACATTTTTATGATTATGGATTATATCCATAAATAGTTCAATTTATGTTAAGTGTTTTATAAGTATGGGATTATGTATTTTGATTCATAAACTGATCTAGTGTATGCCATTGTTTAGAAATGGCGCCCAGTAGAAGGAATGAGAACTCCAGAAATGCACATGATCCAAAGAGAAGGAAGGATCATATCTTTCATGGTCTTAAGCTAGAATTTATTAGAGAAATAGTCTCCCATGTATTATCATCATATCATGTGTTGATAAGATAAGTAAAGAGTTTACTGAGTCCTATGGCTTTGAAGGGAAGCAAGAGAAGAAAAGGATGGAAGAGAGAAAGATGGATAAAGGGAAGAGGGAAAAGAAGAATTTTCCCATATGTGGTAACTGTGGAAAGAAACACCCTGGAACTTGCCTGAAAGGAATGGGAGTTTGTTATAAGTGTGGAGGAAAAGGGCACAAAGTACGTGACTGCAAGGGTAAGAAAATGGTTTCAAATGTACAATGCTTCATTTTCAAGGAGTTTGGACACTACGCGAACCTATGTCCCAGTCATCAAAATATGCTACAAATGATGTTATTGGATAATAATCAAGTTATGATACTACCACAGATGAAGAGGAATGATTAGAGTTCTTATGTTGATTATGTCAATTGAGTGTTGTATCAACAATGTACTTGTTATAATAATTATGGAGTATATAAGGATTGTACTGCAGTACTATTTCATTAAGGACATGAGATTGTGTGGAACAAAGAAAAGTGACTCAGTAGCAGGATAAATTTTTGGAATATATATGGTTGAGAGAATGATAAATCATAATATAGTTCTGATACTGAGGTAGTGATTTTGGAATAATATGTGATTGTTTTGGATAAATTATATTGGATATTCTTGACTACCTTGGAACTGATTAATGATTTGTATATTCCATCATTGTTGGGGTTTAAAACATTTTTGGATTAATGAAGTATATCCATCATTCTATATCGAATAAGGGAGCATGAATGTAATCAATAAGGAATATGGTAATACATGATGAAGGTATTCATATGCTATTACGGGGTAAAAAGGATCTATATTATGTTTACCTTCCTTATAAATGTTAGACTATGAGTTTGGACAGAAGTATTTTGAATAGTTCTAGTTTGGATTATTTTGGATTTCCATAAAAGGACAACCCGGAGGTCGGGCGGCAACCCGTCGCGTCCGGCAAGGCTGCGAGACTTGAACCCACAACCAAAGGGCGACAAGGGTGTATCACCTACCACTGGCCCATGAGATGTCCTGGATTAAATAATGTAGTTTTTATTAAAATATCATGTAGATGAATTATAAATTCGTTTATTTTGGAACCCTATATGAATAGTGTAAATAGAATTTTTTTTACATTCTATTATATTTTAGAGTGAAAGATAAGTTTGTGGTAGAAATTTATTAATGGATAAAACTCTAATTATAAAGTAAGTATATCTCCTTATGATCTTAGCCAATCTCATAAATAAATTCCTCAACATTAAGAAAAGAAACTTAGAACAAAAATGTTTTCCTAGATGGTACCTTAAATCATCACTAATTTATGGCATTGGGATTGTTGGCCTTTTCATAGCCACGTTCTCTACCACTCTCCATCAGATAATTGATGGTTAGATTTTTCTTCCATATCCATATTTTCCTACATGGAACCCTAGTATGTGTTATTTTCGGTAATCTTCATACTTTCGACTCTTTATTTTAAATAGAGGCCTCATTAATTCATTTTTCGATGTGGGATTTCAACTAAGATATTTTGAAACGTCAAAAATGTGTTATCCTAATACCCTATGTTTTGTTGAACCGATGGTATTTCAAATCATCAGAGATTGATGAATTTAAGGACCTCAATTTTACACTTTTTTGTGATTGATGACCTCAATCACTACCTATAAATATTTACGTTTTTCCTCCAATTATATGTTTCTAATTGCCACCACTGTTCTCCTAATCGAGATCATAATTTGGTGGTGACCCTTTGATTTCTCTTTTCCTCATATTAAGAATAAATTTTAGTAACCCAATTTCCAATGTCAGTTTTCCCACAAATATATTTTCTACTTTCAACCTTTTATTTTCAAAGAACAATTTCAAATTGCGAGGACGCAATTTATTGAAGGAGGGGAGAATGTAACACCCCAAGAATTCATAATGTGTTATTTCTTCAAAATAATTCAATAACTTGCACTACACGCAACACCGAGTTCACTTGCACAATGACTTACCAAAAATCCATTCAAAAGAGGTTATGAATAGTATTAAATAAAATTTTAAACTTTATATAATCCTTATAATTTTTCCATATTATGAGTATCTTAGACATAATGCAAGAACAAATTCATTTTCAGTATTGCACTTTTATCAACTTTTAATAGTGAACCCTTTTTAAATACAATATTTTAAACTTTTTGACTAAATGGGGACATCAAAAATTTAAAATTAAACATCTCAAGCTTCCACGGTACGTTTTCTTGGAATAATACAGTAGCGTGTGTTGTACGCAGCCTTGAGTTTTAACACACACCACAACCAATCAAACTAGCCGTTATGAATAGTAATACCTAATTTTTGAAATTATATATATTTTATATTTCAAAATGGACTTCATTTTTGGATTCGGAATATCGAATTTAGCCTAAGGTGAAATTTTCGTACATTTCGGATAACTTTCATATTTTGATGAATAGTGAAAATTACTAAATTTTAATTAAAAACAACTTTTTTAATCAAAATAATTAATAGTGATAAATTATGAATTTGAGTGGTTTTAAAGTATATTTAGAATATATTTTTACCATTTAATATAATTTTGGCCATTGGACATAATTTTACAATTAAACCGAACATAAACAAATGTCAATCTTTTGATAGTTATTATCTCTTAAAAGCACGCTTTTTGTTTTGACAGCGGGAATTAATTTTAAATTAATTTCTGCCACTTATGTGTTTTGAATTTAGAAAAATGGATTCCATATTTGGAATCAGGATGTTCAAATTGTGTAAATAGGTAACTTTTATTTTTAGACATTTTGAATAATTACTGCGGTAAATATTTTATTTACCATGGTTAAGGGTAAATCCGGTAAATAACGGTTAACAAATAATATTATAATAATACTAAATTACCCTAAAACGTGTCTTAACCCTATTGGTTGATACATGGTCGACCATGGGCATCTTTGGGTCGATTTTGGGACCCCATGGATCCACTTGTAAGTGATAATGACACTTTATTTTAATTAAGTTAAAATGAATACAAAAATGACACAAGCATATATCTTTTAGAAAAACAATTGTTACATAGGGTTATATATGTTGGATTTTAGATTATAAATATTCATTAGAAATATAAAAATATTTCCTACATAATGATATTTTATTTATAATTTTTAGAGATTAAATAATTTATTTTATTTATGACACAATGATGATGCAGTAATTACTATAATAGTGAAAAATTAAAATAATTGATATTATTAATACACAAATAAATATAATATGAAACTTTTGATGAATTAAACTAATTTTATAGGATAATATGATATATTAGTATTGAGTTAATTGACTTTGTTCGAAGTAATCAATCTGTTATGAGTTTCACAAAAATCAACTATTGAATAGTGTCAAAATTGACATAAAAGAGTTCTTAAAACAAATATTATATTATTAATTGATATTAAATTTCCTAAATATCTAAGGTTCGTCCAAGATACTTATATCATGATAGGTACATCATTAATGGACCACTTGGGGGTCTCTTGGATGTATATAGTAAGTTTATTAACCATATTATAAAAAAATACAAAGAGACATTGTAAAAGTGAAACTAATTAACTTAGAGTTAATACTTAAAGATAAGGTTAATATAAGTTCCCAAACCTGTCTAAATTATATTGGTTGAGTTTTTTTCGACCTATCCCCACCTTAACCTTTGAATAATCAACTTTTGAGCCATTAAAAACTGAATATGAATTTATTATAAATTAATATTTCTAGCTTTTCCAAAGGTGCTCCTCACCCCTCTTATAAAAGGGCACTCCTCCTTCTCATTTCTTCACACCTTCAAAGCCTTTTGGTTCGGCCAAACTCTGCCCAAATACTCTCCCAACATCCCTCACTACAACCTAGAGGCCTTAGATTGATCATAAAGTCAACCTAAGGAGCCCTTTTGATCAAATCAAAAGGAAGAACCCGAAGAAGAGGTAATGTTTTCACCACCCCTTTTCAAGTTCCTTTCTTCTTCCACTTCTTCTTTCTTTGTTCTTACCATTATAAAATAATAACTCCAGTATATTAAATATACTGTGATATTATTATAAATATGGTACAACCATATTCAGTATTCTATCCACCCTTTGAATAACATGTCACTATACGTGCGTACGTACGGCTTACCGTCTCCACGTCGTGGTGTAATTGTTATTCAATATATTATTATTTGGATGGGTATAATAATGATGTGTAACTCATGTAAATAATAAATATAACATGTTAATGATTCTTTATATATGATATACCATCCATTTATATATTATTTTCATATCAAAAGAATGATATTGTCTCTCGTGCGTACGTACGAACTACCGTCTCCACGAACGCGATGAGATTCATTCTCCATCGTATCCATTCAAGTATAATTATCATTTGATGATTTAAAAATGATGTTTAAGGACATGATATCATTCTGGATATGAATAATATACAACCTATCCATTACAAACATGTCTTATATAACAAAACATATAAAAGAAAACGAGTACGTTAACACCCGAAACGACGATAATTCTAAGATATTATTAACAAATCAATGTTAAAAGATAATATTTTATATCATATATATATATGATTCTTGTATAATTTAATAACAATTATTTCACCATTATACAGGAGGTTAACCTACCCCATCCAAGGAAAAGTACAAGGTAAGATATTTTCTTATCTCACATTCAATTCCGTGAGATTTCCATTATTCGCCACTAAATTATTGAAAGTGGTGTATTGTGTACTGTCATTTGATATATATATTATCATGATTATCTTTATATTCATGTTATTATGTAAATAATTTGGTGGTTATTAACTTTTGGCCATACGACTCAGTTGATTAACGTGGTAAGGGGTTTTCATCTCACTCGTTATTCCTGTGAGATTCATGTCATATTGCCACCATTACCTTTTGTGTGGTGTATGTACTGCCCATAATTATATTCTTTGTGTAATACACTTTAATTTATGTGTATTTACATATTCATTGTATGATACCTCTTTCATGGGTTGTATGTTTCATAAGTTACCAAATTGGTAAGGGTTATTTTACAATCTCTTCATTATCTGAGGTTGTTTATACGTAATAATCTACTGGGATCTCTTTATCATCCACATCCATGTTTCTTAAAAATGTATTTCAAAACATTTTTACTATTTACAAGAATATGGGTTAAAGTCATTTATACCCTTGTTTTACTTTTTATAAGTGTTTTATAAAGGAATCTTGCCGTTTTTTTTCAAACATGTTGCTTTTTAACCTTTTCGGCAGAATTAAGGTAAGAATGTTTTTTTTTACTTATACGGCGGGTGCGGTTATTTTCCGCCGTTATAAAATCGTCGAAGCTTCCCTTAAAATATTATAAGAATATTTTCAAATTGAATGTATTATTTTATAATTATTTTACTTTTAAAATGATTTAAAAAAAGTGATATTTCTCCAAAATAGATTGATTTCATCTATGTCAACATCTTTTGATGGATTTTAAGCTTATTTGAAGTTGATTTATTATGATACAAAACATCCATATTTTATTGAAGGTTTTGTGATATTTTTCACAGTGGATACGTTATTCTTATGTCACTCATGGTTTTTGCTTAAAGTATTGACATTTCATAAGTTATTTTTAATCCAAATGTTTATGTTATATTTCAACCTTTCATTCAGATGAATGTGTTAGACAAGGATGTTCCGGGTTGGGGACCGGTAAATGTAAGCCCTCCGGTTTGGTCTCCGGTTATTAGAGGAACTCCGGTTTGGTCTCCGGTTTTTAGAGGAACTCCGGGTTGGTGTCCAGTTATTAGAGGCACTCCGGGTTGGTGTCCGGTTATTAGAGGCACTCCGGGTTGGGTTCCGGTTACAGTTAGCCCCAAGGTCTTGGGACGAGGCCTTGACAAAGAAATTAAAGTTCAGCATTATGCATTCCAACATTATGAAAGTGGTTATTGATTTTTTCATGTGATTATTCGATTAGTAGAATATCCATGTGAATAAGTAAATGGCATTATTTCATTTTATTTATGACATACCATGTTGAAAGTTCATGTTTGAAAGGCTTTTGTTTTAGTTATAAATTGCCTTAAATGTTTATTCTTATTTATGAAAGTTTCCGCTATATTGTTATCCTTACTGGGCATTTGAGCTCACCCCTTTTCTATGTTTTATTTTTCCCAGGAAGTGAAAAAGTATGTTATGAATGACCTGCAGGGATGTTATGTGGGGATATGAGTGTGGATTATGGAGACATTATGTTTTTGTAGTAGTTTTCCATTTTATGATGTAATGTAAAACTTATGAATATATCTAGTGTTTCCAAGGCTACTAAACCAATCGGTCTTTCAAGATTTTATCTTTCTTGTGATCATGCCAATGTTATGTAATAATGCACCCACTCTGGGCAACTAGGGTCGGGGCGTTACAATTCCGGTGACATTCCAACCACTAATCCAGCACGCCTCGTCAGTACAACGTCTGCACCACATCAGCAGTCAATCCAGACCATTGAAATTTTTTTGGCCATAACATGGCCAATTAGAGCCCGTTTTCAGTGATCCAGGAGTCGATTCCGGGTATTTTGACCATTTCAAACACATATGTATGTTTATATTTTTGATATTGGCACTTTAGAAAAGGAATAAAAAACTAGTAATATGATTAAACTCACTGCGTTTAATTATGCCATTTGGAAACTGAAAATGGGGGACCTTTTGTATATTAATGATTTGTGGAAACCTATAGTGGAAACCACTAATCCCATTGCAACGCAAGTGGAGGAAATGTCAAAATGTGGTGAAATTGACGAGAAGAAATCAGCCACTACCCTGCCAGTGGATGCGGAGTGGGTCTTACTCAACAAAACGTGTGCAACCCAAATCAGACAGTGGATCAACAAAATTATCTTCCAATATTTTTCCAATGAACACGAAGCCTCCGTTCTTTGGAAAAAATTGGAAAACCTGATACATCGTTTTTCCAAATTGAAATAAAAAGACAGGACCAATGTATCAGAGCACATGAGTGAGTTCCAAGGTACTTTTGATCAGATAAATTCTATGGAAATAATGATTGATGATGAGTTGCAGGCACTGTTGATGTTGAGTTCCTTACCAAATATGTGGGACACATTAGTTGTGTCGATCAGAAATTCTACACTAGATAGAACTCTCACCGTGGAGATGGTGAAAGATAGAATGCTGAATGAAGAGTCCAGAAGAAATGATGGGGGACATACACCTGACTCAGAGGCTCTTGTCACTGAAAGACACAGGAAGTAGAAATGGAAGGGAAGAAGCAGAGGAAGAGAACACCGTGACCAAAGTCTTAAAGGGAGGAAGCGATTGAAATCTCGATCGATATATGACATGAAGTTACCCCACTATGGAATGCCTGGACACTTCATCCGGGAGTGTAGAAGGCTAAAGGCAGAGCATGGGAATCAGGAAGGGAAGACCCAAAATAACTATGCAGCAGTTGTCAATGATGAAATCGTTATTGTTCAAGAATACAATCAGGTCAGTCTTGTAAGCCAAGAATCGACATGGGTGATCAATTCTGGCGCCTCCTACCATTTCACCGTGAAAAGAGATTTCTTCACATCATACCGTTCAGGGGGTTTCAGACATGTAAAGATGTGAAATGATGGTGCATCCAAAATTACTAGCATTGGTAATATTTTTTTAGAAACTAATGTTGGATACATGTTATTGTTGAAGGATGTAAGGCATGTTTCTGATATTCACCTCAATCTGTTATCCACTAGAATTCTCTACAATAAGGGATAGATCAGTTACGTCTGTTACTGGACATTAATGATTACCAAAGGTAACCTAGTAATTTCTAATGGAATGAAAAATACCTCTCTTTATCTCACAGATGCAAGACCGTGTGGAGGAGAAGTACATGCAGCTAGAAAAGATGTTCCTGCAGATTTTTGGTGTAGGCGACTGGGTCACATGAGTGAGAGAAGAATCAGAATGCTCTCCATGAAAGATTTCTTGCCAGGAATAAAAGGTACACATTTGGATACTTGTGTTCATTACATCATGGGAAAACAACACAGAGTATCGTTTTGTGGTTATATACCGGCCAGAAAAGAAAATGTTTTAGATTTGATTCACACTAATGTTTTCATGATAATATCCAAGATGATGGGAGGTTCTATTTATTTTGTAGCCTTTATAGATGATCATTCCAAAAAAGTCTGGGCCTTTGCTTTGAAAACTAATGATCATGTGTAGGATATTTTCAAGCAGTTTCATGTGAAGGTGGAAAGAGAAAGAGGAAGGTGGTTAAAGTGTGTACTGGCAGATAATGGAGGATATTATCGTGGTCTATTTGAAGAGTACTGTAGGAGATTCATCATTAGGCTGAAAAAATCTGTATCGAGGACACCTCACCATAATGGTCTTGCTGAGATGACGAACAAAACAATTTGCGATAGAGTAAGATGTATGTTATGAAATGAAAAGCTGCCAAATAAGTTTTGGGGGGAGGCAATGATGACCACAATTGATCTTATCATCTTTTCCCCATCAGTTCCACTAAAATACGATGTTATATAAAGTGTTTGGATAGGTAAATATGTTTCATATAAACAATTGAGATTATTTGGTTGTAGGTCATTTGTTCACATCTCAAAAGATGAGTGGGAAAAGATGGATGGAAAAGGAAAGAAATGTATCTTTTTGGGATACTGTCATGAAGAGTTTGGATACTGACTTTAGGATCCTATCTGTAATAGTATTTTCAGAAGTAGAGATGTGTTGTTTCTTGAGAATCAGACAATTGATGATATTGAGAAGCTAGAAAGTGCAGAGAAGTCACACCCTAAGGAAATTCCAGTCAATCTGAAACCAATATCACCAACATCAGTACCAGCTAGTATGAGAGAGATATGCGACACTGATGATACATCAATACTAGGTAATATGTCTTTATCTGCTAATATGTCTTCATCATATGATATTCCAAAACAGATTCCCCCTGAAGCATAGTTGAGGAGATCCACTCGAGAAGAAAAAACGAGTCGTAAATACTCACCAAATGAGTATGTGATGCTCACTAACGGGGGAGACCCAAGCAGTGATGATGACACAGTCAAGAGTCATCAAAAGATGGAATGGAAGAAGGCCATGCAAGAGTAGATGAGATCCTTTCACCAGAACTGTACATTTGATTTGGTATAATTACCACACGGAAAGAAGGCACTCAAGAACAAGTGGGTGTACATAATTAATGGAGAAGGTGGAAGCTGAAAACCACGCTACAGAGCTAGAATGGTTGGGAAGGGATTTGGTCAAAATAAAGGTATTGACATTGATGAAATTTTTTCTCCTGTGGTTAAAATGTCTTCTATCAGATTTTTTCTTGGATTGACGGCTAGTTTGAACCTGGAGGTTCAAAAACTATATGTAAAGACAGCGTTCTTACATGGTGATCTTGAGGAGGAGATATACATGGACTAGCCAGAGGGATTTTAGGTGAAAGGGAAAGAAAACCTGGTATGAAAGATTAAAAAACGATTATATGGTCTGAAACAGTAACTGAGACAATGGTACATAAAATTCGACTCATTCATGGAGGAAAATGAGTACAGGAGGACAACTATAGATCATTGTGTATTTATAAAACAGTTTTTGAGGGTGAATTCATTATCTTATTGCTTTATGTTGATGATATGATAATTATTGGAATATATATCACCTAGATTGACAGGTTGAAGAAGGAGTTGAACAATTCTTTTGAAATGAAGGACTTGGGAGATGCTACTCACATTCTTGGTTTGACGATTGCTCATGATAAGAGGAATCATATGATTTTTCTATCTCAGGAGTAGTACATTGAGAAGGTTCTTGAAAGAGTCTACATGGGAAAGGCCAAACTGGTTAGCACTCCACATGCAAGTCATTTCAGGCTCACGACAAGTCAGAGTCCATCAACTGAGAAGGAGAAAGAATATATGGAAATGGTTCCTTATCAGTTAGTTGTTGGCAGTCTTATGTATTCTATGGTGTGAACCAGACCAGATATTTCTCACACTGTTGGCGTTGTAGGCAGGTTCTTATCAGATCTAGGAAAGGAGCACTGGAAATCAGTCAAATGCATACTGAGGTCTTTCCGAGGTACATCTAGTCATTGTTTATGTTTTGGACATGGTAAACCTGTTTTAGAAGGATAGACAGATGTAGATATGGCAAGATATGTAGACACGAGGAAATCCATATCTAGTCACCTGATATCATTTGCATGAGGAGAAGTCTCATGGAAATCATGACTTCAGAAGTGTGTTGCCTTATCCACCAAAGAAGCAGAATATATTGACGTCACTGAAGGCTGCAAGGAGATGATGTGGATGAAGAAATTTTTTCAGAAGTTAGGACAGAGTTAAGAGAATTGTTTTCTCTATTTGTGATAGTCAGAGCGCTATTCATCTCAGCAAGAACCAGACATTTTATTATAGTTCTAAACACATTGATGTGCAATATCACTGGATCCATAATGTATTTGAAGAATGGATTTTGAATGTTGAGAAAATCCACATCAATGATAATGGGGAAAACATGATGACGAAGGTTCTACCAAAAGAGAAGTTGGACGCCTTTAAGGAGACTACAAGTATAGATTCTACCCCAAATTGGTTGTGAGGGGGAGATTTGTGGAGGAAACTACCATTTGTGGGATTTTTCAATGAGATGAAGTTTAAGGTCGGCAACAGCTCCAGCGGACAACTTCATCCTTTGGTGGGCAGGTGATGGGATTGACGGGAAGGCTTTATTGAAGAACCCATATTTGAATGCAGATGGCAGCGGGAGAAACTTCAAGTGTTGATGAACCAACCCATGACATCTTTGTTTTTTATATTCTTTAAAACGATATTCAGTCTCATGAATTGTAACGGTTTGTGTATGTGTATCCTCTGACGAATTTATCCAGAGAGAAATAGAACGGCCCCCTATTCTCCCATGGATGTAGGCAACACCTTTGTCGAACGACATTAAACCTCTTGTGTTGATCCTTTTTATTCACCATTTTTGTTCATTTTGTTCACCACAACGCTCCGTTTCCCCAATAAATGGTTAGGAAAGAAGAAAAACTAGCCAACCTCATTTCCCGCCTTTCAATGTACAGTGAGTGGAGAGTAGTCCAACAAATGAACGCACCTGATGGGTGACCTCAGTGTTTATATATGGAAATAAATTCTAAAGGTTCCTGAAACACTAGTCCAGTCTACACTACATTCGCTAATTTATTTTCTGGTTGTTGCGAATGGTGTACCAGTCGCCTGAGTACTCGACGTCCATGAGCCCCTTCTGGCCTGCAAAGAAAGAGAAGGAAAACCTATCACTATGACGGCGAGGACCTATATCCTTTTTATATAATGCCTCTATAATGGTGTTGAGGTACCCTCCCAGAATCCATGATAGTTCTCTTGGATTGAAGGATTTCAGGTCAAGCCACATATACTCTTGAAACCGTGTTTTGATGAGATTGCATGGCTGGAGATTCGGGTCTGACTGTAGCAAGGTTCTGATGGGTAATGTAAATATTGCATTCATTCCACTGTTTCCTCAACCCGAAGAAGCCTATGGGATGGAGGGTGGGATGACATGTCCATGGAGATGTGGATCTGAGGAGCCACACAGTCCTGAAGCCGGAGGGTCATGACATCTTCCCACATGAAATATCCAAGGGATTCATCTATCTTCTCTTGGAATGATAGGTTTTAAAAGGGGAGAGGGAGTCCAAGATGATTCTCACACACTGCCGACTGAGGGGACTTCCAACCCCATGTGGGGGCCACTCCCTAGTTGGGAGTCTCCTTTGTCAGCAAGAGACTTCTCTCATGGTTAGCAGCCAACGTAGTGGACTGCAGCTGACGGCAGGAGGACTTATCAATGGTAGCTTAACTACCCAACAACCAAAGGAAATTGTTGGTTTTCCTTCTCTATTTAAACGGGATGAAAATCCCATTGTCTGTAAGGGAATAGATTTGTGTGTGTTGTGATACCTCCGACAAGATTTGGATAGAAGAAATAGAGAACAACCCCTTCTTCTGTAGATGTAGGAAACTCACCAAACCACGTAAAAATCTTGTGTTGCTTCGTTCTTGTTCCTTTTTGTGTGTTTGAGGTACCACGCACCCCGATGCGCCCCAACAAGTGGCATCAGAGGAGAGTCGGAGAAAATAGAGGTGAACCGGCGAGGCAACGGCTAATTATCCGATGGCCGGAAAATTGAAAGTGGTTGGAAAATTTTTCTGACAGTAGATTTTCGAAGAGTACGGCGAGACGATTCCAACGACGCAAGCAGCGATGAAAATGGAGCCCAAACGAAGGAGACAACCTTAGTCAATGTTTCGTCAAAGCCACGGGTGAATAGAACCACATGCTAGAGAAGAAAACACTATTCACGCCATCGGTGATAATTCCAACGAGATTCCGGCAGGAACTTCGGCATGCCACGTCAGTGCCATGTCAGCGGGTGATCTGGACCGTTGAACATGTTTTGACCATATCTCGGTCAATTGGTGTCCAATTTCGGCAATCCAGGAGTCGATTCCAACTATTTCGACCATTCCGGATGCATCCATATGGTACGTTTTACAAAATTCACATTATATCAGGTAGATTCATAAGGGTGCGAGACCGACAGTGGTGATCGCGTTTTGCAATGGCGACGATGACGGGTGGCAGAGCACTACCAAGATTTGATATCGAGATGTTAGATGGTCGAAATAATTTTGGCTTGTGGAAAAGCATGGTGAAGGATATATTGGTGCTGAAGGGCCTGATTAGACCGTTTATCAGAGAAAACCCCAAGATAACTAGTGCCGATGATTGGGAATAACTCGAGATGCGGGTCGTCGTCACAATTCAGCTACGTCTGGAGAATTAGGTAATGTACTCAGTGTTGGAGGATACATCACTGAAATAGATCTAAAAGAAGTTGGAGCAGCTTTATATGGCAATGTTGCTGACCAACAAGTTGTTCATGAAGAAGAAATGGTACCAGTTGAGCATGGATGAGGGAGAAAATTTGATGGATCATACCAATGAATTCAACAAGATCCTGACACAGTTATTGGGGCTCAGTGTGAAGGTTGGAGAAGAAGACAAAGCGCTTTTTATTTTTTTCATCCCTACCAAGATCATTTGATGGGCTTTTGACTGCATTGCTTGTGGGGAAGGATACATTGAAGCTGGAAGAGAATATGGCATCAAATCAAGATTTAGAGGCATTCCGAAGACCCGTGATGCATTTAGGCTAGCAAATCATGGCGATACGAGATGATCAGCGTGGGAGGAGATGACATTGGCAGTCAGGAGGTAAATAATGGCGTCCAAACTCCATAGGATTTGATCCTAGTGAAATCACATGTTTTTGGTGTGAGAAGAAGGGTCACTATAAAAGTGATTGTGGAGAGCGCAAATGGTACACTGCTGGGAAGAAGAATGTTGAAGAGGATGATGTGAACCTCACAGGTTTATCAGCAGATGATGAAATATGCGTGACAACGGGCAGCATGCACTCAGATGAGCGAGTTGAATGGGGAGAAGTGCAATGTCATTACTACAAAAGATATGGGCACATGAAGCGAGAATGTCATTTTCTGAGAAGGATGAACGAGCGGGCTCAAAATCCAAAGGAAGATGGATGAGTTCTTGATTCGGGGAGCTCAGCACACATATGTACGACGATAGGTACATTTGATACTTTTCAGCAGGTTTGAGACTTAGTGCGACTTGGTGATGGGTCAACATGTGAGGTTCGGGGAGTCAAGACAGTGATATTTGTAACGCCCCGACCCCAGCTACCCAGAGCCGGTGCATTACTTCATAACATTGGCATGATCACAAAAGATCAAGTCTCGAAAGAATGATTAGTTTAGTAGCCTTGGAAACACTAGATACATTCATAAATGTTGCATTACATAAAAAAGTGAAAAACTATAATAACATAGTCTCCATAGTCCACACTTCTATCCTCTTCGGACTATCCCTGCAGGTCATTCATAAAATACTTCTTCACATCCTCGAAAATATTAAAACATTGAAAGGGGTGAGCTCGGATGCTCATTAAGGTTAAAAATATAGCGGAAGCTTTCATAAATAAACATTAACATTTAAGGCAATGTATAACTAAAACAAAAGCCTTTTAAACTTGAACTTCAACATAATATGGAAAAAGTAAAATGAGATAATGCCATTCACTTCTATATATGGATATTCTACGGTCGAATAATCACATGTAATATCAATAACCACTTTCATAATGATGGAATGCATAATGCCAGACTATCATAACCACATAGTCAAGGCCTCGTGCCAAGACCACAAATAAGATTTTGTCAAGGCCTCGTGCCAAGACACTAGTTTGTCTCATGAGACCTGACGATGCATCGAGGAGCTATATCGGGCTCCACCCGTCACTTATTATGTCCAATGCATTCCTCATATGAATAGGTTTAAACATATCATAAAATATAACATAATCGTATCACATAAAACATGCATAAAGGAAACATAACATTTCCATATTTCAATCACAAGATATCAATACAACACATTGATATAATAAAAATGCTTTCAAAACCATTTTCAATACCAAAATAAAAGAAAGTTAAAACTTTGTATTTATTTTTCATTAAAAAAATGATGGTTTGTAGAGGAAGCCGAAACTCAAATAATGGTCACGGCTGCGGAGAAGTTGTTTTCGCCACATAAGTACAGAAAGAAAAACATTACCTTTTTGTCGTTTAGTAAAACGCTTCGTATAAAAAATATTCCTTTTGAATAAACGTAAAAGTCAAAGGGGTTTATACACCGTATAAAAGAAAGTTGTGTATAAAACCAAATATGCCTCAATGAAAGGGGATTGAGACGGAGTCCTTAAAAAGATCATTTTTAAAATAAAATAGATATATTATGTGTATTCACTATAGGTACACATAAAGAATACAATATAAGACATAATAATATCATGACATAATTTTAAAGTAGGAGATTAACCCAAAGAATAGAAGTTGGGTTAAGAAATTCCCTTACCATGCGTCTTGTCCTGACTCGACCGTTCTTTAACCTCCTGAATAATATAATAGATTTAATTCCTATTTATATAAGAACCTTTTTCATGATCATTATTCCTTTTATTTCCCTTATTACCATGTTATGAACATTATGTAATTATTTAAGTTAATAACGGTCGTTTTGTCGATCGTTGATACTTGAGTCAAAAATAAACATCCTATAATTTCAAGTTGTTCATGTGGTGAAATATCCATTATATCCAGAATTATATTCATGATGTAGATTTCATATATATGATATATATCCAGTATATACATTCATTCATAATGTCACGTAACATTTAGAGGTAAGAAATGAAATGCACCGTTCATGGAGACGGTAAGCCGTACGTACGCATGAACGCTACTTTCATTTCTATTTCATATTTAATGGAACAGAATCATAATGATATAAATTTACAATATAATTACAGTATAATATATTGTATAATACCATTTAATCCATCCTTTATACATCCCACATATGGCATTAACGATTCAAGTCACTTTGAGGGGGCGGTAGTCCGCACTTCCTAAAATGAAATTATCGCATTTTACCCATAATAGAAATCATAAAGTATGCCATAAATGAGAAATACATAATCATAAGTAAAACATAAACACATTATATATCATATATAAATATAGTGACATCTTAATGGCCACCTTTTAAGGTGTTATATGAGTGTTGAACAATCATCGTTTCGTGAGGCAGAAATTCGCCATCCACAAAAACTGTATGTTCATTAACCATTAGATGTAGGTGTGTGTAAGTGTAGCTTGAATCCTTCTTATAACAACATCCTAGTATATCGAGGATACTGTTGTTGTTACAAAAGAAATGAATAAAAAGAGTTTAGGGGGTTGGAGAAGAAAAATAAAACAAAACAACATTAGAGAAGACATTACCTCAAAATCGGGTAACTCTTTTTGATTTGAGCCAAAGGCTTCCTTGGGAAGAGTTATGCCCAAAGTGAGGCTTATAGGAGTAATAGGGGGAAGTTGGGAGAGTATTTGGGCAGAGGTTGGCCGAGCCAAATGGCTTGAAAGTGTAAATGAGGTGGGAGAGGTGGGGGCCTTCTATAAGTGGAGAGGAGGGGCTCTTTTGGAAAGATTGAAATGTTACATTATTTTACAACGCTTTTCGGATTATAAAGGTCCCACACTTATATAATTCGTGGCTAAGGTGATAAGGGTTCGAACTCTCCTCATCCAATAGGCTTTGGACAAGTGTATGCCTTGGATTTTGCATTATCTTCTCATTTTATTTAAATCCTTAAATAATGAGGTCATCGCTGCATCATAATGATGTCATAAATAATTTAATTTATTTAATGTCTAAAAATTATAAAAAAAATACAATGATGTAGGAAATCGTTTTAGCTTTATAATGAATATTTATAATCAAAATTTGGACTTGTGTAACCCCACATTAAAACTGTTTTAGTAAAACAACTCATGTTTGTGTCAATTTAATTTTAACATTAAATAAATATATATTAATGTCTTTTTCCATCCAAAGTGGCTCCATGGGGTCCCCAAGTTGACCCATGGGTTGTCTTGGTCTTCCATGACTCATCCAATAGGAGTAGGACAAGTTTAAAGCTCATATCATATTATTAAAACATTGTTTTTACCTTAAACTACACTAATTACCTCTAATCGCGATTAAGAACATAAAAGTTACTATTCACCAAAAAATTATTTTAATCTCATTGAACCACATTTTACTTCTTAATGACAACCATGTATGTCGGATTTTTGAAAATCAAATCACAGAATTGGTAATATTTCATTTAAACGAAAAATCAGTTATTTAACTACCACTTAGTGGTTTCACAATTCATCAAAAATTGAAGTTTTTCAGAACAATGCCAAAATTTCACCCTAAGCTATAATTGATATTCCGAATTCAAAAATGATTTCTATTTTAATAAATTCCAAACATATAAGTTGCATTAATTAATTTTATAATTAATTCCAGTTGTCACAAAAAATATGGTGTTTTTAAGAAACAATTTATATCAAAAGATTGGCAATTGTTTATGTCCAATTTCAATGTTAAATTAATTATAATGACCACCATTGGATAAAATGGTAAAAATATATTCTAATTATACTTTAAAACCACAAAATTGTATAATTTATCACAATAAATTATTTTTATTAAAAAATTTGTTTTAATTATTTTTCACTATTCAAAAAAAATTGGAAGTTCTCAGAAAGTTTCAAAAAATTCAACTTAGGATAATTTCGATATTACGAATACAAAAAATGAAGTCCATTTTGAAATATAAAATTTATATAATTTTAAAAAGTGGTTATTACTAGTCATAACGGCTACTTTGATTAGTCGCGGTGTTTTAGAACTTGAAGTTGCGTACAATGCAAGCTATTGCATTATTGAATGAGAAGCGTATCATGGAAGCTCGGGGTGTTACATTCTCCCCTCCTTCAATAATTTGCGTCCTCGCAATTTGAAATTTTTCTTTGAAAATAAAAGGTTGAAAAGAGAAAATACCTTTGAGGAAAACCCACATCGAAAATAAGGTTAATAAATATATAACATTAAAAGAAAGCAAGATAAGTACAAAGGTCACCCGATATAGCCCATTCTAGGATTCTATGCAAATATGGATATGGAGGAGAAACAAACCATCAAGGTCTGATGGAGAGTAATAGAAAACAGGATTAGGAGAAAGTTTAACTACAAGAAAATCACAAACTTGTGATTGTTTAAATGGTCATTGAATCCCCAGTTGGAAAAGTTAACCGACAACATTTTTGTTTTAAGTTACCTTTTATAATGTTGAGGAATTTACTTAGGAGATTTACTATGAAAATAAAGGAATATACATACTTGTTATATATACTTTCAATCATTAATAAATTTTTACCACAAACCCAACTTTTACTCCAAATGGTAATGGAACTCAAAAATATTCTATTTATCTTAATTGTATAAGGTTTCAAATGTTAACACATACCATTTAGATTAGTAAAACTATTTTGTAATAACCAGGGACTTCCTGTAGGCTAGTGGTAGGAAATAAAGGCATGTCGCACCATGATTGTGGGTTCGATTCCTGCAGCTTTGTCCGACGCGACGAGTTATTCCCCACCCTGCAGGTTGTCCTTTTCCTAAAACTATAGTATCATAATATTCTAAAAATAATCTTCATAAATTTTTTAACCTTAAACAATACTATCCAAAGATCAACTTAATCCACTCCAACCATTATAGTTATCCAAAATACCTCTGTCCAGACTTTCTCTAAAAGGTCTCTTAATTCCAAAATCAATTTATCAGATTCCCCAAACAAAGTAAAGTTTCACTTATTGTCACATACTAAAAATATAATTACCTTCATCATATTAAAACCTTACTGAAATCAACAAGTAATACAGTACAATCCTTATATATTTATATATCACATTATTCTAATAACCAAAATATAATCCATGAGTCCAAAAGAACCAATACATTAGTTATTCTGCTTCAACTGTAGTAACAGCATAAGATTGTCGTTGATCCCTTGGCCTTTTCTGAGATATGTTACCCTGATTCTTAGGACATTCATTTGCATAATGACCCATTTTTCTACAATTATAGAATTCAACTTCGATAGCCTCTTTCTTTCCCTTGCAATCACGAGCCTGGTGACCCTTTTCACCACATTTATAACAAACTCCCATTCCTTTTAGACAAGTACCAGGGTGACTCTTCCCACAATTATCACATAATGGAAAATCCTTCTTTCCCTTTTTCCCTTTATCTGTCTCTTGTTCCACCGTTCTCTTCTTCTCTTTCTTTACTTTGTTGTCATAATACTTATAGAATTCCTTTTCTATCTTGATAGCACACGAGACAATATCTTCGTATGATGAGAAGGATTGTAATACTAAAGATCGACGGAGAAATGGTTTTAACCCATAAAAGAAACGATCAATATTACACATTGGGTTATGTATATAATCGGCAGCATGCCTCGCTAACCTTGTAAAGTTAGCCTCATACTTTGCGACATTCTCATCCTCCTTCTGCCTCAGACTCAGAAATTCCCTTTCCATATCTGCTCGATGGTCACGAGGAAAGTATTTTTCTAAGAAAAGCTCTTTGAACTCCCTCCATTCCATATTCGATACGTCATCATCTTCTTTTGTGTTTTGAATCAGCGACCACCACTGATCGGCATCTCCAGTGAGGCGGTAAAATGCCATGACAAACTTCTCCCTTTCACTACTCCCCAAGGCATGGAATATTTTCTCTAAGGAATTTATCCATTGCTCACCTACTATAGGATTTGTACTCCCATTGAAGGTTGGTGGTTGTTGCCTCATGAAGCGTTCTTACATTGATCCTCCACATTGTGGATCAGGGTGATCCAAACGAGTAAGGTTATTATTCATAACTTGAGTGAGTTGTCCCATTATGGTAATAAGTTGATCAGCACCAGTTGTATCTCCAGATCCACAATAATTATCTTGAGCAGGAGGGCAATCCCTACACGGAGTGCGTGCATTGATATGGTTTCCATTCCTTCCACCAGGCGCCATTTCTAAACAATGGCATAAACTATATTAGTTTATAAATCAAAATACATAATTCCATACTTGTAAGACACTTAACATAAATTGAACTATTTATGGATATAATCCATAAAAAATGTTTTCTTTGAGGAATTATATACTCATAACCCTTCATAGTGGTTTATAAAGAAAATGAGAATTATCCAAAGCATATCCCCTGGGAGTGTCGTAACCAAGAGTGCAGCAAGGCCCGTTGTCATGCACCAGTTCTCGTTCGAGTCTAGCTCAAAGCGGTGTTTTCGGGTTTTACCCCTAGGTAAATCTGTGCCAGAGCCGCCTCTACTTACTCGTATCCAGACAGGGATGTATTGCTCGGAAAACTCACAAAATCTCTACAATAACCAAATTCTAGGAAGTTCTTCTATACTAATCCTCAAAGTCTATCTTCGGACTATGTGCTCTAATTAGAGTTTATCTAAATATAGCTTCCAAGGATAGTACTAAACTGCCTCTGATACCAACTGTAACGCCCCGACCCCAGCTACCCAGAGCCGGTGCATTACTTCGTAACATTGGCATGATCACAAAAGATCATGTCTCGAAAGACCGATTAGTTTAGTAGCCTTGGAAACACTAGATACATTCATAAATGTTACATTACATCACAAAGTGAAAAACTATAATAACATAGTCTCCATAGTCCACACTTCTATCCTCTTCGGACTATCCCTGCAGTTCATTCATAAAATACTTCTTCACATCCTGGAAAATATTAAAACATTGAAAGGGGTGAGCTTGGATGCTCAGTAAGGTTAACAATATAGAGGAAGCTTTCATAAATAAACATTAACATTTAAGGCAATGTATAACTAAAACAAAAGCCTTTTAAACTTGAACTTCAACATAATATGGCAAAAGTAAAATGAGATAATGCCATTCACTTCTACACATGGATATTCTACTGGTCGAATAATCACATGTAATATCAATAACCACTTTCATAATGATGGAATGCATAATGCCAGACTATCATAACCACGTAGTCAAGGCCTCGTGCCAAGACCACAAATAAGATTTTGTCAAGGCCTCATGCCAAGACACTAGTTTGTCTCATGAGACCTGCCGATGCATCGAGGAGCTATAGCGGGCTCCACCCGTCACTTATTAAGTCCAATGCATTCCTCATATGAATAGGTTTAAACATATCATAAACCATAACATAATCATATCACATAAAACATGCATAAAGGAAACATAACATTTCCACATTTCAATCACAAGATATCAATACAACACATGGATATAATAAAAATGCTTTCAAAACCATTTTCAATACCAAAATAAAAGAAAGTTAAAACATTGTATTTATTGTTCATTAAAAAAATGATGGCTTGTAGAGGAAGCCGAAACTCAAATAATGGTCACGGCGGCGGAGAAGTCGTTGTCGCCGCATAAGTACAGAAAGAAAAACATTCCCTTTTTGTCGTTTAGTAAAACGCTTCGTATAAAAAAGATTCCTTTTGAATAAACGTAAAAGTCAAAGGTCTTTATACACCGTATAAAAGAAAGTTGTGTATAAAACCAAATATGACTCAATGAAAGGGGATTGATACGGAGTCCTTTAAAAAATCATTTTTAAAATAAAATAGATATATTATGTGTATTCACTATAGGTACACATAAAGAATACAAAATAAGACATAATAATATCAGGACATAATTTGAAAGTAGGATATTAACCCAAAGAATTGAAGTTGGGTTAAGAAATTCCCTTACCTTGCGTCTTGTCCTGACTCGACCGTTATTTAACCTCCTGAATAATAAAATAGATTTAATTCCTATTTACATAAGAACCTTTCTCATGTTAATTATTCCTTTTATATCCCTTATTACCATGTTATGAACATTATGTAATTATTTAAGTTAATAACGGTCGTTTTGTCGATCTTTGGTACTTGAGTCAAAAATAAACTACCTATAATTTCAAGTTGTTCATGTGGTGAAATATCCATTATATCCAGAATTATATTCATGATTTAGATTTCATATATATGATATATATCCATTATATACATTCATTCATAATGTCACGTAACATTTAGAGGTAAGAAATGAAATGCACCGTTCATGGAGACGGTAAGCCGTACGTACGCATGAACGCTACTTTCATTTCTATTTCATATTTAATGGAACGGAGTCATAATGATATAAATTTATAATATAATTACAGTATAATATATTTTATAATACCATTTAATCCATCCTTTATACATCCCACATATGGCATTAACGATTCAAATCACTTTGAGGGGGCAGTAGTCCGCACTTCCTAAAATGAAATTATCGCGTTTTACCCATAATGGAAATCATAAAGTATTCCATAAATGAGAAATACATAAGCATAAGTAAAACATAAACACATTATATATCATATATAAATATAGTGACATCTTAATGGCCACCTTTTAAGGTGTTATATGAGTGTTGAACAATCATCGTTTTGTGAGGCAGAAATTCTCCATCCACAGAAACCGTATGTTCATTAACCATTAGATGTAGGTGTGTGTAATTGTAGCTCGAATCCTTCTTATAACAACATCCTAGTATATTGATGATACTGGTGTTGTTACAAAAGAAATGAATAAAAAGTGTTTAGGGGGTTGGAGAAGAAAAATAAAACAAAACAACATTAGAGAAGACATTACCTCAAAATCGGGTAACTCTTTTTGATTTGAGCCAAAGGCTTCCTTGGGAAGCGTTCTACCCAAAGTGAGGCTTATAGGAGTAAGAGGGGGAAGTTGGGAGAGTATTTGGGTAGAGGTTGGCCGAGCCAAATGGATTTAAAGTGTAAATGAGGTGGGAGAGGTGGGGGCCTATTATAAGTGGAGAGGAGGGGCTCTTTTGGAAAGATTGAAATGTTACATTATTTTACAATGATTTTCGGATTCTAAAGGTCCCACACTTATATAATTCGTGGATAAGGTGATAAGGGTTCGAAATCTCCTCATCCAATAGGCTTTGGACAAGTGTATGACTTGGATTTTTCATTATCGTCTCATTTTATTTAAATCGTTAAATAATGAGGTCATCGCTGCATCATAATGATGTCATAAATAATTTAATTTATTTAATGTCTAAAAATTATAAAAAAAATACTATGATGTAGTAAATAGTTTTATCTTTCTAATTAATATTTATAATCAAAATTTGGACTTGTGTAACCCCACTTAAAAACTGTTTTAGTAAAACAACTCATGTTTGTGTCAATTTAATTTTAACATTAAATAAATATATATTAATGTCATTTTCCAACCAAAGTGGCTCCATGGGGTCCCCAAGTTGACCCATGAGTTTTCTTGGTCGGCCATGACTCATCCAATAGGAGTAGGACAAGTTTCACAATCATATCATATTATTAAAACATTGTTTTTACCTTAAACTACACTAATTACCTCTAATCGCGATTAAGAACTTAAAAGTTACTATTCACCAAAAAATTATTTTAATCTCATTGAACCACATTTTACTTCTTAATGACAACCATGTATGTCGGATTTTTGAAAATCAAATCACAGAAGTGGTAATATTTCATTTAAACGAAAAATCAGTTATTTGACTACCACTTAGTGGTTTCACTATTCATCAAAAATTGATGTTTTTTCAGAACAATGCCAAATTTCACCCTAAGCTATAATTGATATTCTGAATTCAAAAATGATTTCTATTTTACAAAATTCCAAACATATAAGTTGCAGTAATTAATTTTATAATTAATTCCCGCTGTCACAACAAATAGCGTGTTTTTAAGAAACAATTTATATCAAAAGATTGGCAATTGTTTATGTCCAATTTCAATGTTAAATAAATTATAATGACCACCATTGCATAAAATGGTAAAAATATATTCTAATTATACTTTAAAACCACTAAATAGTATAACTTATCACAATAAATTATTTTGATTAAAAAAGTTGTTTTAAGTAATTTTCACTATTCAAAAAAAAATTGGGAGTTCTTAGAAAGTTACAAAAAATTCAACTTAGGATAATTTCGATATTACGAATAAAAAAATGAAGTCCATTTTGAAATATAAAATTTCTATAATTTTAAAAAGTGGTTATTACTATTCATAACGGCTACTTTGATTAGTCGCGGTGTTTTAGAACTTGAAGTTGTGTACAATGCAAGCTATTGCATTATTGAATGAGAAGCGTATCGTGGAAGCTCGGGGTGTTACAATATTGAAGACACCCGATGGAGGAATTTGTTAAATGGATGATGTGAAATTTGTTCCAAGGATGAGACGGAACATGATATCATTGAGTGGGCTAGATGTGAGAGGGTTCAATATTTCCATAGCAGGTGGAGTGTTGGATGTCTCATGTGGGGATGCAGCGAAGCTTACAGGGAAGGAGTCTCAAGGGTTGTATCATTTGATGGAGACTGCAGTCATCCCGATATCGAGTGAAGATGGTGGAAGTTCCACGTCATCTGGCGTGAAGAAGTGTTTTCGATTTTCCAATGAAGTTTTTGACACGTGGAAGGAATATTCTACACCAAATTGGTCGTGAGGGGGAGATTTTTGGGGACCACTCCCTATTTGGGAGTCTCATTTGTCTGTAGGAGACTTCTCTCACGGTTGGTAGCCGACGTGGTGGAATGCAGCAGGCGGCGGGAGAACTTATCATGTGTAGCTGAACTACCCAACAACCAAAGGAAATTGATGATTTTCCTTCTCTATTTAAACGGGATGAAAATCCCATTGTTTGTAATGGAAGAGATTTGTGTGTGTTGTGATACCTCTGACGAGATTCAGAGTGAAGAAATAGAGAACATCCCCTTCTCCCGTGGGTGTAGGCAACTCACTGAACCATGTAAAAATCTTGCGTTGCTCCGGTATTGTTCCTTTTTGTGTATTTGAGGTACCACGCAACTCCACTGCTCCCCAACACCCCGGTGAACATCCATCGACCACTGGGAGAGGTGAAATCATGAATGATTGATCATTCAAGGCTTTGATCCAAGTCCTTAATGGCGTCTTCTTGCAATTCCAGGTTGATGAGGTAAGCATTCTTGTTATGATTTGAGATCTGGGCCAAGAAATTTAGGTTCTAGGATTGAACGAAGTTCTTGAAGAAGCCCAACGGGGGATTATCCAACCCAAAGCGGGAAACTAGGGTCTACTTGAGAAGATTCAAGGCTTCATCAAATAAAGATGCTAGAAAAAGGTGCACCAACATCTCATTACGCGACCCTGCATAGGAGGCGGGTGGACTATCCCGGAGGTTTGCTGAGCAAGGAATATTTCATAGACCAACCCAAAGACAGAGGTGGAGCCTCCGGACCAGGGTTTCTTACTGATATCGCTACACCAGAAGACACTGATGGAGGGAAGTCTGAGGGGCCTAGTGCCGACATAGAGGGTGATTTTGATGCAACGGTCTGCGGAGTAGGTCGAGGCGTGTGAGGTGCATTATTTAGTTGTCAATTTATATCCATTTCTATAGTCACCCATTATGTGTTTTATAAACTATCAAAAATTTTGATATTTTAAAATCCTGGGGTGTTATATGTCCGAATCATAAATTCGCAAATTATGTAGTTTCTAAAAAAACTCTTACATAATCAATACAAAACATAAATATTCATATAAAGACTAAATATCTCAAAATCCATCAAAACCATGACTCAAATTCAATACCCGTAAATCATGGACACCCTTTGCCACTCAAGGATCAACACAAAAGGTGTTAGCTTGAAACTTATTCATTCTAAATTATTGTGCTTGAATGATCCTATAATATTTAAACTATCACTCCACAAATAAAAACCTAACTCTGAATCTTTTTTTATCACAAACCAACTCAATCTTTCATGAATTGAAACCAATTGTATACCATGAAATGGATTGATGCATGATCTCAGTCACAATTGGCTAGAAACGAGTTCATGGGAATCAAATTAAACATCAGTAGGAATGATTTCACTCCATAAAACAAATAATAAGAAGATGACTTCCACTAAAACATTATGACATGACCACTCTGTAATTTGAGTAATCACAAAAAATAAAAATAAATAGTTTTTAACAAAAAAGGATCCAGGAAAAGAATAAAGAAATAAGAATAACTCAAAAAATACTATAAACCCCAAAAAACAATACTAAAGTATCACACCATAACCAAATACAAAAAATTTATATATATATACCAACATAATGTTGAAAAAAATCATAATTATAATATTTATGTGGAATGATGTATAATATTAATAAGATGCCCTAATAAAAATTTTGATCATAGCCATCTATAAATAAATTATCACCAGGATTTAGGTGAATATCTTCACCTACCACCTCTAATTCCATAATACAGAAAGGACAATAATGATCAACTACATCCAACAAGAACCTACACTGATCTTATAATATGATATGCATGATAAAATAATGTCGAGTAGGTATCCTCCTCACACCCCATGCATAACCTTTAAAATTAAATCCATTTCATGCTAGTTTTAAATAACAACTAATAATGTAATCTTTTCATGTTAATTTAAATAAGACACAAAATATCATCACATAAATTCATTCAACCCAATTTATCTTATTTTCACATTTTGGCGTATCCATGATTTAAAAAGCTTCATGAAAGGATAAATTTTGATGTGAGGAAAAGAGTTTCAAATATCCCTTGAAAATTACTCATTATACATATTAAAAAAATACTTGTCAACAATTATGAAACCATTTAAGATTGAATTATGGAAATGAAAAAATTATTATACAAAGTAAAACCCAATTAAAACAAACTCTAATGTAATTATATCATTTAATTTAGTATAGTTATATCATCTGATAATTATAATTAAACTATCATAAAAATAGTGGAAACTCAACCATTATAGGAACAACTAGAATCTTTCTGAATTTGTTTTGTAAAAAACCAAAAAAATCAATATAATTGTTTCTCAATGTGACTCAACTACCCAAACACTCGATCCTACCCTAATTAGCCATACAAAGAGGAAACATCCCATAGAATGGTGTGATTTAACTTGGGTCCAATAGTTAAATTAAAATAAAAAAGATATGTTGTACCTATGATAAGATTTTATCTACCCATGGTTTCCCATAACGAAAAATAGAAGTGAAAAATGAACATTAAAACATAATAAATTTAATGGTATTAAAAACAATCATAAACAATTCTCACCTTATTCCCCTTTATATAATATGATCTTTATTTATTAATAACAAAATATAATAACAACTTTCTCAAGCTAGGACGAATTAATTAATTTCATAATATCATTATCACCTATAACTTTTATATAAACACAAGAGGCTCTGTTCACGGAAGTACATTTAACAATAATTTCTTAATAAAGTGCTAATTGTTCCTTCGAAACATATTTAGGTAAACTGAGTTATAATATCATTTTTTCAAACCAAACCAATTAAACATAATCAAAACACCTCAAATAATCAAATTTTCAAAAATACAATATTTTAAAGGCCATACACCACCTAATTTGAAGACAAAAATATTTTAAAAATATCCTTTAGGGAATTTCAAAAAATAAATGGGGTTCATAGTTTTTATAAAAATATTTTTAAATCATTTAGATGTGAAGAATCTTTTTTCACACCAAATAAAATTTATAAGAAACCGAAACACCTTTGATAATTTTTTGTTAGATATTCGTACTATAGTGTTGAAAACATTCAAAAGATGGTTTAAAAATCTTGGATTTAAATTTAAAAATTTATAAATCGGGTAACCTACCTTATCATTATATAGAACCTTTACTTTAATATTTGTATCTAATTTGATCTCAAATATAAGAAAATGATGATTTTGAAATAACCCCTAAAATAGGGTATAAATGACAATAACTATTCCAAGACTATAAAATAGTGAGAGGAAGTAAGGAATATTAAAAGAAGAATTCTATAATCACCTTTAGTGATCACATAGATCATATAGAACTTAATTGGGTTAAGGAACAAAAGTGAACCCATCCACGAAGTGAAGAGGTCAAGATGGAAAATAGGAGAATGGTGAGTCACTATAGCATATGAGGAATATTAATCTATTAAATTTTAATATTAAAACCAATTATTATTATTATTATTAAAACAATCAAGGTTATGAATTTTAGCAAGACTCTATAAGTCACAACCAAACAACCACTTCGTATCTCTACCCTATCATAGCCCTTCAAGTCACATGTGTCACACCTCCACATGGAAGAACCTAAAATATCATGATCTAGAAGCTCATCGTATGGTCTTTCACTTTCATAAAATGAATCACCTTCCATGTATTTACTCATGGAACAACACCCTTGCTATGTCATGCACCCCCACCATGTCTCACAATGAAACCCATTAGTCAAAACATGACGATCCATGAAAATGTTCACAAAGGAAATACATAAGTATTATTTAGGGAATAAATAAAATTTTATAATATATAGGAAATTTATGATACAACTTAATGGTATGAATGATAGTGTGACATCCTCGGCCATGGAGTTTCTATTATACTGAAGGGATTTTAAATCGCACAACTCAATACCCAATGGTTACTATCAAGGCATGAACCATTTTCCGTAGATATATTTTCTATCTCACTCATTTTTTCACAACATCAAGGACCATTATATATGAGGGTGTCCATACATAAGAGTAAACTATCATGTATTGTGACCCATATTTATGAGACAACCCATACATAAGAGTACCCTTATGACCCATACAATTGGAACTTTTCTACTATTTGACATTCCAGACACCCATAAAATCAGGATTCCTCTTTTACTTAGTGTGACATATCCCAACCCAATAATCTCATCCATACTTCACACATTTATTCCCTTTTTCCATGGAATGATGTATAACTAGGCCAAAGCTGAGAACACCTAAAACACCAAAAAAATCCCATCAACACAATAGGGTCCAAAATTGAAAAAAAAACCCAAGATCTAACCTAAATCGAGAAATAGATATAGAAGTCAATAAATAAATAATATAATACGGATAAGTGAGGTTAGGTGTTACACTAAAAACTAATAATTGTTTATCCAAGATCATGAGTTTCTTATTATATATATGTATATATATATATATATATATTAGATTTTGATTATGTGTGTCTGTGTGTGTCTAAGAAATGTGTTTGTGTGAAATTTAATACACACAATCATACACATTCACGTGTAATAATATATATTAGTATTATATATATATATATATATTAAAATGTGTAATATGTATCATATAAATGAATTATTTATATAAATATAATTATCACATTTATATATGTATATATATCAAAATTAATTAGTTAATTAATTTATTTATTTATGTGAATGTATTTATGTATGCTTGTCGAACTGAGAAGTGAATGAATGATGTATGAGAATTGGGGAAAACTGGTGACCATGCAATTAACAAAACCACTAATGAGATATCAAACACCTCTTAATGATGTATTTCATGACTTCTTGTAAAATAATTTTTTCAATAAAAAAATAATTAAAATAAAAATTTTATTATGTTTTTCCATCCAAATCATTAAATTTTATTGTTATATCAATGAAATGGGGTCTTCCAACATTATCATTGATTGAAAAAGAGAAAATATTTCATTCCTTAAGGCATCTTTTTTTTCTTGGTAAATTAGATAATGGAATAATTCAACTTTTTGTAATCAATAAAAAACAAGAGTTGATTGGTGTTATTGGGTTAAATGTTGGAATTATCAATTTAGATTTTATATATTTTTTTAATTTTGACATAAAAAGTTATTGTAATAGTTTTTTGAAATATGAATTTTGGGAATTTTTTAGATCTATAGTGAAGGATAAAAGTTTCAAAAATTGCTGTGTATTTTTTCCTTAAAACTGAATCCCTTATTATCCTAGTTTGGATATATCTCCCTCTTCTTCCCATTCATCCTTAAATAGAATATTCCCAAAGGGTGATTTTATGAACCATTAGTAAACTGATTAAGATTGATCCTATAATCCAATAAGGGATGTGAACATCAATGGTTGGGATTCGTCTGGAAATTGATGTTACTTTTTATATTCCTCATTATATGTAGTTCATAAATATATGTAATGGTTTTTTCCGATAATATACCTTTTAAAATATCCCATAATTATTTTTATCTAGAAGTTTTTTTGGTCATTTTAGAAACAAATATAATGTTATGGGGAAATAAGGTGATTTCTTTTATGAATCAAAAAATTTCAAGATGTTTAAGAATGAATAATGGAGATCTAAATTGACTTTTGTGGATGCCAACAATAGAATTGTCTATAAGTATGATTCTACTTGTGTAGGTATTCATAGAAATTATTCTCTTTCTATGATAAGTTTCTACCAACACTCTAGTTTCCTGAATGATCTTGAGAAATCTGGTCTTGTTAAAGAGAAATAAAATTATTATAAGATCTTTCCTTTTGGGAGTGATATTTTTTTCTTTAGGAAAAATTTTACTATTCCATGTAAGTGATAAAACATCTTAAATAGGGATTTACAAAGAATCATATAGTTGATGGGGTCGTATATAGGCATCATATAGAACACAAAGTCATTAAATCATTTCAAGAGGATTATTTAGCTAACATAATCCCATCAAGAGAAAAAACTATGAAATATGCAATAGATGTGGACTCCATGATAGAATATATAATAGAAAATAGAATATCATTATCATACACAATGTTCAACATTGATAGTGATATTATTATAAACCAGTCCTTGAAGGGAGGAAGTTCTAGAAGAATGTTTTCTTATTATGGGTACAAAATGGGGAAAAGTCACTGGTGGATTTAGATAGATTCATCACTCTCCTAGAAAATAAAACATAGCCTAGAAAAAAATAAACATCACGTTAAAAATCAATCACTACGTGCTCAATTATCATGCACATTTCTTAGGTGAAATTCAATACTAATATAGTTGTAGGGGATGTATAGAAAGTTCTTTTAATTATGATTACTGGGGAATATTCAAGGTATACTTCTTTAGATCAAACTATCTTATTTTTTTCAAATGATTTAGTGGATATATCATGTTCTTTACTTAAATTTTTTTTGATTAGAATTAATCACATAGAGTTCATATAGATAGCCATGATTCACTTATTAATGCTCATGTGGATGGATTAGAAATGCAGAAAGATTTTTGTCTTGATAATTTTTTTTCACATAATATTTTATTTCAGTACGAACAAATATCCCGATAAGAACAGATTATTAATTTTGGAAAGATGATTTTGAATTATACTAAAATGGAAACCACATTTATTGAATGTAATGTTCATTGATTCTATAAATTCATGTCCATATTTCATGTATGAAACTGAATTCATTGGATTATTTCAAGAGTTGTGGCACTTTTTATGATTATATATTCAGGTTTTAATATGGGATTAATGGTAGAAATGATCCTTTTTTGGATAATATGTTAGTTTGGGGAGTTCGAATTGGGTGGCGACACAATACAAGTCATACAGTGGGAGGTCCATCAACGATTCATGGAGGGTATAGGTAGTTCTCTTACTCCAATTTTTCTACTTTTACATGACATTCTTTATCTTTTATATGATCATTACTCCTATAAGGTTTATCAAACTATGATTGTGTGGTGTAAGAGATGTTTCTTTTGAATATGGTGGACCTTCTCAAGGATTGGATATCCTATGGACTTCTTCAATATGATATTCATTCGCTATAAGTTAGGATTCTATTAAATTTTCATTTTCATAATATATATATATATATTATATAATATAAATAATATATATATATAAATAGAATTATCATATGTATGTGTGCTTATATATATAATTATTGTATATGGTTGTGTCTATATATATATATATCATAGGAATAAATATATATAAATGTATAATCTCGTTTATTTATTTAATTTTATTTATGTTTTAAACAATTAGTTAAAATTAAATAAAATATAATATATAATAGTTATTATGATTTTTTTTATTACATATAATGTGTTGAAATATATAGCTTTAACTCTTCACATTAAAATTTTAAATTTTTTAATCTCATAGTATTAATATGGATCACAAATACATGAATGTTCAATATATTTTTAATGAATATAAGGAAAATATAAAAGAGTTCATTATGTATACAACTGATACTGCAACTCAAACTTTTAGAGTTATGGTCCCTTTTTTATATTATAACTAATAATGAGTAATTATCCCACTTATCCTGGATAAACACTTAATTTAAAAAATAATTCATCAAAATTATACATTTTTAAATAAGCACAATGATGGAGTAAATGTATTTTTAGAATTGAATGGCATAAGATATATGGATCCCTTGATTTTAGTACATGTTTATATAATTATATATATTTTACTTAAGAAATCAAAATGGTGGTAGAACATTTACTTAGATACTACCTATAAAAAATAAAAGGACACGGAATTGTTAAAATATTTTATTAATAACAGTTCTAAAAATTTTATACTATAATCAGTCATACTAAAATAATATAACACTAAGGATTTTAATGGATAAAGAGATATCAGTTTTTTAAAATTAATTTATCTCTTATATAATATTCTTATAGGTAAATATATCCTTCATTATTAAATAAATGAAATTAAATGAATGTTTTGTATCTCAGTTTTTAGATATAAAAAGATACATGCATATCCTTATGAAAACATTTTATTTAATAATTAATTATAATTTTTTTAAAAATTATCGGAGTTGGAAATTCTTTATATAAGAACATAAATAATTTTTATCTTGATTTTGTGATAATTTATAATTATTCCATGATATTTATGTATGTATCGATGTATGGTGACAACAATTAAGTTATAATGATTCACAAATTTTTTTAAAAGGTTGTGGCTGAAGCCTCATTTATTATTTAAAGAAAAGACCTCTTTTCAAAAAGGGTAGAGGGAGACCCATTACATAGCCCAAATTCCCAAGACCAAATGGTCTGAATAGAAGGTACAAAGACCCATTTTTGGCCAAAAGAGCCCTTTGGTGAATTGTACTGCTACAGTACCCAGTCTACTATAGTACCTGCTACAATGCCTCCACCACTACTGTCCCTGATACAGTTCCTTCATCACTAAAATAGCTACTATAGTACCCTGAAAATTAGTCCTTGTCTAGATTTGATCCTGGGTCTTTTTGATGCCAAGCTGGAGCCTTTACCATTTGGGTACATGCTCATTGTCAAATGATACAGAGATAAAATAATTCAATACATAAATAGTTTTTAACTGATAAAATCACATCAATTAACGTAAATTGGTCATGAGTGTCCAAAATTTAGAGTCAAATGAAGAAACATTAGTGTCATGTTATCTAATGATTCCATGATTCCTAATTATGTGAAATGTAGTACTTAGAGTACATATCAAATTATTTATGTTCTAAAATATTGTCATAGTTATGATTATAGTGAAAAGAACAATATTTTATTTATACTTATTTCATATAAAAAATATACCAATGATAGTGACATTTATTTAGTGTCACTAATTTAAAATATAAAATTAATTTTTGAAATGGGTGTCATTGAGTATGATGCTAAAAAAAGAATATTTCATGTTAAGAGTCATGTAGATCAATATGAAAAATATCTTACCAATAATTAATAATTTTTTATGCTACAATATTAAATAAGGGTTAGGTTTTCTTATAGATTTAGAACACATAACCTATGATAATTTGAAATATTTTATGTCTATTATATTTCCATTACGTTATGGATTATACTTCCATTAATACTAATTCTATACAAGTTCATTCAATGGGAACTTTGTAGTTGGTTTTTCATTTTCACCATTAATAAGTGACGAGTAATTGGTGATGGTAAATAAATTTTAAATACTTTTGGTAAACCTTTCTATAAAAATAATGCAATAGTGGCTTAAAAACGATCAATTATTTGAATTACCTTGCTAAGAGTGTTTTTATGTTAGATATTTCTGTACATCTTGCATATCAAGAAACAAGTATACGATGGTTTCGTTGGAACATTAATAAATATAAAAGGATATAAAAAACATGTAATTAAAGCACAATTATACATGATTTTCAAGGGGATAGTGGATGGATTTTTTTCATGTGAAGGATTAAAAACATAATTTTTTCATCTTATAGCTCATATGATTTATACGAAAAACTATTTCATTTTCTAAACTATATTACTGTTGTAATAATCTAATAGGGGTTTTCCTAAAATATCATGAATATTTTATCCCTGAAAAACTAGAATAGAATGGGTTTATAATTTCCTGATTTTCATTTTATAATAAAAAATTTAATGCCCATGTCTATACATTATAATCTACCACCAATTGTTCAATACACAATCTCTAAATGTTTCTTATTTTTCCAAAAAATAACATTACAATTTATTGACCCAATTAAGTTATCATATAAGAAAAAATAAATTAATATCATATTATGTTAGTTAGTGATATTTTTTAAATCACTATTTATTTATATTAACATATAAATTATGGTTCAATTGATGAGAGAAATCAAACATTATGGCCCTACACATTTGAGATAGAGATACCATATTGAATTATATACAGGGATACTAAAAGGGTACATCAAAAATTGAATCCAATATATTATTATTATTATTAAATGAAATATTACTCATGGAAAAGATTAATTTTATATCGATTACAAATTCTAAATGGAATGAAATGGGATTCAAAAAATTATCACATTGAAAACATCACAAGTGAAGTTAGTTTGTAATGAGAGATTATTATGATACCCATAGAATAATGGGATAAATAGAACCTATTTATTTTATACAATAGTTTTAAGACTTATTTATACTTTGAAACACATAAGAAAATTCTTAGGAATTTCAGACCAGTAAGTTATGACAACTGGATATCGAACAACACACAATTGATACTTCATATGTTGGGTTTGATATCACATATTTAAATCGTTTCTTATAAATCCAAAATTTATTATTTAATGAATAAAATGGTCAGATAAATTTCCAAAAGTATATGTATTATCATACATTTTCTAAATAATTAGTTTTTATACACTTTATATAAAACAATATGATAAATATGATAATATTAAATGTAATGGATTAATAATTATAGTAAAAATATTTTATATATTGGGTTTCTTGAATAGAAATATAATTTATTAAAATAAATATTAGTTTAGAACCATTGGAAAAATATTTTAGTTGTAGTAAAAATACATTTCATTTGATAATTTTTTATACAAATAGTTTAATAGTAAGAGTTGTTACTATTGATAATTGGGGATTTTTAAATTGAATTTCAATAAATATGGATGTATATAAAATTCATTAATTCATAAATATATATACATATATTATACACTATATACTATTACTGATTTTTTTCATTATACTTTTAGAGACCAAAACCATTCAATAATAATGTGATAATTTAATTGAGTATAATCTCTTCATCGGGGCATAAAAATTTTTATATAGTGGTCCTAATTGATATGGTATTATATTATTATATGATACCATAGAGAAGGAATTTTGTTCATTACATGGGGGAAACCTTTTAATAATAATAGAAATGACAATTAATGTCATAAACATGATTGATATTTTGATATCCTTTTTTGTTTTGTTTCTTGATTTTCTACTAATATATGAATAATGTACATTATTAAATTTGTGTGAAGTCTCCGGATAATGTATTATAAACATAATTATATTTACCACCATGATAATAAATATAATTGTGATGATGTTTTCAAGTAGCACAATATGGGTCCCTATAAAAAATAATCAATGAAGTGTCATCTCAATATGGTGTAATCTAACATCACTAGGGTAAGTAATAAAGGGAATAAATTTTAGGATGGAAGGAATTAGATGTACAACCTATTGATCCAAAAAATACAACTTTATTTGTTTTATTTTAATAAATATAGTAATTAATGTTCTAATTAAAATTAAAATTGGAAATAATTTGGTGCGTACAAGATTGGTAGTCATTTTGAAAAAATTCATGTACAAATATTTATTAAACTATCATTTTAATCATTGAATTTAATATGAAAAATAATAATTTCTTAATCATATTAAGAGTAAGTTTATCTTAAATGAACATAGGAAGTACTTATATTGAGTATTTTTAAGGATTTATATATCATTATAAATGGATACTCAAGTTAAATACTTTAGATATATTTATGGGAATGTTAATACTAACTCACCAATTATATATATAATATCCATAGACAATGAAATATGTGTCTCCTTAATTTTTTGATGTGAGGTGGTGATTTTCATGTTAAATTGTAATTGAATTTTAGATTGTTTGAAATAAAATGTATACATTAATGAAAGTTGAAAATTTTCAATTTAAGAAATAGTAATAGAGTTCTGTGAATCGATTTTTTAAACACAATATGAATACCATTTGGAAAATCAAGGATATGTTATTCTAGATCTAATAAATAACATGTTTGTATTTTAAATTTATATTAAACCATTGGGGTAATATAAAATTTTATTGTTATTTTTATGCTGCTATACATATTGAAAAACCCATGTCTACTAGATTCTCAATTCCACATAATGTGTTATTAAAGGAGGATAAAATAAATAAAAATGGATAAAAAGAGGATGAAACCAAACCTAATATGGTAATCATGTATTAGTATGAACGCGATACCCCTAAACCTGCACATCTGAATATGGTGAAACAAATACACAATTTACATATGTAACATGCAAATTTATTATATTCAACAACTCCCAAAATACTTTGTTTATTATATTTGGGAACTAGGTGTATATATATCATGATCATATAAAATTATATATTTATTTAACCAAATATTTCTTTATAGGTGTTTCAACTTGATTTTCATCATACTATGGAAAAAATGGCTTGACGGATTGTAAGCAATTGACTGTTATTGTAGAGGGTAACGTGTTGGGTTCACAATTTTTGTTTCAATGTGGTTTTCATCATACTAGGGAAAACAAAATGTTTTTTTGATAACAACCATTTGTATGTTATCTTGTAGTTCTTCACATCAGGTTCTCCATTTTTTGACCCTATTTACTTTATGGCCCTTTTTGGTGGGTGTGGTGGTCACATCGGGACTAGGAAGTATATTTTTCATATGTCATGAAAGAAGATCCATAATTGAGTGGTCCAGATGGGTTATTTCAAGGGGTTAAATGTTTGTGAAATTATCCCACTTTAGGTATGATTTTCATGGATGGTCTCTGGTGGGTTTATTCGAGGATCCAGAAACACCAAAAAACCCTTCTATCCATGATTTGTGGACATGATTTCCAAAGGCATGTGCTCGTTGGATGATTTTTTTAATGATACTTAAGGAATTAATTGGTCAAGAGGATGAGAGTTTACACTTATCACACCCTTTTGGGGGAAATTATTTCCCATTTCGGAACTCTCTTATAGATTAAAAAAATGTTCTTATGTTCATGAATCCTCGGTCCATTCCCAAGCATGTCTTCGCGGTGTACCCCAAGTTCGCAAAATCAATCAAAAATATGCATGGGTTTGGAATCATCATCATGCATCTGAGTTTCTTCATCAATGTTTCCCCCTTATAGAAAAAATAATGATTCTATGGTCTTCTATAGAGACAATGATGATTTAATCCAAGTGATAAGGTACTTCGTAGATTATCATCATCCAGGGGGATCAAACCCAAAATTTGTACTTCCTATGTATCCTCATGAGAGGAATCAGATTCCAGGTAGTTTAGTGTCACTTTACCTGTCACATCACCTTTTAAGGTCATGTGAAAAGGACCCATCCTTGAAGTTTAACATAATGTGACAGGGACATCTAGGAGGAAGATGCCTAGTGAATAATTTGTATAAGACTTACAATGAAGTGGCGAATGATTTCCCATAGATATATGGTCTCTTGGGTGGATATGACCCTTTTCAGGATATGGATCAGATAATTTTAGGGTGATTTGGGTTTTACGTTTGGACCTCAAAGAGGCATCATACATATCCCAGTTTTTTGGGAATCAAATCCATAGTAGTTCGGTGTGAGTTGGAGACTTATATCCTTAAGGAATCACATTTGTGTGTGTGGGGGGGGGGGTGGAGTTGACTTGGGCATAAAAATGGGTGCTTCCAATTTTAGAGAAACTTGTTGAGGCTTACCCCTAAAGAGGATTCCCTAGCGAGTTTGGGGGAATTTTATTGGGACTAAATTCTAAGGAGAATGTCCCTTGAACTTGGGCCTTTTGTAGGCTTTCTACGTATCCTAATCAAAGTTGGAATTAGAGTTCTCATAGTTAATTGGATTTGGGGTTTAATCCTTCTTGGAGGAGGCCCATTATTTGGGGTTATATGGATTTCATGATCACCATTAATTTATAAGGCCATGTAAGTCATTATCAGTGTGAAAAACAAGATGAGGTTGTAGATCTAAAGATTTCATGTCCCACGTTATCTACAGATAGATGGTACTATAGCCCAAAGGGAGAGAGATAGGGGTTATGACTGTTCCAATTTCCTCGCTAGTGTTTATATCTTCGATAACCAAATGATCTATCTAGATGTGTATTGGGAAGAACCAAAGAGGTACAATAGCACCACCTCTCATGGACATGTTAAGGACTTACCTTAGGAGGAGTTCCTTGAAATTTGTTTAGGGGAAGTCGAGAAGCATCACTCCTCATCAAAGGAAAAATCAGACATGATCCCTTTGACATGTCACTATCCCTCATTGAATGGAAAATATAGTTATTACCCTTGATCCCTAGAATGGGGAGGTACATGTGAGTACCCCATGTTTTGTCCCTATGTTACCATGGGAATTTAAACCCAAGAAATTTCTTGAGTACCCAATGATTACGGGGATTACCCACACGTCTCTTCTTACCATGGGTATGTAAACTCAAAATGTCATGCTGATGTGGCTGGTGGTTTATCCTACGGGTCCAACGTCTTTGATAGAGGTTTTAGTCTGATGTGGTAGGACTGGTTCACAGAGGGGTTGTGGAAGGTATGATGGAAATGGAAGGGGATGGTCAAAGCTAGATAATAGAACATCCCAAGGTACCCCATTCCGTGTACCATTTCTCCATGCAGGATAGGGGCCTCCCCATGTAGTGTATTGCTATGTGGTTAGATGGACTGTTCGTGTACCATGATGGTATGTATCCCGACATGCGGCCTGCCTACTATTTTTCTATGCAAGACCAATTACCATCAGCATAGCATCATGATACTTGGAATCGAGTTTTTTCTACGTAGCGATGTGATATGGGGTGTGGGGTTCAACTTGCACAGTCATGTGTTATATGGGGCATTGGATTTAAAAAGGGGCATTGATCGTAATGTTTTTCAGAAGTTCATTTTCCAATGGGATATGGTTCACAGTTTACCAATTAGGTTCACAGTCTACCAATTGATATTACTTTTCCAAATTTTTATGCCATGTGGTGGGTTTATAACTGTGGTAATTCATCAAAAGTGGTTTGCACCTTGTTGATCGATCTCTTCAGAAATATGTCTCACTAGTATATATAATCCTCTAATGTCTGGTCCCATTCCCCCCCCCTTAGGGTAATTTTATAGAGTTTTGGGGAAGCTTGATCTATGGATCTCTCAAAACCATTTACAAAATTCCATGGGGAGATCATCTGGCCCGAAGATGACTCCATCCATAGTGGCCAATGGGTTTGTAGTTCCTGGTGGTGAAGACCACCACCTCAATCCCATGAATGACTTAATTTTATTTATGGGGTGCTATTGAATTTGCCTCATCCACAAAATTTTGAGGTCGCAGAGATGGTGCACTGGGGAAAGTTTCACCACCTCTATTTCTTCAATGATATGGTTCACAGTGGGCATCGTACGCATGGATGAAATTATCCACCTTGATTCTGCCAATGACGTGGTTTGATGTGGGAATCATACACAGGGAAGACATTATCCTCCTTGATCCCGCCAATGATATGGTTCGTGGTGGGCATCGTACATGGGGAAAAATTCTCCACCTTGATCCCACTGAAAACACGGTTCACGGAAGGTGGCACCATTTTATTTGTTCCACGTACTGCGTGGTTCGCGGGTAGACACTTTGTGGGTCAGTTCCTCATGGGTTGTTATGTACTATCAGTTTGTGACCAGAACCTTCTGCATACCATTCATGGGATTCATTACTCAGACCAGTTTGGATCCTTTTCAAAATTTGGCTTCATAAAAAATTTTATTTGAATCTTCTTCAGATTTGTTTTATTTCGTTTCCAAAATTATGGATGTACTTAGTTTACCTTTGAAAAGATTTCAAGACCCTAAAAATTCCCCCGTCGAAATGGTTTCTGATCAGGGTGAAGATGATACTATTCAAATGTAGAAAGTAGTCCTAAATTGCATTGGTTTATGGTTGAACGGTAGACCTATAGGGGGACCATAAATAATTATAGGGCAGGCCTAGGTCATTTGTAATTTTTCAGATATCTTAGTGAAAATCACTATTGAAACGGCTCTTGGATCAACTTTCTTCTGCGTACCAATGACACTTCACAAAATCCTTCATTTGTGAACTTATCTTTTCTTACTACAAAACAAAAACTCTCTATTGTTTCACTCAACCATGAGCTAAATTTTAATTTTTTTTAGATTCATGAACGGAACATTTTATTTTCAAACTAAACATTACGTTTTCATACCATAATATTTGGACAAATGTGTAGCATGAATCTGTGTTTGGCACACCCCCTCTATGAACTGTTTAGTTTGTTGGCCAACACTTAATGGGCCAGAACATTATAGGAATTCCACTAAATATCAGTTCACAGGGAATGTATTTTTCAAACCATTTTCATGGTTTACTGTAACACCCCAATATTTTATAGTGTGTTATTTCTTCAAAATAATTCAATAACATGCACTACACGCAACACCAAGTTCAAGCGCACCATGACTTACCAAACAAGCCGTTCAAAAGAGGTTATGAATAGTGTTAAATAAATTTTAAACTTTATATAATCCCTATAATTTTAGAATCCATATTATGAGTGTCTTAGACATAATGTAAGAACAAATTCATTTTCAGTATTGCACTTTTGCCAACTTTTAATAGTGAAAACCTTTTTAAATACAATATTTTAAACTTTTATATATTCAATTTGACTAAATAAATTTACTTTTTAGAATGGGGACATCAAAAAAATTCAATTAAACATCCCAAGCTTCCACGATATGTTTCACTTTGAATAATACAATGGCGTGCATTGTACGCAACTTCGAGATTCTAACACACCACAACCAATCAAACTAGCCATTATGAATAGTAATACCTACCTTTTAAAATTTTAGAAATTTTATCTCTCAAAATGGACTTCATTTTTGTTTTCGAAGTATCAAATTTAGGCTAAGGTGAAAATTTGGTACTTTTCGGATAACTTTCATATTTTGATGAATAGTGAAAATTACTAAATTTTAATTAAAAACAACTTTTTTAATCAAAATAATAAATAGTGATAAATTATGATTTTGAGTGGGTTTAAAGTATATTTAGAATATATTTTTACCATTTAATACAATGTTGGTCATTAGACATAATTTCCCAATTAAACCGAACATAAACAAGTATCAATCTTTTGATAGTTATTATATCTTAAAAACACGCTTTTTGTTTTGACAGTGGGAATTAATTTTAAATTAATTTCTGACACTTCTGTGTTTTGAATTTGGAAAAATGGATTCCATATTTGGAATCAGGATGTTCAAATTGTGTAAATAGGTAACTTTTATTTTTAGACATTTTGAATAATTACTTCAGTAAATATTTTATTTACCATGGGTAAAGGGTAAATCCGGTAAATAAGGGTTAAAAAAAATATTATAATAATACAAAATTACCCTAAAACGTGTGATAACCTTATTGGTTGATACATGTTCGACCATGGGAATATTTGGGTCAATTTTGGGACCCCATGGTGCCACTTGTAAGTGATAGGGACACTTTATTTTAATTAAGTTAAAATGAATACAAAAATGACACAAGCATATATCTTTTAGAAAACAAATTTTTACATAGGGTTATATATGTTGGATCTTAGATTGTAAATATTCATTAGAAATATAAAACGATTTCCTACATAATGATATTTTATTTATAATTTTTAGACATAAAATAAATTAATTTATTTATGACACAATGATGATGCAGTAATTACCATAATAGTGAAAAATTAAAATAATTGATATTATAAATAACCAAATAAATATAATTTGAGACTTTTAATTAATTAAACTAATTTTATAGGATAAAATGACATATTAGGATTTATTTAATTGACTTTTTGGAAGTAATCATTCTGTTATAAGATTCATAAAAATCAACTATTGAATAGTGTCAAAATTGACATAAAAGAGTTTTTAAAAAAAATATTATATTATTAATTGATATTAAATTCTTAAAAAACTAAGGTTAGGCCACGAGACTTATATCATGATAGGGGTATCATTAATGGACCACTTGGGGGTCGCATGGATGTATATAGTATGTTTATTAACTATATAATATAATAATACAAAGTGACATGGTAAATGTCAAACTAATTAACTAAGAGTTAAAACTAAAATATAAGGTGAATATTGTAACCCAAACCTGTCTAAATTCTATTGTTTGAATAGTTTTCGACCTATCCCCACCTTAAAATTTTAATAGTAAACTTTTGAGCCATTAGAAACCGAATATAAATTTTTTAGAAATTAATATTTTGAGCTTTTCCAAAGGTGCCCATCACCCCTCTTAGAAAAGGGCACTCCCCCTTCTCATTAATTCACAACTTCAAAGCCTTTTGGATCGGCCAAACTCTGCCCAAATACACTCTCAACTTCCCTCACTACAACCTAGAGGCCTTAGTTCGATTATAAAGCCAACCTACGGAGCCATTTTGATCAAATCAAAAGGAAGAACTCGAAGAAGAGGTAATGTTTTCACCACCCTTTTTCAAATTCATTTCTTCTTCCACTCCTTCTTTATTTGTTATTACCATTCTAAAATAATAACTCAAGTATCGTATATATACTGTGATGTTATTATAAATATGGTACAATCATATTCAGTATTCTATCCACCCTTTGAATAACATGTCACCAAACCTGCGTACGTACGACTTACCGTCTCCACGTCGTGGTGTAATTGTTATTCAATATATTATTATTTGGATGGGTATAATAATGATGTGTAACTCATGTAAATAATAAATATAACATGATAATTATTCTTTATATATTATATATTATCCAATTATATATTATTTTAATATCAAAATAATGATATTGTCGCTCGTGCGTACGTACGGACTACCGTCTCCACGAACGCGATGAGATTCATTCTCTATCGTATCCATTCAAGTATAATTCTCATTTTGTGATTAATAATAGTATCTAAGGACTTGATATCATTCTGGATATGATTAAGATACAACCTATCCATTACAAACATGGCTTATGTAACAAAACATATAAAAGGAAACGAGTAAGTTAACACCCAAAACAACGATAACACTAAGATATTATTAACAAATCAATGATAAAAGATCATATATGATATCATATTAATTTATATGATTCTTGTATAATTTAATAAAAATTATTTCACCATAATACAGGAGGTTAACCAACCCCAACCAAGGAAAAGTACAAGTTAAGGGTTTATTTCACAATCTCTTCCTTATCCGAGGTTGTTTATACGCAATTATCTACTGAGATTTCTTTATCATCCACATCCATGTTTCTTCGAAATGTATTTCAAAACAGTTTTACTATTTACAAAGAATATGGTTTAAAGTCATTTATAACCTTATGTGTTTTTAAAGGAATCTTTCCGTCGTTTTCCAAACAAGGCATTTTTACGTTTCGACAAATTTAAGGTAAGAATGTTTTTTTAACTTATACGGTGGGTGCATCTATTTACAGCCGTTATAAAATCGTCAAAGATTCCCTTACAAGATTATAATAATATTTTCAAAGTAAATGTTTTATTTTATAATTATGTGACTTTTAAATGTTTTCAAAATGAATATTTTAAGAATTTTTGAAAGGTACTCTTTATTAAGATCATAATTTTAAATGTTTTAAAGATTTATCTTTCCAAATATTTTTAATTAATGTCCATGCTTTCAAAATGATTTTAAGGATTTATGTATATGGACATGAAGGTTTTGAAATGATATTTCTTTTCAAAAGTTTGAAAGTGGTATGGGACACTTTGATTCAAAAATCTCTTTTAAATTACTTCCTTTATAAATGTGTGACTTTTCAATGATTTCCAGAAAAGAGATATTTCTATAAAATTGTTTTGATTTCATCTATGTCAACATCCTTTGATAGATTTTAAGCTTATTTGAAGATGATTTATTATGATACAAAACCTCTATATTGTATTAAAGGTTTTGTGATATGTTTGACTATGGATGTGCTATTTTTATACCCTTCATGGTTTATGGTGAAGATATTGACATTTCGTATGCTAGTTTTAATACGAATGTTTATGTTATGTTTAAACCTTTTTATATGGGAATACATTGGACTTAATATGTGACGGGTGGAGCCCGCTATAGCTCCTCGATGCATCGGTAGGTCTCATGAGACAAACTAGTGTCTTGGCACAAGGCCTTGACAAAATCTTATTTGTAGTCCTGGCACGAGGCCTTGGCTATGTGGTTATGATAGTCTGGAATTATGCATTCCATCATTATGAAAGTGGTTGTTGATATTGCATGTGATTATTCAATTAGTAGAATATCCATGTGAATAAGTAAATGGAATTATTTGATTTTATTTTGTCCATACTATGTTGAAGTTCAATGTTAAAAGGATTTTGTTTTAAGTTATACATTGCCATAAATTATTATTCTTATTTATGAACATTTCTACTATATTGTTATCCTTACTGGGCATTTGAACTCAACCCATTTCTATGTTTTATTTTTCCCAGGATGTGAAGAAGTAATTTATGAATGACCTGCAGGGATTGTATGTGGGGATATGAGTGTGGAATATGGAGACCATGTTCTTGTAGTAGTTTTTCACTTTATGATGTAATGTAAAACATTATGAATATATCTAGTGTTTCCACGGCTACTAAACCAATCGGTATTTCGATTTTTGATCTTTCTTGTGATCATGCCAATGTTATGTAATAATGCACCGACTCTAGGTAACTGGGGTCGGGGCATTACAGTTGGTATCTGAGGATGTTTAATACAGACCTTGGAATCTAGATTTAGATAAACTCTGATTACAACACGTAGACCTAAGATGAACTTTGAGGATTAGTATAGAAGTACTTCCTAGAATTTTGGTATTGTAGAGATTTTGTTATGTTTCCGAGCAGTACATCCCTGTCTGGATACGACCAGGTAGAGGCGGCTCTGGCACAGATGTACCTAGGGGTAAAACCCAAAAACACCGCTTTGAGCTAGACTCGAACGGGAATTGGTGCACGACAACGGGCCTTGCTGCACTCTTGGTTACGACACTCCTGGGGGATATTCTTAGGATAATTCTCATTTTCATTACAAACCATTAGGAAGGGTTTATGGGTATTTACTTCCCCAACGGAGAAATTTTTATGATTATGGATTATATCCATAGACTATTTAATTTATGTTATGTGTCTTACAAGTTTGGGATTAGGTATTGTTATTCATAAACTAATCTAGTGTATGCCATTGTTTAGAAATGGTGCCCAGTAGAAGGAATGAGAACTCTAGCAATGCACATGATCCAAAGAGAAAGAAGGATAATATCTTTCATGGTCTTAAGCTAGAATTTATAAGTGAAATAGTCTCCCATGTATTATCATCATATGAAGAAATAATATCATGTGTTGATCAGATAAGTAATGATTTTACTGAGTCATATGGCTTTGAAGGGAAGTAAGAGAAGAAAAGGATGGAAGAGAGAAAGATGGATAAAGGGAAGAGGGAAAAGAAGAATTTTCCCATATGTGATGACTGTGGGAAGAAACACCCTGGAACTTTTCTGAAAGGAATGGGAGTTTGTTATAAGTGTGGAGGAAAAGGGCACAAAGTACATGACTGCAAGGGTAAGAAAATGGTTTCAAATGTACAATGCTTCATTTGAAAGGAGTTTGGACACTATGCGAACCTATATCCCAGTCATCAGACTATGCCGAAGATGATTCTATTAGATAATAATCAAGTTTTGATACTACCACAGATGAAGAGGAAATATTAGGGTTCTTGTGTTGATTATGTCATTTGAGTGTTGTATCAACAATTTACTTGTTATAATAATTATGGAGTATATAATGATTGTACAGCAGTACTATTTCATTAAGGACTTGAGATTGTGTGGAACAATGAAAAGTGACTCAATAGCAGGTTAATTTTTTGGAAAATATATGGTTGAGAGAAAGATAAACCATAATATGGTTCTGATACCAAGGTAGTGATTTTAGAATAATACATGATTGATTTGGATAAATTATATTGGATATTCTTGACTACCTTGAAACTAATTAATGATTTTTATATTCCATCATTGTTGGGATTTATAGAATTTTTGGATTGAAAGAGTATATCTATTATTCTATAAGGAATAAGGGATCATGAATGTAATCAATAAGGATTTATGATAATTCAGGATGTTGCAGTGTTTTAAAAGAATAGACGATGAAGGTGATCGCATGTTATTACGCGAAAAAAAAGTATCTTCATTGTGTTTACCTTCCTTATAAATTTTTGACTGAAGTATTTTGGATAGTTCTAGTTTGGATTATTTTGGATTGCCATAAAAGGACAACCCGGAGGTCGGGCGGCAACCTGTCGCATCCGGCAAGGCCGCAAGACTTGAACCCACAACAAAAGGGCGACAAGGGTGTATCACCTACCACTGACCCACGTGATGTCCTGGTTTGAATAATGTCGTTTTTAATGGTTTTTCTAGATGAATTATTAATTAATTTTTTTTAACCCTATACGAATAGGATAAATAAAATATTATTTTAAAGTTCTATTATCTTTCAGAGTGAAAGATGAGTTTGTGGTAGAACTTAGTTATAGGTTGAGACTCTACTTGTCAAGTATATATTTTTCTTCTTCTCTTATTCAATGAAGAAATTAATTCTTATTCTTTAGTGAAGGGATCTTAAAACAAAAAAAAGTGTTATCCTAATACCATATGTTTTTCGGAACCGATGGTATTTTAAATCATCATAGACTGATGAATTTAAGTCCCTCATGTTTACACTTGTTTGTGATTGATGAACTCAATCACTACCTATAAATATTTACATTTTCCTCCAATTTTATGTCTCTAATTACCACCAATGTTCTCCTAATAGAGGTCATAATTTGGTGGTGACCCTATCATTTCTCTTTTCCTCTTATTAAGACTAAATTTCATCAACCCAATTTCCGATGTGGGTTTTCCCACAAAGATATTTTTTATATTCATCCTTTTATTTTCAAAGAACAATTTCAAATTGCAAGGATTCAATTTATTGAATGAGGGGATAATGTAACACCCCAAGATTTCATAGTGTGTTATTTCTTCAAAATAATTCAATAACTTTCACTACACGCAACACCGAGTTCAAGCGCACAATGACTTACCAAACATGCCATTCAAAAGAGGTTATGAATATTATTAACTAAATTTTAAACTTTATATAATCCATATAATTTTAGAATCCATATTATGAGTTTCTTAGATATAATGTAAGAACAAATTCATTTTCAGTATTATACTTTTACAAACTTTTAATAGTGAAAACATTTTTAAATCCAATATTTTAAACTTTTATATATTCAATTTGAATTAATAAATTTACTTTTTAGAATGGTTACATCAAAAAAAATTTACAATTAAACATTCCAAGCTTCCACGGTACATTTTCCTTTGAATAATGCAACGGCGTGCATTGTATGCAACTTCGAGATTCTAACACACCACAACCAATCAAACTAGCTGTTATGAATAGTAATACCTACCTTTTAAAATTTTAGAAATTTTATCTCTCAAAATGGACTTCATTTTTGGATTCGGAGTATCGAATTTATCCTAAGGTGAACTTTTGGTACTTTTCGGATAACATTCATATTTTTATGAATAGTGAAAATTACTAAATTTTAATTAAAAACAACTTTTTTAATAAAAATAATTAATAGTGATAAATTATGAATTTTAGTGGTTTTAAAGTATATTTAGAATATATTTTTACAATTTAATACAATTTTGTTCATTAGACATAATTTCCCAATTAAAACGAACATAAACAAGTATCAATCTTTTGATAGTTATTATATCTTAAAAACAGGCTTTTTGTTTTGATAGCGGGAATTAATTTTAAATTAATTTCTACCACTTATATGTTTTGAATTTGGAAAAGTGGATTCCATATTTGGAATCAGGATGTTCAAATTTTGTAAATGGGTTACTTTTATTTTAAGACATTTTGAATAATTACTTCGGTAAATATTTCATTTACCATGGTTAAAGGGTAAATCCGGTAAATAAGTGTTAAAAAATAATATTATAATAATACAAAATTACCCTAAAACGTGTGATAACCTTATTGGTTGAAACATGTTCGACCATGGGCATCTTTGGGTCAATTTTGGGACCCCATGGTGCCACAAGTAAGTGATAGGGACACTTTATTTTAATTAAGTTAAAATGAATACAAAAATGACACAAGCATATAAATTTTAGAAAAACAATTTTTTACATAGGGTTATTTATGTTGAATTTTAGATTTTAAATATTCATTAGAAAGATAAAATTACTTCATACATAATTATATTTTATTTATAATTTTTAGACATTAAATAATTTAATTTAGTTATGACACAATGATGATGCAGTAATTACCCTAATAGTGAAAAATTAAAATAATTGATATTATAAATACCCAAATAAATATAATTTGAGACTTTTAATGAATTACAATAATTTTCTAGGATAATATGACATATTAGGATTTATTTAATTGACTTTTTCGAAGTAATCATTCTGTTATAAGTTTCACAAAAATCAACTATTGAGTAGTGTCAAAATTGACATAAAAGAGTTTTTAAAACAAATATTATATTATGAATTGATATTAAATTCATAAAAATATAATTTTAGTCCAAGAGACTTATATCATGATAGTTGTATCATTAATGGACCACTTGGGGGTCTCTTGGATGTATATAGTATGTTTACTAACTATATAATATAAAAATACAAAGTGACATGGTAAATGTCAAACTAATTAACTAAGAGTTAAAACTAAAAGATAAGGTTAATATAGTAACCCAAACATGTCTAAATTCTATTGTTTGAATACTATTAGACCTATCCCTACCTTAACCATTTAATAATAAACTTTTTAGAAAATTAGAAACCGAATATGAATTTATTATAAATTAATATTTCGAGCTTCTCCAAAGGTTCCCCGCACCCCTGTTATAAAAGGGAACTCCCCCTTCTCATTACTTAACACCTTCAAATCTTTTTTGATCGACCAAACTCTGCCCAAATACTTTCTAAACATCCCTCACTACAACCTAGTGGCCTTATTTTGATCAGAAAGCCAACCTATGGATTCCTTTTGATCAAATCAAAAGGAAGAACCCGAAGAAGAGGTAATGTTTTTACCACCCTTTTTCAAATTCATTTCTTCTTCCACTCCATCATTCATTGTTATTACCATTCTAAAATAATAACTCCAGTATCTTATATATACTTTTATGTTATTATAAATATGTTACAACCATATTCAGTATTCTATCCACCCTTTGAATAACATGTCACCATACGTGCGTACGTACGGCTTACCGTCTCCACGTCGTGGTGTAATTGTTATTCAATATATTATTATTTGGATGGGTATAATAATGATGTGTAACTCATTTAAATAATAAATATAACATGATAATGATTTGTTATATATTATATACTATCCAATTATATATTATTTTAATATCAAAAGAATGATATTGTCGCTCGAGCGTACGTACGGACTACAGTCTCCTCGAATGTGATGAGATTCATTCTCTATCATATCCATTCAAGTATAATTCTCATTTTATGATTAATAATAGTATCTAAGGACTTGATATCATTTTGGATATGATTAATATACAACATATCCATTACAAACATTTCTTACGTAACAAAACATATAAAAGGAAACGAGTTAGTTGACACCCGAAACAACGATAATACTAAGATATTATTAACAAATCAATGTTAAAAGATCATATATGATATCATATTAATGTATATGATTCTTGTATAATTTAATAACAATTATTTCACCATTATATAGGAGGTTAACCTACCCCAACCACATAAAAGTACAAGGTAAGGGTTTATTTCACAATCTCTTCATTATCCGAGGATGTCTATACGCAATTATCTACTGGGATTTCTTTATCATCTACATCCATATTTCTTCGAAATGTATTTCAAAACATTTTTACTATTTAAAAAGAATATGGGTTAAATTCATTTATACCCTTATATGTTTTTAATGGAATCTTTCCCTCATTTTCCAAACAAGTCATTTTTTAACCTCTCGACAAATTTAAGGTAAAAATGTTTTTTTAACTTATATGGCGGGTGTGGCTATTTACTGCCGTTATAAAATCATCAAAGCTTCCCTTACAATATTATAATAATATTTTCATAGTAAATGTTTTTTTTATAATATAGTGACTTTTAAATGATTTCAAACTGAATATTTTAAGAATTTTTGAAAGGTACTCTTTATCAAGATCATAATTTTAAATGTTTTAAAGATTTATCTTTCTAAATATTTTTAATTAAAGTCCTTATTTTCAAAATGATTTTAAGGATTTATCTATATGTACATGAAGGTTTTGAAATTATATTTATTTTCAAAAGTTTCAATGTGGTATGGGACACTTTGATTCAAAAATCTCTTTTAAATTACATCCTTTATAAATGTGTGACTTTTCAATGATTTTGAGAAAATAGATATTTCTCTCAAATAGTTTTGATTTCATCTATGTCAACATCCTTTGATGGATTTTATGCTTATTTGAAGGTGATTTATTATGATACAAAACTTCTATATTGTATTGAACATTTTGTGATATGTTTGACTGTGGATGTGCTTTTATTATACCATTCATGGTTTACGGTGAAAATATTGACATTTTGTATGCTAGTTTTAATATGATTGTTTATGTTATGTTTAAAACTTTTCATATGGGAATTAATTGGACTTAATATGTGACGGGTGGAGCCCACTATAGCTCCTCGATGCATCGGTAGGTCTCATGAGACAAACTAGTGTCTTGGCACAAGGCCTTAACAAAATATTATTTTTAGTCTTAGCACGAGGCCTTGACTATGTGGTTATGATAGTCTGGCATTATGCATTCCATCATTATGAAAGTGGTTATTGATACTGCATGTGATTATTCAATTAGTAGAATATCCATGTGAATAAGTAAATGGAATTATTTCATTTTATTTTTGCCATACTATGTTGAAGTTCAAGTTTAAAAGGCTTTTGTTTTAAGTTATACATTGCCTTAAATGTTTATTCTTATTTATGAAAGTTTCCGCTATATTGTTATCCTTACTGTGCATTTTATCTCACCCCTTTTCTATGTTTTATTTTTCCCAGGATGTGAAGATGTAATTTATGAATGACCTGCAGGGATGGTATGTGGGGATATGAGTGTGGAATATGGAGACCATGTTGTTGTAGTACTTTTTTACTTTATGATGTAATGTAAAACATTATGAATATATCTAGTGTTTCCAAGGCTACTAAACCAATTGGTCTTTCGAGATTTGATCGTTCTTGTGATCATAACAATGTTATGTAATAATGCTCGGACTCTGGGTAACTGGGGTCGGGGTGTTACATTTAGTACATAGACTGATTTTTGGAATTCCTTCTGTGAACTGCCTACGGGGTTTAGTACGTAGACAACTTTTTTTTGTGCGGACTTTTTGAGTCCTTTTCCAATTTTTGGTATTTTTACAAATGATTTTATTAGACTCGCCATATATATTGTATTTTTTTGCAGAAAATATATTTCTCTTCCACTTATATCAATAGACGCAACTAGGAGAAGGGTAGTCATTATAAATAACATCGAATACAACCTTCATTCCTCAAGATAGTATCCTCAGAGATCTACTCTCACCATATATTATCACTTATCTACCATCTATCCAATTGATGCTTTATAAATTTGGCTTCCAAGATAGCATTCCTTTTCCACTGGTTGACTAGTGCGGCTTCACCATTCTCCTCGAGATGTCTCGAGACTATGAATGGATGAATATTCATTCCACATGGGAGATCATGACTACCCCAAAAAATGAAAACATATATGTTCTAAATGGTTCTATGTGGATGTAGAGAACTCAATTTCACTGAACTTATTCTTCTATATCGGTTGTTCATGATAACCCTACTTCTGTTAACTTCTAAAAAATCCACCCCAATAGACGGTGGATATCCAAATGGGATCTCTAATTAGTACGGTGCTTTTTTCAAGTGGGAATGGGCCTTATGGGTGTACCATAACTGGTTAGAGTTCCCTAATCAGTTGGAAGCTACCAGTCTGTGTCAAGAAGTATGTGTCTCCCAGTATTCCATCGATTCACCTGGTGAAATGCTACATGGGATTCTAAAATGATGGTGTTCAAGCACTAAAACCTTTTTCCTGTCCCATGGTTATGTGAGGATTAGTTTAGGTGATTTTTATCAGATAGGGTCACTTCCTATCCTCGACGACATATACAATTATTTTTTTCGTATTTCCAATACTTAGGATAATGATGAATTAATATATCCATTGGTGAGAGATTTACTAGTCCAAGTAGTGAGACTTCTTATTCATCATCTTCATCCCGCTCACTGATTTCATTTATAGATTATATTGGATTGTTTCTATAGGTGAGTAGGCTAAAGATTAAATTCGGTCATAGCCAAACTCATCCAACTCAATAGTATCAGAGAATTACTAGCTCTTACTGTGATCCCCTCGAGGTGGGTTGGTAAACCACCAGAGGATATTATATTTGGTCATACGTATCACCTGACATTAGATTTTTGTGTTTCCTTACTAGGTTTTTGATTAGATGGCTCTTACCCTCTCATGATGTATAAACCAGTGTTAGAGCTTGTACTATGATGATGGTTTCCACATTGGTAGAAGGAAAACATATCAAATTATCCATCCTTACCCCTGCCTAAATCCATGTGATATTAGGGAAGATACAAGAAGGGATACCTCTGCATCATCTCAGCAGGACATTTCAATTTTTCTATGGTTGGATAGTAGAGCATTTTCCCTAAAACGAATATCAACACACCCTGATGATTCATCATTTGGGATTCCGTACATATTTACTCAATATTTTCACTGTCCATCCCATGTTCTTGAGTGTTGGTAACATCATTCACTTGTTTAACAATCCTTCATATTTTAATTTTACACCCTACCTGATGCCATATGGACTAATAGCATATGATGGGTGGGGCTCTTTGAAAGCACATTCATACCTAATGTCACATCAGGAGGAATCCTAACAGCATGTGTAGATATTATCTCTGTATGGGAACCCTATGCACACAACCAGTTTTCTAGGATGTTAGGATTCCTTCAACGAGTCACATTCTTCCCAGTTAGCCCAATCAAGAGGGAATATCACCCTTAAATCCTTTTTCAACCATGGTTGATGATGATGTTGGATAACTCTGGAATGCTTGGATTTATTCTTCCCAAATTGGTGTATACTTACTCATCCTTGTAGTGATCCCATCAGTTGGTAACTTGTTGTCCTGAAGGTATACTGTCCATGCTAGTCTGACAGGTGAAAAGACCCTTTATTACTTCCAATAACATTTTACTTGTACCATATGCGCCATCTCCCCCATTCCTATTTAACAAAGGCATTTAGTTTTTCTCCACATTTTCTTGGATGGGGCTTCGTCTACTCAGCCTATACATGTGGATAGCGATTCAAACCTCGTACCTTCTAGTGACATGCTTCATGGTCCTACTAAAACTGGTCTAATAAGAATATAACTGAATAACCTTGATGTTGTGGTAAAATCCCTAAACATGGTTCCAAATATCAAAACTCCTATATATAGGGTGGGTTCCACTGCATGGGTAACCCCCCCTAGGGAAACTCCATCAATCATGGTGCCATTTTCTGACTTCAAAAATGTTGTACAGAAGGAATAGATCTGAGGTTCCAATACTCTAAGGAGATATCGAACCATAAGAAGAAGGGTATGGCTTTGAATATGTACCATTTTTGCTGAAACACCTCTTCCAATGTTTTCTGACAAAGAGGGCACCCATCAGCAGTAATTTACAAACATGGGTTTTGGAGGCTTCAACTGCCTCCATATGAACCAACTTGTGCACCATATTATCATAGTTTTAGAGGATCTAGATGATCATAAAGAAATCCTTGCTCTGTTAAATTCTTTGGACCACCATATAATGACCTTTCAGGATCTTATAGAAGAGGTACATCACTTAATTACTGAGGAGACAGATTCTCATGACCAAGAGATTCTCCCAACCGAAGAGTTATAGGAGTAAAAATATCATGTGTACAAGACAAATGTGCAACCAGTATCAACAAGCACCCACTTCATATCCATTAGAGAGAACACGTGGGATCTTGGAGCCATTCTGAAGAAAGTGCATCACTCGGTTGAAGCTGAAGATACAAAGAGGAATTGTTTAGATAATTATCTAGATGTTCAATGATAGACAATCATTGATATATTGGAAATAGATAAGAATCCTTAATTATAATCTTCTTATATTGTCTTATTCCATTTTTTGACTTTGATATTAAGGAGAGGCTCCAGGTTGTGGATGTGTCCCTTATCTTCCATTAATAAAAAGAAAATATTTTATGCCCCAATTCTTATCCTTTACCCCTTCATGCAGTGTCAAGAATTCATGATAAAATATACTTAAATAGTAGTCTCAACTAGATGTTAATTTGAATTCCAATATAGGATTATTGAAACAATCAAATCATTCTCTATTTTTTTCCTCAACAGAGGGACTTAGTTAACATAGTTCGACTCCTACTCATGTTTCAATGAAAACCACACAAACATTGATTCTTTCCTATTATGACCCATTTTTTTCCTAATTCCATTATGGTGTGGAATTAGCATGCATAAATTGACTTTGTTAGGCCTCCCTTTGAGGGTATAAATCCAAAAAATCATTGTGCATCTGGATTTCTTTTTAATTTCCCAACATTTTCCCTAAACCACATAGTGTGTAGGTTTGGTGAGTTGGTACTCGAATTTTGTGTAGGATTCCCCTTGTAGGTTTTCATCCTAGAGAGTGTTGTCTCTTTCATGGGAAATTTTAATGTCTTGCTAACCAGACTATCATTAAAAACATTTTAGGTCCATCATCTTTGACCAGGACTATTATTTTAGGTCAAATATTTTGGACCATGATTTGCAGTGAGAGGGCCCCAATTTAGGACCCATTAATCAAGAATGTCCCAACAACATTCAGAAATGGATTAGATATTTTTTTTCATAAAAATGACTTGTGTTGTTCTTAGACTTGAAACATTGATATGGGGGATAAAGTCCACTAGGTGTATAGAAGTTGGGGAAACCTCCCTTAAAGATGAATTTTCCTTTGGTTACTGGGTGTATAAAAGTTGGAAAAACCTCTCTTAAAGCTGAATTTTACTTTGGTTAATAGGTTATATTTTTGGAAATGTATTTTAGATCCACCAAAGAATTGTGTGCATAGATAAAAAATGGTTTCCTTAATACACTAGCCTCTAATTTAAGATGGCCAGTAAATTTTATAGAAATTCATTTTTGATTTTTTGTTGAAGACTATAATAGGTGGTCTGTTGAGGGAATGATGTATGAATTTATGGGGTTGTTTCCATTGGTTTTGTTCTGGAAATTTCTCCAACAAGAATTTGACTTGTGAAAAGGAGGACTATAGCATGATGTAGTTTAATGTTATACAAACGGGACATTTGAGACTTATAATTAGAATTTGATTTAATCCAACCAGGGGATAAATGATCTACCTTTCTCATGGTGGTCTGACCAGAAATGTTCCCTCACCTTCAAGAATGAGAGGGGAGGGAGGATAGGAACTATAACATGGGGGTTTCTAAAACCATAGAATAAGTTGAGATGTAAATGTTATAGGGACTGAAATAGGTTGGAAAATCCTCTCCTGAGGACTATGTTTCACTTGGTTTACATTCAATTTTGTCAGAATCACTTGCAAGTCTATAGAGGAATTATATTCATATTCGAACAAAGGTTTCCATAGGACACTAGTAGTCCATTTCCGATATTCATGGAGGATTATGGGGATTTAGACCCTTCTGGACACAGAGAATGGGTTGTAAAAAAAATGGGTTCCTAAACATCAGAGTGGGTATTTCAAGATGGAATCCACTAGGGATAGGTGAATATTTTCTTCATATAGGTGAGTGGGGTCTCTTTATGCAGGTCTGACCCTTACATAGGAAAGGATGTGATGATATCATTTCATGGATGGGCTCGAGATATTAGAATTAGGTTTCAATACATATCCTTATAGTAATAGGAATGAATCCAAACATAGTCCTTTTAATGTTTAATCTTGCGCATATCTGATGCACACATATGAGTGGGGAATTGTTTTGGTGTACGATCTAAACCAATAATGTGGGACCTATATTGTATTTCCTTGCGTGGATTCACTTCATGAACAACAACATATGGGGTGGTATTATTTAACATGTATGGGCCTAATGGTGGTTATTGGGAATCAAGTATCAAGTATACTAAATGTCATATGATTAATACCTTGACATAGAGTACCTAATTAACTGGAGAATGGTCGGGCCAAGGTGTTCCAAAATGTTCAAGATGTGGATAGGGAGGAATGTGTAAGAAGCGGTTTCAATGGATCTTGGATCAATAGAGATGATATGGGGCCTGAAATCCATTGAGCATACAAGAATAAGTAAATAATCTCACAAGTAAAAATTTTCCTTTGGTTTATGGGCCATATTTATGGCCAACATATGCAGAGCCGATGATTCATTGGGTGCATAGCCAAACAAAGGTGTCCACATGACACTGGCCTTCCATTTTTAATAGCCTAGGAGGTATATGACGTTCCAAAACCACTCGAATACTGGGGTTTAATGAATGGAGGGGATGGGATTTCACAAAATAGAATAACTAAGGTCATTATTAACAAGAGAATTTAGAAATACACTTTGTAGATATATCGCACACAAAGGGTGAGGCATTTTGATTCCCTCACTAGAGCAGGGACCGGTTTTGAATATTCGGGTGTCCTAACATTTGTCTCATTGCATAAGTTTATCCCATGTGTAGGGTGTTGGAATTTTCATCTATGTTTGGGGTACCTTTTATTTTAATTTCATATGGTTTGTACTTTATGTTTCTTAATATAGGGGGGATCTAATATGCCTTTCAAAGGCATGCCATCGAGATAAGTCATTGTGGATTGATTAGCCCAGACATTGTGAAACATTCCCCCCTGAAATGTATAAGACCACAAGAACTATTATTGGTGGGAGAAAATGAAGTGTAAATGGTTTCACTCCCAAACCATGGGATAGTAGGATCAAAAAAGAGAGCATTGTGGGGCCATGCTATTTGACAACATGTAGTGAGGACATGGGTGACTCGTCGTGAAAACGAAACTAATTTGGTTATATGCAGTTTTATGTATTCTGGAATGGAAGTAGACAAAATAGTTTAACTTCATGTTACAGGGACTAAATATCAAAGTAATCATGCATAAATATATGATAATCTGGTCGGGATATCCCTAGTATTCCCTAGACAAGGGAGAGGGAAGTAAATGAAAACCATGATTTTGGGAGCCCTCAAAATAGGTAGAATGATATGAGGATTAAGATCCAATGAGAGTATATAAGTAGGAAAATCTTCTCATGAGAACTAAATTTAGTCTGGTTGATGTGCCATTTTTTTGGGAAACATATACAGAGCTATCGAGACATTAAGTGCATAGTCATACAATGGTGTCTGCAGGCACTGACCATCCAGTTCTGATGGCCATGGGTATGGGGATTCAATGGTTCCAAGGGCATGGAGTTTTTTGAATGAAATGTGGATATTTGGGCTATTGAGAAATATCTAGACCATGATTAGTTATAAGGAATGAGTTCCCTTATATAGACCTGGTTCATATTTAGGGGCATGGTCTTTTGACCAATCTTTATTATGGGGATCAATGTTTGAAATCTTTTGCACATATTTAACTTATCATGAAGAAATTGGACGCATTTTTTTCCCATACGTCCGGACATGGGAAGGCTTAGGTTTCACTATATATCTTTTCATTCTAATATACAAGTTATGAAAATTTCTTCAGATACCTTAATGTTTAACATCGTGTGGTTAAGCCTTCCTTTTCTATGAAGTTTAATGTGATGTGGTTAGAACTCATGAATTTTCCTGTGCAAGTGTGACCTATACACAGGGGAAGATTTATTTTCCATGGTCTCTGGACCAATATATGAGATCTGAGCATCACTACATATCTTACAAAGGCTGTAATCAATACACACGTAGTTAAAAAAAATGTTCCTTTTACTAGTCTGACCCAAGTATAGGGGATAAATTTTCTTTTCAGATGGAGGGTAGGCCAAAATATAGAATCTAGGTTTGACTACAGGTCATGTGATAATAGGAATAAATCAATGTGTAGTTACGGTATCTCATGTAGTTTAATGTCATACAATAATGATGATAGTGAACTAGTTGGAAAAGGATGATGTGGGTGATGTTTCGGGATTGAAACTCATGGATATTTCTTATGTATCCAAATTAGTTGGGAATCAATGTCCATGCAGTTATTATAACTTATTCCCTTTTTTGGAATGACCTATTCATGGGAACATAGTAGTTTTTTTGAATGGCAGTCGGGCCAGGATGAAGGATTCAGGAATCACTATGTATCATGTGAGGGAAGGAGTCAAGCCACATGTAGTTCTTTAAAACTTTTCGTGCTGATCTGACCTATACACATAGTGGGGGGAATTTGTATCATGTGGTGGCTAGACCAAGAATTAGGATCAAAATGTATCTGTATATCTTGTGATGGCAGGAATCAAGCCACATGTAACTCTTGAGGTACCTTATAGTTTAATGTTTTGTGGTTAGATCTTTGCATGTATTCCCATATGTAAGTCTGACCCATATGCATGGAATGGGGAATTTTTGACATTGGATGGTGGATGGACCAAGATGTAGGATCTAGGCATCACTACGTATCCCATTAATGGATGTGGATCAAGCCGTACATAGTTATGAGGTTCCTTGTACCGATCTAAATCATGCACATGGAGGGGTCATTTTATACCATTCTTTGAAGATGGTGGGCTTATCATGCTCCATTATGCTTCTTCCACATAGGGAAAGCCTTTCCACCATTCTTAAGATCATGTGAGTTATACTCAGTGTGAGTAATGAAGAGTGATAAGGATTCCCCCTATAGTTATGGGGAAACTGAGGATAAATAGAGGCATTTCATTTCATGTGACAGATGGACCAAGAATTAGGGTCAATGTGTCTCTATTTATCCCATTGATAAATGGGAATCATGCAATACATAGTTCTTGAGATATCTTACTGTTTAATTTCATGTGGTTATGAATTCTTTGGCCCTGCAGTTTAATGTTGTGAGGTTAGTAATCATGAATTTCCCTACATATTTCTAACCTATATATTAAGAGGGCAGTTTTTTCACAGAGGCTAGACTAGGTATGGGATCCATGTGTCACTACGTATCCTGCATAGGAAGAAATCAAGCCACACATAGTTCTACAAAAGTTCCTCTTTACCTAGGCTCGGGCCATACACAAGGACAGGGTGCATTTTATTTTCAGATGTTGGTGGTGGCTGGACCATGATAAAGATTATACGTGTCATAACATATCCTAGGAGGTCAGGAATCAAGAAAAACATAATTATAAGATATACTCTAGGTGAAGGATTGACCCATACATAATAACGGGTCATTTTTATCTTTTTTTTATCTTTCCCTTCTTGGAATTTGAGTCATGCATGATGAATCACAATTTGGAATACAATAACCTCCAAACAGTTTGACATCATGTGGTTATAAAAATTTGTCCATGCAGTTTAACATCATGCAGTTTGGACAATATGGCCCTGCAGTTTAATGGCATTAAGTTAGGATGATTTGGCCATGAAATTTAATGTCGTATAGTTAGGATGATTTGACCATCCATTTTAACATCCTGCGATTAAGACAATTGGGCCATCCAGTTTAACAATGTGTGGTTAGGATGATTTGGACATGCAGCTTGACATTGTGCTATTAGGACATAGGTGGAACTATGCTATTTAACATTGTGTAGCTAATATTATTATTGTATAATTACACAAATTATTTCATTATGAACCTAGGATAGGTGGGAGTTATGGTGGGATGTCCATCCATTGGAATTAGGGAATATGCTTCGTTGTAGTAGATATTATGTATGAAATATGGTACTTCAAATTTTAGCTCCAATTTTGGAGGTTTCTTTATGAGTATCATTTGGGTTTTGAGGAAAAATACCATCTCTCCTTCACGGAAAGGCTGAAGGGGAACCTTTTTATTCAAGGCTCGTGTGATCCGGCTCTAGTAAACATCCAAATTATGAAGAGTGAGAAATAATTTTCTCATCCAATTGCTCCAGCTCCTCAAACCATTTCTAGTATTTCTCATCTATGTATAGTTGATTGCAGACGGTAACACAATGCGATCGTAGATGAACATCAATGGTTAGACCATACACCATTCAGTATACTATTGAGTACAAGGTTGCATGAGTGGTGGTTCAAGTTGTGGTACGGTAATCCCACAGAGCACGGAGGAGATTATACATCCATGATTTATTTTCCTTGTCTTCCATTTTATAGAGTATATTCAACAGGTTCTTATTGAAGTTCTCTATCTTCCCATTGGCCTCTACATGGTAGCAGGATGAATGGTTGGCCTTGATTTCATACTAGTAAAGACCTCATCCCCGATTTCCCAGATTCAGTGCCTTATTTCATTACATGTGAATGATTACAATAATGTTGTATCCCAAAGTAACAAATAGTTAAGTAGATCTAGAAAACTAGATACATACATAAGATCCACATTACTACTCAAAGTGAAATAAAATATCTAAATTCATTTGATGACATTCATAATTCCGTGGTTATCCCTATATGTATTCATAATATACCTCTTCATATCCTGGGAAAATTAAACATAATAAAGTGGTGATATCAAATGATCTGAAGGGGTATGTGATACAACAGAAGATACGATAAACATAAACATTAGGAATGGTGAATAACAAAAAACACGTGCCTTTAAAAATAAAGATGAAAAAATTATGGCAGGAATAAGAGATGAATAAATAACACCATAAATAAGAATAATTATGGGAATTATACTAGTTTAATATCCACATGATCTTTCAAATAATACTTTCATAATGAGGGAATTCATAATTCCAGAAATCATAACCATACCATCAAGGCCTCGTGCGAAGAGCATTTATAACCAATTTTTTAAGGCCTCGTGGCAAGACCACAGTTTGTCTCATAAGGCCAACTGATTAATCAAAGAGATATAGAAAGATACAAATGTCAAATACTTTGTCCAATGAATTCATCATTTGAATGAAGATAAACATAAACAACCTATAAATTAATTTAGAAACTAACAGAAGAAATGTTAATAACATTCCCCGAATATTAAGCATAAACACTAACCGTTTAGAGTATATCGGTGAATGGTTTTAAGATATCTCATCCAAAATCAAACTAATAATTAAAAATTAAATTAAATATGGTATATTATATGATAAAATATTAATCCTAATAATAAATATGAATCAATAAGAGTGTTGAAATAAATGAAGATACTCTTACCAAAATCTTCGAGTGATTCTTGAGATAAATACTTTTTTACATTGAAAAGAAGAGTTCCTTTGGAAAAACCATTGTATAAAAGAAGTCGTAAAGTAAGACAGTATTTTTATAATAAAATGAGTGATTTTATTAAGACAATGGATTTCTAAAAATATATTATAGAGTTCCCTTGAGAATAGGTATGAATTTGATAAATTCCCTTGAATATGGCTTGAATTTCTAGAATAATTTTTGAAAGATTATTCTAAAACACATAAATCCCCAAAAATGAAATATGGATCATGGTTTTTACACATATACAGAACATTCTCATAGAATTTATGAGGAGTGAATATGAATAAATACGAATTAAATTTAGGTATGTTTAGAATAAGTGAAACCCGAATGAAAATGGATGTTCTGGTAGAAAGCCCTTGCCACTTTGTAATCAGTCAAATAATATGCCCCAAAATTAATAATAATAAAAGGATATATTGAATACCATAAAAATAAATATATTACTGATATTATACATAAATTGAAATTATACATACACCATACTCAACTAATATTAGTTAATAAGGATATCTCACAAAAATGGAAGTGAGGTGAGGAAACCCTGACCTTAAGTCTGATGGTGTTATTCACTTGATCTTAGTGTCTTGGATGAAAAAAATTAAATTAATTAATTAATATTTAAAAATCATCTTCTTTATTTAATTTCATTATCATATCCTTATTAATTTCATTCATTTCCTTCTTCATGGGTTTAAGAGGATCAATTTTATAATTTGGGAGTGTTTTCTTCTTTGATATTCATGACCAGTTTACACTGATATACATGTTAAGATAATCATCTAATATGAGAATGGTTTTCTCGAATATAATTTTTATATTATTTTTAAATATCCATAATATTACATGGTTATAAAATTCATGTGGTTTTTTGGAGTGAAGATGAATCATTATATAAAACATTAATGACAATTATTTGGGTTCATTGGCTGTTTTTTATCACAAAGAAATCATATAAATTAATATCATGTTTACAAGATTAATGAAACCTAAATTAGTTATAATAAAAATATTGTAGTCTAGTTCAACTACCAAAATGGTTTCATGAACATAATTAAAGATAGTGATAGACATTGAAATCTTGTCATCCTTGAATGTGATAAATTAACACATCTTGTATGGTGTTTTCATTTCTAGTATAATAGAAGGAGAAATGAGAGATGATTGGGATTTATTCAACTATCATAACAAAATTATTATACATTTAAGGTACTAGAGTTATCATAAAATTTGGATAAAGGTATGCGAGGAAAGAAAAAGAAAATAAAGGAACTCAAAATAAAAGAAATGAAAAGAGGAATTTACCTCTTGAAGTTATCTTCCTTGAGAGCCAATTTAAGGGATAATTTTTGGTCTTTTTATGAGACCATGGGATTTGGGACTTGCGGAATGTTCTTGGGAGGATATTTGAGTAGAATTCAGATAATGTAAAAGGCATTAAAAGTGTGAATTGAAGAGGGAGTGATGGGGGAGGGTTATAGTGGAGGAGAGTGGTGATTTTTTAATATCTTATTCTTGATTTTATTATTTCCCTCAAGACAACCAATAGTGTTGATTCATGTGATCCATAATAGTAATAAGTTATTGTGAGTTCAAACAAAGTGTTCTTACATCAACCATTATTATTTTAATTTTAAATTTAACTGACAATGTATATATACGGTAAATTACTGTATTTTACTATTTATTAAAAATTGATTTTTTCAAAAAAATTCCCAAATATTTACCAAACCATTTTTTGACATGGGAAATTCAAAAATTTAGTCCAATTTTTTAAAATAATTTTCTAAATATGATTACATAAATATGTAAATAAATTCTAACTTTATTCGAAAAATAACAATTTAAAAACCATATTTCAATTTATATCACCTTGAAAAAATAATCAAGATCTTACTAACATATAACCTTAAAAAAATAAAATAATAATATGATTTAATGTTCTTTAGGGTCATATTATTATTCATAAGGTTCTGTTACTACTCACCAAAAATTATATTTGTCTTATCATACTCTAAATATCTTACTAAACGCAACAATGTTTGTTTCTTTTTAAAAATTCAAATCCTAGAGATAGAAAAATTATGTTTACTGGCTTGGTTATACAAAAGTGGTGTTTTTGAAGAGACACAGTGTTTCATGCATTCAATATTAAATTTATTTTCAAATCCTTGGGGTAGTACATTCTCCCCTCCTTACAAAAATTGTTTCCTTGAAATTCATAGAATGTATCCTCTTAAAAATATTTGGGTAGGTCTTCATCATAAGCTCCATAGGATCCCATATTTCCTCTTCAATTTTATGATTTTTCCAATGTATCTTTTCTAATTGAGTCCTCTGATTCCTCAACACCTATTCTTTAATGTCCAGAATCTGTATAGGATATTCAAAGTTGGATAAGTCGGGTTCCAATTCAATACCTTTAGAAGTGAGGACATGTGTTGAGTCTAGCATATACTTTCTCAACAATGATTCATGGAAGACATTTTGTACTTTAGACGGGCTTGGATACAATGCCAAATGATAATCCACAACTCCAACTCTCTATAAAATTTCAAAAGGAACAATTTACCTAGGGATCATTTTCCCCTTCTTCCCAAGTTATATGACACCCTTCCATAGAGATACCATGATGAAAACATGATCTCCTACTTGAAAATCCAAATTCTTCCTTCGATTATCAGTATAGCTCTTTTACCAGCATTAAGATTCTTTGATATGGGTTTGAATGGTATTTACCTTTGCTGTTATTTCCTCCATTAGCTCTGGTCCCAAAAGATTCCTTTCACCGACTTCATCCCAACATGTTGGTGTATGAAATCCCTTTCCATACAATGCTTCATATAGTTCAATTGGAATGATATAATGGAAACTATTATTGTATGAAAATTCCACAAAATGTAAATAATGATCCCACATAACTTTAAAATCATGGGAGCATGATCAAAACATATCTTCTACAGTTTGGATTATCCTTTCTAATTTCATATTAGATTGAAGGTGATAATAAATACCCAAACAAAGCTCAGTATCCAAACATTTCTGATGAATTATCCAAAATGTTGATGTAAATTGAGGATCATGATCAAAAACTATTGCAATAGGTTCTCCGGGAAGTCATACAGCTTTATTTATATAAATATGTGCAAGGCACTCTAGTATAAAATCCACCCTTATAGTGAGGAAATGTGCATATTTGGTAAGTCGATCCACAATTACATATATTGCATCATTATTTCATAGAGTTTTGTGTAATCCAGTTACCAAATACATGGTTATTTCATCCCATTTCCATGTAGGAATAGGTATAGGTTTCTTGACTCCTCTAGGATGTTGTCTTTCAGCCTTCACTTATTGACATACGAAACATCTTGATACACAATCAACAATTTATTGTGTCAGGTTGTGCCACTAGAAATGTTCCTTAAAATGCCTATACATTTTATTAATACCATGATGTATAGAGAAATTCAAGCTATGAGCATCATCCAATAACTTCTTTTTTAGATCGGGTATAGAGGGAACACATATCCTCTTTTTAAATTTTAGAATTCCATATCCGCACATGATGTCATCAAACGTCCCATATTTCACATAGTTAATTTTCCTTTGTAGGTTCTCATCATCAGGCTAAGATCTTTAATCTTTTCTAATAAAGATGGTCAGAAAACCAATTGAAAAAGTAATTACTATTCACCTTATTCGATAATTCCCACATCCATATTTATTAGATCCATAAACTTTGTATCCCTTTCAATTTTAATTTAGTTTAGAGCTCCATGATCCTTCTGGCTTAATGCATCTTCCACCTTATTCTCCTTCCCTAAGTAGTTGTTTATTGAACAATCATAGTCTATGATTAGTTTGATCCATTGTAACGACCCAATGATTTATAAAATAAAATTCATCTATTATAAATATTTTATATAATCACATGAAATCACAGTATAATGAACTAATAAGTGCTATGTGACCTTTAAATAGAAGTTAGTCACTTATGTGTTTGCAATTTTGAAAATCGTACATACACGGTTATGATCAGTATGTTATTTGGAGTCTGATAAGAAAAAATTAATTTTTGGTGAATAATAACTTACCCTTAAGAAAAATAAAATACCCTTATGTATAGTGATGTACCCTAATTAATAGTAACCTTACCAATGATAACATATAAATAATATTCAAGTTGAAATTACAATATACCAATATTTTAAAATAAGTAAATGAATGGTTTTTTATAATAAATTATGGTTTTAATTATATATTAAAATAATCTTATTTAGAATTCCTTTTGAAAAATTGACTTCATTATTGGATTCTACACGTCGAAAAATGGTTAAGGTGATTTTTTTTTGATTTTTCTGATATACTTGAATTTTAATGAATAGTATAATACATTAATTTACCGTATAAATACACTATAGTGAAAATCCACTATTACTAAAATAAAAAGTGTTGTAAGCACCCAAATCTATAACTCACATGAATTTATTCGTATTATTGGTCATTCAATTCTTACTATTCTTTGTCTTTTGAATAAATTATAAATTAATGATTATAATATTATGAAAATTCTCCTCCCATTCACTATAAATACCTCCTATTCTTTCCTCTTATCTTCACTCCTCTAAACCCTTGTTCCTTGCCAATATTCTACCCATATCTCTTCCCAAGCTCCTCCCCCTGGAGAAAAGCCCCTAGTCTCTTAAAAATACCAAAACCACTCCTATTAAGAGGTTCTCAAATGAGAAAGACTCGAGAGGTAAATTGCTTTTTCGAATTCTTTCATTTCTTTTAAGTTCTTTTCTACTTGTTTCTTTCCTCACCTCCTTTCACCCAACTAATACAATAAATATAGTAATATACATGTAATTGAATTCTATTATCCTAATGGGATACTTTAATTATATCCTATCTTGTATTTTAATGAAATGAAAGCACCATTTGAGATGTGCTAATATACCACATTCAAGGACAACAATTTATCAATTTAAATTATCATATTTAATTATGGCCATGAAACCATTTTTGTTATGGTTGAAAAATATTATTATATATTTAATATACATATCCTAGTTAGGTTTCTATAATACTTTTGTACCAATGGTTTTAATTTATAAATCCAAACATGTTCATTGTAATCAAAACCCACCAAATAAAAAAATGGTTGTCACTTTGGTTTTTATAATAATTAATAATCAATCCCAAAAACATAATGAGATGATATAACTGTTTAATATATACTATTTTTACTAATATAATGTAACTTAAATTCAGGAAAAACAGTTTGATTATACATGTTGGTCTAAACATGAACCGATCATTAAAAACCAAGCAAGCAAACAGACTTGAACAATGAAATTGGACCTTATAACCAATCAAAAAGGTATCGAATGGATATAAAATAGTTATACTAAATAATTTAAATATATTATAGGTTATATAATGATAAATTAATAAACATAATTAGTTTATCCAGGTCATTAATTTGAAGAAAAAATCACCACCAGACTTAAGGTAAGGGATCCTCTCCATTTCACTCTTAATCAAGATTGTCCTATATGCTATGACTTTTTATGTGTTATTAAAAATGATGTGTTGTTATTTCTCACCTCCACCATACTTACATAGTGATTTATATGTGATGATAAACCTCTGTTATGTATCATCAAGACCTCTTAGGTACACCTGATACCGTGCCGATAAACCGTAACGAATTCTACCTGAACCTTCTTTGTTTTTTCATGTTGCATTATCTATCTTTATATAAAAATGGTGTTATATTATCTATTTATATACATATTATAAATTAATTTTAGTTTTATAAAATTTATTTATGAATACCCCTTCATCACTCTCTTTCTGGGATATTCATGTTTTTAAAGGATTCCCTCATTAAAACCTTCTGATAAGAAAACATGTTTTAAGGGAACTTCCTGATTTTTACCCAATTTCAAGTATACTATATCCAATTTTTTAAGTCACAAATGTCTTTATGAAATCATTTTTATTATTATTAAAACCTTCTTGGTTAATTTCTGGTTTTTTATAAAATATTTCTCTCTTTTCGATTTTTAAAATCTCTATAGTATTTTCCCGAAAACCACAGAAAAATGTTTTAATGATAATGTTTCTCAAATAAATTTCTTATATGTTGTCACTTCTATTTGACACCTAAACCCATTTTATATGAATATTTTATCTTATGAACGCCTATATATGTTATAATCCCTTTCTTTCATGGACACTTTCATGATACGCTCATTGGTTATGCTTTATGGCATGATTGTAGTACCCAATTCTTTCCATGGGTATCCTTATGTTTATGAATGGTTGATTTTGTATGATTATTTATATGGAAACATTATTTATTTTGAAAGAATACTCATGAATATTTTCACGTGGATTCACCTAGATATGGATCCATTTCATTGGGTGAAGTTAAGTCTCATGATATACGATATGAAACGGGATTGGCGGTTAGCCTTGACCCGTACTAAAATGGGAAATAAGCTTGGCAGTTATCATTGACCCATACTAAAGAAACGATTCTGCCACACTTATATGATTCCATGTTTATATGATCACAATATTATATGATATGATTTTATATGTTCCATGCTTTGTATATCATTATTTCATGCATCCTAACTCATGTGTTTATGATGTATCCTTATGTTCTTTCCCTTACTGGTCCATTCAGCTCATCCCATTGTTCATGTGATCCCCAGGGTACCCGATGTAGATGTAAGGGCTCAAATGTATCTAGGAACCCTTTATGAAGATTAAATAAAGAAGTGCTATTTATCCTCATGTTTTATGTTTTATGTTTTATGTTTTATGTTTTATATACCAAGTCTTCCAAGACACTAGACATAATGATCGTTGGCTTGTACTCTAATGTATAATTACTATTAAAATCATGTAATGTTATATGTAAAAGGATTGGGTCTCTATAGCCATATCTTTTTCCACATGTTGAGTTCTTTATATGAGAAGATATATTTTAAACTCTTCTAATCAGTATATATCTCACACCTTTCTCTATAGATATAGTGTCTCTATATCTTCAAAGTAAATATTACAGCTGGTAACTCAAGATCATGAGTTGGATAGTTCTGTTCAATAATTTTTAACTACCTTGATGCTTAGGAAAAAACTCTATCATTATGTATAAAGACACAAATGAGTCCTTTATTTAATACATCACTATATATCATAAATACACTATTACATTATCGTAGAGTCTAGATCATAGTATTCACTAATATCCTCTTTAATTATTCAAAACATTCTTAATATTCATTTTTCCATATGAACGTAACCCATTTACATGTAAGCTTCATCATTGGGCTGGATAAACAGGTAATTTTCTAAATGAAATGCCAATAATAACCTGCTAAACCAATAAAATTATATACCTCGATTATGTTCATTAATGTAATCCATTTCAGAACAACCTTTGTCTTTATAATATAGAAAAATATTTCATCCATAAAGACAATGTGGCCAAGAAAGGAAACTGATGGTATCCAAAATTCACACTTTCTAAATGTCCCATATAAATCATTTCTTCTTAGAGTTTACCGAATTGTGCGCAAGTGATTTAAATGATTTTTTAGCTTTTTAAGTATACCATGATATCGTCAATAAATACCATCACAAAGTCATCAAGATATTCTTTGAAAACTCTATTCATTAGATCCATGAAAATAGAGGGTGCATCAGTCAATCCAAAAGGCATTACTATAAACTCGTAATTCCCATACATGTTTCATAATAATATATTTAGAATCCCACCATTCCTCACTTTCAACTAATGATATCTATATCAAAGGTCAATATAATAAAAATATTGGGCTCTATGAATTTGATGAAATAAATCTTCAATGCGAGGTAGAGGATATTTGTTCTTTGTTTTTATATCATTGATATCCCTATAGTCAATACACTACCTCATAGATCCATCAATCTTCTTCACAAAAAGAAGTTGGTATCCCCATGAAGACACCCTAGGGAAAATAAATACATGATTACTCAATTCCTATAGTTTTTTTTTAGTTCTACTAATTCTATAGTATCCATTCTATAATGATTCTTTTACATAGGCCTTTAACCATTAATTAAATAAATATAGAACTCTACTTACCTCTCTTGAGGATGTCTAGGTAAATCCTCTGGAAAAACATCAATATATTCTTGCACAATAGTTACATCCTCGATTTGAATATTTCTTCACTCACTCATAGATATTTAGTTCTCATCCTTCCCAAGAATTGAATTCCATAGAGCTATTAAGGGTGGATCTAGATGATAATCATATGGTGATGTTTCTACACTAATGATAATGGATTCTACATTGTTCTCAAATATTGTAACCACCATCATATTGCAATAGATTTTCACATCATGATTCATAATCTAATCCAAACAAAGGATTATACCCAATTATATCATTGGTATGATAATAAAATTTTCAAAATTAATCAAGTTTATATTCTATAATGGGGGATTCCTGACACATATTTATTGTAATGATACTTCCCTTTGGGGGTTTTATTAAAAACTATTTTATTAAATCAAATTGGAAATATATAATTTTCTTGGAAAATTTGGAAGATATGAAAGAATGAGATGATATAGAATTAACTAAAGAATTTTATAAGTTTGAGGACGCACTTAATGTTCCTACCACCACACCATTGGGAAATTAAATATCAGTAGTTGTGATCACATAATCTTGTGCTTTCTCATTTGACCTTATTTGAGGAATGTTTCCTTCATGCCTAGGAAAAATATTTTCACAATGTCCCCTCTCCTTCAAATTGTAGCATTGAACATTGGTAGCTTCTTTAATTCCATTACAATCCCGAGATAGGTGGCCTTTTTCTACCCAAGTTAACAAAAACCCATACCCTTTTTGAAAGTACAAGGGTTTCTCTTCCAAAAATTATCACAAGGTGGAAGGTCACTCTTCACTACTTCCTCATTTGCTTATTTCCTTTTCCAAAGTTTTCAGAAGCCCTCCTCATCTCTTTAATTCCCATAAAATCATAAGACTTAGAGAATTTCTTCTCTATCTTGATAGAACATGAGACTATATCTTCATGTTATGAGAAACTTTGGGATACTAGATCCCTTCAGAGGAATAATTTTAAACATTCAAACAATTGATCAATATTTCTCCTTGGATTATATATGTAGTCTGAGGCATGCCATTCTATCCTTGTGAAGTTAGCTTAATACCTTGCAACATTTTCAATATCTTTTTTCCTCATATTCAGAAACTACCTTTCCATATTTGATCATTGTTCACAGGGGATGTTTTCACTAATAATATTTTTTTAAAGTCCCTCCATTCCATTTTTAATATTTTATCTTTATCCTTTTTGTTTTCAATTAAAGACCAACAATTCTTTGTATCTCCTAATAGATGATAGAAAACCATTAAAACCTTATCTATTTTTTCATATCCCAAGGTGAGAAATATCTTTTCTAATGAACTTATCCATAGTACCTCTACGAATAGGTTTCTAGTCCCATTAAATAATTGAGGCTTTTGACGCATAAAGAATTCTAACATAGCTCCTCCACATGGGGGATCCATATACTCCATACGTTAAAAGATATTATTAATAATCTGAGTCAGTTGTCCCAGTATAATTATACGTTTCTCCACACTTGTTTTAGAACTAGATGAATCATCATTATCTTGCATTAGAGGGAAATCCCTACTTGGTATATGTGCATTCACTCAGTTCCCATTCCTTCCATTAAGAACCATTTCTAAATATTGGCATACACTAAATTAGGTTATGAATCATAATTTATAATCTCAATATAGTAAAATACATATCCTATATTGAAATATAATACATATATAATCTCATTATCATTAACATGGTTTCTTTGAGTAAAAATTTACATTTAAATCCTTCATAATGGCTTGTAAACAAAATGCGAATTATCCTAAAAATATCACACAGGAGTATCAAACCAGGTGCACAGTAAGACCCGTTGTTGTGTACTAGGATACCCCATGTCAAGATAGAAACTCCTAATCAATGTTATTACTCCTAGGTACATATGTTCCGGAACCATGCCCACATGCAGTATGTATAAAGGGATGTATTTGCAGTAAATATCCACATAATATATTTCATACCAAAATTCCAGGATGTTCTTGTATGTTTATCCTCAAAGTCTATCATTGTGTTCTATTCCCTAATATATGATTTCTAAATCTAGTTTCTATGTTTTCTACAAAAATTCTTATGATACCAACTGTAAAGACCCCAAACCCGGTTTTCCAGAGCCGGTGCCTTATTTCATTACATTAGCCTAATTAAAATAATGTTTTATCCGGATGGAATGAATAGTTTAATAGATTTGGAATAATAGATACATACCTAAGTACAACATTATAACTTGGAAAGAAATACAATATATAAATTCCTTTGAAAACATCCATAACTCCTAGGTTATCCCTACATGTCATTCATAAAATACCTCTTCATGTCCTAGGAAAATGAAATATAAGAAATTGGTGGGATCAAATGCTTAGTAAGGGGAAGTAATACAGCTGAAGTTATCATAACCATAATAATTAGTAATGGTGAATAAATAAAAATAAATTCCTTTAAAAATAAACTTGAACTCATTGTTCCAGGAATAAGATCAGAATAAATAATGCCATAATAAAGCATAATCAGGGGTATTCTACTAGTCTAATATCCAAATGAAGTTTCAATTACTAGATTCATAAAGAGGGAATGAATAAATCTAGACATCATAACCACACCATCATGGCCCCATTCAAATACCATAAAAGACCATTTTTTCAAGGCCTCGTTCTAAGACAAGAGTTTTTCTCATCAGACCAACCGATGCATCGAGAGGATATAGCGGGACCTACCTCTGACTTTCTAAGTCCAATGAATTACTCATATTAATTGGGATAAAAATAAAAAACATATACATTCATATTGAACCTATCATATGAAATTTAAATAACATTTCCTAAACACTATGCATAAACACTAACCATTCAGGGGAAATTGTTGATTTGTTTTAAGATATCTCATCCAAATTCAAACTAATCCTAAACCATTGAATTAAATTTATTCTATGATAACAGAAAATATTAATCCCAATATTACATAATAATCAAGAAGAGTGTTGAAATAGATGATGATACCCTTATAAAACCATTGAGTACTTCTTGAGATAAATACACATTTTCTTTTAAAAGAAGTGTTATTTTGGAAAAATATTTGTATAAAACCAAAAGTTAAGTAATATAGTATTTTTATAATAAAATTATTTATATTTTAACAATAATATTTGATAAAAAATGATTATAGGGTAACCTTTAAAATATGTAATATATGGGGAAATTCCCTGTAATCGGGCTTGAATTTTAGGAAAAAATTTTGAAAGATAATTTTAAAACATATAACTCTCCATAAATGGAAGTATGATTATAATTGGTACACAAATACAGAACATTAAAAAAGAATTTCTTAGGATTAAATATAAAAAAATAATAATTTAATTAAGGTAAGTAAAGAATAAGAGTAACCCGAAGGAAAATGGAAGTTCGGGTAGAAAACCCTTACCACTTTATAAAAAATCAAATCATATGCCCCAAACATAATAATAATTAAATTATATATTTAATACCGTGAAAATAAATAGATTCATGATATGATACATAAATGGGAATTATACATACACCATACTCAACAAATAACAGTGAATGTGGAATATCGTAGAAAAATTGAAGTGAGGTGAGGAAACCCTTACCTTAAGTCAAATGGTGTTCTTCACTAGATCTTAGTGTTATGTATAACCAAATTAAATTCATTAATTAATATTTATAAAAACTATTCATTATGTAATTTATTTTATAATAACCTTATTAAGTTCATTCATGGCCTTCTTGATGTGTTTAAGACGTTCAATTTTATTCTTCTGGAACATTTTCTTCGCATTCATGACCGGATTAATTATATACATAAACGGATGAACATGTAATATGAGAATGATTTTATAGAATAGAAGTTTTACATTATTTTCAAACATCTATAGTATTATGTTGTTATAAAATTCATTTTTTCATTGTGAATGAAGATGAATCATTATAAAAAATGTTAATTATAATTGTTTGGGTTAATTGGAGGTTTTTAATCATAATGAAATAATATAAATTAATATAATGTGTACCAGATTAAAAAACCTTAAATAAGTTATAATACATATATTATAGTTTTTTTCAACCATAAAAATTGTTTCATGACCAGAATTTAAGATGATAGTCAAAATTGAAAACTCGGCATCCTTGAATATGATAACTTAAGACATCTCAGATGGTGTTTTCATTTCTAGTATAAAATAAGGGAATGGATATCTGATGATGTATTATTACATTTTCATAACAAAATTATAGTACATGTACATTATTTTTGTTATCATAACATTTGGATTAAATAAAGTGAGTAAATAAAAATAAAACAAAGGAACTCAAAATAAAAGAAATTAAAAAGAGGAATTTACCTCTTGAAGTTATCTTCCTTGATAGCCACTTTAGGGGAGAGGGTTTTCACTTTTTATGAGACAAAGGTCTGATGGAATTGGGAAAGGATCTTGGGAGTGTATTTGAGAAAAATTTATACAAGTAAAAAATCTTGATAGGAGTGAAGAGAAGAGGGAGTGAGGGGGAGGGTGTTATAGTCGAGAAGTGAGGTGATTTTGGAATATCTTATGCATCGTTTTATTATTTCCCTCAAGAAAACCAATAGTGTTGATTCATGTGACCCATAATAGTAATAAGTACATGTATGTCTGAACCAAGTGTGATTACATCATCTATGATTCTAGGAATAGTGAATTTGACTAATAATGAATATATATAGTAAATTACTATATTTTACTATTCATTAAAAAGTCGAGTATTTCAGAAAAACAAAAAAAATCTACCCAAACCATTTTTTGAAGTGTGGAATTCAAAAATGAACTCTATTTTTTGAGAATAGTTTTATAAATTTTATTAATTTAATTTTTAAATATAATCATAATTTTTTCGAAAAATAAAAATTTTTAAACTATAATTCGTTTTTTATCACCTTGAAAAATTAATCAATGTTTCATTATCTTATAAACATAATACAATAAAATAATAATATAATTAACTATTCATAAGAGTCATATTACTATTTATATTAATACTCATAAGTGTATGTTACTATTCAACAAAAAATATATTTGTCTTATCAGACTCTAAATATCATACTAAATGCAACCGTGTATGTCAGTTTTTCCAAATTCGAATCATAGTGGGGGAAAATTATATTTAATGGCTAGGTTATAACAAAGTGGTGTTTTGTAATGACATAATGTTTCATTCAATCAATATTAAATTTATTTTCAATTACTTGGCGTGTTATAATACTCTTGATATAGCTTTTCTAACTCAACAAAGTATAAATTTTTGTCATTGTCTATATTTACTGAATGAAGGACCCAAAATATGGGGATAATGTTGGCTTTCACAAAGCAGACAATTCTTCTTACCCTGACCTTTTTAAGGGGCACAACCTCTAGCCATTTGGAAAAAAATTTGGTGATGTGAGAATAAACTTGAACGATTTGGCCGTAGTACGAAGATATGGTCCCAAAACATCGATTCCCAATATGAAAAATGGCCAGTAGTACCTTCCTACATAAAATAGTTTTAGGGGGTGGTGGATGGAATTGGAATGAACTTGATAAAGGCATAATTTCATAGTGAATTATTTTCAATCAGATGTCATAGTAGGCCAATAGTATCCAAGCCTTCCGATTTTATTAGAGAGTTGGGACACCAATTGATGTGATCCACAAGTCACGACATGTACTTCTTTCATGCCGGCATCGGTCTCTTCTACATCGATGCACCTGGGAAGGATCCTATCAAGACCTCGCTTATAAAGGACATTTTTATTTGGTTTGTGTCATCATAAATCATGAAGTTTATTTCTTGTCTATAGATTTTCTCCCTTCTAGTCCTATCTGGTGGGATTTCTCCCTTTTGGAGGTAATTTTCAATTGGAGTCTTCCAGCAAACAGTATGACCATAGGGTTAGGTGATGGGACTAATCTCATTGATTTCCTCCATCATGGCCTGAATGAATAGAAGTACCATCTGATGATGGGTGATGCTGATAACATCCTTGTATTGATCTGGGTCAGCCAAAGTTATGGCTGAATTTGTCAAGGTAACAACTTCTTCAATTTGCGACTAGGGGATATAATTCATTGTTGGATCTGATGCAAATTCTACCATCAGTTCTCAAATGTGGCTTATTAAAGGGATTATGTAGAGACCCGTAGCCTGACTTACATGGACTTTACATTACTTTTGCGGAATACTTAGTACATAACAAAAACACACACACAAGGATCGTAATAGTTTAGTGTCTTTGGAAACTCGGAACGTAATCTTCTAATCCTGGTGAAAGATCTTCAACATCTCCCATAAAGATCTTTTTTTACCTAAAACCTTTCTTTATATCCTGGGGAAAAGAAAACATAAAAGGGTGAGCTCAAATGCTCAGTAAGGGTAAACAAAAGAAATATCAATCACATCATATACATAAGAACATAGCTTTTGGAAATCTTAACCTGCAAAAGAGCTCATAATATCATAACGTGGGATAAATCATAGAAGTGAAAATGAAATCATAACTTAAAACATTACTCATTGTGGCATACACACATAATCATAGAGAATCATTTCTTGTTAGTCAAGACTCATTGCCAAGACTATCTTAGTGGACAAAGTCCCTTTCTGAATCGAGTAATCCTCGTTTCAGTCCTGTTTCACTGAACCGGTATAACCTACCATTCCAGCCATGTCTATCTCATGAGATATGAAATCTTTACCCAATGCATTGGAGGGAGATATAGGTCCCACCCATCTCTTAATGAATCCTTTCTTATGTGTGCCACAAAATCATAAATCATACATCATTGCATAACCCATGTAATTAAAATGGGATTCTTAAACAACATGACATCATAAAACCATTCATATAAGATAAAGGAATTCATAAACATAATTCCATCACAACATAGTCAAATCAATGTAAAAATATGGATAGAAACAGAACCCTTTATTATCTTATATGGAAAATAATTTTGATAAAACACTTGAATTGAATTCTTGAGGAAAATATCCTTTCTTCTTCAAAATCAATTTCTTTTCACAAAACATCATGCAATTTTAAAAGAAAGAGATTTTATTGAAAATAGTCATGAAATCTTATAGAGGAATCTTCATGAAAATAAGGCTTTATAAAACAGTATAAATCCGTTCGTGCCGTATAAGTTTAAAAAAAACATTCTTCGTACTTTTGTCGGAAAAGTCAAAAAGTACCTCGTATGAAAAAGCGACAAAAGATTCCTTTCATATTCTTTACTAAAAACTCACCGAAGAGTAAAATTGGATTTAAACTATTGTAAGTGGATGGAAACAATATTACATATTGAAGGAACATGGATGTGGATGATAAAATACACCCCAGTAAATACTTACGAATAAACAATCTCGGATAAAAATGAGATTGTGGTATTTCCCTTACCTTAGGTCCGACTTGCTTTGTAAGTGTCCGAACCTCCTGTATAATGATTTAAATAATGTTATTGACTTATTCCAGAATCATACATATTGATATGAGATCATATATGGTCATATTATTAGCTTCTTGTTAGTAATATTTCATTTTTACTTGTTACTCGGGTCTTTATAACTTTTTGTTCTTATGCGTATTTTGTCGAATAAATTCTTATTCTTCTTTTAAGGTTATAGATACCTTATATCCAGAATGTTATTAGTGTTACATATATCATATTTATTCATTCAATTCATTTATATAATTACTATGTAATGATGATCATGTAGAACGAGTCGCATCACATCGTGGAGACGGTATTCCGTACGTACGCACGAGTGATGATATCGTTCCTATGATCGTGGAACTGTATTGGAGTATAAATATATTATTTCAGTATCAATATTACTTTATAATAATCATATATAGTTACTCATTACACCATTATACCCATCCTTGTAAGGTGATGGTGGAAAATAGATTACACCACGGCGTGGAGACGGTATTCCGTACGTACGCACGCGTGGTGATTTCATTTTTCCGTAGGATGGATAGAAGGTGAATTAGGGTTGTTTCATATTTATAATAACATATCAGTATGTAAGTAATACTGATGTTATTACTTTGTCATGAAACAACTAAAGAAGAAAAAGTTGAAGACGAAAGAAATTGAAAAGATCGGTAATGGATATTACCTCTTCTTTGGAAGGCCTCTTTGAATCCTCCACTTAGGGAACTAAGATTGGTCTTTGAAGAAGACCAGGACCTCTAGGATTATTCTAGGGATGTGGGGAGGAGAAAATGGCAGGGGTTGGCCGAGCTTGAGTGCTCAAATTGGTGTGAGGAGGAGGGGGAGAATGTGTCCTTTTATAGGGGAGGAGAGGGGCACCTTAGGAATAACTAAAAACATTATTTTATATTAAAGTCAAAATCGGTTTATAATGGTTCCAAAGGGTCTTATTTCGAAGATAAGGTGGGGAAGGGTCGAAATCCTCTCATCCAATAGAATTTGGACAAGTTTAGGTTCCTATTTTAACCTTATCATTTAGATTTAACATTAAGTTAAATAATTTAACTTTTACCATGTCTTTTTGTTTTCTTTCACTATATGGTTAATACACTTACTATAACATGCCAAACGAACCCCAAATTGTTTATTATTAATATATATATCCTTATCTAAGTCATTTGGACGAACCTTAGATTTTTAGGAATAAAATAACAATTAATAATATAATATTTGATTTAAAAACTATTTTGTGTCAATTTTGACACTATTTGATATATGACTTTTGTGAAAGTCATAACAGAATTAAATGTTCGAACCAAGTTGATTAAATCAACACTAATATATCATATTAACCTAGAAAATTAGTGGAATTCATAAAAAGTCTCAAATTACATTTATTTTGGTGTTTATAACATCAATTATGTCAATATTTCATTAATAAGATAATTACTGCATCATCTTTGTGTCATAATTAAATTAATTTATTTGATGTCTAAAAATTACAAATAAAATACCATCATGTAGGAAATCTTTTTAGCTTTCTAATGAAAATTTACAATCGAATTTATCTTATGTATAACCCCATATTAAAAATGATTTACTTATTAAACTTTGATTTTATATATTTTAACCCTTCTTTAAATAAATTAATAATAAATGTCCTAATCTAATCCAAGTGGGCCTAAATGGTCATATTTTATTCCTAAGTTTGTCTTTGGTCGAATTACACTTGTCCAATAGAATTAGGACATGTGTTAGGGTAATATTGATATCATATTTACCCTTAGTTACCCTATTTACTATTAACCGCGGTAAAAAAAAGTAAAAAGTTACTATTCACCAAAAAATTATTTTCATCTCATTGAACCACATTTTAGTCCTTGATATTAACCGTGTCTCTCGGATTTTCAAAATTCCATTCACAAAAGCGGCAAAATTAAGTTTTATGAAAAATTCAGTTTTTTTAACTACCACTTAGTAGTTTCACTATTCATCAAAAATTGATGTTTTTCAGAACAATGCCAAAATTTCATCCTAAGCTATATTTCATATTCCGAATTCAAAAATGAAATCTATTTTACCAAATTCATAACATAGAAGTTGCATTAATTAATTTTATAATTAAATCCCGCTGTTAAAATAAATAGCGTGTTTTTAGGAAACAATATATATCAAAAGATTGACGCTAGTTTATAACTAGTTTAAATGTGAAATTACATCCAATGTCCAACATTGTATTAAATTGTAAAAATATATTCTAAATATACTTTAAAACCACTCAAATTAATGATTTATCACTATTAATTATTTCGATTAAAAAAGTTGTTTTTAATTATAATTTAGTAATTTTCACTATTCATCAGAATATGAAAGTTATCCGAAAAGTACCAAAATTTCACCTTAGGCTAAATTCGATACTCCGAATCCAAAAATAAAGTTCATTTTGAAAAATAAGATTTACTGGATTTCAAAAAGTGGTTATTACTATTCATAACGGCTAGTTTTAATAATATTTTTATAGCATATCGTTGTTTAGTGAAACTCGGTATTGCGTACTACACACGCTATCGAGGAAGGTCGCGATTGCGTGTAATGCAAGTCAAGTCAAGGATGTGTGTTGTGCAAGCTCATTTTGGTGTAGCGTATAACACAAGACATTAATAAAATTAAAAAGAATATTTTTTTTTATAAAATCTTGGGCTGTTACATTCTACCCCCCTTAAAATGAATTTCGCCCTCGAAATTCGTCGGGGTGATAAATGGTTTACTATTTGAAAGTTTCTTTAATAGAAACCCACATCGTAAAAGGGAATACCAAAACTTGGCTTTAAAAACTAAAGTATGAAATGTAACGATTACCCAAATAAACTAATCACTGGGTTTCCACATAGGTGAAAATATGGATATGGAAGAGAAATCTAACCATCATGTTCTGATGGAGAGTGGTAGAGAACATGGCTATGGAAAAGCCAGTAATCACAAATCCATAGATTTGTGATGATATAAGGTACCATCTTATTCATCAGGTATAAGATCACTAGGACAACATTTTTGGTTTTCAAGATCATTTCCCTAAAGTTGAAAATTTGAATTAGAATAAATACTTACTTTATTTTGGTACAATCTCACTGTTGTTCGTGCCTTGAACAATTTCCACTTCATCTCTTAAATAAATGAAGTTGAATTTGTTATTCGTGAAGTGTTAGCAGATAATGTGATAGAATGAAGGGTCATTCCATCTATCTCAAACAAAAGGTTAGCAAAAATTATATACATAAGTCGATCTATAGTGAGATTAATCATATATGGTTCCTAAAATGGACTTATACTTCATATGTCATACTGCTTAATATAATAAAACTAGTTTCTACTAAACAGGGACTTCCTGTAGGCCAGTGGTAGGCGATAAAGGCCAGTTGCACTTCGGTTGTGGGTTCGATTCCTACAGCCTTGTCCGAAGCGATGGGCTGTCGCCCGTCCTGCAGGTTTTCCTTTTTCTAAAACTACATTACTATAACATCCCATCAATAATATCGAAAATCTTCTATCCTTAAACAATACTAACTTATGTCCAACATAATCCAGTCTAATATTTAGGCTTATACATAATACTGCAGTCCACTCTCATAATATAGTGACAACGATTACCAGAGATTTAATACTGTCGTTGATCCCCACATATCATAAGATATGTCTTGTTGGTCACATTCCAAACATTCAAAGTCCTTAATCGTGTATTCTCTTGAATACCTTAGTGAAAACATGAGTGCAGTTAAAAGTTAACACTTTCCACATACCAAAATCCTCAAAATTCTATATACTCAAACCATGATATCACTTAGTCCTTATATCAATCATGAGCTCATGAATACTATCAAACATTTAATTTTCTCCTTATCCCTTCATTATGCGCATATCATCTACATTCCAAAATTATCTGGATAACCTTTCATGGATACTGGTAACATTAATCATACACTTTCAAAACACAAGGAAAGACAACAGTGTAACAATCCATAGATGTCTCTTTATTCCAAAATTACACATGATAAACATGTAATCATTCCACTACATTCTCAAACCATTGACCGAGCTTCAAAAATTCTTTCATCTCACATATCATTTGTAGTCTCTTCATCATCATCCACATAAATACTACCCATATGACCATACTGATTCTCTTCATGAGTCTTTCCCTTAGGGCATTTGTTTTCATAATGCCCATACATTCCACATTTAAAACACTTAACCATTTTTGATGTCGTAGCAATACCATTATCCTCATCCATGGTGTTAACCTACCCTTTTCCTTTGCACTTACTTGCTTTGTGTCCTTCTTTTCCACACCCAAAGCATCTTCCAGTTCCCTTGAAACATTCTCCTTTATGCCTCTTCCCACATGATTTACATAGGGGAAATTGAACTTTCTTTCCTCTATGATCATCATGGAACTCCATCTTTCTCTTATTAGTCGAGTCAGGAAACTTACCAAATTTTACTTTATTGATCATGTTGTGAGATTGTTGATTCGGCATAATAATGATGTTTGGACATCCAAATCCCATTTCATTTGGTTGCTCATGAAGAATATCATTCCATTGTCCATCATATCCTCCATTATCGTGAATCATCTTGTTTCCAGCCATATTCTAAAACCCAAAAAAGAATAGTGTAAGAGGCAAAAATCGTAATAAAGGGGGAGTAACATAAATATCTATCATCTTTGGTTTAATCTAATATCGTTACCATAGTTCTAGAACTATATCCTATACGTATACTTATCCTTAGGGACATCCCTAGACATACCTTAAAAATATCTCTAGGGATCTCACTAAAGTTCTCGCATCCTAGTTTCCAAAGGTTGACTAAACCATTCCTCTGATACCAACTGTAGAGACCCGTAGCCTGACTTACATGGACTTTACATTACTTTTGCGGAATACTTAGTACATAACAAAAACACACACACAAGGATCGTAATAGTTTAGTGTCTTTGGAAACTCGGAACGTAATCTTCTAATCCTGGTGAAAGATCTTCAACATCTCCCATAAAGATCTTTTTTTACCTAAAACCTTTCTTTATATCCTGGGGAAAAGAAAACATAAAAGGGTGAGCTCAAATGCTCAGTAAGGGTAAACAAAAGAAATATCAATCACATCATATACATAAGAACATAGCTTTTGGAAATCTTAACCTGCAAAAGAGCTCATAATATCATAACGTGGGATAAATCATAGAAGTGAAAATGAAATCATAACTTAAAACATTACTCATTGTGGCATACACACATAATCATAGAGAATCATTTCTTGTTAGTCAAGACTCATTGCCAAGACTATCTTAGTGGACAAAGTCCCTTTCTGAATCGAGTAATCCTCGTTTCAGTCCTGTTTCACTGAACCGGTATAACCTACCATTCCAGCCATGTCTATCTCATGAGATATGAAATCTTTACCCAATGCATTGGAGGGAGATATAGGTCCCACCCATCTCTTAATGAATCCTTTCTTATGTGTGCCACAAAATCATAAATCATACATCATTGCATAACCCATGTAATTAAAATGGGATTCTTAAACAACATGACATCATAAAACCATTCATATAAGATAAAGGAATTCATAAACATAATTCCATCACAACATAGTCAAATCAATGTAAAAATATGGATAGAAACAGAACCCTTTATTATCTTATATGGAAAATAATTTTGATAAAACACTTGAATTGAATTCTTGAGGAAAATATCCTTTCTTCTTCAAAATCAATTTCTTTTCACAAAACATCATGCAATTTTAAAAGAAAGAGATTTTATTGAAAATAGTCATGAAATATTATAGAGGAAGCTTCATGAAAATAAGGCTTTATAAAACAGTATAAATCCGTTCGTGCCGTATAAGTTTAAAAAAAACATTCTTCGTACTTTTGTCGGAAAAGTCAAAAAGTACCTCGTATGAAAAAGCGACAAAAGATTCCTTTCATATTCTTTACTAAAAACTCACCGAAGAGTAAAATTGGATTTAAACTATTGTAAGTGTATGGAAACAATATTACATATTGAAGGAACATGGATGTGGATGATAAAATACACCCCAGTAAATACTTACGAATAAACAATCTCGGATAAAAATGAGATTGTGGTATTTCCCTTACCTTAGGTCCGACTTGCTTTGTAAGTGTCCGAACCTCCTGTATAATGATTTAAATAATGTTATTGACTTATTCCAGAATCATACATATTGATATGAGATCATATATGGTCATATTATTAGCTTCTTGTTAGTAATATTTCATTTTTACTTGTTACTCGGGTCTTTATAACTTTTTGTTCTTATGCGTATTTTGTCGAATAAATTCTTATTCTTCTTTTAAGGTTATAGATAACTTATATCCAGAATGTTATTAGTGTTACATATATCATATTTATTCATTCAATTCATTTATATAATTACTATGTAATGATGATCATGTAGAACGAGTCGCATCACATCGTGGAGACGGTATTCCGTACGTACGCACGAGTGATGATATCGTTCCTATGATCGTGGAACTGTATTGGAGTATAAATATATTATTTCAGTATCAATATTACTTTATAATAATCATATATAGTTACTCATTACACCATTATACCCATCCTTGTAAGGTGATGGTGGAAAATAGATTACACCACGGCGTGGAGACGGTATTCCGTACGTACGCACGCGTGGTGATTTCATTTTTCCGTAGGATGGATAGAAGGTGAATTAGGGTTGTTTCATATTTATAATAACATATCAGTATGTAAGTAATACTGATGTTATTACTTTGTCATGAAACAACTAAAGAAGAAAAAGTTGAAGACGAAAGAAATTGAAAAGATCGGTAATGGATATTACCTCTTCTTTGGAAGGCCTCTTTGAATCCTCCACTTAGGGAACTAAGATTGGTCTTTGAAGAAGACCAGGACCTCTAGGATTATTCTAGGGATGTGGGGAGGAGAAAATGGCAGGGGTTGGCCGAGCTTGAGTGCTCAAATTGGTGTGAGGAGGAGGGGGAGAAGGTGTCCTTTTATAGGGGAGGAGAGGGGCACCTTAAGAATAACTAAAAACATTATTTTATATTAAAGTCAAAATCGGTTTATAATGGTTCCAAAGGGTCTTATTTCGAAGATAAGGTGGGGAAGGGTCGAAATCCTCTCATCCAATAGAATTTGGACAAGTTTAGGTTCCTATTTTAACCTTATCATTTAGATTTAACATTAAGTTAAATAATTTAACTTTTACCATGTCTTTTTGTTTTCTTTCACTATATGGTTAATACACTTACTATAACATGCCAAACGAACCCCAAATTGTTTATTATTAATATATATATCCTTATCTAAGTCATTTGGCCGAACCTTAGATTTTTAGGAATAAAATAACAATTAATAATATAATATTTGATTTAAAAACTATTTTGTGTCAATTTTGACACTATTTGATATATGACTTTTGTGAAAGTCATAACAGAATTAAATGTTCGAACCAAGTTGATTAAATCAACACTAATATATCATATTAACCTAGAAAATTAGTGGAATTCATAAAAAGTCTCAAATTACATTTATTTTGGTGTTTATAACATCAATTATGTCAATATTTCATTAATAAGATAATTACTGCATCATCTTTGTGTCATAATTAAATTAATTTATTTGATGTCTAAAAATTACAAATAAAATACCATCATGTAGGAAATCTTTTTAGCTTTCTAATGAATATTTACAATCGAATTTATCTTATTTATAACCCCATATTAAAAATGATTTACTTATTAAACTTTGATTTTATCTATTTTAACCCTTCTTTAAATAAATTAATAATAAATGTCCTAATCTAATCCAAGTGGGCCTAAATGGTCATATTTTATTCCTAAGTTTGTCTTTGGTCGAATTACATTTGTCCAATAGAATTAGGACATGTGTTAGGGTAATATTGATATCATATTTACCCTTAGTTACCCTATTTACTATTAACCGCGGTAAAAAAAAGTAAAAAGTTACTATTCACCAAAAAATTATTTTCATCTCATTGAACCACATTTTAGTCCTTGATATTAACCGTGTCTCTCGGATTTTCAAAATTCCATTCACAAAAGCGGAAAAATTAAGTTTTATGAAAAATTCAGTTTTTTTAACTACCACTTAGTAGTTTCACTATTCATCAAAAATTGATGTTTTTCAGAACAATGCCAAAATTTCATCCTAAGCTATATTTCATATTCCGAATTCAAAAATGAAATCTATTTTACCAAATTCATAACATAGAAGTTGCATTAATTAATTTTATAATTAAATCCCGCTGTTAAAATAAATAGCGTGTTTTTAGGAAACAATATATATCAAAAGATTGACGCTAGTTTATAACTAGTTTAAATGTGAAATTACATCCAATGACCAACATTGTATTAAATTGTAAAAATATATTCTAAATATACTTTAAAACCACTCAAATTAATGATTTATCACTATTAATTATTTCGATTAAAAAAGTTGTTTTTAATTATAATTTAGTAATTTTCACTATTCATCAGAATATGAAAGTTATCCGAAAAGTACCAAAATTTCACCTTAGGCTAAATTCGATACTCCGAATCCAAAAATAAAGTTCATTTTGAAAAATAAGATTTACTGGATTTCAAAAAGTGGTTATTACTATTCATAACGGCTAGTTTTAATAATATTTTTATAGCATATCGTTGTTTAGTGAAACTCGGTATTGCGTACTACACACGCTATCGAGGAAGGTCGCGATTGCGTGTAATGCAAGTCAAGTCAAGGATGTGTGTTGTGCAAGCTCATTTTGGTGTAGCGTATAACACAAGACATTAATAAAATTAAAAAGAATATTTTTTTTTATAAAATCTTGGGCTGTTACAGATTAGATCCTATTTCTTGATATCATAGTTACCATTACTTTCTTGATGACTAGTTATGAATATCCTTTTATCATCAAGAGTTTATCTTGTACTTGGAGTGCTGGATCCAAGCTTGTGATAAGGTCCTGGAATTTTGCTTCATTATTTGTGCACCCCTCTGAAAATTTGAAGAATTAGGGTAGAACTTCTTTTTTGTGGGATATGAGTATGAATCCCAACCCCACCTTGTTGAGTATGGAGTCTTCCATTATTTTTCTTATTGGGAATTTAGAGCCATCAACGAAGTTCATTTCCCTTATTTAGGAGTCCTCTTGAATAGTGAACACTTCCTCATCAGGTAGCTTAGCATCTAAGGCAGCTACCTCTGTTGAGTGATGCTCTTTCAGTAAATTTTAAAATGTCTGGTCTTTGATAGATTTTTGTGGTTTTAACCTTATGTTGAAATATTACAGGATGGACACCCAACGTGATAGGCATCCAGTTAACATTGGATAGATGATAATATACTTTAGAAGGTAGCTACGTGATACCAAATGGACCTCATGGTGCTGAATGTAATGCCTCATCTTCTAGACTATAAATATTAATGTAGGGATGCAGTTCATGATATTTGGATAATGAGTCCCATCATTGATCATGGTTCAACCGAGGTAATAGAGATTATTCCTACTACCAGTGTTATGTTTCTATGCAACGAAGGTACCTAGGGATCTCTCCAGGGCAGTCACATATAGAATTAGTGGTATTGCTTCAATGGGTTGAATTAGCACTAGTGGGATTAATATATATCTATTTAGATTGTTGAATGATTCCTAATAATCATTAGTCCATTGGTATTCTACCAATTTTTAATCAACCTGGTGAAAGGAAAACATTTTCCAATGTGGTTGGCTATGAAGTGTTGAATGTAGGCCAAGTGTCCTTTAATTACCCTCTACATACTGAGTTTTAAAGGAGGTGAAATTCTAATGATGAACATAGTTATCTCAGGGTTTACGTTGATGCCATGGTGGCATATGATGAAGCTGAGTAAATTTCTTGAGGTAACACCGAGATCACACTTGAGGGGATAATTTTTAGACTATACTATCAAAGTTTATTGGATATTATTTCAATATCTCCTTGGTGATCTGAGTGATTTTGTGACTTAAACACTAAATCAACCACATATCATTAAATGAACTTTACCAAAAAGGGTTTGAAAATACGATACATGGTGCACTGATATGTGGCATTGGCATTTTTCAAACTGAAAGGCATCACATTATAAAAAAACACTCCCTTAGGAGACTTGGAGGTAGTGGATTCTTAATCTTATTGGGATATTTTGGATTCAATTAGAACCTTAATAACCATCTATGAAAGATATATCCTCATATTCTGTAGCTATATCGATCAACAATTCTATGATTTGGACTGGTAAATCGTCTTCCAGGAAATGCTGATTGAGGTCCTCAAAATCGATGCAAACTTTGATCTGACTATTTTTCTTTTTTTTGGGGAAAATATTTTCAAATTACATGGGATGTTAATCCTCTTTAGTGATTTTATCTATAATTATTTTATCAACTTTAGCATAAATTTTTTCAGTATGTGTCGGGTGAGTCCTTCTGGCAGCTTTCTGTTAACCATAGTGGTCTTCTGGTATGCCCAAGTGGTGAGTGGCCACCTCTGGATCATGTCCTATAATTTCTATATATTTATATGAAAAGAATCTCAATTATGAATCTAGAAATAGGTATATACTGCTTGTTCTTCGAAAGACATAGCCACATTAATCAAAGTGAGTCGCAAGTCTTCTTCCATAACCAAATTGATATCCTTGAGTTCATCAATGGTGATAGAGGTGCCGTCCACAAGTGATGGAGGGAATCTCCAATTTCTTCTTCTTCCTCATATGCATCCTCATTATTTTCCTCTTCTTCTTTTGATGGTGAAACAATCCTTGAGATAATTGCTTTATAGTTGATGGAAGAGTTTCAATTTTGGTGTCAGGGATGTGAGGCCACCTCTTTGGCCTCTACTGTCGATTGGGGCTTCTCTGGAAAAGATGCAGTAAGGGGTAAAAGAGTTTCCTTATCTTCATTGAATGAATAGACACTTCCTCCCACCTCAGTGGATGAGTTAGGAATTTTATTAAGTTTTTATGATGGATAGGGGCCATTCTTATCCAATCCACCACCATTATATTGGGAGTTAGTGATCTTTTCAACATTATCAGGCTCAACATCCATGACCGAAATTGTTATGAATGATGAATATGTATTCAGAATTAGACTTTTTTTTAGTCAGTCTAAATGATGGGATTCATGTATTATTCCTCTATCTACTTGAAGGGATAGGTGGGAACCATTTATAAACCGTTTGGGGCGGCAATCCAGTAAACACCATTTATCAGAAGTCTCTTCCCATTTAGCTCATAGAACTATGCATCAATATAGTGTGATTCATAGAAGTTAAATGGGCCATATCAAAATGAAGGGTCCCACTCTATCCATTATTTATATATTTCAGGCACTGATGGTAAGAGGATGGAATTTTTGTGCATTGATGCGTCCAGGTCCTTCCTAGTAGGGTGTTGATAGTCGTATTATTTAAGACCACCATAAATTCTTGGTGATCTACAAGCTAACAAAAATGGATTTTGAGAATAATTTGGCCTATCATCTTCTAGTCTTTTTTTCATAGCCTAATAGAGTCATGGTGTGGGGTGTCAGATCATCCTAATTTCAGCATAGTAGATGAATTGTCTATAGTGGGGGAGATTTACTCCATATTTATTTCCTTTTAAATCTTTTCAGATATCAACATAATCTATCATTCCAAACACATATAAGGGTTTGATATGTCATGGCCTGATAGAGTCTTCATATATTTTCATTAAGAAGGTAACTGTGTGGAATCCTATATGATTTCTCTTTGTCTGGTAGACTTCAGTGGATGCTACTTCGACTTCAAACTCCTGTGGACTTAGAAAAGCTTCGATAAGCACTTCCTTGGGATCTGCTGATAGATTCAGTGAATCCATTTTTGAAATCTTGGCTGGTAATGAAGATAAGTACTTTATAATATCATATTTATGATCTAAATTCCATCACCTTCCAGCTAATGGTGCTATTTCATATGATTTTTTTGGGGCTTGATCATTTGATGATGCTGGGTCGACCTATAGGATTAGAGTCGGAGGAGCTTCTGTCCATTGTGTATTGGGTTTGTCATGTCTTCTCACATACTAAGGTAAATTAGTTGCATATTATTCTTCTAATAGATTTTCCAGATATATTTGACTAGGGTGGATTATTATAGGGGTTTGAGAATTTTAATGTCCATGTTGGATCGATTGGAGGGTCCTTTTGTGGATTTCTACCACACCGACAGTTTGAGTTGGTGTGCAACCATAAGCATGATTTCATTCATGGATTCATCTAGTTTGATATCCCTAGATTCTAAAACAAATTCCTATTGACCCCAAATTGGTTCTGGTTAATTCTGATCTATAACCATATTCATCTTCGGAGAAGGGATCAATCAATTGGATGACATTGAGAGAGCCAAAAAACAAATCATCCTCTAATTATGAATTTTCTTTATCATCTTCCTCTGGTGGTTCCTTTTGGTAGGGTGATTCCCATTATTCTACTTGGAGGGGTAGTGCCCATATCTTCAAATCTATTGTCATGATATCCGAGAGTGTCAAACAGAACATTGGATTTGGTATAATCTCATCATCTTGCACTTGATCATCTCGACTCTTCTAATTGGTTTGTTTTTTTGTGTAATTAAGCTTTTGAGGATTATGGGGATGAGGTTGTCACCTATGTGGAATCAAGAGATATTGGAGGCATAGTTGTTTTCCATAACTACACTTGGTGAATACCATGATCTTGGTTGATTGTTCTCTGAGTCATCCAACTATCTACATTTTTCTTTATTTTGCTAACATTTATTTCCACTCCCCTCTCTCATCCAGGTTAGTGGTGGAAATATATTCCACTTGCTCTTTCGGTTGTCCCAACATGACTTATCCAAAATAAATCATCTCTTGCTGGAGGTCCTCAATGATGAATCACTCCATGATGTTGTTCCCCAATATCTGATTGAAGGGATAGTAAATTTTCCTATCATCATGAACTACTTCATGAGACCTCTTTTTCTCCGTAAGCTAGAGCAAGTTACAATTCCTTGTGGCTAAAAAGTAGCCACGAACATGGTCATCATAGAATGAGTAAAATATATTCTTCGATTACTCATATTTATTTCTCATGATTCCTATTATCTCATATTGATAAGGTGGTCAAAGATGCTGACATTCATGGGTCTCTGCATGATTCGGTGCGGGCCTCAGAGGCAGAGGTAGCAAAGGGTGTGTCTTAAGCATGAAATAATCTGCTTCAACTCATCCTTCAATTTTTATAGGGGATGGTTGTGCTTCTAAAGAGTAGAGGATAGTCTCTTGAAAGATATATTTTATTCTTTGAGTGATGGTAGAAATGTACCAGAACCCACTTTTATATTTAACCTAAATATGTGGTGTTCACAGCTTATCGTGGAAGTTGTCGATACACATGGCCAACATTTCATCATGGGTGAGTGGTTGGTTCAATGAGTAAGTTAGACCCTTCCATATAGAAATGGAGTCTAAAAATTTCTCCTTCTCTATCTATTTGCAGTTCAAGAGGTCACTGAATATTGTTTTTGGAAATATCAAGATGAAATTAAATTCGAACTGGAATCGAAGATCCTCCCATCATGTTATCGAGTTAGCTGGAAAATAGTTGTACCACACATATTCTGAACCTTATAGAGTAAGAAAAAATAATAAAAGCATCATAGATTCTTATTTCTTTCGGGTTCCCATCATGGGATTACAATAAGATGCATAGTTCATTAAATGTTACTCCAAGTCATATGGGGATCCCCAAATTTGGCAGTGGTACAATGTTGCTTACTAAATCGGGGTAAGAATTCCATTATGGCTATATTGGATTGCTCCACCCTTACATGGCATATAATCAGGTCATCAATGAATTGATGGTATTCCTAAGCCCTTGATGCATGACTTGTTGTACATGAACATGAGCAGGTGTAGTAGGGGTCATGATTTGATGTGTCGGGGCTATTGGAACCTGAGGTAGATACCCAGTTGGGGGAATCCTTTATAGATTTTCCTAGATCTATTTTGGTAGTTTCCTCAATGGTGGGAAATAATGGTATCCTCCCAAGATTGGTTTCAGGTAGACTAACGGTTCCGATGCTGCCTTGAATAATATTTCCATCCCAGCATCATCTATAGGGATGAGCCCTAGTGGTATAGTTACCTCTTTTGGAAGTGTTTTCTAACCCTATACCTAAGGAAAATATCTAGTAGGATGAATTTCTTCATGATTCTCTGTATTGATTCTTTGTAGCTCTTTCATTTTATCCTACTATTGATAGAATCCCTCCTCAATCATGAGGGGTGTGTTCGCTTTGGGAGGTAGAGGTGAATTTTATAAAACCTTATTATCATTCTTCTCCTGATTAGGGATTTGAAAAGGTGGAAATGATGGATTAGTTGAAGGACAACCCAAATGTTAGGTGGTCCACTGGTTCTAGTTATGCACACATTCCTGATCAGTGTGGACCACCTCTCGATGGGTACCGTCTTATCTGACGTCCTCCTCATTCATATTATCTTTAGTATGGTGCATTGGATTGAAATCCATGATGTTCACCAATGCATACCGTATTAGGGTGGTATACTAGCAGCTAAATGTTAAGATGGTGTCTTGTTTCCCTTGTCAGGTCTTCTCTCTCCATTCTAGGATCTTATTTGAATTTCTTGGCGAATAGTGACTCAACGGGAGCCCTAATGTGACCTAGCAGTGCACCTCCACCCTAGGGGATATGAGTTATGAGATGGGATAAAATGTTAACCTCTCTATTTTATGTTCACCATTGGTGGGAAAATACTAAGTTCCACTGGGTGGGTGGTTGAGGTAAAAATTCCCCCAGTCCGGTGGGCTGGGGTTGCTATTATTTTCCCATTAATGTGTATCAGATCGATTTTTTGGTCTTATAGGGGCCTTCGGTGTAAAAAAATACTCTAGCCCATTTGTATGGGGATGCTCCCATACTGTATCGATTGTTGATGTTATTGCCTCTTTCTTGATCTCGAACATCCTAATGCAGGCATGAGGCAGATATGGTGCCGGATCTGCATGTGAATTATTTTTTTTCGAGGGCATGATCAATACATGTTTTTTGGATTGCCTTATGTGCTAATCCAACTGAAAGATCTCAATGGCTTGTTTTAGAAGTTTTTCAATAAATTACTATCGTCGGGCTAGACGCTATTGAGACTTACTCAAAGCCGGTTCTTGTTGAGTGTGCCACGTTTCTAGAATATGCACTTCATTTAGATGCATCTTGGGGTGATGACATTGCAGGATTCCATTTATAGCAGGTAATACTAGAAGGTACATGGGGAGAAGGGTAGAGCTCTATGTTCTCCCAAACCTGGTCTGTGAACACCAGATGGGACATCACCGATGAGGAAAAGCAAGTTGTGCAGCATGTGGAGGAAAACCAACATCTGGTTTTTATTTTTCCTTTCCGATCACATATTTTATGTAGATGGAAGATATTATTGGACATTTTTATGAAAAATCTCTCCCAATATACAAACATGGTATGTAGAACTGTCATAGGGTAAAAATTTCATTTTCAACTGGTCGATATTTGTTTACATAAATTAAGGAAAATGTTGTGAATACATTCTTACGACAACTCTTTTGGAATGCTAAATTGATAAGTGGATGTGGGACATAACATAACTAGTATATTGTCCTAAGATAATTGTCTTATCATGAGAAAAATATTATATTTTACTTATAAAAGGGATTCCTCTACTTGTTGTGCCCAACATGGATGTTTTGTGATGAATTCATCATGATTAGTGGTTGTAATAGGGGTTTCATTGTTGCATAAACAATGTGGAGGTGGTTCAGAGAATGAAAATGGCCCTAAGACATCTTCTAGATATGAAAGAATGTAACTTATCATTGATAGGGTTTCTAGTGTATCTGGACTATTGCACCCAAGTGCCTTATAATATGAGGTCGTTCTTATATTTGGACCGACATAGAGAGGACCTTTTCACCATTGTGAATTTTTTCTTTGAGGAGGGCCTTTGAAATAATTGTCATGATGGAGAGGAATCCAATCATGGATTATTCTTCAACTGAATAATGTGTTTCTATAGTGAATACCACAGTGAGTAAATTTAGGGTTTAATGAAGCCAGTGTATGACCTTTTTATGCAAATGAGGGGAGGGCCTTTACAGTGACTACTATTATGGTGAGGACTACCATCATAGTTCTGGCTTCATGGAGATTATCTATAGTGTAAATTCTAGGGTGGACCTTTAGGCTATAATACAATAAGGGGATGACCTTATCGTTTCATGGTGTCAGTAGAGGGGGGGCCTTATTGGTGAACACTATCATGTCAAGGACTTCCATGATAACTAGATGTCCGACTTCAAGGATAATCATATCTATAGCGTATACCTTGGGGGAATGAGGTCATACTACATCGAGGGGAGGGAAATCTTTCTATAAAATCCTATGGTCAAGGGGAGGGTTACCCTGACACTGATTAGGATATAGGTTCTTATGATCGATCATTTCTGGCCCACGGAGTATGCCTCTATGGGTTCTCTGGGGTGGACCATCAGAGTTTCTTGTTTCCACATTGTGGGGAGGAACTTAACAACTACCACTGTAACTTCTATAATTTTGTAATGAATCACTCAAATCTAAATCCTATATTAATAGATGTCATATGGAATCAAGAACTCTAACTTTCAGTAGAGAGGGATCATGACTGGGCCCTCCACTTTTCAGTTTCCTTTTGTGCCTTTTATTTTTGGGCGCTCTATTGCAGGAAACTGGGGCCACCTGCAATTGATAACAAACTTTTTTGCATGATTCCATATTTTTTTGGTTCCTACAATTTCAGTAGGATACACCAATGAGAATATTGAGTTATGGAAGGGATATATTCCTGCTCTGGGGTAGGAACCCCCTTAGATCAATGTTCCACATTTGGATTGAGTGTTTTTTCTTAATTTGGTTTCCTTGTATCATGGAATATAGTCATCGACCCTCCTAGACTAGAGTAGAGATGAAAGTATTCTCCTAATAAGACATTTTATTTTGTGGATGAATCACCCCATCCAAGAAGATCAGATCATGGTCCAAAATCCTCAATTTTTCTACAGACATGTTGACATCTTGACAGGTCTAGAGGATGTGGTCTAGAATCGATGTTTGATCTTCCATCATTGTGAGGACGTGTCAAGATACATCATAACTGGAATAGGTATAAATGATCATTAAAATTTCCAAGAAAGAGAATATGCCTAATCCATTCCTCCATGTGTTTCCAGTGGGTAATTCAAGTTCTCTTATTCTAGCGTAGAGTAGTGAGTCTACCCCTAACTTGTATCTGGGATACGCCAGTTACTTTCTCCAATTTCCACCGTATTAGACTAGTGGGATTTATAATTTCAAGTATGAATTTGTGTCCGGTTGTCTGTCTCTGAATTTATCTCATAGTCTTGATGTTCATCTATAGTAATTTTATTCTTCTTTTATTTTCTTCCCACTGTATTTGACTTGTGGTCTTGATATTGGTTGGAATAAATTGGCATCTGCTTGTTGATTTCCACCATATTTGTTTGGTGGGATTCATATGGCTTTGAAGTTCTATAGAAATACCCATTTTTTTCTACCAAATTTGGATTGAGGGATTAATATGATTTAGAAATAATTGTCACCTTCTTGTAGCTAGTTACCGCCCTATTTTGATGGGGGGCTTCATACACATCATAGGGGTTTTTCATCTTCCTATAATTTTCCTATCTATATACGAAGTGGGACTAGAGAGAATTAGTAGAAATATACATTGCCTCATAATGTTCCACCATGTTTCCATGATGGGATTCATAATAGCGAGTGGGGGTATGTGTTTTCTCATAGTTTATTTTTATATTTCCATGGCGGTCATCAAAAGAGGGGACAAATTGTTATGTATGGCCATGTTATATCGTTGTCTTTGTAAAATATATCTCCTCCTCAAGAACTAGGGCAATGACAACCTCTTGATTATATGTTCACCACCCTCGAAGAGAATCCTAAGGGCATGTGTCCATTGGACTTTAGTATATTCCACAATCATGAGATCCTCGTCTGAGCAAGGATGTCAGGCTGTACACCGCTGGTGGCGACATCCTCAAGTAAGAGCCATTGGATAAGGTTCCTTTGCAATTGGGATGAAGTCATCAGGGTTGAATTCATATTCCTCCCTAATATAAGGTATGTAGTCATTGTTAAATTTTTTGGACAGGATCCCAAAACAATTTGAGATAGCCAGTGGGGTCTTCCTATTCTAGATTGATGGACACGATTGAAGAGGCAGCTGTTGAGCTTTCTGATTTGTGGGCCTGCTTTATAGCATCTGTCATGGGGAGAGTACCATTTTTGTGGTACTATTTGATCATCACTTTTGAAACCCAATGTTGAAGATATGGGGTAGGTGAGGGGGTCCAGTTCTTCATCATGGACTCATCCAATGCATTGATCATCATGTGTGTTCATGATAACTTTTAGGATACCATTGGATTGAATGTTGCTCTGGAGACCTTCAATACCTGTAACTAGCATAGGCTGAAAAACCCATCAAAGTGAAATCTCATGATCACATGAATGATTGATATTATTCTTGGCCCTCTTAATTTTGACTATGAAAGGGGCTTCAGTTTGGGAGACCCCCACCTTGGTTAAGGATTTATGTTTGGGTCACCATTTGTTTTTCAACCCAATTCGCATCATATCAGGGCAAACAAAATGGCCTGACAGATAGTAACTAGTTTTCTATAATTGTAGGGGGTTTCATGTTGGGTTCAATTTTATTTTGATCTGATTAACATCATTCTAGGGAAAAATGGTCTGATAGATAACAACAAATTGTCTGCTATCATGGAGGTATTCACTTTAGGTTCGCCATTTTTTTACCTGATTATCATTATTACCCTTTTTTGTTGGGTGTGATGGTCGTACCAGGTCTAGGATGTAAATCTATCCTATGTCATGAAAGAGGTCCTATAGTTGAGTGTTCCCAGGTGGTGATTGCAGGGGGTTCAATGTTTATGCAACCAGCCCACATAAGGTATGATGTATTTAGATGGTCTCTAGTGGGTTTATTTGTGTTGCCAGAAACACCCACCCACCCTTTTATCCGTGATTGATGGACCTAATTTCCAATGCAAAGCACTCATTTTATGATTTTTCCAACGACACTTAAGGACTCCATTGGTTGAGAGGATAGGATTTCAGTCTCATCACACTCTTTTGTGGGGAATTATTTCCTATTCTGGGGATCTCTTATAGATTTGAGAATTGTTCATATGTTTATGAATCTTTGTTTCATTCCAAAGAATGTGTCTTTGTTGTACCCCTAGGTAGCAAGATCATTAATAAATATGCATGGGTTCATATTCATCTACATATATTATAGTTTCTTCATTAATTTTATCTCTCAAAGACACATTAATGATTCTTTGGTCTTTTATTGAGTCAATTATTTTTTAAACCATGGGATGAGGCACTCAGTATCTTATCATCATCCTGGGGGAAAGAAGATAATTTTGATATCAATATCGAACTAATAAGGTGGGATTCCTACGTATCCTTGTGAGGGGAATCAGATTCCCTGTATTTCAGTGTCACTTTAGCGTAAACATCACCTTTTATGTTCATGTGACATGGACCCAACCATGCAGTTCAATGTCATGCAGCGAGGATATATAGGTGGAAGATTCCTAGTAAAGATTTTGTGTTGGGATTATGATGAAGAGTTCCAAGATTCCCAAAAGAGTTATTGTGTCCTATTTGGATATGAGCCTACTGGGTATAAGTCATGGTGAATATTAGGGAGATTTCGGTGAAAGTTTTGATCCTTAGAGAGGCTTCCTATGCATCCCAGTAAGCTGGGAATAAAATCAGTCGTTGTTCTATGTGGGTTGGGAAATATATCATTTAGGTGGACCATTTGTGGTGAAAGGATTTAGGAATACACATGGGAGCTTCACATTGAGGAGAAACATGTTGGGGATTACTTTTTCAGAGTATTCCCTAATGAGTTTGTTGGAATTTTATTGGGACTGACTTCTATGGAAAATGAACCTTTAATCATATGCCATAGGCATGCGTCTTATGTATCCGGATTAGAGATGGAATCAAAGTTCTCATTGTTCATTAGATTTGGGTATTACACCATCTAGGGGAGGCCCATGCTTTGGGGTTATGTAGATTTTATGATCATCACCAACCTCTAAGCACACACGAGTCATGCTCAGCATGAGAAACAATTAGAGGTAGTGGATCTAAAGATCGCATTTCCCACATCATCTACTAATAGATGGTACTGGAACCCAAAGGGAGAGAAAGGGGGAATTGATTGTGCCAATTTCCTCTCCCATGTTGATATCCAGAATTGCCTAATGATCTATCTAAATGTTTCTTTGATAGAACCCAAGAGAATAAAGAGAACCAACTCCCATGGAAAGGTAGGGAGAAACCTCAAGAGTAGTACCATGAAATTAGTTCTAGGAATGGGGAGAAACATTGATCCACATCAAAGGGAAAAGAAGACATGATCACTTTGGCTTGTCATTATCCTTCATTAAATGGAAAATCCAGTGATTACGCTTGTTCCATAGAATGGGAAGGTACATATGAGTGCCCCACAGATGGTCCCCATGTTACCATGGTAATTTAAAACTAGGGACATTATGGGGTACCTAACCATTACGGAGATTACTCACACATCCCCGCATAACATGGGTATGTAAACTCAAAAGGGCGCGTTGATGCAGTAGTTCATTTTATCATATTGATCTGGTGGCTTCAGAAGAGGATTAGGTCTAATGTCATTGGACTGGTTCACGTAATGGATATAGAGGGTATGAAGAAAATAAAATGGTATGGTCGAAGTTAGATAATGGGAGATCCTAGGGTACCCAATTCCATGTACCATTTCTCCATATGGGATGAGGGCCTCTCTACGAAGCATATATATATGCTAGGTGAGAGATTGTCTACATACCATGATGGTACATAGACCTATATGTGGTCCACATATATTTTTTCTATGAATGAACACTTTCCGGCTGCATAGCATGATGCTACGCTGTGTCGAGTTCTATCCGCATAGCGAGGTGTTATGTGTCACAAGGTTCCAGCGACATAGTCTTGTGCTACGTGGGGTGTCAGAGTGAAAAAAGGGCATTGATATTTAGTTCATAAGAATTTAAGCCTCCCATGGGATATAGTTCTCCATTCTCTAATTCAGTTCATGGTCTACCAATTCATATTATGATTCCCTATTTTTATGTTATGTGGCGTGTTTATACAAGCAAGATTTCATCAAAAGACGCATTTTCCTCATTGATCGATGCCTTAATAACTATATCTCACTTTTCTATCCAATCCTATGAATTTTTATCCCCTTTTATCTCCCCTCATGGTCTTTTATAGAGTGTTGGGGAAGGTGGATCTATGGATCTCTCAGAAACAGCCCATGGTGAGATCATCCGGCCCATCGACGACTCGATCAACAATGGCCTATGGGGTTGCGGTTCGTGGTGGTGAAGTTCACTACCTCAATACTATTAATTACATCTTCATTTTCTTGCAAAAATACTATATTTTCCTGATCCATGAACTATTGAGTTCACGAGGACAGTACATGGGGGGGTGAGTTTCTCCACCTCTATTTCTCCAACGACATTGTTCATAGTGGGATTCATACATGGGGATAAAATTCTCCTCCTTTATCCTGCCAATGACACAGTTCATGGGGGGCATTATTTGTAGAGAAGTAATTATCTACCTTGATCCCACCAACAACATGTTTCAGGGCGGGCATCATTGTTGTCTTCATTCCGCGTATTGTGTGGCTTGCTGGCAAACAATCTACGTGAAATGCCTTATGGGTTTCTGTAAACAATCTATTCACAGTTGGAACCTTCGGTATACCGTTCCTAGGATTCCTAATATGGAACACTTTTAGTCCTTTTACAAACATGGATTCTTCAATAATTTTCTATAAATTTTCCTCAAATTTTTTTCGTTCCTTTTCCAAAATTATTGGAGTATTTACATTCCCTTTGAAAAGCATTCATGCCCTTTTAATAGGCCTTGTATATTTTTTTTTAAATTTCATCACCTTGGGACATACATCAATAAACAGTGGTCTAAAATCCCATTAAGTGGAAATAAATGGAAAACTGGGAAACACTATAAATGTAAAATATCTATATATCATCAAATTTTCCATCGGATCATACATGGGAGATGTGTAATATTTTTTAATGGAACATGGAATCAGAAATTGGAATACCATGAGATCAGTGAGTAAAACATAGGATCACAAGAGAAATATATTTCATAAAAATAGAACATGGATTAAACTATTGGAAATAATTGGAATAGAAACAATGAAAAATAATGAAACATCATAAGTCAGGGATCATTATTGAGACAACATATCCTAATAAATAAAGTTAACTATATAATGTATATTGATAATATTATTGATAATGCCACATTGATCTTGTCCATGTATCACATTATGGTCAGGCTAACAAAATCATCTCCGAGCATAGAATTATTGATAAATAAAACTATATCATAAGAATTCATAATATTATCAGAAAATATGAAGGCATCATGTCCATGAATAATGATCACCTGATATATACAGATTTACATGATGTATTGGAGGGACATATATTCTTGGTCCCACCCATCACATCCTAATATGATCAAAATCATGTATTCTACTTATAAAATAATGGATAAAATAGAATACAGAAATTACATTCAAGAAACATAAATAACTTATTTTAAAATGAAAATAACTTTCATACATTATAAAATATCATTTATTTTGAGGTAATCATTGGAAATAAAGCTAATTAAGCACGAGGATAATTATAAATCACTAATGAATGATTTATTAAAATGAAATTTTCTTTTAGAATTTAATATAGGAAATATCTATTCAAGGTTAAGATACCCAATATTAAAAATAAAAGGGTTGTTTTGTTGGAAATTTAAAATATACACGCCCAATAATTTCATTACATGAAAATTTGATATTGAGAATGAATAAATCTCAAAATAAAAATTGGATGATAAGTGATAGCAATTATTTTTTATGAGAAGAGAAGTAATTTTTATATAATTTCACAATATATGTAAATGTGATATTGAGAATGAATAAATCTCAAAAGATATGGGATTTTTAGAAATAGAAAAATGAATATAAAAGGAGTCATTAATAAAAAAATCCTAAGAAGAACGAATTTAAACCCATGAAAGAGAAAAACGGGGAGGAAATCCATTACCATTTTTCATGTATCACATTACCAAATCTATACCTCCTATAAAACATATTTATATTTATAAACCATTATTAATTATGTATATTCCATTAATTTTAGTTATTATTGATGATTTATTGTCAATGGAAATTATTAATTAACCTTTAATTAAATAAAAAAATTACTAACAAGTTTATTTTAATTATTCCATTTTTTCAATGTTATGTTATTTGTCATTGTTATATATCTATTAGTTTCATTACCTATAAAATCATAATAGAAAAAAACACACGCAAACACAATATCCATCCACGAAATTATTGATAAATACAAAATTGATAATGTTCTTATTTGTAGTAAATCGATCACAAACAAGATCTTTCGGGAGAGAGAGAGTGAGAAATAATATATATATTTTAAATAGTTGGTAAAATATATGAATAAAATTTATATAATATATAATTAATAGTTAATTAACTTAGTGATGTTGAAGTATAAGTGGACATTCTATAATATAAAGAAACAAATAATGAAAGGGGAGTTACCACTTATTTAATGATTACTCCTTTGTCTAAAGGGATATGTTGTTGAATTATTAGTGTGGAGTGAAACTAGAATGTTTAAAATAAATTTTGTAGGATTATAAGTAGTGATTTGGGAAAACATGTGGAAATAGGATAAATTTATGAAATTATTTTTTGTGATAGATACAATGTGTATTTATATATTAATGGGAAGGTTATTTTGGGATAAATTAACAAATATAAAATTATTTCAAGGACAAGATGTGTAAAAATTATATTCTTTGATAATATAAAAAATATTTAATTAAAAATATGTGTTTCAATATCTTTTAAACTCAACTCGCACTGATTTTGTTTATTTATGAACTAATTATGAAACAAAATAAGTGAAAAATATTTTTTATTGGAAAAGATTGTTTTTTTGGAATTGAAAATTACATTTTTTAATTTGAAATTGATTTTATTATTTTAAATAGATAATTTATCTTTTTAGACTTAATTTGGGTTGGATGAACCATTTTTAAATTCAATAGGGAAATATACTTCAGCAATGTGTCATAACATATAGTATATCTAAAAAACTATATTTTTAATACTCACACTAAAATTATATATTTTCATAAAATTACCAAATGATCACCCATGTGTAATTTTGATATATTGACACCAATAGTCATCTAAATTTAATAAAAATATATTAAAAATTATATAATTATAATACATACAAATTATTAAAAACTAATGTTTTTACAAAATATATTAGATTATACCTTACATAAAATATACGCTTGTACATTATTTGAGAATCCTAATTTGAACATTTTTATAGTATTATAATATTTATATTTACCTATTTCATTCATTTTAAATATTAATTATAAGTTATTTGACAATTGAAAAGATCATGTTATTTTTCTAATACTCATGTTACTAATCTAATGGTTGGGCTACTATTCCTACCATCATATTACCAATAGTCATTTTATCATTAAATAATTTATAATGACTTACCATGTTGATTGGGAGAAGAGATCTTAGATATGTCATTGTAGACCTAGGAAATGATTGTAATATCATTGGTCCACCCCCCCCCCAAAAAAAATTAGGTACACCCCATACCCCCTCGATGACTCATCCCCGCAACTTGTTACCTTACTCTAACCCCAATTTTCTCACTACCATTAATGAAATTGTAATCAGACCTGAAGTTAACTCATATTACCTTAACATATTACACTATTCACTTTTGAATATGGAGTTCACAAAGGCCATGATCATGTTGAATTTAAATATGTTGTCCACTTTCATACATCATCACCCTTTAGTTGATTCATTTGGTAGATTTGTTTATTTGTTGTGGGTTACATGGAATTATCAATTTTTATCCTATTAGACTCCCTTCACATAGTGATCTATTTTTTTGTTTGAGGAAGACTTAATTATTGCTCAATCCAGAGATCTAAGAGTTTTCAATGGATATTTTTCTCCCTTATCAGATGGTCTAATGATTTTTGTATGATGTAAGACCCCTAAAACATGGATTGATGGGTATGTTTTTTGGCCTATCACTTGTTTTTAAATACCTTCTCATTATCATTATGTTAAGAAACATGGTATAATGATATTTTTCTCAAATAGTAAAATCTTCTCAATCATACATCTAGATTCCCCTCTATGTATTGAAGTAGATGTTTCAAGAATATATATGTATTTCTTACTTGGTTTAGGTTGGAGAATTATTTTGATGTAAGAAGTCAAACCACATTCCTTCTTGGGTTAAATTATATGACTCTTATAATAACTCAATGTACTCCTAGTCTCCCTACAACAATGATAATGAAATATTCAGAGTTTCTTGTTTTGTGGTCCAAAAACCTAGATTTATTAATTTAGGTAACAAGTTCGGTATTATTACTAGTGTTTCAATGTATCTATAATTTTCTATCCTAGGAAACATGCTTAGGTTATCTCCAACACTCCACTGATTATGGGAGAGTGTATGAAGAGGATCATGAACCTGAATGCTGGATATTTAGTTCCAATTAACAATTCATAATTAGTATACATAGATGTAGGTAAAACCTTCCAATATGGATACATTGATATAATTATTACAACAAGGTTCATTGTGATGTCATGTGTAAAATGTTATCATGGTACATCTCTTTAGAAAGGAATCCCACAAAATGAGACTTAGTTATATGCTTATATGGTGGAAAGTGATTCTATTAAATAGAAAAATTTTGATATCCAATCACCTAGAAAGGGTTAAAAGTAGGTGATAATATGGAAGTGTATCCAATGTATAGAAATTTTTATCAAGCTAATTTTTATGGTGATAAGTCTCCCATTCATAGGTTTCCTGATGTTCAAGAGGTGAAGTAAGTTTCATTGTTTAACTAAAGTGGTGATATTCCACCCATTTCTTAGTTAATAAAGATGGAAAGAACCTTTATATTAATTGGGGGAAGGGCCTCTTCATCTATTTTGAGACCTGAAACGAAGTAAATAGGCATGAATAAGAGATTTCGTATATGGAAGACAAGGGATTAAAAATTTTGGAGTCTAAGAGGGTGAATAAACTCATTCAAGCTACATTTTCAGACCCTGTGTAACATGAAAAGTAAATGTTCTAAATGAAATAAGTTATGTCCACAAATATAGATAGGGGTTTAGAGGTAGTCTCTCATGATTCATCGGTATTTAAAGAATATGTGTCAGTTAGGGAACATTTTTGCTGAGGATGAAGAGAAGAGAAACAGAGGAACATGAATTTGATTTGGGAAACTATGAAGTTTGCACATAGAGGAAAATCTAACATTGCCAGGACTATTCAAATATTCCAAAACCAATTAAGAATTATTCGACAGTAAATACTGTTGTTCAAGATATCCTATGGTCAAAAATTACAAGGGACTAAACGAGAGAGTTCTACAATTATCTAAGGATCTCATGGACAATGTACTTGATGCAACTCATTCTAAACACATCCTTAAAAAAGAAAAGAAAATACAATTTATTATGAAGGGTTATAATCCCAGGAATGAAGATATATCTACAAAGCAAAAAACCCCCATCAGGTTTTTCCTTTCCATATCATTTCCCTAAAAGGATAAAATTCATGTTTAATTATTTTAGAAAATAATCAAGATATGTTTTCATAGTGTTGAAGGTAAATAATATCCTTTCCATTTTATTAGTGAAGGGTAGTCAAAAAGATGAAATAAATTGAGATATTTTTTTCCTAGGGCCTCTCTATAGAACTATATTCTATGATAAACCTATTAAATAAATTCATATATACACAAAATAAACATAATGTTTTTTCTTATGAAGAATACTATGTAATTTTTTATGCCTTCCATAATAAGATATAGCCTCTAGGCCTATCCCTAGTTTAATATAAGGGACCAATACTATAATTATTGATATCCCTCTCCTAAATTGAGATATGATGTTAATTTATTTTAAAATGTTGATTTCGTGGATTTGATATGTGTAATGTGTTCCCACATAACCTCAAAGTGATTTTTTGTAAATATAAAAACATAGATTTAGACCTCTCTTTCATTGATTTATATATACCCCTTAAAAACTACACATCTCATTCACTTTGTTTTTATAAAGGTTATCTATATTTAATTTTTTGATAAAAATCATTTAGCTAAGAATTTACTATCTTATTATAGTTTTGTTCAATGAAGTGGTAATTATTAGTGAGTGTAAAACAACATAATTTAAAATTTCGTTCATGTAATTTACATGTGTTTAAAGTCTCATTATAATATTTTTAATTTCATAAAATTTACTTATCCTTTTTATATATGTTATTTATTGATAAATTATTATTTCTTGATTTTTTATATATGAAACTATTTTATAGTCTATATTTAAGGAACCAACCCAGGTCAGTAGGATACATCAACCTAAATGACCCACCACAATGTGATTATTAACAAAAAAAACCAATTGAGTTTCAGGAATAACCAAAATTATATATACCAATAGACTGTAGTGTATAATAATCACTACTACAAATATGGCCTTTATTAGCACTATAAAAGTCAATTAACAGTGCTCAGAAAACATTTTTTATCGAGGTGAGGATAAAGGGGTGTCCCTTTTATCAGTGCACCGAAAAGCGCTGATAAAGGCTCTTTTTATCAGGGCTAAAAAAAGCACTGATAAAAGACCCCTTTATTAGTGATTTTTTTAGCACTGATAAAAGTCAAAAAAATATAAAATATTAAAAAATTAAAAATATTAAAAAAATAAATAAAAATGAATTATATAATGCGGGGGGGAGCTTTTAACAGCGCTTGACCGGCCCTTTAATAGCGCTAGGCAGACCCCCCCCCCCCCCCCACACACACACACTCTCTCGCACGCTGCCCTTCTCCCACATCAGCACATGTGTGCACCCCATTACTTCCACCTGAACTCAAACCAGTGACCTCCCCCCTTTCGTTGTTTCACCTTTACCACTAAGCCATTCCATTTTTCTCTATTTAATGATATATATATATATATATGTATAGTTATATTTATTCATATATTAATATAGATTCATATTAATATAAATATATTTATTCATATATTTGTATATATATATATATATATATTCATTCGTATATTAATATATATTTATATTTATTTATATATATATTTTTAGTTATAATTTTTTTTCGTATATGTATATTTATATTAATATATACTTATAAGATTAGTTTTAAAAACATTTATGAAATATGTTTTAAATTTGTGTTTATAAATAAATAAATACATACATACATACATCTATACAACACACACACACACAGACAGACAGACAGACAGACAGACACACACACACAAATGTGTATATTTATGAGTAAATACATATATATGTGTGTATTTGAAAAGCTATAGAATGTTAAAATGACCATAAAATATAATATAGAATCCCGTTTCAACTCCACAACAAGTAAAATCTAAGAAAATGAAACAATCTTCGATATGATATGTGGTACAGGCCTAACGGACATCCAGATCAGAAGTTATACCTTTTTGAATGTTAACAAATCGGGGTATCCCGACTAAAAACTCGGTTTTGGAGGACTTTTTGGCCTTTATGGTCTCAAAAATTGTAACAGAATAATCACTTGGCTTACTAGCGCGTAGAGCTCGTCGCATTATTCCATTTGATATGTTGTAGAGCTCAAACGAACACCCAGATCAAAAGTCATGGCTGTTTGATGTTTGAGTAACATTTTCCACTTATTTACGATCTTTTATTATTTTTTTGGATTTTTTGTGTCTTAAAATTGTTATTAAATGATTTTAAATCAATAAAAATTTTAAAATTATTAATTAATAATATTTTTAAAAATATTTTAATGCCAGTTTCACTAAATTTCTTATATATTAACTGTAATAGTCTATTTATACTTAACTAAAACATATTAAAAAAATATATATTAAATTTATATCAATATAAATATACTCATATAACAATATTTTATTTTTCATTATTTTTTTTGAAACATAAAATTTATCATTGGTAGGAAAAAACACTGATAAATCCCCCCTTTATCAGTGCTACTAAAAGAAGCGCTCATAAAGGCCCCCCTTTATCATCGTTTTTTTAGAGCTGATAAAAGGGTAGCGCTTCCCTTGCTCGTTTTTTGTAGTAGGTAATCATGTACAAACAAGATATATATTTCATTAATACAAAATTCTAAACTTTAAATTGAATCAAGATAAGACAAATCTGAATCTCGATGTTACCATATTTCACTACCATCAAAACTCACTACGAATAAGAAGAAATCCAAAAATAATTTGGTGAACTATATCTTTATCTTCCATTTACCTGAGTCATGAAAAGCCAAATTTATAAACACCCAAATGTAAAATTAGAATGTGAGTAATTAACCCAGTAGGATAGTACCAATGAATCTATACAGAGTCTTACAACATGAAACAGTTACCTCTAGCATTAAAATAAAACCATTTTATTAAGGCATTTAAAAAAACATTTTTCTAAAAAATAATTCGGTATCCATAAAAAACATTTTATATTCACATAAATGAGTAATATTGAAATTACAAGTAATCTATGATATAAGAGTAAGGAATTCATCTATAGATACACCATATGATATTTGGTAAGACACGAAACATGAAGCGATACCATCATGTATGAAATCAAGAAAATGTGGGATCTAGAAAATAAGAATACAAACTAAGAAATATGACATAACACTTTTCCATGAATAAAATTAATCCTATCGATATCGACTCCTGCCACATCCTATCAATATTAATAAAATAACCTCTAGTTGTGTGACTGTCACTAAAGATGTATGTGTTCATTTCTAGATTCCTTCATGGTTCTTCATGTACTATGTTTTTTAAAAATAATTTTAAAACCATAATTAAAATTTATAAAACATTTTCCTAGTGAATTGCAACTTCTCCCATGCTTGAGAACCCTTTTTTTATTTAAAATCACCTTTGAGGCATTTCATTGAACACATAGTGTGTATAAATATGTTTTTAAATAAAACACCCTTTATAAAAATACATCTTATAAAAAATTCCACTATGATATCAAATAAATCTATTTCATTAAAGAAACCAATGTAATTCACAATAAAATCATTTATTTCATGATTTTGAACCTTTGTATGTAGAAACCATCCCCATGAATGTATGGAAACAATTCACCTTCAAGAACAAGGATGGGAAATGAGTAGATCCACTCCTCACAAGACAATATCGATTTACAAAAATTACAATTCTCTATCAAATCCATTATATTTGGAAACCTTGGACCACTAGGGTTATATTGAGGTAATGCGAGAATAAATCAATCTAGGATCTAACAAGAGGAGAGATAATCATATAACAAAACATACATTGAAGAGATGAACTATGAAAAAAGAAATATCTTCATGGAGGCAACAAGAGAATACTCTAGAGCACTAAGGGAAGTTTAGTTCAAAACTAATAGAGATTAAAAGGTGACTATATATTTAAATTATAAAGTTAAAATATTTAAATTATAACTTTTTAGAGGTTTAGATTAGGGAAAATAGTTATCTCACATGGTTTAACAAGAGTTTCTACAACCATGTGTGGCCTCTTTCCATTAATAAATAGAGGCGCACAACTACCTGGGAAGAGATGCACGGTTTGGGGAATCCATGTTTAATTCATGATACATCTCAATAAAAATACCTATACAACCACAAGGTTCCCATAGTGATTAACAAAATTTTGAAAACCGTTATTAAACCACATTTAATCCATGATACACCTTTTGAGAAACACCTAAACAAATACATGGTTTCCTCAGTGAGTCACACAATTTGGATAACCATGACAACACCCTAAAAACACCATTAAAGACTTAATGTTCCATTCCACATGGTTGATACTAATTATTCCCCTATACTGTGTGCATGACCTGTTTCCTCTAAAAATAAAATGTTTCAACCTATTTCTCTCTAAAAGATCTAGGAGAATTTCGACAATAAACCAACCTAATGCTTGGAAAATATTATGGAACAAAGGTAATCACAATTATCTCCACTATAAAATCATTCTATCCCCAAATTGAAATCAAGATTCTATGCTTGAAAAAAGAGAAGGACACTACCACCTCATCCTTGATTCCCCCTCCCACATGTCTTGGTTTTCCCATCCGCACTATAATGTAACATGGTCTATGGGAATTAATTTTTTGCAAAGTATCATGTATTGGGGATCCATAATCAAAACCAACACTTCAACCACATTTGTTTGTAGATCGAGATCAATATCTTCCCATTCAATCAAATAGTAGGGATCTAGTTGACACCCCTTCAGTTAAGAAACATAAAACACATCATTAATCAATGTCAAGTGTGATGAAAATTGAAAATGATAATCCCCTATTATAATTCATTCACGGATCTAAAATTTTCCAAAAAACCTCAATGCCAAATTACCTTACATACCTAATCGACAGTGTCCCAAGAGAGGCAAAACTTTGAGAAAGAATTGATCACCAACCTAATACTCTAATGGGTCATAATTGTAGTTTACAGAGGATTTGTAGTGATTTGATCAGTCACTAACCTCTTACAGATCAGCTACACTTTCTTTTTGAAATATTTAGTACGACTTGGTCTAATCAAAACCACTCTTCCACCTCTACCATGAATAAGAGAGATCCAAATGGATTCCCATACAAAACATTGAAGGAAAATGACCATGTTCTCGTGAAACATACAATTGATTGTGATTTTAAGATGATTTTTTATTCTAAGGAAGACACTAGGTCATATCTCAAGGAGTAGTGATAGGTTTCTAGTGTGTATTTTTAATAAAAATTGCTAAAACAGGGGGGTGGGGGGTTGAAAACATTTTCAAGAGAGAAACATAATTTAAAGGGTTATACAGATTAAAAAACAAGTGGATTGTAAAAAATATGAGATAAATAATTTATCACTATTATGTTACTACAACACTTGAATAGTTCTTCATTCATAAATGATTAATAGGTTTTAGTGCAATCCTTTGGTTGAGGGTTAACCAAGATCATGGGTACCAACAAGCCTCTTAAAATGATGTGATTATAACTAAACCATGACATAAAGATCATGTAGTTAAGTTGAATCGCCTTATCATTCATTAAGGTTTATAAAGTAACATTGAAATCTCAAATTCTTGGGGAATAAAAGGGTTCTTATGTTTTCTTATTGGAACAACCCAAGACGCACACATAAAATCACACATCAATGGGTTATAAAATAAAAAAGTGCTTCAATTCAGTGCTTCAAAAAAATTTAAGATACATATGAAAGAACAATTCAAACCACAATATACATCAAACCAGCATATAATTTGGTGTCATAAATCACACTTTATGTGTATAGCTCCCTCACAATGATCACCCACCGCTTAGCTCGACATCGGGAGGAGGAAGCTCATATGAAACTCTTTCTTCATTATTGATCCCCCTATGAGGATAGGGGCCTCCAAAACTTCTAGGAAGAGTAGGATACTCCTCTATGAATCCAAAATGATATTTCTATACTTATGGGTCGAAACAATAAATGAAGTTCCTAAGGTTCCTTTTTATATCCAAAATAGAACATGGTTTTGAGCACCCTATTTTTGATATACCACTTGTATCTTGGTTTTGTAATAGTAGAAAGACATATCAAGACTTTATAAAAAGAGAATAGTTGTTGGACGGACTTTTTACTATCTCCATGTCAACATTGGAGGCCATTAGACATTTGTATTGGGAGATATGGTAAAAATACCAAACCAAACATTTGAATTCAGGCATATTCAGTCCCCTGGACAGAATGGTTTGGTCGGGACACCACATGGACTAATTGGGATTTGGTTCCTTAATAAGAGATGTATCCCATGATGGTTTGGATCAGACCATAATGTTTCATCCCATTTGGATGTAGGTAATTCTCTTAACACCCAAAAGAGTGGACAGATGTCCACATGATGCCATGCAGTTTGGCCGATATTTCATATAGATCATCTTAGGGGCCTCCAAATCACCACCACTTATAATGAAACTATAAAAAAATGTATAATTGTCCCATTTACAGTGATAAAATAAAAATAAATTAATCAAACATGAAGCGAATTTTTTTATTATATTTTATATTTACAATACAAATTTGGTTTAATAAAATGGTGTATGGGTGAAAATTAAGTAGTGAATCATGGTGTGATCACACCACCATACATAAAAAAAATATTCTTGGAAAAGTTACATTTTCAGAAATTATGCATGTTGATGTCACCAACATCATTAAAATTTTACATTTGAGGAAAATTTATTTCATTAATGTATTCTGATCAATGCACAAACCACACCAAGGAGTTCTTCCTAGTGAAATTGGAAAAAGATGTCTCATAAATCATATCACAATGAAATTCAAAGAGATTAATGATACCAAATTGATCAATTAATTTAGAATTAAACCATGCCACTAACTCTCATGTGTGTGTGGGAAAACATTCCTTGCTATTCTTTCAACATTCTATCCAATAAATATAGGTTATTTTATCATTTTTCAGCTTAACTAATTTTGTCCACCCAACCTGACCTAAATCCTTTGCAATAATATTTCAAGACCCACTCACATAAGCATTTCCCGAAGTCAAAACATAATCTCCTAACATTGATACCCCCATATTTTTCACATTTCATCACTCCCCTCATTTTTTCAGGATTTACATTTGGAAGAAATCTCACACTCATCTCCCAACCCTTACTTGATCTCCTCATGAAACTAATTGTAATAGTTATAATAAGATCAATTTTGAGGAGGAGTGGTTTTTGACCTTACCAAGTCACAAACCAATATTTTTTTGATTTTTTTGATTTTTTTTTTAGGGAATAAAACAATAAAATATCAAGTACTCATGCAAAGGTCAATTTGGTACAGTAATGAAACAGATCAGATAAATAATGAACATATGGAAATATCATTTTAAGATGAAAAATGTTAACCTAAAAAATAGTTTCCTTATAGTAAGTAAAAAATATTATCACTTTGTGGTTTTATGAAAAAATGTGTGGAGATATTAGTGACACAATATTCCAAAAAAAACTACTCACACAATGGGAATCAATCATCTCAAAGTATTCACAGAGATAAAACCATTTATATCAATGAAAATAACCAATTCACTAAAAGTCACTCCCTGATGTTAAATTCTTACAAACATTCATTCCATAATAAAGTCAGGTTCTAAGGAAATGGTAAATAAACATGGAATCAAAAAATTCAACATGAATTTTGTGAAAGTTCTTTGATTTGGTGACCATAAGGGGGAAGTAAAAATACCATAAAGAAGGAGAAAACCGGAAAAATGATGAAAGCCGATTAAAATACTAATTAACTCAATAAGACAGGGAAAAGTGAAAATACCATAAAGAAGGTGAAAATAATAAGAGGGAAAAAATGGAGAAAAATGGAAGAGATTTTCTTCGAGTTCTAACCTAAAAATTAGGTGCCCATGGTGCCTTTTTATAACTAAAATGGAACATGGTTTTGAGAATTCTATTTTTGAGATATCACTTCTGTCTCGATTTTGGAATAGTGGAAAGTCATATCTCAACTTTACCAAAAGGGATGAGTTTTCTTTAGCCTCTTGACTATCTCCATATCAAATTTGCAGTCCATTAGACATTTTTATTAGTAGATATGGAAAAATATCGAACCAAGCTTTTGAATTCTGGAATATTTTATCCCCTGTATAGAATGGTTCGGACGGGCCACCAGATGGATGAATTGGGATTTAATTCCTTGATAAGAGTTTTATACCATGTTGGTTGGGTGAGGACCACATATTTTCATCCCATTTGGAGGCACGAAATTCTCTTAATGCTCAAAAAAGTGGAATGATGTCCATGATATGCCATGCGGTTTGGCCAATTATTCTTCAAGATCATCTATGGGGCCTCCAAATCACCTCCACCATCAATGAAAATATCAAAACATATATAATTTCCACTTTTTACAGTTGTAAAAAAAATAAATTAATAAAATAGGAAGTGGAGTTTTTTATTATGTTTTAAATTTAAAATTCAAATTCATTATAATACAATGGTGTAAGGGTGAAAATGAAACAGTAAATCACAGTGTGATCAGACGCTATTTTAATTGAATTAGGATAACTATTATTAAAGGTAAATATTAATAGATGAATTATATTTTCCCCCAAACCACCACAACTAAGTACAGATACTTGAATCATTCCATAAGGATCTGAATAGATCAATTAGTTTTCCTATCCAACTATGGATGATATTTCATGTTTAATTTTAACTAGAAACACATCATCTCTTGGAAAACCTTCCAGAACCTAGATTGGAACTTTGGGTCCTTATAGGAAACTACTTCAATAGGGACTCCATGATGCCAGACAATCTCTCAGATGTACATGTTTTCAAGCTGATCCATCTTCAATGTTTCCTTGATAGGGAGGAAATGAATTTATTTCTTATTTTGATAATTGATCACCCAAATCACATCCTTCTGTCTCGGAATTTATTGTGAATATCATCCCACTTCCATTATAAAATGGTAAAAAGTTATAACTAACTAGTAGGCATATAGTGAGACTCTATAATTCTCTCAAAATTAAGGTGCCATGAAATGAATTCTCTAATCAACGTCGTCATCCTCAGCCATCAATACTGACATCTTAGATCATGATACATCATGATAGTCCTATAGTGCATGGAACAGTAATATTTGTTTCCACTGTTTATTAATTCCAAACTAAGAGATATATCATTGACCAGCCTACCTTAGAAACACAATGCTTTCACAAGTGATAGTGACCAATCAAGCGATGTCTCCCCAACATTTAGTATTGTACTATAGTTATGTCAATTGGTTTTTGATTCCTATTTAGGCTCAATCTAATCAAGAAATGATGATTAATCCCCTGTATAAGATAAGAAAACCTTCCAACCATCCTCTTACACTCCCAAGCTCATTATAGTGAACAAACTTCTCATAGGCCAGTCCTACACTAATTCCTTCAAGTCTTGAGGCAAAAATTACCTTCGTAATACATTGGAGACCACATTTACTTCCCTAGGAGTATAAGAAATATGAAAATTTAATGTTTTCATATACTAAACCTAGATTCATTGTATAAAATTAAGGAACGTTATGAAAAAATATACATTAGGATCTTATAATCATAATATACCATAAATTAATACCCAAAAGGGATCATGGCCCCATTTTTTGAGAGTTTGAACAATATATTCCTCATCATGGTCTTAAGTAGGGTAATTTTTCTCATGATGGTGAAATTTGTGATATTCATAGGTCACTGACTACTTTCCCAACTTTAAGAAACTCCCCATTCCCATACTCGAGGAATCATAAAAAATATCATAACCCAAACTTTGTTTCATAAGAATCATAAATGGAGAATGAGTTACCACTTCTTCAGTTCCTCAAAAAACCTATAGCATTTTTTTTATTCCACTCCATCTTAACACCATTGTGGGTTAAAGAATTCATTGTATATGTAATCTTTGAGAAGTTCTAAACAAGATACCTATAATAACTAGATAATACCTATAATCTCATAAACCCATTTAAATTTGTTGACTAATCTCATGAAATTACCACCTATGCCTTTTGAGGATCCATTATGACACCCCTCACAGATATAAAACGTCCATGAAACTTCACTTCTTAGATGAAAAAGTCACATTTAGAAATATGAGAAAAATGATATTCGATCAAGATTCAAATGATGATATCTAAATTATCATTGTGATCCTCCTCTAACATAGAGTAAACCAAAATTTCATTCATAAAAATAATGGTGAAACAGTCCAAAAACTAAGGAAATATTTAGTTCATCAAAAGAATAAATACCATAGGGGAATTAGTATGACTGATTGGTATAAGCAAGCACCCAAAATACCCACACCATCTCTAAAATGTTGTTTGAGGCATATCCTACTCTCTGAATATCAATTAATGGTTCCCTGGAAATATGTCAATTTTAGAAATCCAATAATTCCCCCTGAGATGATCATAGAGATCATCAATTCTTGGTAAGGGGTATTTGTCATTGATGGTCACTGAATTTAACATTTTATAATAAATAAAAAGTTTATGTCATCAATTAGAATTTGTTGAATAGAAAAAAGGAAAAGACTATGGTGATTTCATATGATAAATAAAACCATTTCCCATAAGATATTCCATATGAATATTATGTTCCTTTAAATTAGAAGGATCTATGTGATAAAATGGCATAAAAATGGGTATCTTACTAGGGAGAAGATCAATAGTGAACTTGATCTCTCCCTACAATGATAAACTAGAAAAATCACCAGTAAATACCTTTGTATACACACTCACCACTGTAGGGAGTGTGTATCTCAAAATAAGATCAATTATATCTAAGAAAATCTGCATGAAATGACATTATATCATTCTGTCATAAGTAAAAAAAAGTCTATTCCTCCTTGATATTGACTCCCAATCACTCTAAAAGACATGAGATAATCCATCATGAAAACAAACTGAACTCATTTATGGTAATAGTCAATATATTAGTTAAAATAATAATATAATCTATAATAATAATATGGTTGGAGATATCATGATAAAGAACCATGAAATCCCTCACAATATAAAATTTTGCATTTGTCACCTGACATATGGGTAATTTAAAACCTTGTTTAGACCTCTTTTTTAAAGAATGGAAGGATCTAAAATAAAAAATAGAAACTCTCAACAAAATACCTACATTTCAAGTACCTTATATAATATAAATTATGAGTTTCACCTATATCAAAAAAAATCATAAGTATAGAGTAGGAAATAAACATCGCACCTCTAATAGTATTCATCCATACTTCAAGTTCATATACCACTTACTCTACTACATAAAGACATATACAATTATCCCCTCCCAGAGATTTCATTAATTCGTAGAATCTCCCTTGGCTTTAAAATGTGATTCACCACCCTTTGATTGATTGGAATGAACTTAAGAGGCCTTGGTGAGTGTATATCCAACTATACTACTATGGGTGATCTTTCCACAAAAATTCCTAAAGTGAAAAAATTTTCCACAATGATTAAATGTCTTGGTAGCTTCCATATGGTTAGACATGGTATGAATATTCCTTTCATGCTAATAGAAAACAACCCAATTCTGCACCAATGAAGTCATAAAATTGGTCACGTTGTAAACTATTTACACTTATGTTTCTTTTTCTTGCCAAAATATACACCCTGCCTACCATATATTGTAACTAATACTCCAGTGAAACTCATTTTACCATATATTTCTTCCTCAAACACCTCTTCTTTATCAACTACCTCTAAAGAGGTTGGAAGGCGTGAGAGTATCAACATTGATAAAACATCTTTCCTTAAAACCATCTCTAACCATCAAACATTAAATTAATATTTTGTCCAAATCTCAGGTGATAGTTGAACTAACTAAAAAAAAGGATGGTATACACTATCATTGAATAATACCCTTTATATAAATTTATAAAATGTTATGTCTTTTCCATATAAAATGTTTCATGATAGAACTTATAGTTGAATATCTTCTTCAAATAAGTCCACGTTACATCCTTAAATAACTTAGATTGGACAATGGAGTCCAAACATTTCCTTTCATACCCTTCAAGAATATAAGTGAAAACCCCCACCTTAGATTCCTTTGGAGTTAAAAAAATAAATATCCCTTCAATTTGATCAAGAAAATATTCATATTCTTAGGTTCCTTTTTCAACATTGTATGTGGGTGGATTCATTTTCGGAAATTCTAATCCTAGGTACATTGTTCATCCCTAGTTTCTAACACCCACCTAACCCATTGTTTAAATCATATATATATAACTACTTCCACCAAAGAAAGGTCAACTAGAAGATTCATGTTTGTAACATTTCACAGAACACCCTCTCTTGTATTTGAAAAATATATTCTTATTGGAATTGTCTAATAAATAAAATATAAAACATTGTATTAGCTAAAAAGAAAAATACAAAATCAAATGACAAAAATTGTTAATAAAAAATCTAATCCTTCAATCGAAATGATTTAAAAAATGATGGATTTATAAATGAGATACAAAAGATTAAAAATTAATATTTTTATCTAAATAAATCCCAAATCAAATTCATTTAAATAACCATAAACTTCGTGTTTCAATCTTGGATAAAATCACTGACCACCCATGGTAACACTAGTTCAGACATGGTAGTGAGATGTCCAAGAACCCTCCTTCAATAACTACCTATATTCTAATGGTTCTAAATTTTGTCTACTATAGACCTTGAATGAAACCTAGTAATTTTTATAACACTTCCAGCTGGTTAATCCCTATAATACCATATTGTAAAGAAAGCAACCTAGGTTGATAAGTCGAATCACCCAATATGACCCACCATAAGATGAGTATCAAAAAAACAACTAAAATAATATCATGAATAGTTGAATAGAGATAAAAAATAGAGTGCAATGAAGAAGAAGAGTACACAAACCTGAGGCATAAAATTTGAGGTGAAAAGACCAAACCTAAAAAAAATCATACAAATCTTAGACTCCTTGTGTCCATATTTCACCTCCTCAAAACTAACTACCAAGATAAAGACATCTAAGAGAATACATAAAACTATCTGATTCCCATACCTTTACCTAACTCCTACAAAACCAGATAAATAATCACCCAAGTTAAAAAAAGGTGTGAGCACTGAGCTCAATAGGATACCACTAAAGAGACTATATAAAGTCTACCACCATGAAATTGTCAGTTCTATTGATAAAATAAAAGTATTTTATATATTCATTTCAAAATAAAAATAATTGACTAAAAAACATTGGTTTTCATAAAAAAACATTTCATATTGACATTAACGAATAATATGACAATTACATTTAAGATATCATATAGCCCTAAAAAAATCACCCATGGATACTCCAAATGATAACATGTGCGAAACAAAAATGAAAAAATTTCTTCATGTATAAAACCTTACCGGGATCTAACTTAGGGGTTTAAATAGCCAAAAAATGGAGAAACACTAATCCAAGAATAACGTGAATCCTACCAATATTGATTCCTACTAGTCTATTGAGACTAATTTAATATCCCCTAGTTGTTTCACCAACATTTAGTTGAATTTTTTCATCTACCAATTCATCCAAGGATCCATATGTGCTATGTTTCTTGAAAGTCATTTAAAACTCATCCTCACAATTTAAAAGTTATTTTATCAATCAATCATTACCACTTCCATGTTTGAAACACCATTTTAGAGTTAAAATTACATTGGAGTCATTTAATCGAATACATGGTTCATATAAATATGTTTTTAAGGATAAATACCACTATGAAATGAATCTCATGATAGAATTATACATTGATATCAAGTAAAATAATTTCATCAAACAAACCAATGGAATTCACAAGAAATTCAAGTAATTAATGAGTTATAACCATTGTATAGAGACACCTACCTCAAAGTAGGAATGAAATAATTCTACTTTGAGAATATAGATTGGAAACTAGAATATAATTTCCTAAAAAGACTATAACCATTATTAAAATTAGCAATTATATATTAAAACCCTTTTATTTGGTAACCGAAACCAAATTGGGGTCCATTGAGATAAGGGGAGAAAATATTAAGTGAGTACCTAATAAGAGAAGAGAGAACTTGATAAAAATGGAAAATACCATCAAGAGATCCATCAATAACAAAGGAATAGTGCTAAGGAATAATGGGGATAATCCTCTATAGTTTTGTGGAAGGTTCAGTTTTTTCCTAATAAAGAGTATGGGGTGATTGAATATAAAACAAATTAAGGGATAAAAGGTAAATTAAATCATTTATAGGTTTGGATTTGGGGGATCCATTATTCTGAACATTTTAACAAACCATACTCTAAAAATGTTTGGCCTCATTCCTATGAAAATTATAGGCACACAATTATCTGGGTAAAGATACATAGTATTGGAAAACTATAACCAAGTTAGGAGACACCTCTATAGAAACACCCATAAAAACAAATGGTGTCCGGAGTGAGTTGCATGGTTTGTCTAAAGGTGACAAAACCATGAAAACTGACATTGGATACTCATAGTTCAATACCACAGAGTTAGTACTAGAAATGCGCCTAAACAATGTGGACGAACTATTTCCTCTAAAAACCAATTTTAAACCTATGTCTCCCAAAAACCACTAGAATAACCCAAAGGATAAACCAATATCCAACTAAGGAATACTTATGACCTAGATGGAATAAAAAATAAATATACTCATGTTTCTTATAGAAACTATATATTTAATCAATTAATAAACACAATTAATTGGAAAATATAAAATAAATAACTTGTCTTTTCATAACTAAAAAATAGACATTAATTTTTATTAAAATATAATCTAGAGGATAAAATTAGTATATATATATATATACATATATAATATAGGATGTTACAATCTCTCCCTCCCCCAAAAATAAATTTCATAATATCAATTTTAATATATTGTTAGACATGAATTAATATTGTAAACATAGGCTTCTTAATCATAATAAAAATGCTAAGGTAAAAGTAAAATTTTACTATAATTATTTCATAATTCTAATTGATATATATAGTTTAAATTCTGACATTATATTTCCATACATGTTATACTTGAGATACTTCTATATAAGTAAATGTTATATACTAAAGGTCTTCTAGCCAATATTTTCAAATCCTTATTCCAAAAAATATCCAAACACTTTTTTTTACCGAAGGTTACTCCCCTTGACCAACACTTATAGATAAAGTGTAATACATACTTACATTAAATATATTACAATAACATTTGATTCATTCATTCAATCCAAATAAAATATGTTTTATTTCTTTATAAAATTCATACATTTTATAACATAAAACTAAAAGGTACCATAATAATTTAGGAAAATAAATTATTATAGACCTTATATATGTTAACTAAACCCTTATTAATATTTTTTTCCATTTGGTGACATACATCAAAGAAAACATGTACTGAAATCTGAGTAAGGGGATAGAAAGTGAAACACGGGGAACAAAATCAATGTTAGATACCAGGATATCATAAAATCTTCCACAGGGTAATAATATAGGACAATTATAATGAATAGTAAATGATAATGTAATATTAATATTTAATAACAAGATGTTATTTAATAAAACATATGATCATTAGAGAAACTTGATTTATAAAAATAAAACACTGATGAAAAAGGATGAAATTGTTTGAATGTGACACATACGATATAATATAACATCAAAAGTCATGACCAATTTCTATAACATCATAACATAATAGAAAAAAATATAATTTCATCATTTCCATGCATTATAATGCGTACAAAGATAATTAATATATCCCAATAAAAAATATTTTAAACAAAATTATCAGCATCATGTCTATCCTAACATTTTGGGCATTTTTATCTACATTATTTTCATATATAATATTATAGATAAAGAAAACTATATAATGTACACCTATAATTATGTAATGAGATATAAATATTTTCCCACTTAATTAGAGGATTATATAATATCAGTCTCACCCATTACATTAGAATATATTCAGAATCATATGTGTCGTATACAAAATGATGATACAATTGAAATACATTAATTCATAATCATAACAAAAATAAAAAATTATAAAATGGAAATGAGTTTCATACATCCTAAAATATTATCCAATTTGATGTAATAGTTGAAAAAAGAGGTAATTCCTTATCTTAATAGTAAATAAGAAAGTAAAATTGACCAAAAAGTAGTTAGAATCAGATAAAAAAAATTAGATAATTTGTTTGAAAAATAGTAAAAGATGAAATATTATTTTAAATACCTACTGTGAAAGGGTAAAACTATGTACTATGAGTACTATCTTCTATCAGAGGTGGTTAGGGAATAACCCAGACCAAATTAAATAATATTTAAAAATTATAACAACATATATTTTATATTTTTCAGTTTCATCCATGGAATGAAAATCCAACAGCATATTATTAAACCAAACAAGAGAATACCATCCCAAATATTTATTTGAAATGTAATAATTTATAAGAAATTTATCCCTGTATGTGTGGTTAATAAAAAAAATGATGGATTAAAAATCCTCAAAACATTCAAACCACTGATGTCAGATCACCCATAATAGAATTCTCTTCTTTTTCATGTTATCTTGGACCATGCAGCCTGAGTCACACTTCATCCATAACAATCTCCAACCACACTACTTACAAAATATAACACCCTTAATAACACCAATCATTTCTTCCACTAAATCATAATTTATACCATAGTAATTTTGAAATAAACCAACAAATTTTACATGTTGGTCCCTGAAAATCCATTCATGGTCTGCTTCACTTGGGATCCCATTTGATTCTCCATCAGTGTTAACTTCCAAACAACCATCTATTGTTGGTTACCAAGAAATAGTGGTGATTCATGTTTCATTATTTTAATTGGATTTGTCTCCCAATAATCTAAAACCCATGATATCAAGGATTGATTTATTAGAATATCCATGTTGCATAAGCACTACTTCCCTATAATTATAGGTGAGGTGAAACAGAATCTTATTTGCTGATGTGACTTTCCCATTATGCTTGATGTGATTCCTATAATTCCAGACAAATCAAAGACCTTATACAATAACAAAATGACATATTTGAAAGATTATCTTGGACCTATAGATATTTATATGCAACATTAAGAGGTCATCAAGACTACCATCATATAAACATGATATGTCAAACATGTCTAAAATAATATTCCAAATGGTGATAGAATATGATAATTGTAGATAATGATAATATTCATTATAGAAACTGGACCTATAGAAGACACAAAACTAGAATGAATTAAATCTATATTGTTTAATCCTATGATCTATGGGAATTATCATATAAAAGTGTCTCAACATAAGGATAATTTTAGAGGTTTATATCAAAAAATGTTTGACAACAATTAATATTTTGGAAATGATTTGATATTAAATTTTTAACCTATAGGAAAAAACTTGAATCTAATCAAACAATTGATGTCGATATAGTGATTCAATGTGTATATTTTATAATTACAACTCTATAATAAGTTACAAAAATGTAATAAAGGATAAAAATAACCAAATAAACTCTTATTATTTAATTTTGAACAATGATAGTTGATTAAACATTATGTTCAAAGTGATCATTGAGGAATGAAATACACATAAATGAGTGAATCTTTTTACGATCAATTAGAAATGCAAAAAACATTTAATTTGGGATCTTTTGGAAAATCATAAAAATGTCTAATATGTGATATTAATGAAATATACGAAAGTATATTTTTAATAATGTTTACTCTTTTTTAAGATATAAATTTGAATTTTAAGATCAAAATGAAGAAACAAGATTCAACTATCATAAAAATTAGTATAATATCTATCTATTAATTTATGAATTTTAGAAAAATTGCACATCAAAAGTGTTGTTTTAAAAAGGATTAAATATATATTTTTGAGTTATAATTCTTTTAATACCCAAATGTTTTTCAAAAGATTAAAACCGATAAAATGAACTCAAGTTATTATAAAATTTTAGGACATTGATCATTAATTAATTTTTTATATATAGAAGGTGAATATATATAAATCCAATATTCAATTATATTTGAATTAATAGAAGCATATTTTTGACTTATAACTATTTTAATTTTTAAACATACATCTAATTATTATAAATAATAACATATGTATGACATGTTGTGGGATTTTTCAAATATGTCCATTGATTAATTTGTGACCTCTAGGAACATAAAATTTCTCAATATGATGTCTGACGTGTCTAGAATAAACCAAATTATATTTCTGGAATTATATGATTTTTACATTGGAAACATGAATTATGTAATGGATAAGACCTTCTCAGCATGTTATATAGCACAATATGGGTGATGGAGTTATTGTGAGAAGGTTTGATAGAATATTAGTGAAGTTTAAAATAATATTCCATTTGTGGACTAGTTTTATGATATGTAAGTATATGTTTCACAATGAGAGTCCAGTTGGAAGGCCTAGTTATTGAATAGTGTTTGAGGTTTTTTTGTAGGGACCTACAAGGTTGGATTATATGGCCCTTCAATTTTAGGGACTCATGTGGCATGGTCGATGATTTTATACCTAATGTTGGTCTATGGATGGGTTGAGATGAAGGTGAAGTTAATGATTTCAGAGTGGTGCTCAAGACTGCAATGTGGAGTTTATAGAGGTCATTATCTGGGTTCTTCTTTTTTAGGAGGCCCTACATCAAAGTTCTTCCTATGAATCCTAGATGGGTCTGGGGGGCCATAAGCAGCGGTGTCAAGAGGATCCTTACACTGCATCCTTATCCTATATTTATTGGTAATGGGAAGGAATTTTATTGTAATATACAAAGGCTAGTTTGACCCAGAACCATTATGTCATAGAATAGTGTGTTTCCTTGTGGTTTCATTGAAAAAATATCATTTCTCATTATGGTTAGTGGCTTGCACCGTGATATTATATTTGTATATACCATTTATAAAATTTGTTACTCCCCTAAATTATATTCATTTACCTTCTTTTCCATTTACTCTCATGTGACCTGAGTGTGATTTTAGAAGACCATTAAGACCATATTCCATGAATTTGATCCTAGGATTAAATAAGAATATTATTGGTTATACAAGATGACTCCATCCTACTTTTTTCATGGATATTTCTTTTTTCATCATCCAAAGAAGGATGTGGTTATGGGTTACGAATGGACTATGTGAGGATGAAGTGAGTGGGTGATGAAGAATTTTTTTATTTATGTCTCTAAAGTTTTCCTTGGTGTTATATTAGTCATGGGTTCATCTCTTTCTCTTATTTTTCTAGAATATCAGATTATAATGCTCTAGTTGAGGTAGAGGATTTGATAACACTATTCCTTTATGTGTAAATTTTATAGGTTTAATTTTTTTCCTTTGGTGAATAGTATGTATTTTCTTAGAATAAAATAATGAATCAATCCTAATATAAATATATGGGAATGTATTAATTCACACATGTAAAGTAACTTTCATATATTTCCTTCGTACTTGATGTTTTTTGTGGGTATTACTGCAAATCAATTTTTTTTGAGATTATGTGTTAATGATATCATTTTTTACTTTTATAAAAGGTTAAAAACATAAATATGGTAATGAAATTATTTTATGGAGAAATGAATTGGAAAAAAATTATATTTTTTTAAGGAAAAATAGGATGTGTTAAATGTTGAAATTTGATATACGGTATTATTTAATTTATTGTCTTTGTGGCAGTGATTATGTGGTGAATGTGGGGTTGTTATCAGGTGACTGTTATGGCTGGGTTCAGATGTGTTGAAATGTGAAGATGCATTGGATAGTGTGATATGCATTGTGATATGATTTTATGATGGTAGGATGTGGTTGGTTGGCATGTTATTGTGGTTTATTCAGTGGGGTTGCAGTTTCCCTTCTAGGACCAACATGGGGACTCTAGAGTTTGTTGTGGGGTGATGGAATGGATGGTTGTTGTGGGTTTTTAGGTTCATTGTATCTGGGTAATGTGATGACTTATAGTGATGAATGTTTTAATATCTTTGGATGAAATTGAATTGAAAAATGGTAATAAATGAAATCATTATGTATGAAATGAATAGGTAATGACCAATATTAATGCGGGTATTATGTTTTCTGACACTTTTTGATGGGAAATTAATTGCTTATGGTGATGTGATTTTTACTTATTTTCCTCTCTTAATGTTTTTTATCCATGTATTGGGTCGCCCTTCCTTTAATGTAGTGGGTCGGTTTCTGTACATTCTCAATTTTCAAAGGTTGGATGCCTCTACCACAATTTTTGGTAATGTCATATCCTTGATTGAAATGGGATGATGGGATGTTGGTTCTTTATTTCATGAATTCCTCCATGTATCTTGTCTCATAGTCAGATTATCTTTTATAAATTAGATTCATTTTCATGAATCTCATTCACAGTTCTATCTTGAGGTCGACATTTGTTAATTATAATACTTATGTTATGCTAGGGAATCTACCTATGGTTCAAGAGGATGGTGACATTAGAAACATTTGGACATTGGTGTAAATTGGGTGTATTGGGAACATGTAAAGTATTCCTCTTTTAAATTTGAAGGAATCTATTATATGAGGATTCTTATTCATTGAACCCAAGGTGTCTCATACCTATTATGGGGTATTTAAAACTATGTCACATGACTTCCAATGATTTTTACATCACACATACAATGTTTATTGCCTGAGGTAGAGATTCTGGATCATTTGGTAGGGTCATAGTTTTACGGTCTCCTAGGGGAAGATAGGACACAAATTTAACTTTTTATGGGAATAGATAGGTTATAGATTAAACAACTTTGGGGGTAGTTAGGTCTAATATTTTACAACTTGTGAAGATATGTATGTCATAAATTTAACATCTTGTGTATATAGATAGATCACATATTTAACATATTATGGGGATACGTATGTGGGAATTTAGTGTGTTCCCTTGTGAATTATAATCACACTTTAGGTTCATCACCATCCAGATAAGGGAATAATAAATTCGAGGTGGTGTGTAGAGAGTGTTCCCTCATGGGGGGATTATTATCACACCATGTATTTGTGGCTTTCTACTGGGAATACATATATATATTTAATGGTGGTGTTGGGATTGGACCTCATGGAGGTACCATAGGTGTGTTCACATAGGGGCCTAGGGAGGCATACAACATACCCTATTTTGATATAGAGATCAAAACCCATATAGTTCATGTGAATAGTTTAAGGTCATGTGAAAGAACCTGTCTATGCAGTTTATTTTCCTGTGGTAAGGATTATTGTATCTCAAAATTAGTGAAAATGGGATATGTCATGGGTAATATGCATGTGGTATTCATATTACATATGACTCACCCCATGATGGTGTAAGAGGTGTCATCCCCTGATGTTTGTACATGGGGTATCTTATGTACACCGCATAGGGTAAGATGTGGGGTCCCATCCCATGCCAGTCATACAAAGTGAATCAGATGTTCATCACATAGGGTTGGGCTATAGTTTAACAGCGTGTGTTGCCGACATTTTCATGGATTTTAATGTTTTATGACTAGGGTGTTGGGCTATGTAGTTTAACTTCTTTAAACATAGACATGGGAGAGTCTTACACCCATGGGAATTTCTAGTTAGGAGAGGTGGAGAAAGAACTATCTATCCCAATAGGGACATGTTTGTTGTTTACCTTGATGATTCCATATTTGGGACTTACGTGTCTACTTCAAAATTTCCTATGGGCGTGGCATGGCATAAATACTAAGTGGCGATGTGGAAAATAGGGATCCTGATATTAGGTTGCCTATTCGTATGAGTTATAGTCAATACAATTGTCCATTCCATTCTTGAAGCTAAAAGGTTGGAAATTATGGTTTATGATACAAATAATGTAGAAAATAAGGTCATGAATAAATAGAGTTTGAATGTGTGTATGGCTAATCAGCACTCAACATTCACGATGGTCGGTCAACAAAAAGGATACATTAAATAGGGACATATCAGGTTATTTTCACAATGGAAAGAGGTTTTATGATAGTTAGGGTTTTTGTAAAGGTTATAACATCATTAAAAGGGGTTCCATGACCATGGGTTAAAGTCTTGGATCCCATGGGGAATTTTTTGTTAAGGATAATTATATAATGAAACCCCAAGACGTTTGAGAGGTTTTATTTTATCTCGAATGTCATAAACCATCATGACGTTCAAATCTACCATTGTCGATCAGATTCGAGAACTAATGGGAGGCTATTCATGAAAACTGGATATTTAAAGGGATCAATCTCTAATTTTTCTTTTGAAGGATGTAGTTTCATGAATTCAGAGATTCTAGTGGATGTCCAAATGTTGTGTCCCATTAAATGTCGGAGATATGGAGGTATTTATTGGTGTTGTAGAGGTGGGGAGGTTAATTTTCTAGAATTAATCATCTAGGAGGTATGTTTCATGAATAATAGAGATCTCCGAACATAGAAATATATTGCATGAATGATATTTTTATTCACATAAGATATCTTTTTTGGTCAGGGGAGGGCCTTTTTGAAGCATGTTCTATTCACAAAGGTCTTGAAATTTGAAAATCCATCCCTTTAGTATATTTTGAGCCCATTTTGGATTGGGATCGCCTTAACATGTCTGTTAATTCCCCAATATCCCCTATAACAACTATTTATTTGTATCAACATATGCACCCCTTAACAATGAGATACGGTGTGGGAGAGGAGGGTTAGATTATGAGGTGAGACTACAAAAAACTAGCAATCTATGCCTACCTCTTGTGAAATGTAGTGCTACCCTAGACCAATAAATGGATACAGGGGTCCGAGAAGGGACAAATAACATTTCATGTAAGATTTTTTATACCTATATTTTCATAAAACTGAGTAACATCATGAGTATTTCATTATTTAAATCCTTATCAGTAATTAAACATTTTCACTTCCTTGAATAGTGATTGTACGAGAAAACCTTCATGATATAAATAAATTTTATGAACTATACCTTTATAAAACTAACTTTCACAACCTGGGTTTCAAACAAATTGAATACTCGATAATAAATGTTGGGGGTGTTGAAGTTACCGCTACCCGAAGTAGAGAGATGGTTGAGAGAATTATTATTGGGGAGATGATTTGGGCCATTTAATATCAAAACACACTTACAAAATGGTTGATAGTGGAAAAATATGAATATTATTTATGCAAGAGGTTTTAACTATATGGACTTGGAATTAAGGATGAAGTGTTCACCTCCAATGTTGACTAAGATAGGTCCGCCTACTGGTTATGAAGCTTCATGGGGCTATAAAGATGGAAAATGTCTCTATATGATCACTATATGAAGAAACACAACTCAATCAAAGTGAATTTTCCATTTAACCCTTTGATGACCATCAATGGAGAGGCACATGTTAAAGATACAACCCATGAACTATTTGATAAATACATCGAGGAGAATCTGGTAGACCACCTATAAGGCCAGAATGAAGAATACAATCAGTAATAGGGTGTCAATTTCAAAGATGAATGGTCCTGGTCATACTGGGTATTCATGTCACGTGATGAGTTTGAGCCTGTTCTGAAGAAGTGGGGGAAGTATATAGTTGACTGGACTTTGCAGTTCCACATCTACCATCACCTACATATCATGTAGGAATTTTTGATTAGGTAGTCTCTAGGGACCAATACCTTTATCTACATCCTAGAGAGTTCTATTTAAGACTCTCGGACATCACCAAATTGATAAGATTAACATCTAGGGGAATTTGTGATGAGTTCCTCCCTACAGATGATGTGTGTGGGGACTATGAAAAAATTCTAATGGTTTTGAGGGTTTTTATTTAATTTGTTCAAGGGTAAAAGGAGCACAATATGAGGATTAGTTATTCTCCCTTCATGTAGTAGTTTAGAAAACGTTTTAATAAACCTATAAGGAAGCTACTATATTTGCCTCACTAGTGTTCGAAGTTATCCCAATGAGATAAGGACTGATCATAATGGATGGTTTTGGAGGTGATCCATTGGAATTTATAGGTGTAAAACAAGAATCATGTTTCTCCTATGGTCATATTAGAGGTATTCATCATAGTTCCCATTTATGGGTGGAATCTACCCTTATATGATGTGAACATGAGGGTGTGTTTGGGAACATTAATCATGGAATTAGTGATTGTGATAGGTAAATGCTTCAATATGACGGTATCAGTTTTGGTGAAGTTATATAAGGTGTTGTGGTGAATCGATGATAGAAAGAACCCCTTTCATGTTTGTATCCCATTAAATTTCTTGTATGGTTGGGTTGTATCACACATGGGGGGACATGAGTAACTGAATTTGATCTCCCCTATTGGTAGAAACATCCAACCATTAACTATGAACATTGATGGAAACCATCCTCTGTTTCTGGGGATGGTTGATGTGCTCACATTGGTCAGGCTGGTGGATAATTTCATATTTTATATATTCACTCTCCCAATGGATATGATAATAGAATATGGAATGGTTTTTTAAGAGAAGTTATCATATCTTTTAATCTTTTTTGGAGGATTGTTCGTATAAATGTTCAACTTTAAGGTCATTTGTGAAACATATCTCTCGTACTAGTTTTCTCACCAATTCCAATGCATCCAAAGGATGACCCCCATGGTCTATATATGAGTGTGACCAAAATGCCACACTTCATTCCTCCGATATGTAGGGTGTTTTTTAATATAGTAGGATAATTGAGGAAGAAAGAATCTTCCATCATCCAAAAAATCTTATGGATCTTCAACAAGTATGTGTAGATATAGGAGATAACATACCTTGGTGATCTATTAAGGAAATTGGTTGTCTAAAGAGATACTAAATAGGGAGCCCCACCATCTCAAGGCTAGGGTTATGCTACAACTAGGGGATCCCCCTAAAGAAGAAGATTCAACCTAATTGGTGGAGCTATATTTTCAACCCTAGATCTAGGGTAACTGTATGGCCTAAGACATCTATAAAATAGCCTCAGTGTGAAGGTGAACCCTATATAGTGGTTCTGAGAGTTCATTTTGTGTCCCAAGGGAACTGGTTATGCCAGACCGAAAATTATGATGACGTTTTCTTCCCCGATTTCTGGAGGTTCAAGGAGATGTTCCAAAAACTAACCTCTCCCAATGAAATATGGCTACGTCTTCAGGATGATTGGATTGGATTCCCATGATAGACCATGTCAGTGATAGATTCAAAACTTCTTGGGATTAAGTGATGAAATACCTTTAGGAGATGGAGGATATGATCCACTTTCATGGTGTGGTGTGCCCTCTAACAGACTAGATGAGGACACTATTGGGTATGTATTCCCCTTCAGACCTCCCCAAGGATTAATCAACCATCGGTGTATCTAATCAAGATGGGTTAGATGAGAAGGAATCTTTGTAATGCGATACCAACATGGAATCCCTTGAGGGATGGTTTCCTACTTTCGATGGGGTAATCTTTCGGGGCTCATGGGTGTTATCCAACTATTATTCTTTTGGAATTTATTTCTAACATATTTTTTGATTTGTGTACGATTCATAAAGCATTAAGGAATGAAAAATCAATGAGGAAATACCAATGGGGGATGATCAGGCCTCAATCCTTAAAGGGGGTGGTGTGGTACCTCTATCAGCCACTGTTGAGTATTCTCCCATGGAATGGAATGGATTTTCATAAACAAAAAAATCCTAATGTACAGTCTTTATGATTCTTGTAAGACCTATCCATTTATTATTTTCATTTTTTTCTTTAATTTCATCCTAGTAGTTGATTCCTAATAATTAAGTGTCTCAATTGAAATGAAAACCATGTTGGGTTTTTATCCACTAGCAGTTTTGTATGAACCAGTAAGGCCTACAACTGAGGTGTTGATGACTGAGACTGAGATATAAATGGGGTTAGTAGTGTTTTTTACTAAATTGAGGCGTTCAAGGAGTATTTGGTGGTTGAAACTACCCTATACGTGTTGTAAGAAGTGGTATCTAGAGATGTGGGCTCAACAGAAGTGACTGAGGAGGCTATGACCGATGAACTTTCCCCAGATGTACTCCCAGAGGGGGTCGAGAAAATGGATGAAAGAAACAATATTTTTGATAAGCAGCCTAGCCCATCCAAAAAAAATTCCTTCATATGATCATGCAGTTGATGTGTTATCATCCTTCCCCATATATGGTCCTACTACACCCAAGGATTTCTAGGAATTTATCTATGATGTGGCTGTGAGGAATCAGATTGTCCAATGTAGAGCACAGAGTAGTGTTAAGAAATTCATCACCTGCACTCTATGAGACAATCAAACAAGCTAGACGGGGTCCATCCTCCACTATATTGTCATACTAGGGACTATTTTTGTGGAATCACATGGTATTAATACTCTAGATTATGACTTCCTCGTCAAATAATTACTAATGTAATTATATGGGCTCAACTCCACATCATATAATGAGAAGTATGACGACACCAAGGTTCTCTAGGTGGGTGAAAAGATATAGGTCTACAAAAGGGTAGCTAAAACATCACACGTCTATCTTCATACCTAAGGAGGATATAATAAATCATTTGAGAGTGCATCTAGTGAAATCTGTGGAAAAATAATTTGTGTAAGCCTCCAAGATGGATGAGTACAGTGATGAATAAGGTCGAGCGTAGATCAAAGATAACGAGGTTTTCCCTATGGATTAATAGGAAGTAGCAATGGTGACTGAGTTAAAACAGTCCCTTGATGCCACATGGTAAAGGTTGGATAGACTGAAGGAGTCCCTGTTCTAGTCTTATCCATTGGGGGATTCCTTTTGTTAAAATAAAGAGAGGATCTATCCTATTAATGACCCTACTTAATAATGACATCATATATATTTGTTTCAATTCCCTATGTTCATATATGTTCTTTATTTTCATATCAATCATATTATAAAGATAATAAACTATAAATCTCTAAGTGTCTGTGATTAATGATTAGTGTGATAAACAAAAGATAAATAGAATGAATTTAACTTATATGGGAGTTCTGAGTAGGGTGGGGTCAGATGATCGGTAGACCACTAGGGGTCCATACAAAGAAATCCTTGGTTTGGGAGGGGATCTCTACCCCAAAGGCATGATTTTCCTATGTGTATAGGTGAATGAGAAGGGTAAATCTAGGTTTGTTGGATTCTACCTAATTAAATGGAATGTGGAGGATGTGAATCATGTCATACAATAATCAGAATTTAAGGGGGAGATAGGAAAATATTGGGTTACTACTAACCATGTTCGAAACATAGATTCCACTACCATTCATTCAAGATTGGTGACACACAAATGAGGCTCAACCATTTTCCATATTGGAAACATTGGACCTATCATTTTTTTCAAAAAAAAAATTTGGGTGTATGCCCAGGATGGGAGTTGAGCCATTTTTGCGTGGAACCATTGCTTTTTCAGGGTCCACTTATATGTGGAAGATGACGAGGATCTAAATCAAGGAATATATGAAGTGTGGGTGGATTCAGGGAATATTTGGATGGATTTCAACACTCTCATTATTACACCAATGTAATTTTGCAATCATTGGTTGGGAATATGAATCCAATAAAAATCCTTACTCACATTATGAGTGGCTCATTATCTTGGTTTTAAAGTGACGTTCATGTAACTTGAGTGTTTTGGTAGGTGACCAACAACAAAAGGGTAAAAAGGTCTTCCAAGTAAAGGGACTAAAATATTATTTAAATTTATATCATAAAATGAGGATGAAAGCATTCAGTTTAATTTCTTGAATAAAGGATGTTGAACATTTATTTTAATGTCATAGTGTGAAGACATGTGATTACTTTAAATTAAGGATTCATAGCTTTAACCATGGTGTCATATATTTTTGCATCGTATGGTCAAGATGTGTGTTGTATAGTTTAGTGTATTGTTACCAAAATGTGAGAAGAAACATGAATTAAAACCCACCCCTATAAGTTATTGGGATTCATGGAAATGGAACACAAAGGGTGGTACCTCGAGGAGTACCACGTGATGTAGGGGGTTAAGTTTTGGCTCTAGAGGTTTTCTAAACCAGTGGGTCTAATGAGTGTAGCTAGGTTTTTTCTGGGTCTTAGTGATTAATCTCGCAAGATATTTACCCATTATAATCATACCATACTTTTTCCCCATGTAATGGTGGGTGAAATAATGATTTATTTTTAGGTTTACCCTATGGGTTTTCAAACTGACACACATATGTGCCTCCTGCTAGGGGTAATTTATTCCCATGAAAGTTAGACCAAGAGGGTACATATTTAAAGGAAAATATATATATATATGTGTGTGTGTGTGTGTGGAAACACATATATTAAATTCATTATTTTCTTAATAGGGAGCATATTTTTTGGGCATAGAGTTCGTACCATTTTGAGAAGCTTGTGTGGAAGGGGAAATGTGAAACGATGGCCAAGGGAACTTGATACCACTCAATATTTTACATAGTATAAGGACATAATGTGTGCACTACCTATACCTAAGTGTGACAACACCTCATCATGTGTGGAGGTTATAAGTCCCACCTTGTATAAAGGATCCCCAAAACAAGGCATGGGAAGAGAATGTTTGTTTATGGGAAAGAGACATATGGTCTATGAATCACTATGTATCCCATAAATTTGGGAATCAAGTAATATGTATTTATAGAACATGGTGTGGTAGGAGAACACTCCAAAAGGGGGATATTATATTTGTAGAAGATAAGAATAAAAATATATAGTTTAAAATTTATTACATAAAATATTAGATACATTGTTTAATTTTATACATCGGGGATTGATAAAATGGGTTTTATGTCTGTTTAGAGTCATGGACCTCATAATATAGGCTTAAAAAAGTTATGTTAATGTTTCATAGACCATATGGGGGGTGGTGTTTTGTGTTGATATGTGGTACAAATGGGTAGTAACCTGATGTGAAAAGAGAGACAAGGGGGAATAGTTCCACATCCCATACTATAGAACTAGCTGCACACATTTTTAGGTCATGGTTCTTGGACCAATGGGAGTCTTCATTTCAATGAGGTTTGTGTTCCATGATGAAGAAGTAAATGGACATAAAAAAGAGAGTCAAGGTGGATTGATACCACATGGAACACTCAAAAGGAATGTTTAACAAAATTTAAGGTCATTATTCTTGGACTGTAGCACCAAGCATAATGTTGTAGAGTTTGGAGCATACAATATTGTATTTAATAGATGTTTATGTGACTCAATAATGATTAGGATAATTATGCCATGAATCCTAAGACCACATGGTCTATACTAATTGTGATAAATGAGGAGGATTATTTAATTTCCCTTTTCATAATAGTGATCATCATGAGGGACAAAATATGTCAACTAGAGAAGATTTCAATGATGTCGACTTGCTTAGTCATCATGATTGATCACAGAGGGGAATGAAACCAAAGGTATTGATATTACACCAAACCAAATGGAGGTAGAAAATAAGGTATATTATTACAATGAAGATCTTGAACATGAAGGGACGTACTAATATTAAGAGAATTACAGTAGAACATGATTGAAACAAAGGTCTTAAAACTTCACCAGTCATAGATAGGGTGATCAAATGTGGGACCAGCCATTTACCATTTTTGAAACATGAGAGTCACTAAATGTTATTGAAGATCCTTCAATTCATGTTCCCTAAATGGTGGGGGAGACAGTGTGGTCACACACCATTACTGTTAAGGGGCATACTTTTATTAGAAGGGTGATGGGCTTCCATGTCAAGGGAGGCTTGAAGTGTGGATGGGGAGTGTTGGGACACTTCGTTGGAAGTTAAACAAGAAAAGAGATATTCCTATATTCACTCAAACATGATTAAAGGGTATAAATAAGTGAGGATTAAGTATTTTATCAAGGAGGAAGCCCTCATAATAGGTTGGTGGTTAGGATAAACCCAATATAGAAGGTTCAAGTATTTCTACATATCATATGACACTAGGAATAAAGCTGTATGAAGTTCTAAAACATGGTGTGGTAGATGAACAATACTAAAATAGTCGCCCTATTAATTGATTATTAAGTTATTACATAGTTTCACATCATTTTCTAGGGATGTAGACCACGTAGTTTAACATCATACATCAAGGAGGTTGAACATGTAGTTTAACATCATACAATGAGGATACAATGTTGTTATAGTTTATGTTTTTAGATCTTTATCATTGTGGGATGGTGGAAGGGACTTCCAATTGATATTGAAGAGAAAAGATAACAAGATTTGGTGCCTCAATGTGGAATTGGACTACGTGCTTCATATGAATAAGTGGTGTGATTGGGGATTACACATGGAAGCTTTAGAGTAGTTATAGTGGAAGAAATGATGTGATTGGGGCTTACACATGGTAGATTCCTAGGTGTTGCACGGGAAGAAATGGTGTTATTAGGGTTTGCACATGGATGTTTCCAATGATTTATAGGGGAAGCATTGGTGTGATTGGGGATTACAAGTAGAAGTTTTCTATGTGCTTCATGGGATAAAATGTTGTGATTAGGGATTACACATGGAAGTTTCCTTGGTGATGTAGGGGAATCAATTGTGTGATTGGGGATTAAACATAGAAGTTTATGATTCATTATTATATATGTTATTTCTGAGGAAATATTGATCAGGTGATGGGTCAAAAAGTATGCTAAAAGTTTACACCCCCAGGAATATATTTTATAATTTATGGGGACATATCTCAGCATGCACAATAGGGCCAACTATTGTTTCCTCCTAACATTGAGTCATGAGGGAATCATAGCCCACTAACAGGCCAGAGGAATATTACTGGTGATTACACCTAATAAGGAGTCCCATAGAGATATCTTTGATATCAGTGGGGTTATACATGGACTTATCAACCCATTAGAGGTTTGAGGAACATGATTGGGTATTACACTCAACGAGGAGGCCCATGGAGACTGCCTTGGGGTTTTCTCATGAGTTATACAAGTGCCATTTTATGCTAGTGATGTTGATACCTTAGGGTATAAAATTTTGGGTTGTCCCAAAGATATGGGGTGTTTGAATAAATATGTATCTCATGAGGCTAGAAATAATTATAAGATAGTTCTAAATAGTTGTGTGGTGGAATATCAATGCAGAAAGGTTTTCTTCCCCTCTTGTGAGGACCCAAAGTATCTTTCAATTTCATTTCATACGAAGGGGATGTTAAATCACCTCATATTTATTATTTTTCAGATCCCATGTTTATCAAATATGGTAAATCTATAGTTCAACATCATGTTTGAGGACATTGTCTTTCAATAATCTCATATTTTTTATAAGAGGAATCCAATGTTTATCACATAAGGTAAGGTTATACTTTATTGACTTGTGTTGCGGACATTAGGATTTATAGTTTAAAGTCATACAGATCTAACTAATGGGTTCATGAAAATTACTTCCTGAGGAACAAGGAATTATTGGGGGGTTTAATGTTCTCTCGATCCATGGTGATCAATGAGTATGCACCATTGGAGTATACCATAGGCATAATGTAAGGACCTTCCAATTTGGGTTCCAATTTTGAAAGACATTTTCTAGGTATTATGGACATTATGAGAAAAATACTATATCACGCTAGAGAAAAGAGATAAGGTGTACCATTTACTAAATTCATGCACCACCCATTTTGTATTCCTCTCCAAGTTATGAAGTACTTGGAGCCTATTTTCGTCAAGCGATTCCAACTCAACCAAATGGACTTCAGCTCTCGTTTCCAACATCTTTTTATTCCAAACAATAATACAATGTGATGATAACTAATCATCTATAAGAATAATTTATTATGTGACACTTTCCATGAAATACAGGGTCACTTGGGTGTAATTACTAGTCGTTTTTTAATATTCGTACAGGAAATTTGGGGATTTTATTAGGTAAACTCTTCCTATTATGACCTACCACCATCTGTATGATACTAAGGATGATTTTTTGAATTATTAAATCCCACCATTCACCTATTTCTAGTAGAAGGAAGTGTGATTGGATGTGATTTTTTACTTAGAATTCAACTTCTTTAGCTTAGTAGATCAAAAGATGGTGCCACTATCTATGATAATGGTGCGATGAATCTCAATCTGATTGATGATTTGGCACTTCATAAACTCGATCAAACAACTGTTTTGGACCACTTTTATGGGATAGCCTCTTCCCTCATCAAAAAGAAGTTTTTGAATGTTAGAATGAACCAATACAATTGAGATATCAATGGAGCTCAGGGAACCATGATACCAACTCCCCATATAGAAAAGGTCACAAAGTACGTTGTGGTATATATATGATTTGATGGTTGATGCAAGATGTTGGCATGCATCTTGCATACATGACACCTCTTGGTAAATTTAGTGCAATTATGGATTGTTGTTAAGAATAAGTAACCCCATATCTAGATCTAGTGGTAAATATTTAATTCCACTTGATCTGCCCCACATGATCCATCATGGACCTGTAGTGTGACATGAGGGATCTCTCTCACATGTAATCAACAGAGGAGGAATCTATTGAATCTGAATGTATAAAGGGAATGATCTAGGTTAGGGACATCTGAGAGGATAAATTGTGTTTCACATTGGAGGATTCACTCATGCCCATCTTAGTCTAGAGGGATAGTTTTATGTTACAGATACTCAATGAATAGAGTCATCCAATAGGGTGTTTCTTTGACTGTCTGGACATTTGAGGGTCTTGCTGTAGAATTTGTGGCATACATAAAATTTTCTTATTTGTCTTATTCATCAGAATGATGGGGGAAATGACCATTCTATATGAAACATTAATGGATAAATCATCTTTTTTGGTCACTACATGAGAAGTGGTTAGGATTTCCAAATCATCAACTCATTCATTCTATGATTGGGGAACATGAGTTGCCTTTTATTCAGAAGGGAACAAGACCATAAAATCATTAGTATGCTCTTATAGGGGAACAGTTTCATTTTTTTCATAAGGTCGTAGTCACCATTGATCTTCATTATGACTAAATTAGAGTCTTCATTCAAATATAGGTATGGGATGTCAATCGCGAGGGCCAAATAATGACTGGTGATAAGAACCTGGTACATAGCCTCATTGTTGGGGTATCCATTCAACAATAGGAATGAGTTTGGAAAGATGTCCTACATGGAAGTCATAATGAAAATCCTATGGTTCACCCTATTGAGTTTATTTTTTTTAGACTTATACTGCAATATATATATAAGGAACCATCAAAATGAATATTTAATAAGGCATGGTCTGATCCATAGAGAGGGTGAACACATATTGGTAGTTAACATCCAAGGGACATTCCTTAGGGGTTATATTTGGGGGTATAATATTTTCCAAATATTGGAACTATAATGACTTTTGTGGGAAACATAGTGTCACACTATTGTAAAATCACTACCCTGCATTACATTTTTCCTATAAACATGTGGCCGATGAGGATATACTTTAGCGGTTTGATTTAAGATAGAATCTATATCACATGGTGCTGAAAATAATGTTAAAACTTATGAACTAACAAGATTTGGGGATGGTATCTCTTCTCAATGGGTGAATATCTGGTCTCCATGTCCAAGAGCGTGATATTGAGACAATATTGGATTTTTTCCTTTCCCTCAATGTTTTTCTGAGCTAGAAGAGATCCTAGTGACCATTATAGGGTAGTCACGTAATGAACCATAGGCTTACATGGGATGGGTGTCCTCAAGAATATAATATGCATAAATTACAACTTAATGTCCTAAAATGTGGTCTAGTAGTCTTCTTCCCACTGGTACATGGTGGCTCTATTTATAATCCTTGAGAATGGATTTCACTTTATAGCCATATTTTCATTGAATTGGTGGTTATAGGCCAAGTGGACTTGAAGGCCTCATAGTTCTCGAAGGTTATGTGGAGGAGTAATATTACTGCTAGACATGTTCTTCTATGGATTGATCATAATGAAAATGTATTTTATGATAAATTCAAGGAATGTTTTGATAGTAACACCAAACACACATTTTAATTAATTAATTATCAGATGGTGGGAGAAAATTAAGTTGAACAATTTCTCAATATCTTCAAGACAGTTATAGTTATGGGGATATTTTACCACCAGATTATCCACATAGGTATCATGCAATATATTAAGGAGTGGTTTGATGATTCAGTTCATGGAATGCTTGTAGATAGCTTCAGTATTATTCAAACCAAATGGCATCACCTGGTAGTATAATGCTCCCTACGGTTTTATGGAAATAATTTCCTCATCATCCTCTAGGGATATATGGATCTGGTTATACCTAGAATATCTCTCTATGAATGGAGGGTATTTGAAACCATTTACAATATCAATTTTTATCATCATTAGAATAAGGGTGAAATCAATCCTTAGGAAGTTGCAGTTGAGGTCCTGAAAGTTGATGCAGAATATAATATTCCCATTCTTCTTTCTGACTGGGAATTTTTTTATTCACATGGGTTATCGAACCTTCCAAACATAGTTTTCCATAATTATTTAGTTCACCTCATCCTTGAACATGGTGCTTTGTAAAGGATGCATCTTCCTATGAGGTTGTTTGAACTCAAGGTGGTCCATTATGAGGCCAAGCCGATGAATAGAAACATGGGGATTGAGCCTTAGAATTTCTATATAGCTCATAGAAACCAAGTCGTGGTTCTATTTCATGAAATCCATAAACCATTTTTGTTACCTTGAAGACATGAATGAACTAATCCGCATTAGCCCCAAGTCTTCTTCTATGCTAAAATATACCTAGGTGAACTCATCAATCAGAGTGGAGAAACCTTCTTCTTATTTTGAAGGGGAGTCATCAAGATCCTTTGCATAATTTGAAACATGTGGATCATATGAGGTAGGTGGTTATTCAAGATCTATAGACCTGGTATAGGAACTAGTGGGGGATACTCCCTTGGAAATGGATACTTGATCCACAAAAATAATGGTGTCAAAAGATGATGACTCAATCCCATAAAACATATGACCATGAGACCTAACTATGATGTTGAAGTGATAGTGTCGTGTAGATTTACACTAATTCAGCCCTACCTTATAGAACAGGAGGTGGTTTCATAGATAAATTTCCATGTGAATAATCCCTCATCATTTCATGTGAGTTGGGGTTTCTAGTATCGGTCGAGCCTATCCTGTGTCAGAGTAAAAGGTAATCTATTAACACTCCTTCTCCTTGTAGATAATGAATAATCTTCCCAGGTCTAGGGTAATTATCTCTATCTAGAGGATCTATAATATGAATCATTATTTCAAATCATCCCAATGATTTTATAAGTGGTTTTAATATCATTTTTAGTATTGATATGCTCAACCCCCATAGTCTGGAGTTGTTTCCCCTCTTCATTATATTACTCATCATCCACGTAATAGGTCTCATACTATTTCAAGGGATAATAATTTCCCTAGACTATTATTATTTGACTATAGAGGGAGTATTTTATAAACTGACAGTTTGAATAGAGAACCAGTACATGCATGTGGACTTTAGACCTACCCAATAGGGAATTGTTGGAAATTTCATAGGTGACAACCATAAACATGATGCTTGCTACTTGTCCACCAAACTAAGTCTTTGTTAAAATATTTTCATGTTTCTTATAATCAATCTATTCATACCCTAAAATTTTTATGTTGGAGGGATTAAAAGAGGCTTCTAAAATACTCAGCCTATGGAGCATCTGGTTTGGGATAAGATTGGTCTCAGAGATTGAATCCATTAGGTAGTGGTGGATTTACAAACCATTAAACATGCTCATGATAGATAGTGGACAAATGAGGCCCAAGATGGTTTCATGTTCATCCTCTTTATAGAAGAAAATTATTGATTTTAAGTCTTCATACTCGACTTTCTCTGCAAGGTAGGCCTTAGCGGTAGCTGCCGCAGTCTTAAACTAGGGTGGGATCTTTAGGGCCAAAATAAGGGCCTCTCACACCTCCGTTATTGGAGGAGTACATAGCGCATGGAGAGTCTCACTATATTAGTGGTGAAATGCTTACACTTCATATTTACATGAAAGGGACATGTTTTTTTTTCAAGGACCTCTCTTTATTAGAAAGTGTAGTATGTTCCATTGGTTGAGTTGTTGGGTCATGTCTGATACTAGCTATGTTCTGCTACTATCAGGATGACTTATATTGATCACTAGATGACTGAGATTGGGCCTTAGTGATCCACAGATGAGTATGATTATTTTTGGGCAGATTCACTTGATTGAGCAAAGCTTCCAGCTGTGAAGGAGTACCTAATGGATCACATGAGATAATTTTTCATGTTGATCCCCACTCAATGGTAACTATATAGTTTCAGCAGCATGAATAGTATCTTTTGGAGAACTAGATTAGTTTTTCTTGTCTATTATCATACAATCTACCCTTATATGGAATTATTAAAAAGTACCTGAAGTTGGACTAGGAAATAACTTATCTTAGGGAATTGTGTAGTGATCTACCAGCCTAATATAATTTACAAAATCATATTTCTATTATTCATTAGGGGGATATTTTGGGGCTAGAATATTTCTGGGGGTATTTCCCAATTCGATAGGCTTGAATTCCCCAGGGGTGTGGGTTGGTTTCAACATAAGTGGGGGTTTATGATTTACCTAAAATAATCAACAACTATTATTATAATACATGGAAGGATATAATAGCAATTAGGGGGTTTGAGTGCATTTGGGGATAATAAGGGGTGTCAATTTTCTCAAGGGGGAATAGATAATGTCATGGGAATGAGTGATTGTCTTATTATCTAGCTGGTTATTGATCTTCAGTGTTCCCCACCCTAGACCATGTTTTCATTCATCAGAATCTTCATCATTTCTATCATGGTTATAATATAAATGTACTACTGGTGTCTGGACATCACCCAATGTGACTAGTCCATGATCCACTTGGTCATAAAGCCAATATTTGAAAATGAGATTTTCTTTGATGGTATGCCCGAGGACCCTGTGGTTTGAAAAACTAGTAATAATCAGTAGGTTTAGCTTCCTCATGCCTTATACATTCTTACATCTTTAGGATATCATTTTCCATTGTAACATCTTAGGTTCGGATGCAATTATAAAGTGCCTCATGCCCGGTTGGCTACATGGACTCATGTGAATTTCCCCAAATGCCATAGGCTTCTGAAAAAGCAATAATCTCCTAGGTGTGATAGTGGGGAATCAATTACCTCATTGGTAGATTGTAACCTAATATAAATAATAATAGTAATATAATAGTAGAAGTAGTAATATTATATAATATAAGTAAATAACAGAAGAGAAATAACATAAAAACCAGACGTCATAACATTCAAAGGATGATGTTGCATGTCACATGTCCATTGAAAAAAACAAAAACATTTCACACTACCATAATACATAATACAAGTAACACAAGTATAAAAAGGAAAAAATAAAATCTGAATATTCTTAATCCTCGGCTTGGTCCCATGTTCTCCTACTCCTAACATCAAATCAAGTACATGTATATAGATTCATACCCTTATTGACACATGAAACAACATAATCTGCTTGGGACCAAACACCTGAACCAAACTAGGTGTGAGACTAAATCCCAGTAGGTTACCACCAAAGATCTGTTCCAGTCTATCATGGAATATATATAACTTGTAGTGTATAATAATTTATGTTTTAAGATTGTAAGTTCTCAAAATTATATAGTCATACAAACATTTATATTCATTTACATTCATTTCATGTTCATTAATTAAATCAATTACATTGAATTATATAAGGCTAGGAATCTAGATCAAGATAGACAACCCCCGTGTAAAAGAAATCAAAACATATACCATAAAAGTCTATCTAAACAAGTAAGTGATTACTGAGCCTAAGCTAGTGCTTTTCCATTACATATGCATCTTAAGTAATTTCATTTAAATATTCTATTTATTACCTATTACCCTTCATGACATTACTATGTTGGAATTCGAGTATCACTCTAGGTGAAATTCTATTTGCAACCTAAAATATATCCTCGATGAACCTCTCTAGAAACTCAGTGTCACTCTAGGTGCAAGCCTACCAACATCCACAAGCTCGTCTTGGTGAAACTATCTAGAATATCAGTGTCACACTAGGTGTGGTATAAGTCCTTGTAAACTAAGACCATTAATAGAGGTCCTATAATAAATCCCTAGGTATCACTCATGACATGTAAACGAATCTAATAGAGACTGTCTATGGAATCCCTCAATGATCAATGTTTCACTCATTAAAATAATTAAAACCACCATGATCCCAACTTCTACACATGTGGCACATTCAGGATTGATTGTAATATTCTAGACACCCTCATAAGTCTTGGTATTTCGATTACTCACATGGTTAAAACTCACAACAATCAACACATGTAATTTAAACTATTATAGGACTTTAAAAATAATAAACTCACTATGGAAATTCATATAACAAGAAAAACTTTTAAATTACACAATTAAATGGTTTATAAAATAGTAACTCACAACAGAAAAATTCATATTAAGCTAATTATGGAATCTAAATCATTACAAGGAATTAACAAAACCTAACACGTGTGTCCATGTTCACAATTGGAGAAAAACCTTCCAAGCATGCTTAAACATGAATATGCATAACATGGGGAAAAGGGGGAAATTACTAATCCCAAAACCTTAGTCAAAAAAATTATAATTTGACTCAATTGTAATTCCATTTAATATCAATAAATTTTATCCAACCCATAAAAAGGGAATCAAAGGCTTACCTATAAGCATCCTCATCAAAATGGCCATAAATGGTTATATGAGGGAAACACACCCATGGGGTGACCATTAATCTAGGCTAACAACCTAAAACAAGTTTGGAATGACTTAAAAAATTACATAATCAACAATAGGAAATAAAATTCATTAATTATTAATCATGGAAACTCCCAAAAATGGTTTTGTGACACTCCGACACATATAATCCACTAAGAATTTAATAAAAGGAATAAGACCACCTACCGTGTAGAAGTATGACACTCGTCATCCAGCGTCAGATATAAAATGGTTATAAATGATAAACTTTTGATAGCTCGGTTGAGAGATGAAATCATGAATAACATATCAAGAGGAATAAAGTGCTTACTGGTTGGGTTCCAACACATCCCACGAAGATCAAATTGGAGTTTAGATGAGGATTTGGGAGTAAAAATGAGCTCTGGCGCTGCTATTTGAGAGAACTTGGTGAACCCGCTATCCAGAAATGAAAATTTGAGGCAACTTCTGATTTTAAAAATTCTTAAAAAATTTATAATGTGTAAAATGAATATACATTCTGTGTATATTCCATTTTCCCTCCTTTGGACAACATCATTTGCACGTCTTAAAAATTTCATGTCGGCATCAATACATAACGTGTAACCCATAGTGATATTGTGAAACATACCTACATTAAGACTGTATCCTCTTTTCTCTAGTTTTTCTAATCAAAAACTGAAAAGAAAAGATTCATACCATAATGGAAGAACAAGATTCCTACAAACTTCCCCACTAAAAAACATTTTTCGTGAATTTCCCATACAAGGGTGGTAAAGAAATATATGAGAACAACTCTAGCCACTACGGTCGTAAATCCGGCTCTGCCTCCCAAATATCATTATGTACTTAGCCAAGCTACCATACCACCCATACTAATGAAATAGACCATGCATGGATAAATTTCATGCTACAATCCACAATTCGGATAGGATGTTCCTCTAAAGATGTGTTTACTGGTAACTCAAACTCCTAAGGTAGAAATACATGATATGGGTCTGAAAAGTAACACCACAACTGAGAAATGTGGATGACCTAATTCATAGCCTAGTACCCCTCATGTAATCTCGGTGAAAGCTTACCCTGTCTCATGATCCTCTTATGTCCCAGCCTTGGTGCAACATGTAGGAAAACTCAATCCCCAACCTCAAAATCTTGAGGCCTTCTACAGTGATGGACATATGAATTATAATGAGACTATTTAGTATCCATCTTCTTTTGAATCAATTGGATAACTCATGGGCCCCCTGCAAAATACTAGACCCCAACATAGATGCCCCTCCTGCCTCTAGCCAACACAAGGGTGATTATCAAGGCCTTCCATATAAATCCTCAAAAGGCACCATCTAAATAGTATCCTAAAAGTTATTATTATAAGAAAATTCATCTAGGGGAATGTGCCTCTCCCAAAAACCCCTAAAATACAAGACACGTTCTCATAGAATGCCCCCCAGCAGTTGAATCATGCACTCTTACTGGCCATCTGTCTAAGTGTGGTAAGATGTGATCTAAAGCAATTATGCTCCCAATACCATTTGTGTCCCTTTCCATAAAAAAAGAAGTAAATTGGTCATCCCTATTTTAAATGATGAAATTAAAACCCCCATGTATTATTACAATCTATTGAATGTACACCTCCCAAGCTCATCAACATCGATGGTTTCCTTTATTAACAAGAAAGGTGTAACCTTCGTGATCCTGAAAACAAAAAACTATACGACATCATTAACTCAAGGTTTCATCAATAAACCCATCATGAAATCCATTGTAACATCCTTCCATTTCCACTCTAGAATTGTTAGTTGCTATAAAATTCTGGCTGCTCACTGCTGTTCCACCTTCACTTGATGACAGTTGGAACATGTAATGAAAATACAAACTACATCCCTTTTCATAAATGGCCACCAATACTGATGATGTAAATCCTGATACATCTTGGTAAAACTAGGATGAAATTCCCATATAGAGGCATGAAAACCCTACATTAGCTCATTTCAAATGTCTGCTGAAACCTAGACACAACCATGTTAATGCAGAACCTCATCCTTGCCTATGATATATACAAGTGGAGTTTCCTCACCCTCCACACTCTCTCGTAAAACTAGGCCTTTGGAAACTGAAATTTACATCATCATCACTTTTTCAAGTAGGGTATAGGTAAAACTTAAGGATGAAAGAAATGTATGTACCTAATTATCGTGCACCTCTAAATTCATATAAGAGAAAAATCCATAAGTTTCCACTCACTACTGGCCTACTGAACTCTTGTTCACCTCTGCGGTGGTGCATTTATGAATGGGGCAGAAATGGAATGATAAGGATCATGACACATCCCTTGTCAATAGATATGGGTTCTCATCAAATTTACCATTCCTTTGTTTCGACCCATTTAGTGTCATTATCCTTTAAAGAAGGTTGAATTAACCCTGCGGGAACTGTTGGTCCCAATGGGTTATTGTGTGGGGTTCAAGAAATCATGTAATTGGTCTTTCCCAGATATAACTTTTTCAGATGATCTCCAATGAGTTTATTCGTGGAGCCCATAATTCGAAACATCCCTAGTATCCCTGATTTATGTAAATTATTTCCAAAGGTAGGCGTACGATGGGTGACGATTTGGACAACAACACTTATGGGCTCCATTGGTTGAGAGGATGGGATGTCAGGATCACTACACCCTTCTGAGGGAGGATTGTTTCCAATTCTAGAACTCTATTATATATTTAATTCCTGTTCATATGCTCATGAATCCTTGGTTTATTCCTAAAGTGTGTATCCACAGGCTACCCTTGGTTTGCAATATCGTCGTAGTTGTGCATATATTTGACGCTACATAGGTGATGCTAACTTGAGATATATAATAAGGCACACTAGATTTCATCATCATCTAGGGGGTTGAAAGGTGTATTGTTTTTCGGATCGGGCCCACAAGGAGGGCTTCCCATGTATCCTTCAGAGAGGAATCAAAACCAACATAGTTCGGATGGTGTGTGGCTTACGCATGGGAGCTTCCCATTTGAAGGGACATGATTGTGTGGAACATTTATAGATGGGCATCCTTTTGAGATCGGTCCATCTGGATGGCATCCTATGTATCCTAGTTTTATTAGAAATATGATTTCTCATTGTTCAGTTTTTTGGGGATTAATCATGGGAGCTTCCCATTTTAGGAGACATGATTGGGTGGAAACTTCTGGATGGGAACCCTTTTGAGCTCGGGCCTTCTGGTAGGCATCCTACATATCTTGATTTGGTCCGGAATAAGAGTTCTCATAGATCATAATGGCTTGGATGTTGTAATCATCACAAATCTCTAAGCCCACATGATCTGAAATCTATGCGAGAAACAAGAGGATTTGAAAGATTCAACAATGGACATGATTCCTCTCTTTTTGGTGGGGGAGGGAGAGACCGCGACAAAAGAGGCTGGGGAAACTATGGGTGAGGTGTAGAGAAATGAACCCTTCAATGTGAGATGATATTAAGGGTCACGTAGCTCGACCTCAGAATATTGGGGACTTACCTCAGTGGGAGGGCCCCAGAACCTCATATGAGGTATACTACAGTTTAATTTTATTTAGCTTGGATGATGGCATCATGTGGATAAGACTATTTGGGGTCTTTTAGTTAAGGGTCATTTGATGAGGAAAACATGTTATAGAAACCATGATCATTTGAAGTAAAATCTTGTTTGGATATTCCTATGTGCCTCGAACATGAGAGGGATTGAATGTGAAAACCATGATTATGGGGGATCTAAGATCAATAGATATGATATGAGGCCTGGAAGCCATTAAGGAGTACAGAGGTAGGAAAGACTTTCCTGAGGATGAATTTTCCTCTTTTTGGTTGTCAATTTTTTTGGGAAACATATGTATATCCACTGGAGAATGATGTGTATAGTCAATTAGAGGTGTCCTCAGGACATTGGCCTTCCATTTCAGATGGTTGGGGCGGTTTATGAAAATCCGAAATCACCCGGTATACTATAGTTTAAATTCATATAGATTGGATGATGATTAAATAGAGGATAATCATGGGGGGATATTCCAACATGTCTTGAGGATGAGAGAAAAGGTACGTGCAAACCATGATTATGGAGGATCTCGGATCAAGAGAAATGATATGAGGCATGGAAGCCACTGAGGCATACAAAGGAAGAAAATTACTCTCCTGAGGATGAATTTGTCTCTTTTTGATAGTATATTTTTTGGGAAACATATGCAAGGCCACAGGTGCATGGTGGGCATAGTCAATCATAGGTGTCCTCTGGGAACTTTCTTTTTTCTCTGATGGCCAGGGATGTTTATGAAGATTTGAAATCACGTAGTATACTACAGTTTAGAGTCATATAGCTTGGATGATGAAACCACAGTTTAATGTCGTGTTGGAGAGACTAGTACCATATAGTTTAATGTCATGTGGTTAGGATAAATCATAGTTTATGGTCCTAGATTTTGGACCGCTCATTATAGAAACCCATGATTGGCTATAGGATAATTGGGTTGCGATGTTTGTAAATGACTCGAACATGATATGGAAGGAAAGTGAAAGTTGTGTGTTTTAGGATTCTTGGATCAGGAGAAATTACGTGGGGCATGGAAGCTATTGAGGATTACAGAAGTACGAACGGACTATCCTGAGGAAAATGTCCCTTTGGTTTATGGCTATTTTTATGGGCAACATAGAGCGAGCCACCGGGGCTTGATGTGCATAGTCAAGAAGTGGTTTCCTCGTGAAATAGGGTATCCTCTTCTGGTGGACATGGCGGTTTATGAGGATCCAGAATCACCAAAGACATAGAGTGTGATGGATTGAAAGGATGTGTCCAGGAATTTAAGAATCATCGAGGCTATGATTGATTATGGAGCTCTAGTTCAACATGACATAGGATGCAGGTGATAGGGTTTTTGGGAGGTGTATGAGGAATGTCTTTTCTATTGGTATTTATGGGATGGATGTTTGGGACACATAAGGGTGTAATGGAAAATTTCATTGACTTGTCCCAAAAAGTTCACGGTGCGACCCTCCATTTTACATGGGGGTGAGTGACGGTGGCTCAAGGACCAGCCTAAAGGGCCAGGACCATATCCTGGAACTGATCCTGAGTGGGGGTACGGGGTCGTAACCCATATGGTATGGACTGGTGGGCGTGAACTATTTTCTGCATAGACCTGGCCCTAGAGGAGTTGGCCGTGTATGATGGTATGTGGAGGATCTTTCGGTGAACTGTCATTCACGTAGTGGTCTACAAACAATCTTCTACATATGGCCATCTGCTACTATTTACTACATATGGAAATCCACATACTATTTTCCACATAGGGGAATCGACAAACCTTTTTTGTTATATTTTTTATTGGTTCGCTAGTTGGATGTGGAGGGTATTCCAAATATAGTTTTTGGGGAGGACCTCCAAGAACTGCTTTTGGAATATGGTTCACAGGATGGATTCCTCAAAATATTTTCGATGCAGGATGAAGTCATGTGAACTGCTTCTGGTGTGGGAGAAATTTCTCATGCATCCTCTACATTCTTCTTCCACTTTTCTTCTATCCCATAGATCTCTCCTTCACATTCGTCCTCCTTCCCCAGTTCCTCTAGCTACCCTTTTATTGAGTTCTAGGGAAAATCATATCTATGGGCTTGAAGCACCATTTCCAAAATCCCATTAAGTGATATCTAGATCGGTGTAAGTCTGAATCAGTCGGGGTCTACGTAGGTGCGGTACACCATCAACTTCTCCTCTTCCAGGAACCAAATATTTTGTTGGGATGGTGCGCAGGGCAGAACTCTGTAGGATTTTCTCCAGTGAAAATAGTTCTTGGTAGCTTCAGTTTTTGGGTGGTAATTCCCAACGAACTGTTTTGTTCGCTGGAAAACTCTTCATGGGCCAAAGCATGAGAGTCTTTTTTCATACCTAATCATTCATGGTTTATGCCTTCTGCAAACCATTCCCGATATTTGGTATGTGTTCAATCAAAATCCCTTTTAAAATTTTGATTACTTATATTTTCTTGTTAAATATTCAATCAAACATGCATCCATCATCTTTACCAAACTTTTGGGAGTATTTCCCTTTCTATAGATGACTTTTCAGGACCCCACAAATGCTTGTATATGAGTCCTCCTACTCAATACATCGACCACTTCATTTCCTTTACGAGGAGTGTAGGAATGATCAAAGTAAAAATAATGAAGTTATTCCACCCACCTTTGTTACCTCAAATTGAGATCATGGGGAGAAAATATGTAGTTGAGGTTTCTTTGGTCTGCTTACACCACACAATACTCTCCCAGTATGTGATGTCTCCAACTGCGTGAAGCATGAACAACTATAGCTAACTCGAGATCATGATTTGGGTAAATCCTTTCATGAGGAAATAACTACTGAGATCCGTACACAACAACTTGATCCCATTTCATAAGAACTTCTCTTGGGAAAATACCTCATGCATTGTAGTACATCATGTAACTCTGGACTAGCTCTGGAAAAATCAGTATCCGCACCAAATTCAATCTCTCTTTCAGTTCCTGAAAGATCGTCTCATAAGAATAACTCCAAACATACTTCACACCCTTTTTATTTACATATGTCAATGGTGTTGCGAAACATGGGAAGCCTTGTATGAAATGTCTGTAGTAACCAAAAACCCCCATGAAACTCCGCACCTCAATAAAATTCTTGGGATTCTCCCAGCAAACCACTTCTCCCACTTTCTCTTGGTCCACTGAAAATCTTTTCTCCGAGATGGTGTGTCCTAGGAAGAGAACTTAATCCATCTAGAAGTGAAAATTCGTGAGCCTAATATATAACTAATTTTCTCTCAGTGTACTCAAAATGATCTCCAGATGGTTTTCATTGTCATGTTTTTTTAGAATACACCACGATATCATCCACGAGAACCACATCAAATGAATCAAGAAAAAGATAGAACACTCATTTCATCAGTTCCATGAAGACTACCATTGCATTTGTGAGGCCTAACAAAATGACCAAGTACTCGTACAAACCATACTTGCTCTGAAAGTCTGTGTGGTGTTTGTCTGATGATCTAACATGCACCTGATGATAACCAGATCTCAAATATATATTATAAAATACTATATCACCTCATATTTGATCAAGAATATAATCTATTCGTAGTATAGGATTCTAGTTCTTAACTGTCAACTAGTTAAATTTCTAGTAATCCATGAATATCCTTAGGGTACCATCCACCTTTTTCTCAAAAAGGACCAGTGAACCCCCACAAAAAAAGTATTAGGTCAGATGAATCCCTTAGCATCCACATCCTCTAGCTTCTTCTTTAAATCTTTCAATTCCTTCGTAGCCATCCTATAAGGAGGAATGGATGTTGGTGCATTTGTTGGTAGTAGGTCGATAGAGAACACTACCTCTCTCTTCGTCGGTAGGACTGAAAATTCATCCAAGAAGACTTCCTTGAAATGATCAATTATAGGAAGGAAATACATAAGACATGTTCCCTAATCATACAGATATAAACTCACAATCTGGGATGTCATCCCACCTAACCCACGATGCTCGGGTCCAGCTCGGTTTGCCAAGGCATCCCATTCACCCTTGGGTAGAAACACTCTGCCCTCTGGTGATGTAAAAATCAGCCTACGATGATAGAAATCGAAAAAATATTTAACAGATACCAACCAGTCTATTCTGATAATGAATTCAAATCCTATATTTATTAAGACATAGTGGTTCCATAAGAAGTGAAACACACCAACCTCAAGTGGGAACTCCTTCTACTGATGTAATCTTGCTGTTGTGATCCCTAACGGAGTGTCTAGTGTCATAACCTCATCAGAAGTGAAAAAAGAGACCATGTATCTCCATAATGGTCATAGATATGAAACTATACAAAGACCCTATATCAAAAAGTGCAGAATCTAAAACAGTGGTGACTAGAATAGTACCTTTGATAGTACAAAGTCTAGGACACTGCTCATACTGGGTCTATTGAACGGCATCAGTCTAATCTATACTGTAACCCTATGACATTGTCTGGCTACCCTTACCTGATCCACCCAACTATCTTTAAGAACTTTGGGTCTAGCTACCACAACCATGACCACCACCTCAACCTTAACGGCCTGATGCATTCCAGTTCCCTAATTGGTGAGAAGATTTTGACCCTGCTCTCAATCATGGAGTCAGTGCAGACCCTCTCTCACTAGATACTAGTGGAAGCATCCTACAGAAGCACTAAAGATGGCCCATCTTGCCATAAAATAGGCACTCTATTGGGTCCTTCATACATTGTGTCTTCATATTCATAAGCCTATTTCACTAGTAACACCTCACTTGGATACCTGAAGATGCTTTCTGACTGATTCTATCACCAAAATTAATATCTCGATGAAGAATCTTAATACTGGTTGAGACAATACTAGATCTCGATAATGAACCACCTAGGCTCGCACCATCAAATTCTCTCAGATTATGCTTAGTAATCAGCACCTAATTTACAATAGCATATACCTAAGGAAACCTAGAGACATTCACCTATAATTACATGTCTCACCTAAGACTATCCTCAAATTTCCTAGGCATCGATACATCGTCACTCATTAGAATCGGTGAAAAACTTTGGAGTTTAGTAAAATTGGTTGTGTAGTCCATCACTGATAAAATGACCTACAACAGATGCATGAACTCCCAGGCTCTTTCGTCCCTTAGCATCTTGGGGTGAAAATAATCATAGAAGAATGTTTGAAAATCTCCCCATTTCATATTCCGATGACACTCTTCACAAGTGATAACATCCCACCATCTCTGGGAATAATCACGCAACACATTCGTCATAAGCTTTACCCTCCTCTCAGGAGGAATCTCTAGATGATCAAAGATCATATGCTTGGAATCCACCCATGACACTACATCCTGTGGTCCATCATCTCCTGAAAACGTGGTCGGATGCTACTACTGGAACACTCATCTCAACTCCACCACATATGTGGTAGGTTGTGGTACTCCCTGAAAGGTTTTCATGAATCTCATAAAGGATTCACCGAAATTTTCATGAGCGCCTGCATCTGGTATATTATCTGGTTCCATAACATGCAAGACTAGAGGATCCACTGGATGGCCATGGCCTACCACCTGCAGGGTATGATCATATTTACTCTCCTAGCATACTGTTGGAGTTCATCGTGGATGCATGACTCTATAATATCAAGTACACACCTCTGTTCAAGTTCATTTTCAATGTTCGTAGGTCATGACTTCAAGAACTAAATTGGTGAAGAAAACCATCAAAAGCTACATAAAGTAGAGTACACATAATGTGGAATCCATACACGACATGTACCCTCAAGATCCTACCAAGGCATGTACTTCTGGTTGTGTGGGCATGTAACTACCTAAGGTACATGACGTGTCTGACAGATACATTGTGTGTACTTGAGTCTCCCCTCCAAGCCTTGTACTTTTACATAGCCAGAACCACACATGTTCTCTCTGAGTTACACTACAAAGTGTTTACCAAAAGTACACGACCATTTACATGTCAAATACCATTACTCTTTGTTCTCTCTCAAATGACTAGACAAACGATCACCAACCACATCGATTTTACACATTGTAAACAACATGTACTTAGGAATTGTTTTCTTTTAGAATAGGAGAACACATGGTGTGTGTTTAAATCATCACAAGCGGCGTTGTCTTGTTTTATAGATATTAAACCTATGAAACATCCATGGAACCCCCGTTTTTCAAATTAAGCCAATGATATTACAAATTCCAATCCATGAGGGCACATACTCTCTAAGAATCAACGTTTAGCATCCACATGCAGTGAATCATCTCACAATTTAATTTAAAACAGCCACATGATCCACTATATTTTGATCCAAGAGGACCAATACTCCTTTGGGACCAAAGTTTGGCATCCATACAATTCGTACCATAACACGTAAAAATACACCTATCACAATAGTAGGCATGTCTATCACAAGAACATGAAATAAGTAATTCTCTCTAAATGGAATCGCTGGAATGCAAGGCATGTGATTTATAACAAGTGGCTATATGATGCATGAGCCGGAATACCATCATCTCACCAGGTTGCAAAAAAATAAAACCACACTGATATCAATAATAATATCACAATACAAGTGCCTCACCCAATGGTGAAATTAAATCAACTATAATAACTCAAAATCACAATTCAATTCTAGGTAATTTGGGATTTCCCCATACACGGGGTAGGTACTCCCATACATAGTTTAGTACCCAACACCCTTTCCTTCTCATCCTTATCTAGTGCTGCCAAACCATATGAAAACTCGAAAAGAACTCCATCGATACCACTTCGTAACATCTTTATTTTGGATTCCACACAAATGTTCCTTGTACCTGGTTAGCCACATGGCCTCAATCACATTTCCCTAAATTCCATAGGCTTACAAATAGTAATGAGGTCCTAGCTGTGATATTGGGGAAACTATTCCCTAATTGGCAGAGTGTAACATAATAGAAATAATAAAAATATTATATAAGAAGCAGTAATATCATGAAATATAAGTTAACAGTGGAAGACTAAAAACATAAATAACAAGATGTCATAGCATTCAATGGATGATGCTACATGTCACATGTTCTATGAAAATTTCCAAAATATGTCACACTACATCAAGATATAATACAAGTTCAAAAATTAAAAAAAAACAAAGAAACTCAAAAGTATCACATGACTTAGCTTGGTCTTATGCTCTCTAGATCCTAACAACAAATCAAGTACCCATACAACGGTTTATACCCTTATCGGAACCTGCAACAATATAATATGTTTGGGCCCAAATACATGACCCAAACAGGATGTGAGACTAGATCTTACTATAAAACCACCGAAGATTTGTCCTAATATATTAGTGAATATTTATAACAAGCAGTGTACAATAATGAAAGTAGTAAGATAGGAAGCACTCAAAAGTAAATAGTCCTCAAAGAACTAACATTCATTTACATTCATTTCATGTTCATTAATTTATACAATAAAATTGAATTATATACATCTCAGGATCTGGCCTAAACTAAGAAATCCCCATGTAAAATAAATATCAACATATACCTTAGAAGGCTATCTAAAAAAGTAAGTGAAGACCGAACCCAAGATTGTGCTTTGTCTTGGAGGACATGTCAGAAGTCATTTAATTTAAATATTCAATTTATAACTTGATCTCGTACATGACCCTCCTTTGTTTTAATTCAAGTATCACTCCATCTTCAATTCTATCAGAAACCTACAAGCATGCCCCAACAATCCTCTTTGGAAACCCGGGATCACTCTAGGTGAAAACATACCAACATCCTAAATGCCCATACAGAGGAACATATTTAGAATCCCGGTAACACTCGAGGTGTGGTAGAAGTCTGTGTCAACTAATTCCATTACTGATGGTCTTAAAAGGAATCCTCATTCATCCCTCATTACATATAACCCAACCCAATAGAGTCCATTTATGGTATCCCTCAACAACCCACGTTTAACTCATCAAAATAAATTAAGCCTCGACGATCCTAACCACTACCCTCGTGACATGCTCACAGCTCGAACATAACATCATTAATAGCCTCATAAGGCTTGTCCATTCGATTATTCATATGGGTAAAATGAAAAAAAAGAAACACATGTTATTTGAACTATTATAGGGCATTAATAATAATAAACTCATATGGGCAATACATATAACAAGAAACACATGTAAATTACACTATTAAATGTATTAAACAATAATATCCCACTAGGTCACAACCTATATCAAACCTATTATGTAATCTATATCATTCCAATCCCTTATCATAACCTAACTCACATGGCTAGGTTCACAATTGAAGCAACACCTTCCAAGCATGCTTAAACAAGCATAGCCATAACATGGGGAAAAGGGGAAAATCACTAATCCCAAACCCTTAGTCAAAATAAAAAACATTAACACAATTTCAATTCCATTTAGTATCAATTAATTTTAACCAACACATAAAAAGTAAATCAATGGCATACCCATAGGCATCCTCGGCCAAACATCCATAAATGGGTTTCCAATGGAAATGCACCCATACAGTGTCCCTTGACAAAATAAAACATTCTAGAACATGCTTTGAATATCTTAACCAGTTAACTAAATAAAATAGTAAATAACATAGGATAATTTTTAATCAAAGAGACACCCAAAAAATGGTGTGAGGCACCCCGACACATAAAATCAGCATGACATTTAACGAAAGGCTCAAGACCACCTACCTCATAGTAGTACGACCCTCCTCATATAGAGTCTGCCTTTAATTGAACCTAGAAAAGAGTAGATCTAAAAAATGGGTATAAACAATCAACCTTCAATAACTTGTTCGAGAGACAAAATCATGAAGAATGACTCAATAGTAATCTAGAGCTTACGAGTTCGATTATAACACATCAAACATCGATCAAATCCAAGTTCATATGATGATTCGAGAGATAAAATGAGCTCTAACATAGTTGTTTGAGATAACCAAGTGAGCCCTATAACCATAAATGAAAAAATGAGGATACTTCCGATTTAAAGAAATCTTACAAAATACACAGCATGTACTTTGTTTATACACGTCATGTATATTCCATTTTTTCCTCCTTTTTCCAACTTCATTTTCAAGTCGTAAAAAGGCCTACCAACATCAATAAATGGTGTTTACTAGGATTACATGGCATGTAACCCTTAATCACGTTTTGTAATAGTCTTACATTTAGCCCTATCAAATTTTTCTCCAGTTTTCTAAAACACAAATTGAAAATAAATGATTCTTAACATAATGGAAGAAATGGGTTCCTACATCCAACACATAGATGAAGTACCTCAAGACTTTCCCATCCATGAAATATTTTGTCATATTATTCCACTCTACGAAAGTAATCCTTGATGTCTATCCCTAATATGGGGATTGGGAAGTGTTTTCACACTATGGATATACTTGAAAAGGTTGTGACTATTGAATATTTTCCAACTGATGAGGCATATCCGGCAAAGGTACCTAAAGGTGAATCTACTATGGGGACTTATTTTAGATAACAATGGTTGTTTACATCTTTATCAGATTTCATGCAAGGGAAAGAAGAGGTAATCAGTATGACATTTTCTTGGTCCCCTACATAGATTCATTCAAGATCTGATATTATTTGGGAAATTCTTAAAACCCACCCTAATACTTTAGGGAGTTAATGGTATGAGTTTGTTCATATTTGACATTCTCCACATGCATTTATAATAATTATTCCTAGTAAAACTACATATCAAGGGAGTAGGTGAACCCCTTCCATCCGGTAATGAAGGTAGCAACTTTCTCATATTCCCTCTAGTTACACTTGGAGAGATTTATGGAAAATGTCTGGTAACACCCCGAGATTTCATGAGATAGATTATTTTAAATTTCTTTGATTTCATGTGTTTTACACTACACCAAGATTAGCATGTGCTATTATTAACACCATATTATCTTGGAATATACGCAACAATATACGTGTCTTGTGTTACACACAATTTCATGTTCTTTTGATAGAATTCATTTCACACAACACTGAGTATAGTTTTTTTAAATGTATAAAAGAAATAGGTTTGGATTGCATTATACACAACAACAAAGTATTCTTTCACTTAATGCAACGCCGACTTGGCATGTATTACACACAAGAGCAACCTTCCTCGATAGCTTGTGTTGTGTGTAATACTGAGTTTCACTAAACAAAAATATTTTATTAAAATATTTTTATTTAATTGGATATAAACTAGAATTTATTAATAGTATTAAACAAATTTTGAGTTTTATATAACATTAAAAATCATTTTATTTATTTTGGTATACCTGATATAAGAATAAATTCAATTTTTGGGATAACAAAGTATTTTTCAAAAAATACAGTTTTGGCTCATTTTGATGGCGCACTCATTTTAAATGTTGTTTTTAACACATTCATATATTTTATTTGACAAGATAGAAGTCTTATTTGGAATAGGGATATAAAAATTTACTTTGGATGATTTTTTTTTATTTTTATGATAAAATTAAAATTTTAAAGAATAGCGAAAATACTGGATTTTAATTTAAAATGACATATTTATCAAGATTACTTATATAGTTAGATTATATTTTTAATTGATTTTAAAGTATAATTGGATTGTTTTTTAATCATTTAATCTAATATTCTTCATTGGAATTATTTTAAATTTAAATTGGACATAAACACATATCAATCTTTGGATTGTCTTTATTTCATTAAAAACTGCTTTCTGGTTTTGACAACATGAATTAATTTTAAATTAATTTCATCATATTGTGTATTTTGAATTTATAAAAATTGATTACATATTTAGAATCATAATTTCCATATTTTGTAAATAGATACCCCATATTTTAGGACACTATGAATAGAAACTTCAATAATTATTTTTACTTACCATGGTTAAAGGGTAAATTAGGGAAATAAGGGTTAAAAAGTAATATAATAATAAAATAAAACTACCCTAACACATGTAAAAATAATTATTTTATGAGTCATGGGTGACCAAAAAATACCTAGGCCTAAATTTTTGCATTTGAGAACCACTTAAGTGTGAAAATGAGATGTTATAATAATTAATTTTATGTAAAGGGAAATATAACTTAAACATGTATCTTTTTAATAATAAAATATAATTTTTCTTATATAAATTATATCTTCTACAATAATTAGTCGTTATAAAAAAATTATTTTCAATATATAAGTATTTTATTTAAATTTTTTTGACATTAAATATATTTATTTATTTATAACACAATGATGATGTAGTGATTACCATATTAATGAAAAATTCAAATAAATGATATTATAAATTTTAAAATAAATGTAATTTTAAAATTTTGATTACATAAACAAGTTTTATGAATTATTATGACGTTTTATATTAGTGTTAAATTTCTTTCCAAATGAATCAATTTGTAATGAATTTATCAAAAATCAATTACTAAATAGTGTCTAAATTGACATAAATGAGTTTTTAAAACTAATAATATTTTATTAAATGATATTATAGTCATAAAAATCTAATATTTAGCCAGAAAACATAGAAAATGTTAAAAATTTATTTAATGATCCACTCATGGTTTTATTGGAATTTTGTAGTAAATATATTCACTATATAGTATGAAAATACAATAAGACATGGTAAGAGTTAAATTATTTAACTAAGGGTTAAAGCTAAATGATAGGGTTAATTGTGTGACCTAAACATGTATAAAACCTATTGGGTGAATGTATTTTGAACCATCCTCATCTTATACTTGAAATATATCTCTTTTAAACTATTATAATTCTAAAATCAATTTATAATAAAATAATATTTCTATACATTTCTAAAATTCCCCTCCCCCCTCTTATAAATGGCCACCACCTCTACCCACTTACTCACACCTTTCAGGTCCCTTGGATCATCCAAATTATTCTAAAATAATCTCTCAACATCCCTAAATTAATTCTTGAGGCCAAAATTGTGGCATAACTCTATCCTAGGGAGTCCTTTTGTGCAAATCAAAATGAGATACTTGAAAAAGTGATAATTGTTTTACCACCTCTTTGATTGTGCTTTTCATCTTCTACTTCCAATTCTTAGGTTTTCAACATAAAAATTAATAAACACGGTTTATTATACATTTTGAGATTTTATTATAATTATGGGACAACCTTATACCTCATTTTATCTATCCTTATAATAATAATATCATTGTGCATCTGTATGTATGGATTACCATCTCCATGTCGTGGTGTAAATTTTTTTACCACAATAAATAATTTGTGTGAGTATATTGATGAGTATAACGGATTTAAATAATCAACATAACATGATAATTATTGTTTATTATTAATATAACATCCAATTATATACCATTTAACCATTAAGTGAATGATATCGTCACTCATGTGTACGTACGACCTACCATTTCCACGACGTGATGAGATTCATTCTCCGTGTTAACCATTAAAGATTGATTTTAAAGTATATATAATAAATTTTCATGAAATATATGAAATAATAATTCTAATTTATTTATGTGTGTGTATATTTATATCATTTACTTGCTTCCATTCAATTCAATAAGGAAACGGAAACAACATTCATGCGTACATACGACCTACCGCCTCCATGAATGGTGTATTCCATTTCATTTATATATCTATTATAAATTTTTTTATACTGAATATATATGATATATAAATCATATTTTAAATTTTGGAAGTAATTAAACCATGATCTAAGTAATGATATCAAGAATAACATGTCAAAACACGTACGATAAATAAAATGATTATTACCCAAAACATTGATTTAACATGGAATTGATAAATGAACATGTAATACAAAGTCATAGGTGAATCATATATGATATAATAAATATTATTATGGTTATATTTAAAGTTAATAATATATTTGAACACACTATATATGAGTTTTAGACACATACAGATGAAATCAGACCTAAGGTAAGGGATAATTTTGCAATCTTGTTATTATCTGAGATTGTCTATTCGTAAGTATTTACTGAGGTATATTTACCATTCCTGGAAATTTTTCTTAAATATATAATATTATTTATATTTTTGTCCTATTGTTTAAAGTAATCTTTATCCATCGGTGAATCTTTCTTTCATGTTTTAGATGAGGTACTTTTTGACTTTTCTGGAAAGAGAATGAGAAGAATGTGTTTTTAACTTATATGAAATGGATGGATTTTTTACATCTTTATAATGCCTTATTTATATGAATATTCCTATAAATTATTTCAAGTTTATTTTATTTTAATATTGAGTGTAATTTTGAAAAAATAAAACATTATTTTGAAGAACGATTATTTTTCTCAAGAATTAAGTTCAAGTATTTTATGAAAATTATTTTCTATCTTAGATGACATTGGGTTATCTTTCTATCCCAATTATTACTTTGATTTGACTGTGTTTGTAATGGAATTATTTTTATAAAATAAATTTATTTTATATGGATTATGATGGAATGATGTTTAGGAAACCCATTTTATTTCTTGGGTTATGCTATGATAAATGATTTATGTTTTTGTGGAACATGTAATAATGATTTCAATATGAGATGGGTGGGACCTATATATCCTTTAAACGCATTGGGTACATATTTATATATTTTGAGGTACAAATGACTAGAATAGAATGTAAATCTCATTAAGTAATACAGGGCTGAATTAAAATGTAAATCTCGTTCAGTAATACATGGCTAGAATGGAAAATAAATATAGTTTAGTAATAGAAGGCTAGAACAACATGTAAATTTGGTTTAGTAAAACATGGATGCAATGACCAGTAAACCCAGTTCAATAATGGACGTTTTCCACTATGATGATATAGGAAGAAATGCATTTTCTACTATAAAGATCATATTTTTTTCTTATTTGGTTACCACAATTCCATGTTTTATGCCAATGATATTTTATCATGGTTAATGTCCCTTTATGATCTATGCCTTACATACTGCCAAGGTTTATTTCATAACTCAAGATGTTGATATTTAATGTTTATGTTCATGTTTTTACATTCTTATGTTTATGGTTTGTTTTATGTTCTCCATGTTTACCTTTACTGAGCATTTGATCTCACCCTTTTTATGTTTTATTTTCTCAAGGATATAAAGAAAGGTTTTGGGTAGGGAAATAATGGGGAAGTTTTTTATGGGTAATTTTGATGATATTTCACCATGTTAGAAGACTATGATCCATGTTTCCAAAGACACTAAAAAAATACGTTCGTTGAGCGTATATTTGTGTAATGTATTATTTATTCCAAAAAATAATAATTTCCATGTACATCAGTGATGGTTTGTTAGAGTTTGTCTCAAAGAAAAAGAGGTATGAATGAATATGATCCTTAGGAACTCTCACATGTGAACATTGGACAAAGCATGGCTCGATGCCCAAGGGATTCACAAGGAAACAGATGCCACATGGGATGGTGGTGTATCCCACCTAGAGGGTGTAGCTTCCCATGGAGTGCTCTGATAGGTATAAATTCTAGTCCACTAGAAATAATTATAGATTGTCAGTGTCGGTATCAGATAAATGCTTTAGTAAACCTTTAGAAACTAGGATGTGAAAACATTGGTGTGACCCCTTAAACTATTTCGAAGGCATATCAAGGGATGTACCTAAGGGTAAGTCTAATTATAAGTTATATTCATATAATTGTGGTAAATATCATGAATAAACTACGATTAATCCTAATATGTTATAGATTGAAATTACTTCGTTGGATTATAATTTCTTCCTAGTATGATTTTTTCTGCTCACATTATTCTTTTTAGGTTTTAGAAAATTGAAGGAACCTGAAGGAATGGTGTTAATGATCAATTCACTAGGAAATTCAATGATTTTCCTCTTGAACTACAAAATTTTATGGGATATTTAATGAAAAATATTATTGCTATACTTATAGAAGCTGTGAATCATTCTGGACTTCCAAATGAGCATAGAAGAGAACAACATTTGTTTGAGCCCTTTATGAGGAAACGCACACCTTCTTCTAGTGGGTCTTATGATCTAGTTGTTTCCAAAAAATGTATTAATTCAATTGAAAAGATATTTTACTTCCTTCTTTGTTCATAACATGGAAAATTTGTTTTAGTTCTTTATTGTTTAGAAGGTGATGTAGACCGGTGGTGGACTCTAATCAAGAATACAAGGAAGCAAGATGAAATTGAATCCATGGAATGGGATTATTTCAAGAATATATTTTTCAATAATAAGTCCCTTGTACTAGTAAAAAAGATATGTAAAATGATCTCTATGAGATTAATAAAAAGGACTATGAATCCATTGATACATACAAGGAAAATTTTACAAGACATGCTAGGTATGCTTCTGGTTTTATCATCCAACCTGAAAGTAAAGCTGATCAATTCTTCAGTATATTAAAACCAAGTATTAAAATGGAATTAACAATATGAGACATTAGTAGCTATGAATAAATTGTGTGTTTTTCTCTGAAGGATTAAATGGAAGTTGGTGATACATATCAATCTCATGATTTTGATAAGAAGTAAATGATAGAGTTCAAGGGAAAATATCAAAACAATTGTGAAAAGAATGTGAATGTTTCATTATGCTCAATGTGTGGAAAAAAGCATGGAAGTGATTTTCTTAAAGGGACTAGAAAATTTTTTCATCATGGAAAATAATTTCATGGAGTATTTGAGTGCCTAAGTAATGGGAAAAAGTTTGCTAATGATGTGAATGGAGAGATGACTATAGAGAACACACCACCCACACGTAAATGTTAAAAGTGAAAGGAAAATAAGGAATTATGATAACCAATGACCCAATCCAAGGGTTATGGATGATTATCAACATCAATAACATATTAAGACCAATGTTTATGTAAAATGATAGGTGATTACTATTTTTGATGTTGAGTAAGACAACGAAGTGGTGGAATGATTAAGATTTTATGTAATGGGATTAAAAAATAGTGTATTTGAATCACTTTTATATTATTATGGAATATTAGAATATCTACATAATGGTCATTTGTGGTTTTCCATAAGTACTTGGCACTGGTAACCATAAAAAGAGATTGAAATATTTTTTTAAATCACATGATATGCGCATAATGAAGGATTAAAGAGATAATGATATTTTTGATAATACTAACAATGTCATGACTGATATAAGGAGAAATTGATATCATGGTTTGAGTATTTATAATTTTTTTGGTATGTGGAAAGAGATAATTTTGATAAAATGAATGTTTTCCATAAGGTTCTATGGTAATTCATACTATTACGCCGTTTCAAGAGGATACATGATTAAGGTATTCCAATGTTGGAATGTGACTACAAAGAACTACCTTATGAGATATGGGAGATAAATGTTATGTTGAATTAGTTCACCAATTTCTAAATTTTATTATTTTTAGTTTTTGGAAGGATTGTAATGTTAACCATTTATGGATATTATAAGTTATATTCTATTTGAACTTTGTTAGATTAATGTATTATCACACTATAGTTGGACTTATGTGTATTTGATTACTTGTGTTATCCTTTTTCTTGAGATATATGGAATTTTCTATCATTTTATCGCATGAACTTATAACACTTCAAGAATGAAAAATTCATCTTCATTTCTTTAAATAAGAGATGAAGTGGAATTTTTTCAACGCACGAACAATGGTGTGATTGTACCAAAATCAAGTAAGTATTTATTCTCATGAAAAATTCTTAAACATTAGGGTGAGGATCATGAAAAAAAATTATCATGGTACCTTCTTATCTGATGAATCATATGGTCCCTTAAATCAATTCATATTTATGGATTTCTAGTTGTTAAATTTCCCCTTAACTTATTCTCTATCAATATCCATTAGAAAATGATGGTTTGATTTTATTCTTCAATATCCATGTTTTCACTTCCCACCTATGTTCTCTTATGTGAAAACCTAGTTATGAGTTATTTTAGGTAACCATTATGTTTCTAACTTAACTATTTAAAATGAAGGTTTAGTATTCCTTTTTACGATGTGGGTTTCCAAGAAGGAAACCTTCAAGTAGTAAACCTTTTATAACCCTGACGAATTTTGGGGGCGAAATTCATTTTAAGGGGGTATAATATAACACCCCGGGATTTTATGAGATAGATTTTTTTTAATTTCTTTAATGTATTTTGTTTTACTCTACACCATGATTATCGTGTTCTATACACAACACTATATTAGCTTGCAATATACAAAACACTATATATGGCTTCTGTTTCAAAGAATTTCAAGTAATTTTGATAGAATTCATTTCATGCAACGCAGAGTATAGATTTTTTTCAATGTATAAATGAACTATGTTTTTATTCTGTTATACGAATCAGAAAAGTAATATTGACCTAAACTCAACACTAACTTGTTTTGCATTACATGCAAGAGCGACCATCCTCGATAGCTTGCATTGTACGCAATACTGAGTCTCATTAAACAATGATATATTATTAAAATATTATTTTTAATGGGATATAAACTTGTTTTTATGAAAATTATTAACCACATTTAGTATTTTATATCTCATTAACATTAATCTTATGTATTTTCTAGATTTTATATAAGAACAAATTCAATTTTTTGGATAAATGAGGTATTTTTTTTAAAATGTTGTTTTCCACCTTTTGATGGCACATCCATTTTAAATAAAGTTTTTAACACTTTTATAAACTATATTTGAATAAATAAAAGGAATATTTTTACTAGGCACATCAAATTTTACTTTATTTTAATTTTTTGTATTTTTCAGATAAAATTCATATTTTAATGAATAGTAAAAATATATTGCATTTTAATTCAAAACTACATTTTAATCTAATTTATTTATATAGATAGATTATATTTCTAATTGGTTTTTACATGTAATTGGATTATTTTTTTATCATGTAATCGTGTTTTAGTCATTTTAAGTAATTTAACATTTAAATTTTATGTAAACACATGTCAATGTTTTGACAGTTTTTATTTCTTAAAAACCTGCTTTCTTGTTTTAAAAATAAGAATTACTTTTTAATTAATTTCATCCAATAATGGGTTTTTAATTTAGAAAATTTTATTCATTATTTTGAATCATATGGTCAAAATTATTTAAATAGGTACCTTTTAATTTTTTACATTATGAATAGAAACTTCCTTAATTACTTTTACTCATCATTGTTAAAGGGTAAATCAGGTAAACATGGGTAAAAATATAAAATAATAATAATATAAAACTAACCTAACACGTGTCTTAATCATATTGGATGAGTCATTTTCGACCAAAAATATAATTAGGATGAAATTTTGGATTTTTAGAACCACTTGGGTGTGAAAATGACATGTTATAATAATTAATTTAAAGTAAAGGGAAATAAAACACAAACATGTATCTTTTTACTAAAACAATTTTATTTTGGTTTATATAAATGATATCTTATAAAATAAATATTAATTAAAAATATAAAATTATTTCCTACATCATATTATTTTATTTTTAAATTTTATACATTAAATTAATAAACTTATCTATGACATAATGATGATGTAGTGATTTCCTTTTTAGTGAAAGAATCAAATAAATGATATTATAAATATCAAAATAAATTTAATTTTTACATTTTTATGACATCCAATAATTTTATGGATAATTATGAAATTTAATATTTTATTTAATACAGTTTTTTCAAATTAATCAAATTTTTATGACTTTAACAAAACTCAATTACAAAATAGTGTCCAAATTAACATAAATGTGTTTTTAAAACAAATAAAATTTTATTAAATTTTTTTAATAGTCCTAGAAATATAATATTCCAAAAAAGGTATTATGTAATTATAAAAATTTAATTAATTATCAACTTGATATTTTATTGTCATTTTATAGTCACTATATTAACCATAGAGTGTGAAAATACAAGAAAACATATTAAGAGTTAAATTATTTAACTAAGGATTAAAGATGAATAATATGGTTACTTTTTTGTCCTAAAATTGTCTAAAACCTTTTGTTTCTGAGGTTTTCAATCCATAATCATATTATCCTAAAAATAAATCACCTTTTAACTACTATAATTCTAAAATAAATTTATAATAAAATATTATTTCAATATATTCTTAAAGTTCCCTTCCTCTCTCTTATAAAAGGGCACCACCTCTACCCACTTACTAACACCATTGAAGCCACATTTATTGTCTAAATTATGCTCAATTAAGCTCTCAACATATCCCCTTAGTCCCATAGGCTAAAAAGTTGGATGAACTCCATCCTAGGGAGTCCTTTTGTGCAAATCAAAATGATATACTCAAAAAAGAGGTAATTGTTTAATAACCAATTTCAAAATTCTTTTCTTCTTCTACTTCCGATTCTTATATTGTTTACAAAATAAAGTAATAAATAAAATATTTTATAAATTATGAGTTTTTAGTATAATTATGGTACAACCTTATACCTCCTTTTATTCATCCAAAGAATAACAATATCACCATGCATGCGTACATATGGATTACCGTGTCCACGCCGTGGTGTAATTTGTTATTAAACAATAATTATTTTGTATGGGTATAATGATGAGTATAATGGATTTAAATATTGTATATTACCTGATAATTATTCTTTATAATTAATATAATATCCAATTCGATACCATTTAACTATTAATTGAATGTTATTATCGCTTGTGTGTACGTACGACCTTCCATCTCTACGACGCGATGAGATTAATTATCCATGTTAACCAATCAAGAATGATTATAAAGTATATATAATAAATAATAATGAAATATATGCATAATAATTATACAATATTTATTTATATATATATATTTCATTTACTTTCTTCCATTCCATTCTATAAGGAAATGGAAACACCATTCATGCGTATGTATGACCTAACGTCTCCATGAATGATGTATTCCATTACATTTATCTATCTATAATATATATTTATATAATAAATTTATATTATTTTTAAATAATATTTTACATTAAGGATGAAATTAAATCACAATATAATTAATAGGATCAAGAATAACATGTCAAATAACATACGTTAAATACGAAGATTATTACCCAAAATGTGGATTTAACATGGAATTGATAAATGAATGAATAATATAAAGTCATAAGTTACTAATATATGATAAAATAAATATTACTATGGTTATTATAAAATTGAATAATATATTTAAACCCACTATACAAGTTTTTCATACACATATGGATGAAATCAGAAATAATGTAAAGGATAATTTTTCAGTCTCATTATTATCTGAGATTGTTTATTCGTAAGTATTTACTAGGAAATATTTATCATTACCATACATGTTTATTAAATATATAATATTATTTTAATTCTTATACAATTTTATAAAGACAAATTTACCTATTGGTGAATCGTTCTTTTATTTTCCAAATGGGGTACTTTTTGACTTTTCCAGCAAGAGTACGAGATGAATGTTTTTTAACATATACAAAATGAATGGATTTTTACATATTAATAAATCCTTATTTCCATGAATCCTAATCTATATTATTTCTAGTTTATTTTCAACTAAATACTTCTCTTTTTAAATTGCATAGCATTTTGAGAAAATAAAATTATTTTGAACAAGAACGGATATTTTCCCCATGAATTAAGTTCAACTATTTTATCAAAAATATTTTCTATCTAGTATGACATAAGGTTATGTTTAAATCCCTATTGTTACATTTATTTGATTATTTTTATAATTGAATTATTTTTATTAAATCCATTTATTTTATATTTATTTTGATAGAATGATGTTTAATAAACCCATTTTATTTCATGGGTTATGCTATGATAAATTATTTATGTTTTTGTTGAACATGTGAGAATGATTTCATTATGAGATGGATGAGATACAAATCTCCCTAAAATGAATTGTGTAATGATTTATATCTCATGAGATAGAAATTATTGGAATGGAAAGTAAATCTGATTCAGTAATACAGGGTGGGAATGAAAAGTAAATCTGGTTTAATAATACATGCCAAGAATAACAAATAAATATAGATCAGTAATACAGGGATGGAATGAACAGTAAATATGATTCAGTAATACATGGATATAACCAAATGTAAACCAGGTTTATTAATTAAAATTTTCCACCATGATGATCTTGGCATGGATGCCTTGTAAACTATGGAAGTCATATTATATGCTTATTTTTTTTTGCTAAAATTCCATGTTTTATACCAGTGTTATTTTATCAGGGTTAATGTTCCTTTATGATATATACCTTAGGTACTACAAAGATTTATTTTATGAATCAAGATATTGATAGTTAATCTTTGTGTTCATGTTTTTGCATTCTTATTTTTATGGTTTGTTTTATGTTCTCCTTGTTTACCCTTAATGAGTATTTGAGCTCACCATTCATCTATTTTCTTTCCCCAGGATATAAAGAATAGTTTTAGGTAGTAATACAAAAGTGGAAGATATTTATGGAAGATTTTTATGACCTTTAACCAAGATATAATATTATGTTCTATGTTTCCGAAGACACTAAACGAATGTGGTCCTTTGGAATATATTTGTGTAATGTGTTCTGTATTCTACAAAAAGATGTGTAATATCCATGTATGTCAATATCAAGTTGTTAGAAGTCTGGTGCATGGTGGATCTTATCTAGTAGATGAACAGTCAACAAAGAACCTCCCAACTAGTGATGGATAATGAGGTTAGATAGTTATAAAAAAATCTCATCCTTACAAATTTTAGAAAATAAATTAGAGTTTGGAAGCCACTTGGTGCTCTATAGTCTCTATAATCAGGCCACATTATCAAGCACTATGAGGGATAGTGGGTCATCTATTGTAAGGAATCACACATACTATTTAATGTGTTAATTATTAGATAACGAAATTCTAGGGGTGGTTTTATAGGTTCTAACCATGTTGGATATAGATTCCCCTCAAGTTCAATTGACACCAGTTTCATTTCCAACGCTTCAATGAGAGTGATGAGATTGGCTATCATGTTGTCTTGGTTATAGTTGGTAGAAACCAATGACTTCAATAACTTGGATGCTTGTGAGGAATAAATATCTTGGTCCCAAGGAGGAACTTTTTATTATTTAGGTTGGGTAGGTGGGTCATATATTCACTACTATATAGTGCCACAAACATCTACACTGGTCAAATGTAAAGGGTCAGCTACCTCAACATATTGTGCTTGTCCTAGAAGAATTGGATTCTCATATATAAGAGGTAATGAGTCCCCTTTGACATTACCTTTCCCTGGTTGTCTTTATTAAATGATTAATGAAGTGAGATTCTTTTAGTTCTCTATGTTCTAGACATAAGCATTAAATCGAGCATTTTACTCTATTTCAAGCATGACCTCTAATGTCCAACATGCTTAGAAAATCCCTTTCCTTTGTCGAGATGCTGATGGGAAGGAAGAAATACCTTATTAGGTGGGACTCTCTAGGCATAGTGTATACCTCTACCAATCAATGTGGGTTCCCATCAGAGGTTCATCTTGATATTGTGTCTCCCCTCAAAGTTGGTCTTCACCGTCACATCCTATTTCATCACAATAATTTTTTTAATCATCCATGGTATTGATATTGATAATGTTCACTATGGTGATTATTGAATCAAATCTTTCCCTATCATCGGTGTCATCCATATAGTGGTTCTCGTTGTTTCCTTGGATGGAAACTAAAGTGGAGATTAGTCTATTTCCCCCGACCTCTAATTTTCACATGGTGGGATGCCTTATGTATGTTTTTTTGGAGCATAGTGAGGTTCCTGAAACTATTCTATTCAAATGTATAACATTAACCATACTAATTATGGTGTTGTTCCAACGAGATCATTGTGATGTCAACACTGTAATAGTATTGACGGATGGCCTTGAGGTTCTCAAGGATTCTTAGTAGGATAATTTTCAATCCCGAAGGTGGTTGAACATTAACAATAAATTTGTGTAGATGTAGGATTATTGGTCCTCAATGAGGAACTCTAATATAGTGAAACACATATATTTGGGTGGATAAAACAAAATCAATAGTGAGTCAGTTGTCAGGATCTCCCAAAAAGTGTCCTCTTTATCGTTACCCAACGGTTGATATGGCTCCTAATCACTCCATGATCCTATTGGTTTTGGATGGGATACATGGTGTTACAGTGATGAAGACCTACTCTACTTATGTATTTTTTCCAATAGGTGTGTTACACAGGACAATAATCCAAAGAACATTGGATTTTAATATAGAGGTGGGACTAGATTCATGGACATTTCCTTCTAGGATGTATTATTAGCGGACCACTATTGATCAGTATAGACAACATCTTCTTGAGGATTAGTGGAGTGTCAACTGTTGTCTATAGTAACCAATCTAGATCTTGAAATCTCTCCTACATCAAAGTTGGATGTCAAGAAGAGGATGTCTGATGGTGGTAGAGATCATTACCCTGTGAGTCCTTAGAAGGAGGCCATAACATCCTCCAAATTAATGTATGTGTGGAGGTAACAATGTTCCATATGGACCTCCATTTTGGGGATTTTTTGCGTTATTTGACGGGATTCTACCCCTATGTGTGGCAGTGGGAGTGGATTTATTTCGATTGAGCTATTTTTCACCTCCAAATCTAGGAGGTCTAAGGTAACATGTCTCTTTCCATGATCGTATATTAAGTGGAATTGGAAATTTCATAGAATTATCTGATGAGGGTCATGGGGAATCCTCTCATGTGTGTTATGGCTAGCAGTTTGGGTATGACCCCCATGGATATTGTTCATCATCATGCCTTGTGATGAATATTTTGGTTAGGGATAGTTTATATCAGGAGAAATAAAACTGTGTAGATTGTTTGTGTCAAGGAGTGGACCTATATGATGGTTTTATTTATCATGGGTTGTTCTATGATTATTGATGATGGGAACCATGATTGGGAGATCCAACTTGACCTATGTAACAACTGGGCCCCAGTGACAGCACAAACAGACCACCTTAACATGACAGTCAGGTCTTGGCCCACTAGGTCCCTACCCTGGGGCCCACCCAAATTCATGAATGGGTCATCTGACTAACGAATTTCCCCACTGGCCAACACATGTCATTTTTAGCGTGGCTTTTACTCACTCACACACACCCTAGGAAACTTCCCACAAGGTCATCCATCCAGATAACTACTGCAAGACAAACGCACTTAACCGTGGATTTCTAATCAGGTATGATCCTGAAAAAGAAGGTTTATCTATTTTACATGAGTTATATAATGTATTAATTTAACCCATTATCATTTTGGGGAGTTAAATTCACCCCCTTTAGATCACAAAACCCTTGTTGTGTGCCCTACATCTCAATCCAGGCAGGGCACCGCACTTATGGCTAGGTACCACCTCTGATACTAAATGTAAATGTTCGGCCCTGGTGACAGCCCAGACTCCCCACCGTAACATGGTCTTCAGGTCCTGGTCCATCAAGTACCACCAGTTGGCCCGCAGACACGTGGTCCCCATCCTAGGGCCCACCCATATTCTTGGATGGTTTGTCTAACTAATGACATTCCCCATAGGCCAACACATTTCCTCTTCATCGTGCTTTGTTCTCACTCTCACACACCCTATAAAATAGTCCAAAAGTTCAACTATCCTGATCATAACTCCAGGAAAATCACACTTAACTGTGGAGTTCTAATCTGGTAGGCTCTCGAAAAGGAAGGTGCACCTTGTTGACATGAGTTTTATCATTTAGTCATTTAACCCATTATCATTATGGGGTATTACAAACAACCTGTTATACAACTAGGGTCTTGATCCCAATTGGGGGAATACAAGACCACGAATGGTGGTTTCGGGGGAGGGAAGAGGTGTTTTAGTAGTGGAAGGATCCACTAGAGTTGATGGATATGCCTCTTATTAGACATAGTTAGTGTCATATGCCCTGATATCAGCATTAGGTGTTATGGTGTGATGATGGAAGAGTATGGATGTGGTTGAATGCATCTTTGGCCTACCAAACCAGTCATCATTAGCATCATATTCATGTGGGAGCTCTCTTGGGTGGCTCCCAGGTGATGGTATCCATAGTCATGATTTGTACATCCACTGCCTACTCAGTTTAGTGGAGTGATATATCAGAACATTTCAAGGATAGGCTCCCAAAATTATTTATCGTGTTAACCAAGGGGGTTTTTCCCATTTTTGCAACCCTTGGGATGGTGATGTTAGTGGGTGTTGATTATTTAATGTCCTATATGGACATATCCTTGGTTAGGATGAACCCTTACAATTCGAATCAATGAACTAGATCATAAATGACCCTCTACTAAATGATTTCAAAGGGGTATATGGGGCATGGTAGCCCAATAGTTGTAGAAGTGGTGGACATTGTATCCGGAACATATATTTGTGGGATTTTTGTACCACCAGTTCCCCTTATGCATACCTATTAGAAGTGGTTTTTTGAATATTTTTGGTATCCTGAGTATTGTAAGGTATATGAATTCATCTATTATTACTTTTATTATGGTGATAATTCTCAATATATGAATTATTATCCATTCTCTTCAAGATGTGGGAAGGGTCCTTGACGATGATTTCTTACACTTAATATGTCCAACATACATCATTTTTTCCTAGTTTCAAGAGAACATTTCATGTCGAGTCCACCATGTTGGTTAGGTGAGGCATAACACTGAATCTTTGGATCTGGTTAATTCCAGATCTAGTGGTGTACTACATTACATATCGACTCACAGTTGAAGGATAATAGATTCACATAGGATTCACCATTTTATTTTTTTGATTCATTCTATTAGGACGTTTATCACATGTAGTGATGTTATTTTCATTCCTTTCCTCTCATAGAGTGTTTTTCTTCAATGTATTTGGTTTCTTCTACTCTATGGTGGCCAGTCAGTATCCTTACATTCCAACTTTCCAATGTCAAGTGACCTCTACCACCATGATTGGTGATGTTGGCTCCTTGATTGAAATAGGATGAGAGGATTTTTGGGTCCTTCTTTTATGGATTCCTCTTTAGATATCACCACCTTCTATGGGTCTCCCTTATTGATTCAAGTCACGTATGCGAGTCTTGTTCTCAGTGCCATCTCAATGTGGACACATGTTTTTTTACACTAATTTGTTGTAATAGGTAAGTTACATGCAGTCAGAGCTAATGGTGATATTGAACGCATATCGACATCATTGGACATTGGGAGTTTCACACACTTCTAAAGTGTTCCTTTTTCTATGTTAAGGGCATATCATGTGTGAGGCATCTTAATCGTTGAACCCAATGCATCCCATGTCCATCATAGGGTAATTGTTTCTAGGGTGTAATGTTTTTTAGGCTTTTTACTAATGGAATCCCATGTTTATTACATGAGGTAGAGAATTTTGATCTCCAAGTGAGTTCAATTGTTTAAATTCTTTTTGGGATAGATAGCTCATATATTTGACATCTTTTGGGAACATATAGATCCTATATTTAATATCGTATGGGGATAATAAATTTAAATATTTAACATATTTTATGGATAGGTAGGTCACATATTTACTATCTAATGGGGATAGATACGTCATAGATTTAACCACTTGTGGGGATTGGTAAGTGGGATTTTAGATTATACACTTGGGAAAGACGATCACAATTTAGGTGCATTACTTTTTAGGTGGGATTGAAGGATTTTATTTTTTGTGGTGGGAGTGTGCCCCCTTGGGGTGAAGATGATCATAAAATAGATTTAATTTCTTCTAGGGAGAAGACATGCATATTTAATAGTGGTGTCAGGGTTGAACCTTAGGGCGGTAACCCAAGTGTGTTTGGATGGATGCCTTAGTGAGGAATTATATGTTCCCTATAAGGAGTCATGGATCAAATCTCGGGAATTTAGTGTTCCAAATTTATGGTCATAGGATAAGATTGATCCCTTCAGGTTATCTTCATGTGTAAGTACGCTTGTATCATGAAATGAGAGATAAAAAAGGTGTTTTAGGATGTATGCATGTTGGTTACCATTGTTGATTACTCATCCCATTGTGGTATAAGAGGTTTCATTCCATGATAGTCATACATGGGGAATCCTGTGTTCCCTCCAAAAGGTAAGAGGTGGGGTCTCATTCCAAACTAGTCATATATAAAGAATCTTTTGTTCATCAAATAATGTACATCTATAATTTAATTATATGTAGTAAGGATGTTTCATGAAGCATAATTTCATATGAAAAGGACATTGGTCTATGGAGCCTAATGTATTTTAGCGAGAATGTGGGATGGTCCTACACCTAAGGGCACAATTTCTAGGTAGGAGAGAATGATAATGCACCAGCTTTACTAATAGCGAAACATGGGTAGTTTTTATCAATAATTCCACCTTTGGGGATTATGTTCCTGCTTTAAAAGTTCTTCTACATATCAAATTATATAAACACTACCATGGTGAAGTAGAAACTGAGGATCCAAACACTAGGGTGATTATTCTTATGAGAAATAGGTGATAAAATTGTCTAGGTCATACTTGAGGACAAAAAGTCGAGACACAAGGGTTGATTATATTGGTCATGCAGAAGATTTGGTTTTATTGAAAGGATTCATTAATCAAGGACCTTCCATGTTATTTTTACGAAGGTAAGAGGTTTTATAAAGGATAGGGGTTTCATGAAGGTAATATACTAGAAAAAAGGGTGCCCTTACCTTAGGGTAAAGTCTTAAATCCCATGGGGAAGGATGTAAAACCTCATGATCTTATGAAAGATATTGTTTTCAAATATATATAGTACCCTTGATATTTTATGTTACATGCGACACTGAGTTTTAATGAACCATAATATACTAAAAATATTATTATTTAAAAATAACCATTATACCATAGATATAAAATATGGTGGTATGAAAAGGAATAAAAAAATATATGAATATTATGTACAATGGTTTTATATAAGTAAAACATATTGATAAAAAGTACTTAATTTTTTGTAAATCCTTTATATTCTTTGATAATACTTTTATCTCAAGAAAATATATTACATAAAGTGATCAAACAATTAAAATAAATCCTTCCACATTTATTGTTTTTAAATTTAACTATATTTTTGAAATATAAATTTTAAAATTATCTTATAGTGAATTTTTAAGAATTTTCTTAAAGGATTAATTTTTCAATGATTAATGAAAAATACTGAATTTTGTTGAAAATTTCTTTTTGTTTAAAGCATTTAAAAATTAACATATTTTTTTAAAATGGTTTCAATGTAAAATTAGATGAAATGTAATATTATTAATCTATATAATTCATTGTAATCAATTTCATATTTAATTTTATATAAATACTATTTACACTTATGGGAATATTTTCTATAGAAAACCATTTTTTATCACTTCAGCAGGTTTATTTTTAAAAAAAATCAGAAAATTATGTGAATGGGATTTTTAAAAATGGATCACATATTTGGAATAAAAACAATTAATATTATATAGTAATTTAAAAACAATTTTTTTTCATAAAGAATATATAAAATAGAAAAAATTAATTAATGCAGTTACGGTTAAAATGACTTTACCAGGAGTTAAACAAAATATATAAGTGTTAAAATTACCTTACAAATTGTAAAAAATATTATTTTATAGACTAATTTAGAAATTATCTCATATAAATTTTTATAATGATCCATTTTGGATCCTTGTATCATGTATAAAATGTGGTTATATGTTTTTCTTTTCAAAACATCTAGGTGTGTCCTCTCCCCCACATAAAAAAGGGAACACCCAATCATCTACTCTTCACACTTCCAAATCATTTTGGTTTGTCCATTCCTAGAAAAAATAAATTCGTTTAATACCTCCAAATTTACATTATTCTTTAGTATAATAAAGAAAATATAATAATAATTATTTAGCTGTAAACCTAAAGAGGTTCTCCGAATAAAAAGTATAGTCCTTAACTATGAGTTTTCATTTTATTTCTTTTTCAAACACCTTAAAATATTTTTAAAACATGAAAATATAATGAAATAATTATCTCAAATATATTAATATTATATAATTTTAGTTTCATGACAAAACATATCTTTTATTCTATAAAATTGTAAAGAAACAAGTCGATAATGTGTGTGGCAGACTACCGCCTCATGAATCAATGTAATATGTTTTCCATTACTGATTCTAAATGATTAATATGATGATTTATTTAATGTATATATATTATATTTATGACATAAATATACTTATGTAATTATAATATCTTATATAACTTCTTAATTTTCATTCAGTTGTAAAACGATAACGTCCCTCGAGTGCACGTGTGGACTACAGCCTCCACGAAGGGATGTGATTCATTTTTTGGTTAATTTGACTTGGATTAAAATAATGATATATTGAATAAATTTATATGATATATATGACCTAAAAATATTTCTATAAATATGATATTATATTAACCTTTATTTTGTTCCATTCATTAAGAAACTAAAAACTGTGATCATGCGTACTTACAGCCTACCGTCTCCATAAACATCGTAATTCGTTTTCTATATCTAATTTTTATGGATTAATATAAATAAAAAAATAATGAATATATATATACGATATTTATAACATTTTTAATATTATGGATATTATTTAAAAATAATAAAATTAAATGGATTGAAAATACCTACCCAAAGCATACATGAAAAATGAAGCAATTATTACTCAAAATGTGATTTTAACAAGGAATTGTTGACAAATGATAAATAAAAGGTCAAAAAAATCATATATGGTATTATATTTAGGATTATGGTTATATAATGGATTTATAATAAACTGATATTTATTTTAAATGTATTTATAACATGTTTGAATAAATTCATGACTTTTTATAATGGATTTTTGTCATACATTTATTTATGAAGGACCCATGCCATATACCCCACGTATTTCTTTTAGGTTGTGTATATACTTCCAAGAATTTTATTTATTATTATTATCATGATATTATAGTATTTACATATCCATATAATGTTATTTATTTATAGGCTATTATAATTCAAAAGATACTGAAGTGGTAAATGTTTTATGTTACAATCTCATTGTTTATCAGGGTTTTTATTATAACGTTATGATGATAAAATATTATGACCTATCTCTCAATAAACTCAATAATTTACTTCGTGTATGATTATTTATTAAAATTACACGTTTTTTTTAATTTTCTTCACATTATGTACTCAAGTTTCTAAATTAATTTTTTAAGGGAAACCCAACTTTATTTATCTGTTCGATCTAAAATCACTTCTCTTCAATGTCCTTGTTTTATAAAAATGATTTCATGATTTTTTTACTATTCTAAAAATATTATTTAAAATCATTTTTACCCATTTTTTACTTTTTTCAAAAAAATTAAAGTAATCTCATTTTCATTTTCTAAATGTGGTGGTTTCGTTTTTTTACCAAAAATATTAAAGGAATCATTAATTTAATGTGTGAAACATGAATGTTATTTTCCACTATCATAACATATCTATGATTTAAAAATTAGTTTACTAGTTTCTAAGGATATTTTTAAATAAAATAATTTCTTAAATATTTTTTAATTTTTAATACTTTAGATATGTGATTTCAAAGTGGAAAGGATATTTTCATCAAGAAACGTTCTATGAAATATTTCAAAATTATTTTCCATGTAATATAAAATCATTTGGTGTTACATGAAATGTAATAGAGATGTAATCCAAGGATACCATCCTTAATCTTTCTTTGTATGGTTTATTATTTTGATGAATAAATTTTTGTGAAACTCCTTCCATTTCCATGGCTTGTGATATGGTGAATTGGTGAAATTCTCCTTAAACCCATTTATTTTAAATATGTTATTTTATGATGATGTGTTTATTAAATTCATTAAATTTATATGGGTTATGATATGATGAATGTTTTATGATATTATTGAACACATAATTACGATTTTAATTATTTTATGTGTGGGCCCATAATTATATATCCCTCTAATGCATTGTGTAATGTTTGATATCTCAAGGGATAAATAGGAATGTAATAGGGAGTGAACCTCGTTGAGTAAGGGACTATAACAACTATTAAATTCTTTGGAGTGAAACATGACTACTATGATAGTTTGGGTAGTAAACTCATTCAAGTATGATGGTCTTGGAAATGTTCTATGACTACTAATAAAATGATTTTCTATGCTTATTTGTATTCCATAAATATAATATTGTGAAAATGTTATGCTCTTATCGATTTTTTAATTTGATTCCATTATTATACATGGCATATTAGTTTACATTATTTTTTAAGTGACCCAGTTTTATGATCTATGATTTGAAGGGAATGATTTTGAAATGTTATTCTCATGTTTCTGTACCCTTATACTCATGTAATGTTGATATCTCCCTTGTTTACCCTTAATAAGAATTTGAGCTCAACTATTCTAATTTTTCCATTCCTTATATTATTTAGAATGTTATTATGTATTATGTGTCTAATAATTATTCAATCTATGAATAAATTAGTGGGTGATTATGTTCTTTACTTGTGAACCTTTTGTTTATATATCCAAATTTCTAATGGCACTAAACCAATTAATTTTTCTGTTGATTGTTATGTTTTTTTATAAAATATTTATTTGTTAATATGAGATGTCTATGTTTGAAAGTACTGGTTTGGTATAGTTATATTTAGAACAATGTTTAGTTATCATTTAGAAAATAGGATGAGAAAACATTAGTGGTAACCATAATGATACGCCTATGAAAAAGAAAAAATCTTGGAATTTTGGGGAAGGATATATCAAGTGGTTTCCATGAAATTAAATCCCTTTATTGATAATTCAAGTGGATTCAAATCTAGAATAGTATTACCTAGGGTTTAGAATGCCAAAAAGGTTTCAATGGTATTTGAATCAATCATCCCCCAATGGAAGACAATATGCCTTATTGAACACCTCGTTTGACAATCCCAAGGATATGTTTTAGAAATTAATAAACTCCTTAAGAACCATCATTAATGATTTTAATAGATGATAACCATGATTGACCTTGGTTTAACCTAATTTTTCAATGATTTAAAAGGAATGTTTCATGATTTAGTCTTCCTATAAATGATATTTTAGGATTTTGTGGATTCCCACTATGACTATTGTTCCTCACACTATGTTTTATGGTTTTAGTCAATGGATCAAGACAAGATGGATCATGTCAACACTAAATGTATTGGAATGTTCTATGATTATGAGAAACCAAATTATGTGATGAATAGAGAGAAGGATATTATGATTATTTATAATTATTTATTGTGATATATGATCAATAACATGAACTTCAATGATATTTATATTAATCAAATAAGAGTTGGATGGACTTTTATGAAATATGTTGTGTTAATGAATATAGAGGAAAGAAGATTTGGCATCGTACATGTGTAAAAGGTTTTGAGTAGAACATATAAGAGTATCTCAAATTGATTGGAAGATGTTTTCTAGGAGAAAATTAAGTTCATATAGAAATGAATTTCAAATGAATTCGATGTCTTATATGTTGAAAACATGGGAATTATCTAATTAAGTTCCCCAAAATAAGGTTTAACCCCTAGACTATGGAATGACCTATGTTATACCAAATCATGGAAGTAAAAGAGTTTAAGTATTTATGTATTGGGGTTAAAGGGTTATGTTGTCAAATTATTTTTACCAAGGGTATTTTGGTTATAAGAATAATTAAACATATAATGGTTAATTTAATTTTTTATGCATATATGTATTTATTAACTTAAGTGTTATGGATAAAATCATGGGTTAATGAGTTGAAGGTTTATCATAAGATCAATGTCTTCAACACACCTTTTTAGGATTTGAGTGATGGAATTTTGATGTGATGAATTTAATTTTGGGTATTGTTTTATTGTAATAAGGTAATTATAAATGTTATGTTAAACATGAAGTATTATTTAAGTAATAGTTATGATATTTTCATAAGATTAATGGTGTTGAAACCTTTCAGGGTTTATATGAACATTGATGATCCATGTTATTTTTAATGATTTTTATCCCTTTTTTTGGGAAATAATAATAATTGTATTAATACACTATTTTTAATAAGGAAAAACATTCACATAAAGAAATTTTGTAGATCATGAACCCACAACTGAAGGATCATAAGGGTGAAATTCCTACCATTGGACTATGTGATGACATGGTTGGTATGATTTTTTTAAATGATGTAACATATAAATATTGAATTTATTTTAGAAATATATGTTTTATCGTTGTGATAACCATGGGATTTAAAAATTATATTATGATATATTATGACTTACAAAAAATGATGTTTCATGGGAAAAATTACCCAACACATGATTTGTAGTCAGCATTATTACTTTTTACATTAAAGATATTGCGGAATTATCATTAAATAGAAAGGTGTTATATATATATTGATCATTAAAGGTTAACATATATATTATGATAGAATAATTTTAACATCTTCTAGAGAATATAGTTGGAGATGATTAAATATTATGACTTTTCAATACATTACCACCACGGGATAATGAACAAGGTGGATGATGATTTAAGTTAAAGGATAATAATAGATTTTCTATGATGATGATCACAAAATATCCAATACTTATGTAATTTAAAAGGATGGTTATAAAAATCATAATGTAATGGGGGAAATCTTATATTTTTTTAATTAGTGTTCAACCATCTATTCATGTGATGATTAAAGAGGAACAGAAGAAAGATATAGAGCTACAAAAGAACATGAGAAATGTTCCTGAGTTTAACCTTGATCATGATGGAATTATATGGTTCAAATACCATGTATTTGTTCCATCCATATCATATTTTACTAAGGATAATTTTTGAGATTCTCATAGTTTATCATTCATTATTCATCCTAGATGTATGAAGGCGTATATGGATCTAAAGGATTATTTCTGGTGGGAAGGAAAAAAGAGAGATTTTCAAGAGTTTGTTTATCATTTATTGTTATATAAGGTAGTTATGGATTATTATGAAAATTATATGGAAATTTTACAACCATTAACCATACCATAATGGAAAAGGGAAGACCTCAACAAGGAATTTTATCATCGAACTCCCTAAAAAATCTAAAGGGCACAATGCTATATGGATTATAGTCAAACACCTTTTGATTTTTTCACACATAATCTATATTAAATAATATTCCTATATAGACTATCTTTAGAGGATACAAATTAATGAAGTGGTACGTTTTAATGGTGTGTCATATTCTGTTATCTCTGATTTGGATTCAAGATTTACCTCATTGTTCTGGGAAAGTATTCAGCATGATCTTGATACAGAGTTTAGTTTTAGCACTGTGTATCATATTCTTATAGATGATCAGTATGAGAAAAAAATTAAAGCCATATATGATATTTTTAGATGTTGTTCTATGGATTTAAAAGGATTTTGGGATTAACGCCTTCCTCTAGTTGAGTTTTCATACAAAAATATCTTTTATTCAATAATTCTCATGGATCCTTATAAAGCCCTCTATAGAAAAAAAGTTTATAAATATAACATTCTCGGTTGAATATGGAGAATGAAATATATTAGGAATTTATTTAGTAAATTAAATGGTAGATAAATTCATATTCATTCACCATCACGTCAAGGAAGCTCAGAGTAGATAGAAAAGTTATGTGGACAATCTTTGGTGTGAGCTGGGTTTCAAAGTTGGTGCGAAGGTTTTCATATGAATTTATCCATGGAATAAGGTTATGGGATTTGGGAAGAAATTAAATATGATACCTAGGTATATTATCCCTTTCTATATTCTTGATCGAGTAGGGATAAATTCTTATCTCTTGGTAATTCCATTGAACCTCTCTCAAGTCCATGATGTGCTCTATATATCTCACTTAAAGAAGTACCCACCTAATTCGTCGCATATACTAAACTTAGAGGTCCTACCACTGTATCATGATATTTACTATGAATGAGAACCTCTAGATATTCTATATCATTGATATAATGTTCTACAAAATAAGACCACTCACTTAGTCAATGTTTTGTGGTGAAATAAAAAATATTAAAAAGTTACGTGGTAACCTAAGGATATGATGAGGCAGAAGTATCAATAATTTTTTGTGTAAAAGTGATTTAATTTCATGGTAAAATTTAATTTTAGGGGTTTTATAATGTATCACCCATATATTTTATGAAAGATATTTTTTCAAATAGAATTAATTTCATCGATAGTTTGGATTACACACAACATCAAGTTTTAACGAACCACAATATAGTATTCAAATAATTATTCAAAGAAGATCATTATAACCTAACTGTTAACTTTTTAATTATCTAAAGTAATAAAAATATTCATAAAATTAAGTATAATTTTGTTTATATAAGGAAAACATAGTACTTAATTTCCATTAAAGTATTTATATGCTTCAAAAATGATTTTTTCTCTAATGAAATGTTTTATTATTTTTTGTCAATAAAAAATAAAAGTAATTTTGTCCACTATAAGAAAATTTATTTTAAAAAATTAAGTTAACATTGAAGATCAAAATTTTAAAATTATCTTAGTATGAATTTATTTTTATTTTCTGAAAATAATTTTTTTTTATGAATAATGAAAAATATCAATTTCTATTGAAAACAACATTTTTTTAAAGAACATACAAAGTTTAAACTTGTTTAAAAATTCTTTAAAAGTAAAATAATTTGAAATATATTATTATTAATCCAATTCAGGTCATTAGAAAAAATTTTATGATGAAATTTGATATAATTTGTTTACACTTATAAAAAACAATTCTCTGGAATATTGTTTTTTCATCATGTCTGGAAGTTTAATATTAAATTAAATTCTTCATCCTATATTATATGAATTTGGGAAAATGTATTCTATATTTTAAATCATAATAATTTATACAAAATAATATGTTCATTTAAATATTTCAGTCATAATGAATTGTAAAAATCTAAAAATCTAATTATTGTGGTTAAGGTTAGAATGATCTTATAAAGGGTTAAAATAACCTAGAAACATTTCAAAATACTATTTCAGAGCCCTAATTTGACATTATCACATATAAGGATTTATACTAAATCATTTTGGATCATTTTTTAATGTGTAAAATGTGGTTATAACTTTTTCTTTTCAAAAATTCCAAGTGTTTCTTCTCCCCCATTTATAAAATGGTGCCACCTCTCCTCTCCCCTTCAGGCATCCAAAGCCCTATGTTTCATCCAAAACCTACCAAAATACCTTAGTTACTTTCCTAACCACTTTATATATAACTTATGTTGATTATAAAACCCCACTAGAAATTATTTAAGAGTGAAACTAAAGAGGTTTTCCTAAGAAGATGCATAGTCCTTAACCGTGCATTTTCATTTTATTTATTCGTATAACAAGTTAATATATTATTCAACCATTATGATATAATAAAATAATTATCTCTAATATACAGTGATTTTTTAATTCTAATCTAATTAACTATATACATATCCTCTTCCATAAAATGGGAAATGAAACTGTTGATCATGTGAACGATAGACTACCACCTCGCGAATCTATGTAATTCATTTTCCATCACCACTTATGAAGGATGGATATAATGATGGATTTAAAAAATATATATGGTATTTATAAAATAATTATTATTTTTTACTTATAATATCATATCTTCTTTCTTAACTTTCAATCCACTGGAAAATGATATTGTCACTCATTTGTACATGTGGACTACCGCTTCCACAAAGCGATATGATTTTTTTGATGTTATTTTGACATGGATAGTGATAAGGATATATTTAATGTATATATATGATATATATAAGAAATTAAAATTATTATGTAAATTTTATATACTATTTACCTTTATTTTATTCCATTCTTTGAGAAAATGGAAATAGTGTTCATGCGTACATACGGCCTACCATCTCCATGAACGATGTAATTCAAATTCTATCTCTAGCTTTTGTGGTTAAATATACATACATATATATATATATATAATTATTATATATGATATTTATATCATGGTAAATATTATTTATATTATGGAACCATAAAAAAATTAAAATTACCAGAAATATCATACTAAAGTATACAAAACAACGAGGCAGTTGTTACCTAAAACATGGTTTTACAAGGAATTGTTAATAAACGGGTAATAAAAGGTGATATTTAAATCATATATTGTATGTTATAGATGAGTATGGTTATTTAATAGATTTATAATAAAAATAGTTTTATTATAAACCTGTTTCTAATGTTTATCAATGAATTTGATATTTGAGGTAAGGGATTTTCATGTCCCTTTTATTTCACTTGGACACATGCCTTATACAACAATTGTTTATTTTGTGTGGTGTATATAATAACCATGAATTAATTTAATGATTTTTATCATTAAATAATGGGATATTAATATATATATATATATAAAATTTTCTTTATTTTATAGGGATTATGATTCAAAATATACAAAAGTGGTAAAGGTTTTACGATAAAATCACATTAATTATTGAGGTTGATTTTGATTAAGTTATAATAATGAAATATTGTAATATAAATCTCAAGAATATATTGTATTATATTATACTGTATTTATTTTTATAAATTAAATTTTTTTATTTCATTTTACTCTCATTATGTAATCAAGATCCTAAAAATGTTTTTAATATTATCCAAATATTTTTTAATGTAATTTTTACCTGTCTATTAATTTCTAAATATTTGTTATTTATTAATCTTATTATCACTTTTTTAATGATATAATTTTCAGTTTTTACCGAAAATGTGAAATGAATCATGGTTTTTACGTGTTTAATATGAATGGCATTTTCTTCCATAATAAATGCTCAATTTTTTTAAAAAACTATTTAATTTAGATAGTTTATTTTTATATAAAATGTTTTCTTTAATATTTTGTAATTTTTTTAGCTCTTAAGTAAGTGATTTTAATGTGTAAAGTATATTTTCCTCAAGAAATGTTCCAAGTGATATTTCAAAAACATTTTCCACATCAGATGAAATCATTTGATGTTACATAATATTTACTAATGATATAATAAAAGTATACGATTCTTCTTCTTTCTATGGATGATTTATGACTATGATGAATTTTTTTTTATGAAACCTATTTCTTCTCTATGAGTTATGAAATGATGAATTGATCAACTACTTATAAAACTCATTTCTTTTACACGGGTTATACTATTATGAAATATTTATGAAACCCATTTATTTTATGTGGGTTATGCGATGAAAAATGTTTTATGATCTTTTGGAACACATATTTAGGATTTTAATTATATGATGGGTGGGCCCAGGATTATATATCCCTTAAATTTATTAGGTAAAGATTAATATCTCATGAGATAAAGGGGACTGGAATTGAGAGTTAACCCTTTTAATTAAGGGAATATATCCACTATGATAGCCTTGGGAGTGATCAATGACTACTATGATGGTTTAGGGAGTAAACCAATTCTACTATGATGGTTTGGAAATGGTCCTTGACTACAAATTAAATGATTTTCTATGCTTATGTGTACGCCACGAATATATGTCCAATGACAATGTTATTCTATTATAGATTTATTTCTTTAATTACATTATTATTAATTTCATTGGAACTGCTATTATTTATTCCATGAATATATTTTATGATATATTATACACAAGATATACTTTTTTAATGTAATTATAATGTTCTAGTACCCTTATTCCAATGTTATGTTCCCATGATTACCCTTGCTAGGAATCTGAGCTCACCCATTATTATGATTCCTCTTTTAAGGTTATGAAGAAAGATATTAAGTAAAATATGTCTAGGATGGGTTCTATTTATGAATAACTTAGTGGGAGATTATGTAGTTCACTTATGAACTATTTGTTTAAGTATTTATGTTTCCAAAGTCATGAGACCTAATTGATTATTTCATGGATATTTATGTTATATAATGAATATTGATTTATTAAGATGTGATATATATGTATGTAAAGCATGGGTTACTATAATGTTTTTAGGAAGGATAATTATCTTGAAAACATCAATAACTTAAAGGGAGATTCTTTTATTGATAAAGTTATACACCATAATAATGGTCAACTCAATTATCGTCTTTGAGTTTGAAGAAATCATGGGGGGTTGTTTGCAAAATATGGATACCTATAAGGATCCATCTCATATTTTTCTTATGTAGTATTGAGTTTTGTGAATTACATTCTTCAGGTGGATGTCTAAAGGTTGAGTGGCATTGTGGCGGGGAGGTCTATTTCACAAAAGTTACTACACATGAGGTATGTTTCTTGAAAGAAATATATCTCTATACATATACATACATTGTATGAAGGTTCAATCCATTTTTAGGCGTTGTCTTTTATAGTTCCTATGGGGCCATTTTGAAGCACCATCATTTTGTTATTGTCTCGACCATCTAAAATCGAGTAAATTTGGTGGATTTTGAGCCTATTTTGGCCTTGGGTTTCCTTGAAAAGTTTGTGAATTCATCAACATCCCCATAAAAAGTTTTTTTTGCATAAAAATATTGGATGGATGTGTTTGGTTTTTAAATAATTAATTTCAATTATTAATGAATAGAAGATGGTTAGTAAATAATAAATATTTCAATCATTTAATTTTTTGATTAAATGTGCTTTCAGGAATTTTTATGGTCACAATTTTTTATAGGGAGGTGGTCTAGTTCATGGTGTTATAGTTGGCAGTAATGGTAGTGTGTTGTGATTATAGTGTGGTGATGTTTGCGATAAATGGTTTTTTTAGGAAAACCTTTTATGTAGGACTTGTGAATAATTTTATGTACTTTTACTTTCCTTGTGATTTATACACACAACCCACTCAAGTATGATACCATTAACAACACCCAAAATTCTTTGGGTTCTAGGAATTTTCTCCTATCATCTAGGTTATAAAGGGAATGGGTGGTAAGATACTATTTCTTACCCACTCTCCCTTAAAAGTGTAGCATGGGTTGTGATGGGTCAAGGTAGGTATTATAATACTGTCATATTATATGGTTCATTGGTAAACCCTATGGTGTATTAGTGTGATGATGGGAATACAGTGTACTGATATAACATATTGGGTATTGATGAGAAGTTACATTGTATAATAAAATCCCTTGTAGAGTATTTGTGGGATAATATTACATAGTGGGGTCCTATATAGTTGGATGAGGACACAAGGTTGATGTCCGTCATGTTCACGACCGCCTATTATAATGTATATGTGTTTGATGGATGATGTGTGTGTGTGTGTGTGTGTGTGGAAATGGATATGGGGTATTGGGGATGATAAGGTTGTAGTATATGGTATGGTTGTGATATGATATATTGTGTGTTGTGTCATTTAAACATAAGGAATTGGGATAATATGATGTTTGACGTTAGGAATGACAGTGAAAAAGAAGAAGGGAAGTGGTTGTGGGGTAACATCTCACTAAATTCTTCAATACTATTTTATTATTCATAGATACAATATTTGGTGAGTTATACTAGGTGTGGTTGGGTGGTAGTTTACTAGATAATTTCTTATTGGTTATAATATATTTTCATTGATTCTTTAGTATGATCATTCGACATTTTCATGAGATGTATTGATGATAATCCTACTAAGTATACATGTTGTTATCAACCATACATATAAATATATATCAACTTTTTTTATTTTTCTAGGGTTTTTTTGAGACTGTGATGGATAGTACAAGATTAGAAGATGGGAATAGTTATGGTGGTTCTTTCTAGGACATTATTGGAATTCAATATTAGGATTTGTATTTGTAGAGAATAATTATTCATTATAGAATTATTTTGGATCTTGGTTTATTATATCATGGTGTTGATTGGTGGTTCATTTATGTATTCATGGATTATACAAGGGTAAATATAACGACCCATACATTACATACATGGTTATTACCTAAGAATTGAAGCATACTTATTACAACATATAACAAAACCATGATAGGATCGTATAGGTATAGTGTCTTTAGAAACTGGGAAACATAAACAAATGGTTCATAAATCATCTACATTGTCCCTATTTATTTCATCATATCTAGAGTCCCTTTTAGAATATCCTACTTAATACCTTTCTTCCTAACCTAGGGAAAAGAAAACAATCAAAAGGGTGAGCTTAAATCCTCAGTAAGGGTTAACAGAAGAAATATCCATCATATCAAATTCATAAGAACATAATATTTTGAAAATCATAACAAGAAAAAAGTTCGTAATATCATAACATGGGATAAATAATAGTATTGAAATGTAATCCAAATAATCATAACTTAAAACATAAAACTTTGTATCATACACACATAATCAAAGAAAATCATTTCATATTAATCAAGGCTCTTTACCAAGACCATCATAGTGGACAAAGTCCATTACTGAACCGAGTTCACTCCTCATTTCAGTCATGTATCACTGAACTGGATTAAATTGTCATTCCAGCCATGTCTATCTCATGAGATATAAATATTTACCCAATGCATTGGAGGGAGATATAGGTCCCACCCATCTCATAATGAAATCATTCATACGTGTGCAACAACATAAACATAAATCATTCATCATAACCCAAAGAATAAAATGGGTTTCATAAACATCATCCCATCATAACATAATCCAAATAAAAAAATGGATATCATTTCATCATAATAAAAGTGAAACCATTTAAATCATGGAGGAATATATTTGAAACATACACATATGAAATAATGTCATCTTAGATGGAAAATGGTTTTGATAAAACACTTGAAATGAATTCTTGAGGAAAATTTCCTTTCTTCTTCAAAATATTTTTTTTTCACAAAATTCCATGCAATTTTAAAAGAAAATTATTTTGTAGAAAATATTCATGAAATATTATAAAGTATTCTTCATGAAAATATGGCATTATAAAACCGTAAAAATCTATTCTTGTCATATAAGTTTAAATAAAAATTCTTCTCATACTTTTGTCAGAAAAGTCAAAAAGTACCTCGTATGGTAAACAAAAGAAAGATTCCTCGCATACCATGTAGTAAAAGAGAAAAATGGGTAAAAAGGACTTTAAACATACATGAAACCATTTCTTTAGAAAACAGGGACATGGATTATAACTATTACCCAAGTAAATACTTACGAATCAACAATCTCGGATAAAAACGAGATTGGAAAAGTTATCCCTTACCATAGGTCCGATTTGCTTTGTACGTATCCAAACCTCTTGTATAATGATTTAAATAATTTCATTTACTTATTACAGAATCATTTTCATTGTTATTATATCATAAATGGTCATATTCTAATCTTCTTATTAACAATATTTCATTGCTACTTGTTATTTAGGTGTTTATTGCTTTATGTTCTTATGCGTGTTTTGTCGAATAAATTCTTATTATTATTTTTAGGTTATAGATACAAAATTTACAGAATGGTATTAGTATAACATATATCATATTTATTAATTCAATTTATATAATCATTATTCAATGAAGAACATGTAAAACGAGTTGCATGACATCGTGGAGACGGTAGGCCGTACGTACGCACAAGCGATGATATCGTTCCCATGATCGTGGAATTATATTGAAGTGTATGTATACTATTTCAAAATCAATATAACTTTAAAATAATCATATATAGTTATTATTTAAACCATTATAACCATCCAAGTAAGGTGGTGGTGGTAAAATAGATTACACCACGGCGTGGAGACGGTATTCCGTACGTACACACGCGCGGTGATTTCATTTTCTGTAGGATGGTTAGAAGGTGAAATATGGTTGTTTCATATTTATAATAACATATTAGTATATGAATGATACTGATGTTATTACTTCATAATTAATCAACTAAATAAGAGGATGTAGAGGAAGAAATAAATTTGAATGAATCAGTAATGGATATTACCTATTCTTCGACACGCCTCTTTGAAACCTCCTCTTAGGGAACTAAGATTGGACTTTTAAGAAGGCCAGGACCTCTAGTATGTTCCTATGGAAGTTGATTGGGGAAATGGGTAGGGGTTGTCCGATCTTGAATGCTCAAAATGGTGTGATGAGGAGAGGGAGGAGGTGCCCTTCTATAAGGGAGGTGAGGGGCACCTTAGAAAAAACATAAAATATTATTTTATAATAAAGTCATATTTGGTTTTTAATAGCTCCAAATTGATTTATTTCGAAGATAAAGAGGGGATGGGTAAAAATCCTCTCAACCAATAGGTTTTAGAAAAGTCTAGGTTACTATTTTATCCTTATCATTTATATTTAACTCTAAGTAAAATATTTTAACTTTTACTGTGTCTTCTTGTTTTCTTACACTATATGGTTAATAAACTTACTATAATAAGTCAAACAACCCCCAAGCGGTTAATTATTTATATATATAACCTTATCTATGTCATTTTTTCAAACCGTAGATTTTTAGGAATAAAATAACAATTATTAATAAAATATTTTTAAAAAAACTATTTTATGTCAATTATGACACTATTTAGTAATTGATTTTTTTTGAAACTCATAACCGCATGATTAGTTCAAAAACATTAATTAAATCATTAATAACATGAAATATTACCCAAAAAAATTACTGTAATTTATAAAGTATCAAATTACATTTATTTGGGTATTTATAACATCAATTATGTTAATATTTCATAAATAAGGTAATTTCTACATCATCATTATGTCATAAATAAATTAAATTATTTAATGTATAAAAATATAAATAAAATACGATAATGTAGGAAATATTTTTATCTTTATGATGAATATTTATAGTCAAATTTATATTATTTATAACCCTATATTAAAAATGTTTTAGTTATTAAACATTGATTTTAACTATTTTAACACTTCTCTAAATAAAATAATAATAAATGCCCTAATCTAATCCAAATGGACCTAAAAGGTAATATTTTATTTCTAAGGTTGTTTTTGGTCAAATTAAACTAATACAATAGAATTAGGACATGTTTTAGGTTAATAATAATTTCATTTTTACCCTTAACTACCATATTTACTTTTAACCATGGTAAATAAAAGTAAAAAGTTATTATTCACCAAAAATTATTTTTATCTTATTGAAGAAAATTTTACTCCTTGATATTAACCATGTCTCTCGGATTTATGAAATTCCACTCACATATGTGCTAAAATTACGTTTTACATACATTTACAAATTCTCCTAGGAGGTGGGTAAAATACGGTGAAAAGTTCGATAAAATTTTTACATATCTAAAATTATTATAAAATGACTCCAATGAATTAAATTGAAATTATATAGGTATTATGTATCAATTTTTATCTAAAATAAATTTAAATAAAATAAATAATTATTTAAATAAAAAGTCGGTATTAAAATAGAAACCTAGTGTTTTCACTATTCATCAAAAATTGAATGTTTTCAGAAAAATAACAAAATTTCACCCTAGGATAATTTTGATATTCTGAATCAAAAAATGAAGTCCATTTTGAAAGATTAAATTTATAAGATTTCAAAAAGTTGGTATTACTATTCATAACGGCTAGTTTATATAATATTTTAATAACATATCGTTGTTTAGTGAAACTCTATATTGCGTACAACGCAAGCTATCGAGGAAGGTTCCTCCTGCGTGTAACACAAGTCAAGACAGTGTTGTGTGTAGTGAAATATTCCATTGGTGATCCATATAACATAAAAACAATATATTTCTCCTAAAATCTTCGGTGTCACATTCTGCCCCCATTAAAATGAATTTCACCCTTGAAATTCGTTACTTTGTAACAAACATATGAGGATACCTCTCCCTCATCATATCCTCAAGTTCCCATGTATCTTCTTCTAATTGGGGGTTCATCTATAAAACTTTCACCAAACTAGTGGTCTTGTTCCGTAGTACTTTTTCACTACGATCTAGAATCTCTATCGACTATTCTTCATAAGAAAGATCTTGCTCCAGGGGTACAACTTCTGAGCTTAGTACATGTGAAAGATCGGTTATGTACTTTCTCAAGAGAGATACATGGAACACATCGTGAACTTGAGAGAGATTTGGTGGAAGTGTTCATTGGTAAGAAACCTTCCCAACACGATCCAGTATTTCAAAAGGGCTGATATACCTAGGGCCCAGCTTTCTCCTCTTTCCAAATCTCATTACTCTCTTCCAAGGAGATTTTCATAAGAGCACTTTATCACCCACTTCAAACTCTAGGTCTTTTCTTTGTTTGTTGGCATAACTTTTTTTCAACTCTGAGCTGGTCTTATGTGTTTCTGAGCATATCTAACATTTTCTGCCATCTCATCAACAAGATCAGGTCCTAATATTGTTCTTTCCTCAACTTCATCCCAACAAGTTGTATTCCTGCATTTTTTTCCATAGAGAGCTTCATAAGGAGCCATCTGAATACTGGAGTGAAAGCTATCATTGTAAGAAAATTCCACCAAAGGTAGGTGTTGATCCCAACCACCTTTGAAATCCATAGAGCAAGCTCTTCACATATCTTCTGGAGTTGGAATTGTTCACTCAGACTGACCGTTTGTCTGAAGATGATTAGTAGTGCTGAAACTCAACTCTGTATCTAAAGTATACTGAAGAATTCACTAGAACATCATGGTAAACCATGGATCCCGATCAGATAAAATGGAAAGTGGTACTCCATGAAATCTTACCACTTCCTTCACATATATCCTGGCAAACTGATCCTGAGAAAATGTTCTCTAGTAGAAATGAAGTGTGCTGACATCGTAAGATGATAAACTATAACCCAGATAGCATTATTTCCTTTGGATTTTTTTGGGAGTCTAGTGACAAAGTCCTTAGTGATGTTATCCCATTTCCATTCGGGTATGGGTAATGGTTGTAACACCCCCTTAGACTTCTGTCTCTCAGCTTTAACTTGTAGACAAACCAAGCATCAAGAGACATATTCAGCAACATCTATTTTCATTCCATCCCACCAGAAGTACTCTTTCAGGTCCCTATACATCTATGTGATTCCAGGATGAAAGGACAATGAATAACTATGAGCCTCATCCAGAAGCTCCTTTAATTCTGGGATGGGAGGAACACAAACCTGATTCCTAAACCTTATTATCCCATCACAATAAATGTTGAATTCAGGAACATTTCTCACCATCTTTTGTAAATCTAAATATTTTTTTGTACCACTTTAATCTTCACATTTATTCATGGTTGAACATTCATTTTAGAAAGATAATATTTTCCCCTTCTATTATAATTCCAAGATCCATCCTTTGTAAATATATAAATATTGGATCTTTTGTGATCCTCATCATAGATAAGCTAGCATGGTCTTGTCAACTTAATGCATCTTCCACCTTGTTTGATTTCCTAGGGTGGTAATGAATTGAGCAGTCGTAGTCCTTAATCAACTCCAACCATCTTCTTTGGTGCATATTCAGCTCCTTTTTTTGTGAAAATATTCTTTAAAATTTTATGATTAGTATAAATATCACACCTTTCACAATAAAGATAATGCCTCCATATTTTTAATGCAAATATTACCGCGGCTAACTCCAAATCATGAGTTGGGTAATTTTTCACATGGATTTTCAACTATCGTGAGACATAATCTATCACCATATCATTTTGCATGAGAACACACCCCAATCGCTTCTTGTATGCATCACTGTAGATCACAAACCTTTCTCCACTACAAGGAAGTGTGAGCATAAAAGCACTGGATAATCTTCTTTTTAACTCCATGAAATTTTCTTCACACTCCTCCGTCTACATGAACTTAACTCCTTTTCGAGTTAACCTGGTGAGTGGATTAGATAACAGTGAAAAATCTTTCACAAAATATTGATAATATCCATCCAGACCATGAAAACATCAAATCTCAGTTACTGTTGTCGATCTTGACCATCTTCCAATAACCTCTGTTTTTGTTGGATCCATAGATATCCCGTATTTTGAGATTATGTGACCCAAAAATGAAACATTTTTAATCCAAAATTCGCACTTGGTAAATTTGGAATAAATCTTCTCCTTTATTAGGGTCTTTAATACAATTCTCAAGTGATCATCATGTTCTTCCTTTCTCTTTGAATAGACAAGAATATCATCTTTAAAGACTACCACAAACTGATCAAGATAGTCTCTAAATACTCTATTCATCATATCCATGATGATAGAATGGGAATTAGTAAGACCAAATGACATCACTATAAATTCATAGTGTCCATACCTTATACGAAAAGTCGTCTTTGATAAATCCTCCTTTTTGACACTTAATTGATGATACCCTGAATGAAGATCAATCTTAGAAAAGCATTAAGCTCTGTGTAGTTGGTCAAATAAGACATCAATGCATGGGAGATGATATTTTTTCTTGATAGTGATCTTGTTAAGTTCTCGATAATCAATGCAGAGTCTCATTGATCATATTTCATCTTATCAAATAGAACAGGTGCTTCCCAAGGTGACGCACTATGGTGTATGAATCCTTTATCAACATTCTCTTGGAGTTGCTTCTTCAATTCCTGAAACTCTATTGGGGCCATTCTATATGGTGTCTTTGAAATTGGAATAGCACCTGGTATGGGTTCTATTGAATAATCAACTTCACGATTTGGTGGAAGACCTGGAAATTCCTCCCGAAATACATCATCAACCTCCTGTATAATGGGAATATTTGTAATTGTGAGTTTATATCCAACCATTTGAGATAAATAACCTTCCTTTATTCGAATGAAGACCCATTAGATGGAAGAAATTTCCACTGGAAGGTTATATTCATCATTGCATCGATAGATGATAGAAGATTGATTAGGAATATTAAATGTGATTTTCCTTCTTTGGCAATTGATATAAGATTCGTATAAAGAAAGGTAATCCATGACATGTATCACATTAAATTACACTATAGGAAGGATCAAAATATTTGTAGGATGCACTTTCCCACAAACTTCAATCGGAGCAGAATTGTAAACTTTTGATGTGACTGTTTTGCCACTAGGGGTTGTCACAGATAACTCAATATCTAACTGTTGAGGTAATATGGAGAAACTCTTAGAAAATTCTTCAGAAACAAAAGAGTGGGTGGATCTAGAATCAAATTAAAAAATTTCTACATTAGAGTGGATGGTAAGTGTACCTTTCACCACTTTGTTACCATACTCCACATCACCGATGGAAATTTCATGTGACTTTCCTTTGTCTTTGGCCTTAAGATTTTGTTGACGTCGATCGTCATCAACAACCCTTGGATTAGGGAATTGATTGGCATAATTCCCCATTTACTTGCACTTGAAACATTGAAGTGTAGGAGGTTCATTCTATGTATCCCGTTCTTTGTTCGCATCATTAGACATCTTCTTCCCATTAGTTCGACATTCAACTGCCCGATGACCTTCTTTTCCACACATAAAACATTTACATGTCCCTTTAAGACAATTACCTCCATGTTTCTTTCCACACCTTATGAATAAGGAAAAACTCATCTTATTTTCACTCTGGTCTTTAGATTTTCCCTTGAATTCCATTTTTCTCTTCTTATCAAACCCATATAACTGATGGCTTACTCCAATCTCCATATAAACCTTGAGAGCATATCGAACAATTTCCTCGTAGCTATTGAAGTCCCTTATTGATAACACCCTTCGAAGTCTTCGTTTTAAGCCACTAAATAATCGATCGATCTTCCTCTCAAGTTCGATAATAATTCTTGAATCGTACTTTGCATGTCTTGTAAATTTTCGTCATAGGTACCAACCGATTCACCATACTTTTGATTCAGTTCAAGAAACTCCTTATCCATCTTTGTTAGAAGAATACGAGGAAGTACATATTGAGAAATAATGTCTTAAACTCATCCCATTCCATGGAATCAATTTCATCCCATTGCCTCGTGTTGTTGATAAAATTCCGCCCTTGATCAATATCGCCTTCCAAACAATATACTACTAAGATAACTTTATCCTGTTTAGAACATTGAAGAACTGAAAATATATTTTCCATGGTACTGATCCATTGTTCAGTCACTAATGGATTATTAGACCCACCGAATGAGGGTGGACGCTGCCTTATAAACGATTCAATAGAATGTTGCTCCTTCCTTTGCTCGTTTGGAAGTCATGTGTGGTTCATAGCTTGAGAATGTTGTGTGAGCATGAATACAAGATTTTTCATTCCAACTCCCATAACGTTTGGTTGCTTAGGGGGACAATCATTGCATTGCCAGTCACATTCAGCATTAACATGGTTTCTTCAGGTTCCAGCCATTGACTAAAACCAAGAAGCAAAGTGTGAGAAACACAAATCATAATAGGAAACCCACATAATCAAGAATAAAATCTCACACTTTAGGTTGTATCATAGGTTGTTCATGGCCATTTCTAAAACACTAATATTGTGTTCTATGCTTATACATATCCTTAGGGTTCTTACTAAGGCTTTCACATCCTATTTTCCAAAGGTTGACTATAACTTTCCTTTGATACCATCTATAACGACCCATACTTTACATACATGGTTATTACATCAGAATTGAAGCATAATTATTACAAAATATAAAAAAACCATGATAGGACTGTTTAGTTATAGCGTCTTTAGAAACTGGGAAACATAAACAACTGGTTCATAAATCATCTACATTGCCTCCCATTTATTTCAATATATACAGATTCCCCTTTAGCATATCCTACTTAATACCCTTCTTCCTGACCTGGGGAAAAGAAAACATATAAAAGGGTGAGCTCAAATGCTCAGTAAGGGTAAACAGAAGAAATATCAATCATATCATATTCATAAGAACATAATGTTTTGAAAATCTTAACCTACAAAAAGATCATAATATCATAACATGGTATAAATAATAGTAGTGAAATGTAATCCCAACAAATCATAACATAAAACATGAAACTTTTTGGCATACACACATAATAATAGAAAAGAATTTCATACTAGTCAAGGCTCTTTTCCAAGACCGTCATAGTAAACAAAGTCCATTACTGAACTGAGTTCACTCCTGTTCCAGTCCTATATCACTGAACCAGATTAACATTCCATTCCATCCATGTCTATCTCATGAGATATAAATATTTACCCAATGCATTGGAGGGAGATATAGGTCCCAACCATCTCATAATTAAATCATTCTTACGTGTGCCACAACATAGACATAAATCATTCATCATAACAAAAAGAATAAAATGGGTTTCATAAACATCATCCCATCATAACATAATCCATATAAACCAAATGGATATAATTTCATCATAATAAAAGTGAATCCATGTAAATCATGGATACATTATATTTTAAACATGCACATATGAAATAATTTCAACTTAGATGGAAAATGGTTTTGATAAAACACTTGAAATGAATTCTTGAAGAAAATATCCTTTATTCTTAAAAATCAATTTCTTTTCACAAAATGCAATGAAATTTTAAAATAAAAGGATTTTGATGAAAATATTCATGAAATCCTGTATAGTATGCTTCGGGAAAATATGGTGTTATAAAATCGTAAAAATCTATTCATGTCGTATAAGTTAATAAAAAATATTCATCTCGTACTTTTGTCGGAAAAGTCAAAAAAGTACCTCGTATGGTAAAAAAAAGAATGATTCATTACATACCATGTAGTAAAAGTAAAAAATGGGTAAAAAGGACTTTAAACATATTTGAAACCAATTTTTTAGAAAACGGGGACTTGGATGATAAATATTAACCCAGTAAATACTTACGAATAAACAATCTTGGATAAAAACTGGATTGGAAAAGTTATCCCTTACCTTAGGTCCGATTTTCATCGTACATATCCGAACCTCCTGTATAATGATTTAAATAATGTAATTGACTTATTACATAATCATATTCATTGTTATTATATCATATATGGTCATATTCTTATCTTCTTATTAATAGTATTTCATTGCTACTGGTTCTTCGGGTGTTCATTGCTTTATGTTTTTCTGCGTGTTTTGTTAATAAATTTTTATTATTATTTTTAGGTTATTGATACAAAATTTAAATAATGGTATTAGTATAATATATATCATATTTATTCATTCAATTTATATAATCATTATTCAATGAAGATCATGTAAAATGAGACACATCACATCGTGGAGACAGTAGGTCGTACATACACACGAGCGATGATATCGTTCCCATGATCATGGAATTGTATTGAAGTGTATGTATACTATTTAAAAATAAATAATACCTTAAAATAATCATATATAGTTAATCATTACAACATTATACCCATCCATTTAAGGTGGTGGTGGTAAAATAGACTACACCACAGCTTGGAGATGGTATTCCGTACGTACGCACGCGCGGTGATTTCGTTTTCCGTAGGATGGTTAGAAGGTGAAACATGGTTGTTTCATATTTATAATAACATATCAGTACATGAGTGATACTTATGTTATTACTTCATAATGAAAAAACTAATGAAGTGGAAGTTGAAGAAGAAATAAATTTGAAAGAATCGGTAACGGATATTACCTCTTCTTCGACACGCCCCTTTGAAACCTCCTCTTAGGGCACTATGATTGGACTTTGAAGAAGACCAGGAACTCTAGTATGTTTCAAGGGAAGTAGAGAGGGGAAATGGGAAGGGTTTTGACGAGATTTAAGGCTCAAAATGGTGTGAGGAGGAGAGGGAGGAGGTTCCCTTTTATAAGGGTGGAGAGGGGTAGCTTTGGAGAAACTTAAAATATTATTTTATAATAAAGTCATATTCAGTTTTTAAGAGCTCCAAATTGATTTATTTCTAATATAAAGTTTTGATGGGTCTAAATCCTCTCAACTAATAGGTCTTAGCCAAATTTAGGTTACTATTTTAACCTTATCATTTAGATTTAACTCAAAATTAAATATTTTAACTTTTACAGTGTCATCTTCTTTTCTTACACTATACGGTCAATAAACATACTATAATATGTCAAAATAACCCCCAGTGGTTCATTATTAATTTATATAACCTTATATAAGTCATTTTCCAGAACCATAGATTTTTACGAATAAAATATTAATTAATAATATAATATTTTTTTTAAAAACTATTTTATGTCATTCTTGACACTATTTGGTAATTTATTTTTGTGAAAATAATAACAGACTTATTAGTTCAAAGAAAGTTAATTTAATCAATAATAACATTCATATTACCCAAAAAATTTAGTTTAATTTATAAAAAGTCTCTATTTAGATTTATTTTGGTATTTATAACATCAATTATGTTAATATTTCAAAAATAAAGTAATTACTACATCATTATTTTGCAATAATAAATTAAAGCATTTAATGTCGAAAAATTATAAATAAAATTCCATTATGTAGGAAATATTTTTAGCTTTCTAATGAATATTTAAAGATAGATTTATCTTATTTATAACTCTAAATTAAAAATGTTTTATTTATTAAACATTGATTTTAACTATTTTAAAATTTCTTTAAATAAAATAATAATAAAGGTCCTAGTATAATCCAAATGGACCAAAAGGGTAATATTTTATTCCTAAGGTTTCTTTTGGTCGAATTACGCTTATCCAATATAATTAGGACTTGTTTTAGGGTAATAATAATATCACTTTTACACTTAATTACCCTATTTACTTTTAACCGTGGTAAATAAACGTAAAAAGATACCATTCACCAAAAATTATTTCTATCTTATTGAACCACATTGTACTCCTTGATATTAACCATTTCTCTCAGATTTTTGAAATTCCACTCACCGAAGCGGTAAAATTACATTTTATGCACATTTGCAAATTCTCCTAGGTGGTGGGTAAAAGACAGTGAAAAGTTGAATAAAATTTTTATACATCTAAAATTATTATAAAATGAATCCAATTAATTACATTGAACTTATAATGGTATTACGTATCAATTTTAACCTAAAATAGATTTAAATAAAATAAATAATTATTTAAATAAAAAGTCGGTTTTTTAATTGTAACATAGAGTTTTCACTATTCATCAAAAATTGAATGATTTCAGAAAAATACCAAAATTTCACCCTAGGCTAGTTTCGATATTGCGAATCCAAAAATGTAGTCCAAATTGAAAGATAAAATTTATAAAATTTCAAAAATTGGGTATTACTATTCATAACGGCTAGTTTATATAATCTTTTAATAACATATCGTTGTTTAGTGAAACTTAGTATTGCGTACAACGCAAGCTATTGAGGAAGGTTGCTCCTACGTGTAACGCAATCCAAGACAGTGTCGTTTATAGTGAGAGATTCCATTGGTGATGCATATAACATAAAAAATATATTTCTCATAAAATCTCGGGTGTTACAGCAATGCCCCTAATTTTCATGTTTGTACCCTCAGTTCTAGTCTCCATACTAAGGCTTATGTAAGAACCTGAATCTTTTTTTCGGGTATGTTTTTCCTTATTCTCGTGTTTTTGAGAAAGGAAGAGTTTCTAGAAATTTTTTTAAGTACACGCCATGTAAATTGTTTCCACGCAAGGCCATATGTTGGCCATGTCAGGGCCGCACACATGGTCATGTGGGGTGAGGTGGAGGCCTCTTTAAGTGGAGTACAGAAAAGGTTAGCACACATCGTGTACTTTCCTTTTTTCCATTAAATGCATCAGACTCACATCTAATTGTTAGAGGTGTCTTCTTCTAGGTCTCGTTCAACCGGGAGAAACCGTAAAACCACAGATCTTCTTTGAGCCCCCAAGCCTCTGTCTATTCTCTTAATCGACCGTCGTTGATTGCTTTGGAACCGCAGCAGTAAGATATTCCTTCTCCTAGAGAATCATTTTCCAATTCATCTTCTTTTCCACGTTATCGTGGGATGAATGTTTTAGACGTTTTTTAGATCTTCAAGATACTAAATAAAATTCGAGCCTCATGGTTCAAGTATATCGATCTCTTAACATCAAGGTAGGTGGTTTGTGCCTTTTTGTTGAAAGTCCTTTAATATTATGTGCAAATTCCACCAATACCCTTGAATGGTGTAATGTGTGCATACCGTTTTACCCCGGTTTTATGTCTGCCATGATAGTATATATGTGTAGAGAATTTTTGAATATGGATATGGTAGAACTGGTATGCTTTGGAATTTTTTCCCACACACGTTCTGTTTATGACTGTTTGGTCCTGTTTTGCCATGGATGTTTTTGTCTATTTCCATGCCTGTTGTAGTAGGATGGGGAAATGTTTTCGGACATGCTTGATATGATGTATAATTTTTTAGACAAGTAGTTCGGTATTTTTTCTTTGGCCATTTTATATTTCTATTCCATTATCCTACATAGTGCTGTGAGAACCGGGTGTAGTATACTATAAGGGGATAGACCGAGTGAGCTTCAACAGAGATTATTTGAGCTTTAGGCTATACGAGGATTGACCGTGTGAGCATACTCAAAGATCCTTGGATTACTTTGGACTATAAGGGGATAGGACGTGAGAGCTTCTTTAGAGAGTCCTTGACTATTTTAGAGTATACAGGGATAGACTGTGTGATCTTCCTCAGGGAGTCTCTGTTTTGTTTGTTTGAATCACCAGATTACCATGGCCTATAGGAGAGATTGACTATGTGAGCATCCTCAGTGATTCTATGAACGACCTGGGCTATAAGGGGAATTGACCGACCATGCTTCCTTAGAGATTCCTTGACCTTGGGGCAATAAGGGGAATTGACTGTGCGAGCTTCCTCAGAGAGTTCCTGACTAACCTAGAATACAAGGAGAGTTGAGTGTGAGTGCTTCCTCATAGAGTCTATATAATTCTGTATGACCAAACAAGAGATGTTAGGATGAGTGCACTCTCTAGAGGGTTTTTGATACTTCTTAGGTAGGACCAGTGGGGATGGGTATGAGTACATCCCAGAGGGTTACCTATTGTGCTATGCTGCTTGTTAGCTATTGCTTAACATTGGAACTGTGGATTGTTTATTGTTCAGCATGTTCCTATTTACTGTTTTTTGTACTTTTCCCTTCCATATATTCACTGATAGTTAGGCACAGATCTTTGGGAGGTTACCTACTAGGATTTAGTCTCACACCCTATTAGAGTCATGCTTTTGGGCCCAAACCGACTATATTGTTGCAGGTATGGACAAGGGAAATCACCCTTCGACTTTAGGTACATGACTTGTTGTAGAGATTGAGAGCATACGACCAAGATTAGGCTTGCGATGTCGAAGAGATATTCATCATTTTTTTGTACATGCTTTTAGTAATGTTTGTATTTCTACCATTGTGACATGTCTGGATTCTTTCCTAGACATATGTATCATGCATCATATATATATCTTTGTGTGTGTGTGTGTGTGATCCTGCTGTTTATTATATTTAGTATCCTGTTGTTTTCTTGTGTATGGATTGTTTACTGCTTGCGCTACTGTTTATTATTTATTGTTTTTCTCTTCCGTTGTGTACTCTGCTAATGTGGGCATAGTTTCCCCACTATCATACCCAAGGCCCTCGCTGCTAGTCGTTAGCCTCTAGAATTCAGGGAAATGCCCTTGAGGCCATGTGACCATCTAGGTATGGGGGGCCTCTGGGTGGCATCCAAAACTGGCACGTTATAATGTGGTATCAGAGGATTTCTTTTCTCGTGACTTACTGTTTGGAGCCTTTAGCAAGGGATAGGACAGAATAGGTACTTGGTAATGAGTTGTGCCCGAGATTAGCTATCCCGTGTACATGGAAAAGCCATACTACCTCATTTATTTCAATTTTACTGGTTTGCAATTTTACAATTGATTTGACTTCACCGTTGGGTGATTCACATGTTGTGTGCTCTTACCATTGTTTTTACTGCAGCTCTATTTCTATTTCAACCCGATGAGATGTGGGTATTCCATATCATGCATCAAATAGGCAGTTTTTATAAATCATATTCCATGCATTCTTACTATGCCATCTAGGATTCATTAGCAATTTCATGTTGTTGTGATATACATTGTGTAGATTATGCATGATGTTCTGATAGATGCTTTGATAGAATCACTGCTGTTTGATAGGGAATTTGTTTGTATATTGCGTTGCTTAGATGGATGCCAAACATTGGTTCTTGAGGTGTTATGGGCCCTCATGGAACAGAATTTGGTGGATCATTGCTTGTTTTCCTTGTTATAACTTGTATATGATGTCAAACATTGATTCGCGGGATTATGGTCCCTCGTGGATTGGAATTGGCACTTTCAATGTTTGTTTTAGTGTTTTCTAGGCTTTGGAGTAGTTTTTGATGCTTACTGTTCGAAAAAACCCAGAATACACGCCGTGTAGTTTTGACTACATGCTATGTGTCCTTCTATTCGGGAAGAAACAGTTTTTCTTAAGTACATGTCATGTGCATTTTATACATACCATGTATTCTCTACCATGTCACAGGTGGTGTTTGTAGAGACACGAGATAGGGAAAACCTTGTTGGAACACGCCATGTACCGGTTTTTCATTCAGTGTAGTGTAATCCTAGGAGTCTGGCCGTGTAGTTAACAACACAGTCGGTGGAGTCTCTTCTTATACATGATGTGTCCACCATGAACACGCCGTGTAGTCTGACCTAAGTACTCGGCTGTGTCATGAACAACACCGGTTGGTGTTATCCTTTCTCATGCATGCCATGTCTTCCTAGAACACGCCATGTAGTGCTTTCCATGTATCCGACCATGTGGCTAACCACACAGTCTGTTGGGAATTCTTAGTACACACCGCATCATTCTGGAATAGGCCTTGTAGTGTGACCTGATCTATAAGGGGAATTGACAAAGCATGCTTCCTCAGAGAGTCCTTGAACTTAGGTCTATAAGGTGAATTGACTGTTCGAACCTCCTTAGAGTGTTCCGGACTACCCTAGACTATAAGGGGAGTTGACTGTGTGTGATTCCTTCAAGAGTCTTTATAATTCTGTTTGACCAAACCAGAGGGGTTAGGCTGAGTGCACTGCCCAGAGGGTTGTTGTTACTTATTAGGAAGGACCCGAGGGGAAGGTTGTGAGTACTTCCTAGAGGGTTACCTTTTGTGCTATGATGCTTGTTAGTTCTTTCTTGACATCGAAACTGTGGATTGTTTATTGTTCAACATGTTCCTATTTACTAATTTCTGTACTTTTATCTACCATATATTCACTAACTATTAGGCACAGATCTTCGGGTGGTTTCCTACTGGGATTTAGTCTCACACCCTATTTCAGTCATGCTTTTGGGCCCAAATAGACTATATTTTTTGCAGGTGTTGACAAGGGTAAGAGCCCTTCAACTTCATGTACATGTCTTGCTGTAGAGCTGGATAGAATAAGACCAAGATTAATCTTGCAATGCTGAGGAACTTTTTATCTTTCTTTTGAAGTTGTTTTTAGTACTGTTTGTATTTCTAGCATTGTGACTTTTTTGGCTGATTTCCTAGCCATATGTATCATGCATCATATATATATATGTGCTCCTGCTGTTTATCTTATTTAGTATTTATCTATTCTCTTTTGTATGGACTGTTTACTACATCTGCTACTGTTTATTGTTTATTGGTTTTCACTTATATTATGTACTCTTCCAATGGGGGCATTGTTTCCCTACTATCACATCCAAGGCCCTCGCTGCTAGTCGACAGCCTCTAGAATTTGGGGAAATGCAGATGGGGTGTTACACAAACAGTTTTGGTAAAAGTACATGCCCATGTAATTGACTTAAGGGAACATACCATGTAGTCTTTATACATGTTGTGTAGTCACGTTTTGTAAATTATTTATGCTTTCTTTCCCTTGTTCCTATTTTACGCTCGTAGTTTTCATTCCTTGATAATGTTGATATAAGGTGTGTGTTTGACCTTACAGAGTCATGCCACCGATACATCCTCTAGTTGCACATCAGTTTCTAGGTGGTGATCAGACGCCAGATATGGCTGATCAGGGACTTCTTGTTGATCCTCCTATTGTGCCAACCTTGGCACTAGCGGTTATAACAGTTGCAGGCACTGAGGCGCTATTTAGGGAGGGTTTTATAAGGATGATGTAGACCTTACAGGGTGCACAGCCTCCTGCCCAGTCGATAGCTGATTTGACATGGGTTTTCCAGCAACAGCATCCTCCCACCTTCTCATGGGAAGTAGGACCTCAGGTTGCAGAGTCGTGGCTCGAATCCATGCTGAAGATCATCGAGCATCTCGAGGTACCACAAGAGAGGAGTGTGAAGATCCTAACCCACATGCTCTGAGACTCTGCCAAGAGGTGGTGGGATGTCATCTCTCCGGCGAGGCCCACCAGAATATGGCTTGGTAGGATTTTCAAAATATCTTCTATGATTAATTCTACCCGGAGACCTTGAGGGTCGACCGAGCCCAGGAGTTCATGATCATAGAGCAGGGTAATCTTTATGTGATGGAGTATTCCTCTCATTTCATAGAGCTGTAGCATTTCACACATATCCCAGCAAATGTTGATTTGTTCCTAGCTAGGATGTTTGAGGATGGTCTCAGGTAGGAGATCTGTTCCCAGGTGAACATCTTCATGATGACTTTGATATCCCCTATCATCAACGAGGCGCTGATCATAGAGCGCAATCTGAGGGGTTCTAGAGTTGTGAGCCAAGGTGGTTCGATATCCAGAGTTAGTATTCCTCTTACTGATAGTAGGAAGCAGCGCAGGAAGCTTTCTAGAGGTGATTAGAGTAAGGGGATGTACTTTCTAATAGCCACGTGGTGTGCTACCAAGGTGGGAGGAGCGGGCATACGAGGCCACGTTTCCCGAGAGACTCGATGGAGTGTCGATCTAGTGGAACGATGGGCCATCTCCAGTGATTCTATTAGTTTTTCCCTCCAGTAGCTGGAGATAGGGGTTCATCTTTGACTCCACGTTCGGGAGCATCACCAACAATTTTTCACTAGTCTGAGAACTAGAGTTCTTCGAGCTGATCAGGCCGAGGTTGAGGTGGTGGATGGGGTGGTCAATTTCCTGTCTATCAGCGACATCAGGGTCAATCAGCTCAGAGTGGTCAGGCAGGGTCACATGGTCGTGGAGCATGCTAGTCTTTTCCGATGGAGTAGACCCAGTAAGAGCAGCTTCTGAACCTTCCACCATTCACGGTACGATATTATTAGCTTCATTTTTATCTTCTGTTATGATTGACACAGAGGATTCCCATAGCTTTATCTCTATTGCTATTGTGGAGATCCATGGTCTATGCATCTTTTCTTCTGCTGATATCTTGACACTAGACACATCGTTGTGGAATATATTGGTTAGTGTACATTAGTGTAGAGAGTTCCCTCTTGAGGTTGTGGGGTGTCACTTCTTATGGAACCTTTATGTCCTATAGATGATGAGATATGATGTCATTCTCAGAATGGATTTCTTAGTTCTATTTCAGGTAGTCATCGATTTCTATCACCGTAGGGTGAGTTTCATATCACCATAGGGTGGATCTTTTCTTCATAAGAAAAATTGTGATGTCCAGGAAAGTCGAGCAGGACTTGAGCATCATGGTCTATGAGGAGTTAAATCCCAAATTTCTAGTCTATATCTGGATGACCAGGGGACTTCACAGTTAGACTATCCTCCAGTGGTGGATCATTTCAAGGACATCATTCTAGAGGACTTTTCACATTTTCCTCTAGAGTGTGAGGTAGACATTTCTATTGTGCTCGTGCCAGGTGCAGAACCGATGTCCATTCCTCCTTATAGGATGGGTACACATGAGTTACAGGAGCTCAAGAAGTAGTAGGAGGAGTTGTAGGCCAAGGGTTTCATCCGACCGAGTACTTTTCCTTGGGGTTCACCTATCCTATTTGAGAATAAGGTAGATGGAACCCTCAGGTTTTTTGTGGATTATTGAATGCTGAACTAGTTGACAGTCAAGAATTGATATCCCTTGCCGAGGATTGATGATCTCTTTGATCATCTTCAAGGAGCCTGAGTGTTCTAAAAGATCTACTTGAGATCTAGTTATCATCATTTGTTTGTTAAACCATTTGATATACATCTTACAACCTTCAGAATTAGGTATGGTCTATACGAGTATATGGTTATGCCATTTGATCTCACAAATGCACCTGCAGTTTTCATATCACTGATGAACCGAGTGTTCCATCCATACTTAAGTTCTTTGGTGGTGGTCTTTGTGCATGATATCTTGGTGTACTCTCACACTCAACACGACCATGATACCCATCTTGAGATCGTTTTGAGTACACTGAGAGAGCATCAGTTATATGCTAAGATCTCAAAATTCCACTTTTGGATGGATCAAATTCACTTCTTGGGTCATGTTATCTCTAATATAGAAGTATTTGTAGATCCAAAGAAAGTGAGACCAGGTTTTTCCTAGGAGCATCTGAAGAACGTCTTTGAGGTGTGGAGTTTTCTAGGGCTGGTTGGATACTACAGACACGTCATAAAAGACTTTTCACGCTTAGCAGCACCGCTGACAGGTCTGACTAAGAAGGTTGTGAAGTTCTTATGGCCTGATTCTTCTGAGTCAGCCATTCAAGATTTGAAGGGGAGGTTGACGTCAGGACCGATACATGTCTTTCTAGAGCCCGGAAAGAGGTATACTATTTATTGTGATGCTTCAGGTATCCGGATTGGAGCTGTGCTGGTGTAGGGAGAAGGAGTTGTTGTGTATGGGTATCAGTAGTTGAGGCCATATGAGAGGAATTACCCGACACATGATCTGGAGTTGGTAGCTGTTGTTCTTGCCTTACGCTATTGGAGAGATTATCTTATGGGAGTGAATTTTGTAGTTTTCACTGACCAAAAAAGTCTCAAGTACATCTTCACTTAGCATGATCTAAATCTGAGATAGCGCAGGTGGGTTGGGTATCTTCAGACCTTTGACTTTGAGCTCGCCTATATGCATAGGAAGGGAAATTATGTGGCTGATGCATTTATTAAGAAGAGTCGGATACATGTAGTTCAAGAAGCCAGAAGTGGGTGTTATCTTATGGCTCTGTTCTCTGAGATGCATATGGAGGTGCACGACAGACATGGGCAAAAATTTCTACCTTCTATAGCTGGTACCTCTACTCATCTCGATCAGGCACGAATGAGGCAGCTATCAGACTCTGAAGACCTAGTCTTATGGGAGTGTGTGTTAGGAGAGGACCATTGTCACGACCCGTCCTCGGGGCCCGTGCCGTGACTACCCCAAGCCCGCCTTCCATAGGCTAGGGGCTGGCGACTAGCACCAATGGTGTAAATCCCGATAACGTGGAAGGCATTGCCTTTATAAAAGTAAACAAACACCACATAGTACAAGCGGAAGTAAACACTAAGTACAAAGAGAAGTGCTAAAAGGAAAAAAATGGGCCAGAATACAAACCCAAAAGAATGTACAACTACAACTGAAAAATTTACAATAGAAAAAGACAACAGTTGGATGGACGGAAGCGGATCCTGTGTCATCCTCCTCGGATCCTACCTGAAGGGTAGGTACAGATGGCGCAGCTCCTGGATCGTCCACCACGGATCCTACCTGAAGGGTAGGTACAGATGGCACAGCTCCTGGATCATCCACCACGGATCCTGCCTGAAGGGTAGGTAAAGATAGCCTCCACAACGCTCTCACCCGTCAACCTCCTCCGAGTGTTGTCTCGCTGTGAAGTCCACCTTCGGATACTGACTCGTCGTGTAGTCCACCTCCGAGTACCGTCCAGTCCTCGAACACTCGGCCTCCGTCTACACTGCCCGTCGTCTGCAACCAACACAATGAGGTGCGAGCATAGCCCATGTCGGGGTGAGTATAACGATACTCAGTAGGGACCCCGAGACCATCAAGGTCTCACTAAAACCAACATGGATAACCACAAAGAAGATCTCAACAGATAACCCCTACTTAGGTATATGACCATGTATATACCTAAGTTATCAAGTAACCCATCTCAATCATCAGGAAACACAAAGATCATGAAATCAACGGATAACCACTACCAAGGTATATGCCCATACATATACCCAAGTTATCAAGTGACCCATCTCAATCATGAGGTAAACACAAAGGTCAAAAGTCTCAGCTCAAACCAGGATTTTCATTATCGAAACTGTAACTGCTGAAGAGCCCCATCACTGGAGTGTACAGTGGTCCTGTCACGACTCCGAGGTACTGCTCACTAACCTAATACTACTGAGATACTCCTCTTGTCGAGTACCACTGGTCAGCCACCCAAACACAGTAGTGCTTCCCACCGGGGTATGTCACTCGAACACAGTAGTGCACACCCCCTAGTAGCCTGCTGAGGTACTCTCCGGACGAGTACCGCGGGTCTGCACTGTCACACAGGTAGTGCTCCATCTGCCATGGGTCTGCACCTAACAAAGTAGTGCTCTGTCCACTGGGCTAGTCGACTCACTCCATGTCGAGTCGGTCAAGCAGTCGTCAGGTCTCAGTCGGCTACACGGTCTCCGTACTCCGCACGCTTGTCTCCGAGAGGGTCTGCTCCACGAGCTACAGGTCGATACTCCAAGTATCTCAAAGTCCCACGAAGACGTATCTCAAAGGACCTCCTCGTCATAGGGGTCTCAATTCAACAGACGATGCGTCAATCGGACGCCCGGTCTGTGAGTTACTAGCCTTTTCGTCCCAGGGGCTCGGTTGGTTTCATGAGCGAACCAATCCCGGACGTAACTCAACTGTACCCCGAACTCTCATAGGGTATACTCATAGGGACCGTTTCTCAACGTGATCAACAATGCCGCTGACGATTCGTCAAACGGACCTCCTGTCTGAAAGATATCAGCTTTTCCGTTCCAGGGGCCCGGTCGGATTTCGGGGGTGATCCAACCGAGCCACTATCCAACTGTATCCAAAACTCGGGCTAATTATGCCAAAATTTTCATTTCATCAAGAGGAATTCAACGAAATAGACAGCGCGTCAGTCGGACGCCCGGTCTGTGAGTTATGGGATTTTTCGTTCCAGGGGCTCGGTTGGTTTCGTGAGCGAACCAACCCGAACGCACTCCGACGGCATCCAAACCTTGAGCGGAGTAAGCCAAAAGATCCTTCTCACTTAGAGGAATTCAACAAAGTCAACGGAACGTCATTCGGACGTCCGGAACTCATGTTACGAGCGTTTCCAATCCGAGGGCCCGGTTGGTTTTGTGTACGAACCAACCCGGCTGAACCCAATGTTCTCCGAAACCTTGAGTGTAATATATCGAAACGACCTTCTCGATCCAAGGATTGCGTTTCCGCTGATGGCGCGTCAAACGGAGGACTACAGCTCATGATATGGGCATTTTACCGAAAGTTGCCCAAAAACGGGGGTCTGGGCCCGAGTCGACCCAACCCGACCCCCCCTGGGTCAGCCGCGGCCCAGCCAGCGTGGCCGAGTCGAACTATGGAGCGGGGTGCGTGACTCCCCTGCCCGCCGCTAATTTAGGCCGGCGGCGGATCCACCGGCCGCCAACCCTCTGGCGGCGCGCCGCCGCCGCCTTCCGCGGACCACCGGACACGCTCCGGTGGTCCGTTCCTCCTGCCGTCTTCGCCTATGGTCCCCCTGGGACCCCACCTTCACTGCAAATGGATTCAAACGCCAAAATGGCCTACTTCGTTGTCACCCGTCAATCTGCATGTCAAAACGAATAGCTTCGTCTTTGTAGTTTCTCCAGCGCGACCCGTTGGCGTCGCGCCCCTTCGCCGCGGCCCGACTCCGACTGCGGTTCTTTGGTTTTCTTCGACGCGGCGTGACGGCATCACGTTCTTAAACATCCTTCCACGGCACGGCGCGACGGGGTCGCGTAATACTTGCTATGAGATTCCCACGTGGTGTGACGGAACCTCGCCATTCCGTTCCATCCACAAGGAATCAAACATGAACATAGGAGGGGGGTTCGGCCGTGTTTGTGCGGTCCGGCCCCCCTCTCTTTAAACGATATCATCCAGTCGAAAATCCACGATAATCGATAATCTAGATTCATGAATGGAAAATAATTAAATAAAATAATCCCCTACCTCGGTTCAGGAACGGTGTTCGTCAACGATCCGCGGAAGACGAGCGTCGCGGAGGTCGGGCATCGCGGGAAAAGATCGTCGACGTCGCGAAGCGAGGATTCGAAGTCGTTGATGATGATTTCGTCATGAAAAATCGTCGCGGAAGAGGCGACGTGGAAGAAGAATGTCGCGTCGCAGATATGGCGTTGCGGAAGAACCCTATTCTTCGGCGGAGAAGTTCTTCTTTGAAGAATGGGGTTTTTCACGTTCTTTGTCGAGGTTGAAGAAGAAGAAGACTGCTTCCCCAATCCTCTCAAGGTTGAAAAACTCTAACAATAATAAAATAAGACTAAGTCTTATTTTATTAACACAACCTAACCATTTTAATTTCATGAGTTTTAAATTAAGTAACTCATTTAATTAATTATAACATGTTTTCAAAAAATAATGAAGTGAGTTAATGGGGAGTTAGGAAAGTGAGGGGTTAAGAGGGTTAGTGAGTTTAAGGAATTTGAAAAGGTGGGGGGTTCTTGTGGGCCCCACCATTTCAAATATCCACACATGGGAAGTTGGATAGATGTGGGACCACCACTAACTTCCCATGGGAGAAGTTAACCACATAACATGAAATAAAAATGATTCAACAATTTTATTCACTTTTTTTAATTAAACCCCAAAAATTAACTTCTTCTCCCGGACAAACACAACTAAGGTAAAGGTTCCCTTAAGCGATTACCGGCATTGAGAGTTCATCGGTGCCATCGGATTTCAATTCCGAGCACCGGTTCAAAAGATAGAAATTCCCACTCGCTCGTTCACTGAACGTACCCGAGCCAAACTTCGGAAATTAATTCCGGGCACACCGGGCCTCGGAATCAGGCGCCGTCAGAAACTGCGTTCTTTTAAAATTCCAAAGAAAATTAAGAAAAAGTTTTCCTTGAAATTTCTTGGTCTTTACATTACTCCCACCTCAGGGCTTTACGTCCCCGTAAAGCTTCAACACAAACTAGGGTCACAAAAGTGGTACAGAGCACACATCTGAGCTTTCTGCTGCCATGTGCTTACCTGGAGGTTCCGTATTGCCAAAGAAAGATCGCCCGAGGAATCGATCATCCTCGTAGGATCCACTCATGTCGATCCTCGATCCCCACTGGAACCTCCATGAAAAACACCTCATCGCCATCGTCCAGCTCCTCATGGTCGATGATATGCGAAGGGTCGAGCACGTATCTCTTCAGTTGAGATACGTGGAAGTCGTCGTGCACCTGGTGCAACCTAGGTTGATGGGTCAAGTGGTAAACCACCTCTCATACCCAGATGTGGACCTAGAATGTTCCGTTGAACCTCAGAGTTTACTTGTCACCTTGGCTACAACTCCGTAAACTTCGTCGAGGTGAGACCAGTATAAGGACGTGATCGTCATCCTCAAACTCTAAAGGTCTCCAATTCCAGTTAGAACTGGAACTCGAAACGACTGTCGCTACGAGGGTAAGGTTGACCGACTCAAGAGTGATCGGTCGCACCCTCCTGTGAAAGAGTTTATCCTGTGATGTCTGGGGTTTTATTTTCACCGACCAAGGAAAACTCATCCCGACGTTTGCCTAAAACCGTCAATTTGAGTATGAACAGTTATTGCCCATTCCATACTCAAACTAATGTCGTAAGGCCTCGACGCTGCCACCAAGAGATTCCAACTGGAACACTCGCCTCGAGGGCCTGACCACACCATCTGCGTAAGTGTGATTATCAAGTCTCCTCCCAAGGTATCTCCAGACGTGAGGGTCAGGTCCAAGGCTTACCGGTAACTCTAGGTCTGGAACAAGATTTGTGAAAGCAAGGAATGATTCATATCGATGTCCATTACTACAGCATCTAGTAGTGGACATAGACTGTCCCTTGAATCATTTCTAGAGCCATTGGGTCACACTCCTTGACCGCATTCATCCGCACTCTTCCTCCGCCCTGCAGCTCCCTGAGCCTGGCGGGGATAACTAAGGCTGGTGGTTGTAACATGTTAAGATGTACACCACCTCATGCTACTCTCCTAGATCTGCCTCCACATCTGCCGCTTCGCAGACTCATCATTCCTTTAAGCTTCTTCTTATGGAAACATTTAACATGCCCGAGTCTCCAAGACTGGCGCCGGTTTCCTGTTTCTTACTACACTGTGCAGTCTTCATCCGCTCCTGGATGATCTGCACCTTCTCTAGTCTCAAAAGAGCTACTATGATTTCTTCTTTGCTGATAAGAGAAATCCGGTCTCATCCCCTGGATGAACCACATTCATTGCCTAATACAATCAATCCGACATGAATGACGCATTCATGCCATGGATGACATCGTAAGGCCTCGACGTAACTACTAAGAGATCCAACTGTCACTCTCGCCTCCAAGGGTCGAGTCACATTATCGGCATCAGTGTGAGGTCACTGGGTCTCCTCCTGTAGAAATATAGAATGTGAGGGTCAAGTCAACAGTTTTTAACCGGGACCACTCAGTATTAACCAAACAAAAGGACAGGAAAGCAAACAAAGATAAGTGTCATTTTATTATTGCAGCTCATAGTACAAAGACACGAATACAACAGAAACATGGAACTAGAAGTACAAGGGACGTATCCACTACTTCCTCTCTTGTCAACCTGCTCTCGGAGCTCTACTGCCTTGTCCACTGCTCGGCTGTTGCTCAAGCACTCGTCGCTGCTTCTACCTCGGTGGCTCCTCCAACGCCTGCAGATCAACTGTACGAGGAGTCGGACAGTCACGTGCCAGGTGACCCTACCCGCCGCATGAGTAACACTGTCTGTTACTGGCACGCCTGGCTCTGACCCAACCCCGGGTGCCCTGCACCACCGGTCCTAAAACCCGAGATCGTCCAACTGCTGGTCTAGTCTTCCTGGACATCTGCATCATCTGTCTACTGCCCACAGATGACTCAACTACTGATCAAAAAACACGCAACAAAGGCAGAAGCTCCTGTACATGCTCGGGGTGTAGAGCTACTGGCACAAACTCCACCCTGAAGAAGGTCTCAAAGTCTTCCCATACGAAGGTCATCCCATCGCAAAACTGAAACAAGTGGCTCCACTGCCTTCCTGCTGCTGCCTGAAGGAGGCTGGCAGCAAAGATCACCATGAAGTCTGCAGGCGTCCCCACTAGCCTGAAGACTCTCACCACAGCCTCCAGCCAAACCTCAGCCGCCTGCGGGTCTGTCTCTCCCCGGAACCTGGGTGGCCTCTTGCGCTGGAACTCGTGCAGTGCACTCAAGTGGCGTGCATCGCCTATTGCTGGGGATGGTGGCATCGGTGGCCCAACGTATGGTAGTACCGATGGTGCCTCCGCTGGTGCCTCAACTGCAAGAGGGCCCTGTACCGAAGCCTCGTCGCTCGACAGGCTGTTAGCACGCACATCCCTCTGGGCTCTAGCTAGTCGTCTGAGAAAAGGCATCCTGAATGAAACAATGTGACACGGTCAAACGATTATACCTGGTGAGCTGACATGGTTTGAGATGATATTTAAATAATACTTCTTGAAAACACACATGCAATCAGTGTTTTCGTGCACAAAGTCGGAATTCAGTTGTCAGGGTCCTGGTGTATGGATACGTCGGCCACCCGCACCAACACCGGACTCCCTGAACTGAAGACCACAATCGGTACCATTAACACTATTTCATCACATAAAGAAAATATCAGAGTTATAAGTTTTGCGGTAGAACCGACTCCATTGATACCAATTTGTCACGACTCGTCCTCGGGGCCCGTACCGTGACTACCCCATGCCCACCTTCCATAGGCCAGGGGCTAGATACTAGCACCAAAGTCGTAAATCCTGATAACTGGGAAGGAATTGCCTTTATAAAAGTAAACAAACACTATAGAGTACAAGCGGAAGTAAACACTAAGTACAACGAGAAATGCAGAAAGGAAAAAAATGGGCCAGAATACAAACCCAAAAGAAAGTACAACTACAACTGAACAAAGTACAACAGAAAAAGACAATAGTTGGAGGGACGAAAGCGGCTCCTGGGTCGTCCTCCTTGGATCCAACCTGAAGGGTAGGTACAGATGGCGCAGCTCCTGGATCGTCCACCACGGATCCTACCTGAAGGGTAGGTACAGATGGCGCAGCTCCTGGATCGTCCACCACGGATCCTACCTGAAGGGTAGGTACAGATAGCCTCCACAATGCTCTCGCCCGTCAACCTCCTTCGAGTGTCGTCTCGCCGTGAAGTCCACCTCCGGATACTGACTCATCGTGTAGTCCACCTCCGGGTACCGTCCAGTCCTCGAACACTCGGCCTCCGTTAGCACTGCCCGTCGTCTGCAACTAACACAATGAGGTGCGGGCATAGCCCGTGCAGGGGTGAGTATAACAATACTCAATAGGGACCCCGAGACCCTCAAGGTCTCACTAAAACCAACATGGATAACCACAAAGAAGATCTCAACAGATAACCTCTACTTAGGTCTATGCCCATGTATATACCTAAGTTATCAAGTAACCCATCTCAATCATGAGGAAACACAAAGATCAGGAAATCAACGGATAACCACTACCCAGGTATATGCCCATACATATACCCATGTTATCAAGTGACCCATCTCATTCATGAGGTAAACAAAAAGGTCAAAAGTCTCAGATCAAACTAGGATTTTCATTATCGAAACTGTAACTGCTGAAGATCCCCGTCTCTGGAGTGTACATTGATCCTGTCACGACTCTGAGGTACTGCTCACTAACCTAAGACTGCTGAGGTACTCTTCCTGTCGAGTACCGCGGGTCAGCCACCCAAACACAGTAGTGCTTCCCGCCGGGGTATGTCACCCAAACACAATAGTGCACACCCCCTAGTAGCCTGCTGAGGTACTCTCCGGATGAGTACCGCAGGTCTGCACTGTCACACAGGTAGTGCTCCGTCCGCCATGGGTCTGCACCTCACAAAGTAGTGCTTTATCCACTGGGCTAGTTGACTCACTCTAAGTCGAGTCGGTCAAGCAGTCGTCAGGTCTCAGTCGGCTACACGGTCTCTGTACTCCGCACGCTCCTCTCTGGGAGGGTCCACTCCATGATCTACAGGTCGATACTCCAAGTACCTCAAAGTCACAAGAGAATTATCTCAAAGGACCGCCTCGTCATAGGGGTCTCAACGCAACAGACGACGCGTCAATCGGACGCCCGATCTGTGAGATACTAGCCTTTTCGTCCGAGGGGCCCGGTTGGTTTCGTGAGCGAACCAACCCCGGCCGTAACTCAACTGTACCCCGAACTCTCATAGGGTATACTCATAGGGACCGTTTCTCAACGTGATCAACAACGCCGCTGACGGTTCGTCAAACGGACGTCCTATCTGAAAGATATCAGCTTTTTCGTTCCAGGGGCCCGGTTGGATTTCGGGGGTGATCCAACCCCGCCACTATCCAACTGTATCTAAAACTCAGGAGATGTATGCCAAAAGTTCCGTCTCATCAAGAGGAATTCAACGAAACAGACGGCGCGTCAGTCGGACGCCCGGTTTGTGAGTTATTGGCGTATTCGTTCTAGGGGCCCAGTTGGTTTCGTGAGCGAACCAACCCGACCGCACTCTGACGGCATCCAAACCTTGAGCAGATTAAGCCAAAAGATCTGTCTCACTTATAGGAATTCAACAAAGTCGACGGAACGTCATTCGGATGTCCGGAACTGATGTTACGAGTGTTTCTGCTCTGAGGGCCCGGTTGGTTTCGTGTACGAACCAAACCGGCCGAACCCAAAGTTCTCTGAAACCTTGAGTGTAATATACCGAAACGACCGTCTCGATCCAAGGATCACGTTACCGCTGAAGGCGCGTCAAACGGAGGTCTAAAGCTCAAGATATAGGCATTTTACCGAAAGTGACCCGAAAATAGGGGTCTGGGCCCCGGTCCACCCGGTCCGACCCCCCCCTGGGTCGGCCGACCCGGGTCCTACCCGGATAGGCCTGGCCTGGCCCGGCCCGACCGGCCGGTCGGGGCTCGGCCAGTGTGGCCGAGCCGAACCGCGGAGCGGGGTGCGCGACTCCCCCACCCACCGCTAATTGTGGCCGGCGACGGATCTGCCGGCCGCCAAACCTCTGGCGGCGCGCCGGCGCCTCCGGTCGCCGGCGCCGCCGCCGCCTTCCGCGGACCACCGGACGCACTCCGGTGGTCCGTTCCTCCTGCCGTCTTCGCCTATGGTCCCCCCAGGAACCCCACCTTCACTGCGAAGGGATTCAAACTCCAAAACAGCCTGCTTCGTCATCGCCTGTCAATCCGCATGTCAAAACGAATAGTGTCGTCTTTGTAGTTTCTCCAGCGCGACCCGATGGCGTCGCGCCCCTTCGTCGTGGCCTGACTCTGACCGCGGTTCTTTGGTTTTCTTCGACGCGGCATGACGGCGTCGCGTTCTTAAACTTCCTTCCACGGCGCGGCGTGATCGCGTCGCGTAATACTTGCCGTGAGATTCCCGCGTGGTGCGATGACACCTCGCCATTCCGTTCCATCCACAAGGAATCAAACATGAACATAGGAGGGGGGTTCGGCCGTGTTTGTGCGGTCCGACCCCCCTCTCGTTAAACTATATCATCCAGTCAAAAATCCACAATAATCGATAAGCTAGATTCATGAACGGAAAATAATTAAATAAAATAATCCCCTACCTCGGTTCAGGAACGGTGTTCGTCAACGAGCCGCGGAAGACGAGCGTCGTGGAGGTCGGGCATCGCGGGAAAAGATCGTCAACATCACGAAGCGAGGATTCGAAGTCGTTGACGGAGATTTCGTCGTGAAAAACCATCGCGGAAGAGACGACGCGAAAGAAGAACGTCGCGTCGCGGATACGGCATCGTGGAAGAACTGTGTTCTTCGGCGGAGAAGTTCTTCGTTGAAGAACGGTGTTCTTCGCGTTCTTCGTCGAAGTTGAAGAAGAAGAAGACCGCTTCCCCAATCCTCTCAAGGTTTCAAAACTCTACCAATAATAAAATAAGAATAAGCCTTATTTTATTGACACAACCTAACCATTTGAATTTTATGAGTTTGAAATTAAGTAACTCACTTAATTAATTATAACAAGTTGTTAAAAATTAATGAAGTGAGTTAATGGGGAGTTAGGAAAGTGAGGGGTTAAGAGGGTTGGGGAGTTTAAGGAATTTGAAAAGGTGGGGGGTTTGTGTGGGCCCCACCCTTTCAAATATCCACACATGGGAAGTTGGATGGATGTGGGCCCACCACCAACTTCCCATTGGAGAAGATAACCACATAACATGAAATAAAATTGATTCAACAATTTTATTCACTTTTTTTAATTAAACCCCAAAAATTAACTTCTTCTCCCGGACAAACGCAACTAAGGTAAAGGTTCCCTTAAGTGATTACCAGCATTGCAAGTTCATCCGTGCCATCAGATTTCAATTCTGAGCACCGGTTCAAAAGACAGAAATTTTCGCTCGCTCGTTCACTGAACGTACCCGAGCCAAACTTCGGAAATTAATTCTGGGCACACCGGGGCTTGGAATCAGGCGCCGTCAGAAACTTCGTTCTTGTAAAATTCCAAAGAAAATTAAAAAAAAATTCCTTGAAATTTTCGGGTCTTTACAACCCTATTCCTGGATGGACAGTAGGCGAGGATGAGATCTTGCATTTCTAGGGACGCGTATGGGTTCCAGCAGACATACGAGCTGATGTAGGATTTTCATTCCACAGTTTGGACAGTTCATCTTGGAATTACCAAGATGTATCTTGATCTACACCGCTAGTATTGGTGGCCAGGTATGAATATAGATGTTTCTGGTTTTTTCATGAGGTGTTCCACTTGTTAGTCTGTGGAGCATCAGCAACCAGCAGGTCTTTTTCAGTAGTTACTCATTCCTGATTGTAAGTGGAATGTTGTGACGATGGACTTCCTGGCTGATTTTTCGAGGTCTCCTTGAGGGAACGACGCAGTGTGGGTTGTCATTGACAGACCCCTGAACGTAGATCACTTCTTGACGATCAAGGAGACCTTAATTGTTGATGAGCTGGGGTGGTTGTACATCCTAGAGGTTGGACATCTACATTGAGTTCCACACTCCATTGTTTCAGACAGAGATTCATGTTTTAATTCTCGGTTCTGGTAGGGGATTCAGAAGTATTTGGGTACACAGGTACTTTTATGTACAACATACCATCCCTAGATAGATGGACAGTCTGAGCATATGATTCAGGTTCTTGAGGATATGATTTGTGCTTTCATTCTGGACTTTAGAGGTTCTTTGGAGAAGCATATACCTCTTGTGGAGTTTGCCTACAATAATAGTTTTCATGAAACTATTCAAATGGCACCTTAGGAGACATTGTTAGGTAATCCATGCTGATCACCCTTATGTTGGCTGGAGGTAGGAGAGGCAGCTTTGTTGGGTCCTCATCTTGTTCAGGAGACCATAGAGCAGATAGAGTTGATTTAGAAGAGGAGGGCTACGGAACAGTCTTGGCGGAAGTCTTATTTTGATCAGCAGAGATGACCTCTAGAGTTCGAGGTCAGGGATCAGGTTTTCCTGCGTGTCGCACTGAGGTTGGGATACAAGAGGATTCAGAGACAGGGAATGCTTACACAGAGATATGTCGGACCGTTTGAGGTGTTGGAAAGAGTTGGGTTGGATTCCTATCAGTTGAAGATACCTCAGAGGTACCAGGATATGCACGATGTCTTCCACATTTCTCAGCTTTGACGTTACTTTTTAGACCCATCTCATGTCTTTCAACCTGAGGAGGTTGAGATCGAAGCAGATTCATCGTTTGTGGGGCATCCTATCTGGATTGTTGATCGTATTATGAAGGTTCTCTATGTCCAGTCTCTTCCTCTGGTATGGGTGCTATGGCCACACGGGCGAGTATAGGATGAGACTTGGGAGAAGTAGGCTATGTACGATCGCAGTGGATGGAGATGTTCGGGGATTCTTCTTCTATTCCTCACTAGGGAAATTTGGGGATGAATTTCTTCAATGGGGGAGTTCGTAAGAACCCATTTCTTCTTTTTAGGTATGTTTTTCCTTTTTTTTGGAGTTTTTTTTTTGAAAAGTGTAGTTTCTGGAAATGTAAGAAGTACACATCGTTAACTATATGAGTACACTCTGTGTACTTTGTTGTCGTGCAAGGTTGTGTGTTGGCTATGTCGGGGTCTCAGACATGGTCGTGTGGGGTGATTTTAAGGCTGCTTAATGCGGAGTACGGAAAAGGAAAGTACACTCCGTGTACTCCAAAAGTAAATGTCATGTACGTTTTTTTCATTAAACACACCGGGCTCATGTCTAATCTCTAGAGGTGTCTTCTTCTTGGTCTCATCGAATGGGAGAAACTGTATGGACACAGATCTTCTCCGAGCCCCCAAGCCTCCATCTGTTCTCTGATTTAACCACTGTCAATTACATTGGAACCGTAGTGGTAATCTCTTCTTTCTCCTATAGCATCGTTTTCCAATTCCTCTTATTTTCCAAGTTATCATGGGTTGAACATTTTAGACGTTTATATAGATCTTCGATGTTATTTGTAGATTCAAGCCATGTGGTTCATGTATATCGATCTCCTAACATCAAGGTAGGTGGTTTGTGCCTTTCCGTTGAATGTCCTTGAATATTATGTACAAATTCCACCAATAACCTTGAACGGGGTATTGTGTGATTACTGTTTTACCCCTGTTGTATGTCTTCCATGCTAGTAATCCTATGTAGAGAATGTTTGAATATGGATATGGTAGAACTACTGTGCTTTGGAGGTTTTTCCCATGCATGTTCTATTTATGATCGGTTGGTCCTATTTTTCCTTGGATGTTTTTGTCTGCTTCCATGCCTGTTGTAGTAGGATGGAGAAATGTTTTCTGACATGATTGATATGCTGTAGAACTGTTTATCCAAGTATTTTTGTAAGTCTGCTTGGCCATAATATATTGCTATGTCGTTATCCTACATAGCGCTATGAGAACAGGGTGTAGTAGACTATAAGGGGATAGAACGAGTGAGCTTCCTCAGAGAGTCTTTGAGCATTAGGCTATACAGGGATTGACTGAGTGTGCATCCTCAAAGAGCCTTGGATTAAATTCGGCTATAAGGGGATATTCCATGAGAGATTCTTCAGAGAGTCCTTGATTGTCTTAGATTATACGAGGACGGACCATGTGAGCTTCCTCAGAGAGTCTCTATTTTTTTTGAATCACCTGATTACCATAGTCTATAGGATGGATTGACTGTGTGAGAATCCTCATAGATTCTATGAATGACCTGGTCTATAAATGGAATTGACCGACCATGCTTACTTAGAGAGTCTTGACCTTGGGGATATAAGGGGAATTGTCTATGTGAACTTATTCAGAGAGTTCCTGACTACGCTAGACTATAAGGGGAGTTGATTGCAAGTTCTCCCTTCGATATTCATTATAATTATATATGACCAAACCAGAGGGGTTGGGCTGAGTGCACTGCCCTGGGGGTTATTGGTAGTTGTTATGTAGGACCAGAGGGGATGGTTGTGAGTACATACCAGAGGGCTACTTGTTGTGCTATGCTGCTAGTTAGTTGTTTCTTAACATTGGAATTGTGTATTGTTTATTGTTCAGCATGTTATTCTTTTCTGTTTTCTGTACCTTTACATTCTATATATTCACTGATTGTTAGGCACAGATCTTCAGGTGGTTTTCTACTAGGATATATTCTCACACCCTGTTTGGGTCAGGATTTTGGGTGCAAACAGACTATATTGTTGCACGTATGGACAATGTCAAGAGCCCTTTGACATCAGGTACTTGACTTGTTGTGGAGGTGAAGATCATAGTACCAAGCATAGGCTTGCAATGTTGAGGATCTGTTTATATTTCTTCTGTACTTATTTTTAGTAATGTTTTTATTTTCAGCATTGTGACTTGTTTGGCTTCTTTCCAGGACATATGTATCATGCATCATATATAAATATGTTCTCCTACTGTTTATCATATTTAGTCTTCCTCTTTTCCCTTGTGTTTGGATTGTTTACTTCTTCCGATACTAATTATTGTTTATTGATTTTCTCTTCTGCTGTGTACTCTGATAATGAGGGCGTAGTTTCCCCACTATCACACCCAAGGCCCTCACTGCTAGTCAGAAACCTCTGGCGTTCGGGGAAATGCGGTTGAGGCCATGTGACCAACTAGGTATGGGGCACCTCGGGGTGGCTTCCGGAACTGGGATGTTACAACCTATTAGAGGTAATCCCCATGGGTCACTATTTTCTTCACTGTAGGTCTGTGGTGGGTTCTAATAGGGCTGGGTCTTGGAATGGTTTTATCAGATATTTTGGATGAGAGTAAATACAGAATTTAGATTTAGAAATCGGTGAGTATTTTATAGTTTGGTAGGCAAACAAAAATAGCTAAACTTAGTCCATGGCATGAGAAAGGAAGACTAGCTAGAACATAGGACTTTGGGCTTCCATTTAATCTTCCATAAGGAGCACAAGATCAATGATCATGTTATGTAGAGTGGTGTTACTTAAGGGAATAATCATGTGATACGTACATTCATCATTCTTATTGGAGACATTTTATAATAATAGGTTGGTTAGGAGAAATTATATAAATCTAGTTAAATGAATTTAATTAAATAAATTACATGTTATCATGCTTAGGATGTTGATTCCTTATTTTAAGAGATGCATATTAGTCAGTTTCGGTATATGTTTTAGGTTGATGTGGTTCTTCATGTTTTCCTAATTAACCATATGTGCTTTGACCTAGTAGAGAAGGATGATATTTGGTAGAATATTTTGTGCGAGTTACCACAATAGGGGTTGGCTAAGTATGAGGGGAGAATCTCTTATCTAGATATTGGGAACTGGATAGAGGATATTGAGATTGCTTTTAGCCTAATCCAAGCTAGGTCTAGGTATTAGGTTTCTTTGTTTATTATTCATATGTGTGGAGAAATATCAAAATGGTGGATCTTTTGTCATGATGATTTGAAGGAGGTAGAAGTTTCATGGAATAAATTTCAGTGTCAATTTCATAAAAAAAATTGTTAGTCACAATAAGGGTGGAAAAGAGGTGAGAGATTATCTATATTCCTCAAGGGAGTCTAAGTGTGTGGGATCTTAGTATTCGATTAGAGAACCTCATTCACTTAACCTGGGGTTTTTCCTTATTAAGAGTATGGATCTAGACATTTGGAGGAGGTGTTGAACCAGATAATTTTATATGCAATCACCTCATTAATTTTTATTATGTACATATTGGTGTAAAAGAAGAATGATGTCATTGAGAGGATGCATGGTCTATCAGCGTCTCCTTAAGATGGGATTCATCAGAGTTTTTCAATGAGTAATGTTTTTAGTGGGGGATCTCATGTATCTATATTTTTGAAGTTTCAATCAGTAGGGATTTTTCCTAAGTGGTTTCCTTCTCATTTCATTTGGGGTAGTAGTTCTTTTCCACCTACAGAGGGCTCCCAACTAGTTTGATTTACTTACGGTAGGTATGACTAATAAGGATTTAAGTAATCGACCATCATCAAGGATCGGTATGGTGCTATTGGTCATGTTTCTTATCAATCCCAACTGTAGCAGTTTCCTCATACGATATAAAATAATTAGGTGCATCATGTTTTTATTCCATTGATAGGAGATAAATCTTGTAGAATTTATCCCCATTATGCCCCTCCCCCTGAGGTATATACGACTAAATTTTTTTATGGAGGTAGTTATCAATAGTATGGTATGGTAACTAGACATTGGTTGCTTCATTCTATAGATTTGTTAGCACCAAAGGGATCATAGATCATATGAGGATCAATATTATTGTCCTCTACCAGGGGTTAATTCTTTTTTCTAGATCATTATACTCCATTAATTCCCCATCCTTAATTTGTGATTTAATAATCATGTTTGGGAGGCTTCTAGTTCTCTTTGTGTTAACTATGTCAAATGGAGGTCAAATGAGTATACATTATGTGTGTCATGTTTTTAATCTAATAATGGTGTAGAATCATCCATCTGGAGATTTATTTTGACTTTAGATACATCTATATGATTTCATTTTTGGAATGAACTCATTGTATTCTATGTGTTTGGTTATTTATTTATTCCATAGTAGATTTTTTACCTATAATTAGGAGGGCTCTCATGTTGTATTTGTTGGTGGTAAAGAATGTTGGATTGCTCATAGGTATTGAATTTATTTTTTGTGTTAGCTTACCAAAATGCCCTTGAATTCTCTGGAGGTATAAGAGGTGTTGTTTCTTAGAGTCATATAGGATTTCCTAGATGATTTCCATTAGGTGGTTGTGGATTTACCCCATTGATATGAAATAGATTTTGGGATTTGTTTCAGATCGATACCACTCTAATATCAATGTCTCCATATGTAATGGTACCTTTTGACCTATGGGATATAAGGATTATGATTAATTACTTTGTGTTGAAGGTGTTTGTCTAGCCAAGTATGTAACTATGGGTGCTCCTTTATAGTTCCCTAAGAAGGTGGATGGTTGTTTATCATTGTTTATAGACTACTGGTAGTTAAACTAGGCGATGATCAAGAACAATTACCCGATTTTAAGGATTGATGAGCAATTTAAATAGGTGAAGAGATCCAAATGGTATTTTAAGATCAATATATGGTCTAGATATAACTATATGAGAGTTGTGGAGGAGTAAATCTCAAAGACCACTTTTAGGATTTTATGTGGGAACTTTTTTTTTGTGTCCATACACTTTAGTGTCATTAAATCCTCATCCATGTTCAAGGGATTCATTAAATCCATGCTCCATGAGTTCCTCGATTGGGTTTCGTTTGTGTTCATCGATGACATCCTCATACACTCAATGTCAAAGGATGAGAATGTTGGGAACTTAAAGGTTGATTTACAAGTCTTTATACACTATTCTCATTATGGGAATATGTCCAAGTGTAAATTTTCGAATTGGGAGGTGCACTTGTTTATACATGATGTGTCTTAACATGGAGTGGAAATGGATGTGTCAAAGAATGAGGTAGATGTTTCATGGGCATTGCCTAAGAATGTTACAAGGTTATATAGTTTTCTAATTCTCATAAGAAATTTTTTGGGGTTTGTATATTCCTTATTTTAGTTATTAGTGCGACAGAAAACCATGACCAGGAAGGATAAATCCTTATTATGGATTGATTATTGTCATGCGTCTTTAGAATACCAGAAAGAGAGTTTGATTAGTGATCATGTGCATTAGTTTCTAGAGTAGGGGTGATGTTTGACTTTTTCTATGAATATTTCCATATCATATTCTTTGTGTCTAGATGTAAAAGAGAATAGGGGAATAAGATGGTTATATTCAGTTAAATCCCTATGAGCATAACTATTCTGCATATGATCTTTATTTGTTGGTAGTGTTATTTTATCTAAATTTGGGATGACATTACCTTATTGATGAGTGATTTCTTGTCTTCACCTATCCTATTATTTTTTGATATTTTTTCTATCAGTGAGATCAGAATTTTCAAAAGCAATGTTTTATAGAGTTTATCCATGATGACAACTTTGAATCCTCTTACACCCAAAGGAAGGAACATTTAGTTGTGGTTTCACTGAGTTGAAAGTTTTATAGATAATGTTTCTATGAATATGAACTTATAAGGAGAGGGATAGAGGATCTTATAGTGATGTATATTGATTTAGATGAAGATGGTAGAAGAGGATTACTATTATAGATGATAGTGATATTGTGATCGATTCACTGAGTGGTGGAGTCTCAATAGGAAGACTTAGAGTATGAGGTGATGTGGGACAATGTTCTACATGAATATGCTTTGGAACGGTGGTCAAATAATAATTAGAATCAGATTATGTTTCAAGGATGGTTTTTCATTTGATATGTGATACGTGGGAACATTCGCAATCAGGTTCATAGCTTAGAAGTCTTAGTGAATTTTTTTGTATCAATGATATATCATTATTTGAGGGGTAATATTTGGTGGCTCATGATAAAGTGGTCAGTAGAAAATGTCATATCATAGTACATGGTTTTCTATCCGGTGAAGTAAAAGCACCACTTTTTAGGAGGGTTGTTTGAGTCATTTCGTGTCCCAAAGTGGAAATGGGAGGACATCTCAATATATTTCATCACATGTATACCGTGATCATAGGGATAATTTGATAATATTTTGGTGATCATGTATAAAATGATGATGTTTGGGAACTTTCTAGTGATTAGGGAGTTGGGTTTCAGCAATTTTTTGGTGAATCAGTATGTGGTTGAGGTGGTGCGGCTTCATAGGGTACTATGGACAATTATTTTTTTATTGGGATCCTAATTTCACCTCAGAAGTCTATATATAATTTCTACATTATTTGGGATCATAGTTGAGCCTTAGAACAGTTTTCTATACCTAGATAGATGGGAAGATGTATCGGGCTATCCAAATGATTGAAAATATGTTTCATGTTTGCATTCTGGATTTTGGTGGATCTTGGTTGAGGCATGTTCCCATAGTTATGATTTCTTATAACAAAATATTTCACACTTCTATTGGAATGACCATATTTTAGGTTTTGTATGGGTGGATTTATTATTCTAAATTGTGTAATAATTTGGTTTGGGAGTCAGTGATCCTTGGTCCAAATGTCGTGAAAATCACAACAAAGAAGATTCAAATGAATTGGGAGTGGATAAAAGAAGTGCAATACCATCATAACTCTTAATAATATTAAAAAATGAGACATCTAGAGCTTGAAATTGAGGATAATGTGTTCTTGAATTTTTTTCTTTGTTATGGGAAATGGATGTTTGGTCAAGGTATTAATTTCTCCTCTAATTTATCATTTATTTGGAGGTGTTGTGGTGTATTGGAAAGACAATACATAATTTGGTGATTTCAAAATTGTTTTATAGGATCCATGATGTCTTCCATTTGTTGTATCTCAAGAGATACCTTAATGGTTTTTCTTATGTCATTAATTTGGTAGTGTGGTATATCTAGGATGGTATAAAATTTATAGTGAAAAAAATGAGATTTGGGATCTCCTAGAGAAATTTTTTTGTTGGGGTGTTATTACCTTGGATTATGTTCTATGTAGGAATGGTGGTATAGGAGCAAGTACATGGGAATGATAGTGAAAAAGATGTATCATTATCTTGATCAATTTATAGATCTATTTCACTATGATTTTTGATATGATTGTCCATCTGATATATTAAATTTTTTTACTCTTTAGTGGTGATTTTATTAGATTGTTTGTTCCCTTATTATTATGTTTGATTGATGGAATAATTTCATTTTTGATTTATATCTGAAGGAGTTCTTTGTTATTTATGTATAGGGTTTCCCTTATTGGTTTGGTTTTTATTCTCAAGTATTAGAATCATCACAGAGTTATCTAAATTAACAGTTCATAACTTTTCGAGTTGTTACTTTGTGTGTTCAAGGTGATGGAGCTATCAGGGGATGTTTTGATTGAAGGACATGGGAATTTCAAATAAATCTAAATATCAAGACAATTTCTATGGTTTAAAGGTATCTACTTCTCTATGAGAGGCTCTTTGGAAGGCCTAACTATGGCATGGGGTTTTTTGTTGTGTTGTAGGATCCTAGGAGGCTATATTTGGTGACCCTACCATTTCAAGGACCCCTGTGACATAGACCATTATATACGTCATGAATTTGGTTTTGGAATAAGTTGAGATGAAGGGGGTTGAGTATTTTTGAATGTTCTTCATGGATATTGAATAGAGTGTTTGGATATCATAATGAGGGTTCTGGTTCAGGAGCCTAGAAGCTACAACTTGGAGAGGATTCATGTTTCATGTTCTTTACCTATATTAGTTGGATTGTGTAAGGTTTAAGTGAGTGGATTATAATGAATATTGTTCTATAGGTTGATCTAAATTCCTTTAGTGTGATATTTATCTTAGGAGCATAACTATCTCATCCTGTCCCTATGTACTGGATTGGGAATCTTGGGTTAGGGTAAGGGATTCAAGAACGTTCTTTCTTTATATGTAAATTGTCGGGGTTTCATGATTTGTTTTACATGGGTGAATAGTATGGATTGGATTAACAAATTTATTAAATCAGTACTAATTGAAATTCATGATAAGAGAATGATTCATATGTTATTTCCTACTTTCATGACATTACCCATTACATTATACTTATTTTAATTATTTTCAGAAATCATTTATATAGTTGAGAGTTGTGCATTAATGTTATGCTTTTTTTAGAACAATCTTCATAAAAGGTTAACAAAAAAAATATGGTAATGAACTGGTCATGTGGATAAACAACATGGAAAGAAATAATGTTTTTTAAAATGGAAAATGGAATTTTTTGAATGATAAATTATATTATTGAGTGTTGTTGAGTTTCTCTTTGTTCTGGATATGATTGTGTGTTTAATGTTGTTGGTGTTATAGGGTGATTATTATGTCTGGTTTTGGATGAATTAGATACCATGTGTTGGGTATTGGGGTTGTATTGTTTAGTATGGGGTGTATTGTGGGATTGTTTTACAGTGGTTTCTAGACTTTAATTAGGTTTCCTGTGATGAAATGAGGCTTCTGTTTTATTTCCATGGTTAGTAAGAGGGATATAATGTTTCTCATGGGGTAATATAATAACTATTTTTTATGGGATTGATTATAGTATCTTGTTAATAGAAGAATGTGATAATCAGAACTGATGAGATGGTAAATGTGTGCATCTAAAATTGAATTAAAACATGGCTACAAATTAAATAATTATGAATGAAATGGATAGATCAACAATATAATTAAAGTGGGTATTGGATAGAAGTGGTTTTTCATTAAATATAGAATTTAAATACTTAAGTAATGTGAACTAGTGGGTAAATGATTAATCTAGAAATTTTATAATAGTATGATTAATTGGTATTTTGTTTATGGTGGGTTTTTTGGGTATGGAAGTGGGCCAGTTTGTGGTGATATCAATGGTTGAAGTGGAGATTTATAGCGATGGTAGTGTGGTGATGTTTGTGAATGGGGGTAGTGCTATTTGAGAGAACCTTTTTGGTTGGGTTTAAGTGTGTGTATGTGTGTATACTTGCATTTTTCTTATGATTTAAGTATCCTCCCCACCTATGTTGGGAAACCATTTTTATTCCCAACATGAATTTTGTTCAGGGTTTTTTCCTGAAACATCTATGTTGGTGAGGGAATGGATAGCTGGGTACTCCCACTTCTCAACTCTCCCATCTGGGTATAGCACAGAATATGACGTTTCAAGGTAGGTATAACCATACTACCATATTATGTGGTGTCTTGGTAGACTCTATGAGGTATTAGTCTGAATATAGGTGTACCATGTACTAGAAGATCCTATGGGGTATAAATGAGGAGGTACATAGTGTGCTATTATTCCCTATAGGGTATTAGTGAGATGTTATTAAATCATTGGAGTTATGAATAGTGGGGGGAGGGGGCATGAGGTTTATTCCCATTATGTTTATGATACCTTGTTTTAATAGATATGTGACAGATGGATGACATGTATATGGGGTAGTGAACATCGGATAATGAGGATGATAAGGTTTTGTTATGGGGTATGGTAGTGATATGAGATATAACATGTTGTGGAATGGATACAGAAGGGTTTGGGAGAATAATACCTTTTCTGTTTGGATGTGAAAGAGATAGAAGAGTGGGGAAGTGATTATGGGATACCTTCTCACTGTATTCTTTAATACTATTTTACTATACTTGTATATGATATCTGGTTAGTGAACCTTAGTAAGATTGGGTGTTAGTTGTCCTAATTTGTTCTTTTTGGTTATCTTCTTTTATCCTTGATGCATTATTATTATCATTCCATATTTTAATGATAGATCATGAGTATGATCCTGCTGATTATGATTTTTATCTTCACCATAATATATATGAATTATTTTCCATGCTTTTAAGGTGAGTTTGGTGATCAAGTGGGATAATACTACCTGGGATTTTGTTATTGGTTACAGAGTTGCTGCCAAAAAAATTATTGATTTTTAACTTGGGGTTTTATTTTTCTATAATATCCATGTATTGTGAGATTATTTTGGATCTTGTTTTATTTATATCATGGTGTTTATTGGTGTTTTATTTTTGTATTCCTATGTTATAAAAGGGAAATACCTCCCATTTTCATGTTTTATACCCTAACATCTAGTTTCCAACATTGGACCTATTAGATGAAGACTTCGGGTTTAACACCATGAAATGTTAGTTTATTTATTTTTATTATATGGTTGATTTATCCAATGAACCCTTGGTGTATTAGGGTAGAGATTTTGAGTTTTGTTAGGTTTTTCCACGTCTATATGGTTAGGCACACGGTTTGGGAAATCATATAGTAGTTTCTATATGCCATCTATTCTTTTTGAAGGAGGCAATCACACAGTCTGCACATAGTCTGGTAAACCATCTAAGGAAAATATGGAACCTATGAGGTCTTGATGTGGTGTTATATGCAAATTTTTTTCACCATTTTGTAAACTATGTTATACATCCATGCAACCTACACCGGGTGGGGTATATTCATCATTTTGAGGTGGTTTTAATTAGGGATTCTCTCATTGGCCATCAAATTTGAATTACCATGAGCTATGAACCTTCCATGGAGCCCTCTTCTCCTATTAATCCACTCTTAGGTATATTATTAGTTTTTTATCCTAAAAACTGAAGGGTAATGGCTTCTCCTTCCATCTCCTGTAATGTTCACTCCTTTTCTCTACATTTATCTAAACCTAGTTGCCAAGGTGGGATGATTTTCTTAGTTAGAAATGTTCTAAATTGTTGGTTGTGGTTTTTAAATTTAGTTAGATATCTTCTAAGGCCTATCATCCTATAATTTATTAAATTTTTCACGTTTCCACAAATTTTTGTAGGTATGTTTATTCCATTGTGATTTGGTAATGATTTCTTTGATTTCATTGTGTTCTACAAGTGTTCTTGAACAAAATTACTACCTTATATATTACCCAGTTTTGTGTTATTAAAGGTTTCACATGTTAATTAATTTCTCCTTTATAAAAATTGGGTAAATTTCATGGTTCAATAGAACATCAATTTTAAATGGTATTTTATGCATTATAGATGTTTGATAAACTCAATTAATGGTTATTCATGGGGAAAAATGGTTTCATGGTATTTTTAAACTAATTGGGTTTTATAAATTAATGTATTCTTTATTTACAAAATGGTTTCCTTATTTTAAGAGGTTTTAATGATTTTAAAAGAATATTCCATGGATATAAAAAAAGTTTTTAATTATGCTCAAAGGGTTTTCCATTGATTGTATAAAAACAAGCAGGTTTCTTTAATAAAATATCTATTTGTTTAAAAATAGGGTGTTATTCATTTTTCGTTTGTTTATCTTTGATAAATACTTTAATTTTTTCCCTTGTTAATTCTTGTTTTTGAATTATGAGTTTTCTTAATTTATCAGGTTTTCAAAGGTGTTTTGAAAGAGGTTTAACAAAGGTGGATTTTTGGTGTTATTTGGTGTTGTGTGTGTGGCTTTCCATGGGGATTCATTTTCGTTTCAAATGGTTTTTGAAATGTATTTTCAAATCAGGTAATATCTATACATAAAGAGAAGTCCTGGTTGGAACATTATGTGATTTTCTTTACATGGATATTGTTTGCATTCTCTATGATTCCATTGTCACGTGTTGTTTATGCTTGAGACCACGTCTCTATATATATGATTTATAATTTGTGTTTTTATTTTAGTGTTGGGGCATAATATTTAAGGGTGTGTGTGAGAGGTAAAATTTTTATTTGAACACTATGAATTATTCCTTAAAGAGGTGTTATTGTCACTTGATGATGGTATCTTGATAGTAATTACCTCTTCTAGTCATGTCTTGATGAACATGGTTTAATAAGTTGTGTGTTTAGGGAAGTTTCCATAGTTGAATGTGATATCCAAGGTAGTAACCCCCAGTGGAATATTATACCCAGCTAGGGGGTGTGTTACAAATAAGATTGGTGCGAGGGGGATTTAGAGGATGATTTGTGTTATCATCAACCAGTGGAAAGTAGGTTCCCCCTTTGCACCTCAATAAAAACATGTTCCATTAGTCCCTAGGTTGTTTCTTCATGGTTTTTACTATTATGTTATTATTATTTATTGTTTTTGGTATGTGATTTTATTGTTTTGTGATATTTTCCCTCTTCGATGCTTTATGAGTCGCTGTCATGTGATTGGGGAATGCCTTGTATGGTTATTTTTTATCAATTTATGATTGTTTTAATTTTTAATTTTTACTATGTTTTCCCTTGTTATTTACCCATTTTGGTCATGTGTGTTAAAATTTCTAAAATGTGAAAAGATATAAATTTTTTTAAATACAATCTGGGAAAATCATTTCCAATTAAATGTATTTTAAACCATGTGGGGATATTATGTCTGTTGGCGCTGAAATTCTAAAAAATGAAGAGGCCCACAGATGGCCCCACATACTATCTCGCAATGCCACTTCACGGATTCCCCCCCAGCACTACGGCCGCCACGAAGAAAAGGAGGCGGGATTCTCCACGAAGGAATTTGACGTTCGCAAACCCGTCTTGAAGCAAAAGTGGCGGGGTGCTCTGAGAACAAATTTGACGTTCGCGAACCCTCCGCGAAGCACAGGAGGCGGGGCGCTCCGCGAACAAATTTTACATTCACGAACCCACTGTGAAGCAAATGAGGTGGGATGCTTCATGAACCCATTTGACACTCGCAAGCCAGCCACGAAGCAACCATGGTCTTCTTCGCGCCGCGTCATCTCCACTCCGTGGAGCCTCTTGCCTATAAATACCAGGCTGCCCCTGATCCCAACGGATGGACAATCTGACCTTTTGGCTTCCCATCTCCCGAATTGTGAAGCATCTTTCCGCTCTATGAACCATGAGCTGTTCGAGGTACTTCTGCTCCGTGTAGTGCCTCCCCTCAGTCCCGGTTTGATCCCCTCTTCCGAGTGGGATGCCTTACATGAAGCCTAAGGGCCTTCGTGAAGAAAGGGGATCCCCAAGGTTACCCGGGTCATCGCGGAGAATTTAATCTTCACGAAACACCCTTCATGCTAACATGATCCACATGATAGGGCCGAGTCATTGTACTTCGTGAAGCACATTGCTTCCCAACACCTTGCTTCGTGAGGAACCTTTTCTCTACAAGGTTGTGCTCTATGAATTCCCTTACACTTCACGAAGAACCTCCCATATGAACCTTCTCCCCATGCTAAGGATATGGAGACCCACTTCACAAAGCACGCCACTTCACAAGTTCCCTCTGCCACGCGGAGTAATAGAGCTTCATAAGACCTTGGCCTATGAATCCCTATGCTTGGAAACCCCTATTCACATGCGACCCTCCAGGTTAGAAAGATGTGACATCAAAGTCCCATGGAAAACACTGACTATTGTGTTGCATCGCCTAATTCTTCTTCACATAGGCATGCTAATGTCTTTTTCTTCTTTGCATAGACACGATAACATAGACCCCTCGAGGGTTTTCTCCGCAACACCCCCTTAGTACGGCGTTGCTAATGCCTTCCCTCCCACAAGGAGTATATGGTATCGGTTATGTAAGCCCTAGGGGTGCGGAGAAAACCCACCACGTTCGATCTGCAGGAAGTTAACCTTCCAAGAACCACCATCATCAGCACATGCCATTAAACTGTGACATCGCCTCGTGCCTCTCACACACGGTGCCACCACCTTAGACATTCTCCAGCCCCCCCAGTCTCCACAGGGGATGAAATCCTCTATCTGAAAGTGGTGTTTTCCCATGAGAGAAGGGCATTAATCTCAGTGTAAGCCCCTAGATTTTCTTACAGGAGGCAGCATCTCTACTCCTTCTTTCATCTTCAGTCCCCAAGGCCAGTGGAGGGCATGATAGGGAACTGGGCTCCTCCTTTATTCGGTCTCAAATCCCTCTCCCTCTACGCTTTGTTGCATAAGGGCCTCAATCCTAGAGTAAGCCCTGACACTTCTTGGGTCGCTCAATGTGTAAGCCCCTCTTCACTTCCCACATATGCAACTTTCACGATGTGGTCGTCAGGCCTTTTCTGCCTCTTGTTTCTCAAACCGATCATGACTCATGTGGGATTAGAGTAATAATAGACCATGGAAACACCCCCATCCTGCATGACATTAAACTATCTTCCCATCCCCCCGAACTACAGGGACTTTGATCCATGTCAAGCATTGGTATGTATGAAGCCTCCATGTGGTTCAAGCCCCAGTTCCATGGGCCTCCTCAGAGTGTAAGCCCCAATCCACCCGAATGACAGGGACTTTGATCCATGTCATGGCATGGTACATAGGAATCTTCCACGAGGTTCAAGCCCACGATGCATTGGTCGCTCTGACCCCCTTCACATTTTTTCAACAATACTTGGGCAGCCTAGAGTGTAATCCCCAACCACATTGGCCACCTCAGAGTGTAAGCCCCAATCCACCTGAACTAGGAAGACTTTGATCCATGTCAAGGCTTGGTATGTAGGAAGCCTCCACAAGGTTCCAGACCACCACCTTGGGTCGCCTTAGAGTGTTAGCCCCAATCCACCCGAACTACGAGGAATTTTATCCATGGAAAGGCATGGTACGTAGGAAGCCTCCACGAGGTTCAATCCCCACCACATTGGGCCCCCTCAGAGTGTAATCTCCAAACACCATGGGATGCCCTAGGGTGTAAGCCCCAATCCTCTCGAACTATGGGGACATTGATCTATATCAAGGCATGGTATGTAGGAAGCCTCCATGAGGTTTAATCCCACCACCGAGTCATCTCAAACATCTTCACGTCGGTTTTCCCATGTCACACATGACGTTAAACTATATTCCACCATCTGAACTATGTGGCCTTTGATCCATGTCAAGGAATGGTACGTAGGAAGCCTCCACAAGGTTCAAGCCCCAACAACCTTGGGCCGCCTCAGAGTGTAATCCCCAATCCACCCGAACTACGGGAACTTTGATCCATGTAAAGGCATGGTACATAAGAAGCCTCCATGAGGTTCAAGCCCAAACACCTTGGGCTACCTTAGAGTGTAAGCTCCAATCCATCCTGAAATACATGGTCTTCGATTCCCTTTCATGGGGATACATTGGTAGCCTCCCTATGGTTCAAACCCGTCACTCATGTCTCATCTTGACCTTTCCCTCGAGCCTATGTGTCGCAGGAAGCTCATGCCCAAATCTTAGAGGTTCCACTTCCTCTAGGTCCCATCCATGCATCCATTCTCATGGGTCACCTCCTCAACTGTCCCACGATTTCATCAAACTACACGGACATTGATTCCCTTCCATGGGGATACATAGGAAGTCTCCTCGAGGCTCAAGACCAACGCCATCATCCATCTCAATTATTACCCGGGCTGCCACATCTCAGTGAGATCATGACACCTTATTCCACTACACAACATTCAGAGGGCCACCCACATGTTTTTTCCAATATCAGGGTTCCCGAAAGGGGGTTCCTCCATCTGATCCACTCTTGTCAGTGTTCTGATCAACCCGGTCTATCTCTGCTTGACGTTAAACATGTGGCATACCCTGTGTTAAGCATGGTAAGATGAGGAAAACCTCAGATACATACCCATGGAATATGAATCCTCGTGTCTGATGTGGGATTCCTCAGGATTCCGCGACCTCATGATGCCCTATTATAAGGGACAGAAGACAGACACGCCAATCCTCCAGCTTCCAGAAATGCCAGTGATGCTCCAACCTGATTACTCTCATAACTGAAGGTTTTTGCCTTGACCGGACCCCTTGGAATGTCCTGAAAGAGGCAGTGTAATTAACTCGTGTCAATGAAGATATGGCACCATGAAGAGTTTCATGAACGATGTATAAAATCTATGAGGGAGACCCGGACGAGGTGACGAGTTCCGAGGAGGAATCCATCGAAGGAAGAACCGACATCCCATCATCATGTTTCGACCAAGGAGAAGAGGTCCTTGAATAAGGAGAGGATGCCGCCCGCCTTTGGAGAGCGGGAATGCGGGGTAACAAAAAGCCACATCCCTCATCCCCAAACAAGATGGATGTGTGCGCCCTGGTGAAAGCAACAGAAACAGAAAATGGTGAACCTGACATGAAATTATTATCCTCAATATGGATATTAGTTGCGCTCGGAGAATCAATAGATTGGTGTGGCACCAGATCTAGATATTAGGTGTTGGGTCCTGCCAAGAAAATAGCGGGCCTAGTGTGAAAATCACCAGAAGTTGGGGAAGCAGGACGTTTGACATTCTATTCTGTGACATTGTCAGCGTGGATCCCCCTATCCGGCCACTGAAGATGGAATGGCGTAGGGGAACTGGTTGTCGATTTCTCTTCATAGTTGTGTTAATTAGTTCATATCCCTAGTTTCAAAAACCAAGTTGTTGCATCCAGATCCCGATCACCTGCCCACCGGTAGAGGGGAAGGGGATATACTGACGTGGCTACCCCATGTGGTTCTGCCAATTCAACAATGACATCTGCTTCCACGACCGTGGGGCGCCCATGCCCCATCTCTCCATCGGAATCCATCCAACGAAGGGTGATTAATGACATCATACATCATTACGAGGAGATTGGAATAATCCCAACCTGCGCCATAGACCACCGGTACCTAGAGACGTCATGGCCCCACCGTCAACGCTACCTCTGAGGGCCGCGCAAGGATCCATTTCTCCCCACCCTGATATACAACCGATTTGGGAGCCTGTCCCTGGAGTGCCTTGACGACTCCCTGCCTTACACTGATGAGGTGGGCGATGTCTGTTCCAGCCCGGTCAGAGTACCAATCCAGGGGCTCCTAGCAAGAGCTCCCACCTGGCCACGTCAGTGTCGTCGTCCAGTCCTATTGGAGTAGCAGGTAAGCTATGCACCTGCACTGCCAGCATTGGCTCGTCCGACCCAACGCCAACATCAGGAACGAGCTGAGGACGCCCACTAAGGGGTGTCAAAGTCAACGGCTACTGTGGCCTTAGCCACCACCACACATATCATCAACTCCCAACATACACCAAGAAAGGACGCTTATATGCCCAACTGGGATCGAGGCCCCAGCCACCCCACAAGCAAGCTGGGTCGACTCTCCTGGTTATAGTCAATAGTAGTGGTCGTTGTGAGCCAACCCACAGTGATGCCACCCCGTATGGAGGTCCTCCCCGTACCACCACCATAGAGATCATAGGTCTTCCCCGCTCTGGGGCTCGTCATGGAGGTCCTCCCCATTTCACCACCAATCCGAAGGAAGGTCTTCTACACAGTAGTGATGTTTGGTATAAAAGCCTCTCACATGCCCATCATAATGGGTATGGAGTCCTCAATCTTGCCCCCGACCGTCGACGTAGAGATGTTACCCATACGATCTCTCCCCAACATGGGGATCCTCCCTATGTCCCCTCTGAAACTGGTGAGGGTCCTCCTCGCCCCAGCAATCAGAGGGGTGAAGGCCTGCCTCGCTCTACCCGCACCAATCATGGAGGCCCTCCACATGCTCCCACCGGTTCCATCATTGGTGTTTCCTACTCTAGTGTTGTTCATGGAGGTCCTCCCCATGTACCCTTTGACATTTGTCCTAGTTCTCCTCGTACCCCATTTCTCTCTGGTGGAAACCTTCTCCGCCCCAGCACTAGTGCGCCTGAAGGACTCCATGTCAGAAATCAGCCCTATCTCGAGGATCCACTCAGCGGTAGGAAGGAAAGTCATCGCCACAACAAAAAGAATCCTGGGAAGGTTCGGATGAAGATCAAACTGGTTTGATTCTCAGACTCTAAAGATGAGTAAAACTCACCTCTCGTGCCCCCCCCCCACACTCATCTGAGTTAAGGGCCAAGGCAGAGAGGAGACACATCAGTCTGGTGCTCCCAGAATGCGAAGTCCATAGGATTTTGACTTCCCTGGACACATTTATCTAGGAGGATGAAAATCTGGCAACCCCTCAGGATATGGTCATGCAGTCACCACCATCATCACCGGAAGAAATTTCTACCTCCACAATAAATCACAAATATCTATTCTAGGGACCAATGGCAGGTGAGAAGTAGTGAAAACCACCACCAGAATCCCTGGCCCATGAGCCAGGAACAGCAGCCGTCAGCCCCTCCTATTACAATGTAGTGTCTAGGTCTCTGCACTCTTCGGAGGACAGCTCGAGAATCGGCAGCCAGTTAGCATGTTCACCATATTCTCTGCCCACCAACCTGTTGTCCTAGTGGTCTGCCTCAGTACCGCTGACAGTTGGTTAACCACCCCCAGTTGGCGACTGGGGAAATCAATGGCTAGACCCTGAATTTGAGTCGATGGGCTTTTGGATCATTCTTGCAGCGGACCACATCCTCGAGGAGTTTTGGCCCGTGGCAGTGTAGGATTTCTGCATACCCGAGTCTCTCACCCCAGAGGAAGTTGAGTGTTTTTGCTACACCCTCTGGGTGATGCATTTCAGTCTCTGTCATTAGAAAATGGTTTATCTATGGAGCCAAGAACATTTCTAAGATGTCAGCGAGTAGTGTCGTCTAGTCGATCTGTCTGCACTCCCTATGGCCCAGTGCCCTGAGTCACCTGTTCGCCATGAGGCCCTTCATTATCAATGCATTCAGAGTATCATGGTATTACCTATAATTATTAGGGAAGCTACCCCCACGTGCAAATATGTGGCTGGGGGTAGTATGCTACCCTCCTCTTCAGCCCTATCTGGTGGCAGCCAGACTTGCTATGTGATATTGAGGACATTCCCTCAGGAAGTGTCATGGTCAACATGGCCAACATAGTGGACAAAAAGGATGAGCTAGAGTTTCTCGTTGGAGACTTATACCCTGAGGGTGTACCACCACTATTAGACCAATTGGGGAGGATTACCCGTTAGCAGAGGAACCTCATAGGTCTCCCTGCACCCACCGAGTCATTGGTACTTAGTCAGAATGTCAGTATGGGCAAAGAGCACGTCAGAGCTGTCAAGCACTCCGACCCGTCCTCCTAGGTGAAGAAGACAGAGGAGGTCCCCAAGAAGGACACATTGCGCCAGAAACATTCTTAGAAAATGATTTTGGTCGATGAACTCTTAGATGAACGTGTTGTAGAGAGACGGCCTGACTACCGTGATCCTAGGTCGGGGCAGCAAGGGCAGGAACAACTGCCCTTGGTGAGAAGCCCCCAGACAATCCTAATCGTGTCGCTCCCGCTGACAAGGTTGAATCAAGAACCCATGGCAAGAGGGCATAGTATGTCTCACCCAGCCCTCCTGAACGGTGCGAAAATACCTGGAATCCAGACCATGTTTCCAAAGCTACCCTGCAGGCCGCTCCACCAGCCGCTCCATGAGATGCTGAGCCTATCTACCATGTTGAAGAACACTGTAACACACTCGTGGTTATGTATCTTTGTCAAGGAAGGGAGCCCCACCGATATCATCCCATGGTGGCGATAATATCCCACCATGAGGCATTGGAAATGTGGAATGTGGTAATCCCACCAGATGGAAATCCATATCCGGCATGGATGGATAACATTCCGGCACCTCCGAGTTTTGGGAATCCCACCTTCTCCCCCTTTAACGAGACAAGGGACCCGCCACAGCATCTGGACCACTTCAACTAAAGGTATGGCCCCATGTTAGTTACTCCATCATAGGAGGAGGCTGCCAAGCTCCGCTGTTTTGTTCAGACACTAGAGGGGCCGACATTCGTCTAGTATAACCTTCTCCCCGTCGGATCTGTGACCAGTCGGGAGGACCTTCGCAGGAAGTTCCTATACCATTTCATCTCTAACACTTGGAAGACCAGCATCACAGACCTCTTCAAGTGAAAAAAAGGCCTGATAGGTGAGTCATGGACTTTATTTCCTAGTGGAAGGGGGTCACATTCTCCCTTTACATGCCACTGAATTAGGAGAAATTACTGATGATGTGAGTAGAGAATGTTAATACGAAACTAATTCCTTCCTTGATCACTCAGAACTATCTTGGAGGGTTCCAAGACTTCTCCTAAAAGGCCCATCACCTTGAGGAATCCCTACAAAAGGCCAAACATGCACGTCTGTTGCCCACTGTAATCCCAGCAAGGAGTGCTTCCAGAGCAGAACCTCCTGCGGTGGCCCAAATAGAATCCCACAGGAAGATAGAATCTGTACCATTAGCACCTACTCCACAGCTTCGTAGAGGCCCTCCACCTCAAGAACTGCCTTTGGCTCCGCAGCATCCTCAGAATTGGTAGGCGCCCCCGCATAATGTGCCACCACCGCCCAGGCGGGACAATCAAGGTCAACTGCCTCGATAGGCCCCTTCGGCTCCTCATCTATGCCAGGCTCCAAGGGATCCCTATCTGGAAAGAAGACCCAGGAATTACCCGTTCTGTGAGAATTCGGTCTCCAGTTACTTCCGCAGTGCCTTAGAGCCATGGATTGTACAACTTCCCGAATGCCGAAAGATAGGAGAGGTTCATCTCACCGATCACCCCAACTACTGCCCCTATCATCAGAATCTGGGGCACACCTTCAAGCAGTTCTATGTATTTAAAGACTGCCTCCAAGACCATGTCGATAGAAACATAGTCAGGCTATGCCCGGCCCCGACACAAGTGGCGGGTGTCTTTGTGGGGTCAGATTGCAGTAACGATAGAGAAGGCGAGTGGCAGCAGGTTTCTAGTCTTGCATCGTAGAAGTACAAAGACTGGATGGATCGTAAGATGGCTTCTCACACCCTTGGCATCATTTGGGAACGCCTGAATCAAGAGGAGCATTCAGAAGCTATGACCACCACATTTTCATCATCATCTTAGTCGGCCCCTTCCCAGAAGAGCAAGCATCGACGATGCAAGAAGAAGAAACGTGCCCCTCCAATTCCATCGTCGTCCGGAACTTTTGGAAACTTCATGCCCGTGAGATTTAGATCCCCCCAAAATCCTCCTAGTGGTGGATGATTCATCAAGTGTTAGTCAAGGGTACACTTCTGTTAACACCGTTGAGTTGGTAAACCCCCATATGACTCCCGACGAGGGGGAGCACCATGAAAACCACCCCAATGTCCCCAGCTGATGACAAGGTCAATGGAGATTTGGCTATATAGGTTGTCGAGGTGCATCATCTGGCACCTCCATCATGGTCGTGCATGCCACTATGTCCAGACAACAGACCCAGCATAGAGCTCAGCACACCCAGCCTTTTCATCCAGTGTCAGCTGGACCACCTCCACCACCGTTTTTGCTACTAGATCAAGCAGAGCCACTTTGGCCTGCTGCGAACAGCTTCATCCCACAACAAGATGATCTTAGTCATCTGAACCTCATTCAGAAGCTACTCTTCAGGCTTAGACTAGTGGGCAGCGGGATATTTCCAGCACCAGCCAGTCGCTGGTCCCGCCAGTAGGGCCCGCCATGACATCTATCACAGAGCGGCTTCCCACAAGCAGATGTTCACGCCTGGCATGGAAGTAAATCATTCTCAAGAACCTCGCTGACATCCCAGTGAGGATTTCCATCCATGAAGCCCTCCACCTGACATCATATATGCACAAGGCCCTTGTTATGGCTTCAAGAAGCCCCCTCTAGTTTGAGACAGAGGTAGAGCTGCAGAATCCTTTCATGCTGAAGCAGTTGAGAATGCCTAATTCCAAGCCATAATCTCATTCTTGGGAGGAGTTGAAGGATCCCCCATACATGGACATATCCACCCGCTGTATATCACCAGCCAATTTAATGGCATGGATGTTCGCCGCTGTCTCGTTGACACCGACTCCGGGATCAACCTTAACCCAACACAGACGCTGTAGAAGATGGGGTTATCTGAGGATGACCAAAATCCCTCGAATTTAAGGATCCATGGATATGACAGGATAGTGCAGACCCCGGTCGGAAAGATCCATCTGAAGACCCAGTTCAGTGGCCTAGTTTCAATTACTAAATTTATGGTTGTCTACAAAGACACCACGTACAATGTGTTGATGGGTAGGCCATGGATCCACCTGCATATGGTTTTCCTCTCATAGTATCACCAATTCCTCAAGTACTCACTTAATGGTCACGTAGGCATACTCCAAGATGATGCATCTTATTTCGGCTATTGTGAATTTCGTTATCTAGACGCTGACTATTACAAGAGCAAGGATAAGCAAATTCAGGCAAGTGAGGTTAAGCATTCCATGGTCACAGGTGACGCTTGGGTTGGTCTCGATGATACCTACGTTTTCCCAATCCATCGATTAGAGGCCATGACCCCCAACATGGGGAAATTTTTTTTTGTATCGGGTATAAGAGGAAGGCATATTCCTATGTCCAAGCGACGATAGAAAATCACCTAGTACTCCTACACAAACCAGGATCAGGTGATCCTAGATCCTCCTACCCTCGTACGATATCGGGATGTCCGCCCCATGGCAACGAAGGGATGTCATACGTGTCTGTTTTCCCAAGCTAAGATGAATCGGCTCAAGACGAAGTGCCACTACTACTTTGATGTCCTCAATCATTGCCCTTTGGGCCAAAGACCAGATGTGATCAGATCGAATACCTTCATCGCTATGGTCTCAATGGTGCGTGAATCCCCTGACATGTTGTCCACTACTGTCCAGGTTGGTAGCAGCCTCCCGTCAGGTTCTTCCAACCCAGGGGAAGCTCTACCCATTGGGAATCCCTCCTCCGCAAGAAAAGAAAAGGATCTGGATGATGCTCCCCCGGCCTTTGAAGAAGGCGCCTCTTCCACGGTTGATGAACTGGTACAAGTGAACCTTGGTAGTGATTCAAATATGAGACCCACATTAATCAGTGTCGCCATGTTCCTCGAGGAACATCAGAGGTATGTGATATTTCTTAAATAGCATCGTGACGTGTTTTCCTGGTGTTACAATGAGATTCTAGGACTAGATCCTTAGGTAGCCATCGACAACCTTGGTCTCCCAACAAACCATCGCTAGTTCAAGCCGCCTCCCAAAAAGATGCACCCTTATCATGGTGCCATAGTTGAAGCCGAAGATGACTAGATCATCAGAGCCAACTTCATCAAGGAGGTTCTGTATCCCAAGTGTCTAGCCAACATCATGCTAGATAGGAAGAAGAACAAACATAACAGAGTCTGCATCTACTTCTGAGATCTCAACCGCCATTGTCTGAAGGATGATTTTCCCCTTCGAGTGACAGAATTGTTGATCAACGCTACTTCCGGGTTCCAAGCCCTCTCCTTCATGGATGGTAACCATGTATATCATTAGATCCATATGGCCCCCAAGGATGAAGAGTCCATAGCTCTCTGGGCACCCCAAGGTACTTTCTGTTACCAGGTTATGCCCTTTGGCCTGAAGAATGCAGGCACCACCTAGCAGCGGTCCATGCATCGCATATTCAAGGAAATCCTCAGGACATTGGTGGAATGCTATGTAGACGATCTGGTGGTCATGTCTCACTGACACTAGAACCATCTTAAGGACCGTGACAACGTGTTTAGCTTCCTTTTCTCCCACCCCTTGAAGATGAACCCGTTGAAGTGTTCCTTTGGTGTAACATCCGGGATGTTTCCTAGATTTGTTCTCAGGTACCAAGGCATCATGATCAACCAAGAAAAGATCATCAAAATCATCCATATGCCTCCCCCGAGCAATATCTAAGTGCTTCGAGGTCTTCAAGGCCACTTATCCTACATACTCCGATTCATTGCGAATCTGGCTGGAAGGTGTAATCCATTTTCTTATCTAATGAAAAAGGCTCTTCCTATGAGTGGGACGAGGAGTGCCAGACCGCCTTTGAAGAAATAAAGAAATATTTGATCCATCATCCAGTATTGATACCACCCACCTCCGAGAAGCCCCTAATCCTGTATGTGGCTTCCCTAAAGCGATCTCTCAGCGCCCTTCTCACCCAGAAGAACAACGAGGGGACAAAAACAATCTCTACCACCTTAGATGCATGCTCCCCAATATGGAGACCAGATACTCCCCTATGGAGAAGAGTTTTCTTGAGCTCATATATTTTGTACAGATGTTACGACATTACCTGCAGCACCATGAGGTACATATCGTCTAATGTACATTCTGAATCGCCCCATGTTGACTGGCCATCTAGCACGGTGGGTGGTAATCCTCTAATTGTTTGACATCAGGTTAATTTCCCAGAAGTCCATCAAGGGACAGGCATTGGCATACTTCCTAGCCGCTCATCCAACCTCTGCGGACCAGTCTCTGGACTTGGATTTTATCGATGAGGTAATCCACTCAGTAGATCATTCCAACCCATGTTGGAAGATGCACTTCGACGCTGCCTGGGTGTCATATTCATTACCCTAGCGCAAGCCGTCCTGCCATACTCATTCCTATTGTCAGAAGTCTGCACCAACAATGAGGCAGAGTATCAGGATTTTATCACTAGCCTCAAGCTGGCCCTTGAGATCGAAATGACCCATTTTCATGTGAAAGGGGATTTTGATCTAGTCATCAAGCAATTCAACGGTGGCTATGTTGTTAAAAATACAGAGCTCGTACCATTGTTGGAGTGCACTCTCAATCTAATGGCCCAGTTCCCTTCTCGACCGAAGGTTACCCATGTCCCTCGATCACAGAATGGTCGAGCGAACACTTTAGCAAGTTTAGCTGCATCACTTGCAGAGCCCGAGCAGGATGATCTGATTATACATGTAGCACATCGGAGATTCATTTCTCCCGTCACCCCAGAGGATGACGATGGACTGCGAGTAAGACATCTTACTACCAGAACTTCTATGTCAAGAGCCTCAGGTTCTTCAGATGTATTGGTCGAAGCAACCCTCGACTAGAGAGCCCCTTTTGTTGAGAATCTCCTAAATGGTTATCTCCCGGCTGATCGGACCGTGTGTGATCGAATATGAAGCCTTACACTATATTTTACCCTTCAGAGTGGTCCCAGTATTGAGAAAATTCTCTACAAACATGGTTTCAATGGTGTTATCCTCTGTTGTGTTCAATGACTTGAGATTCCTCAGGTCTTGCAAGAGGTTCACGCTAGTTCCTGTGGTGCCCATCCAGCTGGGCCAAAACTGTCTCACCAGATTCGGAGACTATGGTATTTTTGGCCCTCCATGATCCAAGACTGCATCATGTTCACCAGGAGGTGCCACACGTGTCATGTACATGCAAACATTGTGCATCGGCCACCGGAGCTTCTCCACACTACCAAGTACTATTGGCCCTTTTCAGTATGGGGTTTAGATGTCATAGGACCATACCCACCAACAACAGCTCTCCAATTTCGATTCCTCCTGACCTCCACAGATTTATTTTCCATGTGGGCAGAGGTAGATTCTTTCAATGAGGTCATAGCCCGCTCTATCGTTTACTTTGTGAGCTCCAACATCACCCACCAGTTTAGGGTCTCTCACGCTATCCTCACTGATAACAGCACCAACTTCTGAGTAGTTGAGCTGAAGAAATTGTACGCTAAGTACAATATCCGTTTGAACCATACCTTCCACTGTCATAGAAGGAAAATGGGAAGATCGAGGTGTTCAACAAACCCCTCTCTAAATTTTTTCATAAGATGGTGGGCCAGAACAAGAAGAGTTGACCAGAAAAGATCCCTAACACCCTATGTGGTTATAAGACGACAACTTGGAATTCCACCCAGGTGACCCCGTACTCCCTGGTGTATGGTGCTGAGGCCATCCTACCCATTGAGATCAAGCTTCCTTCGTTACGCATCATGGTCTATTACCAGCATGCGCCATATAAGGTGGCCAAAATTCATCTGTAAAAATTGGAATCCTTGATGAGAATAGGCTTTGTGACCTGCACAATCTAGAGAGGCATCAGAATAAGATGGCTAGATAGTTCAACAAGATGGTTCGCCTCCGCTCTTTTCGGCAAGGTGACCTGGTATTGGCCCTCTAAGTGCCAATGATCCCTAGCAGAAAACCACCCATGTTGGAGCCCAAATGGGAAGGACCATACATAGTTTACAGGGTTTACCAAAATAGATAATACACCTTGGTGACCATGGATGGTGAGTGTATATCTCCTCCCACCAATGCCAAGATCCTCAAGTAATACTTTTCCTGAACCTAATGGTCCTGCACGAACATAAACTGGATGGTCCCGCATGACCCTAAACTACATGCCGGTCCCACATGAACTTAAATTGTTCCATCCTGCAAGACATTAAACATCATTTTGAAAGCTACGTATGGCTTGATTCACATCCATAGGGGATACATAGGAACGCTCATATGCCTCATCTTGAGCCCAGCCCCGACCTCTTCTCTTTGACTATCCCCCCTGGGTATAGTTTTCTCTGAGATTCCTTGCATGATATAGTGTAGGATTCCATAGCCCCACTCAGGAAAGGATTGTAATTGTTGCACCATGTGCCCACTCCCGTTCTTATATCCTCCCACGTCTTCACCACGCGGCGTTAAACTGCATGGCCTTCAAAAAAATATGTATGGCTTGATTCCCATCCTCATGGGATATGTAGGAATGCATGAACATTTAATCTATTGGCCCAACCCAAATGCTATAATATTCCCCCCGGGTTAAGACGTATGTCAAGGGTGAAAACTATTTCCCCAATTCACGTCGAGCTAACCTTGATCTGACCATATGTCTCGCTCCAAAGCGTACACTTTTAGAAATGGGTACAACTATGCTTCACCCACCTCTTTGATTGGGATTCTATCACCTTCCCCATATGGAAGGGCCCCTGAATGGTATGGATGCAAGGCCTAAGGGATCTCTTACCAATTCGGGCCAACACCCTTGAGGATTTCGAGCAACAAGCAGATACAAGTCTCATGTTTAGAATATGGTCAGCGGTTGATGCTCATTTCTTGCTCCCATTTCAGGTCACTATAGGGACGCTGTGTTTCGAATGTGGTCAACAGATGTCCTGAATCGATAGGACCACCTCATGATGTCCCAAACATCAAGTGTAGTGGTTCATTATGTCATGTTGTACCTCCAAGCGACGAAATCCCTTTAGAAAAAACCTGGTTTTAGTCCCCCATATGACAGGGAGAGCTGAGACCGGCTCCTTGTTTCCCACACTGAGCACTGCTCATTTGGGCTTCAGAGCAACGAGGAGGCAATAACCATGCAAGCTAGTCAGGCCTTCCTGACCGAGGCCCAACCTCAGGTCCCTTGGCCTTCTTGGGCCCCCGACCCCTGACCTCTCTAAAATACGTTAAACTGCACACTGGTCATTCCTTCTTGACTGAGGCACAGCCTTAGGCCCCATGGCCTTTTCTGGCCCCTGTCCCTCGTCCTCACTGCAAGACGTTAAACTGCAGACCGGTCGGGCCATTCCCACTAAGGCTCAGCCTCAGGACACTTGGCCCTTTCCGGGCCCCTGGCACAGATTCTCTATTTTGGGAGTGTATGGTGTGGTATGGGATTACGTCATCATTCACCTCGGGTTTCTCACCATGTCGTACACCCCCCTTGTTTGTAGTTTTCTACTCCCCTCCCTGTCCTCACTGCAAGACGTTAAACTGCAAACTGGTCAGGCCTTCTTGACCAAGGCCCAGCCTCAGGCCCCTTGGCCTTATCGGGCCCCCGACCCATGTCCTCATTGCAAGACGTTAAACTGCAAGTTGGTCAGGACTTTCTGATAGAGGCTCAGCATCAGGAGACTTGGCCCTTTCGGCCCCCGGCCCAGGTTCTCTCTTATGGGATTGTACAGTGTGGTGTGGGATTATGTCCACATTCATTTTGGGTTATTCTTCATGCCGTACACATCCCCGGATGAGACACCCTATCCTCTTCTATGTCCTCACTGCAAGATGTTAAAATGCAAGCTAGTCAGGACTTCCTGACTGAGGCCCAGTCTCATACCCCTTGGCCTTTTCAGGCCACCGTCCCCATCCTCACTACAAGATGTTAAACTGCAGACCATTCTGGCCTTTCCAACTGAGGCTCATCCTTTAGCCCCTTGGACCCTTTTGGTCCCCCAGCCTCCATCCTCACTGTAAGACGTTAAACTAAAAACTGTTCGGGCCATCCTGACCAAGGCCCAGCCACAAGCCCCTTGGCCTTCTTGGACCCTGACCCAAGTTCCTACTAGGAGTGTATGGTGTGATGAAGGATTTTGTCTTCATTCACATTGGGGTTCTCGTCGTGTCATACATCCCCCTCGTTAGGGTAACTTATCCTAGGGTGTCTTTATGAACTACCTATGGCTTGATTCCCATCCTTATGGGATACGTAGGACCACCTGAAGGTCTAGATTTTGGGTCTAGCCCATTCCCCAGAAAACTCTATTTCACCTTGGACCCTTGGCCTACCCTTCCCCAAGGAGGAGATTATATGGTGTGTCATGGGATTATGTACTCATTCACATTGGTCTTGTAATAACCACACCATGTACCTATCCCTCCTGATCACCCTCGTCGACCCTCTTCGGCGGTTCATCATTGTGCCTAAGGGTACTCTTGTTTAGTACCTGGAATGTCAGACTCTACTCAAATATGACTCCTCCCGCTTTTCAAGAATTTTTTCCCCATCATTAGGGATTTCATCACCATTAACATCTGAAGGGACCCCCAAGTGCCATGGATGCTAGGCCTAAGGGCTCTCCTACCACTACAGGCCAACGCCATCGAGGGTCACATACAATAAGCTGATACAAATCCCGCATTGAGGATATGGTCAACAGTCAATGCTCATTTGTTGTCCCACATCAGGATAATGTGATATGGATACTGTGTTTTGAACATGATCAACTATTATCCTCCCTCGCCACTCCAACCCCATTAAGCCCAAAATTTCAGTTACATGACTCACATCCTTCTCCACCTCATCATATCAAAGTAGAACTTCGAAACCCTTGGTATTATTCCTCAGTGTGCATCAGCACGTTGGGAGAACCAATGCCGCGATAGGGCTGTCATTCGTGGCTCCGCACCGATTTCCCTTTAGTGTGATTCCTGGTATTATACTAGACATCTTTCTACCTTGTTTCCCACACCATGTTTGATTCGCGTGGGATTAGGGATCGGGTTGATGTCTGCACTTACTTGGAGGGTTTTCACTCCATCCATGGTCTGAGCTCTAAGACCATAAACTATGATCTCATCTAGGACTATATGTGGCTTGATTACCATCCTTTTGTTATACTTAGGACCACAAGAACATCTCGTTTTCAGGTCCAGCTCAGTCTGGAGCTAGTTTCTCTTGCCCCTTTGCCTATTACCTCTATATAGCCCCCTAGGCCTAAAGTTCCTTTCTCAGAATTTCATGCAGTATGGTGTAGGATTGTGTCCTCACTGATGCCAGGTATGATATATCACATCTTGCACATTCCTTCATGTCCAAGCCATATGACATTAAACATTGTCGTCTGGTCCTATCAAACGACTCTAAACTGTGACATTATCGTCCTGGCCTCATGATGAAAAACAGCACAACATCATGTTGTCCCCACTCAAGGGGACACCATGTTTGGTATTGGGATCATGCCATACCATTTTTTAATGCCTGCTACAGCATGATTCTTGTGGTGATTTCAGGGCTTGTTACCCTAGGGCCATTGCTTCACAAAAAAAACCATTCACCTTAAAGGACAAACAAGATACATCAAATACCACTTCTTTTGGTGAAAGGGCCATGCCCGCACGCCCCCTTTTATCCCTAGCACTGGTACCTTACCATGAATCCTCAAGAACTACATGAATATTGATCCCCATCCTCATGGGGTACGTTGGAACATCTATGCACTTTTCCTCAGGCCCATCTCAACTCTCGTTTTCAGTCCCTCGACCTGAAACCTTTCTAAATAACATGTGGTGGTCAGACCTATGGTTCCCTTTCAAATCGGGTTTTTGTAATTACCCCACCACGTGTCTCTCATGTTTCCTACCATCCATGGTCCAAATTCAACAACCCTAAACTAAGATCTCTTAATGGGAAGGGACTCAACTCCCTCTATCTAATACGTCTCGTTGTCATATTTAGATGCATTTGACAAAGAGCCTGAAGTGTGGAATTTTCATGGGGACATTCCCCTCATTCCATGTCTAAGCTTCATGAGCTCACTATTTAGAACCTCATCCTCTTCCACAACCAAGAGGGCCCCCCCTGATGGCATGGATCCTGGGCCTAAGGGCTCTCCTACAATTTCAGGCCAACACCCCTGAGGATCTCAGACGACATTTGCGACAGGTCCCGTGATTCAAACATAGTCAACGGTCGACCCTCATTTGTTTGTCCGCATTCCAGGATAATGCGATTTGGATGTTGTGTTTCCACCACAGTCAATAGTTATCCTCCATCTTCATGCCTCCATCATTGTGATCCAGATTTTGAGCATTATGATTCACACATTTCCAATTTCTCATGTTCAAGTGGAATTCCAACACACTCGGCTTTGCCTATTCGCACGTCTCGGTGCGCTACATGGACGGGTTAGCATCATTGGTTCGGCGTTCACTGAGCGTCCCTTTGCCCTAACAAGCCCCTTCCTATTTCAGTGAAGTTCCCCGTTAATTTTTGTATCCCACATCAAGCATGACTCACGTGGGCTTAGTAGTTTTGGTAGGATGTGCACCGGAGTAGCCAGGATTCTCATCGTCTCGCATGATGTTAAATTGTGCTTCCAAAACTATGTATGGCTTAATTCCCATCCTCATGGAATACATAAAGACACCTCAATATTTTGCCTGGGATCCAGCCACAGGAATCATAAATCATGTTCCCCCTCATTTTCGGCCCAAGAACTGACCCATTGTGGGGAAAGACGTAAATGAAAATTTTCACCAAACAAGTTTGGGATGCCCCAAAAAGACATTGGGAAGCTGCGGCTCCCTCTCCAGAGAGGTTCTACCAAGAAAGAATGAATGGTCCATGATTAGACTGATGTGCCCACAATGTTCCGAATCCTGGGTATCGTGATTCACACTTCCCATTCCCATCTGTTCGTATTGATTTCAATGCCCCTAGAATTACACCATTCATGCACAGAAGTACATTAGAAAAAAGGTAATTTGGCTGTTCTGAGAACTTCATTCTCCCACCAGGTCTCTCCAATTTCCTCAATGAAATATGGACCGGTTTTTCAAAACCTGGATGCCCAAAGCTTGGTTTTCCCTCCTACTTTTGGATGAGGTGATAAGGTGGTCACCCCTTATTTCTCACATCGGGCCAGACCCACGTGATCTTAAGGAATGATCGCTGGATGCTCCACGAATATCATAGGGATGCAGTAAACCAATGTTAACAGAAGAACTCACGCAAGCTATGACATCAAACAATTAAATCATGAAAGTGCCTTTTAGGTTATGTAATAATTAGAATACCCAATGGTCGACTCCACCCATGGATGGGTTGAACTCTTCAAAAGAGTGTAGAAGCTCTGCCACCCTCTGGCTGGTGGTGTCCAAGAGTTGTTGCCGCTTGTTCAGCTCCCACTCTTCCTCGGTGGTGAGAGGGCACAATTCATTGGGTGCAATCCAGGCCTGCTCCACGTTGGCCCAGGTGGCGATCACCTCCTCAGAAGCTCGCAGTAATACCTCTTCGGCTTCTGCTAGCTGGGCCTTCAATCACAATATTAGCCCAGATTGTGCATTGAGGGAAGTCTAGTGCCCGTCCACCCGATTCTACAGTTGCGGGACTTCGCCTTCATCATTCTAGAGCCTCTTGATGTTCATTGCCTTCCCCACTGCCATCCCACACCGAGGCCGGGAATCCACTACACCAGCACACAGTTTGCACAGTCGTGAGCGAAGTCTGTCCATCTCATCCAACCACAGTGTTTCGGGGGTGTTATTGATGTAGCGCGTGATAATATTCCCCAATAAACAATGGACTATTTTGTTCTCCTCCTTTCCATAGGCCATCTCACCCCAGTCGACATGGTTGGATGGCTCGTATGTAGGGAATTCCCCCAAGAACTCAGCAGCTGGGTCCATATATGGCGTTGGATCAGGCATGGCAGGGCATGAATCGTCGGGTTGATCCTTATCATCGGATCCAACCTCGATAATCTCAGGTGAGGTCCCACTGGCATCCCCACCAGCGATCGAGATTGTTGCAGTTCGGTCAGGATGAATGTCCACCTCCACGATCATTGGCATGCCTTTGGGAAAGGCGATACCAGAAGTCCCGACCAACTTCGCCGCAGTGGCCCATGCCAATTGAAGGACTGTACACACCATTAAAGGTAGACGTGACTGCCAGTTGACTTGGTAAAGGGATGGCAGTTGTAAATTCGGTAGAGGAGACATACAAAGGTCAAATCCCTAGTGCCACTCTTGGGGTGATGTCATCGGAACCCCAAGATGCGGCCCCCCGTATATGGTTGGTAGGTCTGGAGACTCCAATTAAGTCACCTCAAGTGTCATATCCTCACCATACATGAATGATAATGCAGCCACAAGTGCATATCCCGAAGGTCCCATATCGGCAACCACTGAGAGGTGGGAATGAGGTGTATGCACAAGGTGCTCTTGAATAGTGCAGACACTGATGAGGAATCCAGAGCAAACCAAGGGGAGACTCTGAAGAAGGGACTTAGGATTTTACCTCGAGGGCCTTCACGAAATCTTAGAGATCCAGGGGACGATCGCCAACATCACCCTCCTATAGTGGGCTCTCTCTACTAGACTTGTCCCCCTATGGGGACTCATTCGATTCTTCTTGCAAAGGGAATCACTCCCTCAGATAAGCAGTTGATAGTTGCAGATGGACCATACGACCCAACATCACCCTGACTTGGTCTGTCATCGGGTGCAGGGCACCCTGGGAGTGGATGAAGTCATCCAGCTCAGCTATGTATTACTCCACTTCCAGCTGGGATACTGCAAAACCAAGACTAATAGGGCCAATCCACGACAAGCCCATTCCGATGTGGTTAAGGTGATACCATAACTCAGATGGGCTGAGGAATTTCTGGTTGACTTCCCATATGCCCCAGCTTCCGGGAAGACAACATTATTCGGTAGGTCGATTTGGCACAACCGTTTCCCCAGTTCCAGAGTAGAAATCATACGAAATCTCCTCAGTGGCCTCCCCTCCGTATGACTCTGCTCTCCTAGGTCCACTAGCTCTGCTAAAACTATCGGATATGCTACCACTGCTCCCCCTCAACTAGTGTGAGTGTCTCCATTACAGGAGCCCCGCCATTGCGGGATGCCCTTGCCGCCATCTGGCCTTAGCCCCGAGATCGAGGAAGCTCATACTCACTGACCAGGATGGTTGGCCGCTTCAGCATCTCCCCTGGATAGGCCACCTCCCAACTCTGGGAATATTCTTTTAGCGGTCGGCAGAGGCAATACATTTTGAATCTTCTCGTATTCCCGTGTGAATATGAGCCATGTCTGCCTCATCACACACGAGGGATCCTCGTAGCGCACCTCCAGGTAGACCTACGGGGTCAGCTGCTGTAGGCATCGTAATTTCATTGCAAACCAGTGTGGGGTGTGTGGCTCGCAGAGAAGCCTGCGGTCCACCCTTGCCACCAAGGCTCCACCTCGAAAGGCCACGAGATAGTCTAGATGCTCTTTTTTCCCCTATTAGTCATCCTTGAAGACCCCATCGGCAATGGGAACAGATGGAAATTTAATTCCTCCACCCTCCACACGCAGTTTAGAACTGATGGTGCAGTCATCTTGTTCGGAAATCTCCCCATAGCATTCAAGATAAAGGGATGGATGCTTGACCCTGGCGGTGATATGGGGTTTGGATACTCATAAATCTCCCTGATGTGCACCTCCATCCACCCGTACAAGAGATGGAATGGCCTGCATACTCTCTGTGGCCTTTTCCCCTCGCTGATGTGCCACAAAATTTTGTACAACTTGGAAAGAATTGGGTTCCCCAGGTTGAACTGTCCTCCTATCGCCAATGTGGATGCCATGATGAATTTTCTTGGCCACACTCCGATGTTTGTATCCCTCACGGGTAGGATCCAACTACAGTTGAGAGCTGCGATTAATGCCGCCAACATGACTATTAGATGTTGTTCGGTGCTGATTCTGAAACCCCAGGTCTTCCACGGGCTATTCTCCAAAAGACGCCAGCATGAGTATTCCTTTCTATGACCCCCTTTGGGAAAGTTCAAGGCCTCACAAGAACTGCCTAGTTTCCATGAAGTTCAGAAACTTCTTGAACAAATGATTGATGTGAACATCCCTCATGACCTACTTGTCCTCCCTGGGCACAAGCTCCATCAATTTCATTTCCAGACGTGACATCTGATGCAGATCCTCCCACGTACCCATAGCTGGGAGGAATTCGTCATAAATCTCCCCCAGTATCAGGACGCTCAAGATCTGATGCATGTCCCATAAGTTGATGCCGACCTCCCCATGATGCAGGTGAATTGTATTGGTCCCCGGTGACTATCGGCTCAACAGCACTGGCATTATTTGCTTTGGCTGGTAGATGTTAAACTGGGAATCCCAAGCTACCTCATACATGCCTACTCTTCTTAGCTCCTCTCTAAACTCCTCACATGAGGCGCCTACACATTAGGCCCATACCCAATCATCCGTGAAGTTGTCACCCTGGCGCAGGTCCCATTCATTGGACTACCCCTTCTTCGGGTTTCCCAGCACCGCCTTAAAGATGGTTCAGTATATAGGAGGGGACGTCTCTAGATGAAATGCCCTCCCATCGACATTGTTCATATGATTGTATAGGTAGTTGTTGATGATAGGCATGAAGCCCTCTCATGCATAACCATTGGGCACCCTGATTCATCGGTGCTGACATGGCGTGCTCCTGAACCAGTAAGCTGGCTTGTCCTTACTTGCTTCAGGGATGAAGACGTCATCCCTCGGCCCGAAGCCATACAAGTGAAACCTCCTACATAGTGGGTAGTTCATATGGCTCTCTGACAACAGCACCACTAATGAACTATGGTCAGAGTGGCTATGGACTAGCTCTCCTAGCCCAGGACTGTTCGCCATTTCATCCCTCCAGGCGACATCCACAAGGACCCCCTGGGCAGATTCTTGGTAAGCCATTCATTTCTAGAACTTGGACGTTTTTTTGGTTTGATTCGCAAATATCATTCGCAAGGAGCTTTCATGATGTCTGCTCGTGGAGACTATCCGCAAAGCGCTGCCAAGGCACTAAGTTGCCAGATCACGGAGTGCAAATGTATAGTCTAAGACACGTTCTGCGCCGCGAAGACCCGATTTTCAAAGATCACTTGCGAAGTACGCAATGCTTCATGAAACGAGAGCGCAAGAAGACATGATCTTGAAAAAGGGAAAGGAAAAAAGACATGTAGGGCCCCCTCTTTATAGATGATGACCTTCGAAGCTTTGCGGCGCGTCCAGTCTGCCCCGAGCCTCACGGTGCGCTCATCCCCCACATTCTGGATTCGCCTCACGAGCCCTCTTCGTGAGTCAACACCACAAACGACTGAGGTTTTTGGTGATTTCCCTACGACATTGACCCTTGATCTGTCCACGACTCCAAGTCTGAGGGGTTTCATTTGTTGTCACCAAAATTTGGAACAACGAAGAGGCCCATGGATGGCCTCACAGACTCCCTCGCGAACCCACTTCCCGAGGTCCCCCCAGCACCATGACCGCAACGAAGAAAGGAGACGGGACACTCCATAAACAAATTTGACATTCGTGAACCCACCGCAAAGAAAATGATGCGGGATGCTCCGAGGAAAAATTTAAGGCTCGCGAACCCGCCGTGATGAAAAGGAGGTGGGATGCTCCATGAACTAATTTGACGTTCACGAACCCACTGCGAAAAAAATGAGGCAGGACGCTTCGTGAACCCAGTTGACATTCACGAGCCAGCTGCAAAGAAACCATGTTCGTCTTTGCGATATGTCATCTCCGCTCCATGGAGCCTCTTACCTATAAATACCGAGCTCCACCTGAGACCAACAGACAGACAATCCGACCTTTCAGATTCCCAGCTCCCAAATTGTGAAGTATCTTTCTGCTCTGCAAACCATGAGCTGTGCGAGGTACTTCTGCTCCGTGAAGTGCCTCCCCTCCATCCCGTTTTGATCCCATATTCTGAGTGGGATGCCTTTCACAAAGCCTAATGGCCTTCCTGAAGGATGGGTATCCCCATGGGGAACTGGGTCATTGTAGATATTTTATGCTTCACGAATCACACTTCATGTACACATGATCCACTTGCTATGGCATGTTCACTGTACTTCGTGAAGCACATAGCTTCTTAACACCATGATTCATGAGGAACCTTTGCTCCATGAGGCTTTTCACTACGAATTCCATTCCACTTTGCGAAGAACCTCCCACATGAACCTCCTCCCCATGGTAAGACTATGGCACCCCACTTCGCGAAGCACCCCCCTTCACAAGTTCCCTATGCCACGCAGAGTAAAAGAGCTTCACAAGGCCCTTGCCTATGAACCCCTCTACTTGGAAACCCCTTTTCCCGTGCGACCCTCCATATTTGCTCGATGTGACTTCAAAGTCCCCTGGACAACACTGGCTATTGTGCTGCTTCACCTAATGCTTCTTCGCATAGGCACGCTAATGAATTTTTCTTCTTCGCATAGCCACGCTAATGTGGACCCCTCGATGGTTCGCTCCATGACACCCACTCAGTATGGAATTTTCGATGCCTTACCTCCCACAAGAATCATAGGGTACCGGTTATGTAAGCCCTAGGGGTGCGGAGAAAACCCACCTCATCCGAGATAAAGGACATTAAATTGCCAGGAACCATCATCCTCAGCACAAGACGTTAAACTATGACATCTCCCCATGCCTCTCACGTGGGGTTCTCCCACCTTGGAATTCTCCATGACCCCCGGTTTCCACAGGGGACGATATCCTCCTTTTGAGAGATAATTTATCCGCGGAGGAAGGGAAGCCATATCGGTGTATGCCCCTAGCTTTTCTTGCCGGAGCCCGCATCCCTGCTCCTCCTTTCATCTTCGGTCCCCAAGGCCAGCGGAGGGCGTGATAGGGAATTGGGATCCTCCTTTCTTCAGTCCAAAATCCCTCTCCCACAACAATTTTTCACCCTCGAGCCTCCATCCTGGAGTAATCCCCGACACTTCTTGGGCCGCTCAACGCGTAAGCCCATCTTCACTTCCTACGGATGCACCTTTCCCGACGTGGTCATCATGCCTTTGCTGCCTCTTGTTTCTCACACCGAGCATGACTCACGTGGGCATAGAGTAAGCATCGAACATGACAACACCCCCATCCCACATGATGTTAAACTGTATTCTAATCCACTTGAACTACATAGTCTTTGATCCATTACATGGCATGGTAGATAGGAAGCCTCCCTGAGGTTCAAGCCCACCACCTTGGGCCGCCTCAGAGTGTAAGCCCCAATCCACCCGAACTACGGGGACATTGATCCATGTCAAGGCATGGTACATATGAATTCTCCAAAAGGTTCAATCCCACCACCCGTTGGTCACTCCGAACCCCTTCATGTCGGTTTACCAACACTTAAGAAGTCTAGTGTGTAAGCCCCAACCACCTTGGGCCGCCTCAGAGTGTAAGACCCAATCCACCCAAACTATGAGGACCTTGATACATGTCACGGAAAGGTATGTAGAAATCCTACACCAGGTTCAAGCCCCACCACCTGGGGTCGGATCAGAGTGTAAGCCCCAAACTCCTTGGGCTGCCTCGGAGTGTAATCCCCAATCCACCTGAACTATGAGAACTTTGATCCATGTCACGGCATGGTACGTAGGAAGCCTCCATGAGGTTCAAGCCCCACCACCTTGGTCCACCTCAGAGTGTAAGACCCAAACACTTTGGTCCACCTCAGAGTGTAAGTCCCAATCCACCCAAACTATGGGGACTTTGATCCTTGTCAAGGCATGGTACATAGGAGTCCTCCATGAGGTTCATGCCCACCACCCGGTCATCCCGACCATCATCACATCAGTTCTCCCCCATCCCGCATGATGGTAAACTGTATTCCACCATCTGAACTACATGGTATTTGATCCATGTCGGGACATGGTACGTAGGAAGCCTCCACAAGGTTCAAGCCATAACCACCTTGGGCTGCCATAGAGTGTAAGTCCCAATCCACCCGAACTATGTGGACTTTAATCCATGTCATAGAATGGTACGCAGTAAGCCTCCACAAGGTTAAAGCCCAAACAACATGGGCCTCCTCAGAGTATAATCCCTAATCTATCCTGAACTAAGTGGTATTTGATTCCCTACCACGGGGATATATAGGAAGCCTCCCTGAGGTTGGAGCCCATCACTCATGTCCTATCCAGACCTCTCCCTCAATCCTATGTATCTCGGAAATCTCATGCCCTAACCCGAATGTTCCACTTCATCTGCGTCCAATCCATGCCTCCATTCTCATGGGTTGCCTCATCAGGTGCCCCACCATTTCATCGAACTACGCAGACTTTGATTCCCTGCCATGGGGATACACTGATAGTCTCCTCGAGGCTCAAGCCCAAAGCCATAATCAATCCTAATTCTTACCTGGGCTACCACATCTCTGTGAGATCATGCCACCTTATTCCCCTCCACAGCCTTCAGAAGGCCACCCACGTGTTGTCCCGAATTTCGGTGTTCCCTCAAGGGGGTTCCTCCATCTGATCCACTCTAGTCAGTGTTCCAATCATTCTGATTCGTCTCTGCTAGATGTTAAACATGAGGCATACCATATGTTAAGCATGGGAATGTGAGGGAAACCTCAAATAAATGCCCATGGAATATGATTCCCCGCATCCAATGTGGGATTCCTCGGGCCTCTGCGCCCTCGAGAAGCCCTATAATAAGGGACAGAAGACAGACACACCAATCCCCCATCGTCCAAACATGTCAGTGATGCCCCAACGTGACTACTCTCATAACCAAAGGTTGCTGCCATGACCGGACCCCTTGGAATGTCCTGATAGAATCAGCATTATTAACTGGTGTCCATGAAGATACGGTGCTGGGAAGAGTTTCATGAACGACATATGAAATCTATGAGGGAGACCCAGACTAGGTGACGAGTTCTGAGGAGGAATCCATGGAAGGAAGAAATGACATCCCATCATCCTATTTCGATCAAGGAGCAAACATCCCTGAATAAAGAGCTGAGGACTCCTACCATTGGAAAGCAGGAATGCGGGGTAACAAAAAGTTATGTCCCTCATCCCCAAACGAGATGGATGTACTCTCCCTAACGAAAGCGTCAGAAACAATGTCAAAGGAGGGTGTTTGTTTTAAAAAGAAAATTGTTAAATTCTTCTTTATAAAATTTTAGTGTATCTATCTTAAAAAATGTAAGTGGTTGGTTTTTGAAACAGCATTAAATTTGTAAGGCCTCATTGTGGATTATATTATGAAGAGTTTTTTTAATAAATATTAAAATGTTATTTGTGAGTGTTTATTTATTCATAAATGAAATTAAAAAATGATTTTGATATTAATTTCAAATGAGCGGACTTGTTTTCGTTATAAATAGAATCTAATAGACTCATGGGGGTATCATATTTTCCATTTTCACACAAACTACAAACTCACATCATTGTTTACGAATTATCTCAGGTTTTCTGACTGGTCTCCATTAAAAAGTGGGTATTGTTCAGGTTATGGTGGTGACTTATGATTCACGTGGAGATGTTGGAGTTTGTAGCCCATATTGGCTCGACTAGTTAGCCCATCTATCATATCATCCTCTAAGGCCACCTAATTCCTTTCTAGTTTTTTATTTTCTATCTATTTTAAATGTAAAATCCATGTATAAAAATTGTTTCATGTATGGAAAAATGTTTTTTAAAATCCTTTTGTGATTCATTTATGATGATACCGTGTATGGTTGGCTTTACTATTTCCCTATTTACATTTTTTATTTTGGAATGGCCATTCCATATAAGGATACCTCATGTTAATTTTCTTATTGAAAATGCAGATGACTGTATTTTTATTAATGGTGAAATCATTCCCAAGAGTTTTTATTTTGATAACCTAGTTCTTATCACCAACCTGAGGTGATCAGATACAAACATCAAGGCTTGTGGTGGAATGACTTGAGGGATGTGTCAATTCAACTCTGATAGGTTTTCTATAAAATGGAAACATTGGTGGGATTTAATTTAGGGGTTAACGGTAGACAAGAGTAAGGACCATCGAAACATGGGTGGTATAATTGGGGAAGTTCTTAGACTGCTCTTCCTTAGGTCATATCTCATGTTTCCATTGGTGGTCAAGATTTTTATCTTGTGTTTGGGTTTCAAAATTTTTTTTTCTTTGGATGTTTTGATGTATTTTTGTATTAATTTGAGTTATATGAATTTCATGGGTGATGTATTGGGATAATCCTCATTTTGGAATAAATTAGTGGAAATATAGGGGTTCATGGTTAATGTGCATAGTCTGTCAAGTTGTACATGGTCTATGAAAAAAACTAGACAATTCCATTAGTAGTCTCATATTTGGTCTATTTACTAACAAACCATGAATCCAAATTATGAACAATGGAGAATATTGTTATTTTTTCCCTCCTCTATTTCTTTTATCCTCTCATGTTCTTCTTGTGGCTTGTTTTTGAGTGTTTAAGTGATCCTTTATTTTTTTTTAAATGTGGTTTAACCATGTATTAAAAGTTATGTTTTATGATATAGTAATCAAGACTATTTTGAAAACCCCATTTTGGTTTATTATGTTTCATAGGTAAAAAGTTTTTGAACTCAAGAAAATTTTCTTGTGTTATGAGAATTTTCTAGAAAACAATTTCAGGGATATTTTGTGGTGAAACAGTTGAATTGATTTTGTCATTCGTGGTTTAAAGGGAAATTGGTTTTCAGAAATGATTTATTTTATTGAGGGGTTTGGACCCTTTTTAGTGTTTTGAAACCATTTGGTGTTTTTTAAATTGAAAGAATTTCGTGTTATGAATTTTTTAATGAGGTTTTAAAAGATGTTTTGTAATATATTTTTATTTTATTTTTGAATGATTTTTAGCCCCATGTTTTTGTATTTGTGGTGATTTGATTATGTTGTGTTTTAATGATGTTTTAGTATATGACCCCCAAAAAGGATTTTATATGCAAAGTGGGAAATCCATCAGTTATTTGACCAATTGACCTAGGTGATGTCCTTTTATCATTAAAATATTCCTAGACTCACGATTAAGTGGTAACGCCTAGTTCTTCTCAGCTTGTGGATCATGTGAAAGTGTTTCTAAATCAACATTCACTGGTGTTTAGTGGTTGTTTCCGACGCTTTCGCCGGGGCGCGCGCGCATCCGTCCGCGAGGGGGGGACGCGCGGCTTTGTTGCCCCGCATTCCCGCTTTCCAAAGGCGGGCGACATTCGTTCCTTGTTCAGGTACGTCTGCTCCTTGATCTAAACGGGATGATGGGATGTCGGTTCTTCCTTCTGTGGATTCCTCCTCAGAACTCGTCACCTAGTCCGGGTCTCCCTCATAGATTTAATACATAGTTCGTGAAACTCTTCCCAGTGCCATGTTTCCATGGGCGCCGGTTAATTACGCTGCTTCTGTCGGGACATTCCAAAGGGTCCAGTCAGGGAAGCAACCTTCGGTCAGGGGAGTAGTCACGTTGAGGCATCAGTAGCGTGTCTGGATGCTGGGGTACCTGGCATGTCTGTCTATTATCCTTGACCACAAGGCTTCTCGAGGGCGTGGAAGCCTGTGGCATCCCACATCGAGTGCGGGGAATTACATGTCATAGACACGTATCTGAGGTTTTCCTCAGCTTCCCGTGTTCAACACAGGGTATGCCGCGAGTTTAACGTCTAGCAAAGACGGATGAGAGTGAAATGGGACCATCGCAGGGGGCGACAGTGAAGTTGGGATTGAGCCTTGACGAGGCATCCTACGTATCCCCGTGGCAGGGAATCAAAGTTCGCGTAGTTCGGGATGGTGCCGGTAAACCGACGTGAAGCTGGACCTTGGTCCGAGGGGAGTTGGGCTTGATCCTCTAGGAGGATTCCTACGTACCATGCCTTGACATGGATCAAAGTCCTCGTAGTTCAAATGGTGGGTCGCAATGGCTTACCACTGGACCAGAATGGGACCCGACGTGAATGAGCGACGAGTGGGCTTGAACCTCATGGAGGCTTCCTACGTACCATGCCTTGACATGGATCAAAGACCTCGTAGTTCAAATGGGGTTTTGTCGGTGAACCGACGTGAAAGTAGACCTTGGTCCACTATTGTTGGGCTTGAACCTCGTGGAGGCTTCCTACGTACCATGCCTTGACATGGATCAAAGACCTCGTAGTTCAGGTGGTCACAACGGCTTACCGTCGGACTAGAATGGGACCCGACGTGAATGAGCGACGGGTGGGATTGAACCTCGTGGAGGCTTCCTACGTACCATGCCTTGACATGGATCAAAGACCTCGTAGTTCAAATGGTCACAACGGCTTACCATCGGACTGGAATGGGACCCGACGTGAATGAGCGACGGGTGGGCTTGAACCTCGTGGAGGCTTCCTACGTACCATGCCTTGACATGGATCAAAGACCTCGTAGTTCAGGTGGGGTTTTGTCAGGGTCGGTGCTCACTCTAAGCCCACGTGAGTCATGCTCGGTGTGAGAAACAAGAGGTTGCATGGACCTGACGATCACGTCGCGAAGGGTGCGTCCATGAGAAGCGAAGAGGGGCTTACGCGTTGGGCGGACCATGGTGTTGGGACTTACTCCAGGATGGAGGCCCATGGCGCGACAGAGCGCGGGGAAGATGGACCTTGGTCCGACGATGGGAGGTGCCTCGTTCCCTATCATGTCCTCCACTGACCTTGGTAGTGGGGAAAGTACCGAGATGCACAGGTGCAATAATCCGTACCAAAGGTTAGGGGTTTACGCTCTGAGGAGACCCTTCCCCTGCGAACATACACCACTCCGACAAGGAGGATCTCATTCCATGTGCGGAAGAGTTCCATTCCCGTGGAGACAAGTGGTGTAAAAAATGTTCGAGTTGGGGGGACCCTTCGTGAGGGAGACGAGGTTGGGCCACAGTTTAACGTCATGTGTTGAGGACGTGGTGCTTGGCAGTTTAACTTCCTGCAGCTCGGACGAGGTGGGTTCACTCAACACCCCTAGGGCTTACATAACCGGTACCCTCTGGTACTTGGGGAAGGGAAGGTGTCGGTAAGGCCATGGTAAAGGGGGGTCGTGGGACGAACCACCGAGGGGTCCACGTTAGCGTGGCTATGCGAAGAAGCAATAGCCGTTAGCGTGCCTATGCGAAGAAGCATTAGGCGAAGCAATGCTACGGGAGGTGTTGTCCATGGGACTTTGAAATCACATCGTGCAAACCTGGAGGGTCGCACGGGAAGAGGAATCGCTAAGAAGAGGAGTGTGCTTCGCGAAGTGGGGTGCCTTGGCCTTAGCATGGGGCATAGGTGGGAGTGGGAGGTGCTTCGCGAAGTAGAACAGTGTTCGCGGAGCACTGCCTCGCGAAGAAAGAGTGGTTCACGAAGCAGGGTCCTGCGAAGCAGTGTACTTCGCGAAGTGGAGCGATCCTGCATTAGCATAAGGATTACTCGTATGGGTTGGGTGTTTCGCGAAGCACAAGTGCTCCGCGGCTGCCCGGGTTCCCTTGGGAATCCCCTTCCTTTGCGAACGCCCTTGAGCTTCGTGAAGGGCATCCCTCTCGGAAGAGGGGCTCAAAACGAAACAAATCCGAGTCGTCTCGCGAAGTAGAAATACCTCGCGGAGCTCATGATTCCCGGGGCAAAGCGTGCTTCACGATTCGGGGGAGTAGAAGCCGAAAGGTCGGATTGTCCGTCTTGTGGACTCAGGGGGATTCGAGTATTTATAGGGAAGGGGCGCCGCGAAGCAGGGCTCGCGCGCCGCCTTCGGGGCTTCGCGGCGGCTCGCGAACGTCAAACGGGTTCGCGGAGGATTACCGCCTCCGGTGCTTCGCGGCGGCTCGCGAACGTCAAACGGGTTCGCGGAGGATTACCGCCTCCGGTGCTTCGCGGCGGCTCGCGAACGTCAAACCGGTTCGCGGAGGATTACCGCATCCGGAGCCTCGCGGGGCCGCCAAGGTTGGGACGCTTCGCAGCGGGGCTTCGCGGCTGTGCTTCGCGGCTGTGCTTCGGGAGGCAGCGCGCCTGCTGTCTTTTTCGGCCCTTCCTTTCGGGCCACATTTTTGGTGCCAACAAATGCCCCCCTCAGACTTGGAGCTACGGAGGACGGAGGGCGAAGGGTCGATGTCTGAGGGAAAAATCGCCAAAATTGTCGGTGGTTCGCGATGCAGCATCGCGGAGGGGGGCCCGCGCTGCTCGCCGGGTCCACGGATCCGGACGCGCAGCGATGCTTCGCGTGGGTGAGGCGCGCCGCGATGCTCCGGGGTCGTCGCCTATAAATAGGGGGTCCGCCCTCTTTTGTCTTCACGTGCCTTGTCTTTTTGTGCGCTCTCGATTTTGCGAAGCTCCGCGTACTCCGCGACAGCACTCCGCGAATCGAGCTTCGCGGCGAACCGCGGGTCTCCGACTCCGCGTCCGCGCTAGGCGAACTTCTTGTCGGCCTTGGCCAGACTTCGCGACTTGGTCTCACGACTGATCTTCGCGATTCCTCTTCGCGGTCGAGCTTCGCGATTCAACTTCGCGGCCGTGCTTCGCGATCCAGGGGAAAAACTTTTCTGAGGGTCGACATTAAAAATGGCCCATCAAGAGGCTGTGCTGGGAGTGCTTGCAGATGACGCTCGCCGGGATGAGATGGCCAACCGTCCAGGCTTAGGGGAAATGGTTCGCTTCCATTCGGACCACACTTCCTTGACAGACCTGCTGTCGGAAGGTCAGAGGGAGTACCCGCAGTGCAAGAAACTGCCGTTGTACGGCTTCGGGCTGAGGGATGACGTCTTCATCCCTGAGGCAAGAAGGGATGAACCAGCTTGCTGGTTCAGGAGCACACCATGCCAGCACCAATGGTTCAGGGCGGCCGATGGTCACGCACAGGAGGATTTCACACCTGTCACTGCTGATTGCCTCTACAATCATGTGAACGACATTGACGGGAGGCCACTGCAACCGGAGACGTCCCCTCCTCTCTACCGCACCATGCTGAAGGCAGCTCTGCAGGATCCAAAGAAGGGATGGTCCGATGAGTGGGACCTGCGCCAGGGCGGCAACTTCACCGATGACTGGGCTTGGGCCTACTGGGTAGGCGCCTCCTGCGAGGAGTTCGAGGCCGAGCTGAGGAGAGTGGGATTGTATGAGGCGGCATGGGCCTCCAAGTTCCACATTTACCAACCAAAGCAGCTGATGCCGGAACTGCTGAGTAGATGGTCGTCTAGGACCAACACTTTTCACCTACATCATGGGGAGGTGGGCATCAGCCTGTGGGATGTCCAACAGATTTCCGGGGTCCCGATCTTGGGGGCCATGTATGACGAGTTCCTCCCCGTTTCCAGCGTGTGGGGAGATGCTGAACAAATTCCACGGCTGGCGTCAGCGCTGATAGCGCTTGTCCCTGGAGAGGAAAAGGAAGCGGTGAGGGATGTCCACTTCAGAAGATGGTTCAAATGCTTCCTGAACTTCCCAGAAGATCGAGACTTCCCTCCAAGGCCTCGAACTTGTCCGAGGGCAGCCCAGCGGGGCAAGGGACACTCGTACTGGCGTGTCTTGGAGGACAACCAATGGAAGACTTGGGGTTTCAGCGTCAGCACCGAACAACAGCCAATAGTCAGGCTGGCGGCGTTCATCGCGGCTCTCATCTGTGGGTGGATCCTACCGGTGAGAGATACAAGCATGGGGGTGCGGCCCAGCTCGTTCATCATGGCATCGATGTTGGCCATGGGGCAGCGGATCAACCGGGGGATCCCGATGCTCGCCAAACTATACAGAATGCTGCGGCGTATTAGCGAGGGCAAGAAGCCGCCAAGAATATGCGGGCCCTTCCACCTTCTGTATGGGTGGATTGCGGCGCATATCAGGGGGATTTACGAGTATCCAAACCCCATTTCGCCACCGGGATCAGACTTTCGCCCATCCATTCTGAACGCAGTTGGGAGCTTCCCATTCAAACTGGCCATTCCGATGGTGCTGAATAGGGTGTGGAGGGCGGACGAGTTCAACTTTCATCCCTTCCCACTGCCGACGGGGAGGCTTACTGATGATGGATGGGGGACGGAAGAACATCGGGCTTACCTCCTGGCCTTCCGAGGTGGGGTTTTGGTGGCTCAGATAGACCGTGAGCCAATCTGTGAACCGTACACCCCATATCGTTTTGCGAGGCAGTTCCGGTGCCTCCAGCGGCTGACCCCGTAGGTATACTGGGAGGTGCGTCACGAGGAGCACCCGTGTGTGATGAGGCAGTTGTGGCTCATGTTCACACGTGAGGATGGAAAGATGCAGATCGCATTGCCTCCGTCCACCGCCGCCTTCGGCTTAGTGAAGGAGTACGCCATCAGCTGGGAGGCCGCTTACCCCGGGGAGATGCTGAAGCAGCCAACGATCCGGGTTGGTGACGGTGGGCCTCCTTTATCTCGAGGTCGGGGTCGGAGGGCAGCTAGGGCCGCTCACGGCAGCGAGGCTGCCATGGCAGAGAGACCCGCACCGGCCGAGGGTATGGCAGCAGCGGCGGATCCGGTGGTTCCGGGAGAGCAGGGTCATCCGGAGGGGCGGCCACCGAGGGGATTCCGTCGGATATCCGCTCAGGCTCCGGGGAAGCGGCTGCATCACATCGACATGGAAGAAGATGTCGTCTTTCCGGAAGCTTGGGACATTTGGGATGTCAACTGGCAATTCCTCAGCCCACCCGAGATGTGGGCCCACTTGAATCGCCTCGGGATGAAACTGCCGGGCATAGGCCCAGTTCGGGCTAGATTCATGGTGTCTCCGGCGGAGGCGGAGCAATACTTGAACGAGCTGGAGGATTACGTCCACTCCAGTGGTGTCCCTCACCCAATGACAGACCGGGTGAGGGTACTGTTAAATCAGACGGTGCCCCCGCAGCTATCGGCTGCCGATCTGAGGGAGTGCTTCCCCTTGCCGGAGGAATCAGGGGACTCTTCTCAGGGGGACGAGGCTGGAGGAGGGAGCCTGTTGGAGGAGGGCGAGGTCGGAGACCGAAGCTCAGAATCCGACGACTTCGCGGAGGCTCTCGAGGTAGCATTCCGAACTTCTCTCCTTATGATCTGTTCTTGAATCCCTACGGACTTCTCACAAATGTTCGAGCCATGCAGGAGGAACTTGTTCGTAGGCCTCGTTCTCGCTCCTTGGCGGGTGAGATCGCGGGACCTTCGGAACCCGCGCCTATGGCTGCGTCTAGTTCTGCATCTGGTGGGACCAGGGGGTCTGAGGTGGCTCCTCTGGACTCTCCAGGCCTTCCAACAGTATACGGGGGGCCTCGTCTCGGAGTCCCATCAGTACCGGCCGAGGAGCAGCGCTCGGAGGTCGATCTTCGTAAGTCTCCTCCAAAGGTCTCCTCGTTGTCACATGTGGGCCATGCCAACTAACGTTTATGTCTCTTTCTGTCATACAGTTCTCCGACTGGCGTGGGATGCTGCAGCGAGGCTGGTCGGAATGTCTGGCGGCGTCCCTCCCAGGGGCATGCCGGTGATGGTGACGATAGTCCCTTCACCTTCTCAAGCTGCGACGCACACCATCACTGGCGGGACCACCAGCAGGGCCATACCTGAAGTCATCGAAGTGGACTCTGAGGAAGAGGATCAACCGGTCAGTCCCAGTCCTGTCGTGCCTGCGCCGGCGTCAGGTGTCGTACCAGACTCAACACCAGATGCAGATCCCGCTCAGGAATTCCTGCAGGCATATCCTGCGTACGAGCCTGCCGACCGCACGGATTGGGACGAAACGTCCTCTGATGAGGAAGACAACAGCATAGTCTGCCGCCAGTCGTGGAAGCTGATCACACGCTTTATCATGGACACACCCCAAGCGCAATGGCTGGCCTAAATGGATAGGCTCTGCTCGGGGTTGCGCGAACTGTGTGCCGGGGGAGTGGATGCCCAACGACCTCACGCGCTCATCCGAGACCTCATGGCTGAGAAGATCCGGGAGCATGATCGTGGGCTGAGCGTGGGATGGCAGTAGAGGAAGGAGACCAGCATTAGGAAGCTCCAGGAGGCTGAAGGAGAGGTCCAACAGATGCAGATCCGGGCCAACGAGCTTTCAGCCACTCTCGATGCGCAGTCTGAGCTGGTCTCACGATTGAAGACCCAGCTGGCAGAGGCTGAGGAGCACATGGGGCAGACCTCTGGAAGGATGGCTGCCGTTCGGGCCGAGGTAGAAAGGGCCAGGGCCAGGGTTGACAAATTACGCCACGCCGCTGCTGAAGAGGAGCGGGAGTTGAATCAGCGGCAACAGGCTTTGGACGCTGCAAGTCAACGGGTGGCGGAGCTGCAACGCTCCTTTGACGGGGTCAACCCATCCATGGGGGAAGTCGACCCCCGAGTATTGTAACAAACCCGAAAGAAGCTTTTATTAACACTTTTGTGCTTCAACTCTTTCTTTCTCCTTTGTTTTGAGTTCCGTAGCACGCACGATTTCCACTGTTGAATTGCCTTGTTGCATCCCTACAATGTTTGCGGGACGTTTGACGACAATTCCCTCAAACCAGTCCAGATTCCCGAAAGATGGGGAAGTCTTGATCGGAGGAGGAAATTCCAGGATAGCCGAATTACCGATTCTCCAATGTGCTCTTATGCACGAACGGGGCAACACCAGGGGCGCTGAAATCGGTTCAAACAGATGAAAATGGGAAGTGTGAATCACGATGCCCAAATTCGGAACACTGTGGGGATGGCGTGACAATAAAGGACAACCGTTAACCGTGGAGGAAAAACGGTATCCTTACTGCGTTATCCTGAAATAGGGACAACAAATGAGCATCGACCGTTGACCATATTCGCAACACGGGATTTTATCGATTTGTTGTCGATCAATCTTCCAGGACATTGGCCCAGGACAGTTGGTGGACCATAGGTCAGACATCCATACTGTTAGGGGGTCCTTCCAAACATGACCAGTCTTTCGGAACGTTGGCCCAGGATGGTAGGTGAGCCGATGCGGCATAAGACCAGGCCGTTAGGGGGTTCCTTCAGACATGAAAGAGGACGAGGGTCCGAATAAGGGACACGCAAAGCGTGGAACATGGAGTGGTGGTTTGTTCAAACAGAATCCAACACCTTGGTAGTTGCACCACCGTGGAGGGAGTACGCCAAATTGGGCGCATTGGCTTGATCATGGATCATTCCTTCTTCCAGACAGGGCCTCTGGCGAGGGCTGGAAATGGAGAGGAGAAAGATTTCGTGATTCCAGGGGCTGAACCCTAGGTGAAATGCCTGGGTGTCTCTACGTATCCCACATGATGATGGGAATCAAGCCGCACGTAGTTTTGGAAGCGCAGTTTAACGTCATACTGGATGAGGAGCAGCCTAACCGTGTTGGTACACATCCAGCCAAAACTACTAAGCCCACGTGAGTCGTGCTCGGTGTGGGAAACAAGCAGTAGTGGTGGGAATTTCCCGACGCAGAGAGGGGCAGGTTAGGGCAAAGGGATGCTCGGTGACTACCGTCCCGATGACACTAACACGATCATTCAGCGCTCTTAAATGCGCGAAGAGAAAGAGCCGAGTATGATGGAGTTCCACTTGAACATGAGGGATTGGAAATGTGTGAATCATGGTGCTCGAGATTCAGATCACAATGATGGTGGCGTGGCGATAGAGGATTACTGTTGACCATGTTCGCAACACAGCATCATGTCGCGTTAGCCTGATGTGGGAACAAACAAATGAGGGTCGACCGTTGACCATGTTCGAAACACGGGACCATGTCACAAATGTTGTCAGAGATCCGTGGGGACGTTGGCCTGAAACGATTGAAGGGCCCTTAGGTCCAGAATTCATGGAGAGACCTTAAGCTTAGTATCCACGTCGTCCGAGGGTCCTTTTGGATGTGGAAGAGGATGAGGATCCAAATAGCGATCTCATGAAGCTTGGTCATGAGATGAGGGGAATGTCCCTTTGGAAATCCCATGCTTCGGGCTCTTTGTCAAAACACATCTGAATACGGCAACGAAACGTATTAGAGAGAGGGAGCAGATTCCTTTCCCTTGGGGTGATCTTAGTTTATGGTCATAGAATTCGGACCATGGATGGGAAAAGGGGATCAGGGGATGCATGACATCAAAACCTGACGTGAATGAGGACATAGCCCTGCTCACCATGCGTTCTCTGGGGAAATGCTCGAGTCGAGGGACCGAACACAAGGGTTAGGCTGGGCCCGCGGGGAAGTACTCGGGCGCTCCTACGTATCTCATAAGGATGAGAATCAAGCCATACGTAGTTCTGGAAGGTGGCCCGGTAAGGTACCAGTGCCAGGGGAAAAGGGGAGTGCGGACGTGGCCCTTGCACTAAAGAAGAGGAATTTGATGTATCTTGTTTGTTCTTTAAGGTGGATGGTTTTTTTTTGTGAAGCGACAGGCCTAGAACAGTAGGTCATGATGTCGCCACAAGAATCAAGCCATGATGGGCGTTGAAAAATGGCATGGCATGTGACCAATACCCAACGTGATGTCCTCTACAGCAAGGTCACCACAATGCGGTGCCGTTTTTCATCGTGCGGCCAGGACGATAATGTCACAGTTTAGGGTCGTATGATAGGACCAAGCATGCATGTTATCGTCATGCAGCGCAGACGTAGCAGAGACGATGCTAGGCGGGAAATGTGCGCAGTGTTATAAAACACAATTGACGGAGACATGATCCCACATCATATTGTACGCCATTTGGAGGGGGAAACCTTAGGCCGAGGGGCCTATATGGAGGGGAAACAGGGGGAGAGACTGGCTTCCTGAATGGGTTGTACCCGGAGACAGGGCGTCTGGGCGGTCCTACGTATCCCATGAGGATGGGAATTTGAACGTAGTCCCGAATGGGTCTTAGTTTATGGTCTTAGAGCTCGGACCATGGGAGCCCCAAAGGGCGCCAGATTGCCGCTTTGTCCCCCTGACATGCAAAGGTGCACTGAGGGATAGCGCCAAAAGTGTCGAGATTCCACCTGGACATGATGGGGTGGAAAATGATGTGAATCATGAAACCAACATTCAAGGACTGAAGGGGCTGGAGTGACGACAAAGGATTACTGCTGACCATGTTCGCAACACAGCATCCTATCGCGTTAGCCTGAAATGAGGACTAACAAAACGAGCATCGACCGCTGACCATATTCGCAACGCGGGATTTTATCGATTTGTTGTCTGAAACCCTGGAGGGCGTTGGCCCGTGTCGGTAGCAGAGCCCTTGGGCATAGTATCCAGGCCGTTCTTGGGGGTCCCTCCGGGTTGTGAAAGACGATGGAAGTCCGAATAGAGGGGAACACGAAGCTTGACAAGTGGAAGGAACTTGATCAAGTTGAATCTGACACTCATGGTCCTAGACTAGAGTGCTCTTAATACATGGGTGAACCACTGCAGGGAGCCAAGGGACTCGAACTTGAGGGTGATCGAGATATGGAAGATTCCCAGGGGAAGGGGGCATGGTGCCCAAAACCTTGTATCATACCTACGCACCCCCCGCTGGAGAGGGATGGACCAAGTGGCCTAGGTGACCGGGAAATCAGGAGATCTCCCAGAGGTGGGGCTGGACCCGAATCTTAGACATTCAGGTGGTCCTATGTATCCCATGGAGATGGGAATCAAGCCACACGTAGTTCTAAAGGGTGCCTTTTAACGTCATGCAGGATAGAGAACGGGAGGACTTAACCTCAGAATGGGGCGTGTGTAGAGACCCGTAGCCTGACTTACATGGACTTTACATTACTTTTGCGGAATACTTAGTACATAACAAAAACACACACACAAGGATCGTAATAGTTTAGTGTCTTTGGAAACTCGGAACGTAATCTTCTAATCCTGGTGAAAGATCTTCAACATCTCCCATAAAGATCTTTTTTTACCTAAAACCTTTCTTTATATCCTGGGGAAAAGAAAACATAAAAGGGTGAGCTCAAATGCTCAGTAAGGGTAAACAAAAGAAATATCAATCACATCATATACATAAGAACATAGCTTTTGGAAATCTTAACCTGCAAAAGAGCTCATAATATCATAACGTGGGATAAATCATAGAAGTGAAAATGAAATCATAACTTAAAACATTACTCATTGTGGCATACACACATAATCATAGAGAATCATTTCTTGTTAGTCAAGACTCATTGCCAAGACTATCTTAGTGGACAAAGTCCCTTTCTGAATCGAGTAATCCTCGTTTCAGTCCTGTTTCACTGAACCGGTATAACCTACCATTCCAGCCATGTCTATCTCATGAGATATGAAATCTTTACCCAATGCATTGGAGGGAGATATAGGTCCCACCCATCTCTTAATGAATCCTTTCTTATGTGTGCCACAAAATCATAAATCATACATCATTGCATAACCCATGTAATTAAAATGGGATTCTTAAACAACATGACATCATAAAACTATTCATATAAGATAAAGGAATTCATAAACATAATTCCATCACAACATAGTCAAATCAATGTAAAAATATGGATAGAAACAGAACCCTTTATTATCTTATATGGAAAATAATTTTGATAAAACACTTGAATTGAATTCTTGAGGAAAATATCCTTTCTTCTTCAAAATCAATTTCTTTTCACAAAACATCATGCAATTTTAAAAGAAAGAGATTTTATTGAAAATAGTCATGAAATCTTATAGAGGAAGCTTCATGAAAATAAGGCTTTATAAAACAGTATAAATCCGTTCGTGCCGTATAAGTTTAAAAAAAACATTCTTCGTACTTTTGTCGGAAAAGTCAAAAAGTACCTCGTATGAAAAAGCGACAAAAGATTCCTTTCATATTCTTTACTAAAAACTCACCGAAGAGTAAAATTGGATTTAAACTATTGTAAGTGGATGGAAACAATATTACATATTGAAGGAACATGGATGTGGATGATAAAATACACCCCAGTAAATACTTACGAATAAACAATCTCGGATAAAAATGAGATTGTGGTATTTCCCTTACCTTAGGTCCGACTTGCTTTGTAAGTGTCCGAACCTCCTGTATAATGATTTAAATCATGTTATTGACTTATTACAGAATCATATTCATTGTTATTATATCATATATGGTTCACTTATGACATTATATTACCCGTTCTTTTGTAAATTCCATGTTAAAGAAGCGTTTTGGGTAAAATCGTTTCATTTATCGTAGGTGTTTTGACTTGTTGTTCTTGACATAATTATTACTTATATCATGATTTACTTACTTCCAGAATATAAAATATGATTTATATATCATATATATTCAGTATATATATATAATAGGTAGATAAATAAAATGAAAAACATCGTTCATGGAGACGGTAGTCCGTACGTACGCATGAACGCTGTTTTCCTTTCCTTATTGTCTTGAAATGGAAGTAAGTAGATGACATACATATGTATATATATACATAAATCCAGTAGCTTTATAATGTCATATATTTCATTATTATTTCTTAAATATACATTATAATCATTCTTAAATGGTTAATATGTAGAATGAATCTCATCGCGTCGTGGAGACGGTATTCCGTACGTACGCACGAGCGATGATATCATTTCTATAAATATTGACTTGAATTGGAGTGGATTATACAATATATCAGAATCAATATGATGTTGTAATAACTATGTATAGTTATTCTTTACACCATTGTACCCATCCATGTAAGGTGGTGGTGGAAAATAGATTACACCACGGCGTGGAGACGGTATTCCGTACGTACGCACGCGCGGTGATTTCTTTTCCCGTAGGATGGATAGATGGTGAAATAGGTTTGTTTCATACTTATAATAACATATCAGTATATGTGTGATACTGATGTTATTACTTCATAATGAAACAACCTAAGAAGAAGAAGTGGAAGAAGAAATAAAGATGAAAGAATTGGTAACGGTAATTACCTCTTCTTTGAAGTGCCTCTTTGAGACCTCCTCTTAGGGCACTTGAATTGGTCTTTGAGGAAGACCAGAACCTCTAGGATGTTTCTAGGGAAGTGGAGAAGAGATTTTGGCAGGGGTTGGCCGAGCTTGAGTGCTCAAATTGGTGTGAGGAGGAGGGGGAGGAGGTGTCCTTTTATAAGGGAGGAGAGGGGCACCTTAGGAATATCTCAAAATATTATTTTATATTAAAGTCAAAATCGGTTTATAATGGCTCCAAAGGGTCTTATTTTGAAGATAAGGTGGGGAAGGGTCGAAATCCTCTCATCCAATAGAATTTAGACAAGTTTAGGTTCCTATGTTAACCTTATCATTTAGATTTAACATTAAGTTAAATAATTTAACTTTTACCATGTCTTTTTGTTTTCTTTCACTATATGGTTAATATACTTACTATAACATGCCAAACGAACCCCAAATTGTTTATTATTAATATATATATCCTTATCTAAGTTATTTGGCCGAACCTTAGATTTTTATGAATAAAATAACAATTAATAATATAATATTTGATTTGAAAACTATTTTGTGTCAATTTTGACACTATTTGATATATGACTTTTGTGAAAGTCATAACAGAATTAAATGTTCGAACCAAGTTGATTAAATCAACATTAATATATCATATTAACCTAAAAAATTAGTTTAATTCATAAAAAGTCTCAAATTACATTTATTTTGGTGTTTGTAACATCAATTATATCAATATTTCATTAATAAGATAATTACTGCATCATCATTGTGTCATAAATAAATTAAATTATTTAATGTCTAAAAATTATAAATAAAATACCATTATGTAGGAAATCTTTTTAGCTTTCTAATGAATATTTATAGTCGAATTTATCTTATGTATAACCCCTCCTTAAAAATGATTTACTTATTAATCTTTGATTTTAACTATTTTAACCCTTCTTTAAATAAATTAATAATAAATGTCCTAATCTAATCCAAGTGGGCCTAAATGGTCATATATTATTCCTAAGTTTGTTTTTGGTCGAATTACACTTGTCCAATAGAATTAGGACATGTGTTAGGGTAATAGTAATATCATATTTACCCTTAGTTATCCTATTTACTATTAACCGCGGTAAAAAAAGTAAAAAGTTACTATTCACCAAAAAAATATTTTCATCTCATTGAACCACATTTTAGTCCTTGATATTAACCGTGTCTCTCGGATTTTCAAAATTCCATTCACAAAAGCGGCAAAATTAAGTTTTATGAAAAATTCAGTTTTTTTAACTACCACTTAGTAGTTTCACTATTCATCAAAAATTGATGTTTTTCAGAACAATGCCAAAATTTCATCCTAAGCTATATTTCATATTCCGAATTCAAAAATGAAATCTATTTTACCAAATTCATAACATAGAAGTTGCATTAATTAATTTTATAATTAAATCCCGCTGTTAAAATAAATAGCGTGTTTTTAGGAAACAATATATATCAAAAGATTGACACTTGATTATGTCTGGTTTAAATGTGAAATTACAACCAATGACCAACATTGTATTAAATTGTAAAAATATATTCTAAATATACTTTAAAACCACTCAAATTAATAATTTATCACTATTAATTATTTCGATTAAAAAAAGTTGTTTTTAATTATAATTTAGTAATTTTCACTATTCATCAGAATATGAAAGTTATCCGAAAAGTACCAAAATTTCACCTTAGGCTAAATTTGATACTCCGAATCCAAGAATGAAGTTCATTTTGAAAAATAAGATTTACAGAATTTTAAAAAGTGGTTATTACTATTCATAACGGCTAGTTTTAATAATATTTTAATAGCACATCGTTGTTTAGTGAAACTCGGTATTGCGTATTACACACGCTATCGAGGAAGGTCGCGATTGCGTGTAATGCAAGGCAAGACAAGGATGCGTGTTGTGCAAGCTCCTTTTGGTGTAGCGTACAACACAAGACATTAATAAAATTAAAAAGAATATTTTTTTTATAAAATCTTGGGCTGTTACATTCTACCCCCCTTAAAATGAATTTCGCCCTCGAAATTCGCCGGGGTTATAAATGGTTTACTATTCGAAAGTTTCATTAATAGAATCCCACATCGTAAAAAGCAATACCAAAACTTGGCTTTAAAAACTAAAGTATGAAATGTAACGATTACCCAAATAAACTAATCGCTGGGTTTCCACATAGGTAAAAATATGGATATGGAAGAGAAATCTAACCATCATGTTCAGATGGAGAGTGGTAGAGAACATGGCTATGGAAAAGCCAGTAATCACAAATCCATAGATTTGTGATGATATAAGGTACCATCTGATTCATCAGGTATAAGATCACTAGGACAACATTTTTGGTTTTCAAGATCATTTCCTAAAGTTGAAAATTTGAATTAGAATAAATACTTACTTTATTTTGGTACAATCTCACTGTTGTTCGTGCCTTGAACAATTTCCACTTCATCTCTTAAATAAATGAAGTTGAATTTGTTATTCGTGAAGTGTTAGCAGATCATGTGATAGAATGACGGGTCATTCCATCTGTCTCAAACAAAAGGTTAGCAAAAATTATATGCATAAATCGATCTATAGTGAGATTAATCATATATGGTTCCTAAAATGGACTTATACTTCATATATCATACTGCTTAATATAATAAAACTAGTTTCTACTAAACAGGGACTTCCTGTAGGCCAGTGGTAGGCGATAAAGGCCAGTCGCACCTCGGTTGTGGGTTCGATTCCTACAGCCTTGTACGAAGCGATGGGCTGTCGCCCGTCCTGCAGGTTGTCCTTTTTCTAAAACTACATTACTATAACATCCCATCAATAATATCGAAAAAACTTCTATCCTTAAACAATACTAACTTATGTCCAACATAATCCATTCCAATCTTTAGGCTTATCCATAATACTGCAGTCCATTCTCATAACATAGTGACAACGATTACCAGAGATTTAATACTGTCGTTGATCCCCACATATCATAAGATATTTCTTGTTGGTCACATTCCAAACATTCAAAGTCCTTAATCGTGTATTCTCTTGAATACCTTAGTGAAAACATGAATGCAGTTAAAAGTTAACACTTTCCACATACCAAAATCCTCAAAATTCTATATACTCAAACCATGATATAACTTAGTCCTTATATCAATCATGAGCTCATGAATACTATTAAACATTTTATTTTCTCGTCTTCATTATGCGCATATCATCTTATTTCCAAAAAAATATCTCAATCACTTTGAATACCACATCAATAAATATTGCAATACTCAATGATACAACATTATTTTGGAATCCCATTACATAAACGCTTAATCATTCCACCACATCGTTATCATATTCAACATCGCCAATAGTGATCGCATGTGACTTCCCTTTGTCCTTTTCCTTCAGTGGTTGCTCATGTTGATCATCACTAACCCTTGGATTAGGGCAATTATTAGCATAATGACCCATTTCCTTGCACTTGAAGCATTGAAGTGTTGGTGGTGCGTTCTCTGCAGTGTTTGCTTTATTCACATCATTAGAAACCCTTTTTCCATTACTTCGACACTCAGCTGCTCGATGACCTTCTTTTCCACACTTAAAACATTTTCTAGTTCCTTTAAGACAATCTCCACCATGCTTCTTTCCACACTTTGTGCATAAGGAAACATTCATCTTCTTTTCACCATTATTATGAGATTTCTCCTTAAACTCCATCTTTCGTTTCTTGTCAAAACCATGAGATGGATATGTAACACCAACTTCCATTTCTACCTTGATAGCACAACGCACAATTTCTTCATAGCTACTGAAGTCTCTTATAGCTAATGCCCTTCGAAGACTTGGTTTTAAGCCACTGAAAAATCGATCAACTTTACTTTCAGGTTGGATGATAATGCCAGATGCATACCTTGCAAGTCTTGTAAAATTCGCTTCGTATATACCAACAGATTCATCATCCTTCTGCTTCAGCTCAATAAACTCCTTTTCCATCTTTGTTCGAAGAATACGAGGGAAGTACTTACTGAAAAACAAGTTCTTGAACTCGTCCCATTCCATGGACTCAATTTCATCTCTTGGCCTCGTATTCTTGATAAGATTCCACCATTGATCAGCTTCACCTTCCAAACGATATACTGCTAAGATGACTTTATCATGTTCAGAACATTGAAGAACTGAAAATATCTTTTCAGTAGTACTGATCCATTGTTCAGCCACAAGTGGATCAGAAGACCCACTGAAAGAAGGTGGACGTTGCCTCATGAAGGACTCAATAGAATATTGTTCCCTTCTCTGCTCATTTGGAAGTCCAGAATGATTCATAGCTTGTGTAAGTATAGCAATAAGATTTTGCACTCCATCTCCCATAACATTTGTTTGTTCATGAGGGCAATCATTGCATTGTCCATTGCATTGATCAACACGGTTCCTTCGGGTTCCAGCCATCGTCTAAAACCCAAAAAGAATAGTGTGAGAGGCAAAAATCATGCTAGGGAAAACAACATAATAAAGGGGGAGTACCTTCAATATCCATCATCTTAGGTTTAATTCTATGATCGTTAGCGTAATTCTATTACTATAACCTATACGTATACTTATCCCTAGGGACATCCCTAGACATACCTTAGAAATATCTCTAGGGATCTCACTAACGTTTTCACATTCTAGTTTCCAAAGGTTGACTAAACCTTTCCTCTGATACCAACTGTAGAGACCCGTAGCCTGACTTACATGGACTTTACATTACTTTTGCGGAATACTTAGTACATAACAAAAACACACACACAAGGATCGTAATAGTTTAGTGTCTTTGGAAACTCGGAACGTAATCTTCTAATCCTGGTGAAAGATCTTCAACATCTCCCATAAAGATCTTTTTTTACCTAAAACCTTTCTTTATATCCTGGGGAAAAGAAAACATAAAAGGGTGAGCTCAAATGCTCAGTAAGGGTAAACAAAAGAAATATCAATCACATCATATACATAAGAACATAGCTTTTGGAAATCTTAACCTGCAAAAGAGCTCATAATATCATAACGTGGGATAAATCATAGAAGTGAAAATGAAATCATAACTTAAAACATTACTCATTGTGGCATACACACATAATCATAGAGAATCATTTCTTGTTAGTCAAGACTCATTGCCAAGACTATCTTAGTGGACAAAGTCCCTTTCTGAATCGAGTAATCCTCGTTTCAGTCCTGTTTCACTGAACCGGTATAACCTACCATTCCAGCCATGTCTATCTCATGAGATATGAAATCTTTACCCAATGCATTGGAGGGAGATATAGGTCCCACCCATCTCTTAATGAATCCTTTCTTATGTGTGCCACAAAATCATAAATCATACATCATTGCATAACCCATGTAATTAAAATGGGATTCTTAAACAACATGACATCATAAAACTATTCATATAAGATAAAGGAATTCATAAACATAATTCCATCACAACATAGTCAAATCAATGTAAAAATATGGATAGAAACAGAACCCTTTATTATCTTATATGGAAAATAATTTTGATAAAACACTTGAATTGAATTCTTGAGGAAAATATCCTTTCTTCTTCAAAATCAATTTCTTTTCACAAAACATCATGCAATTTTAAAAGAAAGAGATTTTATTGAAAATAGTCATGAAATATTATAGAGGAAGCTTCATGAAAATAAGGCTTTATAAAACAGTATAAATCCGTTCGTGCCGTATAAGTTTAAAAAAAACATTCTTCGTACTTTTGTCGGAAAAGTCAAAAAGTACCTCGTATGAAAAAGCGACAAAAGATTCCTTTCATATTCTTTACTAAAAACTCACCGAAGAGTAAAATTGGATTTAAACTATTGTAAGTGGATGGAAACAATATTATATATTGAAGGAACATGGATGTGGATGATAAAATACACCCCAGTAAATACTTACGAATAAACAATCTCGGATAAAAATGAGATTGTGGTATTTCCCTTACCTTAGGTCCGACTTGCTTTGTAAGTGTCCGAACCTCCTGTATAATGATTTAAATCATGTTATTGACTTATTACAGAATCATATTCATTGTTATTATATCATATATGGTTCACTTATGACATTATATTACCCGTTCTTTTGTAAATTCCATGTTAAAGAAGCGTTTTGGGTAAAATCGTTTCATTTATCGTAGGTGTTTTGACTTGTTGTTCTTGACATAATTATTACTTATATCATGATTTACTTACTTCCAGAATATAAAATATGATTTATATATCATATATATTCAGTATATATATATATATATAATAGGTAGATAAATAAAATGAAAAACACCGTTCATGGAGACGGTAGTCCGTACGTACGCATGAACGCTGTTTTCCTTTCCTTATTGTCTTGAAATGGAAGTAAGTAGATGACATACATATGTATATATATACATAAATCCAGTAGCTTTATAATGTCATATATTTCATTATTATTTCTTAAATATACAATATAATCATTCTTAAATGGTTAATATGTAGAATGAATCTCATCGCGTCGTGGAGACGGTATTCCGTACGTACGCACGAGCGATGATATCATTTCTATAAATATTGACTTGAATTGGAGTGGATTATACAATATATCAGAATCAATATGATGTTGTAATAACTATGTATAGTTATTCTTTACACCATTGTACCCATCCATGTAAGGTGGTGGTGGAAAATAGATTACACCACGGCGTGGAGACGGTATTCCGTACGTACGCACGCGCGGTGATTTCTTTTTCCGTAGGATGGATAGATGGTGAAATAGGTTTGTTTCATACTTATAATAACATATCAGTATATGTGTGATACTGATGTTATTACTTCATAATGAAACAACCTAAGAAGAAGAAGTGGAAGAAGAAATAAAGATGAAAGAATTGGTAACGGTAATTACCTCTTCTTTGAAGTGCCTCTTTGAGACCTCCTCTTAGGGCACTTGAATTGGTCTTTGAGGAAGACCAGAACCTCTAGGATGTTGCTAGGGAAGTGGAGAAGAGATTTTGGCAGGGGTTGGCCGAGCTTGAGTGCTCAAATTTGTGTGAGGAGGAGGGGGAGGAGGTGTCCTTTTATAAGGGAGGAGAGGGGCACCTTAGGAATATCTCAAAATATTATTTTATATTAAAGTCAAAATCGGTTTATAATGGCTCCAAAGGGTCTTATTTTGAAGATAAGGTGGGGAAGGGTCTAAATCCTCTCATCCAATAGAATTTAGACAAGTTTAGGTTCCTATGTTAACCTTATCATTTAGATTTAACATTAAGTTAAATAATTTAACTTTTACCATGTCTTTTTGTTTTCTTTCACTATATGGTTAATATACTTACTATAACATGCCAAACGAACCCCAAATTGTTTATTATTAATATATATATCCTTATATAAGTTATTTGGCCGAACCTTAGATTTTTATGAATAAAATAACAATTAATAATATAATATTTGATTTAAAAACTATTTTGTGTCAATTTTGACACTATTTGATATATGACTTTTGTGAAAGTCATAACAGAATTAAATGTTCGAACCAAGTTGATTAAATCAACATTAATATATCATATTAACCTAAAAAATTAGTTTAATTCATAAAAAGTCTCAAATTACATTTATTTTGGTGTTTATAACATCAATTATATCAATATTTCATTAATAAGATAATTACTGCATCATCATTGTGTCATAAATAAATTAAATTATTTAATGTCTAAAAATTATAAATAAAATACCATTATGTAGGAAATCTTTTTAGCTTTCTAATGAATATTTATAGTCGAATTTATCTTATGTATAACCCCTCCTTAAAAATGATTTACTTATTAAACTTTGATTTTAACTATTTTAACCCTTCTTTAAATAAATTAATAATAAATGTCCTAATCTAATCCAAGTGGGCCTAAATGGTCATATATTATTCCTAAGTTTGTTTTTGGTCGAATTACACTTGTCCAATAGAATTAGGACATGTGTTAGGGTAATAGTAATATCATATTTACCCTTAGTTATCCTATTTACTATTAACCGCGGTAAAAAAAGTAAAAAGTTACTATTCACCAAAAAATTATTTTCATCTCATTGAACCACATTTTAGTCCTTGATATTAACCGTGTCTCTCGGATTTTCAAAATTCCATTCACAAAAGCGGCAAAATTAAGTTTTATGAAAAATTCAGTTTTTTTAACTACCACTTAGTAGTTTCACTATTCATCAAAAATTGATGTTTTTCAGAACAATGCCAAAATTTCATCCTAAGCTATATTTCATATTCCGAATTCAAAAATGAAATCTATTTTACCAAATTCATAACATAGAAGTTGCATTAATTAATTTTATAATTAAATCCCGCTGTTAAAATAAATAGCGTGTTTTTAGGAAACAATATATATCAAAAGATTGACACTTGATTATGTCTGGTTTAAATGTGAAATTACAACCAATGACCAACATTGTATTAAATTGTAAAAATATATTCTAAATATACTTTAAAACCACTCAAATTAATAATTTATCACTATTAATTATTTCGATTAAAAAAAGTTGTTTTTAATTATAATTTAGTAATTTTCGCTATTCATCAGAATATGAAAGTTATCCGAAAAGTACCAAAATTTCACCTTAGGCTAAATTTGATACTCCGAATTCAAGAATGAAGTTCATTTTGAAAAATAAGATTTACAGAATTTTAAAAAGTGGTTATTACTATTCATAACGGCTAGTTTTAATAATATTTTAATAGCACATCGTTGTTTAGTGAAACTCGGTATTGCGTATTACACACGCTATCGAGGAAGGTCGCGATTGCGTGTAATGCAAGGCAAGACAAGGATGCGTGTTGTGCAAGCTCCTTTTGGTGTAGCGTACAACACAAGACATTAATAAAATTAAAAAGAATATTTTTTTTATAAAATCTTGGGCTGTTACAGCGTGCGTGGTGAAGCTATTGCAAACCCGTCGTGAATGAGGACGTAGTCCTACACTACGCCACGCAGCCCTGTGATCAGGGTCCTGAAGGCAGGATTAGAGAGGTAAATTTTTTGAACTCAAGTTGGGTCCGAAGACAAGGAGTCTGGAATGTAGTTCCAGATGAGAGTCTTAGTTTATGGTCTTAGAGCTCGGACCATGGGTGGTGACAGCTCCCGAGTAAGCACAGATGTTAACCCAATCCCTAAGCCCACGTGAGATAAACTCGGTGTGGGAAACAAGGGGGGTATCCTCATTGCAATACTTGGGGCGTCCATCAAAGGGGAGTCAGCAGAGAGTTTCGAAGGACACCTTTGATGTAGCTTGTTCCTCGAACGCGCAGACGTGCATGAGGGAAAAGTACCAAGAGTCCCAAGACTCTACTTGGACATGATGAAGTGATGAAGGGTGTGAATTGTGTACCCGACATTTGGGCTTAATGGGTTGGCGTGACGACAGAGGAAAACTGTTATCCATGACGGAAACACAGCGTCTGTATCGCGTTAGCCTGAGGTGGGAACAACAAACGAGCATCGACCGCTGACCATATTCGCAACGCGAGATTTTATCGATTTGTTGTCCGAAACCCTCGGGGGCGTTGGCCCGTATTGGTAGGAGAGCCCTTGGGAATTGTATCCAGGCCATTCATGGGGGTCCCTCCGGGTGTGAAAGATGATGAAAGCCCTGATTCGAGGATACGCAAAGCCTGGAAAGCGAGTGCGGACGTGTCCGAGTAAAGCTTGGCATTCCAGGTAATAAACCAGAGTACTCTTAAGCACATTGGTGAACCTCCGAAGAAAAAGGATCGACGAAAAAGCTCATCAGGGTGGGGGAGCATGGCGTGGTCATCACGAGACCATTGTGAATGAGGACATAATCCCACTCCGCACAATATGATCCCCTCATGGAGGAAGGATAGGCCAAGGGGCCAAGATGGGATGGGGATTCCCGAGAGATGGGGCTGGACCCGAAGCCTAGACGTTCAGGTGATCCTACGTATCCCATGGAGATGGGAATCAAGCCACACGTAGTTCTTGAAGTGCAGTTTAACGTCATGCAGGATGAGGAGGGGAGTAATATACTCCGAAAAAAGGGAGGTGTGCGGTATGGCGAAGAAGCCGAAGTGAATGAGGACGTAGTCCTACACTGCCCCACGCACCCTGGGTAAGGGGGGAACCTGGGCCGTGGCCTGGAAAGGCCAAGGGGCCTAAGGTCAGGCATCAGTCTGGAAGACCTGACTGGCTTGTAGTTTAACGTCTTACATGAGGACGTGGGGCCAGGGGCCCAAGGAGGCCAAAGGGCCTGAGGCTGGGCCTCGTAAGGGGAGTTGTACGGCATGGTACATGATCCCGACGTGAATGAGGACGTAGTCCCACACCACACCGTACACTCCGGGTGAGGAATTCTGGACCATGGCCCGGAGAAAAGGGGAAGTTATCAGTCAGAAAGGTCTGACTGGTTTGTAGTTTAACGTCTTACATGAGGACGGGGGACAGGGGCCCAAGGAGGCCAAGGGGCCTAAGGCTGAGCCTCGTAAAGGGAGGGCGTACGGCATGGTACATGATCCCGACGTGAATGAGGAGGCAGTCCTACATCACACCGTACACCCTTATGAAGAATCCTGGTCCGTGGCCCGAATCGCTAGCACCACCTGGGGAAAGTTTGTCACCTTGGGAGAATCCCAGTCAAGGATCCGGTGAAGCTCAGTTGCATTCATCCACGAAAGGGGAAAACACCTCCAGGGGGAATATGCAGCTGGGTCGAGGCTTGCTCGACGTGGTTCGGGGCAAAAGTGTGCGCCCTGCCATGTCTTGACCCGAGGGGAAGATTTTGGCTTTTGGGCTGGGCCAACGGACGAAATGTCCGGGCGTTCCTACGTATCTCATAAGGATGAGATTCAAGCCATACGTAGTTCTTGAAGGCCATGCAGTTTAGCGTCATGTGGTGAGGACGTGGGAGGGTAGAAGAACGGGAGTGGGCGCATGGTGCGACCTTTACAATCATTGCGCGAGTGGGGTTGCATGAGAGGGGCCAAGAAATCCTACTCCCTGCCACACAATGATCCTCCAAGGAGACTATCCCCAGGGGGAATAGTGGAAGAGAAAAGCTTGGGGCTGGGCTCAAGAAGAGGCGTCCGAGCGTTCCTACGTATCCCATAAAGATGGGAATCAAGCCGTACGTAGTTCTTGACATGCAGTTTAACGTCATGCGGGACGAGGGGCATCTCATTCGGGGATGTGTGCGGTATGGTACATGATCCCAACGTGAGGACGTAGTCCTACACCGTACCGTACGATCCCGTAAGAGGGTAAGTCGGAGAGAAACGAGGGGGCCTGGGGCCAGACCGCGGTGGAGACGGGGCCAGGGGCCCAAAGAGGCCGAGGGGCCTGAGGCTGAGCCTCGGTCAGGAAGACCTGACTGACTTGCAGTTTAACGTCTTGGAGTGAGGACGGAGAGGCAGTTTAAGGTCATGCGGGACCAAGTCGCAGTTTAGAGTCATGCAGGACCCTCTCGCAGTTTAGGGTCGTGCGGGACCACTGCAGTTTAATGTCGTGAGGGACCCTCTCGCAGTTTAGGGTCATGCAGGACTACTGTTTTGCCCTAGGCGAAGTATCGCTTGAGGAATTTTGCATTGGTGGGAGGGGTTACATGCTCTCCATCTGTGGTCACCAAGGAGTATGCTCCATTAGGGTAAACTTTATGGATGATATAAGGCCCTTCCCATTTGGGTTCTAACTTGGGTGGTTTCCTACCGGGAATCATTGGCGCTCGAAGGGCCAATACCAGGTCACCCTGTAGAAAAGAGCGGAGACGAACCTTCTTGTCAAAAGCTCTCTCTATCTTGTCCTGTTGCCTTTCCAGATTGTGCAGGGCACAAAGCCGGTTCTCGTCCAGTGCCTCTAATTCAGCTAGACGGATCTCGGCTACCTCATCTGATGTCTGGTGATCATAAACTGCAGTGCATAGCGACGGCAGCTGTATCTCAATGGGTAGGACGACCTCAGCTCCATACACCAGGGAATATGGGGTCACCTGGGTAGAGTTGCGAGTCGTCGTCCGGTAAGCCCAGAGGGCGTTGGGGAGCTTGTCCGGCCAACTCTTCTTGTTCTGACCAACCATCTTCTGCAGAATGTTAGAGAGGGTCTTGTTGAACGCCTCGATCTGCCCATTCGCCTGCGCGTGGTAGCGGGAGGTATGGTTCGACCGGATGTCTACTTAGCGTACAATTTCTTCAATTCAGTTGCCCGGAAGTTGGTGCCGTTATCGGCGAGGACAGCGTGAGGGACTCCAAACCAGTGGATAATATTGGAGCTCACAAAGTCAACGATGGAACGGGCCATGACCTCGTTGAGCGGAACTGCTTCTGCCCACTTGGAGAAGAAATCTATAGCGGTCAGGATGAACCTGCACTGGCAGGCTGTTGCCAGCGGATACGGTCCCACTTCATCAAGTCCCCATACCGCAAATGGCCAAGAGTACTTGGTGGGGTGGAGGGGTACTGGCGGCCGATGCAAAAAGTTGGCGTGTACTTGGCACGCGTGGCATCTCTTGGCGTATCCAATACAATCGTGGATCATGGAGGGCCAGAAGTACCCTAACCTCTGGATTTGCTGGGACAGCTTCGGCCCAGCTTGATGGGAGCCACAGGAACCGGCGTGAACCTCTTGCATAACTTGAGGTATCTCTACTCCTTGGATGCAACGGAGGAGGATACCATCGAAACTCTGTTTATAGAGGATCTGCTCAAGACTGGGGCCGATCTGGAGGGTAAATTGCAGCGCGCGGCGTCGGATTCGCTCGTGTTCGGCCCGGTCGTCCGGGAGCTGACCATTTTGGAGGTACTCGACAAAAGGTGCTCTCCAGTCGGGGGTGGTTTCAACCACAGCGTCTGACGAACCCGGGACTCTTGATATGGAGGGTCTGGCGGTGGGATGACTTACCCGCAGGCTATCACGGTCCTCTTGGGTGACGGGAGCAATGACTCTCCGGTGGGCCACGTGTATGACCAAATCATCTTGCTCGGGTTCTGTGAGCGACGCAGCTAAGCCTGCCAGGGCATCCGCTTGTCCGTTCTGCGATCTTGGGACATGGGTAACCTCTGGCCGAGGGGAGAACTGGGCCATTAGGAGGAGGGTTTACTCCAGTAACGGTGCAAGCTCTGGCTTCCTGACGACGTAGTCGCCATTAACCTGTTTGATCACCAGCTCGGAATCTCCCTTCACATGTAGATGGGGAACATGGATCTCAAGGGCCAACTCGAGGCCGGTGATGAGAGCCTGGTACTCTGCCTCGTTGTTTGTAAAACCTTCTGACAGCAGGAACGAGTACGGCAGGACGGCTTGCGCCGGGGTAATGAAAACAATACCCAGACCCACTCTGTTGAGTTTGGGGTCATTGAGCCTTCTACCGGTGGGGCTCCGGGAGGCGCCGTCGAAATGCATTTTCCAACATGGGGCAGCATGATCGACTGAGAGGATCGTCTCTTCGGGAAAATCCAGGTCCAGGTATTGATCCGCGGAGGTTGGATGGGCAGCTAAAAAGTCTGCCAACGCTTGACCCTTAACAGTCTTCTGAGGCACGAACCTGATATCAAATTGCTGGAGAATCACCGCCCACCGTGCTAGTCGGCCAGTCACCATGGGGCGGTTTAGGATGTACTTCAGCGGATCTACCCGAGAGATCAATTGTACCTCGTGGTGTTGCAGGTAGTTCCGCAAGTTCTGCACAGCGAAGACGAGCGCGAGGCAGCTCTTTTCGATGGGGGAGTATCTGACCTCCGTATCGAGAAGCATGCAGATGATATAGTAGAGACTGTTCTCAGTGCCCTCGTTATTCTTCTGGGCGAGCAACGCACCGAGGGATCACTCCAGGGAGGTCACATAAAGGACTAGCGGCTTTCCGGAGACGGGTGGCATCAAGACCGGAGGTTGGAGCAGATACTGCTTGATTTCCTCAAAGGCGGCCCGACACTCCTCATCCCATTCGTAGGCAGCGTCTTTCTTCATGAGCCGGGAAAAGGGCTTACACTTGCCAGCCAAATTCGCAATGAATCGGCGTATATAGGCTAAGTGGCCTTGCAGGCCTCGAAGCTCCCGAATGTTGCTCGGGGGAGGCATTTGGGTGATGGCCTTGATCTTCTCCGGGTCGATCTCGATACCTCGGTATCTGACAACGAAACCCAGAAACTTCCCAGAGGTGACTCCGAAGGCACACTTCAGCGGGTTCATCTTCAGGTGACGGGAACGGAGGAAACCGAACACTTTCTCAAGGTCTTTGAGACGGTCCTGGCGCTGGCGTGATTTGACTACAAGGTCATCCACGTAGCATTCCACCAACGTCCCGAGGATCGGTTTGAATATGCGATGCATGGCCCTTTGATAAGTGGCACCTGCATTTTTCAAACCGAATGGCATTACCCGGTAGCAAAAGGTACCCTGGGGAGCCCTGAAGGTAGTGCACTCCTCGTCTTCGGGGGCCATCCGGATCTGATTATACTCGGAATACCCATCCATGAAAGAGAGGGCTTGGAACCCGGCCGTGGCGTCAATCAACAGCTCCGTCACTGGGAGTGGGAAGTCATCCTTTGGGCAGTGGTGATTGAGATCGCGGAAATCGATGCAGACTCTGATCTGCCCATTCATCTTCCTGACCGGCACAATGTTGGCGAGCCACTTGGGGTATTGGACCTCCTTAATGATGTTGGCTTTGATAAGCTTGTCAACTTCGTCCTCAACCATAGCGCCATGGGAAGGGTGCATTTTCCTGGGAGGCTGCTTGAACCCACGATGTTTTGCTGGGAGGCCCAGACGGTGGACGACCACTTGGGGATCCAGCCCTGGCATCTCATCGTAACTGCAGGAAAACACATCGCGGTGCTGTTTGAGGAAGTCTACATACTGCTGCCGCTCCTCGAGGGACATGGCCGCACTGATCAATGTGGGTCTTGGATCTGCCTCGCTACCAAGGTTCACCTGTACCAGTTCATCGACCGTGGTAGAGACGCCTTCTTCAAAGGCTGGGGGAGCATCCTCCAAGTCTTCTTCCCCAGCCGTGGGGGGACTTTCCGCGGCGGAAGATACTTCTGGGCTCTCGAAACCCGAGGGGCAGCTGGTGCCGGCTTGGGCAGCAGTGGTCATCAAATCAAAAGACTCACTTTTCGTTGAGACCATAGCAATGAATGCATTTGACCTGATCCCATCTGGCCTTCGGCCCAAGGGGCCACGCTTGATGATATCAAAGCAGTGGTGACGTGTCGGCCTGAGTCGGTTAATTCCAGCCTGGCGGAATAGACACATATGACGCACCACCGTTTTCATGAGCTTGACGTCCTGGTACCGTACAGGGGTAGGAGGTTCCGGGATGACCCGAGCCTGGTTGATGTAGGAGTACGAGGTGATTCTCCGCCGTCGCTTGGACACCGGAACATGCCTTCCTTGCGTACCCGAAACAACGAAACATTGTCCCATGTCGGGGGTCGTGGCCTCCAACCGGTGAATCGGGAGGATGTAGGCGTCGTCCATGCTTGACCATGGATCACTTGTGATCGGGGCGGGCTCATCCTCGCTGACCAGGATTTTCTTGTCCTTACTTTTGTAATAACCCGCATCCAGATAGCGGGCCTCACAAGAAGCGAAAGGGGACGCGTCTCCTTGGAGCACGCCTACTCGACCGTTGAGCGAGTACTTAAGGCACTGGGGATACGATGAGGGGACCGCTGCAAGCAGATGGAGCCATGGCCTACCCATCAATGCGTTGTAGGCGGTGTCCTGAGAAACAACCATGAACTCGGTGATGGCAATTAAGCCACCGAACTGGGTCTTCAGGCAGATCTTGCCGACCGGGGTTTGCTATGTCCTGTTGTACCCCTGGATCCTGAGGTCAGAGGGAGTTAAATCACCTTCGGACAGAACCATCATTCGCAGCGTCCGGGTCGGAATTAGGTTGATTCCAGAACCCGTGTCAAAGAGGCATCGGCGGACTTCCACACCGTTGAAGTGGCCAGTGATATACAGTGGGCGAATGTGCCCCTGTATAGGAGGGTCTTCATCTTCACCGGAGAACGAGATAACCACCTGGCATTCGGCATTTTCAATCGTCTCGGTATGGAAGGCTTCCGCAGGTGCCACTTCCATCTCGAACTGGAGGGGGCTCCTTAGGGCCTCGGCAAGTGCCTCGCGCATTTCAGATGACAGGCGAAGGGCCTCGAGGATGGAAAGCCTCACTGGGATGCCGACCAGATGCTTCAGAACATCGTACTTTCGTGCCAAACGCGAACCTCGGCTTACAGGAGGTCGTTCGGCATTTGGATGCACAGTGGGTCCGGCTGGCTGGACTGGCGAGTAACTAGTACTGGGTGAATCTTGCTGCCTATCAGTAGAAGCCTGATGAGTAGTCGCCGGGCTAGGATCGGACAGCAAAGGCTGGCCTGTCGCCGGGAAAGACTGGCTGTGATATGAACGAGGCAGCTCTCCCTGATCCAGCAACACGAATGGCGGTGGAGGTAGAGCCGAGGGTGCCGGATGGGTCTGCGCGTGCTGAGATCTACGCTGAGCCTGCTGCCTGGTCTCGGTAGCGTGCACGGCTTGGCCGCAAATGCCGGCTGACGTACCTCGATGACCGGCGCGGTTGCGATTCCGCCGACGTTGACGTCGGCTGGAAACATTGGGGAGGTCTGCCTGGGGTTCCCCCTCATCGGGGGTCATATAGGGCTTTACCAGCTCCACGGTGTTAACCGAAGCATACCCTTGACTGTCGCTCGAAGAGTCATCCACCGCTGGGCGGATTCTGGGAGGAATGCCCATTTCGGGAGGCATAAAGTCGCCAAGAGTGCGGGATGACGACGGCACTGGCGGTGCACGTTGCTTCTTCTTGCATCGCCGCTGCTTGCCCTTTTGGGCAGAGGTCGACTGGGAAGACGATGCTGAGGCACCGTCTACTTCTTCTGAAGGTTCCGACTGCTTCAGGCGTGCCCGGATGATACCCTGGGCACGGACGACGGTTTTTCGAGCCATCCAGTTGTCGTATTTCTGGAACCCGCGGCTAGGGACCTGCTGCCACTCACCCTCGCTGTCACTGCCGATTTCTGATCCCGCAAAGACGCCTGCCACTTGTGCTGGCGCTGGGCCCAACTTGACTATGTTGTTGTTGACCTGGTCCTGAAGCCAGTCTTTAAACACATAGCATCGCTTGAGGGTGTGCCCCAGGATCCGATGATAGGGGCAGTAGTTGGGGTGATCGGTGAGATGCGCCTCTGTCGGCCTCCTTCACTCAGGCAGACGCACAATCCCTTGCTCTAGAGAACTTCGGAAGTATCCAGGGACCTGATTTTCGTTGAACGAATATGTATGGTACTTTCTTTCCGGGTAAGGAGCCCTGGGGGCCTGGTCCTGTCGAGGGACCGGAGGGGCCTGCCGAGGAGGCGGCGCCTGGTTGTCTCGCCTAGGTGGCGGTGGTGTATTGCGCGGGGGAACCTGTCGGTTCTGAGGCGGTCGCTGCTGGGTAGGAGCCTGCGCTTGAGGTGGAGGACCTCTGCGGGGTTGCGGGGGTGGTGCCGCCGGTAGCAATTCCAGCTGCCTCGGGGCTTCTATTTGATCCACCGCGGCGGGTTCAGCCCTGGCGGCCCTCCTGGCTGGGAACATAGGGGGCAGCAAACATGCCTGACTAGCCTGTTGCAGGGCCTCTTCGAGGCGCTGGGCCTTATCTGAGAAATCTCTGAACCCTCCAGGGTAGTTCTGGGTAATCAAGGAGGGTACCAGCTCTGTCTTGATGTTCCCCACACACATCGTCAGTAATTGCTCCTGAGTCAGTGGCATGTCGAGGGAATACGTAAGTCCTTTCCACCGGGCGATGAAGTCTGCAACCCGCTCATCAGGCCTCTGTTTGCACTTAAAGAGGTCCGCAATGCTGGTCTTTCGCGTGGTGGAGCTGAACTGGTATAATAACTGCCGGCGAAGATCCTCCCAACTGGTCACTGATCCGATAGGGAGCTGGCTGTACCAGACGAATGCCGGACCTTCCAATGTCTGTACAAAACATCGGATCTTAGTAGCTTCTTGCTGAGCCGGGGTCCCCAGCATGGGGCCACACCTGGAAGAGAAATGAGCCAAGTGCTGGGGTGGGTCCCCTGTCCCGTTAAAAGGCGAGAAGGTGGGGTTCCCAAAACCCGGAGGCGCGGGAATATCATCCACCCACGCGGGATAAGGCTTGCCATCCGGTGGGACCGCCACCTACCGTGTTTCCAACGCCTCGAGGCGGGCTGTGAGTACCGCAATAAGGTCCTCCGGGTGGGGGTCCCTGTCTTGACGGGGATCCCCAACCACAAGCGCATTGCTAGGTTCTTCAACACGGTAGACGGCTTCGGCCGCTCGCGGGTCAACTGGTTGGACGACCTGCTGGGCGACTGGGGGAACCCGGGTTGGATTCTTCAGATTGCCCCGTCGCTCAGGGGGGTTTGGCGAGACGTATCGCTCCCTCTTGCCGTATGTTCCGGCTTTCGCCCTGTCCGTGGCAGTAGCATGATCAGGGTTTCCCGGAGGCATCTCGCCGAGGGGAAGTTGTTCCTGCCCCTGCTGCCCCGGCCTGGGATTACCATAGTCGGGTCGTCGCTCCGCGGCGCGTTCAGCCAAGAGTTCGTCAACCAGCCTCTTCTGCTCAGCAAGCTGCTGGCGTAACGCGGCCTTCTCAGGATCCTCGTCTATTTTCTGCACAGAGGCAGACGGGTCGGAGTGCTTGACGTTTCCGACGTGCTATTTACCTTTGTCGGTGTTTCGACTGAGTACCAGCGACTCGGTGGGTACGGGCAGGCCTAGCAGGTTCCTCTGCTGACGGGTGACTCTCCCTGATGGGTCGAGTAGTGGCGGTGCACCGTCTGGGGGGAAGTCTCCATCAAGGAGTTCCAGTTCGTCTTCCCTGTCCACAATGTCGGCCATGTGGACCGTGATTCATCTCGAGGGCATGTCCTCGATGTCGCAGAGCGAATCGGGTTGTCGTCGAATAGGATCGAACAGAAGGGCAGCATAGTGCCCCCAGCCACGGATTTGCACATGGGGGTGGCTTCCCCGACGATTCTGCGGAGTGCTTTAAGACTCTGAACGCATTTTCGTTGAAGGGCGCTCTGGTGGCCTGGCGACTCAGGGTGCTGGAATGCAAGAAGTGCGGCTGCATCGATCAGGCGGCATTGCTAGCCGATTTCTTCGAAGTGCTCACGACTTCTGGGGTACTCCACCCGTTCAAAACGGAGGCGATAGTGTGTCACCCGCAGGGTTCGACAAAGGCATCCCACTTCTTCAGGGGTAAGCGTCTCGGGTACGCGGAAATTCAGCGCCGCCGTGGGCCAGAACTTCTTCGGGAAATAGTCCGCTGCAAGAATACTCCAGAAGCTCCTGGGTTCGTCATCGGGGTTCGGCCCTACATTACCCCACTCATCAACCGGGGGCGGATGAGGGACCGGTAGCGGTACCGAGGCGGACCTCTGGGATAGCAAACTCGGCGGTGGAGAATACGGCGAGCGAGCAGACTGGCCACCGAATTCTGGGCTTTCCTCTGAAGAGCGAGGTGACCTGACCACAATGTCGCGATAGGACGGGCTAACTTCCACTGCTTCGGGTACGGGAATCACCGTTAGCGGTGTCCGGTCATGTCGTGGCTCTACCGTCGTTGACCCCCAAAACGGCTCCTCGTGATCCCGAGTGGAGGTAGAGGGCGCTTCAGGTGATGATGGCGGTGGCCGCGCGGTCGAAACTTGCGGAATTCCCAGGATTTCTTCCTCCTGGATGTACATGCGGAGAGAGACGAGAATCTGGTGGACCTCAAATTCTGGGAGAACGAGGCTGACGCGTCTGGTTCCTGCCCCAGTCCTTGATACAGAGGAGCTGGGAGAAGGTTCCATCGCTGAATCGCATTCCGCTTCCGAATCGGAGAAGCGGGCAGGTTTGATCTCCGCCTGGGCCTTCCCAGGATTCTTCTTGTGGCGGCGACGACCCACTCTTCTGCCTCTGGGTGGCTCTTCGGGACAGGTTTGACCCCTATCAGGCAGCCATGGGGCAGTGCTGGCGCCTTGGCGGAGAGGGCCCCCACTCGAGACAGCCAGGGTGCGAGGGGCACCAGGGCAAATGTCAAGGGGTACATGGGGAGGACCTCCATGAACAGTACCCATGTGGGCGGGGCCTCTGTTGGAACTAGCAGGAGCATGGGGAAGACCTCCATGGTCGATGCGAGTGGAGCGAGGATGACATTCACTCCTTGAGTTGCTGGGGCGAGGAGGACCTTCGCCAGTTGCAGAAAGGACGTAGGGGGGACCCCCACGTGGGAGAAGGACCGGATGGACGGTGCCTTTAGAAGGATGGGCTCCATACCCTGTACAGCGGGCGCGGGAAATGTTTCCGCGCTGAGCATCACTGCCACGGGGCAGGTCTTCCTGCAGGATGGGGGCAGCACGAGGCATGCCTCCATGACGAACCTCGGAGCGGGGAAGGCCCACGCTCTGTGGAGTAGTGGTACGGGGAGGACCTCCGTACGGGGTGGCATTACCGCGGGTTAGCTCGCGGCGATCACTACTTGGGCCTGCAACCCGGAGAGTCAACCCAGCCTGCCCGCGGGGCGGTTGGGGTCTCGATCCTGGTTGGGCGAAGGGGTGCCCCTGCTCAATGTACGCGGGGGCTTCATAATGTACGTCGGCGGTGGCTCGGGCCACTGTAGCTGTCGACGTGGACGCGCCTAGGCGAGCGTCCTCAGCCCGGGCCCGGCGCTGACATCGGGTCAGGCGGGCCGGTGCAGGTGGTGCATGGACGTAGTCTTCCTGCTCTTCCTGCGGGGCCGGACGACGGCGCTGACGTGGCCAGACGGGAGCTCTCGCCTGGGGGCCCTAGGTCGGGGCCCTGAGCGGACTGAGCCGGACAGTGCCCGACTCTTCAGCATAAGGCGAAGAGTCGTCAAGGCGTTCCGGATATAGGCTCCCGAAACGGTTGAATGTCTGGGTGGGGAGCAGGGGCTCCCTGCGTGGCCGGTTAGGGCGGCGTTGATGGCGGGGCCTGGAGGCCTCCAGGTCCAGGCGGGCCATATCCCTAGTCGGGATGACCCCTTCCTCCTCGTACCTGTGCACGAGGCTGTTGATCACCCTTCGTTGGAAGACCTCTGATGGGGAGAGGGGATGTGGACGTCCCGTATTCCATGATGTGGCAGCCGTCGTGGCGGTGGTGGCGCCATGTGGAGTGGCCGTCGTGGTGTTGCCCCTGCCCCTGCGCGGGCGAGGAGTGGATGGTGACCGCATCTATGAAATAGCAACCTGGTTCCTGGCAAGTGAAGGGATCAACTCATCAGTGCTGAGAGGAAAAGGATTGACAACCAGTGCCCCAACGTTCTTCCATCCTCTATTTCTGTGAGAAGGATCCACGCCAACACGCTGCAGAGCGGAGTGCCCCACGTTCTACTACCCCGACTGCCGGTGAGTTTCACGACAGGCCCGCCATTTGCTTGGCGGGACCAGGCAACAGATATCTGAATCCGGTGACACGTCAATCTACTGGTTTTTCGAACGCTAATAATCTCTATGCTGAGGAGAAGAATTTCACGTCGGGTTCACCATTTCTGTTTCCGACGCTTTCGCCGGGGCGCGCGCGCATCCGTCCGCGAGGGGGGGACGCACGGCTTTGTTGCCCCGCATTCCCGCTTTCCAAAGGTGGGCGGCATTCGTTCCTTGTTCAGGTACGTCTGATCCTTGATCGAAACGGGATGATGGGATGTCGGTTCTTCCTTCCGTGGATTCCTCCTCAGAACTCGTCACCTAGTCCGGGTCTCCCTCATAGATTTAATACATAGTTTGTGAAACTCTTCCCAGTGCCATGTTTCCATGGGCGCCGGTTAATTACGCTGCTTCTGTCGGGACATTCCAAAGGGTCCAGTCAGGGCAGCAACCTTCGGTCAGGGGAGTAGTCACGTTGAGGCATCAGTAGCGTGTCTGGATGCTGGGGTACCTGGCATGTCTGTCTGTTATCTTTGACCACAAGGCTTCTCGAGGGCGTGGAAGCCCGAGGCATCCCACATCGAGCGCGGGGAATTAGATGTCATAGACACGTATCTGAGGTTTTCCTCAGCTTCCCGTGTTCAACACAGGGTATGCCGCGAGTTTAACGCCTAGAGGAGACGGATGAGAGTGAAATGGGACCATCATAGGGGGCGACAGTGAAGTTGGGCTTGAGCCTTGACGAGGCTTCCTACGTATCCCCGTGGTAGGGAATCAAAGTCCGCGTAGTTCGGGATGGTGCCGGTAAACCGACGTGAAGCTGGACCTTGGTCCGAGGGGAGTTGGGCTTGAACCTCTGGGAGGATTCCTACGCACCATGCCTTGACATGGATCAAAGTCCTCGTAGTTCAAATGGTGGGTCGCAATGGCTTACCACTGGACCAGAATGGGACCCGACGTGAATGAGCGACGGGTGGGCTTGAACCTCATGGAGGCTTCCTACGTACCATGCCTTGACATGGATCAAAGACCTCATAGTTCAAATGGGGTTTTGTCGGTGAACCGACGTGATAGTAGACCTTGGTCCACTATTGGTGGGCTTGAACCTCGTGGAGGCTTCCTACGTACCATGCCTTGACATGGATCAAAGACCTCGTAGTTCAGGTGGTCACAACGTCTTACCGTCGGACTGGAATGGGACCCGACGTGAATGAGCGACGGGTGGGCTTGAACCTCGTGGAGGCTTCCTACGTACGATGCCTTGACATGGATCAAAGACCTCATAGTTCAAATGGTCACAACGGCTTACCGTCGGACTGGAATGGGACCCGACGTGAACGAGCGACGGGTGGGCTTGAACCTTGTGGAGGCTTCCTACGTACCATGCCTTGACATGGATCAAAGACCTCGTAGTTCAGGTGGGGTTTTTTCAGGGTCGGTGCTCACTCTAAGCCCACGTGAGTCATGCTCGGTGTGAGAAACAAGAGGTTGCATGGACCTGACGATCACGTCGCGAAGGGTGCGTCCGTGAGAAGGGAAGAGGGGCTTACGCGTTGGGCGGCCCATGGTGTTGGGACTTACTCCAGGATGGAGGCCCATGGCGCGACAGAGCGCGGGGAAGATGGACCTTGGTACGAAGATGGGAGGTGCCTCGTTCCCTATCACGTCCTCCACTGACCTTGGTAGTGGGGAAAGTACCGAGATGCACGGGTGCAATCATCCGTACCAAAGGTTAGGGGCTTACGCTCTGAGGCGACCCTTCCCCTGCGAACATACACCACTCCGACAAGGAGGATCTCATTCCATGTGCGGAAGAGTTCCATTCCCGTGGAGACGAGTGGTGTAAAAAAAGTTCGAGTTGGGGGGACCCTTCGTGAGGGAGACGAGGTTGGGCCACAGTTTAACGTCATGTGTTGAGGAAGAGGTGCTTGGCAGTTTAACGTCCTGCAGATCAGACGAGGTGGGTTCACTCCACACCCCTAGGGCTTACATAACCGGTACCCTCTGGTCCTTGGGGAAGGGAAGGTGTCGGTAAGGCCATGGTAAAGGGGGGTCATGGGACGAACCACCGAGGGGTCCACGTTAGCGTGGCTATGCGAAGAAGCAATAGCCGTTAGTGTGCCTATGCGAAGAAGCATTAGGCGAAGCAATGCTACGGGAGGTGTTGTCCATGGGACTTTGAAATCACATCGTGCAAACATGGAGGGTCGCACGGGAAGAGGAATCGCTAAGCAGAGGAGTGTGCTTCGCGAAGTGGGGTGCCTTGGCCTTAGCATGGGGCATAGGTGGGAGTGGGAGGTGCTTCGCGAAGTGGAACGGTGTTCGCGGAGCACTGCCTCGCGAAGAAAGAGTGGTTCACGAAGCAGGGTCCTGCGAAGCAGTGTACTTCGCGAAGTGGAGCGATCCTGCCTTAGCATAAGGATTACTCATATGGGTTGGGTGTTTCGCGAAGCACAAGTGCTCCGCGGCTGCCCGGGTTCCCTTGGGAATCCCCTTCCTTTGCGAACGCCCTTGAGCTTTGCGAAGGGCATCCCTCTCGGAAGATGGGCTCAAAACGAAACAAATCAGAGTCGTCTCGCGAAGTAGAAATACCTCGCGGAGCTCATGATTCCCGGGGCAAAGCGTGCTTCGCGATTCGGGAGAGGAGAAGCCGAAAGGTCGGATTGTCCGTCTTGTGGACTCAGGGGGAGTCGAGTATTTATAGGGAAGGGGCACCGCGAAGCAGGGCTCGCGCGCCGCCTTCGGGGCTTCGCGGCGGCTCGCGAACGTCAAACGGGTTTGCAGAGGATTACCTCCTCCGGTGCTTCACGGAGGCTCGCGAACGTCAAACGGGTTCGCGGAGGATTACTGCCTCCGGTGCTTCGCGGCGGCTCGCGAACGTCAAACCGGTTCGCGGAGGATTACCGCCTCCGGTGCTTCCCGGGGCCGCCAAGGTTGGGACGCTTCGCGGCGGGGCTTCGCGGCTGTGCTTCACGGCTGTGCTTCGCGAGGCAGCGCGCCTGCTGTCTTTTTCGGCCCTTCCTTTCGGGCCACATTTTTGGTGCCAACAGTGGTGATCTAGGATCCCATGAGGAAATCGAGTGGATAGATAATATTTAATAGATATTTGAGTCACAAGGAACTCTAGATTCCTCTAGGGTGAGGTGCATCACTCCTTTGTTTGAAGGGATGGGTTAGGATTGGGGGAGGATCACTATTTATTCCCAACCTTTTGAATTTATATCTTAGGGATACTTAAAGTCCTCTTTAATTCACTAGTATTATCCTACGCAGTTGAGGGTTGTGAAGGTTGTTAGGTTTTTTAGCATGTACCAGGGTGATAATTCAGTAGAATATTATATGGATCCTTTCACAATGTGGGTGTCTTTATCTCGTGAGTTAGATATTGATTATTTATGGAAGTCTTGGTTCTTTTCTAGTGTCCTTTTTCTAGATCTCAGTTATGAGGTTTTTAAATAGGGATTGACTAATTTCATGAAAGTGTTGTGTAAGGAATGTATCATTGAGGCTTTATTAGTAGAAAATCCTATGGAAGATGGTGTTTGGACCCCTTCTTGTGTAATTTAGAATGTTCTATATAGCAAGAGATGAAAGAAAGTTGTTTGTTATTTGTTTGGGAAGGTTGGGAATGCTATCCATTATTATATAATAGATTCCAGGACCTGTAATTGGTGTGGTTTTCTGGGTCAGCAGAAATTTTTTTTCAAGAAAAGTTGATGTTAGAAGTAGTAGTCTTAGACTCAACATCAATCTGAGTAGTGATATATGGTTTTCCTTAATCCTGGGGATTCTAGAGCTATTTTTTAGTTTTTAGGATGTATTTTTTATAATCCCCATTTTTGGACCATTTTTTGTTTACTTTGTACACCCCATGTCCTTACAACAACCCAAAGGCCTTCAAAATTTTAATATATATGATAAATCCCCCTTTTAAGGGATTAAGGGGGTGGAATCGCGAGAAGACATCATTGAAATATGACAATTACACATAAAGGATAGAAAGATTAAAACCAGAAAGACATCAAAGTATAGATCCTCCCAATATTTTATCATGATGTAGCTCTCCAACATTGTAAGGGTATTCAGCAAGCAAGTGTCGTGTGTCAAAGCAGAAGCCCGATCCAATGAACAAAGCCATACCCTCTCAAGCAACCAAATCCAAAAATCTTTGCAAAGATGAACTGCCAGCTCTGGAACCACCTCTAGAGTTTGTTGGATGAAGTCGAGTTTTGTATCCCAAACTCCACACCTTTGAAAAACAAACCATAAAAACATAAAATAATGACCATTCCATCAATATCTTTAGAAATATCACAAATTGAAATAAAATCCACCATCGCCAGCCTTCCAATAGATTCACCAACACTGAATCATCACCAACAAGGATGTGTCTTCCTTCTATTCAAATCAGAGAAAAGCATAACCAAAAAACAACTTTCTACAAATAATGTTGATTTCAGCATGGAATTTAAGCTAAATCAAGGCTCGCGTAAGCCGAAGATCCAAAAAAACACCAAAAATCTCAAAAAAGAAGAAACCATCACATGGGATGAACCAATTCATCACAAACCATAAGTTACCATAGAAAATGAAAACAGAAGAATATTAGTAAATATCAAGAAGGAGTCTCGCTTCCCAAATCCCATCACCACCATCTTTTTTGGACTTGAAAACCAGAATAAAAAACCAACCACACACACTAAAGACAAGGCAGAGACCTCAGGCTATTGGATCTGGAACCTTGGTCACGAACCAGCATCGTTCCGCTATTGGATACCCTGTCCAATGAGGAAGTAATTAGGTGTGGAGAGGAAATAAATGGTGAAAAGGGAGATGCGACAGATTCCACGATGCCACCAAAAGATAGGACACCACTAGATCTCACCGAGCACAAGAATGGATGACATGATAACCTAAGTAAAATGAGAGAGTGACGATGAGAAAGCTCTTTCACAATGTGCCCCTTACAAGATCATCCTTCCTCTCCCTATACACCCCATGTATTTTTTAAGTGATGATATTACTTTTGGATCATGTTCAAATATTTTATTATATCACACTTCATTGATATTTTCTTGTTGTATTTGTTCATGGTGTTGACCATGGTTTGAGCTTTGTTTGATGAATGAAATTGGAATGCCTTCAGTTTGGACTGGGGAATCAGACATAATATTTGGTCATTTATTAGAAAATTATAAATACCATTTTTATGTTCTCTTTATGAATTATCATGGGTAGTTATTCCATATGTTTGTCCCCATGTTATATATTTTCTATTCTCATAACTTTAATCCCAAGTTGTGTCATTCCTTATTGAGGCATGTTCATGTTTGGAGTGTTTCTCTTGGTTTAGTGGATTTAGTTTATTGGAGATGTTTGATCTATTGGATGATTTCAATTTATGTTTCAAAACATTATATTAATTATAAATGAAGGGTAAACCTTCATACAATCATTGTATGTTTTATTCATTCTCATAGGGTTTCATCTGAGATGATTTTTAGTTTGGTCATGCCTTTTGTTTCATGAGATTTTGGTCTCAACTGTTTTGGAGGTGTTTTTTTCTTTTAGTCTAGTTTATGACTCCACAGTCACTTGTATAGTCTGTTATTTGTGCTTGGTAGAGTTCCCAAATTCATGGTAGACCATGGGAGTTGTATTTTCACGACTTGAACTAATAGGGCTTGAGGCAAAACTACCATAATCATGCCTCCATAGTCGATGGGTTGGAAATGAGAATTGAAAGGAATGTCTAATATGGGATGCATTATCTTAATATACTTGTATGCACAAGCCTAAACATCGTAGTATATAAGTGCAGAGGAAACTTAAATGATAATATGGGGCAACTAAAATATAAACCAAGCATGTAAAACCTCTAGGGTTTACAAGAGCATGATAGTGTAAATGGGAAAGTAATGGGAAAAATTACATGCCCAACCCGACATATGTCTTAACATAAAACAACATGAAAAGTAAAATGATGAGAGAGAAGACTCCTGATCTCCACGATCTGACCACCATACGTGATCCAATGCACCAAGTATCCATATGCTCCTCTGTAATCATCATTGACCTATCTATCATCTACATAAGGAATGACACTTGCAGGAAAATCCCATACAGGTGTGAGTATAAAGAAACCTTGTATGATTCCCGGAAAGAAGAATATTTAGTAGTAAGAGACATGATAGGAATAGGTAAATAGATTGTTCAACCCAAAGAAAGAGATTACAAAATCTAATGACATTGATACATATATATATATATATAATCTCAACCAATGAAACCTAAACAAGAGATATAAGGATGTCCATCCCACATACTAGCCCAGGTAAGGAGTCTGATTAGTTCCATCAGTCCTTCAATGATGTTTAGAATATCATGTTTCAATATAAATAATGAACTATGTAGTGGGCCCATGCATCGCTATTGTGATGCACAGCTTAAGGGAGAGATCCTCCAAGAAGAGGATCTATTCCCTAGTTCAAGGGGGGTGTCACTCTATCTATAGAGGACCTGAAACCTATCTAATAAGGGGTTCCACTCAATAAATAGATAACTAACAACCTATTCTATTAGGGGGTACCACTCAGTACATATAGGAATCATACCCTAATTCCCTAGGGGGGTACCACTGTGTAGATAGATTGAGGATCCATGCCCTAGTCCATTAGGGGGTACCACTTAGTGTAAAGAGGACTTGTACACTATTTGATAGGGCGTAGAACATGGTAGATAGATATATTACATGTAGCATAAAACCATAATTGGTACCACTCAGTTGATTGATAAAGGACCCACACCGTAGTTTCATAGGGGGTACTACTTTAATGATCTTGTTTGATCACTCCCATCATTGTGTGACGCCTAATGAAACATCAAACTACTATCATCATTCATAATATCTCAAAATATACTATGGAATCCACCATCACATTCTACACAAGAAAACACTCTGGATGGGCTACTCAATGGACAAAATCTGACTCCAAACAAAGGATATACAAGTGGTAGAAGGATCCTCAAAAAGGAATAAGGGGTATACAAATTATTAGGGAAGCCACATTGTGTGTGGTACTTCCCCATCCCTTGGTCCTATCCCCAACGGTACACATATCACTGCCCATGTATCTCTATATAGACTATGGTGTTACTACATTATGTGCCTCACCCACCTAAGGTCCTACCTGTTATCCCTGTCTATGTCTATTCACTTCGTCACTTGGTGTGTGCATGGCCATTCCCAGAGTCATGTACTCCCAGAGTACATGTTATCCACCATCACATGTCTCACAAAATATTTTGGGATCCCACATGGCATGTAATACTTATGATTCTATAGAAACCCTAGCACCATGGATTTCTAAGGGACATGTCGTGTGTTCTTCATAACTACACGACATGTAGTTGATTATTCGCAAATTCTCATATTCATTCCATAGATCCCGGATATGTGATTGTTTCATTGGATATTTCCTTTTAGCAACCTAATTTTTTTTGTCTTTCTCTAACTAGGGATTTAGAAACTTAGATGGCTAGAAATAAAACCTTGTGCTCTTCCCACACAGACCCACATGAACTGTCATCACCCCACACACCCCTCCTGTCACCGACATATTCAGTTTGGATCCTATATTAACATATTGATCACCAAAAACTATGAATCTTATAATTTAATACCTTATATTTTGTTCCCTTTATCACACATGAATCTATCACAGATTAGGGGGTCTGATCACACTCAATCTCGCCCGATAATGTGGAATCATGACCCTTTAGTCCAATAATAACAAATGTAATATTCTATCTTTTTTCAGGTATGTTTATATTAGAGTAATTTGTTAAAATTATATATAATTTTTTTATCTTGAAAGTATTTAATATGAATAACAATAGTCTTTGGTAGTAATAAAACTTGAAGACATAAGAGTATCTACGAGGAGATATTTTTTGGAGAAAATTACCCAATGTTAGAGGATGTATGCTTTTCTGAATTAATAGAGTTTGGGTATAAATGAGTAAATTATTTCATGGATTATTAGTGACAAGACATACATTAAAATATGTTTAAATTATTATAAATGAAAAAGGTCTAAAAACTATAGAACATTTACATATCATGTAATGGGATTACACATTGTGTAATTGTTCTAGTTTTTTAATAAAATAAATTTGATGTGATGTGTTTTTCGGAGTATTCCATTAAAAACATTTAAACAACATATAATAATAGTATGTGATTTATAAATTGAATACATGTAGTTTTAAACATGATTTGTGGTATAATTCTCATTGTTTCGTAGGTATCTCACCTCCTCTTTACCCTAGGTCATTCTCTAGGTGGGTTTAGGGAGTCAAATTACCTTTAGGTTGTCCTGTTTGTGTGAGAGATCCCTAGTAAGTATAATTGTTTTGTTTTCTTCCTTATCTTCCATATTATCTAAGAATTGTGGGGATATACCTGGACCAAATTTGTTTTTGGTATTGATCTTGATTGCTTTTGATATAGGAACCTCTTTAAAACATCTACACCTTCTTCCCCATGCGTGATTGTCATTGGAAATTTTGTTGGATAATCGGTTAAAGGAAGGGGTTTAAATCATAACCCTATAGTTTAATAATTTTCATGTTTATGTAATATTATGATTGTTCCATCATTGTCTGCTTTAAAATTAATTAAATAAACAAATTGAATTATTTATTGAAGTACTTTGGTTATAAATCTATTTTTAACAGGATTATCGCTACCCATGGGTTGAGAAAACCCTGATCATAATTGAATTGGAAAACGACATAAAGTATATTTAGCATGGCATGTGACCCCAGATTATTTCATATTATAGAATCCCTATATTATGGCTTATTTATTGTTGATATAATTATTATTCAATTTATAGTTACACTGAATCTTCTATATAAACGAATAATAGTAATTCATATAATTAACAATTGATAATTGTGATGTGATATTATGATATTCATATTGTATGATAGGGATTGTGTTCCATGATGTAATTATTATATATTCGGCTCGACCCTATAACTTCCATGTTTATATGTTTTAATGATAATATTGAGCGGGCTAGACCTAGTCCCTTGTTTTAATGCTTATAGAGAGCAGGCTATGCCTAGTCCCAGGTTGTAATGCTTATAGGGATTTGTCCCGAATATTATAATGCTTATAGGGATTTGACCTAGATTTTTTTGAACATACTATAGTTATATGGTTATGGTTGGAATAGTCATAAGGCATGCTCATAGATATTTTGGGATGGTTCCAAATTAGGTTATTTTACCATGTTTATATGGCTATGGTTTGCATGGTTGTAAGACATGCTCATAGATATTCCATCACAGAGTTGGAGAAGGTTGTTGTTGTATTTTATTAATTCTTAAATTAATCAGTACACATGGTTTTCTATTTATTTCATAAAATTCTTATCGAACCTATTTTTTAGAAACAGTGGTGATGACTTTCTGATTTAAAATCACACCCTATTCGGACCACCATTTGGTACCCGAGCATATTTTATGGATTTAGGTTTGGACAAGGGAAAAGTACCTTGTTGTTGATTTCTTGTTTGCAGTTGCGCAAGATTTTGGATATGGGATTGATGTAGGGTTCAGGACCAAGGACATTGAGACTTTTATTTGAGTCTTCTATTGTCTTTATTGTATAGTTCTAGCATGATATTCAGTTACATTCCAGCATGTAATTAAATTATTCTTTATTTATTTATTAGATTATTTGGTTGTCCTTTATTTGTATCTTTTTCTATTTAATTACGGTTATTATTTTTGTTATATTAAGATTTTTTTATACTACTATTACACTTCATACCAGGGGTATAGTCTCCCTACTATACATTTCACACCCCCACTGCTAGTCATAAACCTCTGGCATATGGGGAGGTGTGCTTGAGGTCTCGTAACCAACCCTTTCCAATCACGTGAGGGAGTCCATGATTGGAGGAAATTAGAAAGTGTTATCAAAGGATATTGTTTTTATTTTATTCTACTTTACTCTTTATGAAAGTTATAAGTGATACAAAGATGTGTCAAGACTTGGTAATGAGATGGTGCATGGGATTACTAACTCGTGTATGGGGTGAAATCTGAGTGCCCAAGGATGGGATTGTTGTTTTGTTGTGTGCTTTTTCACAGTTGATGTCATTTCAACTTTAGTGATTCACATATTGTGTGAGGATATTGTTTTATGATCCTATTGTTTCTTGTGATTTTTACTCATTTACCAGTATAGAATGATATGAGAATACATGCAACATAATAAGAAAATAGGTATATATTTAGATGATTTACACATAATAGGGTTATTTCTGTTTTCATGTGAAATATATTTTACTTTTGAACTATGATAAGAGATATTGGTTTCACTAGATAACTAAATTAAATTGACATGTGATGCTAAAATACTTGTAATACATGTTTAGAGAGACCAAAAGTAAGTTTTTCTTGATAATGGCAACTTGTTGAGGTTTAATTTATTATTATAATGTTCTCTATGGCGTGTGTTTGTCTTATAGTGAAAATGAAATGTTGTTATCATTGAAATTAATTTTAGGAGAGGGGAAATTAGTATACTCCTGACATAGATGAACTAGAAAAACATATAGTTCCTAAAGATCTAATGGATCTCCAAATTCATGACATCTTCTTGTGGGTCATTCGATCCGTGGAAATAGAGATTTTCAATAATTTTTCTTTGATGTCACGGCTAACAAGAGAGTTTCGTCTATTGTATTTTCCTTTTTTCATTAGGAAAATGGGGACCCCAGGTTTATGAGTTTTGGATTGAGTCCGTCCAAATGATGTTCATATACATTAAGGCACTTGTAGATAGGATAATGAATCTTTTTATGTATATTCTTCATTGACCTTCCAAGAGTTGATGAAATATTCTGGATGAAGCTTGATGAAAAATAAGATATCCTGGAAGGACATCGAGATGAATTTCCTAAGAAATTTCTATACCGAGACACTGAGGGATGAAAAAACTCTTGAGTTCATTCACCTAATTCAATAGGGTTTTTTAATGTTGTACTATGCATGACATTTTAACAACCTATAATGCTTTTCATTATCATTGGTAAATGAAGAGATCTCCAGGGTGAGATATTTCAAAGATGTACATCATTAGGAGATCAGGTCACATGAAACTATTTTTCATTTAAGATTATTTTAGGATGTGCTTAATCATGCACTCAACGCATAAGGGAATTGAGAGAGGCCCTAAGCAGCGGCTAGGATATTTCAGCAGTGTGTTATGGGAGTTCTTCATGGAGTGGTAAGAGTCTTTGTTGTTATATTTTCATCCAAATTATTAGTGGGTAGAGAATTTTGGGTGGTCAAAAGATATCCCAATATCGTGTTCCATTCTAGTACTATTAGTGTGTAATGTTTGGTCCCAAGATCCCACAGTGTCCCTATAAAATAGTCGAGTGTCGTATCTGTGGAATAATGGGTTATCATTAGAGGTTATGTTGAATATTTCATATATGATCAGTGGTAGAGTGTCATAATAGGTACTAGAGTTAAGAAGGTGGCCGTCTACCCTCCATCAGGCTAGTAGATAGAGTTACAGAGGTTGTTCAGGCCGAGGTAGGGGACGTGGTACGCTAGTGCATGATAAATAATACCATGAAATGGAAATATCTTAGGATAGTTAGACAATAGAGAAATGTAGGGATACAAGTCATTTTAATGTTTTGTAGACTACTCCATCCAATTCTGATTCAAGACTGTATACAGTTAAATGTGTGATTCTTGTATCATTTACATTAGCTATTTTTATTAAAATAGTAGGATCATATTCTTCTTTATCTTCTACTTTTTTCAAACAGTTTGGTCTTGTATGTGGACATATTATATGGTTTTTAACCATTTACACACCATTGGGAGTACGGTTAGATAATATCATATTTTTCAAGATGTGTTCTACAATGATTCGTGGTTACCATTTCTTTTGGGAACCATTCATGAGAGAAATGATAGGATTCGACTTGATTCTCGGTTGGGATTTGTTAGTTCTATATAAGGATTATATTGATTATTAAATTAGGAGATTTTCCTTCCCATCTCCTGAAGAAAGAATATATTGTCACCATGGCGAGTGGGATCTTCAAGCTAGTCAGGTGGGACCAATTCAATGCAGATTGGATTTTATCATAGATCATATCACTAATATTTCTCTAGATAATTGTGTAATGAAGCATGCTTATTTTTCTCTAGTGGTACACCATTTTTAGGATTTATTTACTGGTGATTTATATGACTTACCTCTTGAGTGAGAGATTGAGTTCATGATCGAGTTGGTGCGAGGAGCAGATCTAGTTTCAACCCCACCCTTCCGAATGGCACCAGTAGATCTCCAGGAGTAAAAATTTCAATTGGATGATCAATGGTATAAAGGATTTATAAAACCTAGTAAATCTCCATATGGTTCCCCATTTCTCTTTCCAAAAAACACTTATGGATCTTTGTGCTTATGTGTGGATTATCAGATGTTGAACCTAATGACGGTCGTAAACCGGTATCCTCTTCCATACATTGAAGATATTTTAGATCATTTAACAGGAGATAAGATCTTCCTCAAGATTGAATTGAGAGCATGAAATAATATTTTAATGGTTAGACTATCGAACATACATTGAACATATTTTAGGTGTAGTTACGGCTTGTATGAATTCATAGTGATGTTGTTTGGCTTAAATAATGTGCACGTGGTATTCATGGCCTTAATGAATATAATCTTTTATCATTTTTTGGATCAATTTATTGCATATTTTGTTGATGATATCCCAGTGCACTCTCAGTCAGCAGATGATCATTCCAAACATCCTTACATCATCTTGATTACATTGATAGAGCATTAAATTTACATCAAGATAACCAAATATAGTTTCTAGATTAATTATATTCACATATTAGTCCATGTCATCTTAGAGGAAAGACTATCAGTGGACCTAGATAATTTCACAACAATTATATTATGGTAACAACCCAATTACATCTTATAAATTCATAACATTCTAGATTTAGTAGGTTATTACTGATGTTTTATCCAATATTTTCCCATTTAGAATCACCATTGTCAAGAATGACCAAGAATGGGGTTGAGTTTGTTTAGTCTGATGCTTACGAGAGAGTGTGGTAAGAGATGAAAGGTATCAAGATCTTAGAATGTATCATCACTTTAACTATACTGGTTAAATCATATAACGTGTACTATTATGATTCCTAGTTGGACTCAGAGAAGATATAATGTAGTTTGATCATGTGGTTGTTTATGGCTCCTAGAAACTGAGACCGTATGAGGAGAATTACCCTATATGAGATCTGGAGTTATTGGAATTGGTACATTCACTAAGAATTTAGAGACCCTATCTCATGGGTGAGAGGTTTGTAGTATACAAGGACCACAAAAGCCTCAAGTATATCTCTTCTCAGAAGGATCTGAACCTTTGGCAGAGGAGGTGGGTATGGTATCTAAAATATTCCGAATTTCAATTTTCTTATAAACCAGGAAAAAAGAAATTTTGTTTCTGATTATTTAACACTAAAGACAAGGAAATAGAAAGTATGGGAGTCTTGTGATGAGTGGCAGATAATGGACCTCTTTACAAACTAGTATCTGGAAGGTTTGAATCTCATGGGTAAGTAGCTTTGACCAAGATATCTATTACAACTATTCTTTTGGACTGGATTAAGGATAAAAAAGTTTTATGATATGGAGGGATCAGTTATGAGAGTGAAATTATATAGTGGATGGAATCCATTATAATGGTATCTCATCTATAAAAATTCTCTTCTTTTCTGTGACTACATATGGGTTCATAGGGGTTGCATGAGGAGTTGATGTGGGAGTTTCAGGCCTTTGGAAGGGAGATGCATCCTGGTTTAAGAAATATGTATCATGATCTCCATAAATAGTATTAGTGGTCCTGAATGAAGAATAAGTTGGAAACATTTTGGCAAGATGGTTGACTTGTTAGCAGGTGAAATCCAAGAATTAGAGGCCATGTGGGATTTTTTATCCTCTACCGATTACTGTGTGAAATGGGATGATGTCACCATGGATTTTGCGATAGGACTACCCAAGATTACAAATAAAAATGATGGTGTACGGGTTTTTTTGGATTTACAGACTAAGGTATCCCACTTATTAAATATTAGAGAAAATTTCACAATTGATGATATGGTAAAGCCTTATGTGCATGAGGTGGTTTGGATGCATGATCTTTTGAAGATTATTGTTTCAGAAGAGATCCCCATTTCACATTTTTTTTCTAGAAGAGTATTTTAAAATCACTAGTATCATGAGTTCATTTAAGAGCATCGTATCATCCACATACAAATGGTCAATCTTAGTGGATTATTTAGGTTCTAGAGGATATGTTACAAGCCTGTGTTTAGGATATTTGTTTGTTAATGGGAGTAGTATATAGAACTCATGGATTTTTCATATAATAATAGATTCTAGTCATAAATCTAAATGGAAACATTGGAAGATTTAAATGGTAGGATGTTTTTCGTCCCCTTTTTTGGATGTAGGTAGGTGAGTTAGCACTTGTTGGGTCTAGTCTCATGAAATCGACATATGAACAGGTTTAGTTGATCAGACAAGGGTTGGTGGCCATTTAGAGTAGGAATAAATATTTTGATGACCATCAGAGATGAACTCTATAATTTAAGGTCGGTAAACATACTTTCCTTTATGTGTTTCCTAGGTTGGGGTAGTGTCATGTCAGGAAACAGGGAGAGCAAGCACCCAGGTTTTTTCAGGCTAGTATAAATAGTGTTAAGGGTTAGTCTCGTGGCATACCATTTAGCCCTTCCATAGTGCTATAGTGTCATGCATGATGTTATACACTTGTCAAATCTATGAATATATCATCCAGACCCTTCCCATGTGATAAATATAACATACATAGAGATTTGTGCAGATATGTCCTTTGAGGAGCATCGAATGTGGTTTGTGGATCATAGAGAAAAATACATTCAGGGTAAGACAATAGCATTGGTTTGGGTGTAGTGGAATCTTTAGGGAGTTCATAAGGATACTTTGGAGAGGTATTCTAATATGTGAACATAGTCTCCATATTTTTCACTGAGACCTCACAATGACACTTAGAGCATCTCAAGTATGAGTTGTTATAATGTGGGGAGGTTGTAAGATCCTATAGTTTTTAGGTACATATCTCTTTATATTTTGTTTTAAATTCTCTTTTGGTTGTTTTTTCATCATGAAAGTATATTGTTTGAATAAACGTAGTCTTGAGTTTCATGGAAACATGAGATGGGAAAGGGAGTATCCATGAGGATATATTTTTTGGATAAAATGACCAAATGTTTGGGGATGTATTCCTATTAGAATTAATTAAGTCTGGATATGAATGGGTTAAGTGTTTCACAAGTTCTTGGCATGATGGTGAACAATAAAATAGGATTGGATTGTTCAAAAGGAAAACGGGTTGAAAATAAACTGAATAACAATTTCAAGATTTGTAATGGGATTACACATCATGTAATTTTTTTAGAGTTTTAAAAAAATAAATCTGAGTTGATGGGTTTAGTGTATTATATTAAAAATATGTAAACATTGTTTAATCATATTACACACTGGGTAAATGTCTAACCTGTGGTTTTAAACTTGTTATGATGATGAATTCTATTTTTTCATCTGTAGATCCTATAATCTAAACCCTAGGTCTTTCTCTATGTAATTTTGGGGTGCCAAATTCTCTTATGGAGAACCCGTTAGTGTGAGAGATCCCTCGAAAGACTTTTCGTTTAGTATTGTTCCTTATATTCCTTCTTCAACTGTTAGACTAATATCCCTTGAATGAATGTATTGTTGATCTCTATCCTGATAGGAAGTGATCTAGGATCCTCTTTTAAATCATCTTCACCTTCTTCCTCATGATATTTTTCCATTGGAATCGTTGTTCGATCATTGGTTAATGGTAGGGGGTCTAAATCATAACCCTATGGTTTGATAATTTTAAATTATATGAAATATTGTGATTATTCTATTGCTGTGTATAAAAAAGTTAATTAAATATTCGAATTTAATTATTCCTTAATTGTCTTTTCTCTCAAATAGCTTTTTAACAAGATTATGCCTTCACGTAGGGTGGGTGACCCATGGTTATAATTGAATTGGAAAATGGATTAATGTATTTTTAGCATGACTTATAACCTAGGGTGATGTCTTTTTATATAATCCCTATATTCTAACATAGTTTTTGTTGATATATTTATTAATAAACTGTGAATTAAATTTCAATTGGAATATGAAATAATAATGATAATTCACATAATTAACAATTGATAATTTTGATGTGATATTGTCATATCCATGAAGTATGATTGGGATTATGTTCCATGCTATAATTCTTATATATCATGCTTGGCCCTGAAAATTTCACACTTATATATTGTAGTACTGTTTTTGAGTGACCATAGCCCAGTCCCATGTTGTAATGCATATGGAGAGTGGGATATTCTTGGCCCCATGTTCTAATGCTTATATAGATTTATCCTAGATGTTGTAATGCTTATAGGGCTTTGACCAGGATTGTTGGGACTATACCATGGTTATTTGGTTCTAGTTGGTATGCTCCTAAGACTTGTTTAGAGATATTATGGTATGGTGTTGAAGTAGGTAATTTTACCTTGGTTATATGGTTATGGTTGGAATGGTCATAAAACATGCTCAAAGATATTCTGTCACTAACCCGAAGTAGGTTGTTGTTGTATTTTATTAATTCTTAAATTAATTAATACACATATTTATCACTTTATTACATACATTTCTTATTAGACTGGTTTTTTTAGACATGGTGGTTTCTACCTACTGAGTTACACTCACACCCTATTCAAGCCTTTGTTTGGTACCCACATATATTTCATGGATGGACATTTGGATAATGGAAAAGGTCATTTTAGTGGATTTTTTTTTCATTTTGGCTACAGTTTGGAGATGGGACTGATGCAGGGTTTAAAAACCAGGACATTGATCCTTTTATTTGATTCTTCAAATCCATTTATTGTATTATTCTATCAGAGAATTTGGTTACATGACATCACATCATTAGATTATTCATTATTTATTTATTGGGTTATTCAGTTGTCGTTTATTATTGTCTTCCTCCATGTCTTTAATTTGATTAATTTTGTTCTATTATGATTTGTTTCTACTACTATGAAACTTCATACCAGGGGGTTTAGTGTCCTCAATTTACATCTCACACCAGCACTTTTAGTCGGTATCCTCTGGAATACGATGAGGCATTCTTGAGGTCTCCTAACCAACCTTTTCATGCCACATGAGAGAGTTTCATATTGGTGGATGTTACAATTAATGTGAATAATAGAGTGTTAAATACAAAAAAAAACTGATATGAATCAATATTTTCCAAGTGTTCCTAGCTAACAAATACAAATTGTGGGAGCTTGGGGTGAGAAAATAGAAAAAAAAATTATTGTCAATACATGGGCACATGCAATGGATCAAATCGAATAAAAATCAAAAAATAATTATGATCTTACATAATCAATTTAATCAATAAGGTCATAAACCAAAAATTGATTAGTCCTACCTTGTTTTAGATTATTCTTTGTTTGATTTTGGTTCTTCAATAATGTGTGGAAGGAACCTCTCAATTATTCCTAGGTTAATGTGGATAAACATAGAGAATTGGCACAACTGTTTCTTTAAAGGAATTGAAATATTGTTAATTTAATTAAATAAATTTATTTATTGATTTATGTTAATGAAAACTCCAATGGCTGATTTGATATGAACTTCCCACTCTGGCCTATTTTATGGTGTTCCTAGTGTAGACCTCACATTCAAGATTCCACTGTGGTCTTATATTTGTTATTTGAGATTATTTTTAAGAGTTATCTCATTTTCAATATGAATTTGTTTTTGTGTAATATAAAATATATTTTATATTTTAATAAATTTAATTTTGGGCACATCAATCATCAAAATCACATATCATTTCAACACATAGCTTAGAAAATATATATAGAAAATTCTTATGTCTTATAATGTGAAAATATGGTCATTATATCATTCCCATCATCGGGATTTTCATCCCTAAAAAGAAAAACTAAACAGAAATTTTAAATTACTGAGCATGCATCTGGATCTCCCACCCCTTGGATCCCCCATGTATATTATCATGCTACCACAACACATGAACCAATGGGATGGTCTATCTATGCAAGTCCCTCTCTTATCAAACATAGATCATCACCATGTTCTCTGTTAAAGTGGATACATCATATATGCTTAGCTCACCCTAATTAATAATGAACATTGGGTCATGAACCTATCTCCTCAACTATGACACATGGAAGACTTTTTGAACCTGCTCCAAATATGGGGGGTAGAGAAAGTCAATAATAAACCTCACTAACCCTTTTTAAGATCTCGAACTGTCCCACAAACCTAATGAATAGCCTTCCTCCGTGACAGAACCTATGGAATCCTCATCGTGGGGTGAATCTCAAAAAATGTTGTCTCTATACTCGAACTCAAAGGGAATACTATGTGGATCTATGTAATATTTCTGCCTACTCTGGGATGCCCTCATCTAGTCATCTCCTTCATCACTTGCACCATATATGGACCCACAATCCAAGCATCACTGATCATTTTCCAGCACAAGAAGGACTGATGGGATCTCTCATACAGGACATTGAAAGGTGTCATGCTGATAGTAGAGTTGTAGATATTGTTATATGGGAACTCTACCAGTGTAAATTGATCCTCCCCACTCTATTAAAAGTCTATCATGTAATCCCTTAGTATATCCCCCATACCTGGATAGTGCACCTAGTCTTCCCATCTGTCTATGGGCGGAAGGTTGTACTCATCCTCATTTGGGTCAAGAATTCCTCTTACAGGTCTCTATATAATCATAATGTGAAATTCACATCATAGTCAGAGATAATAGTTAGTGTCACCACCTAATGGAAACCAATCCATCATATATATATCTTCCCAAAAATCTCTACTGAACATTACTCCCTAATTGAAAGGAAGTGTGCCATCTTCATGAGTTGGTAAACTATAACCTGGATGGCATTATGGCCCTTCTCTGTATGTGGAATCCATATCACAAAGTATATGGACATACCATCCTCTTTAAAATCAGTGATATCTAGAGACTAAACAATCATACGAAAACCAAGTACATAGCCTTCACCTGCTAACATGTGAGGAACCATGTGATGAACTCTGCCAGACTCTATCTCATGCCGATCCACAAAAACTATCGCCGGTGGTCTTTTTATAGTTTCCCCGCATTGGGATGTATGGCCAGAGTAGAAGTGTGAAACTACATCATCACTTCCTCTTTAATTGTGACTAGGACCACCATCCATCCCTAGAAAAAGAAGAAAAGAATCACCCCTTCATAAAATCCATCAGGTGAATCTCATGAGTATATCTGTTCATGTAAGATATCATAGTTGATATCTCCCAACTGGGACCCTCTTAGACGCCGAAGGGGAGGAGGAGTCAACATGATTGATTTAAGAAGTGTTTCACCCTCCTACTCAACTAGGCTTCTCTATAGGGAACCCCACTGCTCAGACACCTCCTTCACCAAATGGGCTCCAGACTACCTCTTCAGGGTATATTCTACCACATTTCCCTTCATTGAATTATTTACTATCTCAAGGTCATAGTCTTTCCTGAACATCAACCAATGCCTTTGTCTCAAGTTTAGGTCTCTCTGCAAGAATACATACATGAGACTCTGATGGTCTGAGTAAACCACAAAACACTCCCCAAGAAGATAGTGTCTCTATATCCTAAGAGTAAAGACTACTGTTACTAGCTTTGGGTTATGAGTAATTTTGTTCTACTCATAGGGTATCAACTGTGTCGGCCCATATGCGATAACTACTCATCACTATATCAATACTTAGCCAAGACCATTTATTGAGGAAGTGAAGTTGACTACATAATCCATTCCCTCCTCTAGTAGTTCAAAACAGAATCACCCAACTGCATTAGCCTTATCTTATAAAGGCTCTATAGAACTCATCAATCCAAGTAAACAACTGCACTTTCCATTTTAGCGCAGTCAAAGGGGATGCAATCATACAAAATTCTTCAACAATCTTCCTATTATACCCCATTAATCCAAGAAAACTAGACACCCACATCATAATCTTTGGGGGGATCCCAATAAAGCACTGAATTGATATTTAATGGTTCCATAGATAATCCATTCCTAGAAATGATATACCCTTGGAAGTGAACATCCAGAATCCATAACGGACACTTCGAGAGATTACCATAAAGGTTGTTCCCCTAAATCATATCTCGGACCATCCTCATGTTATCCGCATGGTCCTCCTCTGTCACAGAGTATATGAGTATGTCATCAATGATGGAAATAAAAAAACAATACTTGTATGGCTGGAAGATCCAGTTCATCAAAGAAATTAACATGGTGGGGGAATTTTTCACACCAAAGGGAATAAACAGGAACTCAAAGTGTCTGTCACGACATCGAAATGATAGCTTCAAAATACCATCCAGCAGAACTCTCAACTGATGGAATAAAGACCTGATATCGATCTTCAAGAACCAAATCACAACTCACAATTAGTCAAAGAGGTATCCACTCCTTAGAAAGTAGTACTTGTTATTTATTGTGTCCTGGTTCAGGTGATGATAATCCACCGAAATCCACACACTCCCATCCTACTCTTTCATGAACAACCCTAGAACTACCAAAGGGGACACACTAGTTCTTATGGAAACCTTCTCTTGAAGTTACACTACTATAAAAATACCTTTAAAAACACTAAAAACTGCATTTATCAGTGAAAGAGAAACATTGAATGCCAAAGTGAGATTAAAAGACCCAATATTTTATTAGCACTAAAAAATCACCAATAAAGGTGTCCTTTATCAATATTTTTATGCGATAACAAAGGAAAACTTTATCAGTGCATCTAAAATTGCTAATAATGTTTACCATTATAAGCCCTTGAAAAATCCATGATAATGGACCCCATTATTCAAATTTGTAGGTGTGCTGATAATGGGGACATCTATAACAACACACAGTAGTACTAAAAACAGCATTAAATCAGAAAAATCTAGTACCACTACAAAATTTAAATGAAATTAAATTTACAAAAAAATTACCTAAAAAATATATATTATAGACATTTTAAACATTGGTTTATAAAATTAAATAAGTAAATATTATTACATACATTCAAAAATATCAATGTTCCTTTGTCTTTTGAATCTAACCCTTGATCGAGAAAAAAACACACCTCTATATGAAAACAACTCATATGTTAGTAATAATTTAAAGAAATAAATAAATAGAAAGTGTTAATTTTAAAATAATTTTTACTTATAATATGAACATTGTCCATCAGATTGATTTGTGGTTGATTCTTACACGTTACACCATTTATTGTTCATCTTCATGCATTATCTCTATGAAAATTAACTAAATATGTATATGATAAAAATTATAATGAAATTAATTAAAATCAGATAAAATTATGAGATAACAATCGAGTCTCTCTTGCTTTGTTTTGGTGATGTGATGCTTGTTTTAATCTAAAATTATACTTATATTTTGAAAAGACACACTTGGAGTCATATCAGTCACACTGAGCATAAGATTGAGATGAAGTTGTTTGCTACACATCTCAAATGACTTATGGATTGTTTTTTAAAGTATAAAATCAACCCAAATATGTTATATTGTGTATGATTACATCACTTGTCTTTTTTCCTAAAGTTTCATTTTACACCATAAATACACAAATTGGCTCATTCCTATAAAATCATATGTCTGTTTGTTGTGATTTAAATTCATACACATAATAATGAATTATGAATTTTTTTCATAAATTATAAAGACAATCTTATATTGTTTTTTGTTTCTCAATGAGTGTCCCTTTTTGAACCAAAATATCAATTTTAAACTAATAACAAACACATTTATCCATAATGGGATCATCATGTATTGGATTGGTGTGAGATTGATTAATAAAAATAAAATATGAATTTTGGATCATTTTACTAATGTATCATATCAATCAATGTTTCACATTATTATGGGAAGTAAATTTTTTGTTATTTCAAAAATTAATGTCCATTTTAAATAAAAAGACACAATTGGAGTCATAACAGTCTCACCGTTTTTCAGATTATAGTGTTTCTGATTCCTACACATCCAAAATGACTTATGGATCATTTTATTAATATATCAAAACAATCAGAATATTTTTACTCAGTTTTGAGTACATCACTTTTTTTTTACTATAATATCATTTTAAACTGGAAACACCCAAATTAACTCAAACAGTTCACAACATGTTTGAATTTGATGTGAGACCAATTTCTAAATTTGTTAAATTATTTATGAATTTATTTTATAAATTATAATAAAAATTAGATAAATTTGGCCCAGTTTTCAATCAGTGTCACTTTCTGAACTAAAATTTTGACTTTAAACTGATAGTGGACACATTGAGTAATAATGGGCACATCATGTATCATATTTTGGAGCAGTTGATTACTGAACATCTCAAATGACTTATGGATCATCTATTTAAAGTAAAAAACAGATAATAATATGTTTTCGTTGTTTTTAGTTAGTTAGTTGTCATTTTTACTAATATTGATGTTAATTTTAAATAAAATGATGCACTTGGAGTCATATCCGTCACATCGTTATTTAGATTGAGGTGTGGTTGATTTCTACACATCCTAAATGACTTATAGATTTTTTTAACAAAGTATAAATATAATAGAAATATTTTTTCTTGGTCTTGAGTATGTCAATTTCCCTTTTTACTAAAATTATTGTCAATTTTAAATAAACAGAAGCACTTGGAGTTATACTAGTCAAAATGTGGCTCAGATTGAGGTGAGAATGATTCTTACACATCCCAAATTACATATACACTTTTTAACTAAAGTATCAAAAAAATATGAATTCATTTTATTGGTTTTTAGTATGTTACTTTTATTTATTACTAGAATGTCATTTTAAACTAGAAACACATAATTTGACTCATATAGATCACATCGTGTATCAGTTTGATGTGAGATAAATTCAAACAAATCATAAATTATTTATGAATTAATGCACTAAATTATTAGGAAAATATGAGTTAGTTTTATAATATTTTAATTAGTGAATCTTTTTGAACTATTTTTTTTATTTTAAACTGATAATGGATGCTTTGAGTCATATCATGCCAATAATTCTTAGAATTGAGGTGGCACTGATTCCTACAGATCAAAAATGTCTTATAGATCATTGTATTAAATATCAAAACAACTAGATTATGTTTTCTTAGTTTTGAGTATGTTAGTCTTCTTTTTTATCAAAATTAATTTTTATTATGAATAAAAATTAGCACTTTAAGTTAAACTAGTTACACAATCTATCATATTAAGGTGCTGATGATTCCTACATAGCACAAAGTCATTGAAAATACTGACATATAATGTCACCATGATTTCCTTTTTCGTTCTTTTTTAAACAACCAACACTTTATATTGTGTCGATGTTTTTAGCCAAAAATCCCTGTATTTGAAATCCAGAAGAGTAGAGGAAGCTCATATGACCATTATATCATGAGAAGTCACCACGATGGGAAGATGAGATTCCTATACTCTTATGGATTTCAATATTGGGAACCATTTTTCAGTTAAAAATATCAAGTCGATATGTAGTGTTGGTTATTCAATATTGAAAGGAAATTGAAATGGAAATCATGCTAACATTGGGAGAAAGAATCATTTTATCACTTTTGTGGCTTGTTATAGATACTTGAAAGAAAAAATGACATCCTCAAAGATCTATGAAAAAAACCTAAACAAAGAATAGATAAAAATGATAATGGAACTAACTTAAAAATAGTTGATAAATTAATAAATAAATTAATTATATAAGTAGTAGGAATGTACATTTTCATGATGATTTTATATAAGCTTGATGCATTTCCTTTTTTTAATATCTCCGTTACATGATCGAAGTCCAATATCTTATGAGTATGAGTAGCATCGAACAAATTACCACAAATCAAAAATATTAAAAATGTATAAGAAAACAATTATTATTTGAGTAGTTCTAAAAAGAAATAAATTAAACATCAATATGAGATAGTACATAAATTCTATAGATAATTTTTTTAATGTGAAAAAATCAAGATAACCTATGTGATTAAGTATTTGGGGGAACATGAAGGAAATTGATAAATTCTAACACTACAGGGGTGAAAATGATTTTTGGGGGAAGAAGTATGTGGATTATTTGGGGCAGAAATGCAAGAGATATGGATATACCAACCCAAATCAAACAAAAGAATCCAACTGTATAAGAAAATAATTTTTATATGAGTAATACTAAAAAGAAATAAATTAAACATAAATATGAAAAAAAATTAATTATCTAGAAAAAAATTACTGTGAAAACGTAAATATTACATTTTTTATTATGAATATTTAGCCTCATTTCTCTTCCACTAAAGGCAGTGGAGGGCTCATAATGAAATGTGATAAATGGAACACTATAGGGGTGAAATGTTTTTGAGGGGGATGAAGTATATTTATATTTTGGTGTAGAATGTCATGAAATATGGACATAAATATTCTAAAATAAATGAACGATGTAAGAAATAATAAAAAATAAATCAATGTTTCATTATATATTTTTTCATTAAAATAGAGAATGTATATCGTAACATTAGCATTACATATTTCCAAATGGTTTCCTTAATTATTGTTTATTCATATGAGGGATTGGTAAAATCATCATGTGGAGAAGATATTATCTGCCTCAAGATTCAAAAGATTAATTTATATTATGTTAATGCGGTATAAAACTTATACAATTATGAGAAAAAATATAGTATATTAAAAAAATACCTTATCATTTAACTATATTTATTATTTTTAAGGATTCGGGATTTGGTTCCTCTATCATGAATCCAAATCCCCTCTTTGTGGTCCCATATAACATACAAGACATTTTCTACATTGGGACCGATATTAACTGATTGTGATCTCCCAATGAAAGGTTAATCCTTGATTATAATTCATTTAAATGATAATGTTATAGACAATTGTCATACTTATCAGCTCATATCCCGAATATTTATCATTTCATTTTATTTATTGACACACATCGTCCAACACTTGTGGACATTAATCTATGATTCTTGAAATACTCTAAGCAATAGTCATCCATCAAATGACTAATGCTCAATGTAGTACAAGCCATATAAACGAGATGGGGGATGAGTATCAAGGCAACAAAATGCAATAATAACTATTTGGGAGATGAAGCTGATGGGGATGACAATTGTACTACACTGTGTTGTCTAAAAGGGGTAATGACTCCCATTTGTGAGAATTGCACCATTGGATCTGGTTATTAACTCATTGACTATTGAAGGTGAGATTTTGGGGGGATAAACAATCTTTTATTTGATTCAAGGGGTCAAAATAGGGACATTTTATGATATATGAATATTTTGGGCCTCTATGAATTCAATATTTATAGTAAAAATCTCACTTTTAATACATTTAATCATCTAGGACTAGTCCTACATCAATTAAAATGATTCCTCAAGTCTTTCTACAATCCCCTAAACAAATGAAAACATAATATAGACAATTAAGGAATAATACGAATCCCAAATATGATAAACAATAATATTAAACTAGAATTTGACCAAATAAATGATATAAAAATGTATTGATAAAATAAATTAATAAATAAAGAGTTATTTCGTATACATGGATGGTAATCTCAGATTCCTAGGGGTGGAAAAAATATAAGTAGACCTAAAATGATGAATACCAAAATATAATTTCTGATAATTATTCCAACATATATAGAATTTTATAACCTACATTCTATTGTTTGGAACAACCGATGTATCAACCCAAAAAATTATTACATTTATTATTAATGGTATATCAAATATTTGAAAACAACGAAAAATTGTAATTTAAATTAAAATTGAAAAGGAATGGGAAAAAATTAGGAAACAAATATACCGAATAATGATAAAGGTTTTAAATATCTCAAAATTCATCATTGGTAAATTGATTCAAAAATTATGTCTAGATAGGTTGAAAACATGAAATATTTTCAGGCAGAGAAAGAGTTTGCTTTATAAGAAAATTTCACACTCATGACCATTATGGGATCAATGGTCATTTTGGTAACATAGTATAAATTGTTTCTTATTCTGAAATAAATAATCGTAATTATGGAAGATATATTTGTTTTAAGTTAAATGGGAGATGAACCTCTCTTACAAAAATAGTTTCTAGGTGAGACAAATCTTTATAAAAAATTCGTATTTTTTAATTTTATATATATAAATATGTGACACATATTTGTATAACATATTTATATAATATATATTTTTATAATATAATTGTATAATTTATTTATATATTATATTTTCATAATATATTTATATAGTATATTTGGATAATATATTGGTATAATATAATTTGTATAGTTTATTTTGTAAAATACATATTTATAGTATATATATATATTTATTCATATATTTTATTTATTTTCATAATTTTTTTGGATAATATATATATCTATATTATATATATATAATTATGTTTTTTTAAATATAAATGTGTGTGTGTCTATATATATAAATATGTATAATATGGAGATATGTAATATATAATATATAATATATATCTGTATTTTTTATATATTTTTATTTTTCAAATTTAAACATACAAATATTTAACATATTTAACATATTTATATATGTAATGTGCTGAATCCTTTTACTACAAAGTGTGTATATATATATATATTACACACACACAAACACACATATATTGGCGTACATAAATATAAATGTATTTATAAACATGTGTGTGGGTCTGTATGTGTATGTAAATATAATTATATTATACATTTACCATTATATTTATATATATATCATTATATTAAAATTTTCTTGGTGAGGTGGGCATGCACCTATCATTCATTCCATATAACCTATGGTCAAGTCTAATAGGAATAGAATTTCTTGTTTGGTGATATTGGTCTGTGGAAGGGTGTTGATGGTCCCATGTGCTATAAGGAGTGAGAAATTGAGGGGGGAGGTGATCATGTGCAGGAGGGTATGGTGCATATGAGATTTCTTATATTTTGAAGTTATGAAAAATGTTAATGGTTGGAGATCTCAGGAAGTAGGTGTTGGTGGCATTGGGGTGGGTGGGATGCACAAAATCGACAAGCGGTGAGGGTTGTGGAGTGCAATGAATGATAACCCTATCTCCTTTCAACCAACCATCACTAATAAACATTCTAGACCATAGGGATATACAAACGTGAAAAAAGTATTGACGATAAAAAACAAAAATAGATCTTTCTAAACAAGAAATCAATGAGAGAGTAGGATAAGGAGAAAATAAGTTACTGTGGATTGAATATTTGAATAATCTGAGAGAAAGTAGAGTTATCAAAATCCTAGAAAATGTTTGAGCAATGGATTCTTTCGAACCTGGAATCATTCAATCCATGGATTTGAGTCTTGGAATTGTTTGAGCCTTGGATTTGTTTCTAGAAATTTTTTGTTCCATGGATTTGAGCCATGATTTGATCATTCATTCACCGAGGAGGAGCATTGGAGGGGGTGGTTTCGGCAGAAAGCATTGGTATAATGACAATTTTGTGACTAGTTTGACTTATTTAAATTGATTGGGACACTTTTTTTAGCGCTTCCAAAAAATCACTGATAATAAACCCTTTTATCAACACTAAATTAATTAGCACAGATAAAAGGAATATTTATCGATTTTTAGGGTTGATGAAGATATGGATTTATCATCACTAAACAATCAATGATGAATATTTCTTTAATCAATGCTAATTAATTAAGTGCTGATAAAAGATTTATAATTATAATTATAATTAATTTTTTGTATATATATATATATGTATATATGTATATTTAATAAATATATATAAATATAAATATAGTAAATATATTTTTTATTTAAATATATTTATTATAATTTTATAATTATTTGTTTATAATTATATAAATAGTTTTTTAGATTAATATTTATATCATTATATATTTTTATAAAATTATTTATGTATATATATTTAATAAATATATATTAATATAAAAATATTAATATATTCATTATTTAAATAAATTTATTATAATTTTATAAATATTTATTTCTAATTATATAAAATACATATTAAATATTAATATTTATTTATTTATATTTAAAAATATATAAATGTATAAAAATTGTAGATATGAATTTATAAATATATTTATTTGTAAATATTTTTTACCAATATTTTTTAACATTATTAATTAATATTTAATATTAAGTGCATGCATCTTAAAATGAGTGAGAGTTAATAATTAAAAATGAGTACACTTTTACAATGTTTAAAAAATCAGCAAGTTTTATTAATTAAAAATAAATTACTATAAAAATTATATATATATTGAAATAAAGATGAATACATATTTAAAATATTCAAACATTGTAAATAAATATTTATAAAATACATAATAGAAATTGATTAAATTCCCAAAAAAAATTATGTGTGTTCTTTAAATAAAAAAATACGTTAATTATCTATATGGGAAATCAATATAACATACGTTAGACCAGTGTTAAATTGAAAAGTCAAATGAAATTCAATTATGTCCATTACTCGATATAATTAGTTTGTATTTTTAATTCATACTAATTTTTAATTATAAACCATTATTCACTAAATATATTACTATTTAATGTAAAGGATAAATATTTTGTTTTATATAAATCATATTTATATACATTCATATATATATATTAAATATAATATTTGTTAAGATTATCAATAATTATTTAATTAATAATTTTTTTAATATTTTCTCTATTTTTTTATTTCATGCATTTATTAAGTTAATTTACATTTACCTATATATATATATATATTTAATATATACTATTTATTAGTACTTTTAATTTAAATATTGTACAATCAATTTATTCATTTTTGTCAAAACATATTTAATTAATAATATTTAATTAATATTTTTTTTAATAAACTCGTTTTTATTTATTATTTATTTAATTATTTCAATTTATTCAGACCTTTATCAGTAGTAAAAAGTAACTGATAAATGATCCATTTATTTATGCTAAAAATAAAGTGCTAATAAAGGTTTCCCTTTATCGATGAAAAAAATTAAGCTCTCATAAAACCTACCTTTTATCAGGGATAAAAAAAGAACTCATAAAAGGTACCCTTTATCAGGGATTGTTCTAACGCTGATAAAGGTATTTTTTTCAATTGTTTTTTTAGCACTGATAAAGGCCATCACTGTTCATATCTTGTTTTGTAGTATTGGTCCTACCACTACAATCAGAGCTCCCAAAGATCGGTGAGGGACATCCGATATGCCAAAGAATTTATCAAAGTAGTCCTAAGATGAAAATCGATACAAAGATCTATCTGCCACCATGGAAGTAGTCTTGGAACGTCCTTGATGAAGCTGTCTTTAAAATCAATCATGACTAAAGTAATTCAGATGCCTAAAGAGCCTAATTACCCAAGAGAGACACTCTCCCACTGATGGGTGATGGGATGTAGCCTCCTACTCGCAATCCCAACTTGCCCCACCATGAGTTCTCTCTCACCCACAAAGTATAATCTTGTCCCATCAGTGCAAAAGCATCTGAATCATCTGTGGTGGTAGTCAATTTGGGCTCAGACCATAGAAAACCCATCCATACCCAACATGACATCATACGGTTCTATCATGATAACCAAAAGGTATGATGATAACCTCTCTCCATCAATCGACATCTCACACTATCTGATGATAATAGATATAGAAAATGTGTTCCCCATACAAACCTCAAGACAACGCTACTGAGCCAAACCATCAGCTGGGAGCTCCAACACTCACACCAAGAGTAAAAAGATTAAATAATTACTAGAAAATGTTTCAAATAATACTAAAACAAGAGTATAATAAACATATATTATACCTATAATCATCTCTTGTGATTTTGGTTCATAATCCTCCATAGAATGCAGTTGTTTGTGATCCTGACTGCGAATTCCCTGAGCTGGACCTGGGCCGCCTGGTGGTGGTGGTTCAAAGATCACCTTGCATCATCCACCACCCACAACTCCTCCACCTAAATCTCCACCTTCTCCTCTTCCAGCTCTGCCTCCCTAGGGGCCTCGCTACCCTCACTTAAGAGATCCTTGATCATAGTGATGCCCATATTGTGGCAGTCTGTCCGCTATCTGTCTGCGCTCCTCAGCATATCGTGTCATGAAATTTTGTACCATGTGACCATGACCATCACATGAATATAATTTCACCTCTTTGGGATTCAATCGTCCTCTGTTTTTCCCTATACCACATGACCATGTGCCTATGTCTGGTCATGGGGAGGTATCCAATGTCATGATCCTGTCAACTAGCACCTGTTATCAATTGCGAGTGACATAGACCTATAATTTCCACTGCCAGCTCTAGCTTCCTGGAATTACTCTAACAGGAAGCTCTTTGCCACCAGTGTCCTCTCTAACAGCCCATCATGAGTGGGGATACATTAGGGTACTACACTAACACAAATATCATTGTCGAGAGCCTGCTAAAGTATCTAGTTTTGGAAGTATCCATCCTGGAACATCTCAAGGGATTACCACATAAGGTGTGTGAACCTCACAGCATACTCAACCATTGAAACCCCTCCCTGTTGTCGATCTTTAATATCTTGAATCCAAAATGAGAACAATAAGGAGGGGTATTACTCCTCACAAAACCGATTTTGGATGTTAGGCCAAGAGAGTGTCGATTCATAAGGAATCTATTTAACAAGACTCCACTAATGTCCAAATACTCTATAGAAATGGATAGATATCTGTGTAAACTCCAGATATGTTGGTGTATAGATAAGTCTAAACACATGGATCACTAACACTAGAGAATCCTCTGATATATTGGGATCTAGATTGCCATGGAACCTCAATGGCCTATGGCACTGGAACTCCCAAAGTATGCAAAGCTGGCATGCATCCATAGCTTGTCTTGCTGGTATGATATACTATTTTAATGGTGCAGGTGATAGTACCTATCCACTCAAAGAAAGGAGCTCATGGGATAGACCTTGAACTGATGTCTCATCACCCATCATATCATCATCATGGTCTAGAACTTGTATCCTAGATGGTTTTAATCATAGAGGTATCCTAAAAATTTAATCATGATGTACCACGGTCAGATGAGAATATACAAAAACACGGGGCAACTAAATTTAGAAGGATAGTCAAAGACTAAATCCTATATGATTCTTGTATCGTTGATACCTCTATCTAATGTCTCTGTATGCTAAGTTAAAAAGAATGTATTCAAGGTTTTGGTGAATGGATACATCAACCTCTACACTAACACTGGGTTCCGTAGTTATAGAGTAGTACTCAAGACACCTTAACACTATTTCCCTAAATCCCAACCATATCCTCATAAGGTTTCTACTCCAAACATCATCCCAAAGACCGATCCAGCTCTAATACCAAACTATAATGATCTGACCCAATGGGGAGCAAGACATAAATACCTCAATACCACCATAATTAGCCAGAGGCTGGCGATAAGAACCAGATGGATTAACTAACATTAGAGGCATTTACATAATGTAATTTTACACACACCCCCAACCTTCTTGATACATATGTGGAAGGAAAAATAAAAGAAAAAATGTGACCCCTATAATATAAATAAAAAATGAAAAACTCTAATTTGTGGAAGAGTATGATAGTGTAAAAGGATAATTAAAGGGGGAAATTACATGACCAACCAGAAAGGTCCCCAATCATAAAAAAAATTGGAAATGAAAAATATTGGGAGAGCCCAACACTTTATCTCCATGTTGTGACCATCTTACATGGTCAAACACACTAGGTGTCCCTATACTCCTCTATTGTCACCATTGACCTATCTTTCATCTCCATAAGACATGACACATGGGGTAAAATACCATAAATTTTTGATTATATACATACCCAGTAGGATGCCCCTAATGTTAGAGGAAGTAGTCAGAGACATGATAGGAATAGAAAGATTGACAGATCGACCCAAAGAAAGAGACTAAAAAATCCCAATACATGGATAATGATATATATATATATTGGTATATATATATATATATTATCTAACAAAATAAATCCAACTGAGAGAGAATGGGATCTCCATATCATAGTCTATCCAAGGTAAATAGTTTCATCAAATGTAGAAGTCCATCAACACTGACCAAAATCTCATTTTTTAGTCCAAATAAGTGACCGTGTTGAGGGCCCAAGCCCCATCCAGCCCTATGCCACACAGTTGAGGGGACACATTCTATAAGAAGATGACTCGTTATCTAATGTGTCGTGGGGGTTATCAGAGTATAGAGGACATGCACTCTGTACAATAGGGGTACCACTCAGTAGGTAGTGGACCCGCACCCTAGTCCCTTAGTGGTGTACCAATCAGTAGGTATTGGACCCACACCCTAATATCATAGGGGGTACCACTCGACATATAGATAGAGGACCCACACCCTAGTCTGTTGTGTGTGTGTGGGGGGGGGGGTACAAATCAGTGTAAGGAGGACCCACACCCTATCTGATAGGGGTAAAACTCGGTAGATAGATAGAGGGCACATTCCCTAACACCATAGGGGATACTACCCAATTGATAAATAGAGGACCTATTCCCTATATCATCAAGGGGGTACCACTCTAATGATCCTTCTCAATCATTACCATGATCATGTTCTACTAAAATAAGAATCACACCCGAAACACCACACATCATATCAAAAAATCCACTACAGAGTTCACCATCATATTCTATGATTAAAAACACTCAAGATAGGATACTTGTGGTAAAAAATACGAGTAAAAAGGAATGAAATATGGGAGGTAGAAACTTCCTCAAAAAGTAAGAAGGGGTAAACGACATGTAAGGGGACCCAAAAGGTGTGTGTTCCAAATCCATCGCCTAGTTGGGTCCCCACCAGTACATGGATGACTACCCAGGTAGCCTTATATTATGTGTTGGGGTACTAAACGGTGTGCCTTAGACACTTGAGGTCCTAACCATGCTCCCTAGTCATGTCTGTGTACTTTAGAACATAGTGTGTGTTTGTCTATTCTTGTACCCATTTAATCAAAGATTACACGTCAGGCCACCAACACATGTTTTGCATGGTGTGTGAGGATCCCACACAGCTTGTGATACTAATGATTCTATAGAAACGAGAGTGTTTTGGATATCTGAGGGAAATATCATGTGTTCTTCCAAACAACATGGTGTCTAGTTGAGTTTTCCATAGATTCTCCAATCTATTGCAAAGCTCCCAGATATGTGGTCATTTATTTTAATATTCCCTATGAGATACAAAAAAACTATGGATCTTGATCCGATTAGTGATTTTGAACCTATGATGGCATGAAATAGAACCTTTAACTATTCTCGCATGAACCCACATGCAACTTTTTCACCCCACACATTCCTCCCACTACCTCCATCTCTAGTTTGGATCCTAGATCAAAAAACAGATCACTCGCAACCTCTGAATCCTCTGATTTTATCCCTAATTCATCATTATGTTCATCAAACACATATCTTCCACATACTAAGGGGTATGATCATTATCATCCCTACCTGGTAATATTAAATCATGACCCCATGGTCCAACAATGACTAACATGAATAATGGAGAGATAAATACACAATAAAAAAATGTCAAACAATCATTAGCTAGGTCTTATTGTCCAACAGATATTGATTTGTGGGGTCTACAGTGAGAAAAATGAATAAAAAATTTATTACAAATACATGCACACAAGAAATTGATCAAATAGAATGAAGGTAAAATAATAGTTATGATCATGATCAATCTATTTAATCAATATGGGAATAATCCATGAATTTATGAGTCTTCCCTAATTCTAGATAATTCATCGTCTGATTCGGATTCTATAAAAAAGGGAGGAATGAACCATTAAATTATCATAGGGTTTATGTGGCTAAAACTAGAGAATTTTAATAATTGTTTATTTAAATGAATTTTAATTGGGTTAATTAAATTTAATTAAATTATTTATTTATTTAGAAAAATGCTCTCGTCAATGTCTTCTTTTATTTGAACATCCCATGGAGACCTATTCTATGTCGTACCTATGGTAAACCTCAAATTTTGAATTTATCCTTGGTCTCATATTTCATAACAGAGACTCTATTTAAGAGTATTATAATTTTCATTAAGAATCAATGCATGTGTAAAATAAAATCGATTTATTATTTTTATAAATTTAATTCGTGCACACCGGGCCACAGGATCATACGTCATCTCAGCATCTGGCTTTGAAAATATATATATTAATATTCTAAATACTTAAAATGAATAAATGGTCTATAAATATGTTCCTAATGTTTCATTCTTCAATGAATCAATTTGTAGAATTTGTAGTGCTTGGTTCATGGAAAATATCTTGTTTTTAGGTTTTCCTAAGAAGATGGTTATTTGGTTCCCATGTTTTTGGTTATATATTCAGTTGGTCGAACCATTCCCTTATCACTATTGTGTTAAGATTAGAATTTTCCAATGACTTTTTATATTTATGACTTTCTAGGAGTGTAATTTATAGGGGATGGAAGTGGAATGGGGGAGGATTATGATACCCCAAAATGTCACTTTCTTGATTTTGATTATGTGGTTTATTTCTCCGTTGATCTGTTGGCATCACAGGGTTTAAATTTTGAGTTTTTGAAGTTTTTATATGGATTCATGGTTAGACACACATTTTGATAAATCATGTTGTAGAAACCATGTCCCATCTATAGTTTTGTACAGAGGTGATCAAATAGTCTGCACACGGTTTGTAAAACTATGTAAGACAGTAGTGTGACTTATAAGGTCTTGAGGTATTGGTAGTAAAATGGATTATTTAAATTTTTTGTAAACCACGTGAGACACTCATGGGACCTCTTCTATGTGGGGTATTTTTGGGTATTTTAGGTAGTTTTTAATTAAGTATTTTCCCATTATCCACAATAGTTGACTACCCCTAACCTAGGAACCCCCCAATGAGTTCCCTACTCCTTATAAGCTTCTATATGGTGTATTATGGGTGGTTTATTCCTAAAAATAGAAGGTAACAAACTTATCCTACCACCTCTTGTATGCTTATTCCTTTACTTGTTTTCAAAGGTGTTGTGTATAAGGTTTTACAATGTTGGATTTTGGGTGATCTTTGATGTAGTGTGTGCTATTTTCCCTTGGGTTTTATTAGGGTGATAAATTTTTATAAAAATCAATTTTCCAAATAATTTGTTCTATATATATATATAAGTCATGGATGGAACTTTATTCGATTATCTTTTCTAGGATATTGATAACACCCAAGATGATCCCATTACCACCTGTTTTTTATGCCTGAGAGCATGTTCCTATTTATGTGAGTTGTGATTAATGTTTTTATGTTTGAGTTGGGGATCTATATTAAAGGGGGTGTGTCATAGGTGGGATTTTTATTTGATTTCACTATATCATGCCATGGGGTTGTGTGTTTGTCACATGATGACAATATCTTGACTGTAATAACCACCTTGTCACATCATGAGGATCCTAGGATACTAAGTTGAATTCTTAGGCATATCTCTTTAATAGTTTAGTGTGATAACCTGGATGGGAAACTCTATTTGAATGAAATTATTTGATATGGGGTGTCTCACGAATGATGGTAGTGTGGATGAAATTTGGGTGATGAGTTTTGTTACCATTAACATATAAAAAGTTGGTTCCACCTTTTCATGTTAAGAAAAACTTACACCATTATTCCCTAGGGTGTTACCTCATGATTTATACTTTATGTTCTGATAATTTATTATTATTGAAATATGAGTTTCTATTTTCTGGATATGTTCCATATTTTATTATTTACTAGTTAGTTTCATGGGTATTGGGCACAAATTGTATGGTATTTTTATTTATTTATTTCTCTTATGGTTTTTTATTTTAGTTGTGTTTTCCCTTAATCATTACCCATGTTGGGTGTGTGTGTTAAAGTTTGTAAGATGGTAAAAGAGAGACATTATTTTAAATGAAATCCATTAAAATAATTTCCTTTTAATTATATTATTTTCCATGTGTGGTTTTGGTTTCAATAATGAATTTTTGTTTTAAAAAGAAAAGGGTTAAATTTTTCTTATTGAAATACTAGTGTCTTTATTTTAAAAAGGTATGAGGTTGGTTGTTGAAATGGAATTACCTTAGTAAAATATATTTGAGTATTATTTTATAAATAGTTTGTTTTATGAAATGTTATATGGTTTTTCTGGACTATTTCAATTTTTCATAAAGGAAATGAAAACCCAATTTTTTATTACTTTCAAACTTTTATACCTACTCTCTTTATAAATGGAATGTAACAAACTTATGGTGGTATCCTACAGTCATCTAGATCACATCTCTCATAATATTGTTGTTAGATATGCAGTATCTCGTGTTTTATATAGGATATCTTGTTATGTCTTGCATATTGGATTAATATATCTCTCTGTTAGGAAGTGGGTGTTTTTCAAGTTAAAGTGGTGACTCGAGACTCACACATGGATATTTTGGTTTATCACATGATTTCAGTCGACTAGTTGTTTTTGTGCATCATATCGACCTCTTAGACCTCATGTTTTCTTTATTGTGTAGTTTTATTTTCCATTTATGGGTAATATTAAAGACTATTATGAAAATTGATTCACGTATGGAAAATGGTTTTGAAAAATCATTTTCTTATTCTTTATGCTTATGCCTTTTTTGGTAGGATTTTGGTTTTCATTTATTAATTTTGGAGTGGTTATCCAATATAAAGAGAACTCATTTCGTATTATCAGTTGGAATCATAGATGATAATAGTTTTATTAACAATGACATCATTCACATGAGTTAAATTATGATACCTTGGTGCTTGTCTCCAGTATGGGGAGATCAAGAATGTCCCTCAGGCCCTATGGACGAATAACTTGGGTGACATGTTAGGTCAAGTAGGTATTTTTCATTAAATTTGGGGCACTCTCATATTTATTATAGACCCAAGAGAGGTTCCCATTTTTGGTGGGTAATGACACATTCAATGATAAAAAAATTATGAAAACAAGATGAGATAGTCAAAAAATTTAAGACAATGCATTTTGATGAAATTATGGCATATAAGAATAAATTGAAAATCAATCCACTATTTTATAGTCCCAAAATGATTCAAAATGCTTTGATATAACTTTTATGATCTATAAACATGTTTTAAATAATCAAAATAAAGAAAAAAATATTGGAGTATTTTGAAAACTTAGGATACAAATCATACATTAATTCATGACATAATGTAAAAAATCGTATGTCAATCCAACTTGTCATATAATAGAGTATTTATGATTATATATTAAATTTAATGTAAACATGATTTTTTATTATTCATTATGATTTTAGGGAAAATCATTTTCTTAAAAAAAATTAAAGGTATGGTTGATCCTTCAACATGATATTCTTAATGTATTCAAATATTTGTTCTATAATTTTTTTTTCATTTTTTTATATTGAGATCTGTTCTGGGTGTCATTAAGCGTAATCATATTCATTTTTATATTGTTTAATTTTTTAATCAAAATTAATTATTTTTTTCTTCAAAATTATTATAATTTAAAATATTATTTTCAATATTTCATATTTTGTAAGTTTCTTATTCAGACTGATAGATAAATATTCTTTATAGGATATCGATATACTATTTATATACTACAACCTTAAAAAATGAAAAAATTTTGTGTTAAAAATAATCCTTGATAAATTTTATCTATTTATTAGTGAACAAATTGAATGCTGGAGTGGGGTAACATTATTAATAGTAACTTATTACAAATAATGGATAATCACCATTCAAAATGATATAAAAGTATTAGTTTTTAAGAGTTGAGAAAGGTATTTTCAATTGTTAAAAAGACAATTTTGTAACTGTATAAAAATAATAGAAAATTGGATATATAGAATATATCAAGAAAAAAAATTAAGAAATTTTTTATTTCAATGTTATTAGATAAATGTTGACAGATTTAAGATTTTTTAAACATTATCTGAATTTTATAGTTGGAAAAATATTATAAGAGAATATTAGTAACATAAATTAATTAAAAAATCCATATTTATATCTCAAATAGATGGAAGGAGAGAGATACATGAGGTTTTGAGATATATAAGGGAACATTGATGAATTTTTATATAATTTTATACAATTTAATAATAATTTAAACAATATTACAATTTATTATCAATTAAATTTTTCTCCTATTTCTTTTGTTTTTAAACAATAAAAAGAAAAAAGTCTTGTGGTAAGGTTGATATTAGAGAAGATATCATTTTTTGGTTAGTTATGATCAGATATATCCTTTTGATATAGGATAAAGAAAGGCATTATGTCTAGTTCTGACTAGCCTAACCTAACTAATTATTTGATCTTGTCACCTTTTTAAGAGTAATAATTTTTTTCTTGGATTTGAACACCCTAATCAGCACCGTACATTTTATAATAAAAAATTTTATATTTCCTTTTATATTTCATCATCATTACTGAATTTCAATTTTTATAGTATAAAATACTACACCATCTCAATTTCTCTTTCAACAAAAAATTAATTTTATTAAATTAAAATTAAATTTCCACCCCATTGAATTATCTAACTACGCCTCATAACCATTTTTTTATTTTATGAAATATATTTCTTCATATTAATTTGACACTTCTTAAAAAAGTACATTGTATTAAAAATGTTATGTTAATGAACACATAATATATATTTTTATGTATAATTATAAAATGGATATATTTTTTTAATAAAAATAAAATTTTATCTCAAAACCAAACAAAAAAATTATAAAAAATAGGACATAAAAAAAATAAAAAATTAAATGTTATAGAAACATTATTTGACTCAATTTTAATTCTTAAATTAAATTTATATGACCCTTTAAGCTAGATATATTGAATTCAAAAAAATGAAAGAAAATATTTTTTTTGACATGTATTGAAAAATATAAATTTTTATTAAAATATTTTTCATAACATTTTTTTGTCAAATTATTGGTGAATTATAATAATGAAGCCAACATAACTTCTCAATTTCAATATTTCATGCACAATAATAAAAATATAAATTCTTTTCATAGAGTGATATAAATTTTATAAATGTGATAAATGTCATATTTAAAAAAAATTCCTATAGGTGAAATTTTTTTCATATCATACGTGAAATAAGTTTAATATTATAAAAAATGCATCAATATGCATGAGATTTATCTTATATTTTATGTGATGTATTTTATATTTTTAAAAGATATTACATTATACATAAATAATATTTCATATTTTATGGGGGTTTGATTTTATTTTTTAAATGATTCATCACAAGAGTTTGAGACCTTGGCCAAAAAAGATGTGGCTCTTTTATTTAAAAAAATAGGGAGAAGATGATGAAAGAAAAAGTTTTATAGTGATCCCTTTCAAAGGGTTATTTCACATAAACTAAAAACCCATTAGTCTAGATGATCTCATTACCAATCACTCCTTTATTAGTGAGCTCATCCACAAGGTAATTCAATTCCCAATAGGTATTAGTAATGAAAAAGTCAATAAAGGAGAGGAACCAATCCATCACATAGTCAAACTCTATGAGAGGTGGGTGGAATTGCATCTAATGGCTTGAACAATTGAGGTGGAATCACACTCTAGACATTGGATAGATTTTCCCCTTTTCTTGGAGAATGAATCCACATTGATAACACTAATAATCTCAGTTTATAAAGAGAAAGTGTATCTATAGTGCATATCGAAACATCCAATAATATTCCATTATGATCGATGAATATAGTTCCGCAACCTGAGAGACCATGATTCCCTTTTCAAGCACCGTCCATATTGATTTTGATCCATACTAAGAATATAGGTTACTAAAATACTTAAAAAGTACCATAAGTATGTTTGAATTTACTATTTATGTAAAGATGTATCAAGGCCATAAAATCAAGTTGGAAATTATTTGTGAAATTTGTTTGAAGGGTATTGGATACCTTGGAAGCATGAATTATCCTTAAAAGAACAACCTAGATGTAAAAAAGATCCTCTTGGAGAATGCATGACTTATGGGCATACCAAATGACATGCATAAACTTAAGAGAAACTACTTGAATTTCAAATATTTCCAATAGCCAATTTGCGACGGGATCCTGTTGTAAAAACACTTTTGCGATGGGGTCCAGTTTCAAATAGCCCTTTGCAGAAAACAGTGTCCAAACTAGTATTTTTTTGTGAGAGGCCTATCGTAAAAATATACTACTTGCAACGAGAAGTCTTCCAATCATAAATAGATCTCTAATTAAATAGATTATATGTATGAAAACCTATTGTGACAGGCCCATCACTAAAAGTACTTGTGATGGGGCCATTTTCCCATCGAAAATAGCTCACCGTTTATATATGTTTCATAAACCAAAGTATTTGGTGATAGGCTTGTTGCAAAAACATATTTTCGACGATTCAAGATCCCGTCACAAATAAGTTTTAAAATATATACATATATATATTCTATTTGAAACGGGGTCCCATTACAAAAGACACTGTCGCAAATACCTAATAATATAAAAAAATTAATTAAATTACGATTGATGATAAAATAATATAAATATTATTAAAATAAAAAAAATTAAAAAAATTAAAATTCCCAATATTTGCAAAGAAAATATAAAAAAATCATAAAATAAAATTAGTACAAAAAAAATATACAATAAAAAATTTATTACTAATAATAAATAATAAAATATTCAAAATAAAAATATACATAATTTATGTAATATTCACATAAATATAAAAAAACTATAAATAGTTAATATTACAAAAAATGTTGAATTCAAATGTTTTTAACATTACCACAAAATCACTTTGGGGGATCGTCTTATGGTGGGGCTGTCAGAGATGGTGGAGGAGACTCCATCCTTAAAATATGAGTCAAAAGGCACATATACTCCATCTACTCATGCTGCTGATGCTGCCATCGATGCCTCTCCTCCTCGTGCTATAGTTGCTGCTACCATCGATGCATATTCTCTTCGAACTTCTATTGATACTGCTACTACTAATGCCTATATTTATCCATATGTTGTTGTTTCTAACACATCTCTTCATGTTACCTCTCCAAACACTCTATAAGCTCAGTCTAGGCTCGCATCTAACCCTCATACTGGAAGCTAGAAGATGATTCCTCTCAATGAGATCCACTCAAGTTGGGTTCTGACATTGCCGCAGTACCATAATAAGTCCCATGGGCCAAATGAGATCTGATACCAACAACTCAGACCTTGTCGATGGCATACTAGGTCACCTGCATCCATGTCGCCTCTTCGAAATTGTGGGAACTAGTCTGATCAGTCATCTTGTCCTGACTCATAGCCTGTGACTCAGAGTTCACAGCCTCATATGACTCTAGTTCAAATTTGAAATTTAAATAGTGAAAATATTATATGCAATTTATTTTCAAACTGAAAAATAAATAATACTGACCACAATCTGACATTGGTGATCACCTCTTATCTTTGCAGTGGCTAGATAAGTTTAGATCATCCAATAAACGTTTTACTCTATAACATCAGGATACTCAACTACCTATATGAATATAAAATTAACTATTTATATTTAATGTTATATAATTTTTTTAAAAAAGATATTTACCAGATGCTCTCTATTCATACTAAAAGTATGAATACAAGCTCGATGTGTCACCTCCTATCTCCCCTGGTTCTGGTGGCCCAATGAAGATGTCCTCTAAAGTCCACCACTCAACAAGTGTGAACATAATCCATCCCAAAAAGGAGATGAAATGTACTCTGGTCGGTGGGCACTACACGACTCACCAAACACTGTCACTACTTATTTCTTAATGGGTTTGCTTCTTAAATTATGAAAAAACTGACGAAAAAACTCACACATTGACACCATTCAGGCCTCTTAGATATCTTCACACATGCTATAATCTATGGGATACTATAAACACTTCAAATAATGTATAATATAATGTTATTAATGGAATAAATTTATAAATAAATATTATTTATTTATGTACTGGCCATTGATTAAACATTTGAAGCTTCACATCAATGAGAATCTATTCCAATGTTATCTATGTTTGAGAAAAATAATTTCGCAAGATAACACATCCCTTTCCAATAGCTACATGCACAAAATTGTGGAAGAAGAATAAATAATTAAATAGTAAGTGTATAAATAAATTAATTAAAGCTAACTAAAATACCGAGGTTACCATACCTATGCATTTGGGGATATAAGCTAAGATGTGGACTTCACTCTAGGATAGGGTCAGAAATCATCAGTCATGCAAGATCTCACCCCCTCTGCATAACCCCTGAACCGCCAGTAGGGTGAGGGTTAGATGATCCCAAATCCTCCTAATCCAAAGGTAGATTAGCCTCCTGCAACTCATGAAGTTGATTAGGGTCCATCTGAAAAACAAAATTATTGTTGTTAGAAGATAGTTGAAAATAACTATTACATCTAGATATATATTAGTTAGGATTATATCCAGCATTTAATTGTGTCAGTGTTCACGTTTAACATAATTTTCATATCTGACAATGTCAATATTTTCATATTCATCACTAGAGTCATCAATATCCATATGAGTTTCATTTTCATTATCTTAGGAAATTTTAAATTCATTTGTAACATCATTAACACCATTTTCACTATCGACCCGTAAATGTGGGGTGTCATCATTGATAATCATGTCTCCATGGAAAAGATGGATTTTGAGTAGTCTCTTGAAAAAATTCAATTCCTTGTACTTCATAGAAACCACATTCAGTTTGTGTGAATTTATTTTCCAAAGATTTCAGTTTTATTATGCTTCACCAATCACTCAGGTCTGTTTAAGTAGCATAGTACTTTGCGTAATATATTTTATGTGACTATTGAGCAATTAAAAATGGTTCATTTACTACAAGAATAATTCTATATTTAATATCTATGATTCCATGAATCAGATGAACATGCAAGCCCCTCTCAGTATCCAACCATATACATTTAAACATTGTTATGTAATTTTTCTCTAGATAACACAGTTCAATAAATTTATCCAGCATGCCATAAAAGTCAACATTAGTTTCACTATGATGTGATCCTCTCAATCAAATTACACTATTTATTGTTTTTTTATTCCCCATATGCATGTGTATGAAATCTAAAACCATTCACCACATATGCAATATAAGATTTAACCATTTTGGATGGAGGGTTACTCAATATACACAGTCTCTTATCAATTTTATCAGCATGTTGTGACACTAGAAAATTTGTAAAACAATTATCAATACAATAAATAATAAACTATATTGATATGTTAAACCATCAATAAATTTTGTTACCAATTTTATAGGCCTTTGAGAATTTTATTTTTTTGGTGTTCTTCAAGAGCCGTTGTTGTAATTTGTGGAAGCGTTTTCTTCATATGATTATCATATAAACTAAAAATAAAATAAGTTTACATAATGTAACATAAATTATAAAATAAGTGACAAAAGCACTCAAAATAAAAATGATGTCATTTCGTCACAGTTGACCAGAACATATGTATGAGCTTTGTGATGTTCATCATCTAAAATCCATCGTTCATGAACTCCACCAAAGTCAAGCTCTATATAATTAAAAAAATTCAAATTTATTGTCCATTTCATCATCAACATTCCCCTCATTATATCCCATGATGTTGTGTTTTGATGGATATTTAGATTCAAATTGGACTGTTAGCGATGAGGCCATCACAAATACCTTCATCCACATTAATAGTTCTCGGTGGTAAAAAGATTTTTTGTGTCAGGTCCCATCATGATAGGTATCCTACGGAAACACTATTTGAGACAGGACATCATCCCGTTGGAAAACGGTTTTTGCCACTGCCAGGTATTTACAATGGGTCACGTCACAAATACCCTCTGGCAGATGAAATAATTACGACGGGGGATCCCCTGTCGAAACTAGTGTTTAAATCATCCGAATATTTGCAACAGGATGTGCCTAGCCATCGTTAATACCCTTTCATGCGGTTTGGTCTGCGAACTGTACCAAACCACATGTAGGGTTTTGCGATGAGTCACCAAGTCTTGTATCAAATAACTAGTTTTTTCCCATAGTGAGAGGCCTCCTAAAAGAGATTATAAATTTATGGGGAAAATTTTAAGATTAATAAGATTCATAATATATTGGGGAGATACGAAACTTTCATTCATGGAACATTGAAAAAATCAAATGAAACGTCATAAACACAACTACCATATAATAGAGCTCTGATCTCGGTTAGACACATGACCTCAAGTGTATCACCTCAAACTCTAGAGGCTACCGACTAGTAGTGAGATCCTAGATGTGACAATGGAGAGACTATGCTCTCATTAGCAGAGTGTAGAAAAACAGTATAACTTAAAAAATGAGTAAATAGTGGAATATTGATAGTATAAATATACAGAAGTCCTATCATACACAATATGATGCTAAAAGTTACATGTTCTATAAAATACCTAAATAAGTCACAGAGATGTGATATACAATAAAAAATCCAAAATAAAAAAAAGGAAAAAAGTATCCTAGTGGGAACATATGCCTCATCTTTGTCTCACGCTCTCCTTCTCCTAAATTGCTTCACATGTACCAATAAGAGGGAGCTTGCCCTTATCAACACATGAAACCATATAATTTGTTTGGACCAAAATCATGAACCAAATAGGATTTGAGACTAAATCATAGTGTGCACCAACCCAAGGTCTATGCCAATCTATTAGTGAATATATATAGCTGATAGTGTGAATAGTGAAAGCAGTAAGTTAGGAAGTACCCAAGATAAATAGCCCTACAAGAACTGGTTCTTATTTACATTAAATTTATATTCAAATATATTTATTTTCACAAGTCCTGAGATCCAACCTAATCAATACAATACCCTGTATAGCATTAAGAACAACAGATTCCTCAGAAGTCCATTGAAGAAAGTGGAAGAAATGACGGAATCCAAGCTTGTGGTTTGGCTTGGAAGACAAGTCATAAACCATTTCAAATAAATATTATATCCCAATCCATTCCTTGACATTCCTAATATGGAATTCAATTATCACTCCAATTGAAATTCAACTGACACCCTACAAGCCCATCCCAAAAAACCTCAAAGGAGCCTGGAACCACTCTAATTGTGGTAAGTCCATGTTAACTAAGCCCATCCTTAGTGGTCCTATAGGGAGACCCAATTATCATTCGTGACATAATCCCTCCTTCATGATCCCTTCCATTTCATATTATTTGGATCTAGGATTCACTCGGCATTTAGTACATAGCCTTTATGATTCCTTCCATGGCTTCCATGGCTCACTTATTGCTTTAAAATTATAATCAAATCCATTGAGCTTGTTTAAGGCATTCCAAAGGAATAAAAGGTTCACTCAAGAGAATAGGGTAATATAGACATGTTGTCCCATCAATGGAATTCCAAAAATATCCATGATTCAACCAATTTATTTACATTTTAACCATAATAGTTTCAAATCAACAATTCATTAGAGATACTAGGGTCATCAGCAAAAGCAAAAAATATATTTCCCACCACTAATGGTGTATCAACTAGGACCGACCACTAAGTCTTGGCCTAACATTACTCACATTTGAATAATTCATATATAAATACTATCTTGTAATCTAAACCATTACAAGGTCGTAACATAACCCAAATCACAAGGGCAGGTTCATAGATGGAACCAGACAGTCCAAACAAACTTTAACAATAAAAGGCATGACATTGGTCAAAGGGGTAAATCACTAATCTAAAACCCTTATCCAAATGTAAAACTATATAACAACTTAAAAATCACCATTAATTAAAAAATCCAATTTAAATAAGCTAGGAAATGGAATTCAAGGTATACCTCATAGGCATCTAAGCCAAATGGGCAAAGAGGGACAAACTGGGTTCTCACACATGGGGTGGCTTTATTCTAGGTATTAAACATATTACAAGATTTTAAACACCTAATTAACTACCTAAAAATGATAGGCACCAACAGTAATAACTTATAAATTAATGTGACACCCCAAAAATGGGTGTACGACACTCTGACATATATAAACATCTCAACATTCACTGAAAAGAACATCACCACCTAGCTAAGACTTGTGCTATATATACATCATCCATTATCAAGCTCTAATTCTCTATGTTTTGGGAGAAATATAAATAACATACAAAGAATGGGATATTATGGCATACAATCCTAAATCCAAATAAAACAATTGATGTCCACAGGAAATAGTGAAGGATAAAAATAATTCTAGGCAAAAATGTTACTAATCCATGGAGATGAATGACTCTTGATTCAGAGGTCGGATGGAGATGGGATATGAAAAGTGAGAATAGATTTCAAAAAGGCTCTACAATTCTTTGTGAGGGCTTCGGTGCAAGGGATAGGATAATCTTAAGTTAAATAATAGGGGAAATGGTATATTAATCCCAAATATCTGGGTCGCAAGGTTTCTATACATGGTTTGCCTAATCGTGCCGAAACTATGAAAAACATACTATAAGAGAAATGGGAACTCACATGGTTCCCATGAATTATTATTAATAATTTTCACAAACCATGATGAGCCCTCTCTTAATTCCATATAAAATTGTAGAGCGTTCTCATGGTCATGTGCCCCAACATGCACGGTTTTCACTAACTTTCGAGCCTCCTCTATTAACCTAAAACATAGGAACTAGGATCTAGACCAGATCTGAAAACCACATAGACCTCTATTAACCAAAAAAGCATTCATATAAGGTCATTATTAAGCACTTAAACGAGGAAAATATGAAAAGCACCTGATTTATACCTCAATGAAGAATTGGGTTCTTACAAACATCCCCCTTAATGTAATTCGTCCCTAAATTTCCCATCCAATGGTGGTGAAGGAATATCGGATAAAAACCCCATCCACTACGTTTATACATCATCATCCCTCTCCCAGGTCTCATCTTGTACTCGTTCATTCTTCCATATCACCTTTACTAAAGGAACATGCCTCTCGTGGTGAACCTTTATTGAACGATCCACAATGCATATAGGATGATCCTCAAAGGTCGCATCTACATGAAACTAAACCTCCTCATGATGACAAGCGTGAGATGGGTCTGAATAGTACTGTCACAAAAAAGAATTAGGCCAGATATCATGTATATCCCAGTACCTCAATGGAAACTAAAACTGATTGGCAACCAACAAGACCCTCTCCAAAATCTCAAATGGCCCAACATATCTCAGAAAAAGCTTACCCAATCTCATGATCCTCTTATATCCCAGCCTCAGTGTAACACCTAGGAAAACCTGATCCCCAAACTATAACTCCAAAGGTCTTCTGTAGTGATCGACATACGATTTATGATGAGACTGTGCTACATCCAACTACTTCTAAATCAACTGAACCTACTCTGTGGTCTCTTGCACAAGGCGAGATCCCAGTATAGCGGTCTCTCCTACATCCTGCCAAAATAGGGGTGATCAGCAAAAAATAGAATATAAAATATCATACGACGCCATTTGGATAGTATCATGAAATCTATTATTATAGTTGAACACCACCAGGGTAATGTGTGTCTCAAAAGAACTCCTGAAATCTAGGATACATGCTTAAATCATGTCCTCAAGCCCCAAAATCGTGTGCTCTGACTAACCATTGGTCTAAGGGTGGTAAGCCATGCTTAAAAGCACTTGTGTACCCAAGAACCTTTGTATCCCTTTCTATAAATGATAATTAAACTGATATTCCCTATATTAAATGATAGAATCAGGGACCCCGTGAAAATGTACAACCTCCAAGATGTAAAAATTCACAATCTCATCAATATTGAAGGTTTCCTTGATCGACAGGAACTGCACAACCTTGACGAGCCTATCAACGACAACCTAAATGACATCATTACATATAGGTGACATTGGTAAAACCATAGAGAAATCCACCATGAAATAATTCCATTTCTACTTAGGAATGGGAAATTGTTGTAAAAACCCAGCTGGTCATTGGTGTTCCGCCTTCACCTTTTGATAGGTGAGCACTTTAAGACAAAACCAGCTACATCTATTCTAATGGCTAGCCACCAATACTAATGATTAATGTCCTGATACATATCAGTGAAACCTGGATGCACAGCCCATATAGAGTCATAAAAATCCCACATCATCTCTTCACACATTTCTGATGAAATCCATGTGTGACCATGTAAAAGCCAAACCTCGTCCTCACCTACGGTTCTATTAGGAAAAGCATCCTCACTTACCCCACTCTCCCGTAGAACTAGGAATTTAAAATATGATAGATTCCTCATCCTCACTCTATATTGTAGTGTATAGTTAATAGTTAAAGATGAAATAAATGTCTTCCCCTCACTGGCATACACGTCCAAATGTATCTCATATAACAATCCAAAAGCATACCCTCGCTACTGGCATGCTTCAATGACAACAACTGAGCCCTCCTGCTCAAAGCATCAGACACTGCACTGCCTTTTCCAGGTGTGTAGGAAAACACAAAGTTAAAAGTCTAAAATTATTCATTCCACCTTCACTACCTTACATTCATATCACGCTATGTAAATATGTACTTGAGTATTTTTTGGTCCATTAACACCAAAAAATGCTCTCCTAGTAAGTAATGCCTCCAACAGTATAATACATGAACAACCACATATAACTCTTGGTCATGTGTCGGATAATTCCTTTCATGTGTCCCCAACTATCGATACTCATATGCAATGAAATTTCCCCTTGAATAAGAACTACTCCTAGCCCAATACCTAATGTGTCATAATGAATAGTGTACCTTCTATAAGGCTCTGATAAAAAAAAGTATCAGTGTGGAAGTCAATCACCATTTCAACTCCTAAAAGAGGAATCTATCCAAACATTCTTCATAACCTTTTTTAGTTATGCCCGTTAATGGAGCTTCTAAATGCAACAATTCTTATATGAAACACCTTTAGTAATCAGCCCTCCCCAAGAAACTATGCACCTCAATGATGTTCTTGTGCTCCTCCTAGGAAACTAATACTATCAAATTCTCTGGGTCCCCTGAATCTCCTGTCTATGAGATGATGTATCCCATGAAGTGAATATGATCCATCAAGAAGTTAAAATTTTCAAGATTAGAAAATAATTGATGCTCTCTCAGTGTACTCAATATGGTATCAAGATTTTTAGCATGGTTGTGTTGATTATGAGAATACACCAAGATATTATCCACAAAAATGATGAAAAATGAATCAATAAATTGATGGAACACATGGTTCATCAATGACATAAAAATTACTATCATATTCATGTGACCAAAATCCATAACTAGAAACTCATAAAAACCATACATTATTCAAAAGTTTGTGCAAGATTTGTCTGTTGATCTAACAAACACCTGATGATATCAAGGTCTTATATCGATCTTTGAGAAAACATGAGCTCCATAGATTTGGTCGAAGAGATTATCTATTCGTAGTAATGGAAATCGGTTATTAACCATCTAATAGATCAATTTACAATAATCCGCGCAAATCATGAGGGTACCATCTAATTTTTTTGCAATATGGACCAGGGAACCCCACAGAGAAGTAATGGGTAAGATGAAACCCTCAGATTCCAAATCCTCAAACTATCTATTGAGATCTTGAATCTCCATCATAGCTATCCTGAACTAAGGAGTGGATATCGGTGAAGCTCATAAATCTAGATTGATTGAGAACACCACCCCTCTTTCTAGAGGTAAACATTAGAATTCATTCAAGAAAATTTCACTGAAACGATCAACAACTAGAGGGAAATACATATAACATGTCCATTGGTCATCAAGATAAAAACTCACGATCAATGTTGTTATCCCACCCAACCCATGATGCTTGGGTCCAACTCAACTCTCTTTTAAATCCCATTCACCCTTGGGTTGAAACAATCTATCCTCTAGTGACATAAAACACACTCTTGGGTGATCCAAATCATTGAAGGCTTGAAAGGAAACTAACCATTAAATTCTGAGAATGACATCCAAGACAGTCGTATCTGGGAAACAGAGGTCCCATACTAAGTGACATCCACCAAAATCGAGGTTAACTCCTTGTACTGACACACACATATCCTTATAATCTATAACGGAGTGCCTAACATCATAACGACATCAGAATTAAAAAACCATATCCCAAGGCTCTCTAAAACGGGCATAGATATGATACTATGAGAATCCATTATATCAAACATCATTGAAGATAAAACAGAGGTTACTAGAATAGTACATATCATAGTAGAAGGTATGTGATATTACTCTTTATAGGTATGTTTCACTACATAAGTCTGGCATATACCCTAACCCTGTGACATTGTATGGATACCATGAACTGATCCTCTATGTTGTCTCTGAGAACCTGGGGTATGGCAACCGTGGTCCAGACCCCCACCTTTCCTTGAATGGCTTGATGCATTACAACTCTCTGACTGGTGATAAGCAGAAGACTATGCTTTTGAATGTGGATATGGTGTTATCCCTCTCTCACTAGCTGTTGGAGGAAACATTCAATAGAAACGCTGTAGATGGAACATATTTTTGCAAGATCGACTCATAACTGGGTCCATTAGACACTAAGGCCTCATATTCTACATCCTACCAAACTGGTATCACCTCACATGGATTTTGAAAGATACGGTATCACTGCTAGTATCATTGTGAGAAATCTCTAAATGACACTTCCTACTACCAGTCGAGACAGTACCAGATCTAGGTGTCAGATAACCCTGGATCGCACATCCAGATTCCCTTAAGTTATTTTCTTTGATCATTGTCTGATCCACTATATCAGAGATGGCAGTGAACCAAAATATAGTTATTTACAATTATATTTCACATCTAAGACTATTATCAAATAGACTGGCTTTTGATATATCTTTACCCATCAAAATAGGTGAGAATCACTGGTGCTCAATAAAATGGGTCGAGTAGTCCATCACTGAAAAAACACCCTATCCCAGATGTATAACCACTTCGGACTTATCAGCCCTAGTGTTTCAGGAGAGTAATAATCATAGATGACTATCTGAAAGACTCCCCATGCCATATCCTGATGATGCCCAGCCTAAGTAATCACGCCTCACCATCTCTTTTAGAAATCACACAGCATATACCTCACAATCATTACCCTCCATTCAAGAGGAGTATCTAGTTGATTAAAGATCGAAAACATAGACTCTAACCTTGACTCCAAAACCAGTGGCCCACTGTCCCTCGAAAATGTGGGCACATGCTACTACTGGAACACCCACGTCATCTAATCTATAGACATGGCATGTTGTGGTGTTCCATTAAAGGTGTGCATGAACCTCAAAAAAGCTTCAAGAAACTGTGCATTAGAACCTATGCTTGGTAAAACCAATGGTGAAACAACTAGCATGAACCGAGGATCCACAAGTACCCCATAGCCTACCACTATCAGTGTATTTTCGTCACCACCCTCCCAGCGTACAACTAGAGGTAATTGTCGTGGAATTCTTCTACAAATCCAAGATCATGACTTATTTCAAGATCATTTCATGTTAATCAACACAAAATCACATTTACAAAACAGGAAAAGTAAAAACCTTCCTCTAAGAAGTCACCCCTCTTCCAGCCACTTGGGTTAGCTCTAGGTGTCAGAAAAAAGAGAGACTACCAAAATCCCATTACTAAGGTCAAGTATGGTCTAGGTATCTATTAAAATCCATTTCAGTTTCACTTGATTTATTATTTATTTCATATTTATCACAACCCCTTTTGGAAGGGTAAACCAAATGGAATGACGAATTCTATTCTATGGGTGCCCATACTCCCAGAGAATCAAATCTCGGTATCCATGTATAGCACAACAAAATATAATTTAATACAAGGGAGAAACATGATCCACAAAATATCATTATAAGAGGGCCCATACACCTCAGGGACCAAAGAATGGAATCCATCCAATTTGACCCATAACATATACTAGTACATCTATTTGAACAGTAGGCGTATCTATCACGATATCTATCAAAACAACATCCAATCATTAATGCTCTTTAAATGGAATGGCATAATGCATGGCATGTTATTTATAACAAATTTCTATAGGATGCATGGGACAGAATACCCTCATCTCATCGATTTTAAACACAATAGTACCCACAATCATATCAAAAAATGACATATTAATACAAGTGCGACACCCAATGGGGAAATCAAATCAACTGTAATAGCTCAAAACCCAAAAATAACATTTCAAATAGAGGAAATTTGGCTTTTCAATATATGCGTGGTAGCTTTTCCTAGGCATAGAATATTACCCAATCCCATTTCATCCATATCCTTGTATATTATCTCTAAATACTAATGAAATATAGAACATTTCCTTTGACACCACTTTGATATGTACCAAACTCAGATGCCACAAAGTAGTGCTCCAAGCATTATACAAAACAAGGCATCAAGTGCATCTCCCAAAATGCTACTGTCTACTGACTAGTAGCGAGGCATTAAGTGTGAATGTGGGAAGACTATGTACTCATATACAGAGTGTAACAAAATTGAATAACTTAAAACATGAGTAAATAGTTGAAAATATATTTTATAAATATCTATAATTCAGACCATAAAAAATATGATTCTACAAGTTACATTTTTTAGAAAATATCCAAACATGTCACAAGGCTATGAGATAAAATAATAAATCCAAAATTAAACAAAGGGAAAAAGTATCTCTACAGCATCGCAAGCCTCGACATAGTCCCATGCTTTCCTCCACCTAAATTTCATCTCATGTACCTATAAGAGGGTGATTTCCAAAATCAATACCTACAAACATATAATTTTTTGGTCCCAATTAATGAGCTAAATAGGGTGTGAGACTAAATCCCAGTAGACAAGCACCCAAGGTTTGTTCCAATCTATCAGTGAATATATAAAATAGGTAGTGTGAATAGTGAAAGTAGTGATATAGGAATAACCTAAGTTAAAGAACACTACAAGAACTAGTTATCATTTATATTCCATTTATTTTCAATGAGATTGATTGTCATAAGTCTCTATATCCGTCCCATGCCTGAAAATCCCCCGTATAGCATTAAGCACAAAACATGCCTCAAAAGGCCATTTAAGAAAGAAGAAGAAAAGAATGAATACAATCTTGTGCTTTGGCTTGGAAGACGTGTCATAAACCATTTCAAATATATATTATAAATTGAGTCCTTCCTTGAAATCTTAAGCTAAAATTCAAGTATCACTCTGGGTGAAAATCCACCAGCACCCTTCAAGCCTATATAGATGAACCTCACAGAAGCCCGGTTTCACTCTACGTGTGGTAATTCCATGTCAACTGGGCCACTCTTTAGCAGTTCCATATGGAGCCCCATGAATCACTTATTACATAATCCCTGCATCTTCCTCCGATGGCCCGAAGGGCTTCATTTTTTTATTGATTTTTGATAATCCACATTTTAAGGGGTGAGGTGGAACCCTTACAAGACACGTAGGCATAAGAATTACATGGCCCATAGGCCTTAGAGAAATTCATTTCCCGTAGGTTTCAAACATTACATACAACCCAGACTAACTACTTGTAACTTCTCCTCCACAACATCGTCATCGTGAAATTAGCTCTCCACCTTCGCATGGCTATTCAGCTAGGCTTTCCCGTGCATGCACAGGCTTGTCCCGATGGCAGGTGGCACACCCTATCATTCTTTCAATCCGTTTAGCTTCTACTATGGTGAAATCTCCTTACACCTCTTTCTAAAGTTTGTTCCTTGTAGGTTTTCTGGTTTGCATCTGCACTTTAAGGTGGACCGAAACCCTTACTGACCTAAAGGCCAGGGTGGCCTGAAGGCCTTAAAGGACTCGGAGACCAAATCGGTGGCTTGAAGGCCCAAATGGGGGCATATTCCCAGCTGCACAGTGCCAAATAGTGCCTGCTACAGTTCCCGCTACAGTACCTGCAACAGTTTTTCACAGTTCCATGGCTCACTCACAACATTACAATTACAAACAAACCCATTGAGCCCATACAAGGGACTCCAATGGAATACAAGGTTCACTCAAGGGACCAAGGTAAGATAGAAATTCAAGACCATCCCTAGAATTCCATCATAGTTCATGATTCACCCAATTTTATTTCCCTTTTTACCATAATATGTTCAAATCAACAATTCATTATACATGCTAGGGTCATCATAAAATAAATCCAATATATGTCCCACCACTAATGGTGTATAGACTAGGACAGACCTCTAGGTATTGGCCTAACATTACTCATAAGGGAATAATTCATATAACAATCCAATGATGTAATCAAAAACATTACAAGGCCTTAAAAAATCTAACCCACATTGGAAGGTTATGATTATGAACCAAACAGTCCAAATACGCTTAAACATTTGAAGGCACAACATGGTTAAAAGGGGAACATCACTAATCCTAAACCCTAATCCAATTTTTATACCATATAACAACATGGAAGTAATTCAATGAATACCTCATAGTAATCGTATACCAAAGGTCCAAAGAGGGTCAAAACTGGCACTCACCTATTGGGTAAACCTTATTCCAGGTATTAAATCTATTACATGCTTTGAAACACCTAATTGATGGAATAAAAAATGATATGATGTAAAGACCCGTAAAATTCAAGGGAATTTTTTTTCTTAATTTTCATTGGAATTTTACAGAACGTGGTTTCAGAGGGCACTTGATTCCGAGGCCCGGAGTGCCCAGAATTTCTATCCGATGTTTAGCTCGGGTACGTTCAGTGAACGAACGAGCGAGAATTTCTAACTTTTGAACCGGTGCCCAGAATTGAATTCTGAGGGCACTGATGGAACCGCAGCGCCGGTAATTGCTTAGGAACTCCTGTTCCGGAGTTGCGTTATCACGGGTGTGGATGATAAAAATTGTGGAAGTTAATTTATTATTATTCTACCATTTTTTATTCTAAGTGTTTAGTTCTTGATGTAAGTTGGGTAACCACCCAACCTCCCTTGGGAGGTTATGAGGGTGGTGGGGCCCACACGAACCGAACCCCTTCATATCCTCTAACCCCTCTCAACTCCCATTAAATGTTCATAACTTAAGTATACTTAACTTATGGAATTAATGTGGTGAGTTTAATGTAAGTTTTTGAAATTCAAACCCTTGAATTTTCATAAGGCTTGTTGTATTAATAAAATAAGAAAGGAGCTTATTTTATTTGTTGTTAGAGTTTTGTCGTTGAGAGGTTTTGGGAAGCGTGAAGATCTTCTTCATCTCCAACGAAGAACATCTTCGACGAAGAACGTGAAGAACACCTCAGACTCCGACGAAGAACACCGTTCATCAACGAAGAACATCTCCGCTGAAGAACGTGGAGAACTTCTCCAACGACGTTTTCTCTTCGGACGCACCTTGACAACAACGGAATCGACGTTCGTTTTCCGCGATGCCCGACCTCCACGACGCTCGTCTTCCACGGCACGTTGACGTGCACCGTTCTTGAAACCGAGGTAGGGGTTTTATTTATTTATTTTGTTCGTCAATACCAACTTGACGATCTTCGTGGATTAAAACCAATAGTTATCGAATAACGCGAGGGAGTCGGACCGCACAAACACGACCGAACCTCCTCCTTATTTCATGTTGGTTCCTTTGTGGTTTGGTATGGGAATGCGTGGTGCCGTCGCACCATGTGGAATCATGCGAAAGGAAATGCGCGGCGCTGACGCGCCGCACCGTGGAAAGAAGATCAAGGACGCGACGCCGTCGCGCCGCGTCGAAGACATCCGAAAATACAGCGGCGGGTACCGGGGCTACGGCGGAGGGGCGCGGCGCAGTCGCACCGCGCCGGACGACAAGGGTCGCGGCCGGTTCCAGGCAGCGGCGGAGCAAGGTGACCGGTGGCCGGACCGGGCCGCCGGCGTCGGAGCTGGAAGGGGACCAATCATCGCTGGTCCCATTGAGCAGGAACCGGCCGGCCAGGTCAGGCCGGCCTGACAGGGAGGATCCGGGGGGATTAATTCCCCCAGCCGGACATCAAAGCGGCCCCAATTAAGGGTCCACGGTTACAGAAAACCGGGGGGCATCGCCCCCCCCCCCCCCCCCCCCCGCGCGAGCCAAAACAGCTCGGTTGTTTTGGAAAAGCACCGACAGGCACACCCAGCACGTGGGTCGTCGGTCCGGGCCGACCCGGACTCAGGGCGGGTCAACCCGGTTCGGGCCGACCGGGGGGTCTCGGGCCGGGTCGGTCCGGGCCCAAAACCCCCGTTTTTGGACAGTTTGGGTTCAATTTCCCATAACTCAGGCTACGGACCTCTGATCGACGCGCCGTTAGCGGCGACATAATCCTTGGAATGAGATGGTCGTTTCGGTATATCGCACTCAAGGTTTCAGAATACTTTGTGTTCGGCCAGGTTGGTTCGTACACGAAACCAACCGGGCCCTCGGAGTGGAAACACTCATATCTTAAGCTCCGGATGACCGAATGACGTGCCATCGACTTTGTTGGTTTCCTCTTAGTGAGACGGATCTTTTGGCTTACTCCACCCAAGGTTTGGACGCAGGTGGAGTATGGTCGGGTTGGTTTTTCCTTAAAAACCAACCGGGTCCCTGGGACGAAAAAGCCAATAACTCTAAGACCGGACGTCCGATTGATGCGTCGTCTGTGACATTGAGTTCCTGTTGACGATACAGAACTTTTGGATACATCAACTCTGGACTATGTGTCAGTTGATGTATCAGCCTCTCGGCTCGTGGAGCCGACCCTCCTGAACGAGCTTGCTGTGTGCGGGAACCCTAGTGCTGGCTACGACTGCTACTGTGATGACGACGACTATATAGAGATACTCAATGGATTCGACGGTGACAACTACAGCACTCAGCGATCCTATGTGGATCAGTGCTACCGATCCTGTGTGGGTCCGATCCTTTGTGGGTCAGCGCTCAGCAGTTCTGTGTGAGCCAGCGCCTACAGATCCTGTGTGGGTCCGATCATGGGTGGGTCTTTGCGGGGGTTAGTTTCCTACTGATCCTATGTGGGTCTTTGCGGGGGTTAGTACCTCTCGATCCATTGTGGGTCTGGCGACTTAGATGGATCAGTGATCATCTCTATTGTCTTTCGAAGAAGTATACCTGTATGAGCTGAATCCTGTTTTCTTTCCTGTGTGGATTGTGTTGTGCTATCCTGTGTAGATTATGTTTTTCTTTCCTGTGTGGAATACATATTCTTTCCTGTGTGGACTGGGTTGTACATGGGCTCGGAGGTTGGAGTGTATTGGAATTGATGACTTAGGTATATGTATGGGCATATACCTTAGTAGTGTCAGTTGTTACTTTGTGATTGTATCATTCCTTTGTGGTTTATCCTTTGTGGATTTTGGGAGACCTTCGGGGGTCTCGGGGTCCCTACTGAGTAGCTTATACTCACCCTTGCATGGGCTATAACCGCACTACGTTGTGTTGGTTGCAGACGACGGACAGCGTTGATCGTGGTTGAGGCTTGCAGAGCTGGACGATACCTGGATGTGGACCACTGGGCGGAACATACTCGGAGCGGACGTCGGGACCCGAGGAGAAGTGGAGCTATCTGTACCCACCCTTCAGGTGGGATTTCCAGTGGACAGCTCGGCGTTGTGGCTTTACTTTACAGTTGTTGTTTTCCCTTTCGAGTTGTACTTTACTTTCAGTTTGGGTTTGTATACTGGCCCATTTACTTTTTCCGCACTTACTCTTGTACCATCTTTTACTTAGTGTTTACTTATACTGCTTGTTTACTCTGTGGTGTTTGTTTACTTCTCAAAGGAAACGCCTTCCCTTTGTATCGGGATTTACGCCGTGGTGCTATTCGCCAGCCCCTGGACTATGGAAGGAGGGCTTGGGGTTGTCACGGCACGAGCCCCGAGGACGGCTCGTGACAAATTGGTATCAAAGGAGTTCAGTTCTACTGCGAACTCTGATCTTTTCTATGTGAAGCTATAGTATTTAGCATATTGTGTGTGGTTATCAGTCCAGGGAGTCCTGTGTTGGTGCGGCGGCCGATGTATCCGTACACCAGGACCCTGACTTCTGATTTCCGACTTAATGCACGAAAACATTGATTGCATGTGTGTTTCAAGTTTTCTTTGTGATTACTTTGTACCAGCTCACCAGGTATACTGTTCTGACCGTGGCACACCTGTTTCCTTTTAAGGATGGCCCCACGATGGCAGCCAGCTAGGTTTCCGAGAGTCGAGTGTGACGACAACCCACCGAGCGATGAGGCCTCGGTGCAGGGCCCTTTGTCAGCAGTGGCACCGGCGGTAGCTCTACCCACCGAGCCACTGATGCTTCCAGCACCAGCCGCTGACGATGCACGTCGCCTCAGTGCACTACATGAGTTCCAGCGCCAGCGACAACCCAGTTTCCACGGAGAGACGGACCCCCAGGCAGCCGAGGACTGGCTGGAGGTAGTGGTACGAGTTTTTCGGTTAGTGAGGACACCAGCAGACCTCATGGTGATTCTCGAAGCGAGCCTACTGCACGCAGCAGTGGGCCGATGGTGGAGCTTGATGCTCTAGGTGCACGATGAGGCATCTCTACTCTGGAAAGAGTTTGAGAGCCTCTTACGCTCAGAGATTTTCCCAGCCACCCTCTGTGCAGTGTGCATCCAGGAGCTTCTTCAGCTGTGGCAGGGCAGCATGACGGTAACACAGTACTCGGCGTGATTTACCGATCTCTTGTGCTACTCTACAGACATGGTACGAGACCCATTCGTCCAGGCCCGGACCTTTGAGCAGGGATTGAGACATGAGGTCAGGGCATCGCTGATCTCCCTCAGCATTCTGACTCAGACAGGAGTACTAGAGTGTGCCCTTTTGATCGAGAGCTTTCTTGCTGAGTCTACACCAGCGCCGAGACCTACTGCAGGGCGGCACGTTGCAGAGTCTTCTGCAGCAGGCAGTCGACGGATGACTCTTGGGTCCAGGAAGACCAGACCCTCAGGCAGATGACCTCAGGACACTGGCTCAGTAGTGCGGGGCACACAGCACGAAGCCAGTATTTCGAGAGGCAGACAGTGCTACTTGTGCGGCGAGCAGGGCCACATGGCTTGTGATTGCCCGACCTGCTGTGCCGAAGAGCAGCAGACGGTTGAGGGACCACCGAGGCAGAGGCAGAGGGTCGACCGTGGCAGTCCACAGGGAGGAGGTGGATGAGGCAATGGAGCTGGCCAAGCAGTGGGTGGTGGGCGACGCTTTGAGCCTATACAACCACCACCACCAGGAGGTCCACCCCGACCACAGGGAGCTGGCGGGCAGAGACAGGCACAACTCCAGGCAGTAGAGGCCTACGACCACGGCGCACCCAAGATGATTCGAGGTACTATTTGTGTCTATTCCAACATTACTATAGTACTTATAGACACAGGAGCGAGTCACTCTTTCATAGCCGCTTCCCTTGTTCGGAGCTCGGAGATTCCGACAGAGTCGTTGGCTCGATCCTTACAGCTAGAGACTTCTACGGGAGTAGACTCGACGATTACGCACTGGTGCCGGCAGTGTGAGCTTACTCTAGGAGGCGATAGCTTCGGCTGGGATCTTCTTGTAGCAGCGTCGAGGCCTTACGACGTCATCTTGGGCATGGATTTTTTGTCTACATTCCATGCACAGATTGACTGTTTTAGGCGCATGGTGCGATGTGTACGCACCGACAGGAGCAGGTTCACCTTCACCGGCGAGAAGGGAGCCTTTGCAGCACAAGATGGACTTCCGTGGAGGAGAGTAAGACCCATCACTCATCAGTTGGCTAGCCTCATCCTAGGAGCTATTGACGTGCAGAGTCCTAGTTTTCCTGCAGTGGTGGATCAATTTGTGGACGTTTTTCCCGACAACATTCCAGGGCTACCTCCTCGCAGAGAGGTAGACTTTTATATTGACCTGTACCCTGGGACATCCCCGATATCGACTCCAGCATATCGGATGGCCCCCGCTGAGCTTCGAGAGCTATATGTATTGTTGGAGGGCTTGCAGGGCAAGCGGTTCATCCGACCCAGTGTTTTACCTTGGGCTTCCCCGATTTTGTTCGCCAAGAAGGCAGACGGAAGCTTGCGACTTTGTGTCGACTATCGTCACCTGAACCAGGTGAGAGTGAGGAACAAGTATCCGCTACCGAGGATTGAAGACCTATTCGATCAGCTCAAGGGAGCACGATGGTTCTCGAAGATAGACCTCAGGTCAGGCTATCATCAGCTCAGAGTTCGAGATGAGGATGTGTAGAAGACGACCTTCAGATGTCGGTATGGCCACTATGAGTTCTTGGTTATGACATTCAGTGTAACCAATGCTCCAGAAGTGTTCATGGCCCATATGAAAAGGATATTTCAGCCATACCTCGATCAATTTGTCTTGGTCTTCATCGACGACATCTTGATTTACTCGACGACTAAGGAGGAGCACGCCTACCACTTGAAGGTTGTACTAGACACACTCCGAGAGAACCAACTATATGGTAAGATCTCGAAGTGCCAGTTATGGATATGTGAGGTCCACTTCATGGGACACGTCATATCTGAGGTGGGAGTTTTAGTGGATCCTATGAAGATCAAGGCAGTGCTAGCCTGGGAGCCACCCAGGAGCGTGACGGAGGTGCGTAGTTTCTTGGGTCTAGATGGATACTACCGGAGATTTGTGCCAGACTTCTCCAGAGTTTCGGCACCACTCACATCTTTAACGAAGAAGGGGAAACCCTTCATGTGGTCAGACAGATGTCAGTAGAGCTTCCAGGAGCTGAGATAGAGATTGACCAGCACACCTATCTTGAGGTTTCTTGAGGAGGGAGCAGGGTACGTATTCTACTGCGATGCATCAGGGACCGGACTCGGTTGCGTCCTGATGCAGGGGCAGGCATTGATCGCCTATGGAACTCGTCAGTTGAGTCTGCATGAGCAGAACTACGCTACCCATGACCTGTATTTAGCAGCAGTGGTCTTCGCTCTGAAGACAAGGCGACACTATCTGATGGGTGAGCGCTTTACAGTATTTTCTGACCATCAGAGTCTCAGATACATCTTCTCTCAGAAGGATCTGAATCTGAGATAGCGGCGATGGCTCGAGTTCCTCCAGGACTATGACTTTGAGATAGTCTATACTCCTGGGAAGGGGAATGTGGCAGCCGATGCTCTCAGGAGGAGGACGGGCATTCAGCTACTTGAGGAGGCAACAGAGCAGCTAGCCTCTTTGCAAAAATCTTTTGTGGATAGAGATGGAGCAGCCTTCCTTCAGTCTCTCACAGTCACTCCTCCACTACTGTAGCGGGTTAGAGAGGCACAACGTGGGGACACTAACTGTGAGACGCGGCGTGCACAAATATCCTCAGGACAGGCACCTAATGGTTTCTCCTTTGGAGAAGAGCACTAAATCCTTTTCAGAGGACGTACCTTGGTACCAGTTGCTTTACGGGAGGAGGTGCTGAGAGAGTTTCACACTTCTCACTTGGCGGTACATCCCGGGGTGGCGAAGATGTACCAGGATATCAGACGATAGAACTGGTGGCCAAGCATTAAGAAGGCTGTGGCAGAGTTTGTTTCTTGATGCCTCACCTGCCAGCAGATGAAGGCAGAGCATCAGGTACCAGCAGGCATGGTACAACCCTTGGAGGACCCTGAGTGGAAGTGGGAAGATATATTTATGGACGTCTTGACTGGACTTCCACACACTTCCAGAGGTCACGACTCTATTTGGGTGATTGTCGACCGACTCACGAAGTCGGCTCACTTCTTACCCATCAGAGAGAAGGGCTCAGTGGAGAGCTTGGGGCATCTCTACGTTCAAGAGATTGTACGGCTTCATGGTGTGCCATCATATATTGTCTCCGATCGAGATGCTCGCCTTACTTCTTGGCTTGGGAAGGGGTTGCAGGAGGCATTCGGGATGCAGCTACGGCTGAGAATAGCCTTTCACCCTCAGACGGATGGTCAGACGGAGAGGACCATTCAGACTCTCGAGGACATGCTCCGCGCATGCGTCCTCGACTTTGGTCGCAACTGGGAGGACCACCCACCTTTGGTGGAGTTCGCGTACAACAACATCTACCACTCCACCATTGGGATGGAACCATATGAGGCATTGTACGGCCGACCTTGAAGATCTCCTTTGTGCTGGACAGACCCTGGGGAGTCAGCACTTGTGGGACCGAAGATGGACCAGGCCACGACAGAGAAGGTCCAGGTCATCCAGGAGCGGATGAGGACAGCTCAGAGCCGACATAAGTCTTATGATGACAGGAGACAGAGGACACAAGAGTTTGAGGATATTGACCACGTCTTCTTGCGTGTCTCACCTCGACGTGGTTTACGGAGATTTGGCCGAGGCTGCAAGTTGTCTCCACGCATCATCGGAACATTCCAGGTCCTCAGCAGGATCGGAAAGGGTGCCTTATCGTCTGGCTCTACCACCTCAGTTGCACCAGGTGCACGACGTATTCCACATACCTTAGCTGAGGAGATACGTGCACGACCTGACGCGCATCATTGACCATGGGGAGCTCGACGTTGATGATGGGGAGACTTTTGCGGAGGTCCCAGTGGAGATCGATGATCGACAGGAGAAGGTCCTACGTGGATGGTCGATTCCTCTAGTTCGCATCAGATGGCAGCACAGGAACCACCAGGAGAGCACTTGGGAGCAGGAGGCTCAGATGCATGCTCAGTACCCCCATTTGTTTCCCTAGTTATGATGTATCTTTACGGGGACGTAAACCCCTGAGGTGGGAGTAATGTAAAGACCTGTAAAATTCAAGGGAAATTTTTTTGTTAATTTTCTTTGAAATTTTTCAAGAACGAGGTTTCAGACGACACTTGATTCCGAGGCCCGGATATCCCATAATTTCTATCTGAAGTTTAGCTCGGGTACGTTTAGTGAACGAACGAGCGGGAATTTCTAACTTTTGAACCGGTGCTTGGAATCGAATTCCGAGGGCACCGATGGAAGCGCATCGCCGGTAATTGCTTAGGAACTCCAGTTCCAGAGTTGCGTTATCACGGGTGTGGATGATAAAAATTGTGGTAGTTAATTTATTATTATTCTACAATTTTTTATTCTAAGTGTTTTGTTCTTGATGGAAGTTGGGTAAACACCCAACCTCCCTTGGGAGGTTATGAGGGTGGTGGGGCCCACATGAACCCCACCCCTTCATAACCTCTAACCCCTCTCAACTCCCAATACATGTTGATAACTTATGTTTACATAACATATGGAATTAATGTGGTGAGTTGAATGTATGTTTTTGAAATTCAAACCCTTGAATTTTCATAAGGCTTGTTGTATTAATAAAATAAGAAAGGAGCTTATTTTATATGCTGTTAGAGTTTTGTCGTTGAGAGATTTTGGGAAGCGTGAAGATCTTCTTCATCTCCTACGAAGAACATCTTCGACGAAGAACGTGAAGAACACCTCGGACTCCGACGAAGAACACCGTTCTTCAACGAAGAACATCTCCACCGAAGAATGCGGAGAACTTCTCCAATGACATTTTCTCTTCGGACGCACCTTGAAGACAACGGAATCGACGTTCGTTTTCCGTGACGCCCGACCTCTGCGACACTCTTCTTCTGCGGCATGTTGACGTGCACCATTCTTGAAACCGAGGTAGGGGTTTTACTCATTTATTTTGTTCGTGAATACCAACTTGACGATCTTCGTGGATTAAAACCAATAGTTATCGAATAACGCGAGGGGCCGGACCACACAAACATGACCGACCCTCCTCCTTATTTCATGTTGGTTCCTTTTTGGTTTGGTATAGGAAGGCATGGTGCCATCGCACCACGCGGAATCATGCGAAAGGAAATGTGCCGCGCCGATGCGCCGCGCCGTGGAAAGAAGATCAAGGACGCGACGCCGTCGCGCCGCGTCGAAGACATCCGAAAATTCTGTGGCCGGTAACGGGGCCACGGTGGAGGGGTGCAGTGTCGTCATGCCACACCGAAAGACAAGGGCCACGGCCGGTTCCGGGCCGCGGCGGAGGAAGGTGACCGGCGGCCGAACCGGGCCACCGGCATCGGAGCTGGAAGGGGACCGACCATCGCCGGTCTCGTTGAGCAGGAACCGGTCGGCCAGGTCGGGCCGGCCAGACAGGGAGGTGCCGGGGGAATTAATTCCCCCGACCAGACATCAAAGCGGCCCCAATTAAGGGGTCGCGGTTACAGAAAACCGGGGGGGGGGGAAGCGCCGCCCCCTCCCCCCCCCCCCCCCCCCCCCGCGCGAGCCAAAACGGCTCGGCCGTTTTGGCCGAGCACCGACCAGCGCGCCTAGTGCGCGGGTCACCGTTCCGGGTCGCCGGGCAGGGCCGACCCGGACCCGGGGCGGGTCGACCCGGTTCGGGCCGACTGGGGGGTCTCGGGCCAGGTCGGTCCAGGCCCGAAACCCCCGTTTTCGGACCGTTTGGGTTCAATTTCCCATAACTCGGGCTACGGACCTCCGATCGACGCGCCGTCAGCGGGGAAATAATCCTTGGAACGAGACGGTCGTTTTGGTATATCGCACTCCAGGTTTCAGAATACTTTGAGTTCGGCCGGGTTAGTTCGTACACGAAACCAACCGGGCCCTCGGAGCAGAAATGCTCATATCTTAAGTTCCGGATGTCCGAATGACGTGCCGTCGACTTTGTTGGTTTCCTCTTAGTGAGACAGATCTTTTGGATTACTCCTCATTAGGTTTGGACATATGTAGAGTACGGTTGGGTTGGTTTTTCCTTAAAAACCAACCGGGCCCCTAGGACGAAAAAGCCAATAACTCTCAGATCGGGCGTCCGATTGACGCGCCGTCTGTGACATTGAGTTCCTGTTGATGATACAGAACTTTTGGATACATCAACTCTGTACTATGTGTCAGTTGATGTATCAGCCTCTCGGCTCGTGGAGCAGACCCTCCCGAACGAGCTTGCTGTGTGCGGGAACCCTAGTGCTGGTTGCGACTGCTACTGTGACGACGACGACTGTACATAGATCCTCAGTGGATTCGACGACGACGACTACAACACTTAGCGATCCTATGTGGATCAGTGCTACTGATCCTGTGTGGGTCCGATCATGTGTGGGTCAGCGCTCAGTGGTTCTGTGTGAGCCAGCGCCTACAGATGCTATGTGGGTCTGATCCTGTGTGGGTCTTTGCGGGGGTTAGTTTCCTACTGATCCTGTGTCGGTCTTTGTGGGGGTTAGTACCTATCGATCCTTTGTGGGTCCGACGACTTAGATGGATCAGTGATCATCTCTATCGTATTTCGAAGAAGTATACTTGTGTGAGCTGAATCTTGTTTGCTTTCCTGTGTGGATTGGGTTGTGTTATCCTATGTGGATTACGTTTTTCTTTCCTGTGTGGAATACGTATTCTTTCCTGTGTGGACTGGGTTGTACTTGGTCTCGGAGGTTGGAGCGTATTGGAATTGATGACTTAGGTATATGTATGGGTATATACCTAAGAAGTGTCGGTTGTTACTTCGTGATTGTATCTTTTCTTTGTGGTTTATCCTTTTTGGATTTTGGGAGACCTTCAGGTGTCTCGGGGGTCCCTACTGAGTAGCTTATACTCACCCCTGCACGGGCTATGCCCGCACTACGTTGTGTTGGTTGCAGACGACAGACAGCGTTGATCGTGGTTGAGGCTTGCAGAGCAGGATGGTACCTGGAGGTGGACCACTGGGCGGGACATACTCTGACCGGACGGCGGGACACGAGGAGTAGTGGAGCTATATGTACCCACCCTTCAGGTGGGATTTCCAGTGGACAGCTCGGCGTTGCGGCTTTACTTTACAATTGTTGTTTTCCCTTTCAAGTTGTACTTTACTTTCAGTTTGGGTTTGTATAATGGCCCATTTACTTTTTCCGCACTTACTTTTGTACCAGCTTTTACTTAGTGTTTACTTCTACTGCTTGTTTACTTTGTGGTGTTTGTTTACTTTTCAAAGGCAATGCCTTCCCTTTGTACCGAGATTTACGCCTTGGTGCTAGTCGCCAGCCCCTGGCCTATGGAAGGCGGGCTTGGGGTAGTAACGGCACGAGCCCCAAGGATGGGTCGTGACATATGAAACAAAAATTTAGGATTTATAAATCCAGGTGACACCACTAAAATTGGCATGTGACACTCTGACATTTATAAACAGTGTGAAATTCAATGAAAATCACCTGAAACCCTACATTAGAATCATTCTAGAATGCTCATCCAGTATTAAGCCCCAATTCACCCTAGTTTGGGTGAAATATAATGAAAATATGATGAATAGAATATTAGGGAATATGAGTGGAAATATATATAGTGCAATCGATATCAATAAGAATCAATAAATGCTAAAAAATAAATGAGGTATTTTTGTTGTGGATCCAAGGAGACGAACGACACCCAATTCAGAGGTGAGATGAAGAATGGATAAAAGAGGTATAACATCCTTCAAAGAGGCTCTCCCATTGTTCATGAGGGGCAATGTGCAAGGGAGAGGGGAAATTTAAGTTAAATAAAAAAAAAGGTTGAATGGTAAATTTAACTAAAATATTTAGGTCACATGGTTTCTGTGCATGGTTTGCCTAATTGTATAGAAACTGTGAACTACTTTCTACAAGTAAAAGGGCCACTTATAGGGTTACCCTGCATGGTTAATCAAACTTTTCACAAACTGTGTTGAGCCCTCAGTCAAAGTTTGCTAAATTTTTAAAGCTTCTGCATGGACATGAGCCATAACCCACACGGTTCGTACTAATTGTGTGACCTCCTCTTTTCACACAAAACATGGGTTTTGGGCTCTAGACTAGCCCCAGATACCGCAGAGACCTCCATGAACCTGAAGATAATTAATATAAGGTCATAATGAAGCATTTAAACCAAGAAATACTTAATTATCAATATTTTTTCCTTAAAAAAAACACGTTCATACATAACACAAGGATTTTCATATATCTGATGTTGTCGAACAACACAGGAATAGGTGGACAGAATCATACCTTTACTCATGGCATAGAAAACACATGGTGTAGAGAGAATGGATAAAGGCCACAAAACATACATGAATTATGATTCTATCTTGAGAATACCTCAAAATCAAGCTCAATATGGAGGAAATAATACATGGATTGCTGAGTTTATAAATCTGAGAAAATTAAAATAATATATCACTAATGATGAAGGGTTAAAAGTGGCTAGTGTTCTGCCCAACATTTCTAGTAGGCTCATAATCCAATTGGTTATCATAAGGAAAAAGTGTAACTTATAATAATATTTTCAATTTCCTCATTCATATCTAAGTATATATCTACCATATACTCATTAATGGAAATATAAAGATAAGGAGAGGGATCTATATTATCAAGGGAATTAAAAAGAGGTATATCTAACCAGTTATTGATCTAAAACATTGGTGAATAATACTTTTTATTCATCCTTCTAGAATGAGATAATATATTTGAAAATGAAGATTTGAGATTCATATAGATGGAATGATCCATGTGATGGTAGTTAGTAGTTTTCAGTTTCTTGCAAAACCATGACTTGAGAAAGACACGATCCACATATTTTTCATTGATAGTCCCCATATATTATGGGCCTCAATGGAGTCATTAAATTTTCTATGATCCTTGATACCTAGACCCCTAGATTAAAGGTTCTTAAAAAAATTATTTAAATGAGGAATAACAATTTTTAATTCAAGAATAAACCCAAGTCATACACATTTATTAATTTAAACACTATTTCTATTAATTAGACAAGGGGTTCATTTATAGACCATGAAGGAATAAACAAACATAGAGAAAATGATTGATTTTTCAAGGATAACTATGTCAAACATTGATAAAGAATTTCCTTTCCATGAATCAAGTTACTTTTTAACCTGGATAGAAATATTATCAAGGTAACCGTTTTTGGGGATTCCAAGAAAAGAGGAACACTAAGGGACACAAAAGGTAGAACATCCTCTTTGATGCCTATTTCATTCAAACTAATAGTATTTATAGTAGAAGAGATATTCTACCCAAAGTTGACAAAGGACTTGTTCCAAGTAATTTTCTAACATGACAAATTTTCATAATGAGAGATATTTCCTTAAGGATTTGTTAGTTTTTCTATTTCCCTATATGGAAAAAGTGAGGTCATATGCAAGGAGGAGGTAAGAGGGAGAAAAAATTCCTCTATATGACCAAATAGTCTTATACATTACACAATCTACCTTATTAATAAGAATTATACTTAATGTAATTGTAGGGAATATAAAAGATGGTGGTAAAGTGGGGATATCCTTGTGTAACACCCCTCGATAAAGGGAATTTCGCCTCACATGAACAATTAATAAGTATTCTAATATGAGAATATCTAAAAACACCCTCACCCATTTAATAATGACTTCCATGAAGAAAAATTTTCATAAAAAATTATATATAAAGCCTCAATTCACAGTGTAAAAATCCTTTTTCACATCAATATTCATAGAAATGTTTCCACTTTGTGGATTTCCATGGGAGGTTAACCCATTTGGAAGCTGTGATAGGATAATCCTAAATATTTAACCAGTTGACAAATCCAAAATTGTTCCATGAGAATATTTTGTTAGTGATCGCAACTAACCAGTTAAATAAGATTTTACTTATTATTTTTTGGATATAGTTGAAAAGATTAATTATACTCAAGTGGTTAATTTCAAAGACATTATCAAACATAAAAATAAATGTAAGAAATTGGGCACTGATTCCCTAGGGAAGGAAACAGTTGAAAAATAAGGATTTTACCAAATTTCAAACATCACCCTTATCTAAATCACAAAAATTTAATATAGAAATATTGGAAAACCATCAATACTTGTGGTACTTCTAGATTTTAATCCAAAAAACACTTCCCATACTCTAAATAAAGTAAAATACTAGTGATAATTTTATTATCATATTCTCTGAAATGTTAATGAATGATAATATCATGAAAAGAAACATTTAAACCATGTTCATTAAAGATGTTTGTTTAGAAAGAAAATATATATTCGAAGAAATATTTTCTATTATCAATAATACAGTCAATCTCCTTAAGAATGTTTAGAGATCTACAATCCTTTCTTTATCTTTTAAGAGAGTTAAAGAATATAATGTTATTTTCCTTATAAAAGAACCATTTAAGGATGTAGGATATGTCTCTTTCATATCCAAATCCTAATAAGGAGATGAAACATAAAGATCATTGAAATATAGGGTCCTTCGGAAATGAATTTGAGTAGTGTTCTATGTTAATATATTTCATTCTTTTTTCACCCTCCGCTTTTAGGTTTAATGGATTTCTAAAAATATGATTATTGGTAGATGATGATTTGGTTTTATTAATGGACTATAACTCAACATTGTTTTGTGTTTTTAATCATAGTATAAAAAAATTAAACTTTTTAATGATCAATGTGTAATAGGATTGGATTCTCAAATATTCTCATTTGGTTTTTTGTTATAAAATATCTATGAGAATATTTTTGGGTTGTGTTTATTGACAATAGAAGATAAAAATATTCTAGAGAAATTATATTTTTACTAAATAACCAATCATTTAATACTTTTTGACATTACGTGGAAGATTTAATTGTAACGCCTCGACCCCCGTTACCCAGAGTCGGTGCATTACTTCGTAACATTGGCATGATCACAAAAGATCAAGTCTCGAAAGACCGATTAGTTTAGTAGCCTTGGAAACACTAGATACATTCATAAACGTTACATTACATCATAAACTGAAAAACTACAATAACAAAGTCACCATAGTCCACAATCATATCCTCTTCTGACTATCCCTGCAGGTCATTCATGAAATACTTCTTCACATCCTGGAAAATGATAAAACATTGAAATGGGTGAGCTCAGATGCTCAGTAAGGATAAAAATTTAGCGGAAGCTTTCATCAATAAACATAAACATTTAAGGAAATGTATAACTAAAACAAAGGCCTTTTAAACATGTACTTCAACATAATATGGAAAAAGTAAAATGAAATAATTCTATTTACTTATTCACATGGATATTCTTCTGGTCGAATAATCACATGCAATATCAATAACCACTTTCATTATGATGGAATTCATAATTCCAGACTATCATAACCACATAGCCAAGGCCTCGTGCCAAGACCACAAATAAGATTTTTTCAAGGCCTCGTGCCAAGACACTAGTTTGTCTCATGAGACCTACCGATGCATCGAGGAGCTGTAGCGGGCTCCACCCGTCACTTATTAAGTCCAATGCATTCCTCATATGAATAGGTTTAAACATATCATAAACCATAACATAATTGTATCACATAAAACATGCATAAAGGAAACATAACATTTCCACATTTCAATCACAAGATATCAATACAACACATTGATATAATAAAAACACATTCAAAACCATTTTCAATACCAAAATAAAATAAAGTTAAAACTTTGTATTTATTTTTCATTTAAAAAAAAGTTATGGCTTGTAGAGGAAGCCGAAACTCAAATAATGGTCACGGCGGCAGAGAAGTCATTGTCACCGCATATGTACGACAAGAAAAACATTCCTTTTGGTTGTTTAGTAAAATGATTCGTATAAAATGATTCCTTTTGAATAAACGTAAAAGTCAAAGGGGTTTATACACTGTATAAAAGAAATTTGGGTATAAAACAAAATATGCCTCAATGAAAGGAGATTGAGACGAAGACACTTACAAAGATAATATTTTTAAATAAAGTAGATCTATTATGTGTATTCACTATAATTACACATAAATAAAGTACAAATACAAGATAAGACATGACATAATTTGAAAGTAGGAGATTAACTCAAAGAATAGAAATTGGGTTAAGAAGTTCCCTTACCTCATGTCGGACATGACTCGATCATTCTTTAATCTCCTAAATAATAAACTAGAGTTAATTTATATTTGCTTAAGAACCTTTTTCATGTTCATTATTCCTTTTATATCACTTATTACCATGTTATGAACATTATTTAATTATTTACGTTAATAATAGTCATTTTATCGATCTTAGGTACTTGAGTCAAAAATAAACTACTTATAATTACACTTTGATCATGTGGTATTATATCCATTATATCCATAATTATATTCATTATGTATATATCATATACATCATATATATCCAGTATATACATTCATTTATAATATTACATAACATTTAGAGGTAAGAAATGAAATGCACCGTTCATGGAGACGGTAAGCCGTACGTACGCATGAACACTACTTTCATTTCCGTTTCATATTTAATGGAATGAAGTTATAATTATATAAAGGTATAATATAATTCCAGTATAATATAATGTATAATACCATTTACTCCATCTTTTATACATCCCACATATGGCATTAACAATTCAAATCACTTTGAGGGGGCGGTAGTCCGCACTTCCTAAATTGAGATTATCGCGTTTACCCATAATGGAAATCATAATGTATGCCATAAATGAGAAATACAGAAGAATAATGAAAACATAAACATAATATATATATATCATATATGAAAATAGTGTCATCAAAATGGCCACCATTAGAGGTGTTAAAATAATATTGAACAATCATCGTTTCGTGAGGCAGTATTTCTCCACCCACAGAAACAGTATGTTCTTTAACCATTAGACGAATCTGTGTGTATGTGTAAACCAAATAATTACCATAACAACATCCTAGTATATTTTAGATACTTGTTTTTTTACAAAAGAAAGGAATAAAAAGAGTTTAAGGGGTTGAGAAGCTAAATAAAACAAAAAAACATTAGAGAAGACATTACCTTAAAATCGTGTAACTCTTTTGATTTGAGCCAAAGGCTTATTTGGGAAGAATTATGCCCAAATTGAGGCTTATAGTAGTAAGGGAGGGAATTTGGGAGAGTATTTGGGCAGAGGTTGGCTGAGCAAAAAGGCTTTGAAAGTGTGAGTAAGGTGGTAGTGGTTGGGGCCTTTTATAAGTGGAGAGGAGGGGCACTTTTGGAAAGTAATGAAATGTTATTTTATTATATAATGAGTTTCGGATTTTAAAGGTCCCACACATAAATAATTCGTGGATAAGGTGATAAGGGTTCGAAATATACTCATCCAATAGGTTTTTGACAAGTGTAAGCCTTGGATTTTACATTATCTTTTCATTTTATTTAAATCGTTAATTAATGAGGTAATCACTGCATCATCATGGTGTCATAAATAATTTAATTTATTTAATGTCTAAAAATTATAAAAAAACTATCATGATGTAGGAAATTTTTTTAGATTTCTAATGAATATTTATAGTCAAACATATGACTTGTATAACCCCATTTAAAAATTGTTTTAGTAAAACAACTTATGTTTGTGACATTTTTATTTTAACTTTAAATAAAAGTTATTTATGTCATTTCCCTACCAAAGTGGCTCCATGGGGTCCCCAAGTTGACACATGGAATGTCTTGGTCAGCCATGACTCATCCAATAGTGGTAGGACAAGTGTAAATGTCATTTAATATTTTCATAATACCATTTTTACCTTAAATTTCACTAATTACCTTTAATCACGATTAATTAATCTTAAAAGTTACTATTCACCAAAAATTATTTTAATCCCATTGAACCACATTTTACTTCATAATGACAACCATGTATGTCAGATTTTTGAAAATAAAATCACAGAAGTGGTAATATTTCATTTAAATGAAAAAATCAGTTATTTAACTACCACTTAGTGGTTTCACTATTCATCAAAAATTGAAGTTTTTCATAATAGTGCCAAAATTTTACCGTAATCTATAATTGATATTCCAAATTCAAAAATGATGTCTATTTTACAAAATTCCAAACATATAAGTTTCATTAATTAATTCTCTAATTAATTCCTGTTTTCACAACAAATAACGTGTTTTTAAGAAACAATATATATCAAAAGATTGACAATTGTTTATGTTCAATTTCAATGTTAAATTAATTCTAATGACCACCGTTGGATAGAATGGTAAAAGTATATTCTAATTATACTTTAAAACCACTAAATAGTATAATTTATCACTATATGTTATTTTTATTATAAATTTTGTTTTAAGTATTTTTCACTATTCATAAAAAAATTGGAAGTTCACAGAAAATTACAAAAAATTCAACTTAGGATAATTTCGATATTATGAATACAAAAATGAAGTCCATTTTGAAATATAAAATTTCTATAATTTTAAAAAGTCTGTATTACTATTCATAACGGCTACTTTGATTAGTCGTGGTGTTTTAGAACTCGAACTTGCGTACAATGCAAGCTATTGAATTATTGAAAGAGAGGCGTATCGTGGAAGCAAGAGGTGTTACATTCTCCCCTCCTTCAATAAATTTCTTCCTCGCAATTTGAAATTTTTCTTTGAAAATAAAAGGTTGAAAATAGAATATACCTTTGTGGAAAACCCACATCAGAAATAGGGTTAATAAGATTATAACATTAAAAGAAAGAAAGATAAGTACAAATGTCACCCAAGATAGCCCATACTAGGATTATATGAAAATATGGATATGGAAGAAAAACAAACCATCAAGGTCTGATGGATAGTTGTAGAACACTGGATTAGGAGAAATTTAACCATAAGAAAATCAAAAACTTGTGATTGGTTAAACGGTCATTGAATCCCTAGTTGGAAAAGTTAACCGGCAACATTTTTGTTAAGTTACCTTTTATAAAGTTGAGGAATTTATTTAGGAGATTTACTAAGAATGTAAGGGAATATACATACTTGTTACGTAGAATTTCATTCTTTTATAAATTTTTACCACAAACCCATCTTTCACTCTAAAAGGTAATAGAACTCAAAAATATATTATTTATCCTAATTGTATAAGGTTCCAAATATTAACACCTACCATTTAGATTAGTAAAACTATTTTGTAATAACCAGGGACTTCCTGTAGGATAGTGGTAGGTAATAAAGGCATGTCGCACTATGGTTGTGGGTTTGATTGCTACAGCTTTGTCTGACGCGACGGGTTATGCCCCACCCTGCAGGTTGTCCTTTTCCTAAAAATATACTATTATAATATTCCAAAAATAATCTTCATAAATTTTTTAACCTTAAACAACAGTATCCAAAGTTGAACTTAATCCATTCCAACCTTTATATTTATCCAAAATACCTTCGTCCAGACATTCTCTAAAAGGTCTCTAAATTCCAAAATCAATTGTATCATCAGATTCCTCAAACAAGGTAAAGTTTCTCTTATTGTCACATACAAAAAATATGATTACCTTTATCATATTAAAACCATAATGAAAAGAACAAAAACTGCAGTACAATCCTTATATATATCACATTATTCTTATAACCAGAATATTATCCTTGAGTCCAAAAGCACCAATACATTAATTATTCCACTTAAACTGTAGTAACATCATAAGATTGTCCTTGATCCCATGGCCTTTTCTGAGGTATGTTTCCCTGATGCTTAGGACATTCATTTGCATAATGCCCCATTTCCCTACAATTGTAGCACCCAACATTGATAACCTCTTTATTTCCCTTGCAATTACAAGCCTGGTGACCTTTTTCTCCACATTTATAACAAACTCCCATTCCTTTTAGTCAAGTACCGGGGTGATTCTTCCCACAATTATCACATAATGGAAAATCTGTCTTTCCCTTTTTTCCTTTATCCGTCTCTTGTTCCACCGTTCTCTTCTTCTCTTGGTTTACTTTGTTGTCATAAGACTTAGAGAATTCCTTTTCTATCTTGATAGCACACGAGACAATATCTTCGTACGATGAGAAGGATTATGATACTAAAGCTCGGTGGAGAAACGGTTTTAACCCATCAAAGAAACGATCAATCTTACTTCTTGGGTTACGTTTATAATCTGCAGCATACCTCGCTAACCTTGTAAATTTAGCTTCATACATTGCGACATTCTCATCCTCCTTCTACCTCAGACTCAGAAATTTCCTTTCCATATCTGCTCGATGGTCATGTGGAAAGTATTTTTCTAAGAAAATATCTTTGAACTCTCTCCATTCCATATTTGATACTTCTTCATCTTCCTTTGTGTTTTGAATCAGCGACCACTATTGATCGGCATCTCCAGTGAGGTGGTAAACTGCAATGATAACCTTCTCCCTTTCGCTACTCCCCAAGGCATGGAATATTTTCTCTAAGGAGTTTATCCATTGCTCAGCTACTAATGGATTTGTACCCCCCTTAAATGTTGGTGGTTTTTGCCTCATGAAGCGGTCTAACATTGATCCTCCACGTTGCGGATCAGGGTGCTCCATACGAGTAAGGTTATTATTCATAACCTGGGTGAGTTGTCCCAGTATGGTAATAAGTTGATCAGCACCAGTTGTATCTCCATCTCCACAATAATTATCTTGAGCAGGATGGAAATCCCTACACGGAGTGCGTGCATTGATACGGTTTCCATTCCTTCTACTAGGCGCCATTTCTAAAAAATGACATAAACTAGATTAATTTATGAATCAAAATACATAATTCCATACTTGTAAAATACTTAACATAAATTGAACTATTTATGGATATAATCCAAAAAAAAAATTCTTTGAGGAAGTATATACTCATAACCCTTCATAGTGGTTTGTAAAGAAAATGAGAATTATCCTAAGCATATCCCTCAGGAGTGTCGTAACCTAGAGTGTAGCAAGGCCCGTTGTCATCCACCAGTTCCCGTTCGAGTCTATCTTAAAGCGGTGTTTTTGGGTTTTACACCTAGGTACATCTGTGCTAGAGCTGCCTCTACTTGCTCATATCCAGACATGGATGTATTGCTCGGAAAACTCACCAAATCTCTATAATACCAAAATTCTAGGAGGTTCTTCTATACTAATCCTCATAGTCTATCTTTGGGCTATGTGCTCTAATCAGAGTTTATCTAAATCTAGCTTGCAAGGTTAGTACTAAACTGCCTCTGATACCAACTGTTACGCCCCAACCCCAGTTACCCAGAGTCGGTGCATTACTTTGTAACATTGGCATGATCACAAAAGATCAAGTCTTGAACGACCGATTATTTTAGTAGCCTTGGAAACACTAGATACATTCACAAACGTTACATTACATCATAAAGTGAAAAACTACAATAACAAAGTCTTCATAGTCCACACTCATATCCTCTTCTGACAATCCCTGTAGGTCATTCATAAAATACTTCTTCACATCCTGGAAAATATTAAAACGTTGAAAGGGGTGAGCTCAGAATCTCACTAAGGATAACAATGTAGCGGAAGCTTTAATCAATAAACATAAACATTTAAGGCAATGTATAACTAAAACAAAGGCCTTTTAAACTTGAACTTCAACATAATATGGAAGAGGTAAAATGAAATAATTCCATTTACTTATTCACATGGATATTCTACTGGTCGAATAATCACATGCAATATCAAAAACCACTTTCATAATGATGGAATGCATAATGCCAGACTATCATAACCACGTAGCCAAGGCCTCGTGCCAAGACCACAAATAAGATTTTGTCAAGGCCTCCTTCCAAGAAACTAGTTTGTCTCATGAGACCTACTGATGCATCGAGGAGCTGTAGCGGGCTCCACCCGTCACTTATTAAGTCCAATTCATTCCTCGTATGAATAGGTTTAAACATATCATAAACCATAATATAATCGTATCACATAAAACATGAATAAAGGAAACATAACATTTCCACATTTCAATCACAAGATATCAATACAACACATTGATATAAAAAAAAACTTTCAAAACCATTTTCAATACCAAAATAAAATAAAGTTAAAACATTGTATTTATTTTTCATTTAAAAAAAAGTTATGGCATGTAGAGGAAGCTGAAACTCAAATAATGGTCACGGTGGCAGAGAAGTCATTGTCGCCACATACGTACGGAAAGAAAAGCATTCCTTCTTGTTGTTTAGTAAAATGATTCGTATAAAAACATTCCTTTTGAATAAACGTAAAAGTCAAAGGGGTTTATACACTATATAAAAGAAATTTGTATATAAAACAAAATATGCCTCAATGAAAGGAGATTGAGACGAAGTCCCTTACAAAGATCATTTTTTTAAATAAAGTAGATCTATTATGTGTATTCACTATAAGTACACATAAATAAAGTACAAATACAAGATAGGACATGACATAATTTGAAAGTAGGAGATTAACCCAAAGAATAGAAATTGGGTTAAGAAGTTCCCTTACCTCGTGTCCGACTTGACTCGATCGTTCTTTAATCTCCTGAATAATAAACTAGAGTTAATTTCTATTTTCATAATAAAATTTTTCATGTTCATTATTCCTTTTATATCACTTATTACCATGTTATGAACATTATGTAATTATTTATGTTAATAACAATCATTTTTTCGATCTTAGGTACTTGATTCAAAAATAAACTTCTTATAATTACACTTTGTTCATGTGGTAATATATCCATTATATACATAATTTTATTAATGATATATATATCATATACATCATATATATCCAGTATATACATTCATTTATAATATTACATAACATTTAGAGGTAAGAAATGAAATGCACCGTTCATGGAGACGGTAAGCCGTACGTACGAATGAATGTTACTTTCATTTCTGTTTCGTATTAAATGGAATGAAGTTATAATTATATAAAGGTATAATATAATTCCAGTATAATATAATGTATAATACCATTTACTACATCCTTTATACATCCCACATATGGCATTAACTATTCAAATCACTTTGAGGGGGCGGTAGTCCGCACTTCCTAAAATGAGATTATCGCGTTTACCCATAATGGAAATCATAAAGTATGCCATAAATGATAAATACAGAATCATAATGAAAACATAAACATAATATATATATAATATATGAAAATAGTGTCATCAAAATGGCCACCATTAGAGGTGTTAAAAGAATATTGAACAATCATCGTTTCGTGAGGCAGTATTTCACCACCCACAGAAACAGTATGTTCTTTAACCATTAGAAGAAGGTGTGTGTATGTGTAAAACAAATAACTATCATAACAACATCCTAGTATATTTTACATACTGTTTTTGTTACAAAAGAAATGAATAAAAAGAGTTTAAGGGGTTGGAGAAGCTAAATAAAACAAAATAACATTAGAGAAGACATTACCTTAAAATCGGGTGACTCTTTTGATTTGAGACAACGGATTCCTTGGGAAGAATTCTGCCCAAAGTGAGGCTTATATTAGTAAGTGAGGGAATTTTGGAGAGTATTTGTGCAGAGGTTGTCCGAGCCAAAAGGCTTTGAATGTGTGAGTAAGGTGGTAGTGGTGGGGGCCTTTTGTAAGTGGAGAGGAGGGGCACTTTTGGAAAGTAATGAAATGTTACATTATTATATAATGAGATTTGGATTTTAAAGGTCCCAAACATATATAATTAGAGGCTAAGGTGATAAGGGTTCTAAATCTACTCATACAATAGGTTTTTGACATGTGTAAGCCTTGGATTTTATATTATCTTTTCATTTTATTTAAATCGTTAATTAATGAGGTAATCGCCGCATCATCATGGTGTCGTAAATAATTTAATTTATTTAGTGTCTAGAAATTATAATAAAAATATAATGATGTAGGAAATCGTTTTAGCTTTCTAATGAATATTTATAGTCAAAAATATGATTTGTATAACCCCATTTAACAATTGTCTTAGTAAAACAACTTATGTTTGTGACATTTTTATTTTAACTTTAAATAAAAGTTATTTATGTCATTTCCCTACCAAAGTGGCTCCATGGGGTCCCCAAGTTGACCGAGGGATTGTATTGGTCAGCCATGACTCATCAAATAGAAGTAGGACAAGTGAAAGGTCATTTCATATTTTAATAATATCATTTTTACCTTAAATTTCACTAATTACCTTTAATCGCGATTAATTAAACTTAAAAGTTACTATTCACCAAAAATTATTTTAATCCCATTAAACCACATTTTACTTCCTAATGACAACCATGTATGTCGGATTTTTGAAAATCAAATCACAGAAGTGGTAATATTTCATTTAAATGAAAAAATCATTTATTTAACTACCACTTAGTGGTTTCACTATTCATCAAAAATTGAAGTTTTTCAGAATAGTGCCAAACTTTTACCCTAAGCTATAATTGATATTCCAAATTCAAAAATGATTTCTATTTTACAAAATTCCAAACATATAAGTTTCATTAATTAATTTTATAATTAATTCTCGTTGTCACAACAAATATTTTGTTTTTAAGAAACAATATATATCAAAAGATTGATAATTATTTATGTCCAATTTCAATGTTAAATTAATTCTAATGACAACCATTGGATAGAATGGTAAAAGTATATTCAAATTATACTTTAAAACCACTCAATAGTATAATTTATCAATATAAATTATTTTTATTAAAAAAAGTTGTTTTAAGTATTTTTCACTATTTATAAAAAAAAATTGGATGTTCTCAGAAAATTACAAAAAATTAAACTTAGGATAATTTTGATTTTACGAATACAAAAATGAAGTCCCTATTGAAATATAAAATTTCTATACTTTTAAAAAGTGGGTATTACTATTCATAACAACTACTTTGATTAGTCGCGGTGTTTTAGAACTCGAACTTGCGTACAATGCAAGCTGTTTCATTATTGAAAGAGAGGAGTATCATGGATGCTCGAGGTGTTACATTAATAATTTTTTTGATGATTTAAAAACAATGTTTTAATTAAGTTTATTAAATCATAAATAATCACAAGGTTTTTAAGAATGGTTAGATTTAAAATTCTTGTTATTGGAATAAAATTAGTTGAATTTATTATCTACTATGGATGGAAACTGCCTTATGATTAATCTATTGGTTATTATATAAGATTAAAAAATAAATAAATAAATGATAAAAAATAAATTTAATTCAGAATGTTCATTTTAAGCATCAAGAAAAATGTGATGACTCTATATTTTAAATTATTGTATAGAGGAATTTTTATATGGTGTTTCATTAATATTTTTCTAGTTTCCCTGGCTAAAAGAATATTGTTATGTACTCTTTCAATACATGGTCTTATCTAATGAGGCATAGATCATGGTTCATGACAAATAGATGGGTCGTTTTTATGAGAAACTATTAAAAATGTTATGACAAAAGAAGTCATTATTTGATGAAAAATGAATTTTGGTTTATGTATGTATGAAATTAAAAAGAATGAAATGAATATAATATATACAGATAGGAGATTTGGTGATTGTGGTTTTTAGATTCAATGATTAACTAAATTTACCTTCTCCTTTGTGCATGGAATCATGTCATAGATTTTCTTATCCATGTTTAAAATTAGATATCATTATATATTTATTTTATAAAAATATATGGAATATAATTATGGGGTATCACTAGGTTTTTAAAGGCTATTATGGAATCTTTTAATAAAAAATTAACACTAGAGTGAAGAACTAATTTTTAAAAGTGATAGAAATTCCAAATAATTATACAAACATAATTGATAACAAAAATAGTGATGAAATTTAAATGATATTCCATAGATATATATTCTTGAAAACAATAGGTGTAAGTAGGACACATTAAGACATCCATTTAAAGGATAATAAAATCAAAAATAAGATCACCGACATGATAAATATAGAGCTTATTTTTGCAGAAATATAGGTGTAATATTTTATTTTTTTGATTTAAGAGTAAAATATTTTTGAGATTTTTGAATGTATGTATAGAATTATTAAAGAGGGTAATTAGATTTCTATGTATGAATGGTTATAAAAAAAAGTGGCCCATTGGGACCTCTCTTAACCAGTAATAACTAGAGGGATTTGTAGAATTTGGTACATCAAAAAATAACCATTGTGTTCACCGTGAACATATACTAGTGTGGGTGGATCATATAAATTCTCTGGTGTCTTATGTATTTACTTATTTAATACTCAGTGAGGTAGAGATACATGTTCCTATTAATTATGTATCAAGATATTTGAATGGGATAATTGCAATTGATATAACCTAATTCTCCCCCAGCCTCTAACAAAATATTACATATTAGGATGAATAAGTGATATCATATATAATAGTTATTTTTACATGGTGTTATTCCTCTTTAAAAAAGATTTATGGGATCTTCTATCATAAAATGATTTTAAATGTGAGGGACGTACCTTATAACTATGGAATAATTAGATGGAAAACTATTTTTAGGTACTTGGAATGGATTTGTAAATAGTTTTTATTCAACGAATAAGAACAAATATGAATGGTGTGGCACTTGAAGAATGATATTGAGTAGAATTTTATTCAAACACCAATTTAATAAATTATCTATGGAGATATTTTTCCAAAACAACTTTCCTGAAAATGATACCATATAAGTCCTCCTTGTCCATGGGGGAAAAATATTTCATATCAATAATGGTGTTACCAAGGATAAAGAGGCCAAAAAATATGTACTGTGGAAAAAATATAAAGATCCAGGGATGCACCCAAATATTTTTTTTAGAAATATTGTGATCATGTGAATTTGCATTAAGAGTTAATTTATAGTAATCGAAACCCTCTTTGAGATTTTAATATTTTTAAATGTTTTTTGTAAAGGATTACATATTATTTCAGTCTAAATGATTCAATTATTGAGGGATGATATCCCAACATATTATATTTTGATTACCTGTAAAGAATTCTATTTTTAAATGATATTTGGATTAATAAAGATGATCCTACAACAAAGTAGAAATTGAGTGATATAGAATTCAAGGAAATTAATAATCCCACAATGTTGAATGATTAAAAAGATAAATTTGTTTATGAAGTAATTTTATTCCTTTAATAAAACCTAATAAGTTGAAAAGTTATGAATAATGGAAAGTTACCCATCACATGAATTCAATGTGGAAAGGTTAGGAGCCTCTATGCAATGTTTCCTATAAAATTTTGAGAAAAAAAATGAGTGTAATCCTTAAAGAATGAAATAATATAAATATGTAAAACAAAATAAGTTTTATTATTATAATTACAAAAAAAAAATTCATAATAGGGTAATGGATAAAAAAATTTACAAGGTATGGAAATTTAGGATTATAAATACCTCAAAGAATAAGTTCATATAGATATTATTAACAAAAAAATCTAAGAAATAAAGGGATGGTGGTGAAGAAAATGTTGATAGGGTTGTGGAATTTAATGGTAGAAGAAATGTAATGTAGTGGTAAAAGAATATAAACTCAACATCTCATAGTAATAAGAGAAAAATGATAAGTTGATAGTTTTAACTAAAACTATTAAAAATAAAATGTTCAAGGACTCAAAGACTATTTTTTAGATCAACCTAAAAAGTTGATAACAATAAAAAATCATTGAATATTTGACTAACATGGTTAATGATAAATAAAAAATCACCATATTTAAAGTAGAAAAGTTTCAATTGATGAGTTATATATATGATCAAAAAAGGGAAATGACTCTTGATATGAGTTTGGAATACTGGATTATCTGGGAAATTGAGAAGGTAAAATAGAGGAATATGGATACATCTATGGAAATTAAGGATTTAATATAAAAAAATTATGTTATCATGAATGTAATTTTTTCCTTGTACATGATACTAAACAATCAATCAAAATTAAAACAAGGATAAACTATATTGTTCCAAGGAAGATTATAAAATTTAGTGAGAAAAAAAATATAATTATATCACTAGTGAGGAAGAAAAATAGTATACATAAAATTAGCTACTATTGTTGTTGAAATATATGTCACACAAAAAAATTTTTAAAGATAAAATGTATTCCACAACACATAAAGAAAAATGAAAAATGAAAAAAATTGAATACTCTCATTATTTATTATAGGGGTGCTTTTTTAATGTGAAGGATATGGAAAAACCCCATTTATTTCTCTTCATAGAAGAAAATGAATGTTCCATGAGAGATAAAAATAAAATTATCTCATATTCATATTTAATAAGTTAAAAATTTAAAAAAGAATTTTTATTTAAATTGAAAGATAATGCAAAATTGGAATCAAAGACATGAGTAATATATATGTCTTTATATTAGAAGGTATTAATCGTAATATCAAAAACATACATCAATTATGTGACTCAAAACATTTCATTATCATTACTAATAATAATTATTTTATCAAGGTAAAGTATAATGTACTTTTAATGAAAGGTAAGCCTAGTAAGGGAAATATCTACATTAAAATTATAGAATATGGTATGCATTTTCTTTTTAAGGAATATAAAAATAACCAATGGAAAAAAATACTAGTTCATATGAACAATTGAATATTATAAAAACAGTGAAGCATGGAAGTGAAATAGAGATACATTGGCTTACATGTGATCATATTCATTTGGTTGATGTTTACTCAGAATAATTTTTTTTCATAGATATATTAATTAAAATATAATACATCATTGAAGTTATATAAATCAATTCATATGGATGTTTATAGGAAAATTACACCATGTTTTATTGATGTAATGAAGTAATAAATATTTGTTATTAAGGATTATAGAATGAAAATATGGTTAATGATGATTAATCATAATTCCAAGGTGTTTAACCAGACAACATGTCATGAGAGGATAGACAAGAAATTGTTTGAGAAGAAACTTATTATAGTTTTAATAGAAAATGGTATAGAGTTTAGGAATTTCTATTTGGATGATTGTCTCAAAATCCTTGGGATAAAGAACCCGGTTTTAGTGTAGAAAATTCCCTTAAATAAGGGAGTTATTTAGAGTAAAAATCGATAATAAATAACATGGATTATGAAATTATATTTTAAAATGATTTAAAATATTAATTTTAGGAGGAATTTGTTAGGAAATTAGTCTATATTAAATATATAACCATGTTATCCCCTTATTAATAAAGGCCCATTTTGATATATATCATTAGAATAAACCGATTCTGATAATTTTCTATATCATTGAATATAAATTTCAATAAATCCTGAATAATTTTGAATATGAAAGTGAATTTTTCATGTAAATTATTCAAATATCAAGGTATATAAATGTTATAAAAAATTAATTAAAAAATTATATAAAATAATGATGTCATTATAGTGTAATATGGGGAAAGGTTTTAGCAAGACAATGATGTGAATTAAGAGGATAGAGGTGAAGAAGTTAGTGGTTTATGAAGTGAACTGGTCATTTATGATGGCTCATAGGAAATTACCAGTTTTTATAATGATGGGTTGGGTTATTAATTAATATTAATTCAATAATTAATGTTGAAATAAATATAAAAAATATTATTTATAATAAAAAAGGTATAATTAAAACTCAAATAAAGATATCTCTTTAACAAATGACACTTTTATCTCAAATAGTGATTAGGAGTTCTGGTGAGGCTACAAAAAAATATATATTGGATAAAATCTATGAATGATGATCTAGATCAAAATGATAAAAGATTACCAAAAGTGCTTTTTTCAAATTCAAAATACAATAAAATAGTCAGAACAAAATTGGCATTATAGAAAAATGAAGATGGTATGGTAATTTAAAATAAATGATGATTTATATGAAAGGGATACTAATAAATTAGGGGTATAGATATTTATGAAACATTTCCTCTTATAGAAAGGATTTAGATGATCCTAATATTTTTTCCATAGGGTGAAAATAAGGTTCAGGATATTCCTTAATGGATGTAAATCAATATTTTCTAAATATATTTCGTGATGAATAATTATAAATTTAACCACTACATGGATTTCATTTTCATATTATGATAATACAGTGTTTCTACTTAACAAAACCCCAAATTAGATTAATAATGAACTATGACAATGGTATTATAGGCTTATCTATTCTCTTTAAAAGAGTACATTACCATGAGGGGGAGTTGATAATCATATCTATGAAAAGTATTTTGATCAAATCATTATTCTGCTCATAACTATTGATAAATTAATATTTTAATTTTCAAGATAAATTCAATTTATGGAGTTCACTGAATTCATGGTGAGTTAGTTTCAGTTGTCCAAGATTAGAGAATTAAAATTTTACCCTATTTTTTATATTACTAAATGAAACCATGGAACATAAATTTCAGAATATAAATATATAATAGACGTTCTAAAATTATTTGGTTTGGAGAAAAAAATATAAAAATAATAATGTTTGTTACCTAGATGAAGACAATAAGTCGTTCTAATCAGGGGGTATAAGAAAATACTTGGGATCCTATTTCAATTGAGAAAATAAGACCAATTATTTTATTTTTCATAGGTCATTTGAAATGATATCAAAGTAATCTAAAAGAATTTAATTTTTTATTGATGATAAAAATACTTTGGTATATAAAATACATAATTGATATTAGATTATTCTAGAAAGGATTAGAGCAAGAGTTATTGGGAAATATGGATGTCACTTGGAAATGTTTGATGGATGATAAAAAGTTTTCTTTTGGAGTACCACTCTATCATGTTGATTTATATATTACTTATTTTTAGTAAGAAACAATATTTTATATCATATAGTATAATATAATTTGGGCATATTTCCACTACTCAAGCTTGTGAACAACTTTTTTTGGGTGTGAAAACATCTTAAAAAAGTTTTTATAGAGGGATGTTCTCATATCTTGATTAAAAATGATAAATCAATTGATATCAATCATGGAGGACGTGCAATTGTTCATATAATAATATTTTATGTAGGATTTTTCATTTATTATTGGTTGAAAATAGTAGATGGAAATCAATGAAGATAAAGAGGTTATTTGTTGGATGAGAAAAATGATGAACATGGTTATAGTTACAAAATTCTATAATAAAGAGTTTTCATAATTTAATAAATCAAAAAGGCTTTTATAGTTTAAGCATTATGATTTGGTGGTTATAATTCCATATATATTTTAACAGAAGAATACAATAGTGATATGGTGATATCTGAATGTAAATAAATATATTTATAGATAAATGGAAACCAATTATGGTGTAGGATTCATAAAACTAAAACTCATGGAATTCGTTTATGAGGATGAGATTAAAAGTCTTTTTGTGGAATATTTAAATTTATCATAATTTCTATGTTGACCAATGGAAAATAAGAAGTAATGAAATTCTTCCATAGGAAATCTAAGGAATATTAGAGAAGATGGAAAATTTTTAAAGATAAATTGAATGATTTAGTTTTAATAAATTATATTTGTGGATTAAATTTGTTAATATATAAAATAATAGTTTTATAATAAGTTTTAGAATCTATATAATCCATCATAGAAATCTAGAATAAGATTTTGGTGAAGGAAGAATATCCTTGTCTTAGTGGGTGTGATCACACCACAATTGTTTAATATATGTAAAATCTAGGATTCATAAGATTATATATTTGATAGTTAAAACATAATTAAATATGATTCACTATGATAGATAATACTATAAAACAACGAGTAAAATAACATCCCATGATTTTAAGGTATTCCTTTTTTAAATTTATTCACTTCGATAGCTTACATTACACAGAACACTGAGCCTAAAAAAATGGTTAAATATTATTATTCTGATGGTTACAACCTACTAATTACAATGAAATGAATGAATGATATCAAAAAAAATTATGAAAATATAGTTTATAAATGTTTATAAAATTAATTTATTGATTTCTAATTAATTATAAATAAAAAAGAGATCTAATTAAACATAAAATGTGTATTTTTTTAAATAACAATTTTTATGCCCACAATGACATTTTATCTTAATAAATTGAATTAATAACTATTATTGAAGTATCCTAATAAAATATATATATTATATATTAAATAAAGAAAATTAATTCTTCAAACAAATATAGGATTAAGATAATAATAATTCCATTATTAAGTATAAAGAAGTTAAATTTCTCTAAATGGTAATTTTTTTACCCTTTGATGGTGCACCTATTTAAAATATAAATTTTGAAAATTTTATAGGTTTTATTTGACAAAATAATGTTCATTATTCAAATTGTAATATCAAAAATTATCTTAGGTTGATTTTTTTGTATTTTTCAGATAAGATTTATTTTTTGATGAATAGTGAAAAATACTTAATCTTAATTAAAAACTACTTTTTGGCCTAATTTATTTTAAATTTTAAGTTGTATTTTAAATTATTATAATGTATAAATAAATAACTTATATGTAAATAAAACTAATTTAGTTTATTTTAATTAATTTCACATTGAAATCTGATATAAAAACATTTTGAACATGCAAAATTTTAACTTTAAAACCCCACTTATATGTTGTATTTGTGGGATTATTTTTAAATATAAAATTTTCCAATTATTTGAATTTAATTTGATAAAAATTTTATTATATATTTTTAATTATAACGTCTAAATTATTTTTTAAGGTATATTTAATTGTTATATATAAAAAACTCACCGTTGTGAAATTAATTTACTCCAGTATCGGTAAAATAGTAACAACGGTTACAGTTAGAAGGTAAGAACATAAAATGCCTAAAAATTTAAATGTTTAATTATTTTTAGGTATTTTTATTCCCTAAACAGACTCAAAAAAATTAATTAACAATATAGTTTTATGAATCTAATGAAACCTCAATGTGGTTGGCTTTCATTATAAAATAATCATTATTCTAATCACTTAAACCCTCCTCTCCTCAAGTATAAATACCTACCCTTGCCACGCCATTTAGACCCAAAACCAATTAAGCTCATAAAATATCTAAATCATCCTTTACTAATCTCCATCCTCTTGTATATGTGCTTATAGTATCAATAAAATAAAAATCAAAGGTCCTCAATTGTCTTTCAAGGTGGTGATATTCAAGAGGTAATTTCCTAAAAAACACCTCTCTTAATTTCATTTATTCTTATAATTTTTCCTCAAATCCTTCATCCCATAGGAAATAATAATTATATAATCATTTAAATTCTTTAATTTTATGTTTCTAATGAAATATCTTATATCCATTCAATTTATTACCTCCTATTATTCAAAGAAACGAACCTATTGTTCATTTTATTTATGTTAATGTCATTTGTGAAAATATTTTTATTAATTTTCCATTATTGCATTTATAGATTTTAAAAAATATATTATTCTAGTCAAATAATATATTAATATGTATATTATATCATATTTCATGGTCATGAACTAATATATACTCAAAATATAAAATAAACTAAAACTATTTTAAGATGTTTGGAAAAACCATTAAAATAAATTAAATATTTATCATTAAAATTTTATCTTATAAATCATCCTCTTATAATAAATAAAAAAAATAAATTGTAAAATTAATAATAATTTAATTTCATTATAATTATTCAATTACTTTTATGGAGCTATAATCTCAATTTAATAGAACATCTATAATTTTAGACAAATAAGATGATCATTAAACCATGTAATAGACACACCCACATCCATGAAAAAAAGAAATATTATTAATAAATGGTCATAAGATTTTCTAAAATCATAAAATAAGGTATTATAAAAAATAATATTGTTTTATATTTCCTTGATATCATTATTTAAAACATTATGCACGAGTTTCAAGGTCACACCACTAAGAGTTTCTAATTTGAGTTTTTAATTTTGTGAGATATATTCATTATTCACCACTTAAAAATTGTGTATAGTGTATGTAATTCCATTTGATATATCATATCATTAATCTAATAATATTCATTGTATTAAATTTCTCTTTTTATAATTATTTATTTTATAGGGCATACAATTTTATTGACTAAAAGTGGGAAGGGAATTCTCAACTCAATTTTCCTTCATTGGGTTATTCTTCTACTTCATTGATTTTTTTTGTGCTATAATTATGGATCAAATGGATTTTGAATACCTTATATTGTATTTAAAATCGTTTTATGTAGATTTATAATTAATTCACATATTCTATTGCTTTTTAGGGGACTTTTTCTCAATCTTATTTCATTAAATAATTTATTGATGTTATACACCCACCTTATTTTTTGAGATGTATATACAACCCCATTGATATATCATAACATAAATGTCATTTTCTTAATGGTATTAAAATGTTTCAAAGTGATATGTGACACTTTTATTTTTAAATATATTTTAAAACATTTATTTTTTATATGAATAATGCTTTGGACTTATAGTGACTGGTGGGGCCCAACATCATATATCCCTTCAATGCATTGAATGGACTCATCATCATGCCATTATATTTATTCAATAAAGGAAGAAAATAAAAAGGAAACAGGGTTTAGGGGGTATAAAATAATTGAAGGCAAGGGTGTCCCCATGAATTAAGTTGACCCCTTCAGGCTTGAAGTGGGTGACATTGGGAAGGCAAGTGACATTAGAGCCAGGGATTGCCAGAGTGGCGAGGTGATTAGCAACTTTGTTCCCCTATATCAATGTCTGGGAGACCTGAATATTCTTATTGAGAAGCAGCTTACATTTCATAATGATGTACTAAAATTAACATGTAATGGAGACTCTTCCCTTAAAGGAGTCACAAATGATATTCAAATCAGTTTCTAATTGGGATAGAGTTATGTTAATCTGTCTACATAGGTTGAGACCATTGAGTATAGCACTGTCCTTCACTTGGAGTGCATTGTTATCCATAACGTGAGATGTGAAAGTAAAAACACATTTCCATCTAGGTTTTGGACAACACCACCACCATGAATGATACCCACTATATATGATCCATCAGTATTTAACTTGATTCCAGATGAAGGGGGAGTCCACTGCACCCATGTACCTCGACTTCTGTCTAGGTGAGAAGAAGCCAGGGGAGAATTTACCAGTAGAAACTGCATTGAGGGGGATTCATGCTAGTCCCCAAAAATCGAGACCATATCGATCATCTAGCATTTATTATGCACGATGATGGACCATCCTGTCGAGGAGATCGCCTCAAACCATGCCTTGTTGAGTGCCTTCGAAAGCACCTACATCCTGCAATGAGGATGATAGATCTCTCCACCTTTCCAAGCCTTTCTCAGAAGTCCCCTGAAACAACCTATCCATAAATTTAGAAATTCCAGGGATGAAGGAAGATATAATATCAAACACTCCAAAGAACTTCCAAACATCACAGGCCCACTCACCATCAAAGGAAATACAATTGAAATTCTCTTCCATCTTGTTTTTAAAACACTAGCACCAAGAAGAGAACTAACAACCATCCGCTTGACCCTCGCGTCAGAAGGAATAACAGAATTATGGATTCTCAAAATAATGAAGCAGTATTTGGAAGGGATTCATTTCACCATACAATGTTGTTTTAGCCAACCTGATGCACCTATGGAGTAGAGATCCTACAATAGTCTCTTGAAGTGATCTTCCCAGAATTTGAGGGGGTGGAAATGCATTTATCTAGTTTAGCGTTAAAGAGGATAGAGTCAAAAATGGCATACTGATTCATTTCTAAAAATGTCTTGATGAAATTGTGGGTACCATCTAGCCTCCTTGAATGTGATCTATGGAGATAGAAAACCCAGGAAACTGAGCATAGAGCCCACCCATTTGTGCTTCCAAAATAGAATATTCAATTTTCCAACAAAATATTAATCTGTTTGATGGTATTAGTTCATTCTCCCGATATATGACGTCTAATAATTTAGAATCACCTTCATTCAGTATTCAGTTATCATTATCCAAAGTATTTTCACTATGACACAATCTATAGGTGAGTTTCATTATCATTTTATCAATTAAATGTCATTTGTTTTTAGCTTTTTACCATTCCATTATGATTTCTCTCATCGATTCATTATTTATTATATTGTAATTATCCCTTATTGAGAATTTGAGATAACCCCTTAGCATTTATAATCCCCTGGTTTCCAATAAGTTTATTATGTTTGACATGTAGGGTTACACCAAGGTGAATAATGGTGTTCTCAAAGAAAATACCTTCTGAATTTTATGTCCAAAATGTAATTTAAAATTTGAATTTGTATCTAGTTTACTAAGACTAAAAAATTATTTGGTTATTTGGGATGCAGTTTATTGTGTCATATGTGAATTTGATTATGTAAGGTACTTGATCTAGGATACTGGTATTGGGGTCATTATAGTTTGTTTTAGAGAATGTTTATTAGAATCATTAGGAACTAGATTTAGGAAAAAAATAAATTAGGTAATATAACACTTTGGAAGTTTTTGAGGATAAGTATAAGTGTAAGAAAATATCTTTTATATTTTTTAATGACTAGAGATAACCTTACTTAAACTAAAAGACTCATGTATCGAATAATGTCTCATTATTTATACATACATACATAATATTATCTCACTCTGATTAGTGTATTCTGATGATTACACTTTACTCATTGAGTTTATTTATTATTGGGAACCAGAATGAACTATGATAACATCTTATGTTAGAGACAATGTATGGTTTAGAAACCAGATGGGATAATGACTAGAGTAAATGATATCTTTTTTATGCCTGATTAGTTGTCATGATATATGATTAAAAACATGCACCTCACTGACTCTTGGACTCACCAAAGAAGAGTATGATAGAATTTTGATGAGATATCGAATGGTGCAGATCATAGAGAAAAAGAGATTCAGTTTTCTATATGTTGAGAATGTGAATAGGCGGATGTTTTGGGAATGGAAAAAAGGATAAAAATAATGTGATTTATAATGGAAAATGAAAAGTGAAGAATAATAGTATCCTTAAGGTATTATCTACATTTGAATGTTTAAAATATAGAAAGAATAAGAGTTATGAAAACCTATGTCATAGGGGGAAAATCATGAATAGAACTAGAATGGTAATACATGTAATGGTTATACTGCTGATGACGAAGAGACTACAAATAGAAAATGGAATAAAGGAGTTAATGTGGAATAAGATGATAAATCATAGTTAATGAAGTAGAATGATTAATGTTAGTTTATGTACATTCAATATTTACTTTATTAATGATTATATGGTTATAAAATTCATGATATATATAATTATTTTACTTCATCACATTTTAATCAAGAATATAAAAGCTTGTTTTTATTAGTACCAGGAACCAAGAGAATTTATTCTATGAAAGTTGATCGTTTGTAAAAAAAATTGATTTTTGGAAGATAAAATTAATGTGTTATTAATGTTTTCATAAATATATTTTTATGGGATAGTATTGGTGGCCATGAAAGTGGCTATTTATTTGATTATTAATTTCATATTTTCTAGGTCTACTGCAGTTTCTGATTTAAGGAATATATTCAACAACCTAATATCTAGTTTTGGGAAGCATGATTTTTCTCATTAAGGTTTAAAGTTGATCAAGGTGTTAATATATTTGGTACGTCACAATAATATCTATATTATTTTAATAAAATCTAATTTTATTTTTATTTTATAAATTTAGTGACCTCCCTTATATTGGTTTGGTCTTTGAATTTGGATAGACTTATATTGGATGAGTCTTAAATTTAACTACGTATAGAAGGGATTATGTTGAACATTGGATATTATTGTTTGAGGATAAAGTTTGATTTATTATATAGGATCTAATGTTCTGACAATTTTGATTTTAGTAAACATGTAATCTATTAAGGAATGACTTGTGGAAATTATGATCGATTAATTTTCATATGGTATAAAAGAATAATCATGAACATTCATTTCCTAAGGTAAGGGATGAAGTGAATGTAAATTAATGAAAAACCCAATGATGAGATTATTCTTCTTACATGGAATGTAATGAAGTAAGTTAATTTTTCTCATGTGATTATCTAAACAATAAAAGAATACATCAAATCTCAGAATTTAATTCGGAAGGAAAAACTCTATTCATTTAATTTTATTATTAGGAAATCAAAGGAATCATTTACCCATCATAGATTTATTGTATGGTGATGGTATAAATATATTGACCATATTATCTTTCATTCACCATTATAAATTTATGGTCAGATTCCTCTTTCATTTCATGGTTTTCACTTCACACTAATGTTATGCCATTCAAAATACTACTTTTGTGGTAACATTTTCATTTACATTTCCCTCTAATTAAGGGGATGCTTTATTAACCCAATTTACTATGTGGGTTTCCCAAAAAGAGAATTGAATTATCAACAATTTTCATTCAAAGTGAAATTTAAAATTGTGAGGAAGAAATTTATTGAAGTAGGGGAGAACATAAAACCATAGGATTTCATGGTATGCTTATTTTTATAACAGATATTTTTGTTGAGACGAGATAGTTTCTGGGGAGAGGCAGATCCGGTTTTTTGTTTTCACTTTGTTTTGGTTAGTTGTCGTTGTTTTCATAGAATTGGAGGTTTCTCACTTTTTCCTTAAAAGTGTTTTGATAATAAAAAAGTTTATTATCAGTCATTAGAATGGTGGGAATGAATGAGATTATTTAAATTTTGAAAACATATTTTATATATGTTCATAAAAATAATTCATTGGTTACCAATATATTATTAATAAAAATGAGAAATAATTGAACTTAAAAGATTAGTTTAAAAAACTATTTTTATACCTATAATGACATTTTATCTTGATAAATTGAATTAAAAAAAATTGGTTAAAGATATTAATGAAATATATATACTATTAATTTAATAAAAAATTTTCAATTCATTGAAATTGTTTGATAGGCTTAAAATGATAATATATCCAATTTTAAGTAAAAAGTTATATTTTTCTAAAATAAAATTTTGTTGCCTTTTAATTAAGCACAAATTTTAAATACAAATTTTTAAAATTTTAAATGTTTTATTTTAAAAAAATAATATCATTTTTGATATTTTAATATTAAAATTACCACCGGCTGAATATTTGATATTTTTCAGATTCGTTTTATTTTGTTGATGAATAGTGAAAAATACTAAATTTTAATAAAAAGATACTTTTTGTTTAATTTATTTTTAATGATAAGTTATATTTTAATTTTTTTATTAATTATTAGTTAAATATTAAATCAAATAAACCAATATAGGTTATTGGAAGAAATTTTACATTGAAATTGGATATAAAAACATTTCAATCTTGTGATCTTATCACTTTAAAACCCACTTTTTTATTGTGTAAGAAGGATTATACCTCAAAATAATATTGAAAATGATATGAATTGAATTTGGTTCAAGGTATTCCATATTTGGAAAAATAGTGTCCAAATTTTATTTTAAGGAAAATTTAATTTTTATTTGAAAAAAAATTACAACGGTGAAAAAATTATCTACCATATTATTGGTAAAATAGTGACAAGGGTTAAATATAAAAGATAAAAAACATAACATAACTAAAAAATTTAAAATTTAATAGTTGGATAAGGTATTTATTACATCTAACTAGCCACCAAAAAATTAATTAAAAATGTTATTATTTGAAATTAATGGCACCTCAATTTGGTTGGATTTAAATATAAAATAATCATTATTTAAATCACATAAACAAACACTCCTAAAATATAAATACACCCCATTTTGACCCAAAAGCCTTAAATATCATAGAATATCTTCCCAAACCTCTCATACTCACTCTAATCAAGTCCTCGTTCTGATGGTTTTACCAATATAAGAAATCCAGTGTCCTCAAGGGACTCTCAATGAGGTGATATTCAATAGGTAATTTTCTCAAGATACATATCTTAATTTCATTTCCTTTTCTACTTTCTCCGCACAACCATAATCCATCATGAAATAATAATTATATAATCAGGTACATAATGAAATCATATGTTTCCTATGACAACTCTTATATCCATATATTTTATTGCATCTTATTATTCAAAAAAAGTAACCATTGTTCAGGTTATGCCGATTAATCTCCTCCATGAATAATGTTTTTGTTCGTTTTCCATTACCTCTTTCATGGATGCTGAAAAAAAATATTACAGATAAATAATATTTTAATAAATATATTATTTCATATTTCATGTTATGACACTAATATATTCAAATAATATTTAATAAAATTAATCTAGTTTATGATGTTTTGAAAAACCTCCAAAATAAATTAATCATTTATCATTAACGTTTCATCTAATGATTCATCCTCATGTAATAAATTTAAATGATAAATGGGACTATTAATAATTCTATAAGTTTATTAATAATATTCTATTCCACTTATAGAGATTTAATCCCATATAAATAGAACATCCATAATTTTACAGAAATGAACAGATCATTAAATTCATGAACAAACACACTCAAAAATATGAAAATAATGAATCATTATTAAAGGGAATACTAAGAATATCATGTTCTATTTTTCAGAGAAGTCCATATTTTAAGTTTTTCACCCCAAACCAGGGTTTCCACACCATAATGTCTGATATAATAATAAACGATGATGCATCAATGGTCAAAACACTATGATTTCATAAAATAATGTTTTTTAATATTTAATTTGGTTTTTTAATAGGTATGATTTTTTATGAGTTTTGAGAGGATGAAAAGAATTTTTTTTCGATCAAATTGAATATATTAAAACATATGGTAAAGTGAAAATGATTATATAGAATTTAGAGGAATTAAATCAAAATACAATATGAACTGATGATCATTGTGATAGAGGATCATAGTTAAAACTAATAAGATAGTACTAGATATTATTGGGCAAGATTGATGTATCTATTTTTCAAAAAAGAATTAAATATCCTTCAATAGATAATTAATCAGTACATTAGATACCTTAATTGAAATATCTACTTATAATTTTATTGATCACATCTAGATAATTAGAGAAGAATGTAGAGTTTAAAAAATAATCCTATTATGGAATAATTCTTCATCTAACCGATTTTTTCTCTCTCAGTTAAGATCCTCTGTATTTAATGGTTTTAACTTACTAAAAGTATTTTTTATAATCAATAATTATGTATGAAGTGGTGTGAGTTGGAGTTAATCAAATCATCAGTTATATATTTGTGATATATAATTAATTAGTTATATATACCAATATCAAATAGTCTTAAAATCCATTAAATCGATTCATCCATTAAAGAGGTGTTCATAAAAAGAAAAATGTTAGTGACCCATGGGTGAGTATTCAGAATTTCCAAAATATTTTAAAGTTCACCTTAGAAATGAATGATTAATAATTATAACTTTATATCCATCGAAATAGTATGGTATTAGATGATTTTGGTACATCAAAACTTTTTTTTGCATGTATACTCTTTATATGTATCCAAATGATGATAAACTAAATAATTTTTTTCATGTTATTTAATTGATCTATTTGGGTATTTTATTTTATGTTAGAGAAATATAAGTTGATATTTTTTTACTTTTTTCCTTCTAATGAGGGAACAAGATCTAATGACAGGTGAGGGCAATGATTAAGAGTGGATGAAAATATTTAAATTCGTAAGGACACTAATTCACCCCCATTCCATGGTTTCATGGGACTTACATTATAACCCACTAGTCTTAGGAAGTTGCATTAAATCGTACAGTTTTTGAATGAGATGATAGTATATTATATATAGGTTTGTATTTTTATGTACATGGAATCAATGATGAGTCCATCAATATTTAATAGTAATAAAATTGATGTATAAAAATGTATACAGTTTAGTTTCCATAATCTCATGGAGATGGTTTTTTGGAATATATAATTTTTCTATAAATTTAAAATATCACAATGAATGATTTACTAATGAAGAGTGACTTATGTTCTTTCCTAGAGGAATAAAAATAGGCACTTTCAAGAAGACCATTCATTTTTCTAGTGTGATTGATATATGAGATAATTCAGAAGAAATTTATAGGAAGTTCATGGAAGCCAAGAATTATTTGGTTCCATCTAGAAGTTATTCTTGTAAATTTGTTAATTATGATATATTAATAAATTAATCTAAATAATATTATGTTATGTAAAAAATAAATAAGTGGAAAATAAAAAAGAATAACCCCCCCCCCAAAAGGTGGAAACTCCCACAGTGGTATGTTTGATTGGTCCTATTGATAAATATATTTCTAATTATATTATGGAATCTTATTGAAAATTTAATGGTATATATTACGTAAAAATATGAAACATGGTGATAGTTCTAGTGAAGAAGTTTTAAAAGGCATCAATATTCTAATTTATATAATGTTCTCAAAGTAATAAGGATGAAATAAAATCCTTACCAACAAAGTTGGATCGATTCGATATTATTAATAGAGTGTACTGTATACTCATAGAGGAATTGGGTCAGGAAAATAAGAGTATAATTTAAGAATATTAGGACCTGAATGAATATGTTGACTGAATTTGAACAAACATTAAAGGTAAAAATTATTTACTTAATTAAATTTCCCATTAATTGTATGTAAAATTAGCCATGGAGATAGAATTTAAATCTAACACTATTTCAATCAAAACAATACTTCAATATAGGATTATACCTAAAAAATAATCATTCTCATGGATTAAGATCATGGAACATTGATTAAATTAGAAGTATATAAATATTAAAGATCCTTAAATATGTTTACAATATTAAAAGGGAAATTAATAGATCCTTATCATGTCATCCTCTACTAGTGTGATGTGAAATGATGTAAATATCAAAATTATAAGTAAATGGAATGTTCATGATAAATATATAAGTAATGGTTCTCAATAAATAGTTGTATTTAATTGCTACTACTATATAGATGTTCGACACACTATAAATTTGGGTTTGAAAGGAAAATCTCTCAACGTTTGAAGGAGATCAATTGTATCATCTCAACCTAGAAATGTTTATTTGAGGTCCAGTTTTATTAAGATATTTTTAATTTTATCTTACCATATATATATATTATACAGTACTATAGTAAGATAAGTGAGGAGGGTTCCAAAATAAAATCCCTCATTCATAGATAAATATAATGTATAGTTAAAAAGGAGGAAAAACTATTCCATTGGAAAATATATTCATGGATTTGGATGGATACAAGGATAGAAGAATGTAGGGGGTGTATCAAGAAGAAATAATGACTTATTCATAGTAACTATAATGGAAGGAAAATAATATTATTTTTCGGTATAAGTAAGAATCTACTCAACAAGAAAGATTCACTAAGTTCAAACAAGTATGAGGTGGTTATAATAGATTATTAATAGGAAAAGCATAGAGAACGATGAGGTGTTCTCACAAATTTCAACAAAATGAAATAGGATTGGATTAGTGTGTGAGAAATTTTATGGTGGGGGAATCATAATGAAATATTTAATGAGGGTTCATTAAGTAAGAAGCATATAAATGTTGGACTAGTCCCACAATAGTGATAAATGTTAAGATTAGTAATGTCGATTCAAAATCAAGCATATGTAAGGAATTATAAACAAGTCGTTCACTTTTTAGAAGAACCACTAAGAAAAAATTGAATGATGTTTTAAGTAATTGGTTTATTTATCATGAAAACCCACATTCATCTACTTGAGTATTATTTGTGTAAAATCTTGTGTCATTATGGACAATTATATTGAAATGAAATTTTAATTTTTTTACAATTAAAATTGGTTCTTTCTGGGAATTAGGAAATATATATTAGTAATTAGAAATTTGGGAGACATCTAGTTGGGGTGTTTTGTCTATTTTTAGTGATTTATGTGTTAGTTTCTATTTTAGTGAAGGGTTTCTAGGTCACTACCATGGAAACTATAGTAGATGAGTACTTAGTACTTGTTTTAGGTTCACCAAGTACTCGGTGGTTGGTCTAGATATACTACAAATCCTCTATCCCCACCAACTAGCTTTTGGGGGAGTACGAGGAGGCTAAGACAACACCAGTTACACAATATAGTTTGATCATGTGCCTTATTTGGTTTGGATGGTTTTTATATGACTGCATAATGTCCATCCTTCCCTACTTCAATGTGACACCCCTTCATGTCAATTCTATTATAACCATATAAATCAAAGTTGAGGTTAACCTATCCTTGTCTTCTTCCATCTCCCTAAAATCTATAGATAATGGTTTGTTTGGGTTCATTTATTCATTCCAAATAGAGATAATAATTACTCCTTTTCCACCATCAGTTATTTCCTTTAGCCAATTCTAATTTTCTATTATAAAGATAGTGTTTTAATTGTGATTATACCATAGAATGGGGGAATATTTTTAATATGATTGATCATTGTCTTATGGTAGCTTGATGATATCTTTAAATAGTGGAAATGACACCCTCATCCTCATAGTTTCAGTAATGCTACATCAACGAGGGAATTTTCCTAGACATTTAACAAAATTAGACAAGAATTGGTCACCATTTGAATGTTGGATTTTGATCTTAATTGTTTCAGAATAATGACATTGTTTTTTATGGGTCAATGGTCAAGGTTACACCCATGGGTGTCTTCTCGGTGAGATTTTCATGAGGTTATCTTCTTGGATTTAATTTATTAATTAATTATAATTTTTTTTATAATTAATTATAGCTAATTTCTGACTGATATAGGTTCTCAAATGTTTGGAGACACTCGAAGAAATATTGGTTTGAGTTTGGGATGTCATGGATTTGGATAATAGCTCCATTTCAGTGGTAAATGATCCATCTAGTACGTTACCACATGTTTTTATATATGTTCTTCCATACATGTTCTTTGGTTTCCATTTAAAAACTATCAGGGGGATAGAGGAGTCAAGGATTTTATGAAATTATTAATTTCATCCTTCATATGGTGTATTCAATTTCCTATACTTCTGTTGGGATTTAAAATATTCCCAGTACCTATGAATTCAATGGTAACGATTCTTAGACTGGATTATTGTACCACATTGTGGTTTTTTATCATGAGATGATTTATATTTGGAAAGGGGTGAACCTAAGTGAGTTAGTGGAGGGGATTCGAAGTCGTTACCAATTTATAATTTTTTATGTGATATGTGGTATTTTTATTTAGAATGTTCAAACTATGATTAAAATGTAATATATTAATTTAAAAAAGATACATGGACTGAATAAATTGACAAGTTCCATGATATACTCTTATTCACTAGCTTTATTGTCTCAACCACAGATGGTCTAGAATTTGATTATATATTCTTTACTTGCGACACTTCTACCGTAAGGGGTGTTCATTAGGTGAAATGAAATAATTATATGTAGAGTCCCATAGTGATGGATTCCTTTAGTGACCACTAGGATGAGGTGAGGAGTGACTTTAGATGGATGGACAAGGAAGTGGCCTTGTGGACCCTGGAGATACCTTACAGTCTTCATGCTAGTTGAGATGATTTTGGGGAAAGGGCCCCACACAATAAACCATGATTACATGGGTGGGTAAATCCAATGATATTGGTGTATATGTGGGGTGTGCGGATTGGCCTAATAATGACATGGGTAGCGAGATGGTCATAATTTCATCTCATGAGACAGATTCCAATGTGTCTTGAATGATGATTCCAGGGAGGTTGTGTTGTTTCTACAATGATCTCACGTGATTTCATTCCCTTAGATAGATGGGTGTTGACCTAAGTAACAATATTTATATTTAGGATTCCCCATAGGGTGTCTTGGATATGATGTGACTCAGGAGACTCTAGTGGATTCCAAAGTGAGATATTGACCCTTGATAGAGGTCATATGAGAAATGGGTAGTGATGATTTTAGGTGTTATTGGAGATAATAAATTAGTTATTTGTGGTTTTTATGGATGTGATGGTGTAATTTCATTCACTTGAGAGGTCTTCCTCATGTTTTGGGATTGGTTTGGGTAAGAGGATGACCCCATTAAGACACATTTCATGAGATACAATTGGCGGGACACACTATGAAAAAGATATTATGAGATACATTGAATGCTTAGAACAAATGCTAGGATAAAAATAGTATGTATGATACTTACATATGGTTTGGGATGCCTTGGACATGCTACATGGATTTGTATCATGGGATAAATGGTACAATAAGACATAGGTTATTCTGGATGGAATTCCTTGGATGGGATACTTGGATTTGGATTGTTGGTTATCTAGGCTGGAATTACCTAGGCATGTTCCTTGGATACATCTTGTATGGTATTGATGTTGGAATTCCATAGACATGATCCATGATTCAGCTTCTAGGTATTTTAGTTAGAATACATGGGATATGCTCTTTGGATTCATCTCATTGTTGATTTAGATTTCCTAGTAATTTCTCCAAGGAATAATCCATTTCCTTGATATTGGTAGGAACTATCATTTGACAGGAATAGAGACACCCTAGAAATAGCCAAGGAATGTTTTGGTTTATCGCATATTTCACATGAGAACCCTAGTAACAATAGTGGTAATTTATTTACAATTTTTCATCTATTTTATTTATATTTAGGCATATCTAATGCACATAAACTACATTTAATAGTGATGTGTTAGACCGCATTAATGGTTTCCTGTAGTGTTGTACTCAAACCCTACTCATCCTTCCAGGGCACTTGGGTAATTGCAAAGAGCCAAATATTTACAGGTCTAGGTTAGGATGAGTCCCAACATAGCCTGATCCAGTAGGATTGCTTTTATGGGATTAGATATCAGGATGTGGTGTGCTGAGGGGATGGTATTAGATCCTCAATATCTTATATTATTTTATTTATTTTGTACATGTGATCATCCTAGTAGGACATTAGTTGATATTTACTACCATGACCACAATTGTGTATGATAATATGTTTCTACATGTTCACTATTATAGAATGTTTATAACTTTTTATTGTGTCTATGTAATCTAATTGTTAGAATTTTGTATAATGTTTTTTTATTTTCCTATTATTTTACAATATGATATTAGGTTACAGAATTCACTTAATATTATCCAAAACCCTCACTTCTTGTATTCATCCTCTGGCATACGGGGAGGCATGTTTGTGCTCCTATAATGGCCTAGTTTGATTACTCTTCTTAGTGAATCGAGGTGGGGATATTAAAAAGTGGTATCAAATATTTTTATCTGACTAATATTATTGAATTAATTATTATTTTACTTTTTCTTATGATTTGTGGATATGGTAGACAGATGATATTGGGATTTTTTAGAACTTGTGACGGATATTGGAAAAGTTAGTCAAGAACACCTATTCCAATAAATGTTTCATGTTACCATGGGAATGAGAATTCTGTTCTTGGTTTCTCTGATTATGATTGTATAATTTTCACCACGTTTGATGCTCATGATATTTAAATTTTATGATTTATGGTTTATTATTTTTTTGGATCATATCCCATTGTAAAGAGGTCGTGTCACTGAATCACATTCAATACATAAGACTCATAGGATATTTACATGATTGTGTGTGACTGATATCACTTATGATTGGGTTTATCTATTTAAAAAGTAAGTAATAAATTATATGTTTTCCCTATATAACTTGGTGGTGATATTCTACCCAGTTAATCCACAGTATGTTTTATTCAAATGATAGGTCATGTGGATCTACGATGAGATGCATGATGGTAAATTCTATTTAGTCTCTCAGTGTACAAGATGCAAAGAGACCCTAGTATGTTGGTACAATAATTTTATTCTTTTTTGATCAACTCTTAATTTGTGGATATGATATGAGTACTTGTTACAATAAGAATAATATTGTTTATTTGAAGTATAAAAAATAACCTATACTATGTTTTCCTATGTAGAATTATGGTGGAATTCCTCTTAACTAGACTATGTAACTATGGGATATTAGACATGGATTATGGTAGGTTGATTTAATTATATATATATTCTAGAAGATAATATTTCATCATTGAGGGGGTGACACTTTTATGCAGAATCCTGATGAGGATCAACATGAGATTGGGATTCTTGACGGGGTGGTCCTATATAAGGATGCCAAATGATAATCAGTGCCCTATTAAGTAATGTTTTTTCATGTGATGTTGGTGTGTATATGTAACATCCCAGATAAATAAAGAATAAAACATTTTCATATTTATTAATATTTGAGAATTAAATATTAATTTAACTTTAAAGAGGTTTCTATGTTCGATAGCGTACCTGATACGTGACAAAGAGTTTCATTGAAATCTAACGTTGTACAATAGTAATAAAATAATATTATTTTAAATAGTAGTTGACACATAGCCATTGTATTGGAAGTAATGAATATAAATAACTAAAATATGATTATATATGTTTTTTAAATGTTTTTACATTTATCCAATAAAGGATAAAGGCTTAAAATATGAAAAAAAATTCAATTTTAGGCATATATACTCTAATTTTCACTAAAGGTCCACTTTTCAACTTTTGTGGGCGAACCATCATTTAATATAGTTTTGGTCACTCTTATACATTCTATTGGACCAAATAAAACTATTCTTTATTATTGGGACATTGAAATTTACCTTGGATAAATTTATGGTATTTTTCTGATAAAATTCATTTTTTAATGAATAGTGAAAAATGATGTATTTTAATTCAAAACCACTTTTTAATCGAATTTATTTATATTATTAGATTATCTTTTGAATTGGTTTTAAAGTTCAATTAGAATATATTTTTACCAATTAATCCAATGGTGGTCATTGGAATTAATTTCACTTTGAAATTGGACTTAAACTAGTGTCAATCTTTTGATACATATTGTTTCTTAAAAACACGCTATTTGAATTGACAACGGGAATTAATTATTAAATTAATTAATTAATATTATATGTTTTGAATTTCATAAAATAGAAATCATTTTTATATTTTGAATATCATATATAGCTTAGGGTGAAAATTTGGTATTTTTCTGAAAAACCTAAATTTTTGATGAATAGTGAAACCACAAAGTGGTAGTTACAAAAACTGATTTTTCGTTTCAATGAAATTTTACAACTTATGTGATTTTAATTTAAAAAATCCAATATAAATTATTTTCATTATTATGCAAAATTTGGTTCAATGGGATAAAAATAATTTTTGATGAAAAGTAACTTCTATGTTTTATTAATCGCGATTAATGGTAGTTAGTGTGATTTAAGGTAAAAATGATATTTTAATAAAATTAAAATATCTTGAAACTTGTCCTAACCTTATTGGATGAGTCATGGACGACCAAGAAAACCCATGTGTCGATTTTTGGGACCCCATGGAGCAACTTGGGTAAGATAATGACATTAATGCCTTTTATTTAATGTAAAAGTAAAAATGAAAAAAACATGTATTGTTTTACTAAAAAAAATTTTACATGGGTTTATACAAGTCATATATTACAATATAAATAGTAATTGGAATGATAACAAGATTTCCTACATCATAGTATTTTTTTTATAATTTTTAGACATTAAATAAATTAAATTAGTTATGACACCATGATGATGCAGCGATTACCTCATTATTTAACGATTTAAATAAAATGGAAAGATAATGTAAAATATAAAACCTACACATGTCAAAAACCTATTTTATGGGTGGATTTAGAACTCTTATCACCTTATCCTATAAAAACATCATTTTTGGACCATTAAAATCCGAAACGCATTTGAAAATAATGTAACATTTTATACCTTTCCAAGAGTGCCGCTTCTCTCCTCTTATAAAAGGCCCCCACATCTACCACCTTACCCACACGTCTCAAGCCTTTGGCTCAGCCAAGAACTGATCATTTTGTCTCTACACGTCCCTATCCTCATCTTAGAATACTTACCTTAGGCAGGAATCCCTTTTGGTTCAAACCAAAGGGAGTTACCCGATTTTAAGGTAAAGTCTTCTCTAATGTTCTTTTGTTTTATTTTGCTACTCCAACCCCCTAAACTCTTTTTATTAATTTATTTTGTAACAAATACAGTATCTTCAATATATTAGGATGTTTTTATAGTAATTATTCGAGCTACACTTACACACACCTATATCTAATGGTTAAATAACATACTGTTTCTGTGGATGGTGAATTTCTGCCTCACAGAACGATGATTGTTCAATATTCTTTTAACACTTTTAGAGGTGGCCATTAAGATGTCACTATATTTATATATGTTATATAATATGTTTATGTTTTACTTATGATTCTGTATTTTTCATTTATGGCATACCTTTATGATTTCTATTATGGGTAAACACGATATCTTCATTTTAGGAAGTGCGGACTACCACCCCCTCAAAATGATTTGATTCGTTAAAACCATACGTGGTACAAATAAAGGATAGATATAATGATACAATATATGATATTATACTGGAATTATAATATACCTTTATATAATTATTTTTTCTATCCATTAAAGTATGAGATATAAATGAAAGTAGCGTTCATGCGTACGTACGACTTACCGTCTCCTTGAACGGTGCATTTCATTTCTTATCCCATAATGTAATGTACTATTATAAGTACATATATATAATGGATATATATGATGTATGTTACTTATAAATGATGAATATAATTCTGGAATTAAAATATACATATTTCTCATTTAGATTTAATTCCATTAATATGACATAGATATTAAAGTAGCGTTCATGCGTACGTATGGCTTACCATCTACATGAACGGTGCATTTCATTTCGTACCACTAAATGTTATTTAATATTATAAACACATGTATATAATGGAAATAAATGATATATATGATATCTACATAATGAATATAATTATGGATATAATGGATATTTTACCCCATGAACAAACATGTAATTATAAAGAGTCTATTTTTGACTCAAGTAGCAATGATCGACAAAACGACCATTATTAACTTAAATAATTACATAGTGTTCATAACATGGTAATAAGTGATTTAAAAGGAATAATTAACTTGAAAATGGTTCTTAATCAATTTGAAATTAACACTAGTTTATTATTCAGGAGATTAAAGAGAAATCGAGTCACGTCGGACACGAGGTATGGGACTTCGTCTCAATCTACTTTCATTGAGGCATATTTTGTTTTATACACAACTTTCTTTTTTACAGTGTATAAACCCCTTTGACTTTTACATTTATTCAAAAGGAATCTTTTTCTACGAAGCTTTTTACAAAACGAAAAAAAGGAATGTTTCTTTTAATGTACGCGGTGACAACGACTTTTCCGCCACCGCGAGTATTATTTGGTCTTTGGCTTCCTCAACAAGCCGTGATGTTTTCTAAAATGAAATAAATACCATATAATCTTTATGTATTTTGGTATTGAAAATTATTTTTATAAATGATTGGTTATGTTAATATATTTAACTGATATATTGCGATCAAAGTGTGGAAATGTTTTCTTTCCATTATATTTGTTTTATGTCTTATGATTTTATAATGGTACATGGAAATTTGATGGGTGGTTATGTGATAAACCATATGACGGGTGGTGCCGTGAATACCAGGATGGGTGGTTACGTTATAATCTCTAATGCATTGGGTATGGAAGTCGGCCGTATGACTATTCCATTATGTGATATGACTGGAAGTCGACCGGATAGTTATTCCACTTAAGAATGTTTATGTCCCAAATTACCTTTATATGTTATGTGTTCTTTATATGGGTTTTATGGTAATTTTTTGGTTACAAAAGGGTACGTAATGATCTTTTATTCAATGAAGTGTATTTTATTCTTCATAAAGGTGAAAAGTATTACTTTGATAAATTATTCTTGGTTTACCGGTTGTTTTGAAAAACTAACGGTTTTCCTTCTTTGTGTATCCCTTAATGAGCTTTTTATGCACAACCCATGTTTTTGAAATGTTTTTCACAGCAGATAACGTGGAATAGGGTCAAGGATGGGATCAAGGAATAGTCATGCTATCTAAAACATGGAACTAGACATGTATCTTTTTAAGAGTTTTTATTTTATTGAATCTTAGTAGAAGTGTCTACTTTGTAATCTTTTGAGATGTAATAGTTATGTACTAATTCTCTAAAACTCTAAAACTGAAAAGATCCTCAATGTGAATTATTCATTTAATTCAATATTAAGTAAGGTTTAAGCCCGAGGCTTTATAGTTGGTATCAGAGGTCGGTTTAGACAACTTTAGGAGTTAGAAAATGATTAAATTATAAATTAATTTAGGGTATTATTGAAATGATATAGCATTTGAAGATTACCATGTTGCTTCTTCTAATATATTTCTATGATAAGAATGGTTTTGCATAGAGGAAACAGAGCATCTTTTCTAGGAAGGCATACAGAGTATAATGACCCTTCAAATCATCAACCTGAGATGGTCAGAATCAGAACTAAATAGTTTTTTGTAGTGATGGCTCAGTTGACTCAGGTGAAAAATGTTAGTTGTTTTTATTGATGATATTTTGGTGTTTTCTAAAAGTAAAAAGGATAATAAAAGTCATTTAAGGGTTATTTTTCAAATCTTAAAAGAAAATAAACTGTATGGAAAATTCAGAAAGTGTAAAATTTGGATTACAAATAATTTATTTCATTAGTCACATTGTATCAAAAAATGGCATAACTGTTGATCCTGCTAAAACAAAATTTGTCGATGAATGGCCAAGACCCACAAATGTAATGTAGAACTGCAGTTTTCATGGTTTGGAAGGTTACTACTGAAGGTTTGTTGAAAATTTTTCATGGTTATCTAGTCCAATGACTAAGCTAACTCGGAAGGGTGTTAAGTTTATCTGGACAAAAGAATGTGATGATTGTTTTCAGGAGTTGAAATGAAGATTGGGGAATGCTCCAGTTTTGGCACATCCTTCCAGGAATGGTGAGTTTGTTATCTATAGTGATGCTTAGTCGAAGTTACTTGGTTGTGTTCTTATGCATAATGATCAGGTAATTGCATATGCTTCACGTTAGTTGAAAACTCATGAGATAAATTACCCAACACATGATTTGGAATTAGATGCTGTTGTTTTTTCTCTAAAAATTTGGAGGCCTCATTTGAATGGAGTAAAGTGTGAAATATATACTGATCAAAAAAGTTTAAAGTATATATTCACTTAGAAATAATTGAACATGAGATAGAGGAGTTGGCTAGAATTATTCAAGGATTACGATTGTACAATTCATTACCATCCGGGAAAAGCAAATAAAGTGGCTGATGCTTTAAGTTGAAAAAGTAATGCTTCATTAACCATGCTATGTTTGGAACGAGATCCTTTGGTTTTTGATTTGATAAAATTTGGCATAGAAGTTGTTGGTGCATGATGTCCTTCTATTTTGTTTCAGGTATTAGTGAGATCACCCCTATCAGACATAATTAATCTAGTGTAGAAGAAAGATAGTGAGTTGTAGAAAAAGGTAGAGATGGTTCAAAAGGGTAAGTTTCCTGAATTCAACATTGATAATGATTGTGTATTGAGGTTTGGGAAGAGATTATGTGTGCCTGATGATTCGCAGTTGAAGAATGAGTTGTTATGTGAGGCTCATAGTTCCCCATTTTTAGTTCATCCTGGAAGTACTAAGATGTACAGAGATCCGCGGGAGTATTACTGGTGGGAAGGAATGAAAGGAGATATTGTTGATTTTACTGTGAAGTGTTTGACTTGTTAGCAGGTTAAAGTAGAGAGGCAGTTACCAAAAGGGGTTCTTCATCCTTTACCAGTGCTAGAGTGGAAATGGAAAAATATATCCATGGACATTGTTGTGGGATTACCGAATACATCTCGAGGTAATAATGCAATCTGGGTTATTGTTGATCGCTTGACTAAATCTACTCATTTCCTTCCTATTCCAGATAATTTATCTCTAGATCAACTTTCTCTATTGTATCATAAAGAGATAGTCAGGTTGCATAGAGTTCCCCTATCCATTGTATCTGATCGTTATCCCAGGTTTACTTCTAACTTTTGGAAAGGCCTTTAGAAGTCATTGGGTGCTAAATTAAATTTTAGTACATCATTTCATCCTCAATCAGATGGGCAGTCAGAACGAACAATTTAGACTTTGGAGGATATGCTACGTGCTTTTTCTATGGATTATCAGGGATGTTGGGACCAACATCATTCTTTGGTTGAGTTTTCTTATAATAACAGTTTTCATTTCAGTTTTTTGGGATGATGTGGGTGAAAGGAAGCTGATGGGACAAGAATTGGTAGAAGAGATGGCAGAAAAAGTTCAGTTGATTCTGAAACATATGAGAACATCTCAGAGCAGACAGAAAAGTTATGCAGATAACTGGAGGAAGGATCTATCTTTTGAGGTAGGTGATCATGTTTTTCTCAATTTTTCACCATGGAAATGTGTGATGCGATTTGGTAAGAAAGGAAAGATGAGTCCAAGGTTCATTGGACCATATGAAATTCTGGAGAAATATGGATTAGTTGCTTATCGAGTGGCTTTACCTCCGAGTTTAACTCAGGTACACAATATTTTTCATGTTTCGATGTTGAGAAAGTATATGCCATATCCATCTCATTTTTTGAGCCCATAGGTAGTTCAATTGGAAGAGAATCTATCTTATGAGGAACAACCGGTTCAGATTCTTGACCGTAGAGAGTAAGTGTTGAGGAATAAGGTAATTCACCAGGTAATGGTTTTATGGAAAACCCATATGGTTGAAGAGGCAACGTGGGAATCTGAAAATTCTATGAGGGATAAATACCCCCACTTATTTTGATAAGTGAATAAAATTACGAGGACACAATTCTCAAAAGGGGGGATGGATGTAACATCCCAGGTAAATAAAGAATAAAACATTTTCATATTTATTAATATTTTCGATATAAATATTAATTTTACTTTAAAGGGGTTTCTATGTTTGATAGTGTACCCGATACGCAACAAAGAGTTTCTATGAAATCTTACGTTACACACTAGTAATAAAATAATATTATTTTAAATGGTAGTTAATACGTAGTCGTTGTATTGGAAAAAATGAATATAAATAACTAAAATATGATTCTATATGTTTGTTAAATGTTTTTACATTTATCCAATAAAGGATAAATGCCTAAAATACGATAAGAATTCAATTTTAGTCATATATACTCTAATTTTCACTAATGGTCAAGTTATCGCCTTTTGATGGAGAACCATCATTAAATATATTTTTGGTCACTATTATAAATTCTATTGGACCAAATAAAACACTTCTTTTTGATTGGGACATTGAAATTTACTTTGGATAAATTTTTGGTATTTTTCCGAAAAAGTTCATTTTTTAATGAATAGTGAAAAATGTTGTATTTTAATTCAAAACCACTTTTTAATATAATTTATTTATATTATTAAATTATCTTTTGAATTGGTTTTAATGTTCAATTAGAATATACTTTTACCATTTAATCCAATGGTGATCATTGGAATTATTTTCACTTTGAAATTGGACTTAAACTAGTGTCAATCTTTTGATACATATTGTTTCTTAAAAACACGCTATTTGACTTGACAGTGGGAATTAATTAATAAATTAATTTATGAAACTTATATGTTTTTAATTTCGTAAAATAGACATCATTTTTAAATTCGGAATATCAAATATATCTTAGGGTGATGTTTTGGTATTTTTCTGAAAAACCTAAATTTTTTATGAATTGTGAAACCACAAAGTGGTAGTTACAAAAACTGATTTTTCGTTTAAATGGAACTTTACCACTTCGGTGATTGGAATTTAAAAAATCCAATATAAATTATTTTCATTAATAATAAAAATGTGGTTTAATGGGATGAAAATAATTTTTGATGAAAAATAACTTTTATGTTTTATTAATTGCGATTAAAGGTAATTAGTGTGATTTAAGGTAAAAATGATATTATAATAAAATGAAAATATCTTGACACTTTTCATAACCCTATTGGATGAGTCATGGCCGACCAATAAAACCCATGGGTTTATTTTTGGGACCCCATGGAGCCACTTGGGTAAGATAATGACATTAATACCTTTTATTTAAAGTAAAAGTAAAAATGACACAAACATGTATTGTTTTACTAAAACAATTTTTACATGGGGTTATACAAGTCAGATTTTTGACTATAAATATTCATTGGAATGTTAACAGGATTTACTACTTCTTAGTATTTTTTAATAATTTTTATACATTAAATAAATTAAATTATTTATGACACCATGAAAATTCAGCGATTACCTCATTATTTAACGATTTAAATAAAATGGAAAGATAATGTAAAATCTAAAACCTAAACATCTCAAAAACCTATTGGGTGGGTGTATTTATAACCCTTATCACCTTATCTTCGAAACACATCATTTTGGGACCATTAAAATCCGAAACTCATTTGAAAATAAAGTAACATTTTATACCTTTCCAAGAGTGCCCCTCCTCTCCTCTTATAAAAGGCCCCCAACTCTACCTCCTTACCCACACTTCTCAAGCCTTTGGATCGGCCAAAATCTGTCCATTTTGTCTCTCCACATCCCTATCCTCATCCTAGAAGCCTTACCTTAGGCAGGAAGCTCTTCAAGAAACCCTTTTGGGTCAAACCAAAGGGAGTTACCCGATTTTAAGGTAGACTCTTCTCTAATGTTCTTTTGTTTTATTTTGCTTTTCCAACACCATAAACTCTTTTTCTTCATTTCTTTAGTAACAAATCCAGTATCATAAATATACTATGATGTTTTTATAAGAATTATTTGAGCAAAATTTACACACACCTATATGTAATGGTTAAAGAACATACTGTTTCTATGGATGGTGAATTTCTGCCTCACGAAACGATGATTGTTCATTATTCTTTTAACACCTTCAAAGGTGGCCATTAAGATGTCACTATATTTATATATGATATAAAATATGTTTATGTTTTCCTTAAGCTTATTTATTTTTCATTTAAGGCATACCTTTATGGTTTACATTATGGATAAACGCGATATCTTCATTTTAGGAAGTGTGGACTACCGCCCCCTCAAAGTGATTTGATTCGTTAATACCATATGTGGTACATATAAAGGATACATTTAATTATATTATATATTATATTATACAGGAATTATAATATACCTTTATATAATTATTATTTCTTTACATAATGTTTGAGATAGAAATGAAAGTAGCGTTCATGCGTACGTACGGCTTACTGTCTCCAAGAACGGTGCATTTCATTTATTATCCCCAAATGTAATGTACTATTATAAGTACATATATAATATATATATATGATGTATGTTACATCTAAATGATGAATATAATTCTGGAATTAAAATATACATATCTCTCTTTTAGTTTTAATCCCATTAATATGACATAGAAATGAAAGTAGCGTTTATGCGTACGTACGACTTACCATCTCCATGAACGGTGCATTTCATTTATTACCTCTAAATGTTATGTAATATTATAAATTCATGTATATAATGTATATAAATTATATATATGATATCTACATAATGAATATAATTCTGGATATAATGGATATTTTACCCCATGAACAAATTTGTAATCATAAAGTGTTTATTTTTGACTCAAGTAGAAATGATCGACAAAACGACCATTATTAACATAAATAATTACATAGTGTTCATAAAATGGTAATAAGTGATATAAAAGGAATAATGAACTTGAAAAAGGTTCTTAAGCAAGTTGAAATTAACACTAGTTTATTATTCAGGAGATTAAAGAGCAATCTGTTCACTTCAGACACAAGGTATGGGACTTCGTTTCAATCACCTTTCATTGAGGCATATTTTGTTTTATAAACAACTTTCTTTTATACTGTGTATAAACCCCTTTTAATTTTAAGTTTATATAAAATGAATCTTTTTCAACGAAGAGTTTTACAAAAGGAAAAAAAGGAATGTTTCTTTTAACGTACGCGGTGAGAACGACCATTTCACCCGCCACGAGTATTATTTGGTCTTTGGCTTCCTCAACAAGCCGTGATGTTTTTTAAAATGAAATAAATATCATATACTCTTTTATGTATTTTTTTATTGAAGATGGTTTTTATAATGGATTTTTTATGTCAAAATATTTAAGTGATATATTGTGATCAAAGTGTGGAAATGGTTTCTTTCCATTATATTTGTTTTATGTCTTATGATTTTATAATGGTACTTGGACATTTAACATGTGGTTACGTGATAAACCATATGACGGGTGGTGCTGTGAATACCAGGATGGGTGGTTATGTTATAACCTCCAATGCATTGGGTTTGGAAGTCGGCCGTATGGCTATTCCATTAAGTGATATGTGTGGAAGTCGACGGGATGGTTATTCCACATAAGTATGTTTATGTCCCAAGTTACCTTTATATGTTATGTGTTATTTATATGGGTTTTATGGTAATCTTTTGGTTACAAAAGGGTATGTAATGATTTTTTATTCAATGAATAGTATTTTTATCTTCATAAAGGTGAAAAGTATTACTTTGATAAATTATTCTTGGTTTACTGGTTGATTTTAAAAACTAACGATTTTCCTTCTTTGTGTATCCATTACTGAGCTTTTTATGCTCACCCCAAGTTTTTGAAATGTTTTTCACAGGACTTAAAGTGGAATAGGGTCATTGATGGGATCACGGAATAGTCATGATATCTAAAACATGGAACTAGACATGTATCTTTTTAAGAGTTTTTATTTTATGGAAACATTGTAGAAGTGTCTACTTTGTAATATTTTGAGATGTAATAGTTATGTCCTAATTATCTAAAACTCTAACCCTGAAAAGATCCTCAATGATAATTATTCATTTAATACAATATTAAGTAAGGTTTAAGCCCGAAGCCTTATAGTATAAATTTTTATGAGATTACGATACTAGAGGAGGTGGTGTCAAAGACATATTACTAGTAATAATTAGTTCTCATGAGCAAGTGATGAGTTTGAATGTAGTTTCTGTTTTGTATACGTCAGACCCTAGAGTGGGTAGTTTGGAACATTATTTCCCAAGTGATAATTATGATGATAAAAGAGAGTTTTTAACTATGATATATGGTTTCTGTGATGTATTACCGATGAATTATGTGGGAGATCCATGTGACCTTGAGGTATGACTCATGATTGGTGATTCAGGTATTATGTCTGCGGTGAGATTTTTGAGGGTAACCAGGGTGAAGAGTAAGCCTAGTTTTTGATTGCCTTAGAGTTGGAAATCCTAGAAGCGTGATTTAGGTTATGATATTAGTATATATGAGGTGATATTGGTATCGAGGTTTGGTTTTGTATAGAATGACCTGTCAAGTGCCTAACCCTATCGATTCTAGAGGTTCTTTTGGTAGTGTATTGAATGTGTGGGTAGTTTCTTGTGGTTTTCAAGATGACTTTGAGATTAATGGTGATCATGTGATTAGACTTGCTATGTGAGGAATATAATTCATGATATATGAGATCACCCTGAGTGTTTGTGACTATATGATATTGACATTCCATGGATCATGGTTGGTTGTTTTGGTGTGTGAGTCTATGTATGATGACATGTATGAATCGTGAGAGAATTATTATTTGTAAATGAATATATTGTATCTGAAAATAAAATCATTGATTTTAGATGATATTTATGTATTGTGTGCTGGGTATGTATGTGGATTTTTGTGTTTTAATTGGTGAATGGTCATGAGTAGGCTGAGTATCAATGAAATTGAATCATTTATTATTGTATTGGTTTCTTGGGGTTTGATAATATTGGGAAATTACACTACATTATAGAGGTTACATTAGAAATGTTTCAAGTGTGGAAGTATAGTCAATTCAGGAGTTAATCGAAGATTGGTTTTTTCTAGGATAGATGGGCGTGGATCATGAAGATCGTCATTATTTGATGGTAGAACTTGTTGAGGAGGTGATCAGAGAGAGGTATAAGGTAATCCAAATGTTGGTGAGTGCAACATTGATCATTTAAGGGTGTGACCCTCATTATTAATGGAATTTCAATGGAAAATGAGGATGATGGTATCATAATATGGTAATGGTAGATTATGGATATTTCATCATTAACACTCAATAAATAGAAGGATGATCATGTCCAGCAAATATGTGTGGTAATTGATGAAGAATTTATCGTGGAGGCATGACACCATGTTAGTATGGTCATGGATGTAGTGGGACATTTCATAAGATGGTCAACATAGAAATTATATTTCAATGAGATACGAATCAGAATTATCTTCTCCCTTTTCAACAACAAAATTTGAGATTTAGATTTATTGCTATATAGAGTCGGTGTGTTGGTATCAGGCTCATGAAGATTTTTGGGTGATTTGAGGAAAATTATTGGGGTGAACCATGATTTTTGATATGATTTTGGAGTTGAATCAAGACTCATGGCATGGTTCAGGGGGTGAACGATGACTCGAGACCTTATTTATGGGGTGAACCATGATTTGTGACCTGATTCAGGGGTAAATCATGTGGTGAATCATAATGACGATATATTTTTGTTTGAAAATGATTTAGTAAGAAATGGAACTTGGTACCATGGTTTAAATAACATCATATTTGGTATGATGGGGAGTATTTTGTGGTTTGTTTGGGAGCCTTTGAGGAAAGGACATTATATGTAGGTCTTATCTATGGGCAGTAGAGCCATGTCTAATTCGGTTTAAGATTGTTAATGGGAGGTTTGGTTGGTTTTTTTAGTTTTTTCTTAAAAATTTGGGTGTGGTCAGATGGAAAATGCACTATGTGGGTCTTTGTTCTAGTGAATAATGTGCTTCAGTAGGTGGTTCTGATGGTGGGGAGTATTATGGATCTAGATTAGCCATTATGATCTAAGGCTTCTAGTGGGGAGCAATATAAGATGGATGGTGAGTTTTTTATTCCACTATGGTTTTCCCAAATAGATGGATATATATAAGCATTGTCTTAGGGTTTCAATGATGGTAGAAAGTGGTGGATCAACTTTTGATGGATAACACACCTTACATTTGAAGTTATGGTATGGGATCTCATTCAGCATTTCGGGAAAGAACACGACAAGTTAATCGTGATTGGAAATAGGATTTGGTCAGGTTGTATGATTGAATGATTGATGAGACATCATGTGGATTAGAATTTTTATGGCTGGTAGATTTTAATACCCATGTCTATATAAGTTATGAAATGCAATGGGGATTTCAATTTTTGATCAAGTGCATAGTATATTTTGACTACTAAGACCTGGAATAGGGTTATAATTGTTTAAAAAAATGTAAATAATTTTTTTGGATGGTTTTCAAGGCATATTTGATGAATTTGAGGTTTATGAGATCATCATATGGAGGCCAGGTGGTTGGGATACTGTATAACTATAAGAGAAAACCATTCACAGCTTGAACCTGTGGTTTATTCCATGAAATTCATAGATTTGGGGGAGAACCATCTGACATGATGGTTCATGGTGGGAACTATAGTTTCACACTGTGAAAAGGTGATGGAGTTTTTTTAAAATCCCACCCCATCATTTTAGGTTTGAAAGGTGAGTGCGGGAAGGGATCTTGTTCTATTCCTCCCTTACCTCTCTTCCTTGTTCACCCTTGATCTGGGGTTTGTTTGTGTCATTTTCTATAGAAATTTTAGGTGTCATCTAATCCATTTTCATTTGTTATTTTATACCAATGATTCTTATTATTTTTAGTGCAAGGTTTGGCATCAATTAAACTAAATCATGGTATAAGTGATTGGTATGGATATATATTATTATTGTCTTGTGTAGAGGATATCCTGGGATGGCATCTACACACCTTCACATGTTGCTTCAGTGAAGGTACATAACCATTTAATTTTTTTTGGTGTTTCCCTGATGTAAATAAATCTATCATTATAATGGGATTATTAATTGTATATTTTGTGTTTCCTAGTTTTGGGGTTGCGTTGGGAGGGGAAATCACCCCACTGTTAATTATTTTAGTGTGACAAGCGTGACAGGTGTGTTTTATAAATTTATGGATATTTAAATTGAATTGAGTTAATTTTTTTAATTAATTATAAATTTTATATAATTAATTAATTTCAATGATTGGTTTGATTTAGGACCTCATGATGACATGTAGTCGATGGTTGGTCTTAGGAAATCCTAGCCAGAGTTTTTCGGATTCACTTAAAAAGAGAAATGGATTATTTGAGGAAGGTGTTCCTTCGTATGTTCCCTTTGGAATTATGAATTTTATTTTTGGAATGTGATATTTGGTCTCTCTAATGAGGGAGATAAAACATTTTTTAAAATGTACATTTTTTAATTTAAATAATACTCATGTAGTGAATAATGTTACAAGGGCCATGATGGACCCTTGTGCACTAGCTTGATTGTCTTGGACAACAATGGCCTAGACCATGATTCAATATGATTTCACAATGAACCATGGACCCTAATGTGTGTCAATTATATGAAAAGAAAAAATGGCATGTAGCGGCTATAGTGACAGGTTCCCATTTTGACCTCAAGGTAGAGGTGAGTAGGGACATGAGATGGATATTGAAGGAAGTGTCCATGTTGACCATTTAGATTCCTTAGAACCTTCGATAGAGTGTTGATAATTGTGGGTAATGTTTTACTCCCCACTAATATGTGATTAATTTGATGGGTAGATCCTATTAAATTGGTGGATATGTGGGTTGTGATGACAGACCTAGTGTAGACCAACTCAATAAAGTGTGAATAGTTCTATCTCTTGAGACCGATGCTAGTGAGGTTTTCCATATGAAGTTTGTGAGGTCATTTGTTCGTTATGATGATTTAAATGGATTCTATGTATTTAGAGATATAGTTACTAAACCATGTGATCTTATTGATATTGAGGAGCCCTTGTAGGGTGTTCTGCATGTGACGTGACTTAGGGGGGCCATGTCGGTGCTCTGTTGTGATATTTAACCTAGAGAGGGAGTGTATGGGAAATGGGTTATGAGGATTGCAGGTGTATCCTTTAAACACAACTCTATGATTTGATTCATCTATTTTTGTGATAGAGATAGTCTGTGAACTTGAGAGACCAATCTCGGGTTTTGGGATAGGTTCGAGCATGAGGTCAACCTCATCAAGACACATTGTACGAGATATTGTGTGAGGGTCATAATGACCTCGAGATGTACTGAGATACATATGATGCCTAGTAATTTTTTTATTAAGAATTAGATATTAAGCCCAATATTGACACATGGTTTGGGATGGATTTAAAAAACTCCATGGATCCGTATGGTGGGGAATGTAGTCCATAAAGAAGTAGGTTATCAGGGTTGGAATGCCTTGAACACACTCCTTGGATTTGGCTCCAAATTTATCGCGGTTACAGTGCCTTGGAAACACCACATGTATTCATCTCTCAATGTATTGTGGTTTAAATTCCTTGAACACATTCATTGTATTTGAAACCTATGTATTTGTGTTAGAGTAACATGGAAATTATCCTTGGATTCAACCCATAGTTTATTTAGATTGCATTGTAATTTCTCCTATGAACCGTCCATTGCCATGATATTGGAAGAAAAAGTATGTGACATGCTCAAATACACCAAACGAGTATGAAAAAAAGGTTTGGGTCAATATTATTTTTCACATCAGAACATGAGGACTGACAGTGGTTATTTATTTACACATCAACAACTACATTATTTATATTCTAATCATTTTACATGAAAATACATTGAATTTAGTAGTTATGTAGGTGGACACACTGTTGGTTCCCTATTTAGTTGTACTCACAATTTTATTAGGAGTCCATGCCACCTGGGTAGCCAAAAAAACCTCACTATTTGAGATTCAGGTAATGAATAGGCTCGTGGTATCTTGATCGAGTATGATATATTAGATAGGATTACAAATCTAGAAGTGGTGATGATTGGGGATAGAGGTACAACCTCAGTTTATTCTATTCTATTAGTAATTTTTTATATGTGATCAACTCGATGGGTGATCGGGTTGATATGTACTATCATGGTTTTAAGTCTATATGGCTGTATTCTTTTTTTTGTTCACTGTTATAACATGTTTATTATTGTTTATTACTTCTTTGTAATATTATTATTACTATTTTGGATGATGTTTAGTTTATTTTCCTATTATTATACACTCTAATATGGGGGTATAGTCTCCCCACAGTCCTACCCTAGACCATCACCACTAGTAGGAGGCCACTAGCATATGGGGATGTACAACTACAATCGTATAACAACCTGATATACATACTATTCATAACGAACTAGGGTGGGGATGTTACAACCTCCTCATAGTACTAGCTATTTTGACCAGTGGATATGATGCATGTCCAAAGGACTATACCCCATGTGGATAGTTTGGATCATGATAGGGGTAGGCTATTTAGATTCCATCCTTATATCCCTTCATTATTATTAATTATGGATTTTCTATATGCTTAAGATTAAATATTACGATTCATTTCCCTAGATAGGTTTTTTTTATATTGATAATGGTTATGTTGCACCTTTCCCTTGATGGGTTTACTATATGCCCCAATGTGGCTATTGAAATTCATTCCCCTTAGGTATTTTATTGACTTATGGTTATGAAATATATGGTTATTGGAATTGGATGAAGTAAGTGAGTTCAACAATCATCGTGTCCCGATTTTCACACTATAAGATGACATGATTTATTCCATGTTATATATTATTTCTAGATTTATTTTCCCATACATAGATGCATCATATACAATTTCATATATAAGCTACGAATTGGTGGATCCCTATTCTGTTTTATGATCATAGCCTTCATGGGAACCCCATTGCATTTATGTATCCTTTTCTTATCTTTTTGACAAAATGATGAATATAGAATCTATCATGGATGGTTAGATGGATTTTAGGTGATAGGGGAAAGTTAAGACTCGTGGTTTTGGTTGTGCATCCAATTTTTTTGTATTTTTTTATTTTTTACTTGTTCGGCCTAGTGGGAAACCTTTATTGTAAGTATGTATGATAATAATGGGCACCAATTATATTATATCTTGCTATAATGATCTATTATCTATTGTTGTAATTTTTATGTAATTCATTAAACTTACAATGATATATTTTGATGTTTTTAATATACCAATTATTATATGTGATGGTTTAAAGAGTTTAGTTTCCTTGTATCATTCTTAGCCTCTCTCTATTGGTTAAGTCCCTCAGTGTATAGGAAGGCATGTATCAGGTCTTTAAGTTCTTTGGATTGGTTTTGGTTTGAGAAATTTTTCCTAGGATGTTAAAAAATTCATTTCAGATCATTTTGTTGTGTTGATAATATAATTGTGTATAATATAAGGACTTAAGATGTATTTTATATCTTGGGATGGAAATAATGCTTGGGTGTAGGTAACCCTTATATATAATAATGTCTAAGTAACATAAAAAGTCATTTTTGTTCATTTAATTATACAATTTTGATTAAGAAATCAACTAAATTAGGATTCTTAGGAAATATATTTTTTGATTATTATTTCTACTAATTATATAGGGTTGATAGAGAGATGTTATTCAATGCATCATTCATAGACATGTATGTGTCTTGAACATGTGCATGACTACTTATCAATTTGAAATGGGTTGTCAAAAATGGATAATGATTTGGAAGAATTGTTAAAAATGAAATTTATGGAGGAAAATTTTTAGAGAAGAGGATTTAATTTATTAAAGAAACATGAATAACATATTTTATATTTTCAACATTAAAAAATCAGTGGGGACTTAATTAATTGAGACCACTATTTTGATTTCATGTTCTATTATTTTGATGATATAATCCTAATTATTATACACATGTTACATGAAATCCCTATAATAGGAAGGTATGGGGTATTAGATTCCTTTATAATTGCTCTAGGTAGGACATCCTTGATATGATGTTTGGATTTAATGGTATGTGTGATTTGGTTAGGGACCCTTATGTCAATTGGGGTGATTGGTGTGATTTACATGAGATAGTTAAATGTGTTTTTAACGAGTTCAAGTAAGTTAGTATCAATATATAAAGAATAGATACCCATATTCAGGATGATTTTTATATTATTAAAATATGGGTATGTCGGTCCTCATTCACCTATGGGACGAATTATAGTTTTTTTTTAAGATTTGGTTCATGGTTGGATACAAACTAGGATAAGAGGGTCATGATTTGATTCTTTAATGTTGGATTCTGCACAATCATAGAGCATGTTTGAGTGTTAAAATTTTATTTATTATTTCCTCTGGTATGTTAGGGATCAACACACCAAGGGTTATTCATGAGGGGTAGGTTGGCCTTATAAAATTAGGTAAATGGTGGTGGTGTCATGGTTTCAGTCAAAAAATGTAGATGAGTTCATGGTTAAGGATCATGAATTTTATATCCATTAAAAGAATATTAGATTGAGTAGTGAATAAATATAACATGTTCAAAAAGTAAATTTCTAGGGATTTAAATCCATTTTTTTCTATTAAGGAAAAAAAGAACCCTGGTAATTCAGATGGTTAATGGTCTGATGAGGACAGATAGTCTAATGAGGTATGACCACCAAGTATTTTTTTTGGATTTGATAAGAAATATATGATAGTCATTTTCTCCTAGAATATAACATGTGATTAGGAATGTTTTATTGGGTAGTTCCTTAGTGAAACTACCATAGGTGTGTGTTTTGGGGATATTTTAAACTATCAATTCTGAGTATGTAAATAGGGATATAGTGGTGTATCATTTAGGATCCCATGGTAGTCTAGTCATGTTTTTATAGGTATTTGGGTGTTCTTTAGAAGCTGGTAGGTAAATATATGGTTGAGAGGAATGATTCACTAAATAGTTGTTCGTCATATAGAATGTTTGGAAAATGGAAAAATTTATTCTCTGTGGTGGGATACCATTAGTTGATGATGGATAATAGGATGTCTCAATAAGGGAGGGAGATGGAAACATGCAATAGTTTCTCAAGATCTATAGAGATTATATGTGGAATAACACTAGGTGTTCTAGGTATATGTGATACAGTGGGTACAAGATGATACAATGCATTTGGTTTGAATTTGAAGGTGAATCTAGTTCCCCTTGAGGGGATGGAGCATGTAATTGATTAAAATGATGAATGGTGGTTTAATAGATCTTGAGAGGGTTATTTAGGGTTTTTTATTATATTTTGAGACCCAAAGTAATGGATTTTGGGTTTAGTTTTTCATGTTCTTATAGGTCTATTCCATTTATGATGGACCTCGTGTAATGTTATTTTCAAGGTGAGGGGACATTTGCAGAAATATGGTATATACAATCCGTTTCTGGGGAGAGAAAAACTGATATTTTACATATATCCAACCCATCATGTGGGAAATGGTAGATTATGGGGTTTCCATCATGTTTGGGGAAACTAGTTGGGAGATGAATTTGGAGATGTTTTTTATAGATATATATTAATCCATACTTCTTTTAGGAAAAAGTAAGTTTTTGAAATTCTATTATAGAACTGTCTAGTTTTAGTGCATTTGAAACATAATTAGGATGAGTTTTTGGTAAATGGGTCAAGTATAGATTAGGGGTCTCCGATTTCATTCAAGTGACACATCATGTTTTCAATCAAGAGTTTGAATCATAATGGGTTAGTGTCTGTTTTGTGGTAAACATTGTGTAAAAGAGTTTATGGATATTTATTCATGAATTTAGTTCAGGAAATATGTTTTGGTATAGGATGAATCCTTAAGATGGTGATATATGAGTGTGTATCATCATTATGGGTGTTTGGTAGGAAAAGATGATTGATTTGTACCAGGAATCAACATGGATGATTTGTGACTAGTCATTATTGAGCATAGGTGGTGGAGTCAAAATTTGGTGGTTTGGTTGAGTTAGGGGTATTATCTTGAACATGTTTTGGAGATGATAGACCCAATGGTTTGGAGTTTTAATAACTCATTTTATTATGGGTTTTGAACATCAAATTGAATTTTAATTTTTGGGCATTAGTGGAGCATTAGGTATGAAATAGGGATGCATGGGGATTTCTTATGAGTTTAAAATGGATATTATAATCTCCTTTCATTATACCACTTAGGAATTCAGATCTTTCATCATGTAAAATAAAATTAGAGGTTCCCTTCTTCCATACTTTTGTCTTCCCCTTTGCTTCTATAATTTTGGGGTTGTTTGGATTCTTGTTTTCATGTCAAAAAGAGGAAATTCGTCCTCTATTTCATCTGTTGGTTATTTAACTTGGTCTCTTATGATATTTAGTTGTTTAGTATTGTTTTTTTTGATTATTTAACCTTATAATGGTGGGATCATCCTACTATGAGATAGATTTATTTTATAGTGGCTTATGGATGTTTTAATTGTGGAAATGACACTCGTAGCATTCGGTTTCTTTGAAAGAACGTCACCTTGTGTATTTTTCTAGATATTTAACAAAACTTTCTCAAAATTAGTGATCAATTAATTTTCCTATAATGAGTAATTTTTAAGAGTTCCATAATCATTCCAATGTTTTTTGATATGTCTTCTCTTGAGGTTCTATTTGTAAAAGTCCGCTAAAAACAAAATTTCCACAATTACATCTCCTTGGGTTAAATTTATTAATTAATTATAAATAAGTATAATTAATTATTTAGGATATGTGTATTAATATTGGGGATCATGAGTGTGATGAAAATTTATTTCAACATGTTCTTAATTTGGTATACCATGTGTTAGGATGTTAACTCTAATTTGAATGTAGGATCTCCCTTAAATAGTTAACCATTTGTGTATATGTATTTTCTTGCATACATGTACCATGGTTTTGGTTCAAAAAATTATGAAGGGATCTAGATGAGTCTGGGGTAGTAATATTGTCTCGTGTTAATCCTTCTAGTGGTGTATTTAGTGTTATACACATGAATTAGGATTTAAAAAACACATGGATGTTATGCCACCATAGGTGGGATGTAAGAAATGGATTAAGGGACCCTAAAGTGGTCTTAGATCATGACATGAGTTATGTTTAACATGGGGTGATCCCAAGTCAGTTATTAGAGGTGTTTCTAAGTATTTATCCCATTAAAAATTGACCGGTTGGTTTTAGCCTTTTTAATTTTATGTTAAAGGATATAAGAATAGAAATGGAACCTTTTAACTCCTCTAAAGAGAGTAGTGTGATGATGGGGATGTTTCTTGTAGTCATGGTAATGCATTGGTATTAATATGATTAGGTTTTTGGATTAAGGTAGAGGTTAGTAATTCCCTTTTAGTGTTCCTAATGAAACTCAATGACTATATAAAGGGTTCATAGACATTCCTTGGTCTGGGTAATCGGAGGGATATAAATGGGAATGTGATATAGGTGTGGATAGCTAGTTGGGATTCACATGAAACTCAAAAATTATCTATTATAGCGTACCTATTAGTATGTTAAATGAGTTTGATTATCCTATATGCGAGTTTAGGGGTTGGGAGGTGTTTGAATAGTGAATGAACATCCAGTTCGAAACATCATGGGGTGGCTTGATACTAACAATTTTCTAAGGATGGATTTAATGTTTTTTTGACATTTAAAGAGTCTATATGGGAATATTTATTGTTTGAGTGGGAGTATTAGATTTTGGTGCAGCTCAGTATGACCTTTGGTCTAGACCTATGAGATAGGATTTCCCAAAGGCCTTAAATAATTAAGGAATTTCATAGCTACGGTTTTAGTTGATGGATAGGGACGATTATATTAGTTATGGTAGGTTATATTTATTTGTATTTGATATGATCTAGTTGAGTTTTAGATTAGATCTATAGATGGATGAGATTTCATTTATGTTTTATGCCTATCATATTTTTCTTATGGTTATACCCTGGAAAACCATTGTAGCTCAGGATGATAAGGTTATGGCCTAGAGACCTAGGAATTGGGCTGTAGAGTTACACCACCAAGGTGATATATTTTATAAAATCCATATACATGATCATCCATGGGATCAAATTATAAGGAGGGTAATGTTTTGTCTTAAGTAAGAGGTTGGATATTGATAATCCCTCCTCAAAACACTTTTGGTATAAGCAATGGGAATAATATCAGCTATGGGACCTCACCCTCTAGGAGGGTGTTGGTTTGGATTGTGTGGGAGATTAGAAACTATGATTACCTCCTCAAAACACTTCTTATGTTTACTAGTGGATACAATATATTTCCATGGGAATCTATCCTAATTGTATAATTCATCCCATGTTAGAGGTTAGATGTTGATATTCCCTCCTCAGGTCCCTTCATGGAATTCAGTTATAGGTTTTTTGTATGCTCATGATTGGCTATTAAGGTGTCCCTCCCTTAATGGGTTTCAATGTTAATGAGACCAAATATTTTATGCCTTTCCCCTAATGGGTTTTTTATATTCCTAGGAATGGATATTATGACAACCTTCCCCTAATGACTTTTTATGAAATGTTGTTATGATAGATGTGACTACTGACATTGGTTGAAATAGGTAGGTCAGGTGTCAGGGAGTCCGGGAGTCATAGTAAGAAGGAATTGATGTGAGGTGATTACTTGCATGTTGTATATCCCTACATAATTTATTTTTCTCATACATTTATACATTATATGATTTCTTATATAAGTGATGCCTTAGTGGTGTGCTATATAGTTTTTTTCTCACAACCTACATGGGAACCCTGATGCACATATATGAAAAATATTTATATGGGAGAATATAACATAGGTAGTTGGATATATTCTATAAGATTAGTATGAGGAGGGAACCTAGGTTATGGTTAGATCACCAGAGTTTTTTCATTGATTATTTTGTACTTTATAAGCATGGTGGGTGACCTTGTTATATGTATGTGTGATAATCATGGTTATAATTTATGTTATATCTTATTGTTTTTGTTTTTACATGTTTTTTACTTTTATTGTAATTACATACACATACTTTTATGTACAATAATTTACTTTATTAACCATTAATTATAGGTGAGGGTGAAAGTCTCCTGACATTGTTATCAAACTCTTATCACTAGTCAGCAGCATAAATAACTAGATCCCACTAGCTTAGAACCAGTGGTTACATTATAACATTGAAATTAGATAGAAGAGATCGCATCATAAAAGAATTAATATTTTAGTACACTTTTTAATCTAGATACATTCATGATTCTCACAATATATTTAAAAACATAAAATAAAAACATAGTGAATGTAAATATTTGATATCCTTGTACTCATTCAGGGATTATGTTTTCATATCCCGAGGAAAGGAATCAAAATAATAGCGATATCATATGCTTTATAAGGGATACTTACAAGGTAATGTATCAGGATTATATAATTAATAATAAGTATGTTAGGGTAGATAATTGAAAACACATTCCATTTAATCAATAACTTGACCATGAAGAATCATATGGTAGAAGTAAATAAAGGTAAATTGAGGACATATAAATAATCACATGAGATTAAAAATTATACAATGATATTATTAAAAATAAACCCATGGATATTAATAAATTAATTTTTTATGATGGAATTCATAATGTCGGACATGTAAAACATACCTTGAAGGCCTTATTGTAAAACAGTTCAAATAATGGGTATGTATACACCAAAATCCCACTTAATAAGGATAACCAATTATTTTGTCTCATAAAACCTACTGATTTATCAAGGGGATGTGTAATTATATGCCCCACCAATAAATTTATAAATCTAATTAATTCATAATGAAATTTAGCAATTCAAATTAGTTAATATTCCTTAAAAGCAACAATAGTTTCTATTGAAAGAACTATTATACAGAATGTCAATACTTATAATAGAAAAGATTAAGATAAACCATCCATAAAAATATATTCTATGGTATCATTCATGTATATTCTCAATAAATAATGATATTCAACAAAGGATGATTATATAAATAAAAAATCATTACAAACGTCACCATCAAATCTATTAAGGAAAATACCCCTTTTAAATTTGAAATCACTTATTTAAAATATTGAAATTTTGCAAATATTAAGCATTGTTTTTTTGAAAAATAGATTTTTAAAATTTTAATTTTAAGTTCAAAACATTTATCATTCATGATTTTTGGAAATTCCATTCAGGATTAATAAATTTAAAAAACATTCCTTTCACACATTTTTAAGAAAGTCAAAAAGTAACTCATTTGAGAAATGATAGAAAGATTCATTTTAAGACCAATTTAAATTAAAAAATGCTAAAATGTTATTTAATAAATCATTTGATAATTCTAAATACATTATTTAACACAGTTTAAGTAAAATATGGATATATATGAGAAAGATTCATGACCAAGGAGAAAAAAAAATTTCCTTAAAAACACGATTTTGGTATCTTGAGTACCTAAAGAGTGCTAAATGTTAGGCAAATAAGAAATTTTCATAAATAAATAAAGAATAAAAAAATATATTGGGTTTAATAAATAAATATCAAATAATTCCACTAATATAAACATAAACACATACTATCCCAAATAAAGAGATTGCGAAATAAACCCTTACCTCATGTCTGACTTCGTTCATAGGTGTCTGAACCTCCTGTATAATAAACATGGATTTATTAAAAATATATTGTAAAATATAATCATATATATCATACCATATATGTAGTTATAACATTTTATCTCCCATTTTTTATCAATTCATTATTAATATCACTATTTCTAGAGATAACTACTTCTTTTTTCTTGTATGTTTTTGTTCCGTAATTTTGGTCATTGTACCTTGAACATGGTTAGATCATATCTATAATATTAATAATGATATAAGTATAATATATATTCATTAAATAAATCCTTATTACCATCCATGTAAAGCATAAATTAAAAATGGATCATATAGCTTCATCAATATGATAATCCACACTATTGCATGGGAAACATTATCGTTTTCAAATGGAATGGAAAGTAAGAATGTATTTATTATATTATAATTATAAAATAATATATGTCTCATAAATAACATATATATTCATTATTTTCATCTTTATAACCATCCTAAAAATTTGGTAATGAAAAATGAACTACACCGTTATGTGGATATGGTAAGTCATACGTATGTAGGAGTGATGTTTTCACTATTCGTATAATGGGAAGGAGATGAAAAAATGTTATAACATAATATTAATAACATATAAATATATTTAGATTTATATATTTAATATTATTTTATGTTTAAAATATATTTATAGGAATATTAATGAGAATTATATTTGAAAGTGTCGGTAAATATGATTACCTCTTTTCCAAAACATCACATTTAGATATTCTCTTAAGGGACCCAGCGTTGGACATTTAGGAATAATAGAACCTCCGAAACATTTTACAGAATATTTATAAGAATTTTTGCAGTTTTTTTGAGATAATATGATACATGTGGTATATAAAAGAGAGGATAGATGGTGCCTTTATATAGTGAATGAAAGGACACTTGTGGAATTAATAAAAAGATTTAAATCTAATAAATTCATTTTCATGTGTAAGTGGAACATTGTGGAAATTTTTTTTAATATAATATATTATATGATTTAAATATAATCGTCCCATAATTATTTTATATGTTTAAGTGGTATTTTTAACCTTATATTTTTGTCTAACCCTTAGATAACGCATTTTAACGTTAACCACTTTAACATCATTTTAAATTTTTAGGAGTTATAATTTTACAAATGAGGTAGAAATTTGCCCATATGTGGCCAAATGATGATCGTTTAGATCATATATTATCCATATATTACTATTTAAATATTTTTATGATTTTTAAATAATTTTAAAAAATAAATTTTCATAGAATATCATTAATGTCATTTTTGACACTATTTATTAAATTTGACTTTAGAGACATAAATAAAGATATGTAATTAGAATATAAATTTTTTAAAACATCTATAATATTTCATATATAACAATATAATTATTTTTACATGTAACTCACTCATAAAATATTAATTTATATATTTTAATATAATATAATTTATTTTTTTATTAATTAAATAAATACTACATTTGTGTTGTGTAAGCATTTGAGGTAATTATTTAATAACTAAAAAGTATAAATATTTTATCTAGATAAAAAATATTTTATATTTCAATTAAATAAATACAAATCAATGTTTATTTTTTATACATTAAATAAAAATTTAGAGTTATTAAATTCAAGCGAGTGACATTTTGTATTTATTCATTTCTTAAATAAATATAAAGGTCCTAATGAAGGGAATATTTTACTAAGTAGAAAAAATGTAAAATAATTTTATAGAAATTTATTAACACCACACATACAAAAAGATAATGTCAATATTTGTTCAGATTTTGTGACATCACATCGTTTAAACCCTATTTTACCAATTTTAGCCTTACTAAGGCGACAAAAATTTACCTTGATTACTATTCAAAATGAATAAAAATAAAGGGGAACTATTTAAATAATTTGTACCTCATTACTATAAAAATAAAATCCATTTTTAAAGATACAATTTCTATTATTTTTAAATTAAAAAACAAAATGCTACAAAAATTAAATTTTCCAAAAAATTATTTTTAAGTATAAAAATGTTTTTATATGAAACTAAAACATAAAATTGATTCCAATGGAATTAATTAGATTATTTATAATATTATAGAACTAATTTTACTTTTAATCCATTTTGAATAAAATTTAAATTTTTAAATACTTGAAACAAAAAATCATTTTTCATTGAATATCCGTATTTTTCAATATTAATTGAAAAATCCACCTTTACCGAAAAATACTGAAATATTACCCTATGTTAATTTTTATATGGGGATATAAAAAAGTATTTTTAATTTATAAAATTGATAGAAATTAATTGTAATTCAAACAAAAAATAAAAAATAAAAACATTTCTAATGAATTTTTTTTTTCAACATATGAAATAATTTTACCAAAAATTAAGTACCCATTTATTATTAATAAATTAATGATATAAAAAATTTATATATATTTTCATAATGTGGATAAAACTATTCATATCTTCCAATTCTACAACTATATTATAATTTTCATCTTTAAATAATAATATTTTATGGTTTGTTTGAACTCAGTGTTGTGTGTTGTATATTCTATCAAACATTGTATTATTTTAAAATATCTGGGTGTTACACTCTCTCGCAACCCCTTCAATAAATTTAATCCTAAAAATTATTACTTTTGTCTAGAAATAAAGGATTTTACATTTTAAAATACATTTAGTTAGAAACTCACATTGTAAAAATGATCAATAAAACATTCTCTTAAATATAGGGAAAGAAAAATATGAAGGAAATATAGAATAACACAAAAATAGGTTTCCCAATAGGAGAAAATTATTTTGATGTAAACATATGGGAATATAGGAGAAAACTGAAGTAGAAGGTACAATAAAGAGTGATAGAAAACATGGTCATAAAAAAGTGAATGACCACAAAATCAAAAATCTGTAACGGTTGAAAAGACCATAAATTCGTTTGCAATAATCTATATAGGATTTTTTTTGTTTAATGATCCCTTTTTTATAGTATATGAATTAAATTACATTATAGACTAAGAACATATGGAATTATACTTAATTGACAATTATAATTTCATCATTTAATAAATTTCTACCAAAATCTCATCTTTTCTCCAAACGATGAGTATTCCGGATGAAATTTTCTTGCTCGAGGAACTGAAATGAACTTATAATGGATAAAATAATCAAAAAAGGATAACAAGATATTCCTCATATCTATAAATTTTTAAAAAACTTAAATAGTAACTAGAGTGTTAGATAATATCCAAAATTTATAATACTTCACACAAACAAATAATACATTTTAATTAAAAAATTTAACAGTAACACCAATGGTTAAATATAGATTATTCCATAAATAAATAACCTGATATCAAAATTATCCACAATAAAATCAAAATTATATAATGTTTTACCCAAAATAGTTATATCATACATTTTAACTTACATTCCAAAATTTTAATTGCATTCTTCCCAACTAATATTCCATGTTAAGACACATGATAAACCTAAAGTTTACATACACTTAAACATAATGAATAATCCTAAAAATATCATTAATCGACATTATAAAGTTCCATACAATCATAAAAATTAGTGAAATTCAATAGAATATCATGAATCAAATTCAGATACTATCCTGAAAGTTAGTCTTTTTCTTGACCATAAATATCTTTGAAAATATCACCTCATTAATGAATTGATTTTTAACAATAAAGTTTAGGTATATCTCACTATTTAATAGACCATAATTAACTTAACATCAAATTATTTACTATCAAAAAGGGTTATTAAAAAAATATTTGATTATTCTTTCCAAAAACATAGTAAAAATTTCAAATCACCTCAAAATTATATTATATAAAACCTCAAAAAGGGTATATATAATTTAGAACTTATGATCAACCTTAAAACTATAAAACCATGACGGCTTCCCAAAATTTTATGTTTACCTAATATGAAAACATATATGCTTCCAAAAAAGGTCATAATCTTTATTCCTCAAATAGAATCAAAGACTATTTCCATAAATCAAAAAATGCATTTAACTTCATCAAATATGATCTAAATCACTTTCAATCAAATCAATAACCAATTTCATGGTCACTATAAATATCAAATTTAATTCAGTTATACCAATCATGACATTACTAATAGTTCAATTTTATGGGTTATTAATACCATTAAACATATGTTTTGTAATCTTTAACAGAAATATATAGTTGTACATTTATTAGATGTCACATGATTCTTATATCCATAATATAATTTAAAAAACTATTATATTACATAATTATCAAATCCTAATACATGAACACCTAAATCCAGGCACATTAATGATTGATATGGTATAGGTCCTTCCTTTATCTAGAAGTTATCCCTTGGAGTAGGGCACTGAATCTAATAATTTCCATGTCTCCCACAAGAAGAAAATTTAACTATTTAGAAATAAATTTTCTGTTCCATTTATTTAGATATAGAAAATATCTTCCCCTTGTATTGAGACTTTCCCAAGGTGTCTCCTTCCACAATTCTATCATAAATGAAATTTATCCTTTATTCCTCCATGGTTTCCACTAGCTGAGCTCTCAAAAAACTATACCATTCTCTTATTTGGTGATTTTTAGATTCGGTTAAGGTGAAATTTGTTACTCATATACCATAATATCTAATTAGGAATAAACAAAATATATTTCACTTAACTCATCATCCCATTTGGTTCGTCATAACAACTACATTGTCCATCACATATAATATTGAAATGGTTTATTCTAATTTCATCCATTGAGTGTAACCAAATGTCATAGTATGAGTTATATTAATCTTATTAGTAAAACACATAATCATAAAAATAATTTATAAGATCTCTAAATCATGTCACCTTATTTTCAATCCTAGGCACTTTATGTTTAACCTAGGTCATTCATGGTAATAATATATTAAAACACTTCATAATGGTTCATAATAAAAATTTGAATTAGTCCAAGAATATCACCCAGGAGTGCCAATCTTGTTACATGGTAAGGTAACACTTACCATGCACCAGAATGATGGCTGACATATATTTGAATAACTATTTTCGAGGTTATTACCCCAGATGCTTCTATGGTAAAATAACATCCACTTGTAGTTTCTAGAATGGGATGTATTACTAAGAAATTCACATAATATATACGTTATCAAAACATTAGGATGTTAACCTACACCTAGAGTTAACCCTAAATTCATTCATAGGATGATGTTTCCCAATCTATGTTTCCATAAATCTTTTTCCTAAGGTTTCGACTAAATTTTCTCTGATTCCAATTGTAAAGACCCTAACCATAGTATCCAATATTTTGTGGTTAAAATATTAAATTTTAATTAGATACATGTGATTGCATCAAAAAGGATAAAAAAATTTGGTAGTCCTGATAAAGTAGATGAATACTTGAATCTCATATAATATTTGAAAACATAAAATATAAAACATAGGGAAAGAATATATTCTACATCCATAAGCTCATTAAAAGATTCCTTCTCCATATCTTAGGGAAAGGAAACAAAAGATGGTGATATTAAATACTTAGTAATGGTTATGTATAGTGGAATCTATCATTATGGAATAAGTTATAATCAATATAGAAATGTAAATAACTGAAAACCAGATTCAATTTAATCAATAACAGGATCCAGAAGAATAATATAACAGGAGTAAATGAATATCAAATGATTCCATATAAATAGTCGCACGATATTGAATCGTATTCATGTATATTATTCAAAAATAATCACATGGAAATAAATAAATTATTTCATAATGATGGAATTCATAATTTTGGAAAACTGAAACTTACTGTCAAGGTCTTATGTTAAATAAGTTAAAACTATTTGTAGATGCACACGAGAACACCAATTAATTAGGCTAGCCAATTTTTTCATCCTTAGAACTACTAATAAATTTAGTTTCAATGTAATTAGAGGCCACACTGATATCTTAATAAGTCTAATGTATTAATTATGTGAATAAATAATACAACTTAATCAAAATTCCTTAAAAATCAAACATTGTTTGAATTGGAAGAACTAGCATATGAAATGTCTGTAATTTCCCTATTTAATAATATAAAACATATATTAAAATATATAAGATGGTATATTTGGAATATATTTTTAGTAAATCATAATATTCAATATATGATGATAATTTAGATGGAAGTAGATTAAAAATATCACTGAGAAATTTCTTCTGGAGACTTATCCTTTTAAATTTGAAACCAATTATTTTATATCTTTAATTACACAAATATTAATGAAAATTTGTTTTTAAAAAAATTAAATTTATAGACTAGTCGTGTACTCTTCAAAACAATGAGTAGTAATGATGGTGGGAAATTTTATTCGTTCCGTATAGTTTTAAAAAAAATCATTCCTTTCACACTTTTGCAAGAAAAGTAAAAAAGTGCCTAATTCAGAAATGGATAGGAAGATTCCATTTCAATAATTTTGTAAAATTAAATAAATTTTATAAATAAATTTAATAAATAATTTTATAATAGAAAAAATATTCGCTAAAATACTTTAAATGAAAATATGGATATGGAAAAATAGTTCATGACTGAATAGAGAACCAAATTTGTTTCTCCTTAAATACATGATTTCAGTATCATGAGTACATAAAGAGTGTAACATGAAATTAAAAATTTAAATATAAAGAGTTAAATATATTAGATGAAAATGTATTTAATTTAATATAGAAATATCAAATAATTTCCCGAGTGGATATTTTAACATATACAATCCCAAATAATGAGATTGCCAAATGAATCATTACCAAAGGTATGATACCCTTCATATGTCATCAAAAATATTTTATAATAAATATATTTTTTCTATAACTATATTAAATAATCATAATAATATATATCATACAATATATTAATTTATTATAACCTATTATCACCAATCTATTAACAATTTTTTATTAAAATCTTAGTTTTGGGTGTTATCTGCTTTATTTTTCATGTATGTTTTGGTTTGGTAGTTTTGGTCCTTATACATTAATAAAGATTATACCATATCAATAGTTTTAATAATGACATAAATATTATATATAATCATTAAATATATCTTTATTACCATTCTTTTAAATCAAAAATGAAAAACTGATCACATTGCTTTGTGGAGGTGGTAGTCCACATGTTCGTATGAGCGATATTATCGTTTTCCAATGGATTGGAAGCTAAGAAATTATATATGATATTATAATTAAGTAATAATATTTATGTCATAAATGTCAAATATATTCATTAATTACATCATTATAACCATAATATTAAGGTGGTGATGTAAAACGAATTACACTACGATGTGGAAATGGTAAGTCGTACGTACGCACAAGCGATGTTTCGGTTTTTCATGTGTTGGAAATGATATGTAAAATGGTTGTACCATAATAATAAATATATTAATTGTACTGGATTTATTATTTTATGATGGTTAATATATATTTAAATGATTTTTTTGAAGAAATGAATATGAAAAAGCTGATAAAGACGATTGCCCCTTCTTTGAAAAATGAGCTTTTAGATCATCTCTTAAGGGATTGAAGGATGGAAATTTAAAAATACTATAAACTAAATAACTTGTATAAGGATTTTGATAATATTCTTTGGTAGGTTTTGGTTTATAAAATTTACTCTTAGTGGGGTATAGAATAGAATAGCGGCAGTGCCATTCTATAGTGAATGAAATGACCCAAATAGAATTAATAAAAATAATTAAATATAATAAATTCATTTTCATTTGAAAGTAGAACAATAAGGACAAAATATAAAATTTTAGATATTATATTGTTGAAATATTATAAACTAATATAATTTTGTTAGGTTTAAGTGGTATTTTAAACCTTTTCTTCTGGTTTAAACTATTTTAACCTTAACCGCAATAGAATTGTTTTCACTCTTTAAGGGTAATAATTTTACTTATAAGGAAAAATGGTTGATAAATTTAAAGGGGGTGATATTTTAGACCTTATATTATACCTTGTGTCCAATATCAATATTTTTATGATGTTTATATAATTTAATAAAATATTATTTTCATAAAATATTACTAATATCATTTTTGACACAATTCATTTAATTTGACTTTATAGACATCACGAAAAGTATCTAATTAGAATATATAAATTTCAAACAACTATAATAAATAATATATATCTATGTAATTTATGGGTCACTATAACTCTCTCAAAAATTTACTTTTATAGTTTTAAAAAATATATTTTATTTTTTCTATTAATTGAATAAATTCTATATCAATGTTACATAATAATTTAAGTAAATTATTTAATCACTAAAAAATAAATTTATTAAAATGATAAATTTTTTATGCTTCAAATGGTAATGGATAATTTTTGACACCTGAAAATTCATCCCCAAAATTTTCCAAATTCTTCCATAAATAATCCAAGAGTGTATCCCGTTTCGTAAGCTTCGATTCGATAGGTCGTGGAGCCCGAATGGAGTTACGGATTTGGAGTTATAGACATCTGAAGTTGGGCTGGAAAACTGGTTCACAATGACCATTTGTGAAGCTCCCTCCATGATTGTGTAGTGGAGGAACTTGACTGGATCCCCCGGAGCCTTGAGGATATTGAAAAGAGCCCCCTTCACAAAGCCACTACAGATCAAGGAGGTGGGATGCTCCGCAAACCCATTTGACATTCACAATCCACCGTAGAGTGATAAGGCAGGATGCTCTGTGAACCCCTCTGACGTTTGCAATCTGCTGCGGAGTGAGGAGGCGGGATTCACTAGAAAACCCTTTGACATTCGCTATCCACCGCGAAGCAAGATCAGGCATCACACAGAGCAGTCTCTCCTTCACGGCGCCTCTTGCCTATAAATACTCGTCTCACCCCTTCATGACGACGCTCACTCCGCTCCTTGGGCGGCCGATCTCCCATTTCGCGGAGCTCAACATTCCTTCGTGAAGTGGCTCTGCGAGTCTATGCGCTGCGAGTAGCTTCCTTTGCAAAGCTACACTGTGAGTCCATCCTCCATGAGTAGCTTCCTTACTGAAGCTACACCGTGTGTCCATGGCCCACGTGTAGCTTCCATTGCGAAGCTGCTCCAAGAGTCCATGATCCCCGAGTAGCTTCATTTGCGAAGCTTCTCCGTGGGTCCATGCTCTACGAGGAGCTTCCTTCCTGAAGCTGCTCTGTGATTCCATGCTCCACGAGGAGATTCCTTCACGATGCTGCTCTGCGATTCCATGTTATGCAAGAAGCTTTCCTTCTCGAGTCCATACTCTTCGGGCACCTTTCCACCGTGAAGCTGATCTGCACGACCCCATGCTCCCCGAGACCCTTTGCTCCATTAAGATACTTCGTGAAGACCTATCATTCGTGAGGATCCTACCTTCACACCCACCAGTTCATACCATGGGAGTTGCGCCCACTAACCCCCATGGAAAATGGAGAGTCGCACCATGAACATTTCTGGTCGGGATGTCGGAATTTCCCATTGCTCCCTTATGCGCACCCACCTTCCACAAATGGAATGACACAATTTGAAATACTCCTCCGAACACCATTAAACACCTTGAGTCGACATATTCCTCTTGCTTGATTTCTCATGTTGTGAGTTGAGATTCTCTGCATTAATTTCCGGAGTACCTTGAGTCAACCCATTCCTCAGGAAACTCATCCGACTCCTATCACTTGATTCTTATGCCATGTTGAACTAGAAAGGGCCTCCCTTATGTAAGTCCCAACACTAACCATTGCTAGGATCCTTATGCCTAATAGTCCTATCTACATGACATTAAACTATATTAATCCCTATATGATAAACATAGTATTCCACTTACTCAATATAATATATGCCTTGTGCACCAAGAATAAGTTTCCAACATCCCTCTCTACATGATTATAAAATATAGTAGCCCCTATGTTCCAAATATAGGATGCATCTTTCTCTAAACGAGAGATGCCTTATGCTCCAAGCATAAGATGCAAATAGTCCTATCTACACAAATTTAAACTGTAGTAATCCCTACATGAAAAACATAGGATGCCTTTTACTCGATATAAAAGATGCCTTGTGTGTCGAGCATAAGATGCCAACAGTCCTCTCTAAATGACTATAAACAGAAGTATTCCCAATATTCCAAATATTGTATGTCTTTTTCTCTAAATGAGAGATTCCTTATTCTCCAAGCATAATATGCCAATAGTCTTATCTACATGACATTAATCTTTAGTAATCCCTATATGAAAAAATAGGGTGCCTCTTAATCAATAAAAGATATGCCTAGTGTGCCAAGCATAAGATTCCAATAGTCCTCTCTACATGACTATAAACTGTAGTATACCCTATGTTCAAAATATAAGATGCCTCTTGGTCTGAACGAGGGATGCCTTATGCTCTAAGAATAAGATATTTATAGTTCTATCTACGTGACTATAAACATTAACTTTCCCTATCATTCAATAATAGGATTCCTCTTGTTCCAAATAAGAGATTCCTTATGTGACAAGCATAAGATGCCTCATTCCAGGATTACAGTGGCCTAATATTAGGATCATTGGAATCTGTTCAAACATTCCATCACTCCTCCTCGTGCTTTGTGTGTTCTTGATTCCGATCTTCATACACTTACATATATGAAGGGACCCCCTAAAGGCTTGTTCCCAAGCCGGATCGTCTCACCTACCGTCCTAGTCCAATGCCCATGAATCCATTGGATTACACTTCGAGTTAGGTCATCTGTTTCAAACATGGTCAACAGTCGCCCCAAATTTGTGTGTCCACATTTAAGGCTAACGTGGTATGGATGTTGTGTTTCAAACATGGCCAACAGTTATCCTTCATCGCCACTCCACCCTCACTGCATTCTGAATGTTGGGAACATGATTAACACTTTTCATCTCTCTTTGTTCAGACTGATTCTAATTTCCTTGGAATTATCCCTCTTGTGCACTAGCACAAAGGTGAAGGCCTCAACCCACCAGTGGCATAAGATGCCCTCATAGCCATACATGATGAAGGTAACTGGGTAGCTTCCTTGCGTAAGCCCCCTTATCTATTGCCGCTCCATAGCGGCACCTGGGAAGTTTCCTTGTGTAATCCCCATCCCCCATTGTCGCTCCATAGCGGCACCCGGGAAACTTCCTTGCATAAGCCCCATTCAACATTGTCGCTCTATAGCGGCACCCAGGAAACTTCCTTGCGTAAGCCACATTCACCATTTTCACTCCATAGCAGCACTCGGCCAACTTCCTTACATAAACCCCATCCACCATTGTCGCTCCATAGTGGCACCCGGGTAGAATCCTTGCGCAATACCTATTCAGCATTGTCGCTCCACAGCGACATCTGGACTACATCCTTTCTAAATATACATTCACCATTGCCGCTCCATAGTTGCACTCAGGGATGCTTCCTTGAAAAAGCCCCATCCATCACTCCTGCTCCATAACAACACCTGGGTAGCTTCCTTGCATAAGCCTCGTTCACCATTTCATCTCTATAGCGGCACCTGGGCAGCTTCCTTGCATAACCCCTATCCACCATTGTCGCTCCATAGCAGCACCTGGGCAGCTTCCTTTAATATTCCCTATCCACCATTTCTGCTTCATAGCGGCACACTTGCATCTTTCTTGGGTAAAGCCTATATGCCATTTCCGCTCCATAGCGGCACCCAGGGAGCTTCCTTGCGTAATCCACATTCCCCATTGCCACTCCTTAGCGTCACTCGGGCAGCTTCCTTGTGTAATCCCCATTCACTATTTCTTCTCCTTAGTGGCACATGGGATTCTTCCTTTCGTAATCCCCATTCACCATTTCTTCTCTATAGCGGAACCCAGGAAGCTTCCTTGCATAAGCCCATTTACCATTTTCACTCCATAGCGGCACCTAGGTAGCTTCCATGCATAAGCCCCCATTTTCGATCCATAGTGGCACCGGAGAACCTTCATTTTTAAGCCCCATTCACCATTTCTTCTCTATAGTGGCTCTAGAGAAGCTTCCTTGCATAATCTACATTCACCATTTCTGCTCCATAGAGGCACCCGAGTGGCTTCATTTCGTAGGCCCCATTCACCATTTCCACTCCATAGGGGCATTCAGGATACTTCCTTGAGTAAGCCCGATTCACCATTTCTGCTCCATAGTGGAACCCAGGAATCTTCCATGCATAATACCCATTTACCATTGTCGCTCCATAGTAGCACCCGGGCCTCAATCCTGGAGTAAGACTCAATCCCCATCACCTCTGGCTACGAACCAGGCGTAAGCCCCTGTTTCCTCTTTGGGTCGCTATCCACATGTAATCCCCCATTCCACTTCCCATAGACACACCTTCCACGATGTGATACTCAAGTCTTTGCTGCCTCTTGTTTCCCACACTGAGCATGACTCATGTGGGCTTAGAGAAAGCACCGACTACGACATCCTCTTTCGGCCTCCTTAGAGTGTAAGTCCCAAACGCTTTCCATGAACTACGTGGCCTTTTATCCTTTCCAAGGATAGTTACTTAGGAAGCCTCCATAAGGTTTGAGCCCAAAAACCATCAGTTCTGACCATATTCACGTCGGTTCACCACAAACCTCATAAAATACGGGGACATTGATCTTTTCCAAGGCAAGTACGTAGGAAGCCTCTCTGAGGATCAAGCTCAACAACCCTTGGTACCAACCATCTTCATTTTAGTTCCCACATTATTCCCAAACTAAGTGTTATTTGATCCTTGCCCATGTAAGGTATGTAGAAAGCCTCCCCAAGGTTCAAGCCCAACACCCATTGGTCCCGACTCCCTTCACATCGGTTGACCAACACCACTCTTGAACTACGTGGACTTTGACCATTACCATGGCAAGGTACGTAGGAAGCCTCCCCAAGGTTCCACACCAACACCCTATTGGTTACTAACCCCTTCACATAGAATCACCTTCGTCCCACATGATATTAAATTGCATTCCCCCTTTTCATCCTGCATGACATTAAACTGCATCCCCCATCCAGCGGTAAGATGTTCTCAACCTCATTTGGCGGTAAGTCATTGTCAATCCCATTGGATGGTAAGTCGTATTTAGATGAACTACATGGACTTTTATTCCTTGCAACGGGGATACGTAGGAAGTCTCTTTAAGGTTCAAGCCCAAAATCACCATTTTCCTCACGTCGGTTCATCTCATTCTCCATCAACTTCATTCAACTCTCCATCATCAATCATGATTCTTACCTGGGCCGCCACATCTCGGTGGGATCATGCTATCCACCCCCTCACTGCTCCTAGTAGTACCCGGGTCTTAATCCATACGTAAGACCCAACATGTCTCCTGGTCATTGTCCTTTGTGTACACCCCAATTCATCACCCCTTAAAACTACGTGGGTTTTGATCCCTATCGTCTACATAGGGTACATAGGAAACCTCAACGAGGTTCAATCCCATCCAATGCTAGACACTCCTTGCACTCCCTCCTAGGGGTATACCAATCTGATCTATCTCCATGGGATGTTTGGATCACTATCATAGCATCTCATCATGTCATTAAACTCCTGGCCTACCTCATGTTAAACTTGAGACTACTATGGAAAACCTTATAATACACACCTTTGTTGTAACCATCTCCACAAGACGTTAAACTCACAACATACCATGTGATAAACACGAGAAGCTGAGGAAAACCACAGAGACATGGCTCTGGCATATGATACCCCACGACTGATGTGGGATCCCTCAGGTTCTATTCCTTTGAGATTACCTATTATGAGCAAGAATATAGGTTACCCAATGTCCTCACATCCTGATATACCCCGACATGCCCGATGTTACCGTCTACTCCGACTGAAGGTTTCTACCATGTCAGGACCCAATAGACTGTCCTGATACAAGTAGTGTAATTAACTGGTGTCCAGAAAGATATGGCCCTGGGAACGCGATTAAAAACCACGACTTAATCTTTAAGGAAACCCAGACGAGGTAATGAGTTCTGAGGAGGAAACCACATAAAGAATAACAGAAAAGCCATCATCCCATTTCGATCAATGAGAAAACATCCCGAAATAAGTGACGGATGTAACCTTCCATTGGAAAGTGGGAATGCAGGGAAACAGATGTGTGCTCTCCACGGACAAACACGCGCACCCGGGCAAAAGCGTCCGAAATAGAAATGCTGAACCCAATGTGAATCTATTATCCTTCAATAGAGAGTAGACCTAATTTTTCAGGAAAATTGATGCATCACCAATGTGAATCCTCTCTCCTTCATATGTGAGAGGATGAGTACCATCGGGTGTGTAAAGAATATGGTCCATTGGCTCCTCGCCGACCCCGCCGCCACAAGAGGCCACATAGGGGGCATCCTTCCCAAACTCCATCTACTCTTTTCCGACCATGCTGCCTCAAGAAGCCACGCAGAGGGCATCCCCCTGACTCCATCATCTCTTCACCGACCTCGCCACCTCAAGAGGCCACGTAGGTGGCATCTGCCACCCAACTCCTCCGGCTCCTTGCCAACCCCACAACCTCAAGAGGCCGGGAAGGAGGCATCTACCCCGGAACTCATTGACTCCTCACTGACCCTGCCACCTCAAGAGGCCACAAAGGGGGAATCCACCCCAGACACCATCAGATCTTCACCGATCCTTCCACCTCAAGAGGTCGCGTAGGGGGAATCCGCCCTGAACTCCTTCGGCTCCTTACTGACAATACTGCCTCAAGAGGCCACGCAGGGGGAATCCTCCCCAGACTCCATCAGCTCCTCGCGGACCACACCATCTCAACTGGTCGTGTAGGGGGAATCCACCCCTGACTCCATTGGCTCCTCGCCAACCCCACCGCCTCAAGAGGCCATGTAGGAGGCATCTTCCACCCGACCCCATCAGCCCGTTGCCGAATCAACCTCCTAAAAAGGTTACGCAGGTGGCCTCCACAACCCGACTCCATCAGCTCCTCGCTGACCCCGCCACCTCAAGAGGCCGTGCAGGTGGCATCTACCACCCAACTCCATCAGCTCGTCTCTAACCCCGACACCTCAAGGGGCTGTGCAAGTGGAATCCACCACCAGACTTCATCAACTCCTCACTGACCCCTCTACCTCAAGAAGCCGCGTAGGTGGCACCTGCCTCCTGAATCCATCGACACTTTTCCAAATCATCCACTTAAAGAGGATTAACTGGTGTTATCTACCACCTGACTCCATCGGCTCCTCGCAGACTCTGCCGCATTAAGAGGCCACGCAGGGGGCATCTACCCCCGACTCCTTTGGCTCCTCACCAACTCTGCTGCCTTAAGAGGCCATGTTGGGGGAATCTGTCCCCCCAACTCCTTTGGATCCTCGCCGACTCTTCCACCTTAAGACGCCGCACATGGGGTCTCCTCATCCGACTCCTTCGGCTCCTCACTAACTCTGCAGCCTCAAGAGGCCATGTATGGGGAATCCTCCCCCAACTCCTTCAGCTCATCGCCGACTCTGCTAACTTAAGAGGCTGTGCAGGGGCCTCCGCCCCCAGAATACTTCCTCTCCCCGTTGACTCTGCCACCTTAAGAGGTCATGCAGTGGAAATCTTCCCCCTAAATCCTTTGGCTCCTTGCTAACTCTGCCGCCTTAAGACGCCATTTAGGGGGCATCTACCCCCGATTCCTTTGGATCCTCACCACCTTCGCCACCTTAATAGGCCGTGCATGGGGTATCCATGCCTTACTTCATCAGATCCTTGTTGAATTTTATTCCTTCATAGGGCTCGACAGGCAACCCCCCCCCCCCAAATCCAATGACACATCTCTAATAGCACCAACAGCCACTATGGAGGTGCTCCCTGCACTGCTACCATTCAGCATAGAGGTTCTCCTCGTCCCCAATGTCTAATATCAGGGAGGTCCCCCCTATGCATCAACAAAGTTACCCTACCTTATGATTTGACACTCTATGCTTCATTTCCTTCCAGGCTCCATTTCCCCCGTTGTACCGAAGCACTTGGATTGCACTCCTTCTGGGTTCCATCTCCCCATTATACCGACCCTCCTCGCTTCCATGCCTTCCCAGCTCAATTACCCCCATCATACTGATGCTCCTAGATTCCATGTATTTCGGGCTCTATCACCTCCGTCTAACCGACGCTCTAGGATTCCATGCCTTCTGAGCTCTATTGGCCCCGTCGGAGCGACACTCCTAGAAACCATGCCTTCAGGGATCCATCACCCCCGTCGTACATACGGTCCGGGCTTCCACACCATTTGGGATCCATTGCCCCCATCGTACTAATGCTCCTGGATTCCATGCCATCCGGGTTCTATCGCCCTCGTCGTATCGATGCTCCTGGCTTCGATGACTTCCAGGCTCCATCGTCCCTCCTGTACCGATGCTCATGTCTTCCAAGCATTCCGATCTTCATCTCCCCCATCGTACCATTTCTCCTGGCTTCCATGCCTTCTGGGATCCATCGCCCCCATTGTACCGATTCATCTAGCTTCCACACCTTCTAGGCTCCTTCGCCCTCATCGTACCGATGCTCCAGGCTTCCATGCATTTTTGGATTCATCTCCCCCGTCGTACTGATGCTCTTGGCTTATAATCCTTCCAAGCTCCATCACCCATGTCGTACCTACAGTCCATGCTTCCCCGCCTTCCTGGCTCCATCGCCCCCGTCGTACTGAATCTCCAGGCTACCATGCCTTCTAGGATCTATCGCCCCCCTCATACCGATTCTCTAGGCTTCCAAGCCTTCTGGGCTCTATCGCCCCCATCGTATCGACGCTCCGAGATTCCACGCCTTCTGGGATCCATCGTCCCCATCATACTGATGCTCCAAGCTTCCACGCCTTCCAAGATCCATCACCCCTATTATACAGACACTTCAGGATTCCATGCCTTCCAGGATCCATCACTGTCATCGTACTAACGCTCTAGGTTTCCACACCATCAAGGATCTATCAACCTCATCGTACAGATGTTCCAGGCATCCATGCCATCTGGGCTCCATTCCCCCTATCATACCAACGTCCAGTCTTATACACCTTCCGGTCTTCATCGCCCCATCTTATCGACATTCGAGGCTTCCATGCCTTTCAGGGTCCATCGCCCCATCGTACCAACGATATTGGCTTCATCTCCCCTCTGGACTGAGGGAATATTGTCATCCCAACCACCCTTGCGAGACTCTCTATCATCCCAACTACCACATTGCATCAACCATAGAGGTCCTCCCTGTGGCCATGACACCAGCTCAAGGAAGGATCATTATGAGGTAACCCCGCTCACGCATGGAGAACATCCATGCATACAATCAAGGAATTTAATGGAAATCCCATGATATAGACCCCCCATCCCAATCGCCAAAAATGGGGTAGAGATGACCATCCCTCTATTGACTCTATATTGGTGGGTTTACGTCCCAGTTTCATGATGTTAAACTGCATAACGTCCACGTCCTAGTTTCACAATGTTAAACGGAATAACAACCATCGTCTTAGTTTCATGATGTTAAATTGCAGTACAATGTCCTAGTTTCATAATGTTAAACTAATGACAACGCCCTATTTGCACGATGTTAAACAACATAATAACCATCATCTTGGTCGCATGACATTAAAATGCATCATCGTCCTGCATGATGTTAAATTGTACATCTTTTTCCATCATGACGTTATACTACATTATCCTCATGTATGAATTTAAATTGCATCATTGTACTGCATGACATTAAACTTCATCATCATCCTTCATGACATTAAACTATTCATTATAATCTTGCATGATGTTAAACTTTTCATCTTTATCTGTCATGACGTTAAACAGCATTATTGTCCTGTGTGACTTTAAAATGCATCATTTTCCTTCATGACATTAAACTACATTATCATCCTGCGTGACGTTAAACTATTCACCATCATCCGGCATGATGTTAAACTTTTCATCTTCATCTATCATGACGTTAAACTACTCATTATAATCCTGCATGACATTAAATTGCATCATCATCCTGCATGTTGTTAAACATTTCACAATCGTCCTGCATGAAGTTAAATTGTTCATCTTTGTCCCACATGACGTTAAACTGCTCATTATCGTCCGTTATGATGTTAAACTGCTCATTATCGTCCTGCATGACTTTAAACTGCATTATCTTCCTGTATGATGTTAAACTGTTCATCTTCATTCGTTATGATGTTAAGATGCTCATTATCGTCCTTCATGATGTTAAACTGCTCATTATCTTCCTTCATAACTTTAAACTGCATCATCGCCATGCATGACGTTAAACTGCTCATTATCGTCCTACATGACTTTAAACTACATCATCATCTTGCATGATGTTAAACTATTCATCTTCATATTTCATGATGGTAAATTGTTCAACTTCATCTAACATGGCTTTAAACTACATCATCATCCTGCTTCATGTTAAACTGTTCATCTTCCCCCGTCATGACGTTAAACTGCTCATTATCATCCAAAATTTCATTAAATTCCATCATCATCCTACATGATGTTAAACTATTCATCTTTTTCCATCATGGCGTTAAACTACTCATTATCGACTTCCATGACTTTAAACTACTCATTGTTATCCTCCATGATAATAAAAAGAAAAATGGTCCGAGCTCTATGACCTTAAACGAAGATCACAACTGTTCATATTACACAACATTAAACTGTCTGATACGTCCAAACTGAAGGATGTAAAACCACTTAGTGCTTGTCCCGTATGAAAATAAACTGCAAACTGGCTGGGACTTCCCATCCATGGCCCAGCCTTTGGCCCCTCGTCCTTTCCGACCCCCTGGCCCGAGTTCTCATATAGGAGTATGCAGTGTGGTATGGATTCACGTCCTTATCTACTTCGGGCTATTTCCTCATGCCACACATATCCCATTAAGACATCCCTCCCATCGTTTATCATTAGTCCCATGAGTACAAGCCTTTCCATGCTTTGTGACTCCCATCATTTGGGTTTCCATCACATTATATATCCAAAAGGAGCCCTAGATGGCATGAATTCTAGGCCCAAGGGCTCTCCTACCATTATGGGCTATCATCCTTGAGGATTGCGGGCAGTAAATTGATACAAGTATCATGTTGCGAATATGGTCAATATTCGACACTCAATTTTTTTCCCTGAACACCGGTCACACAATGGTGGATACTGTGTTGTGAGGATGTTCAATATTTTTCCCCTAGAATCATTGCTTATTTGTAGTCTTCTATAGGCATGATGATTCACACCCTCTGTCCTACACATATGAAATTAATGAAGGTATATATGGTCCGAGCTCTATGACTCTAAACTAAGATCACCTTTTTCCTTGCTATAAGATTTTAAACTATAAGCTAGCTGTGACATCCTATCTGTGACCCAGCTTCAGGCCCCTTGGCCTTCTCGGGCCTCTGGCCCATGTTCTCACTTAGGGTTTTATAGTGTAGTGCATGATTTTTCCTTCATTCAAATCAGTTTACTTGACATTCCGTACACATCCCTAGATAAGATACCTTTCCCCTATCTTCATCCTTACATCATGATGTTAAATTGCACGACAACCCCAGAACTATGTATTGATTGATTCTCATCCTCATGGGATATGTAGGGTCGCTTGAATGTTTGGTCTTCGGGCTCATCCCCATATATTAGAAACCATCCTATCATTTTGGCCCCTTAGCCCACATTCTCCTAGAAGAGGGGTATATGGTGTGGTATGATATCATGTCCCAATTCACGTCATCATTATAACAACCATGTGACATACATCTCTCTATTCTAAGCGGCCTTCACTCCCATTCCTCACTCTCATATCTTTGAGTTAGACGCCCTTAAGTTGGGTCCCTTAGCACCCTTCAGTGATTCACCAATTGGCCCATGAGTACTCTAGTCAAGAACCTGGAGTGTCAAATTCTATGTGGACATTCTGTCACACATTTTCAGGCTTCATGTTACTCTTCATTTGGTATTACCTTATCTTTCAAACTCGAAAGGGACCCACAAATATCATGGATGCTAGTCCTAAGGGCTCTCCTACCATTACAGGCCGACATCCTCAATGGTTTCATAAAAATAATTGATACATGACCTCTGTTGTGAATATGGTCATCAATCAACACTCATCTATTGTTCCCATTTCAGGTCACGTGATATGGATACTATGTTTCAAACACGGTCAACAGTTATCCTCCATCGTCACACCAACCCCTTCAAACCTTAAATGTCAATTACATGATTCACATTATTTTCCACCCCATTATGTCTAAGTGGAATTTTGACACTCCTAGATCTATCCCTGAGTGTGAATTTGCATGTTAGGAGGACAAATCCGCAATAAGGGATCATTCTGGGATCTACACCGACTTCCCTTTGGGTTTCATTCAAGGTATGGAAAAAAACCTCTTCCACCCTTATTTCCCACACCGTTTTTGACTCATGTGGGATTAAGAAATGGATTGAGGTATGCGCCTACTACGAAGGATTACGCCTCTCCGTGGTCCGAGCTCTTTGACCATAAACTAAGACCTCTTATTGAACTATGTATGGATTGACTCCCATCATCATGGGATATGTAGGAATTCCCAGAGTACCCATCTTCGGCCCATCCGAGTTTTCAAATTCAGCCCCTCGACCTTGGGTTTCTCCTGAGAGCATGTGGTGTGGTGTGGAATCTTATGGTCCTCATTTACATTAGGGTATGTACCACACCACGGATTTCCTTCCTAGGTATACATGTCCTTGGAGCATGATAGTAATTGAGTTTTAGCCTTGAAAATTTTAGGATGCCCCATGTTTTCCATGGGACGCGTCAGATCCCTCAATAGAAAGGATTTTCCATATTCGCGTTGGTATCTAACCACATTGTGCTTCAATAACTACATATGGCTCAATAATCGTTCATATGGGATATATAGAGATGCCTGGGAATTCTCCCTCGGGCCTAATCCTAGAGTAATTAACCCTCCTGGCCCCTCAGCACCGATCACAGTCCAGTCACTATGACGTAAAACTAACAGCCTACAATCCATGTATCATTACATTAAACTCTTAACCTTGGTCCATACAGCATGACTGTTAAACTATGTTCATTTTCCTTACCATACGAAATTAAACTACGTGTCTATCATCCTCATTGGTATGACATAAAACTACATATCATTATAGGTACTTACCATAGATGTCCTGTTCGGAAGTAGGTATGATCCCTGATCAGACCGATGTGCCCACCTAATGTTCCTTCCACATAGTGGTGTAATTTCAAGAGTGTTGGAGACCATTCGAACAACCCACACTCCATGATTTACATGCCCTTTATTCTGACCCTCTTCCTCTGTCACATCTAAAACAACCCCCAAACAGTTTGGATGCTCGTCCTATGAATCACCTACTATCCTGGGCCAATGTTATAGAAGACTAATAGGAAGAATTTTGAGTTATTCCCTGTGTTTCGAACAAGCTCATTAGTCAAACCTCATTTTTTTCTACATTTTAGGCTAACACAATAAGGATACTATGTTTCGAACATGGTCAACAACTATCCTTTTTTGTCGCACCACCCCCATAGTGTTCCGGATTCTTGGTATCGTGATTCACATTTTCCACTCCCCTCTGTTCGGATTGATTCTAACTCCCCTAGTGTTACCCCGCTCGTGCACCAGAGCATGGTGGGAGAAGCAAGACTACTGTCCAGAGAGCCATGTTCTCCGGCGATGACCCCACTCTATTTTATGATTTTCCCAAATGGGTATCAATGTCCCATTCTGATCCCCTCACACCTTCCATTAGTTATCACTCTTGTAAAAAAGCTCCTATTATCTATTGTTTCCTGCACCGAGCATGGCTCATGTGGGATTATAGATTTAGTCAACTATCTCTTTAACATGATTTAGATACAATGGACCCCAATGCATGTGTTTTCCTTAGACATTTCTTCAGAACGTGGTCCACCTCGCCTTCCCTGTCCTCATTGGACCCCATTCATTGGGGGGGGGGGTGTTGGTACCAGAAAATGTGTCCCCAAAATTTTCAAAATTCTCCCTAAAATGATCCAAGAGCGTAATCCATTTTGTAATCTTCGATTTGGTAGGTCGTAGATCTCAAAAAGAGATACGTATTAGAAGTTATGGACATTTAAAGCTGCGCTGGAAAACTGGTTCGAAGAGCCCATTCGCGAAGCTTCCTCTGTGATCGCGGAATGACGGAGCCTAACCGGAGCCCCTAGAGCCTCGCGGCCGGCGTAAAGCTCCGCCTTCACGAATCCATTACAAAGCAAGGAGGCAGGATGCTCTGCGAACCTATTTGAAATTTGTGATCTGCCACGGAGTGAGGAGGTAGGATGCTCCACGAACCCCTTTGACATTCGCAATCTGCCGTAGAGAAAGCTCTGGATTAACACCAAGTAGGCTCTACTTCATGACGCCTCTTGCCTATAAATACCCGGCTCACCCCCCTTTATGATGATGGTCACTATTCCCATTGGGCAACTAGTCTCCCATTTCACGGAGCTCTGCTTTCCTTCACAATGTGGCTCTGTGAGTCCATGCTACATCATTAGAATCCATCACGAAAATGCTTCGTGAGTTCAGGGTCTACGAGTAACTTCTTTCACGAAGCTGGTCTGTGAGTCCATTCTCTGCGAGTAGCTTCCTTCACAAAGATGCTCCGTCAGTACATGCTCTGCCAGTAGCTTCCTTCATGAAGCTGCTCCGTCAGTCCATGATCCATGAGGAGCTTCCTTCATGATGCTGATTCGGGAGTCTATGCTCTACGAGTAGAATTCCTTCACGAGACTGCTTTGCGAGTTCACACTCCACGATCACCTTTCCTTCGTGAAGCTGCTCCGCGGGACTCCATGCTCCACCAGACCCTTTGCTCCATGAAGCTACTTCAGAAAGACCAATCCTTTCAGAGGCTCTTACCTTCACACCTATCGTTTCATACTGTGGGGGCTATGGCCACTATCTCCCATGATAAATGAAGAGTCGCACTGTGGGCTTTTTGGGATGGATGTCGGCATTTTCCATTGCTCCCTTATTCCCACCTACCATCCACCTATAGAATAACATGGCTTGATATACTCCTCCACAAACCATTAAACACCATGAATCGACATGTTCCTCTTTGTTTGTTTCTCATTTCGTGAGTTGAGATTCTCCCCATTAATTCCCCGAGTACCTTGAGTCGAACCATTCCTCAGGCAACTCATCCAAACCTTATCACATGACTCTTATGCCATGTTGAACCAGAAATGGCCTCCCTTTCTTAAGTCACAACATCAACCATTGCTAGGTGCTTTATGTATAATAGTCATATCTACATGACTTTAAACTATAGTAATCCCTATAAGAAAAACATAGGATACCTCTTACTAAATATAAGAGATGTTTTGTGCGCCAACCATAAGATTCCGACAGTCCTCTATACATGACTATGAACTGTAGTATTCCCTATGTTCCAAATATAGGATGCTTCTTGCTCTAAATGAGAGATGCCCTATGCTCTAAGCATAAGATGAAAATAGCCCTATCAACAAGACTTTAAACTGTAGTAATCCCTATATGGAAAATAGAGGATACCTCTTACTCAATATAAGAGATTCCTTATGCACCAAGCATAAGAGGCCAACTGTCCTCTCTACATGACTATAAACTATATTATTACCTATGTTCCAACTATAGGATGCCTCTTTCTCTAAAAAAGAGATGGATTATGCTCCAAGGATAAAATGCCAATAGTCCTATCCACATGACTTTAAACTGTAGTAATCCCTATATGACAAACATTGGATGCCTCTTACTCAATATAAGAGATTCCTTATTCACCATGCATAAGATTCCAAACGTCTTTTCTACATGACTAAAAACTCTTGTATTCCATATGTTTCAAATATAGGTTGCCTCTTTCCCTAAACAAGAGATGTCTTATGCTCCAAGAAAACGATGCCAATAGTCCTATTTACATGACTATAAACATTAGCTTTCCCTATCATTCAATAATAGGATGCCTTTTATTCTAAATATGAGATGCTTTATGTTACATGCATACGATGCCTCATGCCATGATTTCAACAACATAATTTTAGGAGCATTGCAATCCATTCAAATATTCCATAACTCCACCCAACGCTCTGTGTTTCCATAATTCGGATCTTTATCCACATCCATGTCTGAAGGGAACCCCTAATGGCCTAGTCCCATACTGCATTGGCCCACCAACCATCCAGGAGCAACAACCCTCAAGGATTTTGACGACACGTCGAGTTAGGTCCTGTGTTTCGAACACTATCACCAGTCGACCCTCATTTTTTTGTCCCCATTTCAGGATAATGTGATATGGATGCTGTGTTTCGAACATGATCAATAATTATCCTTAATCACCTCGCCAACCTCACTGCATTCCGAATGTCGGGCATATGATACACCCTTTTCATCTCCCATTGTTCGGACAGATTCCAATTCCCATGGAAATATCCCTCTTGTAAACTAGCGCGAAGGTGAAGGCCTCAACTCACTCGTGGGTTGTGATGCCATCATCGACAGACATGAGGAAGGCACCATGATAGTTTCCTTGTGTAAGCCCCATCTTCCATTTCCACTCCATTGCGGCACCGGGGAAGCTTCATTAGGTAAGCCCCATCTGCCATTTCCACTTCATAGCAGCAACCGAGCAGCTTCCTTGTGTAAGCCCCATTCACCATAGTCGCTTCATAGTGGCACCTGTGCTTCCTTATATAAGACCCATTCACCATTGTCTCTCCACTATGGCACTCGGGAAACTTCCTTGTGTAAGCCCCATCCACCATTGCTACTCCATAGCAACACCCAGGCAACTTTTTTGCATAAGCTCCATTCACCATTGTTGCTCTATAGCAGCACCCAGGTAGCTTCCTGGAGGATGCCCCATTCACCATTGTCACTCCATAGAGACACCCGTGCAGCTTCCATAGGTAATCCTCATCCAACATTACTGATTCATAGAGGCACTCAGGCAGCTTCCTTGCGTAAGCCCCATTCACGATTTCCTCTCCCTAGAGACACCCAAGAAGCTTCCTTCTGTAAGCCCCATCCACAGTTTCCACATTATAGCATCACCTGGGCAGCTTCCTTGCATAAGCCACATTCACTATTGCCACTCTTTATCGACACACATGCAGATTCCTTGTGTATTCCCCATTCACTATTGGCTCTCCATAGCGGCACCCAGGCATCTTCCTTGTATAAGCCCCATTCCCCATTTCCGCTCCATAGAAGCACCTCGACAGCTTACCTGAGTAAGCTCCATTCACCATTGTCACTCCTTAGCAGCACATGAATAGTTTCCTTTCCTAAGCACCATTCACCATTTCCGCTCCATAGTGCCACCCAGACAGCTTCCATTAATAAGCCCCACCCACCATTGCCGCTCCATAGCGGCACCCGGGAAACTTCCTTGCATAAGCCCCATTCAACATTGCCTTTCCATAGCACCACCTGAGAAGATTCCTTGTATAATCCCCACACACCAATGATAATCCATAGCAGCATCCCAGTAGCTTCTTTGCATGATCCTCATCCACCATTGCTGCTCCATAGCGGCACCCATGCAGCTTCTTTGCATAAGCCCCATTCACCATTGTCGCTCCATAGGGGAACCCCATCAACTTCCTTGCATAATCCCCATTCACCAATGCCACTCCATTGCGGCACTCAGGAAGCTTCCTTACATAAGACCCATTCACCATTGCCACTTCATAGCGGCACCCGGGCCTCCATCCTGGAGTAAGTCCCGATCCCCATCACCTCGGGCTATTAACCAGGTGTAAGATCATGTTTCCTATTTGGGTCGCTAACCATGTGTAAGCCCCCATTCCACTTCCCAAGGATGCACCTTCCGCAACATGATCATCATGTCTTTTCTTCCTCTTGTTTCCCACACCGAGCATGACTCATGTGGGCATAGAGTAAGCACTGACCCAAAAATCCTCTTTAGACCGCCTAAGTGTGTAATCCCCAAACCCCTCTTCTGAACTATGTGTTCTCTGGTCCTTTCCAAGGCAAGGTACATAGGAATCCTCCCTGAGGTTCAATCCCAACAACCATCGGTACCAAACATCTTCATGTCATTTCACCACAAACCTCCGGATCTATGGGGACTTCGATCCTTGCCAAGGAATGTTATGTAGGAAGCCACCCTGAGGGTCAATCCCAACACCCATTGGTACCGACTATCTTCATGTTGGTTCCCACACCTTTCTAAAATACATGGAAATTTATCCTTACCAAGGCATGGTATGTAAGAAGGCTTCCTGATGTTCAAGACCAACTCCCATTGGTCTTGATGCCCTTCATGTAAGTTCACCAACACCTCTCTTGAACTACGTGGACATTGATCCTTGCCAATGTAGGGTACGTAGGAAGCCTCCCTGAGGTTCAATCCCAACACCATATCGGTTCGGACCCCCTTCAGGTTGGATCATCTTCATCCTACATGACATTAAAATACATTCCCCCTTTTTTTCTTGAATGACGTTAAACTGTATCCCACATCCAACGGTATGCCGTTGTGACCCCATCCAGCTGTAAGTCGTTGTGACCCCATCGAGCGGTAAGCCATTGTGACCCCATCCAACAGTAAGCAGTTGGGACCCCATTTAGAGGTATGTCATTGTCATCCCCGTTCAGTGGTAAGCCGTTGTCAAACCCATTCAGCGGTAAGCAGTTGTCAACCCTATTCAACAGTAAGACGTCATCATATGAAATAAGCAGACTTTGATTCCATTCCACAGGGATACATTGGAAGTATATTCAAGGATCAAGCCCAACATCACTATCGCCCTCACGTTAGTTCATCTCAATCTCCATCCACTTCATTCAACTCTCCATCATCCTTCCGGATTCTCACCTGGGCCGCTACATCCCAGTGGGATAATGTCATCCACCCCCTCACTGCTCCGAGTAGTACCCGGGCCGAAATCTACACGTAAGCCCAATCATATCTCCGGGTTGTTTTCTTTTTGTACACCCTGATTCATCACCCCTTCAAACTACATGGGATTTGATCCCTTTCGTCTATGCATGGTACGTAGAAGTCCTCCACGAGGTTCAATCCGAGTCAATGGTAAACACTCTTGGAACTCCCTCCTTGGGATATACCAATCTAAACTGTCTCTATGGGACATTATGATCACACATATACCATCTATACAAGACGTTAAACTCGCGGCCTACCACGTTTTAAGAATGAGATTCCTGAGGAAAACCTCGGAAGACATTCCTTTGGCGTAGCCATCTCCGCAAGAGGTCAAACTCACGAAAAAACCTGTGATAAAAATGGGAAGATGAGGAAAACCTCAGAGGCATGCCTCTGGCATATGATACGCCGTGACTGATGTGGTATGACTAATGTTATGTGCCCTTAAGATTCCCTATTTAGGAAAAGAATTCAGGTTCCCCAATGTCCGTGCATCTAGATATGCCACGACATGCCTGATGTTACTGTCTACTTCGACCAAAGTTTGCTACCATGACAAGACCTAATGGAATGTCCTAACCGATGCAGTGTAATTAACCAGAGTCCAGAAAGATATGGAACCAGGGACAAGATTCAAAAACCACAACTTAATCATTAAGGGAGACCCGGACGAGGTAACGATTTATAAGGAGGAATCCATGGAAGGAAGAATAGACACCCCATCATACCATTTCGATCAAGGAGAAAATATCCCTAAATAAGTGATAGATGTCTCCCACCTTTGGAAAGCAGGAATATGAGGCAACAGCTACACCCCCTCCATAGACGGACCCACGTTCCCTGGCGAAAGTGTTGGAATAAATAATATTGTCCAATTTTTATCCATTTAATAAAAATTTAGTGTTGTTGATGTCAAGAGAGTTCCATTTTGTATTATTCTTTTCATAAATTAATATAATGGTACTAATCAATGAAATATGGAACCATGTTAAAATAAATTCAATGATTTGATTTCAATGTATAAAATTGACAAATAAAATATGATAAATTACAGTTTTGGGTTTATTTTGAGACCTTATCTCATAGTATTAACCCTATTTTACAAATTTTACCCTTACCAAGGTGATAAAAATTTACAAAGATGATTGTATATAATAACCAAAAAATAAAAGGGAACCATTTAGAAATTTTGGACATCATGATTCCAAATATGGGATCCATTTTACAAAATTCAATTTTTATTAATTTAATTTTAATACACATAATGTAATGAAAACTATTATTCCGAAAAATTCATTTTAAATATTAGAATTGTTTTTCTACTAAATTAAATAAGAAAAATGAAAAAAATGGAAAAAAAATTTATTAATAATAATATATGTGAACTAACCCTACTTTAAAATGTTTTTTAAATATAACATTGTGAAATTTGAAACAAAAATGTAGTTTTCAATGTAAATCAGTATTTTTCATTATTCACTAAAAAATAATCCTTAAAGAAAAAAAACAACACATTATTTCTAAGTTAATTTTTATATATTTATCTGAAGAATTATGTTCATTTTATAAAATAAAATATCTAGAAGTGATATAAATAAACTATAATTCCTATACAAAATGAAAATAAACCCATATTTGAAGAAAATTTGATTTTGAGGTATATAATGATTTTATTAAAAACTATGTAATTATTTATTTTTAATAAATACATTATATAAAACATATATACAAATTTTCATAATGTGGTTAACCTATTCATACCTTAAAATTCAATGTCTAGATTATAACAATCATATTTATATAATAATATTTTGTGGTTTGTATGAAACTCAGTGTTTCAAAATGTATGCACTTTCAAATATAATATTCTATTAAAATATTAAGGTGTCATAAAAACCAAAAAAATACGGGGAGGCATGACTATGGTATTTTATCACTCTATATAGGGTTCAATTCAGATGATTCTAGTTTAGGTATTATAATCTTGAAGTACCCCTCGACTAATACATTTAATTACTATTACTATTTATGGTGTAATTCAGGTTTAAGTGGGAGATATGTTCATGGAGTTTAGTATATTATAAAGAGATGAATTAATTATAGTAATATGATTAAAAAAGTTGTTTTTGATGTAATCACTATTGGTATTGGGAAATTATTTGATATTAAAATTCAAATCAAGTGTAATTATAATCGGTATTAGATTCTAGTTTAGAAAATTCATGAGGGGACTTTCTAAATATACAATTTAAAGTAATTTTTAAGGTTTTAAGTGTTATTGACCTTTATTTGGGGATATCTTAATGTCAAATAATTCATAGAAGTTTCAAATTAAATTAATAAAAATAAATATTTAAATTAGTGGTATCAGGTATATAACATGTGGTATCAAGTTATATCAAGTGGTTTCAGACCATCACTAAAGTGGATAATTGAGTACATTTATAGATAATTTCATATTTTATTTAAATTGATATAAAAATGTGTTATCATATGATTTTCATTCAGGATACCACAAGATATTTAAAGGAGTTTCCCATACTGAATTCCAATTTTGTTATTATTTTAAAGGGATAGAGATTTCAGGGGCTGATTGTGATTAACATTGTAATATTTTTAGTATAACATGAAAAAGGGAGAATCCCGATGATGAAGAGAATAAATTGACTCAGCATGTGCTATCAAACTTTTATTATCACAGGTGGTGTATTTTTTTCAACATGTTGAAAGAATCATAGAATTTCGAATTTACTCATTATTCACATATAATCTTGTGTATGTGTGATTCAATTCATAGGATGAAATATTAAAGGATGTTAAAAATTAAAATTTATTGGTTTTGTATTAGTAAATGAGGGAAATTAACCGCATTGATATTGTTAAAATATACCCCTAATTATTATATCATGTTTCAACTCAATAGTTATAGATGATTTTCATATGACTCTATGATATGTGGTAACTTCACTCATTGAAAATCATTTAGAATACAAATATTGTAACTCACTCATCCCTGGTAATCCAGAGCTAATGGATCATCAATTACATGGCAGTCCGATTACGTAAGATCTCTTACCCAAGATCCAAATTTTAGTTTTCCTTAGGACAGTCGATACATACATAAAATTTAAATTACATTATTATAAAATAGAATACATGGTATTTAAAAAAATATTTAAATGGGTTGTTATTCCTCCATCTATATTTCACTTATAATTTCAAACAAAGTAAACCTATTCATTACCCATGGAAATGGGAAAACATAATAATGTATTGAACTCATACGCTCACTAATTAATATCATATAGAGTAAGATAACATGGAATAATAATGTAATAAAAAATATAAAAGTTTTATATAAACTATTCAGACTATATGAATTCATAATAATAATATAATCCATGAATGTCATGATAATGAAATTAAATAATCACATGGAGAATAATAAATGAATTCATAATGGTAGAATACATCATTTCAGAAATCATAAACATACTATCAAGTTATTAATCCAAAAAATACTATATAAAAGTGTAGGTATACACCAAATATCTCAACTACGTTTTCACATGAGACCTACCATTTCATCATGCAATTATATAATTTCATGATTTTACCATTACTTGACAAGTCCATTATATTCATTATTTGAGAATAGGATAAAAAAGATGATATATAATTTCTATAAAGAAAAATATTATATAAACATGGTGATATGATCAATAATTATATTTATGAATGTAATAGGTATAAGAATATTCATGATTTCCCTTGTCAAATGAATGGTATGGTTATCTGGTTGAATACTATTCAAATAGATTAATTATGTATAGAGTAATATCAATATATAGGATAAATGGATATATGATCAAGTCAATAGATTCTAATAAATTAAATTATGAGTATATATAGGTGAATATCCATTATAAAAAATAATTATATATAGGGCACTCATATTGTATAGGCTTAATTCTTATACAACTAAGATATTAGATTCTATCAGACAATAGAATTTTTTTTATAACTTATAAAATTATAATGTAACTTATTATAAATAATTATGGATTCATAATTTTCAAATAATTACCCTAATAATTTGAATGATACAAAACCCTTGTAATTGGGTACTTGAAAAGATTAATAGGATCAATGTGTTTAGAAAATAGAATTATTGTACTTAAAATGGATGGAGACCATAGAAATTATATAAAAAATCAAATATAAAAATTAAAAGTATGAGATAAACATGTTTTTTATATTGATTATGGATATTAAATAACTCTGAAAGAAACCTCTAGGTTAGTATACTTTGATAAAAAAAGGTGAACTTATGTATAAATCAAATGTAATCCACATAGGAACAGAGAGAACCTCGAACAGCTGTATCATCATCCTCATTCCTTATAAAAGGCCCCCTAATAGAAAAACTCTATCCAAAATACCTTAAATAAATATAATATGTATGAATTTTTTATCATGGTATCATGTAAAAATTAATTCCTCTTATAGTAATGCTGGGATTACAACATATTTTTAATAGTGTTTAATGTGATTTAAATGGGGCATCACGTGTATAGGATATCATAAGGATAGTAATATCAATGATATAACAGTAATATTGGATGGATAACATTAATATTTAAATAGACACTACAATGGAAATGTAATGGGAAATTAAAAATGTAGAAAATAAGAAGCTTTGGAATTTTAATGGATTTTAAAAAGGATATAATGAGAGTGGATAAATTATCTATCGTGAAAGATATGTAAAATTAATGTAAATGTACTAGATAATAAGAATATAACCATATAAAATAGAAATTTTATAGATGATGTAAAAATATTTAATATGAAAAATATGGGAGAATATTATGAACACTTATCGTATTTATGATTCTTGTATTAGAAACATAACATTGACCTATATAAAATTTTCAAGATTAAAGAGTGATTTATGGGAGATTTGACTTGAGAGATTTGAATAGATAACTTTGAACATGTATTGGGAGAAATTAGAAGATGTTTGAGTATTTATAGGTGTGGTTCATAAACATTAATTGAATAATTTATTAAATATTTTTTATTTACATTATCTTAAGTGATCACTCCAATGTTGTGTTAAAAGATTAGTCTAATGAACGAAATTGGTTGTGTTTGGTAATTCTTATATATATATATATATATTATTTCATATTTACCATATCTTATTATATTTTTGTTTTAGCATTTTTACCAAAGAATTAAAATTTCACCACTTTCCTAATCTCAACATACTATTTTCAAATATGAAATTCAATTTTTAAAATTCAGATTCTAAATATAGGAAATTAGCCTTTTAAAAAATAATTTTGAAAATAGATTTTGTGTTCTTTAAAATACTCAAAATAGATACATTATTATTCCAATGGACATATTATTTTTCTAATGAGTAAAGGACAGTACATTTTTGTTTATTTAATGGCAATAATCTTATAAATACGTGAAATGAGTTTTTAAATGAAAATAATTAACACTTTATAAAATATTTTTTTTGAAAATAATATTTTTTCATAATTGTTAAATATGAATTTTTAGTGTCTCAAAACATGCACATAAATTTTAGTATTAGTTTATAAATATGTAAAAACTAATTTATAGTGATATCATATTTTATCATCTAAGAAATATGAAATACTATATGAAATTAAAATGTATATAATGACATATTACATTATTTCTAATGCTCACATGATATAATTAATAATAAAATATTTAAAATATTATTCAAATAATTAGATTCCTATGAATACATTATTATTAAAATGACTATATAAAACACTAAATTTCAGAAATATAGTCATTAATGAAATTGAAATATTGTAAAAGATATTTTAGGAAACCATGTAGAGAAATTATTCTTCTGATATATATTAAAATAATAACATAATAACATATTGTATAATGAACCTTATTTATTATTTTTACATATAAATTTACAAATGGAAACATATAAATACATCATAACTATATATTAAATATAGAATCCATAATGTGTTATAAAAACATGGATTCAGGATGAATGGTATTTTATACCATTAAAGGAATATCATAAGATCATATATCTATGTACAAATAATATATAATATTTGATGATGTATAAGTATAGATAAAAAATGCTTTCAATTAATATTTAGATAATGATAATGAATATATACTCAATGTTCATATAAAAACAAAAAACCCACATATATTCATATTTTATTTCTAAAATAATATTTTTCATATAATATAATTATCTCATAAATTATTTTATCTTTCCTATAAACCATCCTTCTTATAGATATTTTTTTAGAATATGAGTTAAATATGTAATTAATATACTTTAGGTATTTATAAAATAAATTTTATTTCATGATTTGTTGAATATAGAGAGATTTTTATTCAATATTTATTTTTTTAATATTATGGAATTGAATGATATTAAAATCCCTTATTCATGAAATTTAAATTAAAAATTTATTAGTAAATTATAAATTAAATATAGAATGGGAGGTACGAGAAGAGTTCATTTTTGAAATGGAGATTGTGATTCATATATCCCATATGTCTCTTGTTGATCCATGGCTCTATTTCACCCCGATTGAGAAAGGTCCTTCAAAGAAATGGGTAGAGTTCACTTATAAGTTGAAGTTCAACTCTAGTTAAACTACAAGGATATGAAATCATGAATAATACTTCCCTCTGAACAAAAAAGGTATATCCTTTGTATAATCACTTTGTAGTTTGGATTCCTTTAGGGATGACTTTCTCCAGCCTCCCATCATCAAAAAAAATATGGTGGATATTTTTATGTTGTTTCTGATCTGGAGGTTATCCAAAAAGTATTGATATATGGAATTTTTATCTCCTTTGAAGAATCTATTAGTAGAATGGGGATATTCCATAATCTATTTTAGATCATAAATCAAGAGTATCTCATTCTCATAACATCAAGAACTGGTGGTTTATACCGATCAAAAAAGGATAAATTCACATTATAAGGATTTTCCTAGAGGAATTTAACTCTCTATGGATGATTAATAATTTAAATATCAGAACAATAGTCATATGAATCTCAAAATGGGATATGAATTTCTACCCCTTCAATCAATGACATTCAAATGATCAATTATAAGCTAGGATTCATAGTATTTCTTGGGTATTCTAGAATCCTGAAATACATAATGATCTAGAATCATGTATTTATATTAGATTAAATTTGAAAAAACACACACTTAATTGGGGCATGGGGTTTTATTCAAGGGTCCTTATTCATATCAACCAAGAAACAAATCCACCAGTAATGTTTAGTGTTTTTGTATATGGTCATAAATTTTAGGTGAAGGTAGAATTTGAACGTAATCCACCATACTATGATGTTTTCAAGATGTTGGGACATGAAATTACCAATTTTGGATTGATTAAAAAGCAATTTAATCCCAAAAAATATGAAAAATCATGGAAGAATATATCTAAAATAAGGAAAAGAAATTATAAGGAAATGGAAAAGGGTGAATCTTAAACTCAATTTCCTTTCATGAAATAGGAAAACATTAAATTTAAATATAAAACTACATGAGATGTGCTTTTTGTGGAATAAAATAGAGAGGAAAACACCAATCATTCTATTAGGCACTCTGATCACAGAAGTTCCCACACTGAGACTAGAAATGTAAGATGCTGTTTAGAGGAAGACTTTGACTCTCATCCTAAAATCTCCACTAATATCACATTTTTAGTGGCCTCTCTTCAATCTAAGAAAATTTTAATTAATACAATTCAAGATGATATTGAGGTTTTTATCCAAGTTGATGATAAGACATTGGAAAGAATAAGTGTATTGTGAAATATGGAATTTTAGGTATGAAACATTAAAGGTGTTTTGTTAGTGGATTGAATCACAATTCATCTGTTATGTTGTGTTAAGTAGAGTTCAAGTTCCAAAAGGATGGTTTTCCACTTTATCCATGCTATTTGTATTATTCATCCTTTGTCTACGAAAAATGGAAAATCTTTAATGATTCTACCCATACTAGGAGAGTTAAAAATCTTCCCACATTATGATCCACAAACTGGATCATTCGTTGATAATGTCCAAGCCATTGAGAACCTTAGTTTGTACATGATTGCATTCAGAGACAACCTATTTACACCCCACATTGACAGTTAAATCATATGTGAGGACTATGATTCATATTGATTCACCCACCAGTTAAAGTATCATTAATTTACAAATTTATCCCATCCAAAACATGAATGTTTTGAGAAGAATCCCTTGCGGGCCCATAAATTTTGGGATCCTCATAGACCTGGAGGTATCCCAAGCATCAATCAAGAAATCCCCATATGGTGCATCAATCAGGCTAGAAATTGGGTATGCTGGTTATTGGATTTTTTCCTACCCCTAAGGTTCATTGACCACAAGCATCACTTGAGTTATGACAATGAAGAATGTCAGATGTGGCATGCGTGATAGAATAGTTCATCTCAACGGTGAGGATATTGAAGACCAAAAGTCTTTTATAAAATCTCAAGAATGATCTATGGAGAAAGTCAGAGTGGAGAAGAACATTTCATTCTGGATGAGGTGGTCTAGTCAACACTTCCATGATGAGAATTGATTTTCAGTATCTCAATATACAATTAGAGAAGAGAGGCGTAAAGGGGATTCAAATTCAAAAGTTATTGTATCTTCCTCTCAAACAGATCCATTATCATCAAACTATGGGAAGAGTGTAACAATCCATGATTGGTGGGGCATAACCAGGTTAATTAGAGATTTATGCGTATTTTTCCAGGATGGCATATGCATCATGGAGATTTTGAATATATGAGTACAATACAATATTTACCTTGATAAAAATTTTACTGAGGAGGAGAAATATATTCAGAAACGAGAAATTTTGATATATTCCATCAATGATTGGATACTGGCTATGACGTGGGTAATTGACATGATGGACCAAGCTGATACCGAGGAATATATAGCTTATCTGATGAATAATGGGATTAGTTCATTGACACTAATGAGGCATCCCTATATTTTTTATTCTCCTTTTCCTTCCAATTATATCATTATTAATTTTTAGGTGAGTTATCTTGTAGTTGGTATGCGAATATGTGGAACCAATGGTGGCACTCAATTCAACAAAATATGGGCTGATAGGCACCCACATAAGAGTGTGTTATAAGTATCCCGAGTCCTAATAGATATCATATGGTCATATGATGAATAGAAAGGATATTATGGAGTGTATTATTGACCACCAACTCACGTGAATGTAACTAAGAGGACTAATATGGGCCCCTCTCCATCTCAAAGGATGAAATTAAAGAGGAAAAATAAGTTGTCTTGGTGTATGCACCACAATAAGTCTTTTCATTTTCATTTAATCTTATGGATCACCTAACATACGTGTTTGAATTTCAACACCTTTTAGAGGATCTTATTCACTCTATTCACTTAAGGGGTCTAATATTAATCTGCTAAGGACCAGGAGCGACATTATGGATGATTCACACACTCATGTTGTTGAATATATAACTTTAATAGAAGAAGTGTCGATAGATTATGTCATGTCTTCTCCCATTACTGTAGAGAGGGAGGAGGGACCTGGTAATGTCAGATTCATATCATAAGGTGTTATGTGTAGGTAACAAGCTTTCTTCCTCATGATATTTCAATTATTTAATATACACTAGAGGACCCTAAAATGACCACCAATGGACCTATATTCTATCCAGAAGAGATTCAAAGGGATCAAATATAGTATAATAATGGTTTCGATACTGATACAAACTTAATGGGGTTTGATGAAACTATTATTGATGAGAGTCCAATGGAAAGAATCGATAGCAGATCCAATTTTTGTCCCAATCCACACATATTGGATACCCATACTAGTGATGCTGTTTTCATATTTTTGGCCTTATAAAATGATTTAATGAAACTTAAGGATATGTTGAAAAATAATAATATTCTCAACTCTATAGATAAGTTCTAGAACTTTGATGGGGAAATGGATCTATACTAGTTTTCTCTATCTTGTGTTTTCAAGCATAGTCAACCCCCTTACATTTTATGTCACACACTAGAGATCAGATTATGCATATTTTTTTGCACAAAATATTTCCACGGTGATGTATGACAATGACATCAATGTCCATCCTACTCCCATTATTGAAGGGGTAATAGTTGAGGTCCTCAAGGTGGGACATTCCCAAGATCCCTCCATCCCATTTTCTAAGAAAACTCCAGGTTACGTTCCTTTCTTGGAGATGCCTACCTAAAAAATTAAGACTGGGGGTGTGATAGAGGAATTAATTACATTCATTGATCTACCAATGGGTGAGTGATATTAATAACTTAGGTTGTTTCACTACCTTTGTTGTCTATTAACCCCAATGATGTTAATGAGTGGTGTCATCTATTTTATAGTGCCATAAAATTTTGTAGCTCAGCCTGAGGTAGGAGCTTCATTGCCAATTTAGTCAATGATAGAATGAAAATCGAAAACTATATCATGGGTATAAGATTAAGGTACCACATTGAGTTACTCAATCCTAGAGTACATATCTCCATTTGAAATAGATTTTGAGCCACACATGGATATATAAGACAACCTTCCCACCGAACACAATATTTTTTGGTAAGATATATAAAAGATAATTTAAGAGACAAATCTTCAAGATCTACTGTCACGACTTTTCTGACTCCCAATCATGTTTTCCAATTTGGGGTATAGTGGGTTTGATTAAAACATGGTCCCCCATTCAATTAAGTTAATCATTCAAAAATGGGAGGAGAGAACATCTTATTAGGATTATGCATAGTTGGTAGGATAGTTTGATGATCTTAGAGCTATTGTTTCCTAGGTAGAGCTTAGCCATGCTAAGGTGGTGAAGTAATATTAGTGTCGCCTAGATGATAAATCTCTTTAAATGGTACACATTCAAGAAGAATTTAGGGCCATAATGGAAGATATTTTCAAATTCCACCAATTATTGAAGATGTACTTTTCATAAGGAATATATACAATTACCTTGGATAAGGATAAACTCTACCACAATAAAGGGGTTGTCTCTACACATCTAGATAAGTATCAAAAAACTGTAGAGAATGATCAAGACACAATCCAACAGATCAAATCCTATGTTTTTTAGAATCTTTAAAATTTGGAAATGAGACTCCAACATGTATAAGTTCCTCTTAATTTTAACACATGAATGAAAATGATTTTTTTGTTCCTTGATCATATGTTTTTGTGTTACTATCCTAATTGTGATCATAATACAACATTTAAAATGACTCATTTGATTGAATTCCATTGTGTAAATGTGACATAGTTAAAAAGATAATGATGGGGGTGCTATAATTTTTCCTAATTCTTTTGAACTAGTGTGTGTTGTTTTCTTATTTCTAGGTTCATATGATAGACCCTAAAAACATTGTGTCATTTTCGTCATCTCTCTAATTTTTTCTTATGTAAAATATAAAGAAGTCTTAGTGAACAAGAATTAGATTTTTCTTAGGTAACCATTTTCAATTTTTCACCCTAACAGGATTTTTAACAATTTTTTTTCATCGATTAATTTTTATCTAAATTAACAGTAGTTCACTTCTACTGATAAAAGACTCAATTTTTACCTAGGGTTCCTTTTTTGGGTTTTCAAACTGGAGAGTACTATCTCATTTGGTAAGCAGCATAGAGTCATGAAATCTAGACTAATCCGACTCATGTTTTAGGATTAATAGAATTGACCATGATTTTTGAATGAATAACCAATAAGGGATCACTGGACTATAATGTTTTGATATCATTCATATACCAAAAATTTAGAATTTTGAGTCATGATTTTGTGATTTTGGGATCTAAAACATAATGTGAGACAAGCATACAAGGAATGACCACAAACCATATTAAGAAATTATTTTCCATCACAAATTTGTCATTGGATATTATGAGGATATAATGGGTCTCTCTTGGGAATGAATGTGCATTTTTCTGAAAAGCACTTTTTTGTAGGTAGTTCATGAAAAGAAAAACTTGAGCATATCAATTCATGGTCAAAACAAAGGTTTACTAAGGAATATAAAATTCAATTATCGATGGATTGTGAGTTTTTGAATATCCATATATCTCATGACCATGAAGGGTGTTTTGTTGATGTAATGTGTTTGAGAATAAAGGGAACATCTTCATAGGAACTATCCCTGAATGTGAAACTTCTCCTATTAAAATTTGTTTTCAAGTAAAAAAGGGGAATTTTGTTTTGATAATAAGCTTGAAAATGAGGGGTCTCAGCATAAGTCCATAACCTCCCACACAGATAGGGGTTGTGTCTATGAATAGTGGAACACAAAATTTTCACTTTTGTGGATGTCGGTTGGAGAATGGTGGATCTAAGCAGCACCATGTGTTTTGATGGAATGAACATCAAGTTGCGCACAGTTCTTTGGCATGATTTGATAGGTGATCAACATCAAGAGAAAATGATCCTCCATAAAAAAGGTTTAAGCATCATGTAGTTTAACATAATTCATACAAGTAATTTACCATATTGTTTAACAAATTATGGTGAGGACATCAAAGGCAACATTTTAATGTCATTCAGCTTTGATTGAAATATTATAATTTTTCTATTCCATGGTGATCTGACAAAGAATTTTCCATCTATTTTAGGCGTGAAGGGGAACGACATATTCTGTAATATATGGTATTGGACCCAAGAAGTGATATGGGAAAATTATTCAATGAATAACAACAAAACCTATTAGGAAATTGGTTTCTAGAATAATGTTGTTGGGGATTACAGAGATAGAATATGTCTCTCATAGGGATGAATTTTCCCCTAGATGAAATCCATTTTGGTGGGTGACTTATGAAAATCCAAATTTGTTTTATCAAAACACAGTAAAATGATGATATCCTCTAGTTGATAAGACCTTTTGGTGGGTGAATTATGCATATCCAGAGTAGGGTATATTGTGTATTGTCCAAACAATATTTTTATTAGGATTATGATGTTCTATAACTAATCACCAAAGAAATCTTTTGGAGATTCATATTTCCCAAAACACGATGTTTTGTTTGTTACAGGAAGATATCTGGGTATGGAAGTAGAATTTCAGTTAAAAATCACATAAGGATTTGTAGAAATGTTTCCCAACGACGATCTGACCCAAAAATAGGAAATAGGGATTTTTTATTATTGTGGATGGGACCAAGACATAGGATCCATGAATCACTACATATCCCATCAAATAGAGTATCAAGACACAAGTAGTTCTTGGGAAAATGTTCCATTTAACATCATTCAGTGAGGAAGAAGGTTACCCAACATGAAAAATAAGGCACAAATCCCAATGAATGTTGTCTAAGCGTTCAGGAAATTATCTCATGAGAGGAATCCCATGTTTGTGATGTGAGGTTTACTTGGATAGTTTCCTAGGGTATCCAATTTTTGGTAGGTAGGTTAGGACTACATTTTAATGTCATATACTAATGAAATTGTCATAATGTTTAACATCTTGGGACTAGGATGACATGGTGTCTTGTAGTTTTAGGTCATATATCTAGGACCATATTTCATGGAAGTGATGACTGAAATAAGTCAAACTGAGCCAAGGATGTTTTAGAATACTTTGGATGTGAAGGAAGAAATTGTAAACCATGATCTTGGGTATTAAAAAATAAGTAGAAATGTTATAGGACCAAAAATAAAAAAATGACTACGAAACAATATTTGGAAAGAAGGTTTTTATAATAATGTTGTTGAGGCTTAAAAATATAAAAGATCTCTCTCCTAGGAATGAACATGTCTATGGTAGATAGGTCAATTTGGTAGGAAACTTATGAAAATCTAGATAGAGGTGTATCATTGCATAATAATGGTGTCGTTAGGAATCTATAATTCTATTAATGACGGACAAGGAAATCTTATGGATATTTTAAATATCCTAGGGGAGAGAGTATGGTATGTGGAAGGAATCTATTTGAGTATGAAGGAAGAATTTGTTCCGGTATTGGCCATAAAGTGTGAATTCCCCACATAGATCTTTTCATTGTATGCAGGAGAGGGAAGTTTCTATTTTCATGATGGGCTCTTGAATGAGGTAACATGAATTAATTTCTTCTACATATATCCCCATTTGTATGCATGTGAGGTGGATTTTTTAACTTCAGGGTTATGCCCATGACATAGGGTCTAGACGTTACTACATATCCTATTTGAGGAGATAATAAATCCACACATGTTTATTGTATGAATTATCCCCAGGTTGGTCTAACCCATATATAGGGATTTTCATTTTTATATTGTAGTTGTACCTATGATTGGAGATCCAGGAATTACTTTATATCTTGTGTTAGTAGGAATCAAGACACACATAGCTGTTTAATGGGGGTGTAGTGAGAGACCAACACCAGGGATCATGATCCACTCAATCATGAATCAAAAAAGTTATGAATTTTCACATCATTCAATTAGGATGTTGTTATAGAGTTTAACGTCTTGTGAGTAGGAAATTATGCTACATAGTGTACTGTCTTACAACTCATACTATGGTGTCATGTAGTTTTAGTCATGTGACTAAGACCATTTGTTGTGCCTTTTAAAATTGTGCATATAGGACCATGATGAAATTTAGTTTAATGTTGTAAAAAATACAAGGAAACTATATTGTTTAATATCTTATGGCCCAGATGATGGTGTTATGCAATTTATCATCATGCGATGTGAATGAGGGTGTCTTTATCATAAGAAATATTTTCTCAGGAATCGTGCACTGGTAGGTATTGTAATGAGATCTCCATCCATCTAGATCTCAGAATAGGATCTTTTAGAGTGTATATTTTTGTGGAATAATGTCTCTACCACTTTTTCATAACATTTAGAGGTTTATTATTTGGTATCATCATATTCCTGAGAACCAATACCAGTTCTCCTTAGGGGAATGAGAAGATGGTGAATTTCTTGTTAAACTCTCGTGCCATCTGATTTTGATGGGCTACCAAGTGATGCAATTTTTGAAGTATTTTCTCATCATGTCACTCCAATTCATCCATTTTTTTTTTGTATTTCTCATATATGGATAGTTGATCATAGATGGAAACTCTGAGAAAGTGAAATTGGACGTCAATGGTTAGGAATACTTATGTCCCATATACAAGTGAATATAGGGCCGCCTATGTAGAAGTATGGGTTATATTCTAATAGGCCCATGAGGAATGCAATACATTTTTAGGATAATACTTTTTATCCATAACCACCATTTCTAGAGTATTTTTTAAAGGGTTTTGTTGAAGTAACCTATCTATCCATTATCCATTGCATGGTAGTGAGATGAATGGTTGGATTTTTTACTCCTCGTTTTGCTTATTTAACTTAGTATAATAGAAAATGGTGTCATTTTCTATTAGTATTGTATGAGGAATAAAAAATTTGGTAATGATGTTTCATTTCATGAAGATGAAAATTCCTTTGGTTCCAACTTCTTTGACAGTTTTTCCTCAACCCATTTGGAGAGGTTGTTAGTAATAGCGAGGAAGTATTTGAACAACATAGCCATAACATGAGGATAAAAACCTAAAACATCCATTCTCTATAAAAAAACTACTATGAGTAATTGGATGTATATACGAACTCTAGAGGTTGATGAAAAAATTTTGTGTGCACTTGGTTGGGATGACAGTTCTCGGAGAATCATGTGTAGTCTTGCATCATTGAAGGCTAGAAATATCTAATCCATTGTATTTGATTGGAAAGTCAGAACCCTAATTGGTGGGAACCACAAACTCCTATATGTACTTATGTCATGACACAAACAATCTCTTATCCATCAATGCACTTTATAAAGCCTCAATAGAAGCCTTGTTTATAGTGTATTTTTTGGGGATTTGGTCAATCATATAGAGTGAAGTTGGACACTCATCATAAGATTTTCTTTTTTTGGTTTTTTCGATGAGAGCACTGCATTTTGAAGGTATTCCACAATGAGAATCATCTAACCCATTGTAGGACCCATATAGTTTAGGGATGGAATTAACCACAATGATTTCTTCCATGATGACATGAGCCAAAAGGGACACCATTCGTTCGTTCACAATGATGATGAATATTTAATCCCCGTCTGGATCCTTTAATGTTGCGGATGCATTCACCAACGCATAGGCTTAAAACTTTTTTGATCATAAAACCTGAACTAATTTTGGATCTGAGGGGAATTCCACCATTAGTCCCTAGACATAGTCAAGTAGGGGGATTATCTCCTCCTTTTTGATAGTATAATCCTCATTAATCTATATGATTACTAACTCTGAATCTTATTTAACCATTAAGTTTTCTTCTAGCATTTGAAGTAATACTTAAATTTATATAATTAGTGATTGAAATTATACCTAATTTTATGTACATCCTTATGAAACCATGAAGGATTGAGCTAATACAACATTTTTTAGAGATGATCATGAATCCCAAAACAACATTGTTGATCTTGGATTCATCCATTCTCTTCCCAATTGGGATTAAGGATGCACAATAAAAATACATCTCCCATATCTTGGGGCCCTAATGAATAGAGAAGTTTTATTAATCAATAAATTTGGTATTAAATTAAGTTTTTTCTGTAGATGGATGATATGAATGGAAATATTCAAAATTACTGCATTTTACCAATCTATGGGGTAAAAACTAAATGTAAAATTGCGGTAAGATTACCTCCCACCATACCAAACATCCCTTAAACATAGGATGGTTGAGGATTTATTTGAGAAAATTGTTGTTGGAGACCAGATGGACCTCGTGGTGCTACATATAGCACCTCGGTTTCTAAACCATGAATATTAACACCAAGCATATTTTCATGATGTATGAATAAAGAGTCATGATGTCATGCATGGTTTGATTGAGATAATAAAGGATATTTTCAATCTCGACGTCATTTTTTCTCTAAGGAAATAATCCAATGATCATTCCATGGATGTCACATATATATTGAGTTATTTCTCTTCAAAATGTGTCACTAACTCTGGTGTAATCAATAGATATTAGTTGATGTTATCAAATGATTTCTTACATTCAACAATCCACTAATATTTTGATGGCATCTTCATCAACCTGGTGAAGGTAAAATTATTTCCTTTGATGTTTTCAATAAATCACTAAATATATTCCAAGTCACTACTTGAAAATGGGATATTTGTGATGACATCCCGTCACAAAGACCCTTTTTTGATAGGGCCCTATCACAAATGCCATGTTGTTGAAAAGGGTGTCATGAAAATTGTTTTATAAAATGGTCCATTGAAAAAACAAATATTTGTGTTGGTATACCGATCCATTGAAAATAGCTTTCCCATGTTTTTGAAATACTTTTTTTGTGATGGGGCTCATCGTAAAAATCCTTTCTGGGTTTCTGAAACATTTTTTTGGGGGAAGGTCATTGTAAATACAATTTGCAATGGGGCCCATCACAAAAAGTTTAAAAAATAATAAAATAATAATAATAATAATAATGAAATAATAATATTAATATTAGAAGATTAAAATAAATAAAAAAATAAAAAAATAATATTCATATAATAATAATAATATTGATAATATAATAATAATAATATTATTATGAATAAAATAACAATATTAGTATTACTAGTATAATAAAATATTATAAAATAATGAAAACCAAAATATTCGTGAAAAATAATAAATGAAAAATAATGAAAAATAATAAATAAAAAATTTATTAAAATATTAAATAATTTAATAAAATAATAAAAAATTAAATATATAATAAAAATGTAACATTCGAAAAAATATAGAAAACATGAAATATAGAAAGATAAATAGTTTATATTACAAACAAAATTTAAATTCAAATGGTTTATCAAAAAACTAAATAGTTCACTAAGGGGGAGGGTTATCTGGAGGAGTTGGAGGTGATAGTGGAGGGAACTCCATCCATAAACCAAAAGTGATACACTGAATGTACTCCTACTGCTCCAACACCTGCTGATGACACCATCGATGCATCTTCCCCTGCATCTCCCCCTACTGCTACTGTCATAGGAACTCTTCATGTTGTTGTTGCTGCCATTGATACATCTGCTCCTACTCCCTACACATACTCTCAATAAGCTCACTTCGAGTTCATAGCTACTTCTAATACTGTGTAGCAACTGAGGATGAATCTTCATGTGTCACGACCCATCCTCGGGGCCCGTGCCGTGACTACCCCAAGCCCGCCTTCCATAGGCCAGGGGCTGGCGACTAGCACCAAAGGCGTAAATCTCGATAACTGGGAAGGCATTGCCTTTAAAAAAAAGTAAACAAAACACCACAGAGTACAAGCGGAAGCAAAACACTAGGTACAAGAGAAGTTCTTAAAGGTAAATGGGCCAGAATACAAACCCAAAGTAAAAGTACAACTACAACTGAACAAAGTACAACAACAAAAAGACAATAGCTGGAAGAACAGAAGCAGCACCTGGGTCGTCCTCCTCAGATCCGACCATAAGGGTAGGTACAGATGGCGTAGCTCCTGGATCGTCCACCACGGATCCTACCTGAAGGGTAGGTACAGATAGCCTCCACAACACTCTCACCCGTCAACCTCCTCCGAGTGTCGTCTCGCCGTGAAGTCCACCTCCAGATACTGACTCGAACACTCGGCCTCTGTTAGCACTGTCCGTCGTCTGCAACCAACACAATGAGGTGCGGGCATAGCCCGTGCAGGGGTGAGTATAACGATACTCGGTAGGGACCCCGAGACCCTCATGGTCTCACTAAAACCGACACGGATAACCACAAAGAATATCTCAACAGAGAACCTCTACATAGGTATATGCCCATACATATACCTAAGTTATCAAGTAGCCCATCTCAATCATGAGGAAACACAAGGATCATGAAACCAACGAATAACCACTACCCAGGTATATGCCAATACATATACCTATGTTATCAAGTGAACCATCTCAATCATGAGGTAAACACAACGGTCAAAAGTCTCATCTCAAACTAGGATTTTCATTATCGAAACCGTAACTGCTGAAGAGCTCCGTCTCTGAAGTGTACAGTGGTCCTATCACAACTCCGAGGAACTGCTCACTAACCTAAGACCGCTGAGGTACTCCTCCTGTCGAGTACTGTGGGCTTGCTGCTACAACCAAGCGCTTCCCACCATGGGTCTGCCGCTACAACCAAGCGCTCCCCCTCATAGCCTCAAGAGGTACTCCTTTTGTTGAGTACCACGGGTCTGCCGCTACAACCAAGAGCTCCTCCGCCGTGGGTCTGCCGCTACAACCAAGCGTTCCCCCTCATAGCCTCCAGAGGTACTTCTTCTGTTGAGTACCGTAGGTCTCCCGCTACGACCAAGCGCTCCTCCACTGTGGGTCTACCGCTACAACCAAGCGCTCCCCACTGGGCTATCCGAAACACACCGAGTCGATCGGTCAAGTAGTCGTCAGGTCTCAACCGGCTACACGGTCTCTGTACTCCGCACGCTCATCTCTAGGAGGGTCTGCTCCACTAGCTACTGGTCGATACTCCATGTATCTCAAAGTACCACTAAGAAGTATCTCAAAGGACCGCCTCATCATAGGGGTCTCAACGCAACAGACGGAGCGTCAATCGGACGCCCGGTCTGTGAGTTACTAGCCTTTTCGTCCCCGGGGCCCGGTTGGTTTCGTGTGCGAACCAAAACCGTCCATATCTCAACTGTACCCCGAACTCTCATTGGGTATACTCATCGAGACCGTTTCTCAACGTGATCACCAACGCCGCTGACGGTTTGTCAAACGGACGTCTGGTTTTAAAGATAACAACTTTTCCGTTCCAAGGGCCCGGTTGGATTTCGGGTGAAATCCAACCCGCCCACTATTCAACGGCATCCAAAACTCGGGCGAAGTATGCCAAAAGATCGGTCTCATCAATAAGAATTCAACGGGACAGACAGCGCGTCAATCGGACGCCCGGTCTGTGAGTTATTGGCTTTTTCGTTGCAGGGGCCCGGTTGGTTTCGTGAGTGAACCAACCCGACCGAACTCCGACGACATCCTATCCTCAAGCGGAGTAATCCACAAGATCCATCTCATCAAGAGGAATTCAACAAAGTCGACGGCACGTCAATCGGACGTCCGAAGTTCAAGATATGAGTGTTTCCGCTCCGAAGGCCCGGTTGGTTTCGTGTACGAACCAATCCGGCCAAATGCAAAGTATTCCGAAACCTTGAGTGCGATATCCTGAAACTACTGTCTCGATCCAAGGATCGCAACGCCGATGACGGCGCGTCATTCGGAGGACCGTAGCTCAAGCTATGAGAAAAAGACCGAAAACGTCCGGAGACGGGGGGTCTGGGCCCGGACCGACCCGGCCCAACCCCCCTGGGTCGGCCCAAACCGGGCCGACCCGACCCGGTTTGGAGCAGCCCAACCCGGCAAGTGCGGCCTGGCCTAGACGGGGTGTGACCCGACTGGCGGGTCGGCTCTGCTCGGCCGAGTGGCCGAGCAAGGGAGCCGCGGGGCGTGAAGTCCCCGCAGGAAGAGAAGCCGCGACCCACGTGGCGCCGCGCTGGATCAGCGGACGCGGCTTTGCTGCGTCCCCTGTGTGCCGGAACCGCATAGTCGCGGGTTCGCTAGCTGCCGCCATCGCGGCTTCAGCCGTGGTGGCCCTGTTTGTCGGCGCGCCTGGGCGCCGCCGCCGGTGGGTTCCGCGGGCCACTGGAGTTGCTCCGGTGGTCTGATTTCGTTTCTGTCTGCGCTGTAGCCCCTCCCAGGTCCCGTACATCACTGTGGAAACAACGAATCACATATGCAGCATGTTCTGTCGCCACCCGCCAATCCGCACATCAACGAAGAACTGCGGAGGGTTCTCAGGTCGTGTTTGTTTGGCCCGCACCCTCCACGTTAGGTGATAACAATCGGGAAGAATAAATTATCATATGAAAACATAATAAGATGCAATTTAATTAATTAAAATTTCACTTGATACATGTTCTTTTTTTAGGAGGAACATCCACAAAAATATGAATTATTTCACAAACAAACCCCTACCTCGTCGTAGACATCGGACGAGTGTGAGTACGTCGCGGAATTGACCGTCGTGGTAGGAGGTGATCGTCGCATCGCGGAAGGGCGTCGCATCGACGATCTCTGAGGGTTAAAGAAACACACAGATTTAATTATAATAATTAAATATATGTTGAGGATATAAACCAGAAAGGAATTAAAGATTCTAAACTCCTACCTCAAGCAGTTGACCGAAGGTTTGTCGTGGGGAATGAACGTCGCAGAAGAAGCGTCGGCGTCGCGTCGATCTCTGGGTGTCGGGCGTTGTTCGTCGCCCTTCGTCGGAGGCCAGCGTTCTTCGCGTTCTTCGCGTTCTTCGCGTTCTTTGTGTTCTTCACAAAGGAGGTTGAAGATCGTTAGATATTATCCAAAGGTTTAACACAACGCTCAGATAAAAAAAGGGGTGTCGGCCTTATTATATTAACATGCCAACAAAAAGAAAAAAAACAGACTATGTAACGACCCATTAATTCATAGAATTAATTTCAACAAATAAACCACCCAATTAAAAAGAGCATTTAATAGTTTAAGAATCCCCAGTTGACTTTCATTTAAGAGGGGGGGGGTCCGGGTGCGTTACTTACCAGAAAAGAAACGGTGGGGATTGTGCAGGTCCGACCCCACAAATATCCGACCAACAGGGTAGGATATTTTTAATTGCACCCTATCCGCTTCAACTCTGCTTAAGCAGATTTAAGTGGCTTTAAGTGAAATAAAATAAAGTTATCGCACCACTTTATTTTATTTTCTTCACTTAACCCCCAAAAATTAAAAACCACACCCGAGAAAATGCAACTCCAGAAAAGGTGTTTCTAAGAAAATACCGGCGCTTTGATTTCATCAGTGCCCTCGGAATTTGATTCTGAGCACCGGTTCAAAAGTTAGAAAAACCCACTCGTTCGTTCACTGAACGTACCCGAGCCAATCTTTGGAAAATGATTCCGGGCACACCGGGCTTCGGAATCAGGCGCCATCAGAAACTGTGTTCTTGTAAAATCCCAAAGATAATTTGAAAACAAAAATTTTCCTTGAAATTTCCGAGTCTTTACATTACTCCCACCACAGGGCTTTACGTCCTAGTAAAGCTTTAACAAAAACTAGGGTCACAAAAGCGGTACAGAGCACGCATCTGAGCCTTCCGCTCCCATGTGATCACCTGGAGGTTCCCGTACTGCTAGAGAATGTGCACCCGAGGAATCGGTCGTCCTCGTAGGTTCCGCTCCTATCGATCGTCGAACCCCACTGAAACCTCTGTGAAAGACACCCCTTGGCCATCGTCCAGCTCCTCATGGTTGATGATATGCGAAAGGTCGAGCACGTATCTCCTCAGTTGAGATACATGGAAGTCGTCGTGCACCTGGTGCAACTGAGGTGGATGGGTCAAGTAGTAAACCACCTCTCCTACCCTACTAGGGACCTAGAAAGGTCCGTTGAACCTCGGAGATATCTCGCCGCCTCAACTACATATCCGTAAACCTCGTCGAGGTGAGACCCGTATAAGGACCTGATCGTCATTCTTGAACTAAGAGGTCTCCAACTACTATTTAGAATAGAAACATAAAACGACTGCTGCCACGAGGGTAAGGTTGACTGACTGAAGAGTGATCGGCCGCATCCTCCTGTGCAAGATTTTTTCCTGTGCTGCCTGGGGTTTCCTTTTCACCAACCAAGGAAAACCTATCCCGACGTCGTAGTTAAACCACAAAATTTTTTCCTAATGCCGTCAATTTCTGTATGAACTGTGATTGCCCAGTCCATACTCAAACCAATGTCGTAAGGCCTCGACGCTGCCACCAAGAGATTCAAACCGAAACTCTCGCCTCAAGGGTCTGACCACACCATTGGCGTATGTGTGATTATCGAGTCTCCTCCCAAGGTATCTCCAGACGTGAGGGTCAAGTCTACGGCTTATCGGAAACTCTAGGTCTAGGACAGGATTCGTGGAAGCAAGGAATGATTTGTATCGACATCTGTTACTACAACAGCTAGTAGGGGACACAGATTGTCCATTGAATCATTTTTAGATCCATTGGGTCACTCTCCCTGACCGCATGCAGCCACACCCTCCCTCCGCCCTCCAGCTCCCTGAGCCTGGCAGGGATAACTAAGGCGGGTGGTTGTAGCATGTTAAGATGTACACCACCCCATGATGCTCTCCTAGCTCTACCTCCACGGCTGCTGCTTCGCAGTCTCATCTCTCCTTAAAGCTTCCACTTCTTGAAACATTTAACATGCTCGAGTCTCTAAGACTGGTGCCAGTTTCTAGTTTCATACTGCACTATGCAGTCTTCACCTGCTCCTGGATGATCTGAACCTTCTTTGCCTACGATCTGAGGAGCTGCTAAAATTTCTCCTTTGCCAAAAAAGAGAAACTCGGTCTCATACCCTAGATGAACCATGCCCATTGCCTAATACAGTCAATCCTGACATGAATGATGCATTCATGCCATGGATGACATCGTAAGGCCTCGACGTAACTACCAAGAGATCCAACTGTCACTCTCGTCTCCAAGGGTCGAGTCACACTGTCGGCATTAGTGTGAGGTCACTGGGTCTCCTCTAGTAGAAATCTCGAAAGTGAGGGTCATGTCAATAGTCTTAACTGGGACCACTTGGTATCAACCAAACAAAGGACATGAAAGCAACAATGATAAGTGTCTTTTTATTATTGCAGCTCATAGTACAAAGACATGAATACAACAATAACATGGAACTATAAGTACAAGGGACATATCCACTAGTTCCTATCCTGTCCACCAGCTCCCGGAGCTCTACTGCCTTGTCCGATGCTCAGCTATTGCTCAAGCACCTGCCGTTGCTTCTGCCTCGGTGGCTCCTCCAAAGCCTGTGGATCAACTGTACGAGGAGTCGGACAGTCACGTTCTAGGTGGCCCTTTCTGCCGCATTCATAACACTTTCTTCTCCTCGTACGGCTGGCTTTGGTCCTCTTGTACCTCTGCATCATCTGTCTACTGCCCACAGATGACTCGGCTACTGATCGAAAACCCGGTGGTAAAGGCAGAAACTTTTGTACATGCTCGGGGTGTAGAGCTACTGGCACAAACTCTACCCTGAAGAAGGTCTCGAAGTCTTCCCATGTGAAGGCCATCCCGTCACAAAAGCGGAACAAGTGGCTCCACCACCTGCCTGCTGCTTCCTGAAGAAGGCTAGCAGCAAAGATCACCATGAAGTCTGTCGGCGTCCCCACTAGCCTGAAGACTCTCACCACAGCCTCCATCCAATCCTCAGCTGCCTGCGGGTCCGTCTCTCCCCGGAACCTGGGTGGCCTCTGGCGCTGGAACTCGTGCAGTGCGCTCAAGTGGCATGCATCGCCTACTGCTGGGACTGGTGGCATCGGTGGCCCAACGTATGGTTGTACTACTGGTGCCTCGACTGCAAGGGGGCACTGTACTGAAGCCTCGTCGCTCGACAGGCTGTCAGTACGCACATCCCTCTACGCTCTAGCTGGTCATCCGAGAAAAGGCATCCTGAAAGAAACAATGTGACACAGACAAACGATTATACCTGGTGAGATGACCTGGTTTGAGCTGACATTTTAGAACTTATGTAAACAAACACGCAATCAGTGTTTTCGTGCAGAAATTTGTAAATCAGTTGTCAGGGTCTTGGTGTATGGATACGTCGACCGCCCACACCAACACTGGACTCCTTGAACTGAAAACCGCACTCGGTACTCTTAACACTATTTCTTCACACAGAAAAAAGATCAGTATCCAAAGTTATGCGGTAGAACTGAACTCCTCTGATACCAATCTGTCATGACATGTCCTCGGGGCCCGTGCTGTGACTACCACAAGCCCACCTTCCATAGGCCATGGGCTGGCGACTAGCACCAAAGGCATAAATCTCGATAACTGGGAAGGCATTGCCTTTAAAAAAAAGTAAAAAAAACACCACAAAGTACAAGCGGAAGCAAAACACTAGGCACAAGAGAAGTGCTGAAAGGTAAATGGGCTAGAATAAAAACCCAATGTAAAAGTACAACTTCAACTGAACAAAGTACAACAACACAAAGACAACAGCTTAAAGAAATGAAGTAGCTCCCAGGTCGTCCTCCTCGGATCCTACCTGAATGGTAGGTACAGATGGCGCAGCTCCTGGATCGTCCACCACAGATCCTACCTGAAGGGTAGTTACAGATATCCTCCACAACGCTCTCGCCCGTCAACCTCCTCTGAGTGTCTTCTCGCCGTGATGTCCACCTCCAGATACTGACTCGAACACTCGGCCTCCGTCAGCACTGTCCCTCATCTGCAACCAACACAACGAGGTGCGGGAATAGCCCATGTAGGGGTGAGTATAACGATACTCAGTAGGGACCCTGAGACCCTAAAGGTCTCACTAAAACCAAAAAGGATAACCACAAAGAAGATCTCAACAGATAACCTCTACTTAGGTATATGCCCATACATATACCTATGTTATCAAGTAACCCATCTCAATCATGAGGAAACACAAGGATCATGAAACCAACGGATAACTAGTACCCAGGTATCTGCCCATACATATACCAAAGTTATCAAGTGACCGATCTCAATCATGAGGTAAACCCAAAGGTCAAAAGTATCAGCTCAAACCAGGATTTTCATTATCGAAACCGTAACTGCTGAAGAGCCCCGTCTCTGGAGTGTACAGTGGTCCTCTCACAACTCCGAGGTACTTATCACTGACCTAAGACTACTGAGGTACTCCTCCTGTCGAGTATTGTGGGCTTTCTGCTACAACCAAGCGCTTCCCACCATGGGTCTACCGCTACAACCAAGTGCTCCCCCTCATAGCCTCAAGAGATACTCTTTCTTTTGAGTACTGCGGGTCTGCCACTACAACCAAGCGCTCCTCTACCGTGGGTCTGCCGCTACAACCAAGTGCTCCCCCTCATAGCCTCCAGAGGTACTCCTTCTGTTGAGTACCATGGGTCTGCCGCTACAACCAATCGCTCCTCCACCGTGGGTCTTCCGCTACAACCAAGCGCTCCCCACTGGGCTATCCGAAACACACCGAGTCGATCGGTCAAGCAGTCGTCAGGTCTCAGCCGGCCACACGGTCTCTGTACTCCGCACACTCGTCTCCGGGAGGGTCCTCTCCATGAGCTACTAGTCGATACTATCTCAATGTCCCACGAAGAAGTATCTCAAAGGACCGCCTCGTCATAGGGGTCTCAACGCAATATACGGCGCGTCAATCAGACGCCCGTTCTGTGAGTTACTAGACTTTTTGTCCCCCGGGGCCCGATTGGTTTCGTGTGCGAACCAAAACCGGCTGTATCTCAACTGTACCCCGAACTCTCATAGGGTATACGCATAGGGACAGTTTCTCAACGTGATCACCAATGCCGCAGACGGTTTGTCAAACGAACGTCTGGTTTGAAAGATAACTGCTTTTCCGTTCCAAGGGCCCGGTTGGATTTCGGGTGCAATCCAACCTGCCCACTATTCAAAGGCATCCAAAACTCGGGCGAAGTATGCCAAACGTTCCGTCTCATCAAGAGGAATTCAACGGGACATAAAACGCGTCAATCGGACGCCCGGTCTCTAAGTTATTGGCTTTTTCGTTCCAGGGGCCCAGTTGGTTTCGTGAGTGAACCAACCCGACCGCACTCCGACGACATCCAAACCTCGAGCGGAGTAAGCCAAAAGATCCGTCTCATCAAGAGGAATTCAAAAAAGTCAATGACACGTCAATCGGACGTCTGAAGTTCAAGATATGATCATTTCCGCTCTGAAGGCCCGGTTGGTTTCGTGTACGAACCAACCCGGCCGAACCCAATGTACTCCGAAACCTTGAGTGCGATATACCGAAACGACTGTCTCGATCCAAGAATCGCATCTCCAATGATGACGCATTGTTCAGCGGCCCGTAGCTGATGTTATGAGCAAAAGACCGAAAACGTCCGGAGACGAGGGGGTCTGGGCCCGGACCGACCTGGCCCAACCCCCCTAGGTCGGCCCGAACCGGGTCCGGGTCCGACCCGTTTTGGCGCGGCCCGGCTCGGCCAGTGCGGCCCGGCCCAGCCGGGGCGCGACCCGGCTGGCGGGTCGGTTCGGCTCGGCGGCGCAGCCGAGCAAGGGAGCCACGGGGCGTGAAGTCCCCACAGGAAGAGAAGCTGCGACCCACATGGGGTCGCGCTGGATCAACGGATACGGCTTTGCCGCATCCCGAGTGTGCCGAACCAGCGCGGCCGCGGGTCCGCTGGCTGCCGCCGCCGCGGCGGAAGCCACGGCGGCCCTGTCTGGCGGTGCGCCGGGGTTCCGCCACCTCCGGCCGCCGGCGCCGCTACACTGGCGACCCGCGCCACCGGTGGGTTCCGCAGGACACCAGAGTTGCTCCGGGGGTCCTATATCGTTTCTGCCTGCGCCGTAGCCCCTCCCGGGTCCCGTACTTCACTGAAGAAAAGACGAATCACCTCTGCGGCATGTTTTGTCGCCGCCCGCCAATCCGCACATCAACGAAGAACTGTGTAGGGTTGTCGGGCCGTGTTTGTTTGGCCCACACCCTCCGCGTTAGGTGATAACAATCAGGAAGAAAAAATTATCATATGAAAACGTAACAAGATACAACTTAATAAATTAAAATTGAACTTGATCCGGGTTCTTTTTTTAGGAGGAACATCCACGAAAATATAAATTATTTCACAAACAAACCCCTAACTCATCGTAGACATCGGACGAGTGCGAGTACGTCGCGGAATTGGCCGTCGCGGTAGGAGGTGATCGTCGCGTCGCGGAAGGGCGTCACGTCGTCACGGAAGGGAATCCTGTCGATGATCTCCGAGGGATAAAGAAATACATGGATTTAATTATAATAATTAAATCTATGTTGAGGATATGAACCAAAAAGGAATTAAAGATTCGAAACTCCTACCTCAAGCAGTTGACCGAAGGTTTGTCGCGGGGAAAGAATGTCACGGAAGAAGCGTCGGCGTTGCGTCGATCTCCGGGGGTCGGGCGTTCTTCGTCGCCCTTCGTCGGAGGCCGGCGTTCTTCGCGTTCTTCGCGTTCTTCACGAAGGACATTAAAGATCGTTAGAGATTCTCCAGAGGTTTAACACAACGCTCAGTTAAAAAAGGGGTGTTGGCATTATTATATTAACATGCCAACATAAAGAAAAAAAAACAGACTAAGTAAGGACCCATTAATTCATAGAATTAATTTCAACGAATAAACCGCCCAATTAAAAAGAGCATTTAATAGTTTAATAAATGCCCCAGTTGACTTTCATTTAAGAGGGGGGGTTGCAGGTGCGTTACTTAGCGGAAAAGAAACGGTGGGGCTCTTGCGGGTCCCACCCCACAAATATCCTACCAAGAGGGTAGGATATTTTGAATTTCACCCTATCCGCTTCAACCCAGCTTAAGCAGCATTAAGTGGATTTAAGTGGCCTTAAGTGAAATAAAATAAAGTTGTCGCACCACTTTATTTTATTTTCTTCACATAACCCCCAAAAATTATAATCCACACCCCAGCAAACACAACTCCGGAAAAGGCATTTCTAAGAAAATACTGGCGCTATGATTTCATCGATGCCATCAGAATTCGATTCCGAGCACCATTTCAAAAGTAAGAAAAACTCGCTCGTTCATTCACTGAACGTACCCGATCCAAACTTTGGAAAATGATTCTGGGCACACCGGGCCTCGAAATCAGGCGCCGTCAGAAACTGCGTTCTTGTAAAATCCCAAAGAAAATTTGAAAAAAAAACTTTTCTCTTGAAATTTTCTTGGTCTTTACATCATGAGAACCCCTCGATCTATATTCTGACATCATAGCAGTTCTATATTAATTTAGTGGCCTCAATCGAGATTTGATACCAACAACTAAGCTTTTCCCAAAGACATACTGGTTCACTTGCATCCAAGTTATCTTATCAAGTTTGTGGGCATTAGTCTGAGTATTGATCTTAGACTGATTATTAGTATGTGTACGAGACATCCTAGCCTCATATGACTCCTTTAATTGAAGTATATAAGTAATATTGTTAAAAATTTATTTGTAATTAAATTTTAAACATGAAAAAGAAAAATATACTGACCACAATATGATGCTGGTGAGAACCTCTAATCTCTCCAATGATCATATCACTATACATCCTCCTATTAACATAGAACTCCAAAATGTTGGGTTGTTCAACTTCCTATATAAATATAAAATAAACCATTTAATTTTATAGTTATATAAAATATTTTAAAAAAATTACATACCATATGCTCCATATGATTGCTGAATGTACAACTACTGAATCGATGTTTCACCTCTGGTCTCCCCCAGTTTTATCGACCAACTGATGATCTCCTTTGAAAACGACCACCCAAATAGTGTGAACATAATCCATCCCAATCCCGAGATGAATGTAATCATGTAGGTGGGTGCAACAAGGCTCATCAACTGGAATATCCCCACACAAGCTCTCGTTGATGGGATACTATAAACCCTATGAATAATTTATAATATTAAGTTATTAATTAAATCAATTTCAAATTAAATATTATTTATTTATGTACTAGCCAATGATCGAACATGTGGTGCTACACATCAACTGGAATATGATCCCACGAGACACAAGCTTCAGAGAAAAAATTATGCAATATAGCGCTCCCTTATCCATTAGATATATGTGTAAATCTGTGAAAAAGAAAAAATAATCAAACAATTATTATGCAAATAAATTGTTGATAACTAACTAAAATACATAGGTAAACATACCTCTACATGCATGGAGTGAATATAAGATGTGGATGTCACTTGGGGATTGGTTTAGGAATCATCAATCGCGCAATACCACACCCCCTCTGACTCCCCCCTGAACTACCATCATTATAAGGGTCAGATTACCCATTATCCTTCTTTTCCAAAGGTAGATTAGCTCTCTCCAACTTACGAAACAGATCCTCTCCATCTGTAACATGAATTGAATATTGTTAATAAATAGTTGAAAATAACTATTATATATAGATATATATTATATCTGATTATAACCAACATTTAAATTGGCCAATGTTAATATTCATCCTCATATACATAAATAAGGATTTCAATGTCTTCATATTCCTCAGCATTATAAATTTCTTTATGAGTTTCAGTTTCAACATCTCTTATCAGTTCCAATTCATTTGTAACATAATTATCACCATCTTCACCATCGACCCTTAACTGTGTGATGTTATCATCGATATTCATGTCTCTTCATGGAAAATATGAATTTAGAGTAGGGTATTATAAAATTTTAAATCCTTACACTTTAGTGGAACCACATTCACTTTGAGTGAACTGATTTTCCTAAGATTTAATATTTATTATAATCCATCAATAACTCAACTCTCTTAAAGTAGCACAATAATTTGAATAATAAATTTGATGTTCTTTATGAGCTAGTAGAAATGGATCATTTACTATAAGAATAATTTAATAATTAATATCAAATATTCTATAGGTTGGATAAACATGCATGCCTCTCTTATTATCAAACAACTAACAGTTAAACATCTTCATGTAATCTTGTCCCAGATAACAAATTTAAATATTTTTATCCAAAATCCCATAAAAGTCAACTTCTATTTTTCAATGATGAGGTCCTCATATGAATACCCCACTATTCATTTCTTTTTTGATTTCTCATATGCACATCTATGAAATCGAAAACCATTCACCACATATGAATTATAAGATCTAACCATTTTTTATGGTGAGTTACTCAATAGATACAATCAATTACCAATTTTATTAACATGTTAAGATACCTGAAAAATTATAAAACAATTATCACAATAATAGATAATAAATTTATTTTATATGTCATAACAAATATAATTAATGTTACCAGTTTTTGAAACCAGTAGGAAAAGTTTTTTTGCTGATGTTTTTCAAGAGAATCTATTGTAATTTGTTGAAATTGTTTCTTGATATGATTATCATATAAACTAATAATAAAATAATATTAATTTAATTTTAAAAAAACTATAGAATAAGGGATAGGATCTCTCACTATACAATTGGTTTCATTTATTCATAGTTGAGAAGAACATATGTATGATCTCTGTGATGTACATCTTCTGAAATCCATCATTCATTAACTCCATCAAAGCCAAGTTCAGGATGACTAAAAACTGAAAATTTATTTCCCCTTTTATCATTAACATTTCATTATTTATAGTCCATATGCTTGTGTTTTGAGGGAAATTCATATTTAATGAAATGATAGCAAAAAAAAATAAATTTCCCCTTGAAAATAAGCTTCTATAACTGAACCTTCAACTGATGCAATGTTACATAATTTTTTCTTCAATTTCGACATGCATCTCTAGAATGGTTACATCCATCGAAATAGTACTGTACCTAAATTTTTTTGATCATGTGAAAAATTTAATATCAAATGTTCCATTTAATCAAATAATGTTGGTCAGATGATTTTTTCTAGTTTACATAAAATTAAATCTACATATTCTGACAGTCTAATTAATGCATTGTAGTCACTTATCACCAGTTGAATGCCTAAAAAAATATGAAATTTCTATTAGTGTATCACAAATCATATATTTCAACAGACCACTTAATCCAATAGGCATAAGTCTTTCAATTATAACATGATATTCGTGACTTTTTAATCGAGTAATTTGACCATTTCTGGAACATCTAACCAAATTGAATGAATATCGATCAGGGAGTCTGAAATATATAATCCACTGACAAAATAATTATTTATTCCCTTTGTAGATTGTATATGATGATTTTGGCTTCATTAAAATTATGTGATCTAACATTTTAAAACAGTTCATGTTCTAGTTGCCTGCAAATTTGGGAAAGATCTAATTATTCCTTTACATTACCTTTGGTCTTACCCGGTGTATCCAAAACAGAATGAAATAAATTATCAAAATAGTTATTCTAAATATGTATGATATCCAACATGTAATGCACCAACATATTAGACCAATATATAAGATCCCAAAAATTTCTATTTTTAATCGAATTGTGTTCTTTTCCAAAGACATTAATTTTATGTTGGTTTATTTTTGTCCAAATGTGATGAGAGGTAATGAAGAGACAATTTATTTTAACTCTATACCTGAGATCATTGTTGGAGGTCCATCTCGTTCAATTTTTCAATTTCTAAAATGATATTTTTTCCTCAAAAAAGGACGACCAGTTGGATGGAAACACCGATGACAATAAAAAAAACAAGGTTATTTTCATTGATGAGTGTAGATGATTTTATATCTCTCATACAATACAAACATGATTTAGGAAAATCTGTACTCTAGTCAGATAACATTCCATATGCTGGGAAGTCACTAATTGTCGACATCAATGAAACTTTTCAAAAGAAATTTTGTTTTCAACAACATCAAATGTACTCACACCATTACTCAACAATGAATTTAACTCATAAATGAATGGTTTCAAATAAACATCAATATTCATTTTCAGATTTCCTAGAATTAATATGGTTAAAAATACATATGGTTCCTTCATTAACATCCAATAAGGAAAATTTTACAAACTTATAAAGAATGTCCAACGTGAATACTGACTACCAAAAGAACCAAATGGGCATTGACTATTAATAGAAAGACCAAATCGCACATCTTGATATTATTAATAAAAATATTGATGAACATGGTCAAAATGATTCCATGAATCACAACTAGAAAGATGATTTAAGGTTTTACCAGTGGGAATATTGGTTTTTTGGAATGACATAAATTTCATTGTTTTTTGAGAGATAAATAAATGCAATAATCTAGTTGTAAGTGGGAAATTTCTCAATTGTTTTATAGGAATCAATCTACACTTCCCCTATTGAGCCTCTTTATACCTCCATTGTCCACATATGGGAAAACAATGAAAGAGCTCATTTTTATCAAAATATAAGATACAATAATTTGAATATGCATGAATCTTATGATATCCAAGACCCAAATTACGAACCAACCACTTTACCTAATACAAATTTTTAGGAAACACATTTCTTTATGTAGATGTTTTTTTGGAAAAGTTAATATTTGATCAAAATAGCTATTTGACATTCCATTATCCGATTTAATATCCATAAATCTAGCAACTGCTTGAAATTTTCATATCTTGCAACAAGGATATAAGGAATCATCAGGGGACCAAAAAAAATAATAAAAATTAGATTGTTCCAAATCAGTAGTTAAATTAATATCATCCTACGATTCATCATGTTGAAAAATCGGACCTTACATTTAATTTACTACATTTTGAAACCATGCTGGATCAAGAAAAAAATTATCAGTATCATCTCTAGAACTTCTTTCACCATGTTGATACCAAAAAACATAATCTTGTTCGAAAAAACACAATAAATGACCCCCAACATTGTTAAATGTGTCCAACATCCTCAGAGCACATTTTTTATAAGGGCACTTAATTGTCCCTTCTAAAACAAATTCTAGTTTTGATGATTCAAATGATAAGAAAGTTTAGATACCCTCAATTGATTCCAGATTAACACAAGAACCATTTGGATTCTCATGATGATTTATCTAAGCGCAATTATCTAATAATGTTTTCTTCAACTACATTGTTCCATATTTTTCTAAAAACTATAAAATAATTAGGAAATTTTGTATAATTTGATATAAGAAAAACACTATCCAAAAAAGAGAAGACAATTAAATTCCATTTTCTATCAAATTATACCAATTTCTGTTATTTTATACTTATTTATAGTATATTTTCAACATTTTTACAAAACTACACTAACATATAATAATTTATACTAATTAACACTAATTATTATTAAATATAGATAATTTGTAATAATAATTGGTAATTACATCCGATACAATTTCCAATCGATTGGTGGTAACTCTTTTGCCCGATGACTCATCTCTACTATTGTTGGCTAAAATCACTATAAAAATATACTTAGACATATGGATATCCGTTTTTGTATGCTCAAATATGGAGAGCAGTGCGACGATGCCTCCTTGATCACCATCATCATGATTAATGAAATAGATATCTATACATCTGAGTAGATTGTTCATCGTGATTTCAGTCAAATATAGGCAGATGAATCATCTGGAAAAAGTTCCCCTTTTCCTGATGGCTCATCTCATTTCAAATTTATCCAATGAAAATAATAATGAAAAATCTACTCCAACGTACGTATACCCATTTTTTAATGCACAAGAATTGAGTGCAAGAAGCCTCACCATACTTCTCCACATTATTGTGCATGCGAAAATGGATATCTATATATGAGGATAGTCATTTCAACGTGATTTTAGAGGGAGAAAATTGCAACGAGATAAGGCATCGGGAAATAGGGAGCCTCCAATCCAATGGAAATTATAAAAATTTAATACAATTTTTTAGAATTTATTAAAATTTTATGCTGATTATTGTTAATTATTTCTAGTTATTTCTATTTATTACTAATTATTAGAATTTATTACCAATTATTAGAGTTTATTACTAATTATTACTAATTATTACTAATTGTTACTATTTATTACGAATTATTACAATTTATTACTAACTATTATAATTTATTATTAATCATTGTAGTTTATTACTAATTATGAGAATTTATTACAAATGAATATAATCTGTTTCTAATTATTAAAATTTATTAATAATTATTATAATTTATAAATAATTAATAAAATTTATTACTAATTATTACTAATTGTAATGATTAATTACTATTTGTTACTATTTATTACTAGTTATTAGAATTTATAACTAATTATTACTAATTGTTTTAATTTATTACAATTTTTTCAATTTATTACAAATTATTGCATTTTATTACTAATTATTAAAATTTATTAATAATTATTAGAATTTATTATAAATTATTATAATATATTATTAAAAATTACTAATTTATTACTAATTATTACATATTATTTCTAATTATTACAATTTATAACTAATTATTATAATTTATTGCTATTTTTTACTAATTGTTGTAATTTATTTCTAATTATTGGAATTTGTTGCTAATTCTTGCAATTTATTACAAATTATTTTAATTTATTACTCATTATTACAATTTATTACAAATTATTGAAATTTATTACTAATTATTTCAATTTATTACTAATTATTTAATTTTTTTACTAATTATTGAAATTTATTACTAATTATTACAATTTATAATTAATTATAAGAAGTTAATACTAATTATTATATGTTATTACTAATTATCGCAATTTATAAATAATTATTTCCAATTATTACCAATTATTATAATTTTTACTAATTATTAGGATTTATTAATAATTATTACTATTTATTACTAATTACCACAAATATTAAAATTTATTACTAATTTTTACAATTTATTACTAATTATTACAATTTATTACAAATTATTACTAATTATTAAAATTTATTACAAATAATTGCAATTTATTACCAATTATTGTAATTTAATACAATTTATTACAATTTATTTCTAATTATTGACAATTGTTGTGATTTATTACTAATTACTACAATTTAATACTAATTGTTGCTATTTCTTACTAGTTGTTGCAATTTATTACTAACTGTTGTGATTTTTACTAATTGTTGTAATTTATTACTAATTATTGCATTTTATCACTAATTATTAAGAATTTATTAATAATTACGGAAATTTATAACTAATTACTGAAATTTATTATTAGTTATTGCAATTTATTACTAATTATTACAATTTATTACTAATTATTATAATTTATTTCAAATTATTACATTTTTTTCTAATTATTAGAATTTAATACTAATTATTATAATTTATTAGTAATTATTATAATTTATTTCTAATTATTACAATTTTTTACTAATTATTACTAATTATTAAAATTTATTACCAATTATTCCAGTTTATTACGAAATTTTACAATTTATTACTAGTTATTACTAATTATTACTAATTATTACAATTTATTACTAATTATTAAAATTTAGTATTAATCATTAGAATTTATTAATAGTTATTAGAATTTATTAGAAATTATTTTTAATTATTACGGTTTATTAAAAATAATTACAATTTATTACTTAATATTACAATTTATTACTAATTATTACAATTTATTACAAATTATTAAAAATTATTATAATTTAGTATAATTTAATACTACTTATTATAATTTATTACAACTTATTATAATTTATTAATACTTATTATAATTTATTATCACTTATTGTAATTTATTACTAATAATTTCTAATTGTTTCAATTTGTTACTAATTATTAGTATTTATTACTAATTGTTAGAATTTAATACTAATTATTATAATTTATTACTAATTATTTAAATTTATTACTAATTATTTGAATTTATTACTAATTGTTGCAATTTGTTACTAATTGTTGCGATTTTTTACTAATTTTATGAAATTTAATTCTAATTATTGTAATTTATTACAACTTATTATGATTTATTACTAATTATTATAATATAATTCTAATTATAAAAATTTAATACTAATTATTACTAATTATTATAAAAACTATTAATTAATACTAATTCATACTATTCAAACGTAATTATTTGTAAAAATAAACATAAATAATGATAAATAAAACTGTTTAATTCTTATTTAAGTTAACTACAAATAATTAACAATAATTATAAAAAATAAAATTAAATCAATTAAGTAAAAAATAAAAAAAGATAAATACCTTAAAACCGAAGCATTCAAAGGATATAAGCTGCAAATAAAGCCCAGAATTAAATTTTTAAACTATGACAAATTTTGAGTGAAAATTTTCCACTAGAGAGAGAGATAAGAGTAGAGAATTAAGTGGAATGAGGGGGAAAACGGGTGGGGTATATATAGGATAGATTAGATGCAATGAGATTATTTGTGAGGGGACTACCGTTACAAATAGTACCATATGTGATAGGACCTATCGAAAATACCCTCTAGTTAGAATGTCCTTTGAGACTGGACCCATCGCAAAAGACCACAAGCTCATACAGTATTTTCAATGAGATATATGTCTCGTCACAAATACTAAAAACATCATCGGGTATTTGCAATGGGCTAATATACCCTATTGTAAATACCATTCCTCGTGTTTTAGCTTGCAATGCATGCAAATGCTTATGTGATGGGAACCATCGACCCGTCGCAAAAACATTATTATTTGCAACATGCTGGTTCTCCCTTTGAAAAGACTTTTTCTTGAAGATTACTTGTGACGTGATACAGGTCCGCCGCATATGGCCCGTTGCAATTTCCTGGTTTTCCTATAGTGGGTGTCCCTATAAACCTCTCAAAATATTGTGGTCCTTAGGAGGTGACATATTGAGGATATCCTTTGTCTTCTTTGGGTCGACATCAATGTTGCGATGGTATACCATAAAGCCAAGAAATTTCCTTGAGGTAACCTTGAAAGACCAATTCATGGAGTTCCTCTTCAGGCTATGATGTCACAGTTTATAGAAGACAGGCTCAAGATTATACAGGTGGTCCAAATGTTGATGATACATACCAAGAAAATCATTGATGTATAATTCGAAAAACAATCCCAATAAGTGTTTCAAGATAATATGCATGGCACATTGATATATAGTTCCTACATTCTTCAAGACAAATGGAATTAACCAATAGAAAAATACTATATAGGGGTTCTTGAAGGTGGTGTCCTCTTCATCATCTTGGTCTATTTAGATTTTACTATACCACTAATAGAAATCTACGAAAGAGAGTGCCTGATATTCATCCGTTTCATCAATCTGGAGTTATGTAAATTGAGCTAAGAAATCATCTTTCAAACAGTGTCGTTTGAGATCTCTGAAGTCAATGGAGACCCTGATTTTCACATTATTCTTCTTTACCTCAACTATGTAGGATATCTATTTCATATACTGGACTTCTTGAATGAAATTTTCTTTGAAATGTTGTGAACTTTAGCCTCAATTGTGGATGTGTGGTTTGGGTGTGTCCTTTTGGCTTGTTGTTTGTACCTCTAGTGGGTTTCTAGAAATCATTGTTGGTGGGTTGCCACCTTGAGATCAGGGCCTAGAATTTTTGTGTAATTCAAAGAAAACATGTCCTGATACTGAATCATAAAGGATGTATATACATATTGTTCTTCAAAATACACAATCTCACTAATCAAGTTTGGTTGCAGGTCCACTTCTATATCTAGATTTATTTATCCAAGATCATCAATGGTGGTAGAGACACCCAACTCAAATACTGCATAGGAATCCAAGAGGTCCTCCTTCTCTTCCCCTTCCTCTTCCTCTACTCATGCTTCTTCCACCTTAATCATAGGATGAGTATGTAATGAAGGAAATATATTAGAGTTATGAGAGGATTCAACACTTTGAAATCCAGAAGATGAAGTGACATTCTATGTCACAACTGATTATGTGGGGTCTCCATTAAGCTTCATAGGGGATCTATTGAGGGATATAGAAGGAGTATCTTAATCTTCTCTTGGTGAAATTGAAACCTATTTTGAGTCAGCTAATGAGGTATAGATTTTTTTATTCTCAGGGATGAAATAAGGGAATTTTTATCCATGATTTTTCCACTTTTTGAAGAGTTAGTGACATTTTCACTACTTTCGGGCTTAGTTGTGATGACTAACATCATGAATATTGTTGAATATGTTCTTGAATATGTTTCTCATCCTCCGATATTATGGACATTCACAAAAAATTCTCCACTAATATTTTTGATGGGATCCAACAGGGTTATTTCTAGACCATTCAGAGCCACTACACAAGCCACACCATCGATCATAAGTTGATTCCATTCCGTTTGATAGAATCCTTCATCACTATATTGTCTTTTGAAAGATTTTAATGGGAGGGGTTTTCACCATACACCATCCGAAATTTATCATTAATGAAATATGTGCGGATTTGGTGGTATGATGAGGGGTTTTCCACATAATTATGAAACCAATAACTTCCAAGAAGAACTTTGATCGTCGTATCTTATAAAAAAAACCCAAAATTATGAGTTAGATATAAGGTACAAAAATCAGGCCCTAATATTTATTTAATAGAGAGGATTTTTCACACTCTTTTGATTACCCTATAGCACTAGAGTGGAAGGGGACAAGCGGGAATCATTTTATCCTAGCTAATGATGTGTCTAGACATGAATGAGGTTGACTCCTAAGCCATTGTCATTGAAATCCCATCAGATATCAATGTCATTTTCCCCTCCAGACACATAAAATGCTCTGATGAGTTCGTATATAATCACATATTTATCATGATTCATAAAATATATGATTATGTGTCATTCATTGGGATCGATATTTGCATGATAAGTTTCAGTAATAGTAATTTCAACTTCAAACTCTTACGTAATTATTAAAGCCTCTATGAATTCTTATTAGAGGTCGTTCGATAGAATTGAAGTATATAGGATTGAAAAATTTTGAAACGCTGAGGCCAACTGATTTATATGGTCATACTTCTAATATAATGGTATGAACTTCCCAACATGGGAATTCTCTCACACAGGCACTTTAGGAACCGAATCACTTAATGTGGGTAAATTGTCCTACAGAATAGTAGTTAATGGTTCTCCGGTCCTTGATGTGTTAGGTCGACTATGTTTTCATACTCACCAAGTAGGATTTGATGACGACATACCTTCTAGTTGATATTTTAAGAAAAATGGGTCAAGGTAAACAATAACATACATGGGGGAACTTTCCTTCTACTACTAGGGCTGCTGGAAGGATCACCAACGAGTTTTGGAAACATAGACGATTCGAGTAGGGGTGTGGTCAGAGTATTGATTTATACTACAACTACATCCTCCACTATTTCCTCAGCTATTATGACCTCTCCCTTTATTATACAATTGGATATACAGAAGTCAAGTTCAAGGATATATTTATTATCATATAATGTATACATTTGGTGACTAAAATTAATGGGACTAAAGATCAATTATTTATCTGAGGAGGATTCCATATGTTGGGTCAACTTTTATAGTGCCATTTGGTGGTGTGGTCTCATTTTACCATTTGGTGGGGTGGCACTCATGATTATGGGGGCTAAAGTCATGAAGTCTGAGAGATTCAAATACAAAATTTCCCATGTTAATACTTTATATTCTTGTGTTTGTTTCCCTCCGGTTTGGCCAATGAATTTTTAAGAAGATTATATTTTGGAAGTCTGCAATGTGGATGGAGTTGTAAATTCCACAACAGAAGCATCTGGGGTCATAGTTCATTTGTTTAACTATGATCAAAGGATTTGATGAGTTTAGTTTATTTCATTTCTTGTAATCCAATCACTATACTTATGTACACCATTATTGGTAACCTCTTACCATTAACCCTCTTCCAATGAGGCCACAATGAGAATACATTCCACTTCTGCATGTTGTTTTCCAAGATTCACTGGTCTAGATCCCACTATTTTTTTAGGATGAATCTGAAAATGAAACATTTATGGATGGTGTGACCCAGATTCCAATATATGGGGATGTAATTTTTGTGATATTTGAGACCATCCTGATTAGGACTCCTAAGATTTTCAAAATTGGGCATGATGTTCTCCAATGTCACAATGAACTTTCCATGGACATAGTCATCTCATAAAGATTAAAAATTGTTTATATCTCCTAAAACCAGTCTCACCTCTGCTCCCTTCACTCATCGTAAATAGTTATGCATTGTTGGTGACACTCAAGAGGCGGTGTCACATGATATGGCATTGGTTTTGGAGTAGAGGCTAGTGTAGGGGATAATTTAATCATGATTATAGCAACCTATGATTTCCGGGATATCTTTCCTTTAGCTAGTGGAATTACTCAAAACATTGCCTTGGTTATCAATGTATAATCTTCCAGTGATTGAGAAACTGGTGAATGATCCCAAAACCCAACTGTATATTTCACAAGGATAAGAGGTTTTCACAACATATCCCAGATATTCTCTATATGGATGAACAAAAAGTATTCTTGGGGAATCTGTAGGTTTAGGGAGTAGGTTAACCCCTTTCAATGAGTAATGAAATATGAGACCCTTTAATTCTACTATTTTTCTATTTCACAGGCCGAGGACTATATTCTTCAACAAGAATGATCTGAATTGAAATATAAATTTCTAACGTAGATCTTCCCATCCCATGATTGACAGAGAATTAAAAATAGTGTAACATAGAAAGGCTAGTCCTTGTATTGTCTATAAAAAACATCCAAGTTTCACTTCATCTTATTGTATAGGTTTCCCCATCATGGGATCACATTGAGGCATTAAATGCATCGAATATTTCTTTGGGTCCCCCAGTCTACTAAAAACTAGAAATATATGGTTCACAAAATATGGTGGTGGAGGGTTCAGATCAACTCATTTAGGGTTAGGCATTCATTATGCCTATACTATTTCACGCCATTATTCCATAGCATCCAATCGATCAATCAGTGTCTCTCTAGAATTGATAATCCCTTGAGGGATTTTTGGTTGAATAAGTGAATAATAAAGGGAAAAAATAGTGGGGCCAACTATAATGGATCTTTTTGACCATTTGATGGGTAGCCTATAGGGAATAATCCATACGAATGTGTTCTTCCCAGTATTTATTATGTTCCCAAGGTGGAAATCATGATATGTCACTACTATGGGGTACAAATAAATTGGTTGTTGATAATCCATGTTCAGTGGATGTTCATGTATCCATTTCAGTTAATGAGAAGAACCCTCATTGTTGGGGTGCATCAGTTAGGAGGAAGGGTTGATAATCTTCATATATATCATATCCAGTATGGATGATTCCTCAGATTAGTTCTTATTGAGATTTCATAACTCCTTCATTATCAACTACTTCATAGAAAATATTTTATCATGTGTGAGGATTTATACCTCTTCAAGAGGTGTGTTTTATTTATCCCTACCATTACAATTTCCTTGGTGGATTCTCATCGAGGGGGTAGTAGTGGATTAGTAATGGAAATCCCCATATTCATAGAAAGCCTCTGGTTTCAGTTATGTACACCTTCTTCAATAAATTATTTGACCTCATTACTATAAGAAATATCCTCCAACTATTCCCATGTATTGGTATCATGTTCTGTAGCATTATCATGGATGTTTTTAATGACATTCATCAATGAATAACACATTGTATAAATTTCATCAACCTCATTAAGAGACTGAATTTGTTTATGCCCTCCATGGGGCCACGTCCCATCCTTCGATGGTCCTCGTGGAACCATTTGTTGGATGATGATCTAAAGGGAATCTATAAATAATTTATTTTTCATGTTCCCAATGAGGAAATCATGTCCTGGGAAAGGGAAAACTGGGAGGATCCATTTTGTGGTGCTTCCCCTAATTCATAAAATACTGACATTCACTTAGGAGTACGTTGTTGGAAAACAAATACTCCATATCTATGGGATGAGGCTATTCTTGTTTCCATTCCACAACATTTTGATCCTATTTTTCAACCTTGAAGGTTGTGTGAAAGAATTTCCCAAACCTGCGGGCATGGGATTCCCATATATTGTTGTGGCAGCTATTACCATAGTTGATTTCATGATTTTATAGAGCCTTTTTCAAATGTGGGTTGAGTGAATTTTATTGTTTACACCTAATTCATATGATTCAAAAAATATGGGAAGTTCCAAATGATTTTCCTAACTTACGAGGAAGGATAGCTAAATATTTTCTAGTGCTTGATACATGATATTTTTGATGGAACACTCACTTATGGCTTGAAATTTTATAGAGTTTTTAAGGTATTGTTTTTTTGACCGTACCATCTGTTGCGAACATGGCCAAATTATTTATTTCTGCCCGATTCTTTGAAACTTCATGATGTCACCTTTGGAGGGATTTTCTGATTTGGATGTGTGATGAAATTAAATTCATGTGGTTCCCCATTCTCTGATATGAACACCATATGGTTCATTGATGATCAGTGGACACAAAATTTTTAATGTGTTGAGGCATTTACATTAAAGTGATCTTTGCTGTTTTATTAATTTCGGGTGTCGTGTAAATAGTAGTTCTTCATAGTTGATTTTATGGTGTAACCCTTCTATTACCTTGACATGGAATAGATGTTTTTTATAATGAAATGATTTCATTAGTAAGTGATGAAGAGTGTTACAGAAATTTAGGAAATTTTTTTTACACAATATTCAAACAAATCCTTTGAAATGTTGTTTTAGGGTGTGTCTAAGGGCCAGAACATGACTAGTATGTTTTCCCTGTCCAACTATCTCATCACAGTCAACATTTCTTCATCATATTTTTCCAAAGGTTCCTCCACCTGGTCAGACCAAAGTGGATGTTTCTTAGCAAAATTATTGTAAACAAATGGATCAGTGGGAATTTCAACTATCACATTAGATGGAATTTGATCTAAGGTTGGTTGGGAGAATGAGTATTTACATAAGACATCTATTGGTTGATAAAGGATTTCAATTATCAATGAAGAGGCATGGGGTATGACTGGACTCATTTTCCCATGTTCCTCATGTTACGATGTCTTTATCATAATTAAATCGATAAGGGGAGGAACTTCTTTTTGAAGTGAAATGTCCCTGCAGGGAGGACCTTCTTAGTGACTATCATCCTGGCGAGGACTACCATCCGGGCTTGGCATCCAACTATAAGGAGAATCTCTATAGCATATACTCTAGGGATTACATTCAGTTTAGATGATTGAAAGGGGATAACCTCTTTGTTGTTTGATCTTATGGACATCCATAAGGTTTTTGTGGCACTCTTCATAATATGGGATGTGGAGATCGATCAAATTTTGAACATGAAGAAAGACTTAATGGTAACATGTATGGGGAGGAACTCCAAAACTACTGCTACTATTTCAATAATTCATTAATAGATTTATAAGATCTTGATCTGCCACACATAATCATTTGAGGGCCTCATGAGCTCTAGCCTTAAGAAAAGTTAGATCATAGATTACCACTTCATTTTATTATTTCCTTTAGCGAGTCTTATTTTTTGATGCCTTCTTCTGGTAGACCAGGGAAACATTCTAAGGATATAATATTTCATATATGGAATATTTTTTATTATCGCCTATGTTGCAACCAAAATTTCTTGATATGGCTCTAGAATTTTGGAAGGGGATTGTGCCTACCCTTCAGTGGTAATTTGAATAGACTGATTACCTCCAGTTGAAATGGGGGCATGGTCCCAATATAGTTGTCCCTATATCATGGGGGAATTTTTTCTCTTGACCCTCCTAAATGGATGTTTATGTTTGTATCTAATCTTGAGTGACCCTTATTTTGGAATGAAATGTCACCCCAATTGTGGGGATTGTGTTATGTGTCATCCCCTATACCATTGTCACTGCTATCATTATGTCATAGTAGGTTCATAAGATGTGGTCTATAATTTTTCCTGTTATTTTAATATTTTTAGGATTTGTGGGTGCCTTTGGTGGCCATAACAAAGATATATACCCATTTCGTTGATGGGTAATGGGTTTGTTCTTAATTAATTTCTCCATTTCTAACTAGTATACACTCACAATAATTACATATGAGGGAAGAGTTATGGGTTTACTCCATTATTGATGTTGGTACTTTTAAATGGTTTCTCCAAATGCTTATAGGTTAGGATAGAATGATTGGTATAAGTGGTAAGGTGGGTGTTTTTTCTCATTGTTTTCCATCATATTGGATTTTTGGGATTTTTTGATATGGGTAGTTGTTTGTTCATACATACGATTTTTTCTGAATTGGACTGGAGGTCTTGGTTTATGTGGGCAGTTGTTTTTACCTTTTCATGGGTTTCCACCGAATATTACTGGAGGACTTATTTGGAGTAAACAGAGGTGTGTCCCTTATCCTGGTTGATTTTTCACTTCTGTCAGTATACCAACATTATTTCTTGGGTCTGAGTGACCTATGTCAGACTTCCATGGGAAACACACACATTATGGAGAGGGTATGTCACCAAAAAGGGTTGGTACAAGAAAATGTTTATAGGATCCTTCTGGAGAGACCTTTCTGTCATCTAGATGAGGTTATCGATGATCTATTTATTTGCCTCCCTAAGTTAAGGTAGGATCTTATTATTCACATTTGGGGAAAGACTCCTAATATGGGTGTAGATGGTGACTTGTGTCATCTAATTTTGGGCCACCAATCATCATTTATTTTTTAGGTGGTCCAGATTCATGAGATGGAGGTCAAATATAGTGACCTTCATTATTAGGATAGTACTAATTAGGTGGTACTCTAGAACCATCAAATTTAGGCACTATATTATAGATGATCAGTTTGTGATAGTGTCCTTTGTTTAGTCAAATACCTAACTTGTGCAGTGGCTAAAGTATATGCCTATTGAAACTACCAAGATTCCATTTAGATTGATGGTTGATTTTGTTTAAATATATTAAAATATAAATTAAAAACAAAAAAGGAACACCCTATCAAAGAAACATATCAACAAAAAAACACATGAACAGTTGATTGTTTTGGATCAATGCTTGCCCCTATTTCATTTTTGTGTAAAAAGGGACTGACATGTAGTCAACAATGTCTCTTTTTTCAAGGATTCACATCGTGTACACCATTTTTGTTTCCAATGAATTTTTTTGTGTACGTGTGATATAATGATTTTGGGGGTTTGAATTGTTGCACAATCATTATCATCGGGTTCACTATTTTCTAACTTCTTACAATAGGTTTTGTTCATGGAGCCAGAAACACCCAATGATTCTATTATTAAATATGTTTCATGAACCTTCTTTCCAATGGTATATGGTCATTAGGGAATGTATCCAATGATTCTTAGGTATTTGTTTTGGTTGAGGGGATGATAGGTCAGGATCATAATATCCTATTGTGGGAATTATTTCCTAATTCAAGACTCTCAAAAATATTTATGACATGTTTGAAAATCCTTTATTAAATCCCTATTATAACATGGGTCACCCTTAAATTAACTGTCAATTATTATTTTTCATGACCTTTATAATCATTTGTATGTATTCATATTTCTTCACAGATGTATACATCTATCTGTATCCAAGGTTCTCCATCAATGGTACACTTTTTTAAATGGATTATATATTCTTTTCTTATTTATTATTAAGATGTTACTTTTGATCAATATTGTGGGAAACATTATCATTTATCATTATCTAGGGAGACGGGAGTTGTTTTGATGGTGGTATTGGTCCCATTAGATGGACTTCCTACCTATTCTTGTGAAAGGAATCAAAACCCATGTAGTTCAGTTCCACTTAATTTGATAGATCATTCCTTTTATGTTTATCTGATGAGGACCAAACCATGTTGTTCAAAATCATGTGGAAAGAAAGTCTATGTGAAATATGCCCAACCAGTGTTTGTTCTTGTACTTTTACTGAATTAGCCCCAAGAACATGGAAGGGATGTGGTCTCTCGAGTTGGAAATGACCCTACAAGTAATGTGGCCAAGGGATAATTAGGGATTATTTGGGGTGCTAGTTTTGGACCTCAGGGAGGCTTCATACATATCTAATTTGGATGGGAATCAAATCCCATGTAGTTAAATTATGTTGAGGACTCATGCTTATCAAGGTCATCCAAAGGTTTTTCTCATAGGGGATGTGGCCCTTTGAGAGGATTGTGACATGGTTTTAGAAATTATACAAACTAGGAGGCCCTTTTGAGTGGGTAAGGATGGGGATTACATTGAATAAGAGACCAATTGACTCATAGGGTATAGGAACCTTTGATATAGATACACTACTTTGAGGACCAATTCATATTGATTCCATAAGAAGGAATATGAGAGGAATTTTCAAAAATGGGTTCTCTCCCAAGACATGCATATCATCATATGGATATCATGATTTCCACTAACCATTAAGTACATGAGAGTCATTATCGATTTGAGATAAAAGGGAATGGAAATGATATTACAATCCACACAATTTTCTTCATTCACTAGTAAATAATTCTGGGGATACATGTGAGTGAAATAGATCTAATAATCTTGTCTCTTATCTAATTTTAATAAATAGGGAAGACATAGGACAAGTGTGTTGTGACCACTAGTAAGAAAGAGTAGGGTCTTACTCAAGGAGGTATTTTCTATTCTTGGTTCAAGGAAAGAGAGGAGGATAAGCCAATGAACCTCATCAATGAAAAAATCAAGCATCACCCCATCTTAAATAGGAGGTCCCTAGTCTCAAAGGTGATAATATAAGGACATGGCCCTTTCCCTCATGTTTGAAACTAGGACGTTTTTGTTAACTCCTATAAGGTTTTAACCCTTGTTACCATGGGAATGTATAATTTAAAAAACTATAATGATCCCACCTATAAGAGAGATTAAATGTTATACCTCCATTACCATGGGAATGTATATTTGAGAAGAGATTATGGTGTTCCCTAAGTTGTGATCACACACATCCAGAGGCTTTGGTAAAGGTATTTATATGGTCTATCTCATGTGAGGGATCCAAGGGAAGATATGTCCTTTCATTGGTTTAATAAAAGATGACTTGAAGAAGGATCGTGCAGACAAGGCCTGGTTGAGGGAAATATGGATCATGTAGGCGAAGTCCAGGTGGGTTGAATGTGACCCTCATATGTTAAACATGGGCGATATGGATGGGTATCACATAGAGTAAGGTATGGGTGAGCAGAATTGGGCTCACTAAGGTGAGGGCTAAGAAAGACGAAAATTTCTTCTTGTAGGTTAGGCCTACATTAGATAGATAAAAATTCTATACGATGGAAAACCTCAACAATAACATGTATTTAAGGACCTTCTCTAGGCTCAATGGGTTTCTTAAGGTGTCCCTGGAGGGGTGTCATGATAGTCTCGAGTTTAGGTGGAGACCTTTTGCTAGTAATTTTTAATTAGAGGAGGTGTGGTTACGAACATAGGTGTTTTATATTTTACATAGTATAGGGACAATGATCCCAATATCCCCTTTCATTCTGTCATATCTATGGTTTTCAAGAGCTACATAAATCTTCTCGAGGGCCATGGTAAAGAACTGTGGTCAGAAGAGCTTCGAGACTTCTCATGGTTTTTTCATTATCCTAAATGAGGAACCTCAAAATTCTATTTATAGGAAATATTAGGACCTTGGTTGGAGGAGGTTGTATGCATAGGTCCATTTCACATGTTCCATGTGTAGGTATTGTGTGCAGGTGGGACAACTCCTTATGGTCCACGAAGGTTAGTCCCACGCGATCTTTTTAGTGCATTGGCTAGGTGCGAGTAGGTCATCTTGGGTTAGTTACATGGTTATTCTTGGTTCTATTCACCTATTTATTATTGGATTTATTTTCCATTAAATATTTTCATCACCATATGACATAAAGGAGTTCCAATTATAGAATTCACCACTCTTGGAAGATGACTTCTAGATATATCAAATGCTTGTATGTTCACTCTTCAATGATTTATTTCATCAGGAATGTTTATCATATAGCTTACTCTCTTTTTGGTGGTCCTAAAAGAATATATATGGTATTTGATGATTGAAAATTTTATAATACCATTCTGCATGAGCTGATGCCTATTTTTTCAAATAGATAAATATGAAATTCCTTTCTTTTAAATATTTTAACATTATTTTTCATTAATTTTAGGAGGTTTATCTTTTGGATAAGTCCTCAATTATCTTAAAAAAAATATTGATATATTATATTATATATTTTTATTTTACTATAATTATACATTGAAAAAAATATATTATCATAATAATTGATTTTTTAGTTCCATTATTCTGTATGTTTTTTCCTTAAAAATGAATTAAAAATAAAAATAACCATAATTAAAATATATATGAAATATATATTTTTAAATCCACCCCTAAATAAATTGTTTCCTTGGAATTTTAAATTAAAATAATGATCATCAATTTTATGTCATGTTTAATTAATTTTAGGATTAACTATTATAGTTTCTATTAATTTTTACTAGATAAAATATTAATCCAAAAAAAATATAAGAACATAATTCACATTAATATAAATATAGTGGTGAGGTTTAACCAAAATATTTATACATGTTATATACAATCCAATTTTCATAAACTCAAGGTTTTTTATCTTAATGTTTTTCACTCTAATTCCAAAAATATCATCCAAAATTATAATAAAACACAACTCTATTTTGATAATAACTGTAGGTTCATTAATTTGGTTACATTGACGACCCATATAATTTTTATGAGAATAGACATGATTCCATGCATTATAGAAGGCATTGTTGTATAATAAGTGATATATATTAATATATTATTAAGAAATACCAATATATATTATTACGGTGGAATTCTTAAATATCATTAGATAAATGTACTATATATTTCACATAATAATGATATAAATATTAAACCAAAACAATAAGTTCTATTAAAATTTCTTACCGTTTAAATTTTAGGTTATCTACCAATGTTTTATAAATATGGTTCATATGTTTTCTACTAAAATTGATCTGATACCAACTATAACAAGCCATCCTTGATCACCCTGATCAATTTGGTTATCTATTACATGGAAATCAGATTACATGATATGTCATACCCATGATCCAAAGTTTAGTGGTCCTTAAGAGACATGATATAACAACCCAAAAAATCACTATATATTCTTATTAAATGAATAATATATTATATTGTACGTTTCATATTAGATACCAAACTAAAATGAAAATCATTGATATATTTTGAATATTAAATATGGCTGTTAAAACATAGTTGGTAAATTAGATAGTATAAATTGATGTAACCATATCAAAAATATCATCAAATGAAGTATATAGAAATGAAATATGGAAGAGGAGTTATTCCTTATGAATCCCATTTGTCTGACCTTAGAAGGGAGTTAGATTCACTAGTATTTTCTTTGACCAATCGCAATCTAAACTCGAGAAATTTTGGTTTGAGTGAAATTGTATACTAGAGAAGTTCATGCTCATGGAGATTTCAACAAGATCCATTCTAGCCAAACTATCACCCAAAAATAAAATCAAAGTTTATCTATTTATTAGTTTTATGCATATATTATAAGGATTTATGTAAGTATAAATTAGGATTATATTAACATGTAGTAAAATATATATATTTATAGACATACATTGAATTTGGGTACTTTTTGAAAGGTCAATTATGTCCAATTTAATTTATGCATAAAATCGTTTCCCAAAAAAATACATTTTATTTCAAGGAACTATGTTTATGATGATTTAATAATAACAAGATATATTGATTTTATTAATAGTAATTTAACACTAGATTAGTTATTAGAAAATAAAATCAAACATTCCATAGGTCAATTTCCTATAGAAATTTCTTTTCACTATATTTTATATTTAATATTAAAAATAAAACTTATAAATTTAAGATGTGAATTTCAAAAAAATAACTTCACATTTTGATATATCATGATTGACATAAGATTATTATTTTTTGGATTTTTCTAAAATAGTTTCTTCATAAGTGAATAATACAAATATGGGTTTTACCAAAAAAAATATAAAATTATAATTATATAAGTAAGGCATAAAAGCATAAAATACTTTTTAATTTATAAAATATTTACTGAATGAGTAATAATTATCATTTTAAAAGTACTATGTTTAATTTTGAAAATATATGATTAACATTTTAAGGACATAAGTAATTTTTTACCAATAAAAACTATTTTTGGAAATTTTAATTAATTAAATATTATTTATGTAAAATTTGGTATTTATATAAGTAATATTTTTTTATAATATACCAATATATATAATTAAAATTAAAAACAACAGTAGTTTTATCCTACACATATGTTTTAATGTCTAAAAATACTTATTTTCCAAAAATGGGGTTTTACATGATACATACACTAATGAAAAAAATTAATTTTTCTTACAAATAGAAATATTATATGATAAAATTGATTTTTTAATTTTAATTTGTAGGTTTGAATTATTTTGATAACTCACTTGTTATTTTTAGTCATTAAAAGTAAATTACTTATGTAAAACATTAGTTATCACTGTAAAATAGTTTTTTTCCAAAGAAATATACTTGTCTAAGTATTTTTTATTTTTTAATTTTAATGCATATATTTTAAATTAAGAATATAATATAGAGTTTATGCACACATAAAAATAAACTAACACCAATTTAATTTATAATTATTGTCAAAATTATATTAATAACACCTATCAATTAAAACTTCAATTTTTTACTAAAGTCAATTTTTTTACACATTACATGTATTAATTTCCACATATATAGAAATTTTATCATGTTAAATAGAGCTCAAATTCATATTTATCACTTAGAAATTTGGTAATAAGGTTCATCTTATATATTTTATGACAAAATAATTACCATAATTAATTTTCTAAACATGATTAAAAGGGGTAATAATTGGTATATAAAGTGTCTTGAATTTTTGATAAATAAAACGTCACATGCACCTTATAGAAATCAATTTTAGGTAATAAATTAATACCCAAATTTCTCACCTTCCATTTATTCACCATACTCACTTAACTCTCCTAACCCACCTAAACCCATGAGATTTAATTATCACCCCATATTTAACACTAGTTTACATTAAAAGCCCCTATTTTCACAAATAAAAAGAGCTTACTCCCAACTGTTCTCACATACCATGCCACCCAAATTTAATTTATCATGAATTTAACTTCCCTATAACTCTTTAAATCCCTCCCAAATATTTTATATGGTTACTATGAGTCCTTTATATCTTTATGAATCCACTTAAAAACTAAAGGGTTCTCCACCCCTTCTTTTTGATTCAAGTAATTCTTTTATGAAAAAATATTTTAAATAGATTTTATTTCTCGACCATGTTTTAATAATATATCCATTTACTATTAAAAGGATTACCTATTTAGTGGAGACTATCTTTCTCTCTCAATAAACCATTTTCAGTATCCCTTTTGTATACATTCCAGACTATTAATGTCAATACTTGATTTTCTATGTCATAATTTCATATTGTATTACTTTTTAATTAAATGTGAATAATCACACATGTTTATAATAAATCCGTTAATTTCTAAATGATTCCCTATTTAAGATATACTTCACTTATCACTCATTAAACCCGTCATATAATCATTTTTAAATAATATTTATGCTTTGAAAATCACTCTTTGATTTTCAATTCCTTACACTCATCTTGTGAATACCAAACTCCAATATCATTCAAGGGTATTCACCAAGATATATCTATTATTCACTATTTTGGGATTTCTATTTATGAAACCGACATTCCGTGATTATGATATTCAAATTGATGAAATACATTCTTATGTTATATGATCGATGTGGCACACATAATGGCATACATATGAAGGGTGTGTCTAGATAGTGGACCAATGCTTTGGGTATATAATTAATATCTGTAGATTACATGTTCATGATACATTATAAACATTCCTTGGGTGTGTTTTATGATAACATAGTGAATAACCTTGGAAATATGATTTTAGGACACCTTAATGATGAAATTTGGTGATATGATTGTGAATGTATAATGTTTTTATTATATCCACATTTCTATATTATGACTCATGTACTTATGGACATGTTATGCCTCATGTTCTTAGGATCATGTTTTTCCTATTATCCTTATATATATATATTCTTATATTATGCCTCAATTTTTACCCATTAGGTTCATTTATGCATAATTTTAATTGTTTATCCCTTACTGGACTTTATGATCCCTTCTTTATTTTGATAAATGTCCCATGGGAACTCTAATGCTCACCTTTCTGGCAATTTACGTGGTTGGAGTCTCGACCCTCCCCATGTGTACCCTGCATTCTCACTTTAGGTTGGAAAAACCATCATTGTGGTTTTTCAATAACTTTGTGTGCACTTGGAATTTAAACATCCTATCCAGGATCTCATAGTTAAATAGGAAATACTACCTTTTAATCTTGAAATCACAGGAATATTTCATCATGTATTGGTCTCATATTCCTCATTTAATCAACTGATGGTTCTTTCACCTTTCTCGATGGTTGAAGGAATCTCATAGGGGTCGGAAGTCCACCTAGTTGGCAGTGTCAGTAAAGCTTCTTGAGATTCTCATTCCCATCCAAGACCTAACATTCACAGAGAATATTAGTGACTCTATTGGTGAGTTATTATGTGTGGATGAAAAGAACCTCCTGCATCAAAACTCCATGGCATCATGGATCTGTGTTGACATGGAACAATCATCAGCACTTTTATCCCAGTTACTACTCTTAGTCAAAGGAATGGTGGATTATAGGTAGGATCTAATTAAACCCTCAAAGCCTCACATCTATACAGGCTATCACCTATTTTTCATGTTATTTCAGACTATATAAATTAGACATATCATCACACAGTTCATAGATAGGTAAATCTTAATTTCAGACCTACATCCTCAATCCTGGCAGATGGTCGCGTCCAATTGCCTGCCTGCATGGAAATAAAGTCTTTAAAGGATGATGATGGACCTCTAGTTATTCCTCTTATTTTACGCATCTTTCCTTATCCTAACCCACAATGAAGAGAAAAGATTTACCCTCCCCATGAAAATCTCTCATACCTTACTTCCCTCGAGTGACTCATCTCACATGGATCACCACCTCTCTTCCCAAACACTCCAGACTCATTAATTGTTTCTCCAAAGGGAAAGACACTGTCTTCTATGAATATCCTTAGGAACCATATTCTTCTCGAGATTCAAGGCCTCCATCATCTCTCTTTTTTCTATATAAAAACAATTAACACATTATCATTTGTGATGTCTAACCCCTCTACTCATCCATTATCCTAGATGGGTGGTAGATCAATATCTTAATCTCCTGAGGGGGAATCACAATCCTCTCACACACAAAACTCTATTGATAATGGGGTATGAATGAGATCACAATCTATAATGATTTCATCTTCTTCAGGTTTTTAAGGTAATCGTCTTTCAACACCTGGGTTTAGTTTCATGTGTACCATTTTTTAATGATGCTTGTGATCATGTAGAATGCATGGGGACTTAGATCCCAGGTAAAAAAAATACTTTATATCCTATACAGAATCCAATCATAGATCTTTCATTTTGGTTGACTTAGATTCTAATAAAATCCCAACAAAAATTGGAGAACTCTCCAAAATAATGGGCTTGAGTAACTATGTGCTTATAGAATTAGATAACCATAATATTTAAGCTTTTTGTAACTCCATTATTGTGGTGGAGAATCACAAGGAATAAAATCCATATCTCTTATTCAAAGTGTATTTAGTGAGAAAATGATCGTTCTCATCATTTTCAATGAAAAATTGAAGAACGTCTATACGAACAGTTATGGATAGACCTCAAATCATTTAACTCGGGAGATAAGGCTTGAACCGTGGGAGGGGAACTTAACATAATCATAGAGCCATCAGAGAAAAAAATTGGAGGCCATGTCCCTCATAGTGACATGATGGATTTTTTGTACTTCACTTAACAGGAGGGTATCATGGACATGGGATACTGAGTAGAATGGTATACCTGGTGTAATAAATAGAAAGGAAACCAAAAAACACGAAGAAGACATGACTATTAATTTAGAAACGCTGATGGAATCTTATTTAATCTCAATAGAAATGCAACTAAATTGGTATGTATACTATCAGATCACACTCTGCTCCTCATTCATATAATGGTGGGTAATAATAAAGGCAGATGATTATTCTTCTCTAACAGATACCCGCATCTTCCATGCTTTCTCCCAATTGTGAAATAATCTTGGGAGACTCTATTAAAGTGGTTTTAATGGGTTGGTTTTCATAAAAAATTTAATCAATTGAAACATGACTTCGTGACCTAGTCCATCTCTATCCCCCTAGTCAATGAAATATGGGATTTCATCAAAATAGATATTGAATGTTACAATGTCTGATTGGAGGAAGCATGAGACAATGATCTTTTAGTTTTTCTAGTCCTCATGAAAAAAATTTAAATGAAATTATATTTTTAGGAAGACATAATTATTCATGAAAGGTCCTATGAAACCTCGCTCAAATAAGTTTATTGTAACTCATCTTTCTTCCATTCCTTCTTGAAATATAAACACTAAGATTACACCCAGAACATCCTCCATGAAGATGTTTCATTTTCCAGTTGCATGGAAGAGATTGGTGGATGCAAAATTACCCATTTCTATTTTTTATTATGTGATCATAACCCACGAATGCAGAAAAAATACCTTGAAATATAGGATAATCTTCAAAACCCAATCCCAGGATTTCTTTCCAACAAATCTAATGACTTGATTCAAAGAATCCTAGATGAAAAAGATGTATGGGACTCTATTAGTTCTACCAATCAGAAAAACATACCAAAACCCAATGGATACTTGATCTCATTTAATGTTACCTCATATAGTTTCATCTAGATGGATCTTGGCACATCTATTCCGGACTTCTTCTCTGGGGGCCTTTACTTTGGGTCACCTATGGCACAGTGATGATCCTGATACACAAAGTCAAATACCCCTCATATGTCAACAATTTTTATCTCGTTAGAATGTGTAACATTGTGTATAATGTAATAGACTCCAACATTAATAGGATAAAATATTTTTTCATTCAATTCTATGTGTCAGAGGAACATAACACTTCCATCTATGGTAGGTTTATCGAGGGTTCTATAGGGATAGATCAAAATATGGTTGGTGATATCAATAGAAATGTGATGGGATTTCACTAGGTCATTAAGGATGACATGGATAATTGTTATGATTATATTGAGTAGAGTTTCATTATTATGGTCATGAGGTTCATGGGATGTTCATAATGGGAGATGGAATTGATGTACTGGTGTTATAGATTTCTATGGTTTAACAATGTGTCCCAGGGGAATCAATGTGGCTTCATAAAATATAAATGGGGGATTACAAAATGGGATCCTCTTCCCTCCAACATCTTCATCATTATCCAATATTCTCTAAGTAGATATTTATTCTCTTGTATACGGCATGACCATATCATTAATTACTACTATGGAGGCCACTTCCATGGGGCATCTCACCTATAATTTTCTAATTACTTGATATTTTTCATTAACAGCCGCATCTCTTTTGTCCAATGATTCAACAATATGATGGAGTTACGTACTATATGGATTGGGAAGATTATTAATCTTGGGAAATCCATGATTTCATTCGATATTGTTATGTGGTAAAGAGAAGGAATAACATTGAATATATCACAAGTATCTATGGAATGATATCTCATATGGAATATTTGGGTTCCCCCATTACACATGGAAGGGTTCTTGTAGGAAATTTTGGAGGAATATTCAATAGAATCTACCACCAAATCAATAATAAGAAAAACCAGTTTCTCTTGTTTGGTGGGAGAATCACCCCAAAAAACAATGTGTTTTCTCTTATTTACATGCATATCCTTTGAAATCTCAAGGTTCCTAAGTCAATTATTAAAGAAGTTGAAAATATTTTAAACACTTTCATATTTGTTGCTCAAGGGCATGAAATATTTCACTAGGCCTCATGGACTAGTCCTTAAACTATAGTGGAACACATGGGGACTAATATGAGGTATGTAGTTGAAGAAATGTATTTTATTAAAATCAATTCAGTAAGGGATGTCGTATGGGGCATGTAACATTAGATTAGAGTTATGATAGGAAAATATGGATATGGTCCTATAAATAAAAGAGAAAAACCTTCCCCGTATAGAACTCTTTATGGGGGGGCACATCCTAGATCCCCATCAACACTCCCGGTGGAAACATGGAAATTGGGACATAAATTTTGGGAGTATAATTAGGTGTGAGATATCTTGGGGTCCCTAGGATTTCCAATTCATAAAATTACTTTTAAGAATACTATCTCAAACCCCTCCCTAATCAATTCAATTCATAACCCCACTCATAAAAATGTTTTTGATGGGATCAGGCAGGAGAATTTCCCTTACTGATGTATATTATCAGGCTCCCCGTCAGGCATGTTCATGAATAGGGCCTATAATAGGTTTTTCACATGGATGCAATAAGTGAATATTTTGGAATGTGTCTCTATTTAATGTTATTGTATTAAAGTATAATTTTCTAGTTTGGACATTTCATAACCATGTCATTCCCACAGACATGGTTAGGAAGGGAAAAGGGGTCCACCTGACCTCTGAATTATCTTGTTTTTTGGTTCCCAAGGAGGATATTATGATGAATATTTTCTCCTAGGGCGAGTAGGAGATGAGTCTATGGGGAGATATGTGGAAGTTCAATGTACTCTCTACGGTGGTGGAGGCTTTTGGAGAGTTCCTTTGTGGATGGTTTTTCATGACGAGTAGGAACATGCACGAGGAGAAGGCTCGATCGATCCTACTCATTGCCGGTTTGTGGTCTCGTTGTAAATATCACAACCAAGACACAATGACCCCAACCCATCAGGTATAACCCTATTTATGAAGGCAATATTCCTTTAATTTGATCCTAGGAGTCTTCTAAAACATCAATTGGCGGATCCATATCTCATACATTATACGAGAAAAAAACTCCCATCTGAGGTGCCTAGAAGTAAGTAGTGTGGTAACTAGGTGTGTTGGTCTCCTCCCCCTCTCGAAGGCCTCTAGCTTCATACATATGGATCATGTAGATAGGGAGCCATATATGGGGGATATGGTTTGTGACTCAATAGGATTGATGTTTCATTCATTTAATACTTTTAATGGGGTCGATGATTCTGTGAAATCAGGAGTTAAGCCCATGATTAACAGCCTTGATTTATGCCTCTCACAAAATATCCCTTTGGATGTCATGGATATAGACGCTAAAATCATTTTCCACCCTCAATGATCTAATTTTTACCCCTTTGTGGATTACCAAATTTATTCCAAAATTCAAGGCTCCATTCTCCAATGACATGGTTATCCATTGTATGTGTTATGAACGTAATCTTGTTCCCTACTTTGTATACTCAAATTCATCTCAGGACCATCCCCTTGTGGAGTTTTTTACTCTTGGGTCCCAACCCCCAGTAAGTGTTAACATTGTTATTGGATATTTCCTTGGTCTTTAATTTTTTAGACCCCTTGAAGTCTTCATGACCCCCTTTCAAAAAAATAATAATTAGATATTTAGATAAAAAATTATATTTTTTAATGTGATATATGTATTCCATGTTTTATTTTCCTAGTTTATGAGACATGAACCTTACAAGGTCCATAGGAAATGGTTGGTGATATAATTTTGTGGAGGAGTTATTTTTGAAATTGTGTTTGGAATTGTGAGTCATATAGTGGGTATTAGAGTAGGGGACATATAACATTATAGGGTATTATATTATTTTAGGTTAATTTAAGGGTTGATAATTTATGGTTATACTAATTTCAAAGGCATAGATAACTCTTTTGGTTAGTTGAGGTAATATTGAAAATTTTGTGTATTATGATAAGATAACATTATTGGAAACCTAGGGGATAATTTTAAGGGATAAATATAAGTGAAAAGTATAAGGGATAAGTCTAAGTATAAGATAATATATTAATGATTTTTAAATGAAGATATTTTTTTGTTATCCTAGTAATGATAGCCCTTTCAGGATACTAGAAAGTGGATGAGACTATGGAATAGATGGACCTCGGGTTAATCACTCTGAAAAAGGATGGTTGAGCACTAAATAAATGTTTAGTATATTTTTCAATGATTTTTTATAATATTGTATAACATTATAGAAACTCCAAATGGATATAATTTAGAAATTCACATTATATTTAAGGAGGGATTTGAACATTTTTAACTAATAGAACTTAATAGGAAAATGATCATGGATAACACAGATTAAAACATAGAGATTCTTAATTTAGGTTTATATTAATTTAAATGAAATTTTATGTATAAAGGTTATGTTGAATTTTTATAGAATAAATTTTAATGATTTTTGGGTTTAATGAATTTTAAGAAAGCTCATGATAACATTTGAATAGTCATTTAAGGAATTAGCTTAGGAATTATTAGAAAACCTGACCTAAAGAAAGATATATTTAGCCAATAGCTAAATAGGGGGAATTAAAAGTGTTCTAGTTTTAAATATAAGAACCATAGTCATTCATTATATATAATATTCCAAATTTATATACACTGATTCTTTTTTGATATTATTGATCACTAATGAATAACTATTTTGGTATTATTTGATTATTGGAAATAAAATGTAGCTAAACACATCATAATTAGGATGTAGATACATCATTTCATTCATTAATTATGTTTTTTTAGCATATTAAAATTATTTTATCAATATGGAAGGAAGGAAATGTCACACAACTCTCTTATCCCTCCTAGAATTATTTAATAGGAATCATAAATGAAAAGTAGAGTTTTAGTGATCCTACACCAATTTATTGAACTAACCTCACTTGAAAGTTACTTTATAACATATCCAATTATCCTCCTATCCATTGATTTTATGATGTGTATTCTAATTCCTTTATCCATATTTTTAAGACACAACTTTCTCATATTACCCAATTTGTGAGTTACCAAAAGGGTCTCTATCAATTAAAGGATATATATATATATATAACCAAAAATGTACTCAACCATTGCACTTAGATATTATCTGAAGGTCTTATGGAGAAAAAGATGAGAATAAAATTTCAAAATTATATGTTCAAAATTCACAACCACATAAAAATATTTTTCAATTCATAAAATCATTTCCACAAGGGTGTCATTGTGTTCTTGGTCATGAGAAATAACAGAATCTAAAAACAATATGTTTCACTATTTTCACTCATGGATGTAACATGATGCACCTTTAAGCCTTCAAAGGTAACAACATAATTGGTGTACATGGTGATCTTCATTTTGAAAAGGTATGCCTCTATAAAGTCCTTTGACTCATACCCATATAAGGAATCATATTTGGAATAAATGGTTTATATTATTAATATATTACTATTATTAAGTAAAACATATTTTACCAATTTACCCTAGGATGGAATGTTTTTTATCTATATCTTGAGTAATGATAATATTTTAGAGACCCATAGGTATTTTTATTAGTAAGAGATAATTTAAATTGTGAGTAAATTATTTATTTATGGGGAGATTATATAATGGCCTGAGATATCATTGGATATTATCCTTAAATAAATAATATATTAAATAGTGTTTTCTCATGTTATTCCAAACTAAAATGATAAACCATGATATATTTTGAATATTAAATATGACTGTTAAAACATAGATTTTAAATTGCTTGGTATAATGTGAAGTAAAAGTATCACAAAAAATAAAAAATAAATAAAGAAAAAATGGTATCTAGAAGTGTAAGTCTCCCTTATAAAGCCCATCTTTTCTGACCACACAAGGGAGATATATTTACTAGGGTTTAACCTAGAACAAGACCAATCCAAGATAGATCAATTATGATTTGAGAAAAACTATATACCTAAGATGTTCAAGCTAGAATAAATTTCAATATGATCAATAGTTGCTGAACTGCCACCCAAAACTGTAATCAAATCATATATGATGATTATTTCGTATGTGGAGATCATAAAGGATTATGTAATTATAAATTAGGATTATATTTAAATGCATTAAAATATTATATGTATAGAAATATCATGATGTTTTTACATTTTGAGAGGCCATTTTTTCTCAATTCATTTAATGAGTAAAAATGTATTTTATAGAAATTGGATTCTTATTTAAAATAATTACATTTATTATGATTTAATAATGAAAATATTTATTGATTTTATGAATAATAAGTTAGAACTCGATTAATTAGAACACAATAATATTTTATATACCAAAAGTGGGTTTCCTATAAAAATATCAATTTTCTATTTTTTTATTTTTAAATAAAAATGAAATTTATATATTTTAAGATTTTAATTTGAAATAAATAAATTCATTTTTATTATTTATCATGTACATATAAACATAAGATTAATTTTTTTGGTATTCGTTTTGTAATAGACTATTTCCAGTGAATATGTAGAAATATGGTTTTTACCAAAAATATAAATTGTTAATCATAAAATGAGGTCACATATGATTATAAAATATTCTAATTTTTAAAAGTTATATTTTATAATTAAAAAAATATAATTTTTAAAAATACAATTTTGAATTTAAAAAACCAATTATTTAAATTGTAAGGACATAAGTAGTACATTCCAAATAAAAACCCTTTTTTGGTCATTTAATTTAACTAAATATTGTTTAGATAAAATTGGATTTTCAATTTATTTTTGAAGTTCCAAAGGATCGAATAAAACCTGAGAAGGGGTGTTTGAATTTATTGTTCACATTTTATATGTTTCAAAACATTTAGAAACATAACCCCTAGAACCTATTACTATTTATTTCATTATCAACTATTAGTAAATACTTATTCATGAAAAATTATGAAAGTAAATAAAGAACATGTGATTTATAAGGTTTGACATTAATATGATAACCTACACCCTTGACATAGTTAATCCTGTGGGTCTATAGAAATACAATATTATGAAAAAGTGAATACGGCTTTTAACACCTCTTGTTAGACACCATGTATCCTTCAATATGATTAATTATACTGAATCCCATCAGTTTACAATGTTTAATTATAAAACAATAGAGCCAAATAAAAGAATAAATACACTATAGAAACTACTCCACAATTGATCGGTTTGAATCCTTAGTCCAATTTGGTTGGATATGATTTTTTCAATCCAATGAGTATGGATCTAATAAAAAACAAGTCGGGATCTGATTCTCTTCATAAGATGAGTCAGTATACGATTCCATCAAAACAATCAATATGTATCAGATTGAATCAATATGATGAGTCTCGATTTGATTCTATTAATATGATGTGTTTAGATTGGATTATCTGAGTACGATGGAATCAATATGATGAAACCATTCTCCATCCACAAAACTCAAACTCTATTCATATTCTCAATATGATCTTCTTCAGTTTGATTAACTCAAAACGATTGACTGAATATGATCTTCTGAATTCGATAGATTCAACATGATCTTCTCAATATGAGTTTTCTCAATCCGGTAAAAGATTCAACAATTTGATCCTCTTCAAGATATATCCGCCCATAAAGACTCTCACAAGATTTATTTGATTCTCTGACTATTCTATATGCATAAATGTTATGAATGAATGAATAATATGAGGAAGTATTTATTGGTGACTCCAAATGAAAAAGTGGAAAAAATTAAATTTTTCCCACTTCCTCAAATTTCAATGTCGCTAAAAATATATCACATTTAATATTAAAAATTCTCTTCTTCAAACTTCTATATATTTCTCTAATATTTAACGAAAATGGAATTAAATGTTTGAGATATTAAAATCTGCATAAAACTTTTGGAATTTTCATTTTGAGTTTTCTCCATAAAAAGATCGTTAGGATTTTGTTTTCATTTTAGATCATTATGATGGAATCCTAATTATAATGCATTTTCCATTATGATGGAAATTCCTATTCTGATGGAAATAACATTATAATGGAAATACCATTATGATGTATTCTCCATACCTCAACATTGAAATTCTTTAAACATCATCAATTTCACACATTCCAAATTCTGGATTTGATCTTTTGAAACATTCTTCCTTCGATGAATTTATTCATAATGATGGAATCCCAATTGTGATGAAATGCTCATAATGATATAATTTCTCATTAATATGGAATTATTCACTTCCCAATTTTGAATTTCTTCCAACCTATCTATCATTTCTTCGAAATAATTTATCATTAAAGTATGCATGATTTGTGAGTAAATCATTATCAGCAAAGAATGGTATTATTTGTTTTACAATGTATTAAAAATATTCTAACTCCTGACTTAACTTTCTTCAACAAAACTCTTTAGAAATGAAAAGAATTATTCACTCAGAAACTTTTTTCTTTGTTTGATTACGACAAAGGAAAACATCCAACAAATGATAATCTCTACCTCTGATTCTTTTAGATCATATGAAGATGGATACGATACTTTAAATCTAATGAATATTCATTATGATAGATATGGGTCCAATTCCTAAATAAAACAAATATTTTACAAAGAGGTTGGTTTTTAAAAAATAAAAAACATTGTTAATACAAAACAGTACAAAGGTTCTCTAATCTCTTACATTGGTTTTGTTGAATACCCTTTTAAAAAACATTTCAAACTCTCAGAATGTTTTTCAAAACTCAGATTTTATAAACAAAAAATGTTTTTGTGAGTTTTATCAAAATGAATCCTTTCCCAAAAGAGAGTGTACTTACACCACAATACTGGATGATGTATTGTTTTTTTAGTAATTTTATCCCTTAGTGGAAAGGAAATTTTATGTCTATTTAATGATAAACTCCCCCTCACTTTTAACTTTTCCATGATCACTTTTATTTTTCTATCAATTTTATTTTTCTCTCACTTTTATTTTTCTATCTCATTCTTTTTCTCTCACCTTCCTTTTTATCTCCTAAATTTTATGATAATTCAGCTTTAGATTCTTAACAAAAAGTAAAAACTACATTTTTTTTACATTATCTCCCCCTTTGTCTACATAATCCTAATAATGATGAGGGTTCTTCCTTATGAGGTTTAGGAAGTCATAGGAGGAGGCTGAACATCATGTTTCAGCCTCAATTCCACAAACCTTTCTTTAAATATTTCATTTTTAATGATAACATCTATTTGATACTTTGTTGAAATGTATTCTATAAAAACATCTCCAGTAGTAACTTTCTCTTCTACAAAGTGAATAATTATATCAATGTGTTTTGATCTTAAAAATTATACATGATTGTTAAAAAGATTAATTAAAATATTATTATAAAAAATTATCTTCAATAGTTTAGAGACATTTACTTTCATATCAACCAGTTGAAATTAAATTGACAACATTTCAGTATATGATTTAGTAGCTGCAACATATTCTAATTCAATTATGCCCAAAGTTGATAAAAATTGTTTCTTACTATCCCAACTCACACAACATTCACCCAAGAAACTCGTTCTACCTGAGTTTATTCTCTATCATTATAATATCCATCCTAATAGGTATGAATGCAACCATGAAACTTCATCTCACTATTTATTTTTTATAATAATTAATGTGATTTATTCCTTTTTACAAATCTGAAAATCCTCTTTGCTACAAACATATTTGATTCTTTCAGATTAATTTGATACCTAGAACAAAAATTCATAGAATAAACAATATCAGGCCTTGAGGTTATAATGTAAATAAGTCTTCATATCATCTTTCGAAAGTATTTATGATTCACACATAATTTGGATTCATATTTAATCTACTTTTTGATTACTAAAATAAAAGTATATGCTTCTTTGGATACTTCTATTCCAAACATATTTACCAATTATCTATCACAATTTTCTTAAGATAATAAAATATACTATTTTATTATTTTAACATGTTACCGAAAAAATAATGTTAATTATCCTAACCTTAAAATTTCATTATTCTTCCTAATTTATTGAGAATTTTTTTTACAAAAATACTTCTTTATCCCCATTATAAGTTTTATCATCTATATAAAATTTTACAATTTGAGCTCCGGAGTTAATATATTTTATATATAAGTTTTTTTCAATATTTAATCTAGAAATATTCAACTTTATCAAACAATTTTCATGTTTAGAATACCATGAATGTGGAGCTAGTTTCATCCCGTACAATCCCTTCTTCAATTTACAAACTTTTTTTTTCATCCTCATCAAGTAAAAACCCACAACGTTGTTCAATGTAAACTTATTCCTCAATCTCACCATTTATTATAAATGAATTTACATCCATATAAAAATCTTTGTAAGTCTACTGTGTGTCCACTAAAATAATGATTCTAATAGTATCAAATCATGAAACTATGGAAAAGGATTCTTCAAAAATCCAAACCTTCCACCTAGGCACAGCCTTTAAAAATAATACATGTTTTATTTCTTCAAACTTCTCCATGTTCATTTAACTTATTTATATAAAACCACTTGGTTATAATATCATTTTTATTTGTTTCACATGAAATAAGTTCCCATATTTCATTCATCTCAATCGGATCCAACTCTTCAATTATTACATCCACCCTTTCTTTGAATTTAATAGCCTCTAAAACTGATTCTGGTTCAACTCTTGAGTTAAGTGATGTCTAATTTTCTAATCTCAAATTTATTGTTTTTTGAACTTCATCCTTCTAAATTCCAATAATTTTTTCATATTTAACATGTTTTTTTATGGTAGGAAATTTCATGGTTTATTTCCCTTATAAAATTTCCACATCACCCAACTCTTCAGAATCATGATACGAATGTTTTGATGTACATTAACTATTTCTTGCACTTTTCTCAAACCTTCTTCTAGGTAAGGATATGTTATTCCAACAATTATAAGAATTTTACCCATATATTCCACAACACCAACAATAAAAATTGAATCGTTATTTTCTCTTGAAATGAGATTTGTCACTATAAAAACTATATTGATTTTGAAAATTCTCTCAACAGTATAATTATTAGAACATGGAACATGATTCCTTTTGGATGACTTATCAATTTTATATATTTTATGTGTTTCTCACATCCTTTATCTACGCAATATTTCCCAATAGTTTTTCAAAAATCTGAAAAGTTAAAAGAATCAGATGAAACATTATTTTTTGTAAGAAAAGATTTCACATGATTCTCATATTGATCCTCCAAAACAACTTTAGATGATTGATAATTTACTTACAAGGATTGGTTTAAGTTTTCATTCATCTTTCTCAAGGAAATTTTGGACTCAAAAATAGTTTTTATAGAAACTTTGTAACATCTAATTCATTAAGATATAAATTTTTATTAAGATCTTCGATCATCTTTCCCTATTCCAAAATTCTATGTTTGTAACTTAAAATCTCATTGATTTACTCTTCCTCTTTATTGATGACATTTTTCTTCAAATAAAAATTTATTAAAAATATTTATTCATAAGTATAATTTAATTCATGAGATTTTTGTTTTACTCAATACACGAAACATGCTATATTATGAGTTGATAATCTTTATATGATTTGATACCACCTTTTTCACTCTCAGAGGAATATTTTGTTTTCACATCTTTTGCAATGGGGGTTATTAATTTTCACTAAATTTCAACATTATTAGAATTTTCATCAGATGAGGTCTATTCAAATTTCTTACTCAATGTATATATATATATTCCAATTGACTTATTCTTATATCTGTTGTAAGGCTTTTCTTTATTATTATTTTTCTTCACATCTTCCATTGAGGTTTTTAATTGGAATCATCTTGATATTCTCCAACATTCTTCTTGGGTAAATTCATAAAAATTTGCCTAATTCATCCACAATCAAAACATTTTAGAGGAAGGTTACCAACATATGTTCATCGTTTTTTTAATAGTTCTTGAATATAAGAGACATGATTTTTTCATTCATATTATTATACTATTTATATTCAGACTCGCAAGGATCATCTCCTTCAACATCGTGGATTTTCACCTTTCTCATAGCTTCAAAATCCATTTCATATTTCATCTTCTTTTAAAAAATTAGTGATTTCCACATTTCATATGTAAGCTTAAAGATATGAAATTCACCAAGATATAAATCATTCATATCTTCTAAAGAAGAAATTTTAGAATCAAACCTATCTGGAATGGTTCTTATAAGTTTCTTTAAAATTATAGAATCCTCCAAGATATCTTTGAATCCATTGATATTTCATAACATTAAATCATTCGGGCGAAGTATTCATCAAATTTTTCTTCATATCTCATTCTGATATCTTTATACATACAACTCCAGATTTGTAGCTTTTCATCCTTAACTTTTGTATTTCCTTAAAAACCAATTCTAGATTTCCCCACATACTTTTTGATGTTTTGAGACCCATCACCTTATGATAAATATCTTCTGATAAGGAAATGATAATAAAATTTCTAGCCTTTCCATTCTATTATCAGTAAAGCTCATTAGGGAATCATTCTCAATAGGTGGAAACCCAATAGTTGCAGTATGGACAATTTCTAGGATAAGAGGTGAGAGATATAAAATCGTCCTATTTTCTGATTAATAATCGTTTTTCCATCAAATATAGAAATTACTATACTATTGATATAATTTTCATTATATATATTAAGGATTAAACAAGGGAATATTCCCTTTGATACTAATTGAAGTTCCAAAGGATCGAATAAAAATTGAGAAGGATGGTTGAATGAGTTGTTCACTTTTTTTGGGTTTCAAAACATTTAGAAACATAACCCCGATAACCTATTAATATTTATTTCGTTAACAACATTTAGTAAATACTCATTCATGTAAAAGTTGAAAAGCAAGTAAAAGCACAAGGTTCTCAAGGTTTGTCCTCAGAGTGAGAACCATAATCCTTTCCATAGCCACTCCTTTGGGTCGATGGAAATCCCATATTATGAAGAAGTAAATAAAACATATGCCAAATCCTATTAGAAACCATTTATCTACAAATAGGAATTATTATATTGAATCCCATCATTTTATAATGTTTTCTTATAAAACAATTGATCCAAACAAAATAATAAAGACTATTTTTAAACTTCTCTATAATTGATTAGTTTCAATCCTCAGTTCGATTTGGCTAGACCAGATTTTCTCAATCTGATGAGTCTAGATTTGATTAATACAATTATTTTAGATATAATTCCCTATATACGATGATTCAGGTTCTGATTCTCTTAAAACAATCATTCAAGATTTGATTCTTGCAATATGATATATCTAGATCTTATTCCCACAATATGAGGAATATGGATCTGATTTTCACTATATGATGGAATCAATATGATGATATCTTTATCAATAAGAAAAACTGAAAATCTAATTATATACTCGAAATGATCTTCTTCAGTCTCATTGACTCAATCTGATTGACTGAATATGGTCTTTTAAATTCGATCGTCTCAACATGATCTTCTCAATATGATATTTCTCAATCTAGTAAAAAAAACATTCAACTATTTAATACTCCTCATGTGATCTCTGGATAGTAATTAATCTCACTTTATTTATTCATTTCTCCACCTTTCGCACTTGTGTGAAATTTAAGAATGAATGAATGATATAAGGAAGTATTTACGGGTGACTTAGAATGAAAAAGTAGGAATCTTTAAAAGATTCTATTGTTCCTCAAATTTCCAAATATATGAAAATGTATTGAATTTAAACTTAAACTTTGACATCATCAAAACTCCTTATATTTCTCCATGATTTATGCAAAATTGAATTCCAAGTTTGACTATTTAACTATTTATAGAACTTTTTGAATTTTCTTTTTGAGTGTTCTTCTTTGTAATCAGGTCATTATGATTTTGTTTCCTTATTATATCATTACAATGATATTCACATTTCGATGGAATTACCATTACAATGGAAATCCCATTATGATGAATTTCCCATTATGATGGAAAATCCCATTCTGATGGAAATCTCATTATGATGAAAATCCCATTACGATGGAATCTCCATACTTTAACATTGAAATTCTTCAAACTTTATCTGCATCACACATTCTGAATTTTGGATCTAATCATCTAAATTATTATTCCTTTTATGGATTTATTCATAATGATCAAATCACAATTATAATGAAATCATCATTATGATATAATTTGTCATTATAAAGGAATTATTCACTCTATAATTTTGAATTTCTTTAATCCTCTTCACCATTTCTTCAAAAGATTTTATAAATATAGTTTGCTTGATTTTTGAGAACATCTTGATCAGCAATGAATCTTCTGATTTGATTTAAAATATATGAAAATTTTATAACTCTTGACTTCACTTTCTTCAACAAACCTCTTCAGTAACAAAACAGCTTCATCACTCCACAACTTCTTTCTTTCTCTAATTACGAAAAAGGAAAAATTCGAGCAAAGATTTTTTTCCCTCTAATTCTTTTAGATCTGATGATCTGAATATAATGTAGAAGGATATGACACTCTGAATTTGATGAATATTTTTTATGCTAGATATGGGTTTTATTCCTGAATAACAAAAAATTATTTTACAAAGAGGTTTGTTGTCATCAAATATAAAACATTGTCAAAACATAACAACACAAAGGTTCATCAATTTTAAATTCACATAACTTTTATTTGTTTTATTGAAGACAAATATATATCATTAAAATAAAATACAATTATAATAGTATCCTAAATATATGTTTTAATCCTTTAAAATATAATTTCTATAAAAATTGGTTTTATGTGTTACATCTACTAAGGTTAAACTTAATTTTTCATACATAGAGAAATTTTATATGATAAATTAGATTTTATATTTTGAATCAATAAGGACAATGTTATTTTTCTACATTAAAGTTAAATTCCTTAGGTAAATATTATCTACCATGGTAAAGCATATTTTTTCATAGAAAGATACATTTATTATTATGTTGTATTTTTTAAAAATTAAATTGATAAATTTTAAATTAATAATGTAATATAAAGTTAATACATTCATGAAATTTAATTAACAATATTTTAATTGATAATTAATTTTAAATGAGTATGATAACACCTAAAAATTTATGCAACATTTTTTTTTGAAATTTTTTTCCTACACATTATATGTTTTAATTTGGAAGATGCTTTCCTTATATCTAGAAAATTAATTAGGATAAAAAATTAATTGATTTAGATTCATCTTATAAAAATTTGGTAAGAAGTTTCATATTATATTTGAGAAATAAAATAATTACCATGATTAATTTTTAATAAAGATTAATAATGGTAAAAATGGTAAAATGAAGTTTATCGTATTTTTAATAATTAAAATGTCACTTACACCTTCAAGAATGACTTTTTAGGTATAAAATTCAAACCAAAATTTATCACCTACCATTTATTCACCTAACTCACATAACTCACATAACCCCCTTAACAACCATGTGAATTCTTTCTCACCCCTTAAAAAACTCTAGTTTCCATGAATAAACCCCTCTTTTTCACGTATAAAAGGAGCTCACTGCCACCCACTCTCTTATCCCTTTATATTAAAAATGAATTTATCAAAATTTTACTTTCCATATACTTATAGAAATCTATCCCAATGAGATAACATGTTTCTAAGGAGTCCTCTCATGCTTTATGAATCTACTTGGAATGGTTAGGGTTCTTCACTCCATCCTTTTGATTCAGGTACATATTTTTTGATAAAACCTTTTGAATTCCATGTGACTATGTTTCAGGTGTTAAAAATAAATCCCTTTATTATCCACATGATTCCCTATTTAATAGATTCTATATTTATCTATCATTAAACCATTTATATAATCACTTTTTTATTCTCTTCATGATGCTAAAGTCACTCTTTGATTATCTATGTCATAATGTCGTGTTTTTATCCTTTTTAATTCCATGTGATAATTCTAACATGTGTTTATAATAAATAATTTACTATCCAAATGATTATATATGAATTATATAACACCATTATCTCTCATTAAACAATTCTATAGTCATTTTCTTTTATAGTTGTTATGCTTCCTAAAACAATCGTTGATTTTCCATTCCATACATTAATGTCATGAATACCCAACTATAAAAACATTCAAGGGTATTCACATATATAAAATTATTGTTAATTTTTTGGGAAATTCCATGTATTAAACCCAGATTACTTAATCATGGTATTGAAATGTAGAAATAAATTCTTATGTTATATGGTCATTGTGACACACATAATGATAGATATATGAATGGTGTAATCTGATATCACTCTAATGCATTGGGTAATGAATTATTCTCTTGAGATGAAACTTTCAGGATACATTGGCATCATTACTTGGTAATTTTTTATTATACCTTGGTGAATAACCTTAGTAATATTATTTCTAGAATCCTTATTGATAAAATATGATGACATGCTTTTGAATGTATCATGTTTATGCTGTATCCACATTTCCATGTTATTCTTTGTGTACTTATGATCATGTTATGACTCATGTTCTTATGATCATGTTATTCCTATTGTATTTATGTTCATGTTATTATATTATGCCTTATGTTTCACCAATAAAGTTCATATATGATATTTTTTCTTGTTTATCCATTACGAGGCTTTACGCTTTCCCCACTATTTTGAAAAATTTTCCATATCTAATCTTATATAGTGAAGTGATCTAAGATGGAATAATAGAAAATTATTTATAAAGAGATAGATTATATTTATTTTTTTCATATGTGATACATAAATTCCATGTATTATGTTCCTAGTTTCAAAGACACTAAACCACAAAAGGTCCCTTGTAAATGATATATGTGATAATTTTGTTAAAACAATTATGTTTAAAATCATGTATAAAAATGTGATTCATTATACATGATATATATATAAACATAAAAGTAAATTATTCTAAAAAAATACATGGTGAATAAGAAAATGTTTAAATTCATTGTTATTACTCCTTTAATGTAATCCTCATAATTTAAAACATATTACACATATTCATCTCTTAGAGAAATGGGTAACCATAAAAAATGGGTCAGCATAGACGCTAACTATGTGATAGTGCATAGGGTAATTTGGCATAAAAATGGGATTATAATATATATGAATTTTTAATATATTCATGACATATGAATACATTAGAGTAACACAATCTTGTAATGTCATAACAATGAAAATAAATAATAACATGGAAAATAATAAATGGTTTCATAATGATAGAATTAATAATTTCAAACAATGTAAACATAATGTAAAGGCCTTATTCTAATACTACCATATAAAAGGTATGAATACACAAAATTACACAACTATTTTACCTCATGAGACCTACTGATGTGTCAAGGGATTATATAAATCTAAGGCCCCCAATCACATAATCTGTACAATAAATTCATCTAATGAAATGAATGGATAAAAATACAATATATGATGTACATAATGAAACCTCTCATATAAATATAGCTATATGATCAATAATTATCCATATGGAAATAATGGGTATATAATGTTTCAATATTTTCAAAGTCAACTAAATTTATTGGATATCTAAGAGAATACCTTTCAATAATAATAATTATGTATATGGTATTCATATAATATAATATAAAATGGATATATAGTTATTCCAATATATTCTCTTCGTTAATTGAATTATTTTTTATATAGGTGAATAAACATTATTGGGAATAATTAGATACAAAACATTGACATTATATAGGATAAATGGTTATACGATCAAGAAAATAGATTATATTAGACTACAGAATTGCTTGGATATTTATGTGAATTTTATTAGGAAATATTAATGAAAATTATGGATTCACAATGCTCAAATAAGTACCCTTATCACATGAAGAGTATAGAATTGTAGTTATTAGATGCTTAAAAAGAATAATATTATCAATAATTTTATAAAAACGAATATATGTATTTATAATCCTGGGAGACCAATGAAATTATTGATAAATAACCTATAAAAATTATGAGTATGGAATAAACACATATTTGATATGGATTAGGGATATAAAATTTAATTAAGTAGAAACCTCTAGATTGGAATATTTGATTCAAAAGGATATCTTGTGCCAGAATATTGTATAATCTACTTATGACCTGATAGAGACTCCATAAACTACATCATCGCCATCCATGCCTATAAAAGGACCCCTCTTAAAAATAATTCATCCGTAATACCAAACATACATATAATATATATGAATTTTTTATCATGGAATAATATATAATTTCATGACTCAAATGAGATTTTTTATATCACAACAGATTATGAATGGTGTATAATGTTAGTGAAATGGGGACTCAATATATATAATATAATGAAATAATTAATCCTAATTACATAAAATTAATATTTTCTTATAATAATTAATATTTAAATGGATACCACAATGTAAATGTAAATTGAAATTGAAAATGGAGAAAAATAAGGCCCCTTGCATCGACGTGGTAATATTATATGAAAATGGAAAAATGAGATTGAATAAATTATTTCAGTTGAATGATGTATAAAAGGGATATTAATATAATTTACGATTATAATTTACTCATATTAAACAAGAATTTAAAGAAGGTTATAAAAAAATAATTCCAATAAGAAATGGATTTGAGAGGAATTAGAACCCCTACGTTACTTATGCTTCTTGGCATAGAACTGAAACTTATAACCTTTGAAACACTTCAAGATTGAATATAGATATATGAGAGAGATTCTTTGAGATATATATATGATTATATAACTTCAAAATTGGGGACATAGAAATATAAATAGGGGTGGATATATAATGGTGCGGTGACTGTAATTTCATGTAATAAAGTTATGAATATTTTATTTTCCCATCATCTTAAGTGATACACTACTATAATTTTTCCCAAATTAATGTTTTTAAAACTAAAATAACTTTTTTATTTCGAAAAATAATGTAAGTGTTCCAAATTAGTCAAAAAAATCATGTTTACATATATATAATTATATTTTTACCATATATTATCGTTTTTCAATATGTTTTACTATATTTTAATCCTTTAAAAAAAAAATAATTAAAAACCTATTATAACTTCAAATTTATTACTAAACATATATAAAATATTTCACTAAATTCATATTATAAATTTGGAAAAATTTTATTTCAAATAAATACTTCCAAAATTAGTTTTCATGAGGTAGACATTACTAAAAACAACAACATTGCTATTCAAATATCCACAATAAATTTTTAAGGAATACATTACTAATATTTGATATCTATTTAATTGTAATAAAATTATAATTATATGAAATTAATTTTCAAAATAAAATTTAAAAAATAAAAAAAATTACTTCATCGTAAATTTTTTTTCGTAACCTGTTAAAAATAATTTTTCAAAATTTCAAAACAAACAAATAAAATTATATATTATCTCATAAATTTATAAAAATGATTATTAATTTACTCATAAAATATTATTTTTATTTTAAAATATATTATATAATCTTTTATAGAAAAATTTTATTTTATCACCTAAGGAACATGGAATGATATATGATATTAAAATGAATATAATGAAAGATTACACTATTCTCAATGATGACATTCTACAATTACATTAAAAATAATTAAAATACTATATTCTCAATTAGATTGAAATTAATAAATTTCATTTATAATTTCCATATAAAATATTAAATATGATAAATATAATCATCATAGAATCATGAATTTATTAAAATATGTTGTATTCTACAATTTCATGAAACTATTATAAATATGTGATACTAAATATAACTCTATTGAAACATATTAAAAAATAAATACTATTTATTATTATTATTTATGAATTTACCAATAGAAACATATAAATACATTATAACAATATATGAGAAATAGAATCCATAGTTTAATATGAAAATATAATTTTAGGATGAGTAATATATTGATACCATTAAATGAATTTCATAAAATCGTATGTTTTAGTATACATAATAAATAATATATAATGATATATATATATATATATATTTATATATTTGTTTCACTTATTGATTTCATAATAATAATGAATATATACCCAATGTCCATGTAACAATTAAAGAACCCGTTTACATTCGTACTATAATTATAAAATAATGTTTTTTATAAAAGATATATATTTCATAAATTGTTGTGTTTTTATTACAAAACATTAGTCCTATAGGTAAAATGTTTTTTGGAAATTTTAATTTAAGAAACAATATTTTTTTACTTTTATTTATACCATTTTCTGGTGAATTTTTTTTCATGATTTGTTGAATATAGAGTGACGTTTATTCCATTAATAGTATTTCTCCTTATTTTTATGGAAGAGTGTGATATTTATGTTCAATAGTCCTATAATTTACATTTAATAATTTCTTATTTAATTAAAAAATAAATATAATTTCTTTATATTATATATTTTATTTTTATTTAATTATATAATGAAGATATTTTCATCTTATCATTTTCATTTCAGTATGAGTGATATTGTTCTATAAGTTTATTTCCATAAAAATAAAAATAAATAATAAATAATCATAATTAAAATATGTATGATATATATATTTATGTTTGTGTATGTGTATATATATATGAAATATAGGGTGTTACAACTATATTTTGAAGATTATTTTGAGATTGAATGATAAATATATAATTTCATTAAAGAGTGGTGGAATTCACATTGGAAATAAAAATTGTGGTGTTAAGAAAGTAGAGGATATAAGGAGTAAAATATTAGAGTGTTTATATGTGGAAATCATATTTGACAATGATTTATACCTGTTTAATAAATCCGATATGTTTTGACTGTAAAAAAGTGGTTAAATTCTATGAAATATTTTCAGGAAAAATGGGATCTCAAACACTCAAAATATGATGAATGTATTGTCATTTAAATGGGGGATAATGTTTGGTGAAGATAACCCTATTCATTTCATTTTCAAAGGAAATAATAAAAAGATAATTTGGTTTTGTTTCCCATGTTATTTTATTAATAAAGGGGGAGAATTAATACTACACTATAAATCCATATTTTGTTAAATGCTTAGAATTTTACAGATTGTGAGCATAGATTTATAATAGTGTTTTAAAAACACCAAAGGGGAGAATGTTATAAAAATAAGGTATTTTGTTGGGTTTTTTTAGAATAATGTTTTCCAATCAACAAAGTATATGATGTTTTTATATAGATTAGAATAAAAATAAACATGGTGACAATGAAATCATGTCATAATCATGAGTTTTTGTATATAAAAAATATCTATTAGGGGCATAGTTTAATCCCAATGTTTGGGTGATTCAATGAATATGGAGACATTTAAATGGGAAGACATTGGAGATATAGTGATTAATAAATGAACATAAAGAGGGTTATGATAAATGGAAACCTTACTTTGAGATGAATGCATAAAATCGACACTTATATCACCGTAGAATTAGTATTAGTATGAAATACCATAATAGGAAGTACTCAAGTCATCAATGTAGTGATATAGATTTATAAAAAGGAAAAGGTGAAGGTGGTATATCATAGAAAATAAAATATATATTATAGAATATGGATCTTGTTTGTAAATAGATGAAATGATATGGGTTTGATAGAAGTTTTTAGGCTAACATTAGTGATTATAGATTATAATGGTTTTGAATGATGTGTAATTTTGTATGAAAGTATTTATAGAAGTCTATGAGGAAATTTTAGTGAAATAATAAAAAATATAAACATAATGGGTATGTTCAAGTCATGATTTTTTACATGGAGTAAAATAAAATCTATATGAGAGTAAATATTGAACATTCAATTTGTAATAGGATATATTTCTCTATGGGAGAGATTAATTTATCATTAAAATAACCCTTCGAGAATATTGGTTTATTTAATTTTAAAAGAATCAATATTTATACTATAATGATATTGGTTGTTCTATGATATAGAAATTAAACTATGAAGTTGGAATCCATGATAATTTTTTGATTCAATGGAATTAGAAATCACACTATGCGGTGGAGTTTCATGCCACAATGTATAGAGAGTTGGTGTTGTCTTGGGATAATGAAAACATAATTTTAGGAAAATAATAATGTGATTAGGCCATAATATTTAACGGATTTGTTGCTAAAAGAATGTCACAATGAAACTAAAGTAGTTACACCATAAATTGTGAATTTACAAGAAAATCATACTGTAAAAATAGTAATCACATTGTTATTTGGTAGAATAATGTTTATTTTGAATATTTGGATTAAATTTTTGGAGGATGACTAAACTTTATTGTATCAAATTAGACACATTAAAAAATTTGGTACACATTGAATTATCTTATATATTGTATAGTATGTGAATCAATCTTCACCATTGATCAAAATATATTGAGTTAGATAAATTTATTAAAAACTACTATTGAATTTCTGGTGATAGTAGAGCATGATTGATAGATCTAATTTTCATATTGAAAGATATGTACCTTTAATAAGAAATTCATAAATATATTTTGTTCATTTATGAAAGTATTGAGGAAAATTAAATTCTATTTATTGGTTCTAGATAATTTCATATTATCATTGTGAACAAAAATATAAGTACAAGATATTCATAATGGGAATTTTTTTCATCTAATGGGGTTTTTTCCAAAACTATGAAGGTCAAAAAGAGTTCATATTTTCTACTTCGTACATGGATTTGGTTTTATCTGGCCTTATAGAGGAATCATGTAATGGTAGAGTTCATCAAGAATCAATTTTGGAGTTTTATTGCACAATGAATCAGTTATCTATACTGTTACTGACTATATAAATATATATATATAAGTATATAAATTGATTCAGTCCTCACTTCGGTGTGGATTTATCATGAATAAAAACAATTATTTACTTAAATAGTGTTTTATTAATGGATTTTGGAACATGGGTACATCACCATGGTTATGTCTCTTGGACATATACTAGCGTGTGTCCACTAAGTAAAAAAATTCATCTGCTTTAGTTTCATGATTTTTGATAGGTATTTGGTTACAATAGGGGAACATGATTGATGATGAGTGATGGTTAAGACTAAAATTGAATGAAAATATTAAATAAGATTGGACTTTAAATCTAGGCACAGCCAAATTCACCCTTTCAAAGGATTCCTTGGTACGTAGATCATAGCCCTTATTTTTAACAATAATGAATTGAATTGAAAGAAAAACCCATATTATAAACAGTTAAGTGGGATAGAGAATGGATAAATTGGAATATATATCAACAAAAGATCAAGCTACATACATTTTGACAAGGGAATGAAAATATAATTATAATATTAAGATGCATGTATTGAATCATATAGTTTAACATTTTATATCCAAATAATAGTTTGGAGAAGGACACCCACACTGCTAATGTGTTTTTATTCGGTTTTGAGGATACCCTAATGATGTGGATGAAGTGGTTCAAAAATATAATATAGTTTTTATAGCCATTTTTAATAGTTATTTGATAGAAATTATAGAGGGTAGTAATCTTTATAAATATTAGTGGTTATTTACCATAAGGGGTAGTGATTCCACTCTAAACATGGAATAAGTGGCGAACATTGTTTATTTTTGTATTTAAATATATCCGTGGAGTATACGCCATGGGAATATCATATTGTGGGTGAATAAATAAAATATTAAATTTCTTTTATTTTTATTTCATTTATATTTTGTGAGGTAGGTACAATATTTCAAACAAACTAAATAAAATATTATTAAATTGAATAATTTCCATTGGAATACATTGATTCACCCACACTCATGTAAATATCCATTGCAAGACTAATAGCTCTTGAAGAAAGTAATATATTTAATCAATTATAATTATAAAGTGATTATTTTCAGTGTTGTAGGTAAAGGTATTGGGAGTTTTAATTCTTCAAGATGTGAGCTTTCAGGTGGTTACTAATGAAACATGATGAATGTGAATCTTATATCTTACCGATCAAGGATATGTTTATTAGGGTCTTAATATATCTATTTGTCCTAAATGTTTTTTTCATATCAAATAACCAAGTTTTATAAATTATTTTATAATTTAAATTAATATTTATTTCTCAGAAATCTATACCCTATTTTTACACCAATCAATTCATCTTGAAATATTTCTTGATTCTTGTAAGGTTTGAAAATGGAGTTGATGTATTATTTTCAATAAGTTAGATAAAAATATTTTCCACCAGTCTCAAATTTTTGAAAATATTGTCAGCCTAATTATTTATATGTCAATTTATATTTTTTAAGGGTTTGAATATTCAAGAAGATTATTTAAGTCAAAAAGAAATAGACCCTATTGATCATACAATATTTTTGGATTTTCTTCTCAGAAACATTACATTATGACCATAATTTTACTTTTGAATCAAATTATATTGGATTTATGGATGTTGCAGAACGTGAGGGTGTCTTAGTAGCCCATGATATAATGAATTTAGGTTTATCCTTTGGTCATCCATATCATTAGTAGTCATATACATCAAATCATGTGTGTGTGTGTTTTCTAATATAGTCTTAGTTGAATCTAATGTTCTTCAGGCTTCCTTTCCCTCTTTCCACCTCTTCCGTCCCTTTATTGAAGTCTACTCAGGTCATAGGTGTAGTGATTACTTGAGTGGTTTACAAATAGTTTTAAAGGGTTCTTAGTCTTGTATCTCATTATTTACCATCTATGTTAGGATACATGGTGGGATATTAATTGTTTATTTCAAGTTTCACTCATTTATTAGTAGCTATTATTATTCACTTTGATGTTAAAGTTGTGTGTAACACCCTTACAAAGAACAATTTTGTGGTATGTGACATAGATAATCCTTTTCCATATTAATTTCCTTATATCATATGATTTTTCTCTTATTTTTAAGATCAATACTCGTTTTCAATGTTTATAAAAATAAGTAATATAAATCATGGAAAATATGACAATAAATTTTGGTTGTTTCAGGAGATTTTCATTGATTTATTCTCTTAGTGGCATTCATATTTAACTATTGGGTGGGTCTATACTAATTATATAAGAGTAAACATAGTAAAAAACATAAACATTGAAGATATGACTGAAATAATGAATATTTTATATATTAAAGGATTATTTTTTATAGTTAATTTCTATTATTGTTTTTTAGTTTTATCGATATCTCCTTTTTTGTTTTTATTTAGGTATTTTATAGTGTAAAATGTGTTCTTAAATAATAATTAATTTTTTATTAAATGTGAAATTTATTTCATATAATACATGGGATAATTTTTTTATAAAATATCTACCATCATGTATAATGTTTGAAAATCCAATTTATAATGTCTGATTCTACCATTATCAGTGAGGTCATCAATCTTATCTAGATTTTAATCATTTTTTTGTTATTTAGAAATATCTAATGGCCCCATGAAAGGATTTCTTTTTATTGGGTGTTTTGGCTCAAGCCCAACATGTATTTTACCATTTGTTTTGTGGGTTTAATTTTTCGTTGAAACACTAAGGTGAATAATTTTTTTAGATTTGAGTTCAAAATATAGAAACTTCTAGGATTCCTCCCAAACTAGTGGGATTTTAAAAAATTTATTATATTTTATATATTAATTTGTGTATATATATTTATAATTTTATTTTTAAAAATATATTTAATGCTTACAAAAAGTGTTTGGATAAATATACATTTAAAAAAAATGAAAACCTAACTTTTGTAATTGATTTATCTATAGTATTTTAGTTAGTTTTTCAATGTGGGGTTACCCACTCTCAATTTACCAAATTGGTCAGAGTTTTATACTTCTTTATTATTCAATGAGGGTATATACACCACTTAAATTATCAAAACATCAAATATTTATTATTTACAAATTAAATTAAATTAATTAATATGAAAATAATGGAATATGAAAAAAAGTTTAAAAACAAGATTCTACTATTTAGAAGGGAAAATATATTATTTTAAACCTTTAAAACAATTATATGATAAGTAATTCATATTATAATGAATAAAAATTTATATTATATAATAAAAATTTATTAAAACCCTTATTTAGTGATTACAACAAAGGGATCACACACAACGCACCCACAATGAGTCCCCCATGGACTAAGCCCGAGTCCTCCCCCAATGTGTTAATCCATCTTCCAAGTGAACCAAAGACAGAAAGAAAAAATTTATAACAATATTAGTCTAAACGAATTAATTTTCAACCTACACATCCACGTAATGTTATACATCATTTTTTCTCTTAGAAATTCATAGTGCCCACGTTTTATGAGATAATGTGTTACACACCTATAATGATGCATGTATTCAGTATATACTTGAATTTAGACTAGTTTTACCATTTTTGTTTCCTTTTTTATGGTGATTGTAAGGGTTCAATTATGGTTTCACCATCATTTACACATGGTTAAATATTTTCATCACATAAAAATAATTAATGAATTCCACATCCATAACAAGGTAAAACCTGCTTTATAAAGGTAGGAAATCATTTGGGGTTTCAAAACCAATAACACTTAGTAACTTTCATTGGTGTAGAGGATGGGAGTTCGAGCTCATCACACCATTTTGTGGAAAATTTTACCTATTTTAGGACTCTCTTATATATTTAGGATATGTTTTATAATCTCTTCATAATACCAATATAGTACTAGTTACCCAAATAAAATGATCAGGTATAAAATCCCTTTTCTTGTAATGGGGGTTATATCTATATGTATTTGTGGCTATTCATTAGTTTACCATTACTTATTACTGATAATTGGCCGCTTGTATTTTGAATCCATAAAACCAGGCATTCTATTGTCAATTTTCATATATGTTGGTGATTGATATTGTGAATATGGTATGGAAGGTTCATGAGGCATCATGAATGGAATTTTTAGAATAAGAATCAAAACCCACAAAGTTCATTTAAAATTTTAATTTCAACATCATGTGAAAAGGATATATATATGAGGTCACTTAGGCATCAAGTATGGAGCTAGAGCCTTAATAAGACATCCTACTTATCCTATTTACAATGTAAATAGAGTAATCATAGGTCAAGGATACCATAACCTTCTTATGAGAATTTATTGATAATTAATGATCATAAGGGTTATTTTCCAAGGGTTTATAAATATGGGAATTATTTTGGGGCTTAAAATGAGGCGGATTCCCCCGTATGGGGGAAATTGTATTGTGTCACTGAATGGGGATTATACGCGAAGGTTTCCCTATATGGGGGAACATTTATGATGTGAGTGATTTTATAATTAAAAATTTATAAGCCCTTGTGATCCATGATTTTTTTGTGAGAAATAAGGGATATAAAATTATAAATATCATTGCATATGATTGTGGGACTTATGCACTACGGGGGACATAGATGAGAGTTTGACAAGGAGCTTGAGGCTTCGGATTGTGTTATACCTATTCTACTTATAGAAGTAATTAGAGTTCATGTAGTTCATTTGGATTTTTAATATACTGATGGATAAGGAAGAATGATGAACCCAAGATATAGTTTTGGTCTCACTAGTTAGAATTATTGATACATGGAGCGAAATACCCTAAGGTGGATACCCATTGTAACTCGAGCATTAGGAAGGAATCCTTTGAATCCAATTTGGACAAGAATTTGATTTCTCAAAATTGAGTCAGGGTTATTCCTGAACGTGTCTAATATAAAAGGTTATCATATCCCTAAGTTGTCTGCCTTACCTGTATTAAGTCCCTTCCTGACATGTCCGGAGTGTCTATTTGATAAGGATGCGATGTCTCTAGGTGCATCTCATAATTGACGAACACATGTTGGAGGTATGTCGCATGATATGATAGGAATGTTTGAAGTAATATCACATGAATTAGTTGACATATCCATAGGTCTTCATGTGATCAACATAGGAATTTCCAAGAGTGTCATGTGATCAATTTTGTCTTGTCAGATGGTTATCATGTGACTTGGATGACATGTATGGGGTACTTTGCATGACCGAGATGAAATTCCTTGAGGACTTATCAAGACGTGGTGACATGCCTAGAGGACTTCAAAATACATGGGAAACATGTCTATAGGACTTCTAAAGATATGGAAGACATCTCCAAAGGACCATGTAAAACATTGTTGACTAGTCCAATGGACTACAAAAAACAGGGTTGACATGCAAAATGGACTTCTCATGTACTTGTTCTCATTTCCAAATGACTTTTACAAACATGGTTGTCATGTCCAGAGGACTTCACAAGACATGGGTGATATGTAATGATGTTGTCACCTGATCTGAGTAGGTCATATGAAGCACATGATACCTTTACATGAAAGGTAGTGTTTCTGTCTTCTCATAAGTATTCCATATTTTACAATATTTATTTCATAAGTGCTTCAAGGTTAGTCAAACATTATCTTATTTAGGTTTCTCATGAATTAATCAAAATGAGAGTATTAATTCAGATAACCCAGATGACACATCAAAATTCCTTCACATGATCTATGTGATATCACATGAAGTGCATATTCTTTTCATGTGATCCCTTGGGTCTTTACCTAGATTTTAACTTCGTATAACATCCTTGAGATGGAGAGGTTTTCTAATCTGATAAGTCTACTCTTCTGTGCTCTAGTTGGTATGCCTTGCGTCTCACGTGTGTAATCATCCTTAGATTGCACTGAGGGGGATGAAATTATAGGTCTACTCACTTCAATTATACATCATCTTACATGGAACATCTATAATATATATGAGTCAGAGTTGATGGTGGGAGTTTCTCATTACATACTTTCCATGCTCTTTCCATGGGTCGTCCAAGGAATCACATGATAATCTATGACCATGAGAACACTATTTCATCTTCATATTTAACAGACCAATGGATTATCATAGGGACTTCACATATCGTTGTTTTTTTATCAAGGAATCACATTATTAGTAGAGAATATCATGATGGTGTGTGATAAGTTTCATGGATAGTCACTATTCTTATCCTTGATGTGTCACGTGATCAATGATTGATAACATGATGGAGTGGGAACATTATCATTGAAAATAACTGTGCTTATAAATGGATCCAAGGTGGCATCAAATGAATGAACTACATAAGCATGTCACAAGAATGTTAACATAACCCAATATCATAGGAATCTTCTACCTTTTAATGACTTTATTTTATAATGGTGTTCTAGTTATTTATAGGTTCCTATTGATTGAAAATTCACATGATCATATGAAATTTGATGGGATCCTCTACATGATCATCAATGCTTGTCTAGACACCTTCACGAGAACTAGAGGGTTTGACCTAGTGGATTATCATGATAATAAAAATATCTTGTGTAGTGTAGGATCTATTTGAATTACCTTCCTAGGTTCATGTGATTACATGTCCTCTTGGAGGTTATGTAATCCACATGATTCATCCATCTAAAATTCATGTAGTCATGATACCCCTTCCATTGTTTTGAAAATGAAATAATTCTAATGGTTTAGCTATTTTTATTAAAATAATAGAATTTGAAACACACATTTGTTGAGTTTCTAAAAATCCACCCCCCCCATCTCAGGAGTGAGGTCCATAGGGGCAATGACTCAATTATGAGGAGAGTAAATTTCAATATGATTCCTTGGGGATTCTACATATTCTTGTCTCAGATAATGTTTGGTCATCCATGTGACCTTTTGTATTCAAAGGGGTGTCCTATAGATAGGGGGGAAAGGGGTGGATTATTCCATTGGTGAATTAATACTCTTTTAATCTTGTCAATTCTACCATCACATGAATTATTCATAGGACCTCACCATAAGAACTATCTCATAAGACCTATCCACAAGAAGTAGTTGCAAGACTACTTTGTGGGACTGTTTCATGAGATCTCCCTACATGATTGTTTTATCAGAACTCTTCTTCAAATTAACCAATAATAAACACTCATTAATTTTCTTTATCATTGTCCCATGTCCTTAGTTTCATGGCTTTCCTATATAATTCACATTATCTGATGTCCTATTCATGTGATGTCTTTATCATCATGTAGTTTGTGTGACCATATTAGGGTCACGTGATCACAAGTATTATAGGATTTCATGCAGTCAAGAGATACTATATGGGTCATTTGATTCTTGAGAACAACATCAGGTCATGTGATATTGAATACCTTTATAGTTCATGCAATTCCTGTGATATTGTTTGATTCACGCACCTCTTTTGGTAGATTTCCTCACATTTCTAACATGTGCCCCTTGTTTTTGTACATATGGATTCCAATTCTATGACATATTAAAACACATATAGATAAAGGGACATGATTTATGAGAATAAAAATGTTGATCCTCATTATCATATGTTATCTAACAATGAGGATTTTAAGGGGATTCTCTCACCTAAATTTTATTGTTTTCCCCTAAACCACCATCTTCTTTTGTGTAGATTCATCCTACAGAATGCTATAATAAATCATTTAAATAATTTCAATCATTCTTATTTCTATTTTTCCTTCACACATTATTGTATCTAAATGGAAATATACAAGGATAGTCAATTGGTTGTTACACTGCCTCATTTATTATCTCATATGTTGGATAACTCCCCTTGGGGCCTCGACAGTTGTGATCATTCCCATCATCAATTTTCTCAGAGCTATTCCAATATAGTCATATAATCATGGAATAATATTAGAAGTGTTTGGAGATTCAAATAGGACATGAGAATAGGTGGTAATTTCAATTATGGATGGGAAATGGCTATTCAAGGTCAGCCAGAGCTGCTAAGAATTATATGACTAAGTTCACTTTATTCTTATTTATGAGTCAGCATGGATTTCTCAGTTCATCATGAATCGTCCGTCAAAACTTCCTAAATAGATTATTATTAATTAGTTTCCTAGTAATACTTTCTTCCACATGTCTCATGGATAATTACATATTATAATTTTAGATATTTACCAGATGAGAGGGATATCTCTTCTAATGGAGTTGTATGTCATGTTTCTTCCTACCGTAGAGGTTTGCGATGACTACAAAAAAAGATCTATATCGACAAGGGGAATGCATACCATTGTGAAGGAGAAGTTTAGGAAGGACATGAACCTATACTCACTCTTTTCCTCTATGGACATGATCAGTATATTCATATTTCATAGAAGGAATCAGCCACCCACTATACCCCTTTATTATTTCCATTCCCGATATGTTCATGATAGCATGAGATCTAGTTATGAAATCAATATGGCTAGGAAGTAAGCCACATGGGGCTACCAGGTGAGATGAGAGATACCCCCAATACTTAATCTATTAATATATGTATACATGTTTCTGAATAGATGGATTTTCTCAATTTGGGATCCATGCATGGGAATTAAAGTGGGTACGTTGGTGATATCAGACCTATTGAAATTGGGGAGACTTCTTAACTTACCCACACAAACTCTAACTTTCCTATACCACATCCTTTGTTGTATCCAATAAGGAAACATACCCTATAGTATTGGTGGACCCTTCCATCTCTTAATTAGGTAGATACATTCTCATTTTCATTGTTAAAAACATTATAACACTAATGGGATCCTTGATGATTCATTTCATCCCATGATAAGAAATATTTCCACTATTTTGATGATGAAACTGGACCCTAATGAGGTTATTTACTTGTTGAGTTAGCATAATAATTTCAACATTACGCCCTATCTCACCCCGACTAGGATAATTATTGATGATGAGAGTGTCTCTCTCGATGAGTGGTCATATAACATTTCTCTTCAGGATGGGGTTCTTATGGCCCATGTTGATGTTATGATTATCTTAAAGACATATACCCTATATTGGGGTTCCCATCAATTTGGATGTATTCAATGATTTTATATTATCCCATCAACTACCATGCAGGATGATTGATATCCTATGCTTATTCCCAGATTTGGGATTATGTTGTTACATGAAGACAAAAATTCATGGATTATTCTTCCATATGTCAATGTCCCAATACTCCTATCTCAAAACTATGCCCTGGTATGGGTGGATTCCAACATGGGTGGTGTTCTAAATAGATTATTCTGTCTGCAGGATAAACCCTATGCTTCACTAACCCCATTATATATAGAAATAATTGAGGTGATTTAGGACATGGGTGAGCCTCTAGGGAAGAATTGTCATCATTTTGATGAACGTCCAATTAATATGAACGAATTTGTGGGGGATGCAATTCCTACGACATCAATGAAAAATGAATATTTTATTGAGATGAAAACAAATGAAACTTCTTCAATTTTTTCTTCTTCATCTTAACCAATCCTTCTTTCAATGGTTTTAGTGTTTGACTATTCTCAATTAATCATTATTCTTTCTTATATACCTACTCTAATAGCTTTAGAGTACTAAACCTGACACAAGATAATATATTATTAGATTCATACCTTGATCATCAATACATCATTGGAGAAATTTCATGATTAATAAGAACATATTATCCAACTCTTTTTCAATCTGGGGGTAGAAGTATTTAACCACAAACCATTATATGACATCATGTAATAAATCATCCCAACCTGGAAATAACTATTTAATAGTGAGATGGTCCTATGAAATTTTTATGAAGAAGTAACTCTACCCTAGACACTAGTGGAAGCCTCTTAGGTTTTTTATAAGATACATCACAGAACCTCTCAACCACATGCACACATGGATTTCTTGACTATAGAAATAAAACAGAAAAAATCACATGTAGCTAAGGCTAGATCCCATATTCTGACATTGAAATATTTATTAGATACCATCCAAAAAGGAGATAAAGAGATATCATATTATAAGGAGTCTCTTCATCCTAAGGTGGAATTGGAGGAGGTAGAGAGAATAACATTTCGCTATTCTATTAATACCTCCTCCTATACATTGGCTGATTTAAAAAACATGACTAAACGGGTTTTATTTTGATCCAACCATGGGTGAATTTGTTTGATTTTTTTGTAAACGTTTAGGATAGAATCTAGTATGTGTAGATTATTACTTTTTTTCCTTTATTAGTGAATAAATTTTGTGACCATTGCCTATTGTTGTCTATATTTTCATTATTCATGATGTAGAGCATGTTTTACTAGTCTTATATTGCATCGATCATCACTCATATCGATCCTTTGTTTAATAACAAGTAAAACCAAATTCCTGAATTTGAATTCATAACTCATAGTAGATTTTTACTGACAATTTCTCATGAATTCCCACCAACATGTGATATCTCTTTGATATACCTTCTCCAATTTTCTTGAGTCCACCTCATTAAAAAGTTTAATTTCAGTATGATATATGTCCCTAAGGGGTAATTATATTACTTTTTCTAAATTTAATTGAAATTTGATCATAGATTAATTTTATATATGGTCAAATAATGACCACTACAAGATTTCAATATTTTTTTACTTCCCTGACTTTTTCCTAAAATTCATATAGGAGAAATATTAGTGGGCATGGACTTGGATCTTTCCTAGAATACAACATTTTATGTTTTTAACCTGATAAATTTTTATACCATTTTCATTTTATAAACAATAAATATTTTTGGGATCACACAACGTGAATGTATGGTGAGAAAACATTTAGCTTTTTTCCTAGGGTTCCCTTTGCAGGTTTTCAACCAAAATAGCATTGTTTCTCTTTTAATGGGATACATAGTGTAACGCCCCGACCCCAGTTACCCAGAGTCGGTGCATTATTACATAACATTGGCATGATCACAAGAAAGATCAAATCTCGAAAGACCGATTGGTTTAGTAGTCTTGGAAACACTAGATATATTCATAAGTCTTACATTACATCATAAAATGAAAAACTACTAAAACAACATATTGTCTCCAAAATCCACACTCATATCCCCACATAATATCCCTTCAGGTCATTCATAATTTACTTCTTCACTTCCTGGGAAAAATAAAACATAGAAAAGGGGTGAGCTCAAATGCCCAGTAAGGATAACAATATAGCAGAAACTTTCATAAATAAGAATAAACATTTAAGGCAATGTATAACTAAAACAAAAGCCTTTTAAACATGAACATTTAACATAGTATGACATAAATAAAATGAAATAATGCCATTTACTAATTCACATGGTTATTCTACTAAACGAATAATCACATGCAAAATCAATAACCACTTTCATAATGATAGAATGCATAATGCCAGACTATCATAACCACATAGCCAAGGCCTTGTGCCAAGACTACAAATAAGATTTTGTCAAGGCCTTATGTCAAGACACAAGTTTGTCTCATGAGACCTACCGATGCATCGAGGAGCTATAGCGGGCTCCACCTGTCACATATTAAGTCCAATGCATTCCCATATGAAAAGTTTTAAACATAACATAAACATTCGTATTAAAACTAGCATACGAAATGTCAATACTTTCACTATAAACTATGAATGGTATAAAAATAGCACATCCACAGTCAAACATATCACAAAACCTTCAATACAATATAGAAGTTTTGTATCATAATAAATCAACTTCAAATAATCTTAAAATCCATCAAAGGATGTTGACATAGATGAAATCAAAATTCTTTTTAAAGAAATATCTCCTTTTATTTTGAAATCATTTAAGAACCATATAAAATAAAACATTTTCTTTGAAAATATTATTATATTCTTGTAAGGGAAGCTTTGAATATTTTAAAACGGCGGAAAATAGCCGCACCCGCCGTATAAGTTAAAAGAAACATTCTTACCTTAATTCTGTCAAAAAGGTTAAAAAGGACCTTGTTTTGAAAACGATGGAAAGATTCCTTTATAAACCACTTATAAAAGTAAAAAAGGGTATAAATGACTTTAACTCATATTCTAGTAAATAGTAAAAATGTTTCGAAATACATTTTTAAGAAACATGGATGTGGATGATAAAGAGATCCCAGTAGATTATTACATATAAACAACCTCGGATAATGAAGAGACTGTGAAATAACCCTTACCTTGTACTTTTCCTTGGTTGGGGTAGGTTAACCTCCTGTATAATGGTGAAATAATTGTTACTAAATTATACAATAATCATATACATTAATATGATATCATATAAGATCTTTTAATATCGATTTATAATAATATCTTAGTATTATCGTTGTTTCGGGTGTTAACTTACTTGTTTTCTTTGATATGTTTTGTTACGTGAGACATTTTTGTAAAGGATAGGTTGTATATTATTCATATCCAGAATGATATCAAGTCCTTAAACATCATTTTTAAATCATCAAATGATAATTATACTTGAATGGATACGATGGAGAATGAATCTCATCGCGTTCGTGGAGACGGTAGTCCGTACATACGCACGAGCGACAATATCATTCTTTTGATATTAAAATAATATATAAATGGTTTTTATATAATATATACAGAATCATTATCATGTTTTATTTATTATTTACATGAGATACATATCATTATTATACCCATCCAAATAATAATATATTGAATAACAATTACACCACGACGTGGAGACAGTAAGCCGTACGTACGCACGTATGGTGACATGTTATTCAAAGGGTGGATAGAATACTTAATATGGTTGTACCATATTTATAATAACATCACAGTATATATATGATACTGGAGTTATTATTTTAGAATGGTAACAACAATGGATGAAGAAGTGGAATAAGAAATGAACTTGGAAAAGGGTGGTGGAATCATTACCTCTTCTTCAGGTTCTTCCTTTTGATTTGATCAAAAGGGATCCTTAGGTTGGCTTTCTGATCAAACTAAGGCCTCTCGGTTGTAGTGAGGGATGTTTTGAGATTATTTGGGCAGAGTTTGGCCGAACCAAAAGGCTTTTAAGGTGTGAAGAAATGAGAAGGAGGAGTTCCCTTTTATAAGAGGGGTGAGGGGCACCTTTGGAAAAGCTATAAATATTAATTTATAATAAATTCATATTCGGTTTCTAATGGCTCCAAAGTTGATTATTCAAAGGTTAAGGTGGGGATAGGTCGAAAACCACACAACCAATAGAATTTAGACAGGTTGGGTACTTATATTAACCTTATCTTTATGTATTAACTCTAAGTTAATTAGTTTCACTTTTACAATGTCTCTTTGTATTTTTATATAATATGGTTAATAAACTTACTACATACATCCAAGAGACCCCAAAGTGGTCCATTAATGATTAAAATATCATGATATAACTCTCTTGGCCGAACCATAGATTTTTAGGAATTTAATATCAATTAATAATATAATATTTGTTTTAAGAACTCTTTTATGTCAATTTTGACACTATTCAATAGTTGATTTTTTTGAAACTCATAACAGATTGATTACTTCGAACAAAGTAAATTAAATCAATCCTAATATATCATATTATCCTATAAAATTAGTTTAATTCATTAAAAGTTTCACATTATATTTATTTGGGTATTTATAATATCAATTATTTTAATTTTTCACTATTATAGTAATTACTGCATCATCATTGTGTCATAAATAAAATAAATTATTTAATGTCTAAAAATTATAAAATATCATTATGTAGGAAATCTTTTTATCTTTCTAATGAATATTTATAATCTAAAATCCAACATATATAACCCTATGTAACAATTGTTTTTCTAAAAGATATATGCTTGTGTCATTTTTGTATTCATTTTAACTTAATTAAAATAAAGTGTCATTATCACTTACAAGTTGATCCATGGGGTCCCAAAATCGACCCAAAGATGCCCATGGTCGACCATGTATCAACCAATAGGGTTAAGACACGTTTTAGGGTAATTTAGTATTATTATAATATTATTTTTTAACCCTTATTTACCGGATTTACCCTTAACCATGGTAAATAAAATATTTACCGCAGTAATTATTCAAAATGTATAAAAATAAAAGTTACCTATTTACACAATTTGAACATCCTGATTCCAAATATGGAATCTATTTTTCTAAATTCAAAACACAGAAGTGGCAGAAATTAATTTAAAATTAATTCCCGCTGTCAAAACAAAAAACGTGTTTTTAAGAGATAATAACTATCAAAAGATTGACACTTCTTTATGTTCGGTTTAATTGTAAAATTATGTCCAATGACCAAAATTATATTAAACGGTAAAAATATATTCTAAATATACTTTAAAACCACTCAAATTCATAATTTATCACTATTAATTATTTTGATTAAAAAAGTTGTTTTTAATTAAAATTTAGTAATTTTCACTATTCATCAAAATATGAAAGTTATCCGAAATGTACCAAAATTTCACCTTAGGCTAAATTCGATATTCCGAATCCGAAAATGAAGTCCATTTTGAAATATAAAATATATATAATTTCAAAAAGTAGGTATTACTATTCATAACGGCTAGTTTGATTGGTTATGGTGTGTTAGAACTCGGTGTTGCGTACAACACACGCTATCACATTATTCAAATAGAAGCGTACCGTAGAAGCTTGGGGTGTTACACATAGGGTCTTTGAAATTATAACATTATTGTGATTTAGTTTAGGGTCTTCCAACACAGACCATCTATTGTTTAGTTTGAGGTATTCTATCTCAGGCCTTTTGTTTTTGTAGTTTAGGGTCTTCTATTTTAGACTCTATATAAGCCTAGTTTTAGATACATCTATCTCAGGACTTATATTATTATATTTTTTTTGTTCCTAAAGCTTGGAATTTATATCATGGTAGTTTTAGGGTCTTCTATATTGGAAATTCTATTACTATAGTTTTAGGGTATTCTAGATTGGATCATATATTTCTATAGTTTTAGGGGATTCTAGATCAAGCCGTCTATTGTTGTAGTTTTAGGGTATTATATCTCATACCTTCTATTTATGTATCGTTAGGGTCATCTATATTAGAACTTTTATTTCTATATTTTTATGATCTTCAAGCTTGTACCTTCCTTTGATGCATTTTTAGGGTATTTCAGCTCAGACCTTCTATTTTTGTAGTTTTATGGTCTTCAAACTCAATCCTTTTTTTACTATAGTTTTAGAGTATTCTAGATTAGACCATCCATTGATAGTAGAGGATGTGTATGCATGAAGGGTTCCTAATCCTTTCATATGTGATGTGATTTTGAATAATGATTGTCCATAAAGGGTTCCGATACCCTACATTCTTAATTGATATTTGGAAGAATGAATGTCCAGGAAGGGACCTAGAACCCTATGTTCTTGTAAAAATCACAAGGGATAAATATCAATGATGGTTCATGACACCCTGAATCCTTACCATAATGGTTGTTTTTGTATTTTTTAATATTAATGATGTTTTGTCTACAAGGATAGTTGAAATATGTGATAAGTAAATTGTAACCAAATAGTTTGAACTGAGGAATATGGAATGGGTCAAACATACTAGGGATGACCCATAAAACTCTAAGTTGATGGCTTCTACAACCATATTTATGGAGATCATGAGTATTATAGTTCGTTTCCTAATAGGAGAATATCACTCTAGTTGGTTGGTCATAATCTCTTATCCATGAGCCCGTAGGTCTTACATGCATTATCAATTTGAGGTGTCCCCACTCTCTTCGAAGGACCATGACATATTTGTGAATAATAAAAAATCTATAATTTGAAGTGGGGTAACGGGAAAAAGGATATCCATAAAGGCTTATGGAACCCTAGGGAAATTTCAGTTTTAGGTTGGGAGCCTTATTCCCAACATCATGTGGTTCTGAGTCACAAGATGTGGGCCATAAAATGATTTAATAATGGAGTTTCATATTTCTACTTTGAAAAAGGGTACAATTCACAATGATGTAATGTCAAGGTTGTTGAATCCACCTAAATAGTGTAGTTATGGAGATGGTAAATCTTGGTCTATCAATATTTTAGTTAACTACTGGTGGGATCTGGTGGGTATAGGTCCACCATTAGTAATGGTAGGACCCTATGATGTTCTATGAGGCCTGGAAAATAACTCCTGGATTTAAGGGGGGGGGGCTTCCTAGGATCAAAGTTTCTATTAGTATTAACCAATCCTTGTTACTAATTTTCAGTAAGGTTTATCTCAAATAATGGAATCCAAAGGTCCATTGGGTTCTTATATAAGGATATAAACTCAAGGAAATGGTTGTGTTGTCTCAAATTTCAAAGGAATTAAGTTGGTTGATGAAAAATGTAAGATTCAAGAATGGTTTGAGAACCCTAAAAGTTGTGTTGTTGCCTAGTGAACTCATTATCCTGGTGAGGAGATGTAAAGAATCATTACTCTAACTTTTTTATACTATAGGGTACAAAGGGGCTGGATTGACTTTTTCTAGGGCCACAAAGTGGACCCTAATTTCTTTATGCATTGTTTATTTATGATCTAACATTCTCTAATACTCTAGAGATGAAGAGTTTAGAAAGTTGAGACATAACGTTTTCTCAGGACAACCTTTTTGGGTTTTAAACTAGAATTTTTTTGCATCTCATTCACTATTAATTCGGGGTCTTGAAATTTTTACCATCAAAGGCTAATGTTTAGGGTTATAAAACATTAAACAAAGTGAATGCAATTTAATGTCATGATGCATGTGGACCTAATATGAGGATAACGATACACAATAATCTAATTAGAATACCCATGGTCATGTGTACTCCAACATCCTTTTGAGTGGGATATCAAAATTCTATAAATCATTGCTTAATGATCTCGTGTCTTGAGTAATGGTATGAGAAAATCATGTTGGGGATGACACAAAAACACAATAAAGCACTAAGTTCATCCATGGTGACATTAGACTCACAATGATTATAAATACCTTCCTATAGTGACAAGATGCCTCTGGTTGGTAGGTCAAATCCCTTATATATATCCACCTTTGGAATTGTCAAAAAATAGATATAGTTTTCTTTTATAGGGGTCATGAATGGTTTGTGGAAACTTTAGGAGATCAAGACATAAATTGGGATTTATGGGTTGAGGTTCTTAATAGATAATGGAATCACCCATAATATAGTTGACCCGGGTAATGTTTATGTTTTCCTTTGATAAGGAATGGTGATGGGTATTGGATTTCATATTTTATAATCTTGTAGTGGGGTTGTATCTTTTTTAATGATTAATTTCATGCGATAAGGATGTCTTACTTACAGTTTAATTTCATATAGTAAGGATGTTTTCCATTGAAGTTTAACGTCATGGAGTACAATTGGGGGAACCGACATGAAATTTTGAAAGATACCCTTAGGAGAATCATTCACTAGTTAGGGGAATTTAGATGTTGGGATCATCTTTTATCTGTGTATAGGATTTTTACTGGGTATCTATATATCGAAGACCTTATTGAATAGATTTATCATTTGTGAAAGTAATCAATACATAGATCTGACTCATGAATAGGAATATTTCCTTATAAATATTGTAATTATAGGAATCATTCCACAATAAGCTCCTTTAAGATAATCCCTCTACATATATCTGAATCTGATATAGGGGATATGATCGTGAGTGATATCTACCCACAAATGGGATTGAAGAAACCAATCCATAAATAGATTATTTCATTGTTCCATACCATATATAGGAGGGGTGTATTTGTATTATCAATAATGTAACTATACCTAAGACTGGAGATTTGGGCATCACTATGTATCATGTTATTGCAAGAATCAAGACAAATCTAGTTCTTGAATGGGAAAATCTCCACTTGGGTTTGACCCATATGCATAGGTGGGGGCATTGTTCCCATTGAATATTTAAGGTAGAATTAGGATAAGATGTCTGGGTATCACTACATGCCCTGTAATTATAGGAATCAAGAAGCACATTATTCATAAATAGTAAACTCCCCATCCATGTCTGATCCAAAGAAAAAGGAAAAAATTGTTCTTATTGATTATTACAACTAGAAACTCAATGAGAGATCCAAGAATCACCATGTATGATGTGGCGAAATGAATAAACCAATATATATTTTTTGAATTAAATATTTCTATATTGTCTTGACCCATACATTGGGTGGGAAAATTTGTATGTCGTGTCCACACCCAGGATTGGAGATTTGGGCATCACCATATATCATGTGATGAAAAAATCATGTCATGCATATTTCTTGAATGGAAAAATATCTATGAAATTATGATCCATATGAATATGGTGGTATTATTTCTATTGGGTGTTGTATAGGATCCTAAAATTTGAGATCTTGGAATCAATACATATCCTATGATGACAATAATCAATCCACACTTAGTTCTTGAATGGGAAACTCACCATGCATGTCTGACCCATAAGTTGAGGGGAAATTAATAACATTAATTGTTGTATATGGACACAGGAATGGATATCTGATCATCACTACATATCTTATGACAATAGGAATCACGAAACATGTAGTTTTTGAATGAGAAACTCTCCATATAGTTCTATCCCATACATAGAAAGAGGTATTTTTTCCATTGATTATTATAGCTAGAACAAGTATTAGATATTCAAGTGTCACTACATATCCTATTATGATAAGAATCAATCCCTATGTGGTTCTTGAATAGGAAACTATCCTCACAGGTCTAACCCATATGTAGAGGGAAACATTGTTACAACTTATTGTTGTAGCGGGACCCATTATTAGAGATCCAAGAATCACTACATATCATGTGAATACCTGAATCAAACCACACATATTTATTTAAAGGTAAACTCTAGAAAAAGATATGAATCATACATAGAGGGGGAATTTTTCCTGTTAATTGTTATGGTTGGTACCATGATTGGAGATCTTGTTGTCTCAATGTATCATGTGATAACATGAATCAAGCCACACATTTTTCTTGGATGGGAAAATCTCCATAAAATATTGTCCTATATATAGAGGAATGGAATTGTTCCTGTTGATTATATATGGACCCAATTTTGGATGTCTGGGAATCACTATGTATCATGTGATGGTAGGAAATATGCCACATGTAGTTCCCCTATAGAAGGGTGGTGGGAGACCAACACCAAGGATAGTGGTACTTTGTGTTGAGTTCCATAGTAATGAATTGTTTTATATCATGAAATAGTCAACAACCATACAGTTTAACATCATGTAGTAAGGATGTGTGGTGTGAATTTTAAGGTCGTTCATTCAAGACCATTCTAATCTTATAATTAACTTATATTTCTTGATCATTTGGGGAATCCATTACAAAAATTCATAATCCCACATGAGTAAGGATCGATGTGAGAAACAAGGAATTGAAATGTTTACTTTCAAAACACCTAGGCTATTAATGAAAATATCAGGCAAATTCCATCATTTGGTTTCTTGGCCATGATATAAGATCTAGGAATATTTATATATCTCATATGATTAAAAATAAATCCATAGTAGTTTTATGAAAACCATTCATTTTAATATCATGTGACATGGATGTAGGCTACCCGATGTGAAAAAAAATCCATAAAGCCTTATAAATGTTACCCAAGAATTTAAGAAATCATACCATGAGAGGCACCCTATGTTTGTGACACAAGGCCTCCTGAGCTAGTATCATATGGAATCCAATTATTATCACATAGGATATGACTACATTTTAATATAATGTGTTAAAAAAATTGGAACACCATTTAATGACTTGTGACAACGATGGATATATTATAGATGACCCTAGGTTTTGAAATCTGGGTGTCACTATGTATATTGTGATGTAATTAATCAAACTTCATGTAGTTCTTGAGTGGGGAGATTCCTTATATATATATATGACTTGCACATATTGGTGGGGGTACCTCATTTTAAATTTGTATAGATCTATCTCATTTATTGATAATCGTCTATGAAGTGAATTCAATTTAACATCATGCAGTAAAAATTCATCTATCATGTAGTTTAACATCATGTGACTCGGACATCTCCCTTATAGTTTAACATCATGTGTCCAGGATGTATCGGGGAGTTTAACATCATGCATCCAAGACGATTTATTGTCAAAGACATCTAGGAGAAGAGATTTTTAGGAAACTTTGCATTACATGGGGCATAACGCATTCCCCGTCCATTGTGGACAATGAGTAGTCTATTTGGAATAGGTGTTATGTATGAAATAAGTTCCTTACCATACGGGTTCAATATTTGGTTGTTTCTTACCTCGTATCATTGGGTTTCTAAGGACCAATACCAGTTCCCTTTGAAGAAATGGGTGAAGGAAGACATTTTTTTATTTAAGTCTCGTGTTATCTAATTCTGATGGACTTTATGGTTCTGTAGTCCACACAACATTTTTTCATTGATCCATTTTAGCTCATCAAGATGATTTTATGATTTCTTATCATCTGAAGGATTTCCATAGATGGCTATTCTAAGTGAGGGAAACTATAATTATATGGTAAAAAATACCTTAGGTATGTACACCAATGAATATGAGGGTTCTTGTGTAGTGGTGTATGTGGTTGTATAGTAGGCCCATAAATTTTTAAGAAGATTATCCATCTATTACTTATTATTTTTATCAACTATATTTTGGTGTGTATTTTACATAGTTTTCTGAAGGCCTCAATTTGTTTGTTATACAAATAATTATATCAAGGTTAATGGTTGGACTTGATGTTGTACTCCTAGTATAATTTCTCAATCTCAGTAGAGAAGAAGATGGTGTCGTTTTCCTTTAGTATCATATCGGGGACATTGAATATAGTGATGATATTGGACTTTAAAAAGTTAATGATATTCATCATCATGAATCCCTTGATGGTTATTACATCTTAAAATTTGAAAAAGAAGTCATTTAAAGTAAGGATATAGTTAAAATTCATGGTTTTGTGTGGGGGATATGACCCCACAGCATCCATTCCATATATGGGAAATGGCTAGGAATATTTAGCTATATGTTGTAATTTTGGAGCTTGATCAATAAATTTTTAATTCAACTAGAATGAATGACATTTCTTGGTGAATTCCACACATTCTTGTATCATGGTTTGGCAGTTGTATCCAAGCCTCCTAATTTATTGAGGGAGTATGGTATGTAACTGATCAGTGCCGCAAGAGCCTTAATGTAATTATTCACAAATGGTGAGAATATCTTTTTCTGTTGTACATATAAAGATAATTTCTTCTGTGCATACTTTATGGAGGTAATTTTTCTTATTTGGACCACCATAAAGGGTAATGTTTTCTACAAAACATCAAGTCTGTTTCCTCCCATTGTGGTCTATGAGGAGAGTCCCATTTTGGGGATAATCAATTATGGGCTCTATCCATCTAAGGGTGGTTATCATTTCATCACGCTCTGGGGATGTTTTGACAAAATTTATCTTCTCCATTTAATTGAAGATGACTAATGAAATAATCCTTTAGAGTGTGATATAGAATACCACCTCACACTAATCTTGGTTGATCGGGATTGTGGCTATATTAGCCAGTGCGTCCGTATGATAAATATTTTACCATGTAAAATTATGAAATGTTGGTTCAAAGGGAATTTATATAATCAATCCCATGTCATAATAAGTGATAGGATCTAATTCCTCATTCTTGATTGAATATTCAATGTCGATTTGTTTTATCACTAGCTTTGAATAACCTTTTACATTTATATAGGATATCTCCAACATTATGGATTCTTCCAAGACATTAATGAGGATTTGGTATTGTACCTCAATAGTAGTGTATCCTACAGACAGTCCGAAGGAAGAGGGAAAATTTTCTTTTATCTATAGAAACTGACACAATCACAAACCAGCTTGATTGAGATTTTGGATTTCAAGACTCCTACTAATGGGGATTTGGGAGGCAATGTCAAAATAAATATCCCATGTCTAGGGAGCATCATGGGCATATAAAAACCCTTTATCTGGATGTTCGGTGTCCACTGGTGTACATTATATGGTAGGATGTGTCGTAAGAAAATCGGATAGGGTTTTCCCTTTAACTACCTTTTTGGACATGAACTGGATGTCATACTATTGTAGAATAACCGCCCATCGGGCCAAACTCCTTGTCAACCTTGGCTGGCCAAGGATGTACGTGAGTGGTTCAATATGAGATGGTAAGTGGACTTTGTGGTGCTACAAGTACTTCCTCAGATTCTTCACTATAAATATGAGTGATAGGAAAGTCTTTTCAACACTAGAATGTCGAGTCTCAATACCTAGCATTGTTTGAATGAGGTAGTAGATAATGTTCTCATTCCTCAAATCATTTTTCTACGTGAGGAGAGATCTAATTGATCATTAAATGGTAGCCACTTATAATATGAGTATATTTTCTTCCATCAGTGACATAAATACTAGTGGGTGTATCAACTACTTTATGATAATCTCAATGGCTTATTGCAAGTCTACATACATCCGGTATGTGATTCCCTTATTTATTAAATTAGTGAAGGGAAGATATTTTCCAGCCACGTTATCTATGAAAATGTCGAATGTAAGATAGGTTCGCATGGAACCCCCTCAATTCTTGGATATTTAAAATGGATGAAATTGCTATAATTGCTCTAGTATTTTTTGGGTTGAACTTGACGCGATAGTCATATACCAAAATGATATGTAATTTCCTTAACATTTCCCCATAAGTTCACCTTTGGGGATTTATCATCAATATTTTGTACCACATCTTGATGAATATTGTTTTAATATCCATGAGGTGATCACACCTCTTTGGAGATTTTATTACCATTCCATTGAAATAACATGCATCTATTCATACAAAAAAGTGAATAAATATATGATGAATGGTGCATTGTTAAGTAGTGTCATTGTTTTTTAATCCAAAAAGCATGAAATGATAGAAAATGATCCCCAAAGGTGCTCTGAAGGTAGTGGATTCATCATCTTTAGTGGCCATCATTATTTGATTATTCCAAGAATAACCATCTATAAAAGAAATGTCTTAAAATCTAGATGTTTCCTTGATTAAATGTTTAATGTTCGGTAATGGGAATTCATCCTTTAGTCAGTGTCGATTAAGGTCACCAAAATCGATGAAAACCCTATTCTTCATGTTCTTTTTCTTTACATGAATGGTTTTGTTCAGCCATTATTTTGTATTTAAATTACTATAAAATGTCATCTTTAATAATTTTGTCAACTGATGATTCTACATGAATAGAATGGGAAGATTGCATCCTCCTGGATGCCTGCTTGAATCCTCGATGGTCGTCAGGTAAGCCTAGATGGTGCATAGAGGCATCAAGTTTTAGACCAGGCATTTCCTTATAATTCTAATTGAACACATATTGATGTTTCTATATAAATGAAATATACATATATGGATCCTTAAGAGGAATTGAAGAACTAACCATCCCAATCTATGGGACTTCTTCTATTCCCATGTTCACTTATCTATGCTCATTGATGGTGTTGAAGACTCCATCCTCGATTGTGTGAGGGGAATTCCTGAGGTCTTCCTCTTATTCTTCTACCACTTCTATGTCTATGGAGTAATTTTTAGAAATAGTTGGTAATCAAAGGGCATGTATATCATTGTCGATATAATACATTCCCTATTAAGAGATATTGTTTTCCCAAACAACCAGAGTCATTGTTGAGAGTTTCCAAAGCTGCTTATTTTCTATTATACTATTTTTGGGGATAAAAGGAGCTTCTGTATCTAGGATTAAGTCTATTTCCTCAATCAGGTATACGGATACAACATAATTACCATTGAGCATAGCCTAGGGATTTGTAGGGGTGATCCCCAAGCCATTGGGGGATGTAACCTGTATATTTTTATCCACAATAGGTTGTTTTACCTCCCTTTAATAAAAACTCACCACAGTGTTTATGGGTTTTCACGAATCAAAGGGGGAAATATCACCATTTAGTATTCTAACCATCTCATCGATTGGGTATTTCAAACCCCAACAGAATATTGAAGGTACTGTTATGTGGTTATTAATCCATAGTCTTCTATGCAGGATATTATAAGTTGTTTCTTACTAGATAACCATGGACTCAACATTATAGATGAGATCCAAAAACTGAGCCTTTATTTTGATCTTCCAAAAAGGTATTTTCTTTCTCTTATCATTCCCTAGAATGGTTAAATTTATAGGAGATAAATCCCCATCACTATATCCCAAACATCAAAGTGTCCATATTGGGATGAGGTTGATCTCGGTGCCATTTTCAATCAAAACCCTTTGGATGTGAACATTGTTGAGTTTACTAGAGATACATAGGGGTATAAAATGTCCCTAGACAACTTCTTCCTAATCTTGCTCTATAAATGAGATACTGATATGGGATTCTAATGGCATAGTCTCCACTTGATAAACCATAGCTATAGAGACATATATATCAATGTACTATAGACTCTAAAGGGAATCGTTGAGTGCTAATCTGTTTCATTTTGAAATATGAAGAGAATCTATGATCAAGAGTAGGCCCGAACAACCATCAACTATTTCAGAATATCATAATTTGTGTTAGAGGTTTTTTCTTCCTATGGTGGGGTTGATCCTCATCATATTTATTAGAAGTTGAAGGGTTTGTGGTTGAAGATCATGGGGATTTGGTATAAGATGAAGGAACATCTATTTAACGTATCATAGGTCTTGCTGGCCATCAACTTTATCTTGACTAATTAGATAATTACACCCCTACTAGATGGTTGAGTAGCATGATAAGACTTGGATGAATTTTGGAGGGTCCTAGGCCAGGTCTCACTACTACATATATAGCCTTTATCTACATTAGAAAATTGAATTAACAATGGTAAAAAAGTGTTGTTAATAGTGGTGAAGATAAGGTTGGTCCTTTTTATCACTGCTCAGAAAAGCGATGACAAATGCCCCTTTTATCAGTGCGAAATTACATTGATAAAAGGGGACTTTTATTAGTGCTAAAAAATGCAGTGATAAAAAGGTCTTTAATCAGCACTTTATTTAGGGCAGATAAAAGACACCCTTTATCATCACTTTTTTTAATCACTGATAAAAGTAAAAAATTCAAAAAAAGTTAAAAAGTATATATAATGTGGGGGGGGGGGGAGTTTTTAATAGCTCTTAACACCCCCACCACCCCATCAGCGCTAGGTAAACCCCCCTCCCACTCAACCGCATGCTGCCCTTACCCGTGCATCCCCCACATGCCCACACGCCCCTCCCTGCTTCCACTCAAACTCAAACCCGAGACCTCCCCCCTTGCGTGCCTTCACCTTTACCACTAATAAATTTAGTTTTTTTCTCTATTTAATGATATATCTATTTGTTTATATATGAAGTTTAATTTATTCGTATATTAATATGGATTCATATTAATATAAATATATTTATTTATATTAATACATATATATTTATTCATATATTAATATATATATATTTATTCATATATTAATATATATTTAAATTTATTTATATTTATATATATGTTGACATTTATTCATATATTAATATAGATTCGAATTAATATAAAGATATCTCATTATATTAATAGATATATATTTATTCATATATTAGTATAAATATATTTATTCATATATTAAAATATATATATATATATTGTTATAAATTTTTTATCTGTATATTTATTTGTATATTAATATATATTTAAAATATTAGTTTTAAATACATTTATAAAATTTGTTTTTTATGTGTGTTTATAAGTAAATAAAAAAATACATACATACATATATACAACACACACAAACAGACACACACACACGCGCACAAATATATATATATATACACACACACACACACACACAAATAAATACATATATTTGTGTTTTTGAAAATCCATAGAATGTTAAAACAACTATAAAATCTAATAAATAAGTCTATTTCAACTCCAAAACTATTAAAATAAAAGAAAATGAAACAATATTCGATATTAAATGTTGTATAGGCCTATTGGACAACCAGATTAGAAGTTTTACCTGTTTGAATGTTAAAAGATTGAGGTATCCAGACCAAAAACACATTTTTGGATGGCTTATGGGCCTTTTGGGTGTCAAAAAATTTGAAAAAAATGTTACCTTTGGTCCCTATCATGTACATCTCATCGCACGATTCGATTTGATATGCTTTAGAGCTTAAATGAACACTCGGATCAAAATTTATGGACATTTTATGATTGAGTTACATTTTCAACTTATTTTAGATCTTTTTTTGTGTCTTAAAATATTTATTAAATGATTATTAATCGATGATAATTAGAAAATTATTAATTACTAATATTTTTTAAAATATTTTAAATCCAATTTCACTAATATTTTTATATATTAAATGTAATATTCTATTTATTCTTATCTAAAACATATTCAAAAAAATATATATTATATTTATATCAATATATATATACTTATATAACAATATATTATTTTTCGTGATTTTTTTTTGAAATATAAACATTATCAGTGCTAGTAAAAATCACTAATAAATCCCCCACCACATTTTCCGTGCTACTAAAAAAATCGCTGATAAAGGGTCACTTTTAACAGTTCTTTTTTTAGCGCTGATAAGGTACGGTGCTGCGGAAACCCAGTTTTATTGTAGTGTCTATGATTCTATTGAGAATTATGGAGTTCTCCCCCATGGTTCTCGACTATATATATGTCCAATGTGGGAATGTAACCAAGATATTTGCTCTGAACATGTTTGTGTTTCCCCTTGTATTCTTTTCTCATGTGCCTTTGGCCTCCGGCTCCTCAATTAAGTATGGGGTTATCATACTAATAAGAATATTCATAATATGAGGAGGGATTTGTTATGTTTATTATGTTAAAAGTACCTAATATGAGATATTCCTCGGATTAGGGTACCATTTGGTTGGGTGGTGCCTTTTCTCCAGCTGTTGAAGGAATGAAATATCCAAGAGTTAGAGTTTTTGTAGGAGTTAAATATGACTCTTCCACTTTTAACTCTTCCCATTTACTATGATTATGTCCACCTATAAGAGGTTTATTCAATTTCACCTCCCTATGAAATTTCCTCGTTTTGGGTTTGAGAATTTATGCTCTCATGGTGGCATGATCTCGATCAACTGTCTTTCTAGTCATCCACTTATTTAATTTTGTCTAAGCCTCACAATAACTTTTTTTTCAATCACCCCTTATTTCTATTGGGTGATGGTTACATAATACACCTATTATTGGGAATTAAAAAAAAATCCCCTATTGTGAATCAATATTTCTTTGAATAATATCATCAAAGATGATGAGATCCTGAATGGTGTGACCTATCCTCTTATAAAATGTGTAGTAGTTTGGATGATCAGTGTTGTTGACCTAATTGAGTTTCTTGGGATCTGGTTGCTTGAGTTAATTATTTTCAATGGATACAAGGAAATAAAATGAGGACCAATTCTTTTTGGAAGGAGTTTTCTTTATTCATACATTTAATAGGCGACACTGATCTCCTTTTTCTTCTTTTCAAGGGATATTATTTTTTTTCACTAAATGAGAGGCCCTAAGAAATTCAGGGCCTGTCTAGGTGATGTAATAGGCACTACTACTGGTTTGAGGGAAACTGAGAATGTTTATTCCTTACAAAAAATCTTCCCCTATTCTGAGGGCATGGACTGAGATTTATCTCTGTTATATTAAATGGAATATTATAGGCATTATACCATTTCTTCAAACTCATGTATTTTTCCTAGATAATTCATCAGGATAAAAGGTGTTTTCAACTGATCCTGTATATCTTGAACACAACGTTGTAGTAATTTCCCTTACAATAGAGGGATGATGAGTGAATAGGTTAAACCATTTCATCTGTTGATGACATTAAAAAACCCTATCATTGTCAAATTTTTTGTAGTTTTTTAGTTTAGTAATTCTCATTTTCCTTATAATTAAGATAAAAAGATAAAGGGATTGATGATGAAGGTCATACCATCGCACAATGGATTCTATTGGAATGTTTTTATATGAAACAAATGATGGTCCTCACAGAGTCTGTATAAAGAATCTTAGCTTGGACACCTCTTGTTGGTCTCGAGGTCCCATCATCAGACGACATCAACACACGATGTGTATGAGGTGATATTTTAGATCCCTTGCACTATCAAAGTTTGAGCAGGTAATATTTTCAAAATTGTGTGGGGGAAATTGTCATTAAACCATTCGGGATATATCTTCTTCTTATTCTAAACATGTGTGTTACACCCTTCCATGGCTTCCATTCAAGAAGTAATGGATCCAATAGAATTGATCAGTTCCATATTTATGATTATATGTTCCACCGCCCATCAATATAGAGAGGGTGTGTATTTATTAGGCGGACCTATTTTCATATCCCACTTATTTTTGATCTGTTATAAGACTGAATGATTGACCTAGATGTGGAAAGGTTGTTTCCATAATTGATGTATTTATTGATCAACTTCAACTACATCATTTATGTAGACTATATTCCTAGATTTGGAGCCAATTTATCACTCAAACGATGCTATTATAGGCAGATCAACTCTTTCTTGATGTGTTAGAGGAGGGATATTTATCTCTCTCAAAATATGATACCTAATGAGAAATTTTCCCTTGAGTATATCCTTTTTGATTTTTCTATGATTTTTATATCATTCTTTTATTGTGCAATTCATTCATCTATGGATGGAATTTCACCTCATTTGGTGGTGAGTGGTATGTACCTAAGAGATTCCATTTATCCATAGTAGTGTTCCACTATAGAGGTGGAATATTCTTATTATGGTGTTATAGTTTTTGGATACCCCTCTAATTCCACAAACATAGAGCCTTAGTTGGTTCATTCGGGTCACCCTCCTCTCGAGGTATGGTTTCTTAATTGTTTCCCTTTGCATTTGAAAATTGATCCACATCAACTACTATATTTATGGGGATAAAATTTATAGATGTGTATGGAGAAATGATATTTTTCCCATATCTCTCAAAAAAATAGTGTGATTCTGAACCCCTTAATACTTCCTTAAGGTTTGCATCAGTGTCATTTCTCTAACCCTTGACCATTTTGTACCATTTTTTCATTATGACCCCTATGGAGTTTCATATATTTTTTTATATGTTAACCCCAACTCAGCTAGTGAATAGTGACCTTGAGGGTGTTTCTAATCATGCTTTCTGAACTGGAACCAAATATAAAAGTATTGTCATCTGGTGGGAGTAATTTATGGGGTGCCGACCACTACTGATATTTACCTCCCAACCTAAAGAATACTTATACCTTTTGAGGTGTTGATAATGAATAAAATGCTTATATACCTATGGGTTTGTGATGAATTGGCGACACGATTGAAACTTGTTGATCCATTGTTTCATTGATTTGATGATTACAGTGGAGGATTTAATGACTCTTGATATGGGAATTAAGATTTAAAATTCCCCCATCCCTATGGGATGAGGTTGATCTGAAACTACCTCTGATTTATCTAGGACCCTCTTGGGTTGTGATGAACCTAGTGATGATGATTGAGATAAAAATGATCCAATCCCTATGGGATGGGGTTTGTTTGTAACTATCACTGTTACTTATGAGATATTATCATGGATTAAAGACCTGATGGGTAGAGATTGTGGTAAGAATCCCCTCAGCCTTATATACTAGGGTTACTCTAGTATGGAATCTGATATTGTAACTCATTTAATTTGGTTTCATTGTCCTCGTGTATGAGCTGGTGCAATGGTATCCCATGATGGAAGTCATTTTCTATATGATGTTTTTATGATTTCCACAACTTCGACTTCTATGTCTGAAATTTGTTCCCATTATTTTGAGAGGCCCATATTAAATGTATTTTGGTACTCCTTTTCATTATTTTTTAAAGTATTTGTGTCTCTAATGTTGGGGTATTCTATTGTATGGACCAACTAGATTTAATTTTACTCAGACCATTGAATTTTTCAGAGTCTGTGACACTAAAAGACTCAATACCTATGGAGTTATTCTATTCTAGGTACATAGTGAAGTGAAATTATCTATAATTTCCCCATACTCATATTCATAAGTCCAAAAAGGCTCTGAGAATTAGTCAATATAGAGTTGTGATGATATAGAGACAAACACTATGTTATAATTTTTCATTTTCTTCTATTCCTTGGTACTTAGATTCAGATAATGAATCCATGGAAATAAAATAAGAGAGTGTATTTATGGTCTGAAGGTGACCCCCATACCATAGATAGGGGAGGTGTTTATCCATTAACCATTGAAGAGTTTCCCACATTTTTTAGTGTATTTAAGTTATTTAGTAATTATCAATCTCATTTAGGATGTCATTGTAAGAAGTGGTGAGGGGATATAAAAAGGATGGGTTTTTTTGGAAAATCTCTCCTTATTTACTTGTAGGATTTTTCTTCATTAGATTCATATGCATCCACCTCATCCGACCATATAGGTTGCTTCTCTAGGCCGCCTGCTGACTTTAGTGAAGTTCTGCTGATAGTTGATAGGGAAATATTTATGGAAAACCCAAGAGTTTCAAGAACCTCCCTATATGAAGGTGTATAAGTTTTTATCACCTCTCTATATGAAGGTTTCTAGGAAAGGGGAAGATTTCATTTATTGGAGGAGATATCACCATAGAGATGTTGAGCACAACAAATTTCATGAGTACAGTCCTTATGATCAATCTTTACAGTAACATGAGGATGACTATCAAGTTAATGATCACCTTCAATTTTGGTTGATGATTCTATGGACCCTTGTGCTGTTGCAGATGTTCATTGAATAGCCACAAGGACACAAGTATTGTGACGATCAAAAATATATGCCTCCTTCTACACCACAGTTTGAATATGTCAAATTTACTTTTGTGGTTGAGAATATATATGAGATTGATCCATGAAGGCTAATAGAATATTTTGATAACTGTCTAGTGATATGGGAATATGACCCCACTGCTGAGAAGATATTGGAATATTCAAATGAACTTATGTGCTATTTGCGAGAAATGAGATTTCATGTGAGTGGTTATAGAAATATATTTATCAATCCAAGATGAACTAGGGATATGATCCCGATTCAGATATGAATTACCCAATTTAATATTCCCATGGACCTATAGAATGTGATATGTTACATGATCCACCTCCTGTATAGACTCTAAAGGATTTCGTTGTAGTCATTCATTTCCAAAAGTTGGGATATGATTCGGGATTCCATGAGCTATCAGAATATGGTGAGTAGCTTCACTAATAAGAATATACACCTTTCTCATGGGATGTTTCACTCTCACATGGAGATCCCCAATTAGAAAGGAGATATAATCCTTTCCTTGTAACTTTGGATTATGTTGCGGTTATTTTTTTTTATAGAAATATGATCCATTCTCGAGGCATGTGATACTCTCACTTCATGAACCTCAATTGGAACATGTATATGCATCGGTATTTTCCCTTTTGAGTATGACTATAATGATTTTCAGTAGGAATGTGAACTTATCTAGAGGCATGTTTCTCTCTCACTTGGTGATCTCCTATTGGAATGAAAATATGATATCGATCTTTTTCCTCATCCTTTATCGAAATATGATGATAATCCTAGAGGGTGGGAACAATAATGTGTAATTTCTTTCGATTAGAGACCTATTCTTACCAATTAGGGCGATATTCTACATTGGATGTCAAGATAAGATTATGTTCCAACCCCTATATCTATACCAAAACCAGAATATTCAAATGATGTTATTCAACTATTTCATAAATGTAGTGGAACTATAGAAAAGTGGGTGATGGAATGTATGCCTGCACATTTTCAGTCCTTAAAATATGATGGTAGATATCGTCATTTAATGTAGGGATATAATACCACTCATTTCCTCCTTATTCTTTCTAAATATTTCAACTGTATTCATGCATGGGAGTAGGGATATGTGCCTCACCCATGATTTTTATTGGAATTTGTGTTCATGCTTGATCTTAGTGGGTATGGATATGAGCTTGTCTGCTGGATACCACGAGAATATACATATTTTATTCTTTAGTGGAATAGGGGAAATGATCCCACTACCATTTTCCATAGATTTTAATGCCTAATTAGACTTGGTACACATGCATGAGTGTCCGTGGTGGCGATGTGTAGATTGGTTACCTCAAGAGGTGACTGAGGGGAACCAATGATATGATACTACTAATGGCAGTTTACAGGAGCCCTGCTCAATATCTCCAGAACTATAATTTGATTTTAGACAACTCCTTGAACCACTTTTCTGAGATATTTAAGGTCATTATTTCAATATTTTGTAGATATTCTTCTAATGTAATTGGTTGTGGAAACTTGTGCCAATGTTTTCACTACATCATTTTTGTATGAGGTGGGCTCATTATCTTCAGTTTAAGTACTCCCTAGCATGAATCCTCAAGGTTCGAGATCATACTGTTTCTATGGTATTCTCAAACCATTGTGTTTTCCATCTAAAGATGATGTGTTTGGGTGGGTGATTTCATTCTATGACCTAGAGGGGTTGAAACTATAGCTGATGTACTAGAATAGTTATTCTATGAACACATGATCTCTGGTTAAGGTGTCTTTTGTGAGATAAGTATATGGTGTCATGATGTCAATCAGGAACAAGTCATCAATTAGTGCATCATTGCATGTGAAAAACATTCTCAATCAGATATTCACATGTAACACAATTATCAAGTATTATTCTTGGTTTGGACATTTTTCCTCTGCGGACTTGTCACATCATGAATGGACTTATTTCATGGGAACCCTATTTATATTGTATTTTCCATCAGGAATACCATTTTAGTTTACATAGGAGACACTAAATGAAATGTATCACAACAAGATCTACCAATCATTTTCATCATTTGAGATATTTTCCATCAGGTTCAACATTTTTTTGCGTAGGAGAGGCAATAAAAATGTCCTGACACATGGTCAGCTAGATATTTCATTATTTGAGAGATTCACATTCGGTTCACCATTTTTTCACATCGAAATGAAAAAAAGTCCCAACATATGGTTAACTGATTATTTCATCTATATAGGGATCCACTGTTGTGGATTAATTATTCCTTTCATGTTTCACTCATTTATTAGTAGTTATTACTATACAAATTGATGTTCAATTTTGGGTCACTACCAAAAATGGAAAATTTAGGGGGTATGTGAAATAGATCCACCTTTTCCATATAAATTTCATATATAAATAAATTAATTTTTTATTTTGTATATAGATACTGATTTTCAATGTTTCTAGAAATAAAAAAATATTAATCATTACAAATCTACCAAGAATGTTGGGCAATTTCATGATATAGGCCTTGATATCGTCTCTTGTTAGGATTTATCATTAACTATTGTGTAGGTTTGTACTTATTCAATTAGAGTAAATTGAGTAAATAATATAAATACTAAATATATGACCATATGACTGTTTCATTATATTTCAAAGGATTTTATTTCTTTCTAGATGAGTTATATTATTGTTTTAGTTTTATGGTTATTGAAATTTTTTATTTTTATTTTGGTATTTCATAAAATAATGTGGGGTTTTAAGTAATAAAGGATTTATTATTAAATGTCAAAATTATCTCATCTAATACAAGATATAAATTTATTTTATAAAATCTCTACCATCACATAGAGTGTTTAGAAATCCAAACTATACTATATGATTCTACCATCGTCCAATGTGGTCACTATCATTTCTAAATTTTATTCCTATTTTTTATTTAGACATATATAACAGAACCATATACGCATATATTTTGATTGTTTGTTTTTGTTCAAGCCAAACATGGATTGTACCAACAAGGTTGTCTGTTTGAAAAAACATCAATCACCATGGTGGATATTATTTTTAGATTTGTGATCAAAATCTAAAAAATTCAAGGATTCCTCCCAAACCAGTGGGATTTTATATTTTATATTATACTATATATATATATGTATATATATATTTATGAAGATATATATAATCATAAATTTGATAATATATTTAATACTTAATTTATTTAGATAAATATACATTTTTTTTCAAAAAACACTTTTCAAACCCCACTTTTATAATTTATTTATCTATGAATGTTTTTGAAGTTTTTCAATGTAGGGTTTCCCAATCTCAATGAATTAGTATGGGTAGAGTTACATACAAATTGTTTTGTTCAATGATGGTTTATACACCACTTTAATAAAAAACCACTAATATTTATTTCATATAAATTAAATTAAATTATATTATATGAAATTATTGAGATATGAAAAAATAAAAATGTGTTATTTATAAGAAAAATTTATTACTTTAACAATAATAAAATTATTTTATGATAATTAATACATATTTTAATAAAGAAGAATATATAATATATAATAAGTTGTTATTAAAACCATTATTTATGGATTAATACAATGGTAGCACACAAAACACGCTCACAATTAGTCCCATATGGTCTATTCCAATGTCCTCTCCAAAAAATTTAAACCATATTCAAAGAGAACCTAATAGATAAAGCCCAAATGTCTAAAAATATTAGTCTAAAAGAATTCATTTTATACTTACCCATCCAAAGAATCTTTTACATTATTTAATACATCCTATCTCCTGATGGTTGTATACATTTATGCATCCAACACATGATAAACACAAAGGGAAAACTTTATAAACAATCCAAAACAAATTCATAAATAAAGCCATAATTCCCATAAGAGCCCACTCCAAATACCATGACCCATGTATTTACTTCCCTCCACTAATATTTTTCTAAATCCACTCAGGGAAATCATCTATGTATTGTTTGAACATTCCTAATAGCACACACATCATCTAACCAAATTACACCACCCACATACATGCATCTAAAATTGAACCAATCCTCATCAATTCAATAGAGAGTATTGTTCTGAAAACATTTATTATAAATGAAATTTATCTCATTTCATACATAAGATAATATTATTAAATATAAAACATAATAGTGAAATTCATTTTATCTCATATGTGATATACATTTCAATTTTAAATAATTTATTATTATATTAGAAATTTACATCATATAATGATATGATAAATTTAATTTTATAAAATGTATATTGTTATTATGGAATTTATTTGATCTAAAATATGTGGTGAATTTATATTTTTAAATACATAACATAGTAAATAAAATTTATATCACATTTTTTTTAAAAATCAGTTTTAAATGATGTTTAAATGTATAAAGAAATTATTTCATGACAAAAATGGTAGAAATTTCATATTATAAAAGGTCTAATAATATGTTTAAATTTTTTCTAATGTTATAAATGATATATATTTTATTTTTTAAAAGATATATTATTTCATTTGAAAATTAATTAATGTTATTCATGAGATAAATTTAAATTTACAAAAGATAAATAATGGTACTTAAAATTTGTGTCATCCTAAAAATGAGATATATTTTAATTTTGAGGGATTTCACATTTTAGTTAAAATTTATTTCATTTTATTCATGGATTAAATTATATATATATACATATACAATAAATTTATCTTATTTTATACATGTGATAAATTTATTTTTTAAAATATGAATTCATTATAGGTGATGTTCATCTCACCTCATAAATGAGATGTTGATTATAGGACCCACCAAGTATCATATCTAATATGGGTATATGTATTTTTATATAGAGTTTGATATGAAGTAATTAGGTCCAAAAAAATGATTTTTGGAAATTTATTAAATCATTAAATATTTAAAAGAGTATAGTATTTTCCTATAATAACAAAATTTTCCTTGGTAACGATAAAAAATGTCCCTTTACTCATAAATTCAGTATATTGTTTCATAAAATCATAATCATTCCATTCAAAACACATAAGAACGAGTAAAAAAACATGAAGAAATATTGGGACTATATATTCAACACTTGTGGTCACTTGTATTCAACCATAAGGGAATAACATATAGTTAATTCTAACATCATTTCTATATAGAATAAATCATTATCTATTTTTTGGATAGCTATATCATATGCTCACATGTATTCGTCTATATTATCAATGAACCATAATTTTTTTTAAACATTTATTTTTCAAAATTTCATCCTAAATATAATTAAAAAATTACAATTGAGCCCATATGAAAAATAATGTTTCATTTAAGGCAGGAAAATAAAAATAAACCCCCATTAAGTCATTAAAAACATTTATTTCAAGGGAAATTATTTTATAAAACTATTTGATTATAAATTTAGTTGAAAAAATGAAATCATAATGTGAGGTTTCAGTAAATAAATCCAATGAAGGATGAGATAAAATTATACCATACATAAATCATTTATATAAATACTACATTCAAACTTTGTAAATAATATAAAATTACCAATTTAGAAAACATGAAATCTAATTTCATTCATTATTTTGTAAAGAAAGTCAATTCTAATATAACATGGACTTAACAAATCATAACAGTATATATAAAGAAATTTAGAACATAAAATAAATATTATAAAAATTAAAGAGAAATATTTGCGAAGAAAACATCAAAATACATAATGTAATGGTTTAAAAGAAAAACCTGTTATCCCGAGTCCCGACTCACCTCATACATCCTATACCCTCCTAAATAATAAAATTATAATAATTATTTGGTTGATTCAAAACATATTTCATGATAAATTCATTAATATTTTTCCTTTTATTCAATTTTATATCATGTTTCATTCATTTTCTAAATTGGAATTATTCACATTCGTTATTTTGAGGTCTTTCGGTTCACAATGTCCAAAACTATTGTGGTATATTTATAATGGTCAATTTCCTTATAAAATTATTTTATAAGCTTCATATGTTTCATGGTATTATATATATATATATTTCAAAAATCATAGAAGTCAAATAGGCCATATAATAATTACTATTCAAAGAATATTCTTTAATAACCGTATTTTTTATTGTTAAAATGACTATGATTTTTTACATAAAATTTCATTGTAATAATTAATATTTTACAATTATGGAATAATAATCATCTCACAACCCATCCCTCAGGTCATGTTCCGTGACTACCCCAAGCCCACCTTCCATATGCCAAGGGCTGACGACTAGCACCAGAAAGGTGTATCCCTATAAAGGGAAGAAATTTCCTTTAATCCTGTACAAACACACAAAATGAGAACAAAACTGGAAGCAACCACAAAGTAAACATATGTAGTAGAAAGTGTACTAAAAGTAAAGGGGTAAGAATACAAGACCAACTGAATGGTAGAAGTACAACTAAAAAGAGAAAAACAGCTCCTAGAACGTCCACTGAGGATCTTACCTGAAGGGCAGGTATAACTCACGATCAGCAGTCACTACAACACATCACGTAAAATTTTCCACCTAGGAGAACCATCCATTCATGGATCCCTCAACATCGATCAATGTTGTTTATCAGCTGCGCAAGACGGTGTAAGGTGCAGGCGTATCCCATGCAGGGGTGAGTATAACAATACTCATTATGGGCCCCAAGACTCTTGAAGGTCTCCCAAAGTTCTAAAAAGTAAAAAACACAATGAAAGACCTCATACCCAAAGCATGAAGTAGTCATAAACAATACATAGGTATATACTCTTACATATAACTAAGTTACCAAAAGATACTTGTCTCATTCATGAAGAAACTTAAGGCTCCAAATTTTAATCTATTTTCACAACTGATCCAAGAAGTAAGAATACCATAAATGTAACAACACAAAGGTTGGAGTACTATAAAGGTTACACCACAAAGGTAACACCATGAAGGTAAGAGTACCACAAAGGTAACAACACCAAGGTAACACCAAGAATGTAAAACCACCACAAAGGTAACGATTTAGCTCACACTAGGTATATAACTCAAGTACATAAGTACAGATGATTAGATGTATCGCTGGATCATCTTATTCTGTTGAGAGGCTCTACTGCTGACCCACATAGGATCGATAGATACTGACCCAAATATGAACGTTAGGCGTTGACACACTCAAGATCAGTAGATAATGACCCACACAGGATTGCTAAGCACGACCCACATAGTATCTATAGATTTTGACCCACACAGGATCACTAAGCGTTGACCCACGTAAGATTGATAGATGTCGACCCACATAGGATCGATGCTATTTCTTCACATTATAGCCAACCACAAGATTCTTTCACTAAGAACACTTGATTTCGGGAGGATCCTCTCCACAAACCATTGTTAATACTTCCACTACCATGAATTTTTATGAAGAAGTATCCCAAATTACCTCCATGTCATAAGTGTTCCAAAGTGACAGATGGCCCGTCAATCAGATGATTGATCTATCTGTTATTGGCATTCCAATGTCGAGGGCCCAGTTGGATTCAGGATCGATCCAACCCAACCATACTCAAAATTTCTCTAAAACTCAACTGGAGTATACAAACAGGTATGTCTCACTCCAATGATCCCTACGCTGAAGACAGTTCAGCAAATGGATGTATTTTTCACATGTTATGACCCTTTAAGCGAAACTGGGCCTGGTTGGGTCTGGGTCTGGTCCGACCTGGTTAGACTTACCCGGCCCAACCCGGTCTGGGTCTGGCCCAGCTTGCTAGGCCGCAATGGGCTAGGCCCACTAGGCCATAGTTCGGACCAACACATAGGGGTGTGGCCCGACCCGTGGAGGGCGCAGACCGCTGGGCCAGCATTGGCCTCCCCACAGAGGGGTGCATCCCACTAGGCTCATGCGACTTTGCCCGTGAAGGGTGTGGCCCTTTTGGGTCATGCGACAAGGCCTGCAGTGGGGTATGGTTCTCTGGGCTCGTGTGGACAAACTCGTGGTTGGGCGTGGTTTGCTGGGATTGTGTAGCTCAACCTATAGTGGGGATTTACCAGAAAGATGGGGTCCACCCTAGCTGGAGCGGGGTGGGGGGGGGGGGGGGGTCGGCTCCCCCCTATTTCCCCAACAGTCGTAGTCATTAATTTTGTTAAGCGGCATCCCCATGTGGTTTCACCTGACCACCACGGGACCCGCATGGGTGGGTCCCTCCTCCACCGTCATGGCTTCCTGCCATGACCATCACTAGCAGGACGCGATGGTGTGCCGCTCCACTTCTATTATCGGCTGGTGGCGGCCAGCTTTCTCGACAACCATGACTGAATAGCTGCGGACCTCTCTTAGGTGGGGCGACTTTTTGCTCCGCTCTGCCTTCCGTGGCCATCCCAATCTAGCCGTCGTCTTCACCCGTCGTAGCTACAACCACAAACTTCTTCGTCGGCGTCATGTTACATTGTGCTGCTATCTTCGTCACGACTGGTCGTTGCCTACCTCCACCAGCTCCTGCCACACCGGGTTTTGTTGAACTCGAATAGAATTCTTGCGAAGAACACACCAAATTAAAACAAAAGGTAGAGGGTTCAGGCTTTGTTCTTTTGGACCGTGCCTTTAATTTAAGCTTGATAATTAGAGGCTAGGATAGGATTCAACAATCTTTTGAAATTAAAACAAGATAAATCACTAGCTCAAGATGATTGGAGAACATCACTTTTCCGGAAGATTCAGTGTTCGTCGTTCGGTTGCATTCTTCACTGCCCATGGGAACCGATTCAGTCCTCTAAGTGATTCGCGTCATGGTACTTTTCCAGAGCTTCGTCTCTTGGTGAATTCATGCCAATACTCCTCCCCATGCTCCATATAAATAGGATAGGGGGAGGGTGAGTAAAGCCTGTGAAATTAATGGGGTTCAATTAATTAAGGAACCATTTTAATTCCAATGGTGCAGTTAAAAAAATAGAGGAGTCAAACCATTTAATGGATTGACACGTTTTTGGTTCCACCACTGCCACTTGTCCGTCGGAGTAAAAATAAAAAGAAAAAGAAAAAAAATTATTTTATTATCCTTTTAAATCTCTAAAATCTATCTTTTTCTCCCGACCTACTGCGATTACAGTGAAGCCTTCCTTAAGAGAATATCAGCACTCCAGATTCAATGGTGCGCTCGTATTTTTAATCTGAGCATGAGTTCAAAAGTTAGAAAATGTCACTCGTGTATTAACAGAACGTACCTCAAAAAAATTATAAATTCATTTTGGGTACACCGGGCCTCGGAATCTCATGCCATCAATTTTCGCTGACTCGTAATAATTCCATATAATTAAAAATATTAAATGGAAAATCTGGGCTATTACATTTTACCCACCTTAGGGATATTTTTCTCCAAAATCCACAAAATAGAATAAGGAAACAGATGGGGGTACTGAGCATGAATTTGAGCCTCATGCTCCCACGTGATCTCCTGTAGGTTCCCAAGCCTTCATCTAACACACGCCAAAGGTCTCGATCATCCACAAAGGATCCTCTCCTTTCAATCCTCAATATCCATTGGAACCTCTGTAAACATCTCCCAATCATCAAAGTCTTTCTCAGCATGGTCTATGACGTGATATGTGCCACGCACATATCATCTCACGTGGGATACGCAGAAGACTAATTGCACCCTCTCCAACTACGGTTGCAGTGCCAAGCGGTATTCCACCTCACCAATACATCGAGGAAAGAATCACAATAATACATGGTCCCCCTGGAACTCCAGAGGTCTTTGTATCCTATCAGCATAAGACGTCTGTTGGCTCTGTGTAGTCTTCATCCTCTCCTGGATGAACTGCACCTTCTCAGTGGTAGCTCGTACCAACTTTGGACCCATAAATGCTAACTCCCATGGGTCTGTCCAGCATATTGGTGACATGTATGGTTGACCATACAAGGCCTAAAATGGTTCCATATCGATGGTGGAGTGATAAATATTTTTGTATGAGAACTCCTCCAAGGGAAATTGGTCCTCCCAACTACAGCTAAAATCTATGATGAAATCACGATGAATGTTCTCCAGTGTCTGAATGGTCTGCACCATTTGACTATCTATCTGTGGATGAAAGGCGGTGCTCAAACGTAACTATGTCCTGAAAAAATCTTGTAATCATGTCCACAACTGGGATGTAAAACATGCATCACGGTCTGAGACGATCATCGATGGCACCCCATGAAGTCATACAATCTTCTTTACATAGAGGTGCCCCAATCCCTCTACAGATCCCTACTCTCAGATGGGTATAAAATGGGACAACATGGTGAGATGGTAAATGATCATCAAGATGAAATCATGTCCCCTGGAGGTAAATGGAATCCTTGTGATAATGTCCATGGTAATACCATCCCACTTCCACTCCAGTGCCTCTAATGGAAGCACTAAGCCTGCTAGAAACTAATTCCTGACCTTCACTTACTAACAAGTGAGGCATCTCAAAACAAACTCTACCACTTATTTCTTCATCCCTATCCACCAGTGCTAATGCCAGAGGTCCTAGTACATCTTCATGACACAAGGATGTATTGCCAGAGGGGATATTTGGAACTCCCTCAACACCTCCTCCCATTGTGCCACTAGTACCGTGGTGCAATCCTCTGAAGTGGATGTTGTGCTCCCCACATTCATAAAATCTATCAGGTCCTTGTCCTGAGGATATCTGAGATTTTTGAGCCTCACATTGAATGTCATGAATTTTTGCCTCCCAAAATCACTGAAGAAGTGGGGGAGTGAAAGTCATAGACTTGAGGTAAACTGCTCCATCTCTATCCACAAAGGATCCTCTCCTGTCAATCCTCAATATCCATTGGAACCTCTGTAAACATCTCCCAATCATCAAAGTCTTTCTCATCATGGTCTATGATGTGATATGTGCCATGCACATATCATCTCACGTGGGATACGCGGAAGACTTATTGCACCCTCTCCAACTACGGTTGCAGTGCCAAGTGGTATTCCACCTCACCAATCCTTTGAGGAAAGAATCGCAAAAATACATGGCCCCCCTTGGAACTCCAGAGGCCTTTGTATCCTATCAGCATAAGACGTATGTTGGCTCTGTGTAGTCTTCATCCTCTACTGGATGAACTACACCTTCTCAGTGGTAGCTTGTACCATCTTTGGACCAATAAGTGCTGACTCCCATGGGTCTGTCCAACATATTGGTGACCTGTATGGTTGACCGTACAAGGCCTCAAATGGTTCCATATCGATGGTGGAGTGATAACTATTTTTGTATGAGAACTCCTCCAAGGGAAATTGGTCCTCCCAACTATAGCCGGAATCTATGTTGGAATCACGACGAATGTTCTCCAGTGTCTGAATGGCCTGCACCATTTGACCATCTATCTGTGGATGAAAGGTGGTGCTCAAACGTAACTAAGTCCTGAAAAAATTTTGTAATCCCGTCCACAACTGGGATGTAAAACATGCATCACGGTTTGAGACGATCATCGATGGCACCCCATGAATTCATACAATCTTCTTTACATAGAGGCGCCCCAGGCCCTCTACAGATCCCTACTCTCAGATGGGTAGGAAATGGGACAACATAGTGAGATGGTAAATGATCATCAAGATGGAATCATGTCCCCTGGACGTAAATGGAATCCTTGTGATAATGACCATGGTGATACCATCCCACATCCACTCCAGTGCCTCTAATGGCAGCACTAAGCCTGCTAGAAACTGATGCATGAACTTCACTTACTAACAAGTGAGTTATCTCGAAACAAACTCTACCACTGCTTTCTTCATCCCTAGCCACCAGTGCTAATGCCAGAGGTCCTAGTACATCTTCATGACACAAGGATGTATTTCTAGAGGGGATGTTTAGAACTCCCTCAAAACCTCCTCCCATAGTGCCACTGGTACCGTGGTGCAAGACTATGAAGAGGATGATATGCTCCCCACCTTCATAAAATACATCAGGTCCCTTTCCTGAGGATATATGAGCTTGTTGAGCCTCACATTGAATGTCATGAATTTGTGCCTCCCAAAATCACTGAAGAAGTGGGGGAGTGAAAGTCATAGACTTGAGGTAAACTGCTCCATCTCTATCCCCAAAGGATATCTCCAACGCGACTAGCTACTCTGTCACCTCACTCAACAACTATAGACCAAACCTTATATTGAGTGTGTCTATAACTACATTCCCCTTCATAGGAGTGTAGAATATCGCAAAGCCATAGTCAATGAGGTACTCTATCCAACATGGTTGTCTCAGGTTCAGGTCCTTCTATGATAAGATATACTTGAGACTCTTTTGATCAGAATAGACTTTAAAACAATCACCCATCAAGTAGTATCACCACATTTTCATGGAAAAACCACTTCTGCTAACTCAAGGTCATGGGTAGTGTAGTTCTTCTCATGTTGTATTAGCTATTGAGAACCCTAAGCGATCACTGGTCTCTCCTACATTAGGACACATCCACGTCGGGTCCCTGATGCGTCATAGTAGAATACATACCCAACACTCTCTTCTGGTATCTTCATGGTGGAGACACTTTTCTATATCTACCTCAGCTCTTGAAATCTATAATGACATATCTCCTTCCACAAGAAGGTTTTTCCCATCATAATCAACGATGAAAAGTGTTCCACAACTCTGGAATGGTGAGGCATAAATATCTGTTAATACCCAGTGAACCCCATGAAACTCCGCACCTCAGTCACACTCCTGAGTGTCTCCCAAGAAAGCACAACCTCTGTCTTCTTCGGATCCACTACAACTCTATACTCTTTGAAAATGTGTCCCTGAAAGTGGACCTATCTTATCTAGAACTTGGGCTTCGAGAGATTACCATAAAGATAGTGCTCTCAGAGTGTATCCATAACTATCTGCAAATGATAGGCATGCTCCTCATCTATTGCTGAGTACACCAAGATGTCATCAATAAAGACCACCACAAAGCCATTGAGGTATGGCTAGAATATCATGTTCATGGGTCCCCTGAACACTGTAGGGGCATTGGTAATGTTGAATGGCATAACCAAGAACTCATAGTTCTCATACCGACGTATGAAGGTCGTCTCCTGTACATCCTCATCTCGTACCTTGAGCTGATGATAGATTGATCTGAGGTCTATCTTCGAAAACAATCGAGATCCCTTCATCTGATCAAAGAGATAATCAATCTTTGTAAGTGGATACTTGTTCTTCACGGTCACCGGGTTCTGGCACCGATAGTCCACACATAGTCTCAAACTCCTATCTGGCTTCATGGCAAACAAAATCGGGGCTTCCCATGGAAAAACATTGGGCCTTATGAACCCCTTCCTCTACAAGTCCTCCATTTGTACCCATAACACACGATGATACATGGGAGCCATCTGATATGCTATTGTAGATATCAATGCCATCCCTGGGTACATGTCGATGTAAAATTCTACCTCTCTGCATTGAGGTTGTCCTAGAACATCATCAGGAAAGAGAACAACATACTGGTCCACCACTATAGGATAACTCTAACTATAAACATCAACTACTCTAAGGGTAATTCTAGCCAACTGAAGTGTTATTGGCTTCACCCTCCTCTGGTAAAGTCCATCCCATGCTTCAATGGGTCCCTTCTCACCGGTGAAGGAAAACCTTGTCCCATCTTTGATAACACACCACACTCTACGCCAAATATAGTCAATATGATCATGGATTGTGGATAACCAATCCAAACCCATGATGACATCCTAAGGCCTCGACACCACTACTATAAGATCTCATTTGAAGTTCTAGCAACCTAGAGAAAGCTCATACTACCGACACCATTGTGTAATCATCGAATCACATCCCATAGGAGTCTATAGTCATAAGGATCGATCCATTGGATCCATTATAATCTCTGAGCCCCAAATGAGGTCTATGGAAATAAAAGAGTGACTGAAACCTATTTCTATAAGTACTGCAGAAACGGTTGAGTAGACACATATCATACCTCTAATCATCTCTGGAGAACTGTGGTCATAGGCCTCAACTGCATGGAGTTGTGCAGGTCCCGAGCCACCTCCTCCATGTGGTCAAGGTGGACCACCTGGAGGTGGTAGCAGAAAAACATCGAATCGCCACCCACTACCTTCTCTATGGCCAGCTTCATTGCCACATCCTCCCCCCTATAGTCCTCCTCTCTCGAACCACTTCCTCTGACTCGGTGGTCCCTCGATCACCTGACGGTCGTCTATATGTCGTGTCAGTTAGTCACTTGCCATGTGTCCCTTCCCGCCACATGAGTAGCACTTGCTACTCCATGTCTTTCCACCTTTGTCTTGTGATCCCCTCACCACCGACCCTATATCCTAAGAACATTCATCAGAAGGTATAGACCGCTTGGCCCGGTGAACCATCCATCTACTTCCGGATGTTGATGACTCTGCTACTTGATGTTCGGTGGTGGCTTTTTCTACGAGTGTCTGCTTAGCTAAGAATATCTCCACCAAAAGTGATCTCTCTAGAACCCCTACCTGAGTTGGAATGCTGAGTGATATCATCGATGCTCGGATCTCCCATCAGAGACACTGTTCAAATGTCTAGGCCCTAAAGAATTGGTGTCGTACTATGTTAGTGGTGTAGTGTGAGAGGTTAGTGAACCTCACTGAGTACTGGGCCATGGTCATGATTCCCTATTTTATGTGCAGTAGCTCCCAGATACGCACTGAGAATAGAGCTAATGGGATGAGTTCTACCCTAAAAAGGCCGTCAATGTTCACCCAGGTGAGGGTCTCCATGTCGTTTAACCGGATTTTCAGACTCCCCCATCTCCCAGCTACTCCCTGGAAGAGACTGGCAGCTACGATCTCCATCAGATCAACATGTGTCCCAACTAAGCGAAAAAATCTGTCCATAGCCACCATCCAGTCCTCAGACACCTGTAGATCTGTCTTTCCCTGGAACCATGGAGGGCTTTGTTGAGGAAATTTGTGCAACACTCTTAGTCGGCGTGCACCCTCTGTCGGTGGGGATGGTGGCATCTTATTTATAATGGGTTGTGGATCTACTGGTGCACCACCCAATGGTACTATTGCCATAAGAGGGCCCTTCACTGAAGCCTCATCTCTTGGTGGACCATCATCATGTACTCTCTCGAGAATCCTGGCTGGCTATCTCAATGGTGGCATCCTGAAAAGAAAAAGGTGATCCAAAGTAAATAAGTTATACCTGGTGAGCTGACTCAAAGAGATCAAAGAAAAACTTTTCAAAAATAGACGCAGTCAGAACTTCCATTCACTGAGTTAGAAATCATAATTCAAGGTCCTGGTGTATGGATATGTCGGCCACTACACCAACACTAGATTCAACAAACTGAAAACCAAACTCATAACACTTATCACTATTGCCACATAGAAAAGATAGAGTCCAAGTTCTTCAGAAGAACGGTGTCCTCTCATAACATTTTGTCACGACCCGTCCCCCGGGGCCTGTGTCGTGACTACCCCAAGCCTAACTTCCATAAGACAGGGGCAGACAACTAGCACCGGAAAGTCATATCCCTATAATGGGAAGGCCTTTCTTTTAAACCTATACAAACACACAAACCATGAACACAACAGGAAGCAACCATAAAGTAAAATTCTATAGAATAAAGTGTTCTAAATGTAAAGGGGTCAGAATACAAGCCCAACTAAAAGGTTCAAGTACAAATGAAAGTAGAAAAATAACTCTTGGAAAGCCCACTGAGGAGCCTACCAGAAGGATATGTACATTTCACTATGAGTAGTCAATACGATATGTCAAATCAAATGGTCCACCTCTGAGCACCATCCAGTTCTGGCTCCCAAAACCTCGATCAATGCTATCTGTCATTTTCACAAGACACATCAAGGTGCGGGAGTAGACCATACAACGGTGAGTAAAACAATACCTAGTAGGGAACCTAATACTGCCAAAGGTCTCACATAGATCCACAAAGGAAAAAACACAAAGCAAACCTCAATCCCAAAGCACAATGCATTCATCAAATCTACTTAGGTATATTCCCACACATATACCTAAATTATGAAAAGATATTAGTCTAGTTAATGAGGAAAGTTAAGGAACCAAATTTTAATCCATTTACACAAATGATCCACAAAGGAAGAATAACACAAAGGTAACACAAGGAAGGTAGCACCATGAAGGTGAGAGTACAACAATGGTAACACCACCAAGGTAACACCACAAAGGTAAAATAACCACAAAGGTAAAGAATTAGCTCACACAAGGTATATAACTCAATTAAAGAAGTGATGAAAATTATACATATTGTTGGAGCATATTATTCATTCAAGAGGCTCTACAGCTAACCCACATAGGATCAATTGATGCTGACCCACACAAGATCAGTAGATACAGACCCACAGAGGATCTCTAAGCGATGACTGACACATGATCGATAGATGTTGACGCACACAAGATCATTATATTATAACCCACACAGGATCTCTAAGTGTTTACTTACACAGGATCGATAGATGCTGATCCACAAAAGATCAATGTTCTTTCTTCAAGTTACAGCCGTCCACGAGATTCCTTATCTATGCACACATGATTTCAAGAGGATATGTTCATCAATCCATTGTCTATACCTAAACTACCACTAAGTTCCATGAAGAATTATCCCAAAGGACTACCATTTAGTAAGGGTTCTAACGTGATATATGGCGCACCAATCGAACGATCAGTCTATCAGTTATTGGCATTTTAATACCAAGGGACCAATTAGATTTGAGTTCGATCCAACTCAGATGTACTCCAAATTTCTGCAAAACACAATAGGATTATACCAAATGGTTCATCTCGCATCATGAATCCTAGAAATACAGACGGATCATCAAAAGAATGTATCGTTCACAAGTTATGACCCTTTATGCGGAACTGGGACTGGTTGGGTCTGGGTCCGGTCCGACCCGGTCAGACCAGGTCTCGGTCTGGCCCAGCTGGCTGGGCAATGGAGGGATTGGCCCACTGGGCCACTATCCGACCCAACCCGTATGGGGCACATCCCGGCCCGTAAGGGGGGCACGTCCAGGATTTCGGAGGGTGCGTCCCGCTGGGGTGGCGTGGCCTGGCCCAACGAGGGGCATGACTCACAGGGCTCATGAGGCCCGACCTGTGAATGGCATGACTAGCTGGGCTCGGGTAGCCTACATGCCGGGGTCCACTGTAGCTAGCATGGGGGTCACCTCCAATGGTTTTTCGTATGGCCATAGCCATTCAGTTTGTGAAGAGGTGGCGCCATTTGGCACCGCCTGATCACCACGGGACCCATAGGGAGGGTTACACCTCTATCATCATGGCTTCATGTCGCTACCATCTCCAGCAGTGTGTGATAGCTTGTCATACCACCTCCATATTCAGATGGTTTCTGGTGCCCTACTCGACCGCCGCAGCTGAATAACTACAACCCTCTCTCCAGCGGCGCGTCGTTGCGTGCTTCTCTACCTTCCGTAGCCGGCCTGAGCCAGTTTCTTTCTTCACCCACCACATCTATGGTCATGTCCTTCTTCATCGGAGGCACATGATGGCGCGCTACTATCTTCTCCATGGTCAGCCATTTCCAGCTTCCGCTGTCTCCCATCGCACCGAGTTTCTTTCAACTCGAATAAAATGCTTGTGAAGAACACACCATATTTCAAAAAAAGGTTGAGGGTTCATGCCTTGTTCGTCTGTCTTGTGACCTCTGCATTATCCTGATAGCAAGAGGGTGGGATTGAATTCCACAATCTCTTGAAATTATAACAAGATAAATCCCTACCTCAAGATCATTGGGGAACGTCGCATTTGAGGAAGAGACAGTGTTCGTCATTTGGTGGCGCTCGTCACCACCCGCTGGAATCAGTTCCATCCTCTAAATGATTGGCGTCGCAATATTTTTCCAGGTCTTCGTCTCTTGGTGAATCCATGACAATATTCCTCCCCATGATCCATATAAATAGTATAGGGGGAGGGTGAGTAATGCCTGTGGAATTAATGGGGTTCAATTAATTGATGAACCCTTATAATTCCATCTTTGTTGTTACAAAGATTTGGGGTGTCAAGCCATTTAATGTCCTGACACATAATTGGTCCCATCACCGAGAGGAAAATAAAAAATAAAAAATAAAAACAAAATAACAAATTTGTTTTATTATTCTTTTAAATGTCCAAAATATAACTTTTTCTCCCAACCTACTACGGTTGTTGTGAAGCCTTCCTTAAGAGAATCGTGGTGCTGCAGATTCAATGATACCCTTGGATTTTTAATCTAAGCACTAGTTTAAAAGTTATAAAATGTTTCTTGTGCTTTTACTGAACATACCTTAAAAAAAGTTCAGAAATTCATTCTGGGCACACCGGGCCTCAGAATCACACGCCGTCAATTTTCACAGACTCCTAATAATTCCATATAATTAAAAAAATTACATGGAAAATCCGGGACATCAAAAATCATGAAATTAATTGAATATTAATTTTTATCTCAATCATAAAATCAAATTTTAATAATATCCATGAAATATGTATGTTTATGAAAACATCATTGTTCTTTTAGGAGACGTAAAACCACATTGGTGTAACGATAGGGAGGGCCCCACCAGGGGTAGAAGTTGTGTTGAATGTAGTAAAGTGGGGATAATGGGGTATGTTCTATGATTTTGTAGGTGCATGAGTTCATTGGGGATGATTTTGGGGTGACATAGGTGGTACAGGTGCATTCGGATATTGGTAAGGGTGATATAGGTGGTGCTACACTTTGGGAGGCAAGGGTGATGCAATCTATCGGCAACCTCTAATGGTGCAAGTGTAGGTGGATATAATAGGATTTGGGAAACAATTTATGCCTACAATGGAGATATTGTTTAGGGACTACATGGTATGTTTTAGTGGTCTTTATTTCATAGTGTTCATGTAGGCCATCTAATGGGTTCCCCTCTACCCCGAAAAGAAAAAAGTGGTGTTTATTTGGGCATTGGTACCTATAGACTTATGAAACATGCATTGGATTTCCATCTACCCAGTATGCAATATAACACTTCTTTGTTTAATAGAAATATTCTTTAGAAAAATCTTTAAAAAAAGTGTAATAGAATAATTAAAATGAATGACATCATTTTCGACAAAAAACAATATTTTGATGTAGTTACAGCTTATGATAAAGAGTTTAGTGACGGTTAATAGATGGTCTATGATAATTACTGGATCAAATAAATACCTATAACATTGTTATGGGATCATTTAAGGAAGACAAAATGAGTTTTAAAGGACATTTGATTCAAATATTCATAAATAATAAGGGAGAAAGATTCTGGGAAATTCCCACTTTACTCATTGAATAACCTCCTTTGAATTGAATAAAAAAATTTCAAATAAAGGACTTTTGGTACATTAAAATCCTTATTAAGGTGAATAAACATTTATATATAATTATTTTGGAAATATTTGGAATGAAAATATAACTTGATATGTGTTTTGAAAATGGTATAATGAGTCCCCTTTTATTGGAAAAATTCAATGTCGTTTTGAAAATGTTCAATCTTTAAGGGTAAAGAATGCAATTTTATAATTTAAATTGGTGCATAAATAAAACCTGGATTATGTAATTTACCATTACCAAACTATAATTATCATAATATAATGTTTTGTTTTATTTTTTTATTAACTTATAAATTACATTTAATATTAAATACCCTTTTTATTTCTATTTTAGAGTTATTTTTATAATATGACATTAAAAATATCTTTGATATCATAAATATTGTAATATAATTATTTAAATCATTTATTAACTATTATTTTTATCATTAAATATCTTATAAAATCTTATTCCATCCTAATTTTATCATTTTAGTTTTTTAAAACCATTTACTTTGACTTTCTTCTCCACACACAAGTGTTGCATCGATGCTACGTAGGAATTTTGGATAACTATTATTTTATTTAAATTTTATAATTAATAAATAGAATAAATTTAATTTATTAATCATCATTATTATCATATATAACCATTAATATGGTATTTTTATTCTCATCCTTGTCATGACAACGTACATAAGATGTTATTTTAAATTATCTTACCTTCTCCAAGTACATGGAAACTTGTTATATAATTTTAAAATCCGTAAATTTATATTGATATAATTGATTAGTTGTCATATTTATATATTAGGTTATAGAATATACTTGTACATTCCTTAATACTATCTTAATGACAACTACTTTTACTTTTCCAATGTTGTATAAGCACTATAACACCACTAATAAATGTTTTTATATTTATCATGACCCAAAAATTAATTTATATTAATTGAATAATAGTTATATTATAATATGAGTATAAATTCATTTAATATAAGTAACATTAGTTATATAAATCATTATTTCAAGTTTATATGATGATGATGTCATAAAATATACAATATTCATAAAAACAATATATTTTAACTATCCAGTAAAAAATAAAACTGTTTAGAAAAATTAACGAAAAACATCATAAGATAATTTCAACATGATAAAACCAAAAATTAATTTCATTTTTTCAAATTAAAATTCTAGAATTTAAAATTTTAACATTAATATAAAATTATATTATTCAGAGATTAATAATTCATCTATAATAAAAACTATTTATTTTTCAAATGTAAAAACTATATTCTCATTTTATACCTTGATAAAAATATTTATAAGATTAATAAATATTAATTTTATTTTATATAGTTATTTTAAATATAAATTTATATCATATCCAATAATAATATGATTCTTTAAATATATTAAAATAAAAAATAATGTTAAAGAAATATATTGATATTATATGTACAACAATTTGTATAACATAAAATAAATAATAATAATTTTATACATATAAGGAGAAAATAGTTGATCATATAATACCTTTTGAGATATAAAATATAATAATTAAAATAAAAATTCCACAAATAAATATTAATTACTGACATACTAGTACCATATTTTATATTTCAGATGAGACCTCTTCTTAACTAGATTGAGAGGGAACTCTTACATGACCTAGTGGCACAGAATACATGACCCAAAGGCCCCGAGCCACAAATTACGTAACACATTTTACAAAGACACACTGAAACAACCCCTCCACAACACCTATTTAATGTATGTTCCTATCTCACCACATGAAAATACAATCAGTTTATCCTTTCCCTGTATAGGGAAGTATGGGGCCTAAACGTAGTGGGCACATCCACCTTGTCCCTCCACTATCCAGCATTAGATTATCTCCCCTTGGAGACTACCACTGCATTGATCAATCATCCTGAGGATACTCTAGTATAGTCAAACATCCCTGTATTATTGGAATGGAGGCCCAGTTAGTCAAATACCTAATACATTGCTTGAAATCATAATTTGAATGAATAATACCACTACTATAGTACCCCACTATATGGGTTGTTACATTCTCACCCACCCTTAATAAAATGGTTTCCATGAATTTTTAACCTCTTGAAATGGTAAAATAATCATTATTTCTAACACTTTAAGCATATATCACCTTAAATCATTAAATATTATTTGGTGTTTTATTCTGCATAACGTTATTTCTATAATATAAAATTATATTCTACTGATATGGATTTAAAGGTGGATTCAAAATCAAAATATAAGATAAGTATTATTAAAGCAATTCATACCATTATAACAGTCCCCAATTTTAATTGTTGTATCATTCACGATGTGAAAGGATTTACTATGTGTAATAATATATTAAAAATTATCAAAATCCATTTAATGGGGTGGAAGAGAACATTAAAACACATAATTTCAAAATCATTCCCCAGTAATGGAAAATTAAAGGAAATTAAATATGAATATAATAAATTTTTAGTTGAAGAAAAAAATAAATATATAAAAGAGGCAAGAAATACTATTTAGGCACTTTGAACAGTTTTATGGAAACGCATATCATTAAAAAAATAAAAATTTCCCATCTCAATAGAGACAACATGACATTTTAATGGTCCAAAAGATAATATATATTTTTTAAGAAAACAAGAAAGGAAAATATTTTTGATGACAAATAATATGGATTTAAAGAATAAAAATAGTCAAAAAGGAGGTGGGGAATATTCATAATAATGTTTTTTATACAAAAAACATCATCATAGAAGATTAAAATTATATTTAAAAATAATTTATCCCATGTAAAAGTGGAAATACCATTTTATAAATATAATGACTGAATATATAAATTATTGAAGGATGTTTTCAAAGAAGAAAGATTATGAATCATGGAAAAGATATAGTGTGATAAAAATCAATTATAGATTAGATAAAATATGAATCAAAAGAAAATAAAATAACGAACATGAAATAGAATTATATATCCCTTGAATTTCATGAGAATTATAATAAAAATACATCCATGTGTAGTATATGAACCATAAATATTATATGAATTGATTAATATGAATCAAATCTCAATGAAGGAAAATTGAGATGAGAAACCATCAGTATTACAAAATTGGTCTTTAATAGAGGTAAAATTATAAATTAATAGCGCAAAAAAATTATTGACTACAAGAGTGTGATTCAAATCCATAGGATTCTATCATCATTAGAAAAATAATGATAAATGTCTCCATTAATAGTTCTTCAAAATGTGTTGATCAATTTTCCCTTTAACAATGCTTTTTTATGCTGATAAAGGACCCATTTATCAGTGCTTTTATATAATGGTAAGTAAGGGGGCATACATTAGTGTGCTATTAAATTTTCAGCACACTATAGATGTAAAAATAGTAGAAACAAATATGTGCATATTCAAATTTTAAATAAAGTAAAATTAATAACACAAATACAAGAAAAAAACATTATATTATTTACATTTCAAACAATGCTTTTTGTAATTACCAAAGTTTGTCAAAATTATCACAGACATTGAAAAACCTCGAGGTTAATTTTTCTTTGGTCCCCAACCCCACTCATTATATTTTCAAAAAAATCCACCGTAACTAGAGAAAAATAATTCACCTATAAAAGAAAAATATTCTTACAGTATTAATATTATAAAGAAATAAATTAAACAGAATGTTTCCATTTTGAACTAAATTTTGAGTCAAACTAGGAAAATCATGAATCAAATTGTGTTGGAGTTGATTCTTGCATGTCAAATCATTTCTTACCCATATTCAATAATTATATCTATGAAAATTAACTAAATAAGTATAAGATGAAAATGATATGTAAATTAATTAAGTTAAAGTAGATAAAATTATAAGGAAATAATTTTTGCTCGTTTGGTCGAATTTCGAAATGTGATGTACATTTTAAACTAAAATGGAACTTATATATTTAAAACATGAACTTCATGTCATACTGACCACATCATGGGTCATATTGATGTTCAGTCAATTTCTATATGTCACAAATTAATTATGAATCATTTTCCTAATGTATCAAAACAACATGAATCTGTTTTCTAGGTTTGAAGTATGCCACTTTTCTTTTGATGTAAAATTCCATTTTAAAGTTCAAACATTCACTTTGATTCAAATCGGTTATATCATGTATCATTTTTACATGAGGCTGATTCATACACATCAAAAATGTCTTATGAATCATTTTCCTAAATTATCATGATAATCTAATCATGTTTTATTAGTTTTTCGTAAGTGATTCATTTTTATCTAAAATGTCAATTTAAAACTGATAATGGATACATTGATTCATACCGGGAACATCGTGTATCATATTGAGGTGCGTCTAATTCATACTAATCATAAATGAATTATAGATCATTTTAATCAATTATTAAAACAATTTTTGCATCTTCTCAGTTTTATGTATGTAAATTATCCTTTTTACTAAAATTATTTTCAATTTTAAATAAAATGACATAGTTGGGTTCATACTAGTCACACCATGTGTGAGCTTGAGGTAATACTTATTTCTACATGTCAAAACTGACTAATGTGTATTTTTACTAAATTATTAAAAAATTATAAATGTTTTTATAGGTTTTTGAGTTTATAACTTGTCTTTTTTTGTAAAACATAATTTTAAATGTGAAACGTCTACATTGAGTCAAACTAGTCACATCATGAGTCAGTTTAACATGAGGTAGATTCTAACACATAAAAAATGACTTAAGAAATTTTCACTAAATTTCAAAGACAATTGGAGCTTGTTTTCTCATTTTTTAGTATGTGACACACTTTTGGAAATAAAATGTGAATTTAAAATTTGATAACATGCACATTGAGTTATACAGGTCACATCGTACATAAGATTAAGGTGTGGATGATTCCTACACATAAAAAATGACTTATAAGTCTTTTTATTTTGTATCAAAACAATCCAAATGCATTTTATTAGTTTTGAGTATGTCAATTTTTTGTTTTTACTAAAATATGATTTTAAACAAAAGACACACACTTTGCATATTATCAGTCACATTGTGTGTCAATTTAACCTATGATTGATTCCTAAACATCCCAAATGACATATTAATGGTTTTCCTAAATTATCGAGATCATCCGAGTATGTTTTATTTGTTTTAAGTGCGTGAAAGACTTTTTGGAACTAAAATGTTGATTTTAAACTGATAAAGGATAATTTGAGATATATTGGGAACACAGTACTTCAGCTTTAGGTAAGAACAATTCCAAGACATTAAAAACCTTATGGATCATTTTGATTTAATATAAAATTAATGTTAATGTGTTTTCTTGGTTTTGAGTATTTCACATAAATTTTTAACTAAAATTAATGTAAATTTTAAATAAAAAGGCCCACATAGAGTGATATTGGTAACAAAATGCATCAGAATTAGGTTTGTCTTATTACAACATGTCAACAATTAATTGTTGATAATTCTCTTAAAGTATCAAAACAATTCGAATGTTTTTTTCTTATTTTTAAGTATTTTACTTGTGTTTTTTTTAAATTATGTAAATTTTAAATACCAAGATTCACTTAGAGTCATGCTAGTCACACCATGCTTCAAACTAAGGTTATTGTGATTTCTACATGTTAAAAAATACATATAGACTTTTTCCAAATGTATCAAAATAATATAAATGTGTCTTCATGGTTTTTAGTATGTATCTTTTTTTACTAAAATTAATATCAATTTCAAATAAAAAGAGACACTTAGAGTTATAATGGTTAGATTTCGAATCATATTGAGGCATGGTTGACTCATACACATCAAAAATTACTAACAGATTATTTTACTAATATTTTAAAAAAGTATGAATTGGTTTTTTGATTTTTAGTATTTCACTTTTATCTTTTACTAAGATATTATTTTAAACTAAAAACACTCACTTTGAGTGATAGTTGTCACACTATTGTCGGTTTGACCTGAGAATGATTCCTATACATCAAAAATGACATGTGAATCACTGTATAAAATTATAGAGACAATATGGTAGTGTTTTATATGTTTAAAATGATTGACACACTTGTTAAACTAAAATGTTGATTTTAAAATGATAAAGAACACTTTTGAGATATACCAAGCACATCATGCATCAAATTTAGGATCAGATGACTCTTACATGTCAAATATAAATTAAGGATAATGTTCCTAAATTATAAAATAATATGGAATCATATACTCAGATTTCAGTATGTCACTTGTCTTCATTACTAACAGTAATGTTAATTTTTAGTAAAAAGAGACACTTGGAGTCATGTTGGTCACATTGTGTACCAGATTAAGGATTATATGATTTTTACATGTCAAACACATTTTATGTGTCATTTTACAAATGTATCAAAATAATATAAATGTGTTTTCATAGTATTGAGTACGTCATTTTCCTTTTTCATTAAAATTAATGACAATTTTAAATAATAATACACACTTGGAGTTATACAAGAAACACCGTGAGTTGGATTGGGGTAGAATAAATTCCTAAATTTCATAAATGACTTTTTAATCACTGTCCTAAAGTAACAAAATAATCTGGATGTGTTTTTTCTATTTTGATCATGTGATGTGTGTTTTGAACTAAAATATAAAATATAAATAAAATATATATAGTTCCTGTCATAATGAGCACAATTTATATCAGATTGAGGTGCCTCTATTGAGTATGTGATGTGTGTTTTTCATTACACTATTTTCACCAAACCAAAAAAGAAGGAAAAGTTCCATTTTTATAGAAGTGGAGACCCCATGTTTCCTATAATGCCTCATCCAAAAGAAACATGTTATCAGTTTTTGGGATTGTATAGAAAATTGAAGGAAAAATATGAATTCCTAAATGATCTATGAACAAACAAAATAATTATTCGATAAAAATGATACTGAAGATAACATAAAAATTGTATATAATATTGTGACAAAATTAACTAAATAAGTATTAGGAACCCACCTTTTTCATGATGTGTGTATAGATTATAGTCGCATTTCCTTATTTTCATATCTTAGTTGCATCCTCAAATTTTAATCTCTCATGGGCATGATATGATTTGAAAACCCCATCCCAAATCCAGAAAAATAATACACCTTTATAATAAAACAATTTTTATGTTATTAATACTATAAAGAATGAAATTAATCCTAAATATGAAATAATACATTAATAAAATGTCTATTTGAAACTAAAACCATACAATTTAAGCCATACCTAGTACATTGTGTATTGGTTTGAGGTGTGTTTGATTCCATTGTGTATTTTTATTCTACAATTCATTCAACATTCTAGGTTATCTAACAATGTTATTGTTTAATAATTGAGAATGTTGAATGAATTAGAGAACAAAAATAAAATCACATCACCATGAGTTCATCATCCTTGTTGAGTGCATGATGATATTATATGACTTAATCACCTTTGTTGAAGAAGTATTTTTCTTTATGATCTCTATAAAAATTAAAAAAATGAGTATTAAATAAAAATTATGAGTAAATTAACTTAAACATATGATAAAATAATGATAAAATCAACTACAAGAAAATTTTTTTTAGTTATATATCATTAAACTATAATATAATTATTATTAATCATATGAAACTAACATAAAAGTAATTTATTCAATCTTACATGATCCTAAAACAAAATACATTGTACTATCTAATATATAATTAAACTTCCTTTCGTGGTCCTTACCACGTGGCCATAAACAATATGAAATTCCACCCTACATATTTGATGATTACTTATATGATATTTTTTATTCAAGTATCTAAAATATAAATCTCATCATAGAGGAGTATTTTTTTCACACTATATTTGATATATTAAAATATATTTTTCTTTAATCATAACATAAAATTAATATACTCATTTGTAAAAGATAATTTACATTCCTTGCCCCATTATTTTAAACTATGATTCCAAACTATAACGTTTTTTATTCACCCACTGTGGATGCATATGAGATATTTTAGAATCTCAATCCCAAAAACATGATACATTTAATCACTATACAAAAACATTGCATTCTCATATTACACAAAATTCCCATAAAAATTTTATCCTTTTGGGTTAGTGTAAAACTCATATATAAAAATTTATCTACTATGAATATCTAGAATGACACATTATATATTCCTAGAATATACTAAACATTAGTGTATCCCTTTATTTATTACAAGAAGACATTAAATTTTTATGTTAAACTATTATAATTCATTGATTTAACTAAAATAAACATTTACATTAGAGTTTTTATGGAACCAAAAAAAATCTGTTTTCCCTTTCACCATCATAGAGAGTAAAAACTCCAATATTAAACATTTACCTTATTTGATGGAAAAACTTTAATGTGACCCATTATGTATTTTAATGATACACTAAACTCCAATATAATTTTTTACCTATTTTTGAAAGTATTAAACATCAGTATAGCCTTTTATATCATCGAAATGACACAAAAATCTAGTGTATCTATTAAGTCTTCAGGTATTGTGATATAAATTAGTTTATCCTTTTCAGTATTCTGGGTGATGATAAACTCTATCATAACATTACCATTATTCATTCTTCATAATTGGAACATCCATATTCTCGTGTATTTTTTTTATTGATAATGATGATGAGTTTTTTTATTAATGATCTTGTGTACATGAATCAATTAACACAATGATTGTCCACGTGGATAATATTTATTAACTATTGGGAGCATTTTTTATGGTGAGCTAGTGAACAAGTATCTATATGTATAATCTGGATATGTTAAACACATCTACTCATGTAATTATTGTGATATTCTATGTGATGTAATGGAGGGATGATTTAATTTCACATCATGTGCATTCAAACGAATCAGTTTTAGTCAATATATTTCACTAATGTAAACTTGATTGGTTACTTGTATTGATTTCACAATAATTTTTTGAACCAATATAATGTTCTGATCCCAGAAAATAAGAACATTTTTGGGATGATACAAAATTACAACCTCTCATTTTAAAAACAAATAGATTAATTAAACTATGATCACCCCCAAAAGAAGGATAAAAACAAAATAGGTTAAAAATTAAAAATAACATCTTATTAATCTAGTACACAATATTATTATTAATTATACGTCACATTTTATTGGATTTTAACAATAAAATCATAATTTTTTACTATGATTTTTAAATAAATAAAATGATTATTTTAATTAAATTATTTCATTCAGATTTAATCAATATCCTCATAGGACTATCATTCTATAAGATATAGATTTAAAAAATTCCAGACAGACTCGATAACATCTCCATGATTAATTTTTAAATTTTTATTAAAATAACTAATTATTATGATCTTGATACTCATCATTATTGAAAAGTAGTTAAATATTACAACCATACATCAATAAAATGACATAAATTTTTTTTAACATCCACTAGATAATAAAAGGAATCCAAATATGTTTTTAAAATTAATACAGTTCTCTATGCACCCTATAGTTTATGAGCTAATAATTTTATAAAATTTAAATCCCCAATGCATCTTCACATGAATTTTCACTCATCATTACTTTATTTACTTATACTTTTTGACATGATCATCCAATCATATGGTAGAATGGAAACGGTCTCCATTTGTTTCACCCCAACACATCACTCATCCCCAATACCATGTATGTTTTATTCCTCAATAAAATAGTTGAGATCCTAATTTACCATGCATCATGTTCACCCTCACTACATCAAAACTGAAGGACCAATTAGATATTGTATCACAATCTAATTAATGATCAAATATCCAAAATAATTCCTCCACACAAAAAAGTGAAATCTTTGTATTATTATTTTCTAATAGCATTTACTTCCACCATGATGGAACCCTAGATAGGGAATTAGACAATTTTTTTCTACAAATGATTAGGATACTAAATAAATAAGTAGATAAAATGATGAGAAAAATAACTAAATGATTTGTACAAACTCATCTCTTCATGATTCCAATACACATTTTGACAACATGTTTTCTACTAATTTATAGAAAAAAATTCCTCCATTATAATTCTCCTTGATAAATAAATTAAAAAATATATAAGTAATATTATAATAATTAGTCACATGCATAATATATTTCTATGGTAGTAGCCCATACATGATCACAAATATAGAAGGTATTCACCTAAATATGATTCTCACAAACATTCTGACACAATTAACATTACCCACTCATCTCCCAAAAAATTTACTCCATCCTTTGAGATTTAATATTTTCAAAAAATCATGGTAGTGCTGATAAAATATATACAAATGAATTATTATGATTTTTAATGAAATTTTAATTACCTTCATAAATTACATGTTCTGTGATGTTGGCATATTCATGGTTTATGATCTCTCTCATAAATTTGCAAACATAATATCAACAATAATTTCTACTACCTTATTTTTGACACTGCCAACACATTGAATAAATAAGTAAATTGTTTTGAAATATGTTTTGATGTTTAATAATTTATATTTATAACTTAATCAATTTCCATTTTAAGTAATACAAAATCTTTTTATATTTAGTCACCAACATCTTGACATGATTTAATCTATATTTAGAGACAACCCTATAAAAAAATCTATTTAATACATAGACTAAAACTTATAATTCTCTTTTTATCTATAAATTATTGATATGAGTGTATTAAAAATTGATAATAAAAATAATTTGTTGTCAGTTTGTTGGATATCCATTCATTGGATCCCCAAAATAAATATTTTTTATATATCATGATTGAGTGAGGTCAACATCCAGTACTTCCTAAAAAAATAATCAATGAAAAAAACAAAAATAATATTTAATTATATTTTAGATTTTTACCCCATTGTAGGCATTAAAAAGAGTCTTACATCTTTTAATTTTTTTTCTCAAATTTTTTTTATAGATAATATATCATCTTATAAATTTATTTCTTCTCCAAATAAGATTCTTACATAGAAGTGATATGGGGATTAAAGAATCCAAATTTTACATTTCACAGTTTTCCATTTGTATAGTAGTAATATAAACACTTATAGAAAAAATGAATAGATCTTAACATTAATTAACATAATAGATCATTATTTATATAGACATATTATGAAAATGTGCCTTATGTGTGTACTCAAAACTGAGAATTACATCCATTGAAACTTGAGAATTTTATTTATACTCTTAAGACCAAGTACATTTATAATCAAATTTCCATATATTTCATCTTCATATAGAATGTCAGACATATTTCCATCATTAAATGTGGTTTATACATGAATTTGTAATGATAATAAATGTTGTAATGGAAATAGTGGGGAGAAGGCACTCCTGGAAGGTCCTTTTAATTTCTTGGTCTATTGATTTTCTTGATTTGGACTTCCTTTTACACATCACATTACCCATCAGTAATGTCATACCAAAATTCTGTCCTTTTTCATCAACTATTATTGGATTTCAATAAGAAAAAATATATTAAATATATACTTGATGTAACTTTATAAAACAAAATAGTCATTCTATGAAAGTTACTATAGCATCAGTGACCATTGTAATATCTGGATCATCAAGTGGGACATGAAACATAGCAGTTGTCTCTTGAACTACCTCAATACATACTCTATTGTGATCATTTGGTGTTTTTTATTGTGTATATTTTCTCTTAGTATATTATACATTGTATCCCTTGATATAGGTGGTGTGTCAATAATGATAGATAGAAATAACATATAAATTTATCCAGCATAATTTTAGTAATATGATGTTATTAAAAAAATTTAGATTCACATTTATTGGGAAGAGTAATGTAAAGGTTTATTACCTTTGGTAATGTAAGTTGTTGAGGTGAATGAGTAGCCTCAATGCTAATGGGTGAATTTGTTTCTTTATGTGGGGATATTTATTCCACCGCTAGTTTACATTGATCCTTTCTCATTTATTTGTCTTCCAAACTAGATTAGATAGTAATTCCTTGAAAAGATCTATATATTCTTGAAATCCATTCATCATATTATATATATCATCTTGTGGTTTTGTCTTGTCAAATTATGTTTGAGGATATACTCCAAAACCAACTCCAATAATGCGACCATATTGTTCTGGTCGCTTCAAATCTACTGAATTTTTTTTTTCATCTAGAATGATCAATATCAAATATTTATTATAAAACATAAAAAAAACTTATGAAATTTAATAAATAATTTTAAATAATATTTTTATAATGAATAACAAATAAATATTAAGTCATACTTAAACATGTTTCAAATACCTCTTATGTGTTTCTATCAACTAGTTTATCATCATTTTCTATGTTATCCTTATTCCATATCACATAACATGGGATGGAAGTTTCTTTATATTTTTATTTATCAATTTTCATAAAAAAATAATATATGTCATTTCAAATTGCATTAAACTTTTATTTCATATTTAGAATACATACCAATTTACTATCAAGTGAAGAATACCCATCTTTTCATTGTGATAGTGGTACGTTGGTTTCAATGCACATTCGTTATTTCCATAAACCCTTTAATATTAAATAAATTAACAATTGTGAATAAAACAAGATAAAATAATTAATTTTAAAAAATATTTTATCAACTATAACGCACCTACATTGTTAGAAACCTGACTTATACCAACATATAGAAACCGCTGGGAAAGTCCTGAAAACCATTGGTATAAACTATACCAATGGTTGATCAAACCATTGGCTAGATAGACATGGAGATAGACATATACCAATGGTTAAAGTATAAACATTTGTATATAGCTATGAAATTCACATGATACCAACAGTTTCAGCTAAACATTGGTATATCATTATACCAATGGTAGATACCCATTGAAAATTAAGGCATTTCAAACCTATAACAATGGTTTTGAAACCATTAGAATAAACCTTTACCAATGGATTAAATAAAACCATTAGTAAATACTGATTACATGTTTTATATCGATGGTGTACTAACCTTTGGTATACCTAGATTTCAACACTTTTATGTAAACCTTTTGTATAAAGTTACTGATCACACATATAACAATTTTTTACAACAATTGGTATAGCGTTGCTGCAATTGCAGCTGTAGGATGGCTTTCCTTCCCCTGTGCAATCCCCTGTGGACCTAGGAATTTAGAATTCAATTTTGAACCCAATTACCCTATACAATAATGAATTCATAATTTAATTCTCAATTGAATACATACAGAATGAATTATGTTCTGAATTCTGAATTATGAATGAATGACATATACAAAAATAAAAAATGAATTATGAATTACATAAACAATTATGAATAATGTATTGTGTATTCAATTCAAAATTCATTATATATAGAATTTAATTATGTATAACACATATAGAATAAAAAATTGAAATCAGAATATGGGGTTGTCCAAGGGGGTGGGTGTGTCCAGAGGAGTGAGGGTTGTCCTGGGGTGGGGGGATAGCTAGGGGTGGGGGTGTCCCGGGGGGGGGGGGTTCTAGGGGTGGGTGTTGTCCATGGGGGAGGGGGTGTACAGGGGTGGGGTGGTGTCTGGAGGGTGTCCAAGGGGGTGGGGGCTGTCTAGGGGTGGGGGCTGTTCAGTGGGTGGGGGTAGTCTGGGGGTGGGGGCCTATCTAGGGGGTGGGGGCTATCCGTGGGGGTGGGGGTGTCGAGGTGGTGGGGGTGTCCAGGGGGTGGGGGTGTCCACGGGTTGGGGGTGTCCATGTGGTGGGGGTGTCCAAGGGGTGGGTGTGTCCGAGGGAGTGGGGGTGTCGGGGGGGGGGGGGGGTCCAGGATGGTGGGGCCTCTCCATGGTGTGGGGGTTATCCAAGGGGGTGGGGTTGTTCAGAGGGGTTGTCCATGGGTGTGGGTGTGTCCATGGGGTGGGGGATATCTAGGGGTGGGGTGTCCAGGGGGTGGGGGTATCTAGGGGGTGGGGGTTGTGAAGGGGTTGGGGTGTTGTCCAAGGAGGTAGATGGTGTCCAGGGGGTGGGTATCGAGGGGGGAGTATAATGGGGTGGGGGAGGGGTGGGATGTTGTCCAGGCAGTGGCGGGCTTTCCAAGTGGGTGGGGTATCCAGGGGGTGGTAGGGGTTCAGGGGGGGGGGGGTGGTGGTCGTCTAGGGGGTGGGAGGTGTCCAGGGGTTGGGGTGTCTAGGGGGAGGGGGTGTATAGGGGATTTGGGGGTTGTCTAAGGGGGTGAAGGGAGTCTAGGGGATGGTGGATTTCGAAGGGGGTTGGGGTGTCCAGGGGGGAGTCCAAGGAGGTGTGGCTGTTCAGGGGGTGGGGGTATCCAATGGGTGGGGCAATGTCCAGGGGTGGGGGCTGTATAAGGGGAAGGGGTGTCCATGGTGTGGGGGGATGTCCAAGGGCATGGGGGTGTCGAGGGGGGTGTACAGGGGTGTGCGGGGGATGTCCAATGGGGGGGGGGTCCAAGAGAGTGGTGGCGTCTAGGTGGGGTGTGGGCTGTCCAGGGGGTGTCCAAAGGGGGGTCCAGGGTTGTTAGGGGTTTTTGAAGGGGGTGGGGTGTCCATGGGGGGTGGGGGTTGTATGAGGGGTGGGGTTGTCTCAGGGGGTGGGGTGTGGGAGCGGTCCAAGTGGTGGTGGTGGGTGGAGGTTCAAGGGGGTGCAGGTGTCCAAGAGGTGTGGGGGCAGTCCAGGGGGTAGGGGTGTCAGAGGGATGGGGGGATTCAAGGGATGGGGGTGTCTAGGGTGTGAGGGATGTCTAGGGGTGGGTTTTTCTAGGGGGTGGGGGCTGTCGAGGGGGGTTTCCATGGGGGTGGGGTTGTCTAGGGGGTGGGGGCTATCCAGGGGGTGGGGTCTGTCCAAGGGAGTTGGGTGTCCACGGGAGGGGTGAATCAATCACACATATATTCAGTCACCAAAAATCATCCTGTCAAGTTTTATTATTTATATATAATGAAATAAAGATAAGGTGACCTACCTAATCAAACATATATTCAAGGAAAATCATCAAACATAAAATATTAGTAATATTATTCCAAAATGCAATGGATAAATCTGTCCCCCATCACCATCACTATTATCATTGTCATCATCAGCCTCATAAGCTTCCTCATCCCCATCCCCATCATCTTCCCTACCCTACTAAATGCCCTCCTCCTTGCCATTGTACTCCTCCTTGGCCTCCCCCTCACCCTCCTCCTCTGCCTCGGAATCCTCCTCACCCTCCGCCCCCCCCCCCCCTCAGCCTCCTCCTCACCCTCTTTCTCTGCCTCGGCCTCCTCATCACCTTTTTCATCATAAATAATGACATCATTTTAACCACCAATAGATCTTCCACATGGTACACCATCTATAGAATGCATCAAAAAAATATATTCATCACAAGATGAGATGGCCTCTTGTGAAAATATTAGACGTATAACTTCCATTAGTTTCATAAATGAAGTGTTTTCTCTAGAAGACTATTCTGCCATCTATGTGACCCTTTTTCATTCCATTCTACCTATTCCTTAACCTGCTATAACTCGGTGTTGCTAAAAATTATACATGAGGAGGGATAATACATCGTCGAGACTATACTCTTCCCAGGTCAGTAGAGCACTCTTCCAGGGTGCTCATCTCTCAAAACCTGATATAAGTGATCATTTGGCCCAAAATTGTCAGGTTCCTAGGCATCAAGGGCCTCTAAAGTATTCTGTTACAAATATAAATAGATTATTATGTTACAAAATATATATTAAAATTTGAAATCAACAATGTAAATATTACAATCTGCTACTGAGTCGGTTCATTAACCACACTTCCATATTTCTTCCTTCAACTCAAGCAAAAATGTTTGTCACGAGGCACATCGCCTTCAATATTCAATATTTGTTTCAATAATGAAATTAAATATAGGAAACCATAATTAAAAATAGGTTACCACTAATTAATATCATAACAAATATTATTTGAAAACAATAGCAATCAAATAAATTATGGAGTAAACAATAAAAGCGCAAGTCGTAAAGGAAAATTATAATCAACTATCATACCTACTTCCTCTCATGATCTGACATCATATTATATCCTAATGTGTGGATGTATTTTTTAGAATCAATGTTTTTTTATTTATTCTAGAAGATACCTAAATAAAATTCAATAATACTGAAGATAATATTAATGAAAAACATGAAAATTTCCATTTAAATGCCTCAAATGTGATTAATAACTAAAACTGGATAGTCATCCAATGAGTAATCATCTATCAATACAATTATATCCAACAATTATCCCCAAACGATACCACCTCTTACTCTGTTCCAACTCTAGAATTCCATCCAATATACAAATCGTGCTTATAGGCTCTCCAAAGCACACCTAAATCCTTTAGATGTGCTGGTCGTGCACCCATTCCATCAGGGAAATTAAACTCATGATGACACCAAAATATTAATTCATATAAATAAAAAAAATAATACATTTCCTTAAATTTTACATATTTTTTAGCCATATCTCTATATAAGCATTATCCTTGACTTCATTTTGAAACATTATCTATAAGATTAGGCTGACATGAATGATGTTGGAGTGTTTGGAAATCACCTCTAAAAAACATAGACATTGCTACCCTATTTTTTCAATCATTTGATTATCTTCATTATATTCCACCATCATCTATGTGTGGTAGATACACACCTCATGCATGCACGTACTACCCCACCCCGCCTCCTATCAATAGACATATATGTTCTGAAAGAAAAATATATATTTTATCAATACATGTTATAATGAAAATAAATAATAGTACAAATTTTTTTTAGGGTTTTATAAATATAAATGTGGTACTCTAGTCAATGGGCGCAGCAGGATCCGCATAAACTAAAGGAATAGCCTGTCCATGGGGGTGGGGGTGTCCATGTGGAGTTATCCACTGTTGTGGGGTGTCAAGGTAGTGGGGGTGTCCAGGGGTGGTGGGTGTGCGGGGGGGGGGGGGTTCAATGGGGGGTGTCCTGGGTGGTAGGGTGTTTAGGAGAGTGTGGGTGTCCTGGGGGGTGCCCATGGGGTGGAGGAGGGGGTGTTCAGGGGAGGTAATACCCATATAATACCTTAAAAATTACCTATACCCAATCTAACCAACATCACAATTCCAATCCATCTCGCAACCAACAACCAATTCAACCTCAATATCACTACCCTTCCTATTATTCCTTGAACAAAAACTATAAATACAAAATCCAAATCCAATTTTCAACTAAACTAAAGTATATAGAAACAATTATATCACCTCACTAAAAATGGAAAACCACATACACTACTCTCCCAATATTCCTCATTCCATTCACATGGATCATCCTTATATCCATTACCCACATCGAGACCATATAAATAAAAAACCCTCTACTATCTTTGAGTTAGGATACATCTCATTAGAACCTCCATTAGTTCATATGGTTTACTAAATCTACATAGAAGGATTTTCTGTGAAGTCTTAAAATAAAGGTGATTCACAGAATAATGACAATTGATGTTTAGAACAAAGGCAGAAAACAAATCAATGTGTTGTGTATACCATGCCACAGACTGCACAGACCTCTAGTTTAGGCCAAATCAAAATAGAAAAAAATAGATGTAGAACATAAAAAATAAGGTATAACTTACACATTTCAAGTGTAGAACAAAAACATTTCCTGATTGAAGATGGATCTATCTATTGGAAGGATATTCGCAGCCTTGGGTAAAGAGAGTTCTTTGGGAGAGATTCGGTTTTAGACTTCAATTTCATAGATGGGGGAATTTGATTTACTGTGTATTTAGTGGAAAAAAATCACAACTGTTTCAAAAAAACATTGGGAAATATAATCATTACCAATGGTTTTAAGAAACCATTGTTTATACATTAGAAGAATTAAAGATTTACCAAATGGTTCGAGAAATCCATTGGGAATGCTTGATTCTAAAAACAGTATACCAACGGTATGAACATACTATTGGGAAAGGTTGATGTAAAAATAGCATACCAATGTTTCTTCCAAACCATTGGCATAAATGTGTTGGGAAATCTGCCCTTTCCTCTTGTTCTAAAATGGTTTATCACTGTAACAAATTATGAAATCATTCTAGGTTTCTTAATTTATTATGTGGTTATAAGTAACTAATTGGTGGGGAATTACTTTTCCCTCATCTTCCTTTAGATAAGATTTGTATGAACAGTAAATAAGCCTATATAGAATTTTTATAGTGTCCATTAAGACATTTTTCTTATGAAAATCATCTAAAATAATGAAAATCTACACGTAAAAAATTAGATTTCAATAAATGATTCATTATATAATATTTTCAATAAAATAAAGAAAGGTTATTGAAACATTTCATATATATCATCCCAAAGTGTTTCCTTCATTACAATTTGGAAATATCTCCATAACTCTATATCATTTGGAAAATTCATCCCCATTATAAACCCAACATAAATAATGAACAATTAATTGTTGGGGTCAACAGGTTGGTCATGTTGATTCCATCCAACCACAAATATTATTCCCTTACTTACTGCCTTGATAATTTTAATCAAAACTGTGATTTAGTGTCGTTCTTGTTTTTTTCATCCTCACGGTCTTGATCTCTTAATAATTTTTCAATTTTAACATTAACAAAATGTCCTCTTAGGGATTGTTAACATCATCTTGTGAAGAAAAAATTTTCTGAATGATTAGTCAACCATTTAATTTAAATTCTGTTAATATATTAGTGAACACTTAATATTATGTGGAAAAGAATGGTGTATTAAAAAACACTTTAACTTATACATTGAACTCTCTTTTTCAAGTTTGAACGAATTTAGATTGTCTATCAAGCATATAAATACCCTCTTTTTCGTCCCCTATAATATATAAGACATTATCTACATTGGGACTTCCATGAAATTATTCTTATCTCCCAATGAAACGGTCCTCCTTGGTTGAATTTTCATATGAACATACAATGGTTTTAGTCACCATCCAAATAATGAACTAATTATTTTTTTCTAGATATAAGGCATAAAATACTCACAATACTTGTGATTCCATTATGAATGGCTCATCCTTTTCCCATATCACACTAAAATTCACCTTCATAAAACCCATTTCATAAAATTTCACTATATTCAAATTTTCAGCCCATTTGAAATGGAAAATAAACAATTGAAATGATGTATAATGCAACTCATATATATTTATGATAATGATAAAACATGAAATTTTCACAAAAATTGGGTTTCTATCCTTTGAATAATATATGTGCATCTATTCCACGACAAGTATAAATACACTATTTTTCATCATAATTCATTAATCTTGTTATTTTTTATTGAACAAATAACCATTGATTACATAAACGTTGTAAGATATAACATTTTCATTTGGTCCCATGGCTATCGGTCGAAGTCATTTGGAAATTTAATTCAGATTTTTGAAAAATACTTATCAATATGATCTCAGAACCATCCTATAAACTATTGATTATGTGTATTTTATATCCAATATTCAGTGCATGATGTATTGAAATCTATATGAATCGTTTTGTGGGATTCAACGTATGGATCAACATATTTACTATTATGTAAAAAGTAATGTTATTCTTTCTCCATGTCTATGAGGGTAATTGTTAGAACATATCTTCAACAAATCCTTCCTCCCATTAGGGATCAACTATGATAGGTCTTTGGGTGACTGATTCTATCAACTTCTGATAGGTAATTAGCATATAATTCAATATATTTTTCAAAAATATATCATTCTACAATACAAACCTAAGTGAAAAATTGATTCCTAACACACCCATTCAAATTATTCATATAACGTTCAATGTGATTCATCTATCTATAATGGATAGAATTACATAGTTGAACATCTCTAACCAAGTGTACCATTAGGTGGACCATTATGTCAAAGATTGATAACGGTAAAAACACCTCTAATTCACATAATATGACCACAACCTCTTTATCCATGATTGTAATCTTCATTCAGCCTATTACATTACTATATATGGATATCAGAAATAAGCATAGTATGGTTAACTTATATTTTATATTTTTTGGAAGAATGAAATGTAAATCCACAATCATCAAATCTTGCATCAAAACATGACATTAGTCTTATTTTAGTCCCTATAACTTGAAATTATTCATAGAAATGGCATTCTTAATATTTTATAAATACCCCTCTAAAACATTTACACCATTAAGGATAATGTAATGTTTAAATTTTTTTCTTTCTATATAGAGTGTAACCTACAAGAATATTAAAATTACACTATTTACCCTTTATTCGTACCAAATCTTCCCCTATCCACATGTCAATCATGTCTAACATATTCTCGATTCCATATTTTTTTCAAGGAACATTTAATAATGTTTCAATAACACTCTCATATACATTTTTTTCTACATTCATGATATCAATAAAATTGCTAATGTAAAAAAATTCATATATGGAAATTAAAAAAAAGGGAATATTTTTCCAACTGGATTTCATGAGGTATTTCAAAAATGGTTTACCGAAAATGGTGCCAATGTATTTGAATTTATTAAATAGTTGATCACCAGTTAATGGATACAGTGTGGTACCTTGTTTGGTATTAAAATCGAATGTTATTGTATATGATCAATATTTTTTTCACTGAGGTAAAACTTTCTGATTCCCTAAAAAAATCTTTGAGGAATGTTTCAACCGTACTATGTTTCTACATTCTTAAAAAATTGGAAACCCCAAAATTTATTTAATGTTATACCCTGAAAAATTTCCATAAGAAGAAAAGTCATTTATCATCTTTTAAAACAGGGACCTCAATGTGAATTCTTCACTTCTATGAGAATGATAAAGTGTAACACCTATATCCCACATCATTTTTAGATCACCGACCAATAGATCCCAATAGACATCAATATCATTTCTAGGTTGTTTTAGATCATATATAAGCAAGGAAAACAAAATGTATTTGTTATTCATGTATTGTCATGGAGGAAAGATATTATTTACCAAAATTATGGATTCTGTACTATGAGTAATACTCTATACATGAAAATGATTTATTCAACATATAGATAACAAAATACAAATGTTTCTCAACTCATTTCCAAACTCTGGATACTCATAATAAATTTTTATCCATGGAGGGGGGTCCATTATATGACATAGGTTCCCATATTTAATTGTTGTGTCTATATTAAATAACAATTATCTCAGTATTTCCTAACATTCATATAGTATTATAATATGTGGAATGATCGGAAAGTACCAAAAAAATTCGAAGGACTTGATTCATTTTTCTTGTATCGATCGATACCACTTATTCCATTTTAGGAGTGATTCATGGACATTGTAAAAATATATAGAACTATTTGGAGAAACATTAATTTTTTTTAATATCAAGCCCCTTTAATGTAGAATCCACTTAGATCATATTTTTATAAGTAATTTAAATTTATTTTGGTCATATATCATTCAGGAGACCAATTAAATTTGTTAACCTGGTGTCACTACATCCACCACGATCTTTCAAATTATATTACATCAATACAACTGGAAAATATTTTTTATTTAGTTCAACTTGTATACAATGGTGTCTTTTCACAACTATTTAACTTCCCAAACAACATTGTAAAATCATGAAGGTCGTCTTCAATTTCCATTTTCATTTTCCCCATGTGATCTCCATCATCATTTACACTAGTATTCATATCAAATGATCCATAAAGCACAATATTATACCAATCGGTGTGCACCATCATTTCCCCCCTATTTAGTCCAAATTTATTGCTCTAATATATTATATAGAAAATAAAATCTTCTCTAACTCTTATGAATTAATTTTTTTGAATAAAAACTACATAAACACAAACAAATGAATTTAGAAGGGTCATGTGTATGATATATTACAATCTTGATGAAATATTTTAACTCCATCTTCTAACACTTTTGTCTTATGATTTGTGTGAATCGATTTTTTTTCATATCTACCCTATTAGTTTTATAAAATATTAATTTTTACAAAAAAAATAAATAAACACACATAATATATTCATAATCAAAGGTGAGAGTTATAGATAATTATAATATAGGGAACCCAAAATGATCATTATTACGCGGTATAGGGTGACTACTACTCATAGTAGTTCAGAAACATGGGTTCATATCCATAAGAGATGATAGATGAGTCTCATGAAAAATTCAAATAAAAACTTTTTGGAAATGAGACTGATAACAATGATAGTTGTCTCCTTAAATCTAAATGTACCTAGGATGGTAGTCGGTGAAGAACCAAACAACATTTCTCAATTTGTTTCAAAACACTAAAAAATTTATAAATATAACAATGGTTTGACAAATCAGTTGATCATTCGAGACATGTTCATGGTTAACAAACTCTTTTATACAGCTTTCCCCATTCCCAAAGGGTTGAGATACAAAATCACCTTGGCTTGAGTATAAATGAACCATTATACCGTGAATAGTAAATTTATTATTGAAATACTACGTTATTATCTCTTACTAGAAACGATGTAAAAACCTGAAATTCCATGTAATTTTTTTAATTAAATGGAATTATTACGTGTCGGTGAAAATTGAAGGTACATGATTCTGAGGCCCGGAGGGCCCAGAATTAATTTTTGAAATTTTTTTAAGGTGCATTCAGTAAATGTGTAGGACAAAAATTAATCTTTTGAACCAGCAATTAGATTATAAATATGAGGGCACCATTGAATCTACAGTGCAAGGATTCTCTTAAGGGATGCATAACTTCGACCGACATGGATCAGACGAAAAAGTTAATTTTTGGAATTTACAAACAAAAAAAATAAAATAACACAAAATGTTATTTTATTTCTTTAATGTAACTATTGGGATGTTGTGGCAGGACCGCTGGGTTATCAAACCCTTAAATGACCAGTTACACTTGGTTGTGTAATCGAACTGTTGGGAGAATTAATAGGTTCAATAATTAAATTCATTAATGAAACACATTAATTGTGTGGTGCATTTATACTCACATTCATATATTTAAATGATGCTCAGGCATGGGTTTTTGGAACTAAAGAGAGGAAACTCTGACGAAGTGCCTCAACATCTTCCACCAACCTATAATGAGGCTTTGACGACTCTTAGAGGATTCAACGCCGAACGCCAAAGGACATGAACCTTATCCTTGGTCTGCAACACCCTTAGACGTAGACACCCCTTCATCTTATGAAACACCTTCCGAAAATCATGAGGTGGGGGGTTTTTTTGTTTAATTAAGAATTGTAAATTCTTGTATTTCATCTCGTGTAATAATGCTAACATGGAGGGCGCGGGCCAAACGAACAAGTCCCGGAACCTCCTCTGTTCTTGGTTAGTTTGTGTTTATACATGGGAGACCAAGAAACAATGCGGAAAGGACAACCTGGGAGTCACATAGTGATGGAAGAATCTTGGGTGACCCATAGGCATCATTAGTAGAGGAAACAGACCTCCAAAACATCACCAGAGGCACATGGAAGCTTGGCCTGCGTAAGGGCGCTGGCGATCGAATAAGGTGACAGCCGACACCCGCACGCCGCAAAGAGAGGTGGAACCCAAAGGCGTCGCAGTGAACAAGGTCGGTCAGTCGATGCTCGCAGCATTGACAATGGCGTCACACTGCAACAGCAAGCTGTATAGGAGGGTCAAGGCTCTGAGCAGCGTTGGACAGAAGGGGCGGTCGGCCATCGTCGTATGCGTTGTCACCAGGTGGCAGCGCATCGCGGCAACGCGTTGCGGAGGACGGTCGTGACTTCGAGCCACGGTAGGGTGAGGACCAGTTCCCCATTGGTATCATGGGTGACTGGTGTGAGAAGATCAGCTAGGTGGTGTAGAGCCACCTTGTGACACCACTTTAAAAATCCTAAAGTCTCAGATGTTTAGGAAGGGGGTGGACCCCCCGCACCCGGACAACGGGCTGGGTTGTTCCGCGGCATGGTGGGTTGCATGCAAATAGGTGGACCTGGACGAACACATGGCCCAGAAAACCAGACTATGCCCAGTTGAACCAGACCGAGCCTAGCAGGCATGGTCAGGTTGGCCCGACTGGGTCAGACCGAACCCATACCCTTTATGCCTAGTTATGATTAAATGGGAGTATCTCCTAAACTGAACGTCTGATCGAAAAAATATCTACAGCACTAGAACCCATAGGACGAGACCATCCTTTTGAGATACTCCACATGAGTTTCAAATGAAGTTGGTATTTGTCCAGGCTGGATTTCACCTGAATCCAACTAGTCCCTTGGCACTAAAATTCCTAAAACTTACAGACTAGGCATCCGTTTGACGCATGATTTATATCTTTGGAACCCTTATGACATGGTATATCATCATTTACTTCTTCCTGGGACTTCTGGTCTATTGAAATATGATTGATGGATTGAGGAGCAGATCCTCTCAGAATAATGCCTAATTTGGGTTGGAATCTATTGGCTATCTGAGATGTAATGAATGAATATCAATCCTGTGTGGATCAATACTAAGCGATCTAGTGTGGATCAACAATAAAGGATTCATTGTGGATCAGCACCGAGTGATCTTGTGTAGATCAATAATGAGAAATACTTTGTGGATCAACATCGAGTGATCCACTATGGATCAATATCGAGCGATCACGTGTGGGTCAACAGTAAAGCCTTATTACAGAATAATATGATCAAACTTTATGACTAAACATTTTTACTTATATAATAATGTTAAACCTTGTGCGATCCTTCTTCTGATTTGTGATTTTTGATTGACATCATGTTGTTCATTTTTCTTGTTTTGGATATCGAGAGACCTCCAAGGATCTCAAGGTGATTAATGAGTATTGTTATACACACCCTTGCATAGACTTCACCTACACCTTGTTGTGTCTTGTGTAGACGATGGGCATCTTTGACTGATTCTCGAGGAGCGAGAACAGTATAGTGTACGGAGGTTACCGGTTGAGGTGGAGAGCCGCAGTGATGAGTTGTACCTACCATTTAGGTAATATCTTTGGTGGAAGAACTCAGGAGGTGTTTTCCATTTTTTTATATTTCCATTTCAGTTTGGTTTGTATTCTTTCACAATAACTTCAATATTTACTTTTACACTATGTGGTTGTTTTTAGTTGTGGTTTCACCTTTCTTCTTCCATTGTGTTTTACTTGTGCACGGTGTACCTTGTCTATGTGTGTACAAGTATTGAGGAAATTCCTTTTCATAATAGGGAAATTCATTTTTAGTTCTAGTTACCAACCCATGGCCTATGGAAGGCAGGCTCAGGGTAGTCAATGCACCGTCACCAGGGGATGGGTCATGACGAAGTGGTATCAAAGGATTTAGTTCTAAAACAAGAAATTAGAGTCTATTATTTCAATGGAGAAATAGTGTTAAGTGTCATGGTTTTGGGTTTCTGTTCAGGGAGTGCAGTGTTGGTGTGGTGACCGACGTATCCATACACCAAGACCCTAAATTCTGATTTCTAACTCGGTACATGAAAATGATGGTTTCGTGTGGTTTTAAAATGTTTTGGTTCTTTTTTATCTCTTTGATTCAGCTCACCAGGTATAACTTATTGACCATGGTACACCTATTGTTTCAGAATTCCTCCGCACAGATAGCCAGCCAGGATTCTAGAGAGAGAACATGATGACGCCCACCAAGTGATGAGGCATGGGTGTAGGGCCCTCTTACAGTCATGGAACCTTCAGGTGGTGTACTAGCAGCACCACCACCCATGAGGTAGAAATTTCCCCCCAGCCCCACTAGAAATCCGTGCACACCAACTGAGTGCATTTCATGAGTTCTAGAGGCAGAGGCCTCTGAGGATTCAAGGTGAGATAGATCCCCATGAAGTTGAGGACTGGCTGGAGGCTGTGGCATGTGTTTATTGATTTGTTGATAAACTAGAATATCAGTTGGTAATCCTACCTTCTATCCTCTTCCAGGGCACAACTAAAAGATGGTGGAGTTTAACACACCAAATGCATGAAGTGGAGACACACTCCTGGTTAGACATCGAGACCCTCTTCAGGTCGGTTTTCGTAATAGAGACATTGTGCTCTGTGCATATCCAAGAGCTACTGCACTTACACCAGGGTTGACTAACAGTGGCCAAGTACTTGGCAGGATTCATTGACCTCTCTCGCTACTCCACCGACATGGTACGAGACCAATTTTTCAAGGCCCAGACCTTTGATTACGGTCTTCAGTGGGACATCCGAGCGTCGATGATATCACTCAATATCTCGACCTAGGTTGAAGTACTCAAGTGAACAATATTGGTGGATATATTATTAGTTTACCAGGAACTGACGGTGAGAGCCACCACCGAAAAATATGAAGTTGAGTCAACTGCAGCAGCCATCAGGCATATTAGGTAAAGGTCCAAGAAGGCTAGACCGTCTGGAGGACGACCCTATGACACATGGTCAGAGGTTTGGAGGTCTTGAGGCATAGGGTCTCTTTTGAGGACTAAAATCTGTTACTCTTTTGGAAGACAGTGACACATGGATCGTGACTGTCCGACTCCCTAGTTGGATGGTCTGTAAATGATTGAGGGAACACCGAGGTAGCATCTGAGGTTTGAGCAAGGAGTTCTACAGGGAAGAAAACGTGGCAGAGGAGCAGTTCATGCAGCATGTGGTAGATGACAGATTGAGGTTCTACCGCCACCACCCCAGGTGGTCCACCCTGACCATAGAGAACTAGTGGACAGGGGTGAGCTCAGCTTCAGGTGTAAGAGGCCTACAAACATGGAATTCCAGAGATGATTAGAAGTATAATTTGTGTTTATTCTACCCTAGATACAATACATATAGAAATTGGTTCCAGTCACTCTTACATTGCCACGTCACTCGTTCAATACTCGGAGATTCTGATGGAGCTGTTGGCTTGATCCTTACAATTTGAGACTCAAACAGGAGAGGATTCGACGATTAAACATTGGTACAGGTAGTGTGAGATCACACTAAGAGGTGAGAGTTTCATCTAATCTCCTAGAAGTAGCACTGATTCCATATAATTTTATCATCGGTATGGACTATCTATCCACAGTCCATTCTCAAATCGACTATTTTAGGTACAGAGTGTGGTGTTTCTATGGGGATGAGATTATTTTTTCCTTACCCAGTGAGAAGAAAGCATTTGCAGCATAGGATGTACTTTCTCAGAGGAGGATGTAGTCGATCACTCATTATTTGGATAGCCTTACCCTCAGAGCAGTTTATGTGAAGAGTCTGAGTTATCCTATAGTGGTGAACAGTATGCTGATGTCTTTCCTGATGATGTTCTGAGACTACCTCCTCGCAGAGAGGTAGAAAATTACATCAACATGTACCCCGGGGAAGACACTGATATCTACACCATAATATCATATGTATCCCATGGATATTCGTGAGTTGGGGGTATAGTTGGATGACTTGCAGAGGAAGGGGTTTGTATGGCCCAGTGTTTCTCCATGGGCATCCCTGATTCTGTTCACCATGAAGGCATATGTGAGTGTGAGGCTCTGTGTGGACTATCGGCACCCAAATCATGTGAATGTAAAGAAAAATTATCCTCTGTTGAGGATTGATGATCTCTTCGACTAGCTGATGGGAGCATGGTGGTTTTCAAAGATAGACATCAAATCAGACTATCACCAGCTATGGGTACGTGATGAGGATGTACCAAAGATAGACTTCAGATGTCGGTATGAACATTAGAAGTTCTTGGTGATGCCTCTCAGCATGACCAACGAATGGATAGTATTCATGGGACTCATGAATAGGGTCTTCCAGCCTTACCTTAATGTCTTCGTGGTGGTATTCTTTGACCAAATCTTGGTGAACTCAATGACGAAGGAGGAGCACACCACTCATCTGCTGATAGTTCTGGTTACACTCTATGAGAACAAGCTTTATGGTAAGCTCTCAAAGTTCCATTTATAGATACGATAGGTCCACTTTTTGGGACACATCAGCTCAGATGTTGGATTTACGGTGGATCCAGCAAAGATAGTGGTTGTTCTTGCTTGGGATCCACCCAACAGTGTGACCGAGGTACGATGTTTCCTGCGATTTGCTGGGTACTAAAAAATATTCATAACTAACTTTTCCAGAGTATCAGAACCCATTTAATTTTTGATGAAAAGGGAGATACTTTCTTGTGGATTGTGAGATACCAGCATAGTTTCAAAGATTTGAGGTAGAAACTGATGAGTGTCCCCATCTTGAGGCTACCTGAAGAGGTTGTTGGGTATGCTGTCTACTCTGACGCATTTGGGACCGGACTGGGGTGTGTCATGATTCCGGAGCAAGCGGTGATCACCTATGACACACGACAGCTGAGGCGACATGAGCAGAACTATGCTACCCTAGATCTGGAGTTAGCGAAAGTGGTCTTATTTCTTGAAGATGTAGCATCACTACTTGATGGGTCAATGATTTACCATCTAATCCAATAACAAGAGTCTCAGGTATATCTTCTCATAGAAGGACATGAACCTGAGACAATGACAATGGATGGAGTTCCTCCAGGACTATGAATTTGAGATATTTGACACTCCTATGAAGTGGAACGTAGAAGAAGACACACTCAGAAGGAGGATTGGTCTCTATTTGCAGAGTGAGGTGGCAGAGCAAATATCCACATTGTAGATGTCCATAATGGATAGATATAGAGTATGTTACCTCTATACTATGACTATAACTCCCCAAATCCTTCCACAAGTTTGGGAGGCACAGCTTGGGGACATTGACTGTGAGGTCGGACATGCTCAGATATTCTCAGGATAATATCATTGAGGATTTTTTAAGGTGGTATGCACTTAGTTATCTTCAGAGGATGCACCAAAGTACTAGTGACCCTACGAGAGGAGTTATTTAGGGAGTTCCACACATCCCCTATGGTGATATATCCTGGAGAGGAAAAGAAGTACCAGGACATTTAACATTAGTACTGGTGCATATGGATGAATAAAGTAATGGCAGAGTTGGTATCATGATGCCTCACTTATCAGCAAGTGAAGGATGAGCATCAGGAACCACCAAGCTTTGATCATCCACTTGAGGTTCGATAATGGAAGTGGGATGGTCCCTCCATGGACTTCTTGATAAGGCTACCATGTACGTCTAGGGGCCATGATTCTATCTGGGTGATCATTGATCGACTCACCAAGTCAGACCACTTCCTACCGATCTTAGAGAAGAGATCAGTAGAGAGCTTTGGATGCCTTTACATATAAGAGATTGTACTGATTCACGGGGTTCCATCGATGATTGTATCAGATCATGAAACTCATTTTACATCCCTCTTGTGGAAGGGATTATAGGAGGCATTTGGAAATAATCTGTTCATGGTCACTACCTTTTATCCTCAGACAAATAATAGTTATCACTCCACCATCAGCATGGCTCCATTTAAGGTCATGTATGATCAACCATGCTGATCACCTCTATACTAGATAGATCTAGGGGAGTCAGCCCTTATGGGTCTCGAGTTGGTATGGGCTACCAATTAGAAGATGCAGATTATCCCGGAGTGGATAAAGACTACACAGAGCCGAACGAAGTCATATTCCAACAATAGAAGGAGAGCCTTGTAGTTCGAGGAGTGAAATCATATCATCTTACAGGTCTCACTATGTCAAGGATTGCAGAAATTTGGCTGAGGCAACAAGTTATCTCCATGGTTCATCAGACCTTTCCAGGTCTGCAGCAAGGTAGTCATGGTGTTGTACTGTCTAGCTCGTCCCCCATAGATGCACAAGGGGCATAATGTTTTCCATGTATTGCAGCTGAGGAGGTATGTGCATTATCCATCACACGTTATCGATTGGGGCGAGCTGGTCATCGATGATGGGTGGACGTTTGGGGAGTTCCTGGTGGAGATAGAAGATCAACATGAATAGTTTCTTCATTGGTGGATGATTCCTTCATTGCAAGTTTGGTGGCAGCATGAGATCCCAAGAGAGAACATGGGAGAAGGAGACTCAGATGCGTGCTCAATACCGTGATTTGTTTCCCTAGCTTTTTTTTGTAGCTTTTGGGGATGAAAATATTTAATGTGGGGATAATTTAAAGACCTGTAAATTCCATGATTTTTAACTAAATAGAATTATTAGACATCAGCGAAAATTGACATCATGAGATTCTGAGGCCTGGAGTGCCTGAAATGGATTTTTGAACTTTTTTTATGATACATTCTCTAAACATGCAGGCAAAAAATTCTATCTTTTGAACTTGTGCTCGGATTAAAAATACAAGGCCACCGTTGAATCCATAGAACCAGGATTTTCATAAGGGAAACATATCTTCGACTGGAAAGGGTCGGACAAAAATGTTAATTTTTGGAGTTTACAAAAAAAATAACTCAATGAGTTATTTTATTTTTTTCTTCTAACTATCAATTAGAGGTGGAAGGGCCATAGGGTTGTCAGACCATTAAATGGACATTTACACTTGGTTGTGTAACCACACCTTAGTGACAATTAATAGGTTCATTAATTCAATTCAATAATGAACCCTATTTATGGTGTGGTGCGTTAATCCTCTATTTCTTCAATTTAAATTATGATAGAGCATATGTTTTTGGAACTCAATAGAGAATCCTCTAACAATGCGTCGAGGCATCTTCCGCCAACCTAGAATGTGGCTTCGATGATCGTTGGATGATTCGACAACGAGTGCAAAAGGACATGAACCTTCTCCTTCATCCGTAACACCCTCAGAAGTGGAAACTCCTTCCTCTTCTGGAATGTCTTCAGACAAACATAAGGAAGGGGTTTTCGTTGTTTAATTAATAATTGTAAATTATTGTATTGCTTACCATGTTATAATGCTAATGTAGAGGGCACAAGCTGAACAAACGAGCCCTGAACCCTCTAACCATCTTTGTTTGATTGTGTTTCTTCATGGGAGACTGAGAAACCATGTGGAAAGGACAAAACAGGAGCCACGAGTGATGGAAGCATCTTGGGTGGACCGTAGGTGCAGTCGGTAAATGGAATTCCAAAACATCATCAGAGGTCTACAAAAGCTTGGTCGGCATAGTTGCGTCGATGACTAGATAAGGCGGTGGCTGACACCTGTCGATCATGAAGAGTGTAGGTGCTTGAAGGTGCCACAGTGGAAAAGGGTTCCTAGCTAACATCGGTAATGTTGACAGTAGCGGCACGCTGCTACTGCGTGATGCAGAGGAGGGTCGTGGCTTTGAGCCATGGCATACTGAAGGGGTGGTCGACCATAGTTGACCGCGTTCTCACTAGGCGGTAGTGCACTATGGAAGGGTACCACAGCAGTGCACCATAGAGGAGGTTCATGGATTCAAGCCATGGTGGAGGACAGACCCGCACCCTGCGGGCCCCGCGGGTGACTGGTCCGAGCGAACCGGTCACCTGGTGTGGTGCCACTCGGCACTTCAACTTTAATTACCCCAACAGATTGGTTGTTCGCAAAGGGGGTAGACCCCCCACACCCGAAAAATGGGTCAGGTGGTTCCCCGGCTAGGCAGGCCTCTCCCAACCGAGTGGGTCGAGCCGAACCGGCGACCTAGGGGGCCAGACCCGTACTATTTTCAGCTCAGTTATGCTTAAATGGGTGTATCTCCAAAATTGGATGTTTGTTCGATGAACCATATTCGGTGCTAGAACACTTAGGAAGAAACGATCCTTTTGAGAAAATACATGGGAATTTTGGAGAATGTTGGAGTTTGGCCAGGATGGATCGTACATGAATCCAACAGGGCCCTCGGCACTAAAATGCCTATAAGTTATATATTGGGAATTCGGTTGACGCGTCATCTGTTGTGTTGGAACCCTTATGAAATTGTAGCTTATCAGCTTACTTCTTCATGGGACTTCCTGTCGGTTGAAACATGACTGATGGATTGAGGAGCGGATCCTCCCAGAATCAAGCATGCTTTGTGCAGAAATCCACTTGTTGGCTAAGATATGATGAATTAATAGTGATCATTTCTGGATCAGCACCGAGAGATCCTGTGTGGATCATCACCATCCGATCCGGTGTGGATCGACACTGAGGGATCATGTGTGGATCATCACTGAGTGATCCTGTGTGGATCAGCACTGAGCTATCCTCTGTGGATCGGCACCGAACGATCCTGTGTGGGTCAGTAGTAGAGCCTCATGACATAATAAGATGATCTAGATTTATAACTAAACATATGTACATATGTACTTAATTTAAACATGGTGTGAGCGGTATTTTTATTTGTACTTTGTGATTGAGATCATGCTTTGTAGTTTTTCCTTTTTGGATTTCTATGAGACCTTTAGGGGTCTCGAGGTCCCTACTAGGTATTGTTATACTCACCCCTGCATAGGCTTCACCCGCACCTTGTTATGTATTGTACAAATGACACGAATATTTGGATGAATCTTGAGAAGCCATGACTTGACAGTGTATGAAGGTGACCAGTTGACGTGGAGAGTCATAGTGACATGCTGTACTTACCATTTAGGTAGGATCCTTAGCAGACGAACTCAGGAGCTATTTTGTGATTTTTATAGTATTTCTGTTTTAGTTGGGCTTATATTCTGCCCCCTTTGCTTCAGTAATTATATTTACACTCTATGGTGGGTTTTAGTTGTGGTTTCACCTTTCTTCTCCTATTTTTTTACTTGTGCATAGCGTACCCTTTTTCTGCATGTAATGGTTTTGAGGAAACACCTTCCCATTTTATGGAAATGCCATTGTTATGCTTATCGCCAACCCTTGTCCTATGGAAGGTGCACTTGGGGTAGTCACAGCATGTGCCGTATGAGACAGGTCATGGCAAAAAAATTCATGATTTCCTAATCCTTCATAGTTCAAAAACTATGGTGAGGCTCATAGTTCTTATTAAATGAATAATCATCATGTGACCAAGATTTATTCATGATTTATGTCTCTATATGATTCCTTAATTACATGATTTTATATTTCATGATATTTCATTCAAGTGGAGTTTATTTGAAAATTACCAAAGCATTAATGGTTTTCCATCTCAATTGGAGAATCAAGTGAAGGATGATACATTTTCAATTTTACACCATTCTTTTTGTAGAAACCAGATTTTCATTCTATTTAGGAATCAATACGAATTCACTTTACCCTATTTAATGGATTAGGGTTACATTTAGTCTATAAAAAAAATTCGAAACTCGCATTGGGATTTGTGAGAATGAGAAACTAATATCATATCAACACATCATAATAATCCACCTTCTTTTAAACTCATTTTCTAGTCCCTTTGTGAAATCACTCATGTTTTTTAAAACCCACCACATTTTTTTAAAATGTTTTCCAAATTCCAAATTTAAACCAACCATTTTACAAAACACCTTACAAGAGACCAAAACATCATAAATTACAACATTATAATTTAAAATTCCAAATATAATCTGAATGACACTTTAAAAATCCAAAATGATACTTTTTAAAATTTTAAAGCCCCACTTGAAATATGTTTTTTAATTCAATAAGAAAATTGACCAATATTTTCAAAACACATAAGGGGATATGAACCCCCTTTTATAGAAAAACATCTATCCTTAAGTGAAATGGTCTTAAATCAAATTCAAAACCATCAATAATTAATTAAAATTATAAAACTATTTCCACAGAAATATTTAAACTTTGAAATGTTCAATACATTACAGTTACACTTTTAAATAGATTCATGAGTCTCAAAACATAGAATCATGTTTCGCTCATTTTAAGGGAAACATCATTTTTTAATTTCAAAATCCACTTTCACATTTAAAACCATGTATCCCTTTTCAAAACTAAAATTTAAAATAGGCATATGAATACAAATTCTAATTATGCTACCACCTTGTCTAATGGAATGAATGATTATTAAACATTTCATAAACATCTTATTAAGATGGTGTTAAAAGAATATTTTTCAGAATAAATGAGTAAATAAAAATTTAAATCCAAGCACCAAGGTAAAGGATTTATCTGGTTAGTTAGGTCAATGTGCATGGATCCTCACTCTCTCATTGATCATGGATGCTTGATTCACACATTAACCATAGGATACATGCCTAGGGGGTAGGAATCCACCACTAAGGTGTATCCCTATCTCACTAATGAGTATTTAGTGTAGTCAATATATATTCCAATGTTAGGTAGATAAAAAAATTACCAACATTATTTTTCTGTACTACTCACCTAAATATTGAGGTACCTATGACCTTATATAAAATATAAATCAATGGAATATTAATTAATCAAAAACTAGTTTCATAAAATATAACACAAGAATACACGAAACCAATATTTTACATTACTTACAATTTATTCAAGAATCAACATCAAGAATATTTTACAAATATTTAGGAAATTGAAAACTATTTTCCATATGATCATGAGGTGTTGGAAAAAGTCTGTATGTGATATCTTGATTAGGTTTGATTTGAATTTATCTGAGTGTGTGTAAAATTGGAGGTGACCTAGTACCAAGGGGGATACAACAATGGTATATTTTGTATTTTTATCAAGGAACCGACCATGATGTTGCACCACCTTTCAAGTTTGTACATTTTTTTGGGTGTTTAGAATATCATGGGATGATTTGGGTTGTTTAAGAATTGTTACAGAGAAATGGGATAGAACATTGATGGGTAAAACTGATCATATTCAGTGCAAATTTTTCTAGAGGAATGAATATAATTTTTTCATGAAATTGGGTGTGGTTTTCCATAATATATATTTATTCTTGGTTTTTTGTGTAAACTATATTAAACATGATTATTTTTTTTAGAGATAAGTATTCTATGTAATTATAGTTTGGACATATGTTCTTTAATTATTTACATTCTTTTATTTATATAAGTTCATGCTTAGAAACACTTTATGCTCCAAATTATTTTAAAATCCAAAAAAGGCATGTAACTATCATAAGCATGTGTTATGTTTCCTCACATTATTTGGATAATGTAACCTCAATATTCACATGTCTTTGACCTTTTTTCAATATAGGAAATTTCTATTTGGTTCATATTTATGATCTATTGACTTGAGTATTTTTAGTAAACCTGGTTTTAGATTTATGTCATTATTTTAAATGGTATCAATGTACATATTTATGTATTCCCTTTTATACCATATCATGTATTACAAAGAAACTAATTTATTTAACTATAACCTAAATAAATTATAATTCAATGAACAATACTTAAACTTGATTTATTGATTGCATATGTGATGAGATAATGGATGGGTTGATTATGTGGGAAGGAAAAAAATTATGACAACATATTATTATCATCAATTTTGTTTTCTATAACTAAGATAAAAACATTTTAAGTACTAAATAACCTAGTTCCACTCAATAACCCAATCCCACTATATCTGGAAGCAATCATCCAAGATTCCATTTAGTTGGCTAGCATTTTCAAGTCCAAGGAACCTAGTGAAAAGGTGAAAAAGAAATGTAAATAAAAAAATATGGTAACAAAATTAATATCCTACACCACACCTCCAACGACCTTGCATAGAATAGACCCTTTCACATCATATATACATTATAAATTGATAAAAATCCCATAAAAGGAACGCCAAATACAAGGGGCGATCAATGAGGGTATCACATGCTACAAAACCAATTTAATGTTTCAAATGAGCTATTAAACAAAATCTAACTTGGGTGATAAGTTAATTTACATTCATTTGAAATTCAATAATTTCAAATACTTTGGAAATATTTAGAAACACACCCTTTTTATATTTCAAAAATTTCTTTAAAACTAGGTTTCATCCTTTTAATCCCAAAATTAAGCCTAATCCATTCCTTTTTCAACAAAATCGACTTAAAATATTTATAAACATATGAGAAAACACTTGGCATGATATAAAATTTAATTAAAAATGATTCAATCAAAATCCAAGGAAAAACCATTTTTCCAAGCTTGGAATTCAGTCAAAATGTTTTCCAAAACCATTATAAACATTACATATTGGGATAAAATCCTTAAGAATGAATTTAAAAAGACTTGGGAATTCCATGGATTCTAAACTAAAGGATTAAAAGAGAAAAAGATACCTCAAGAAATAAAAATGGAGGGGGGAGACACCTAAATCAGAAGGGATAAAGAGGGGTTTTATGTTGTAAAACAAGTAAAAATTGAAGGCGGATCCACCTAAATTGAATTAGAAGGATGTGGAAAACTTCTTAGGGATCCAAGGAGGTTTGAATCATCATGAGGGAGAAGATAAGAGAAGAGCCAATAAAACACTACAATAATGAAAACTGTGGAACCCAAACAAGAAATCAACAACAGAGGAGGAGAAACAAATAACATAACTTGGATTCAAGGCTTGATTCATCCATGAACGATTAGAGGAGGAGCAATGACAACAATGTACTTCTGCAAAATATTGAGTATCACGATTGAAATCTTGTTGGTTAGGGTTCTTTTAAATAAATTGGGGAGGGTTTCGTCAGCGCATCAAAAAAACGCATTGAAAAAGATACCTTTTATCAGAGCTAAATTAATAAGCACTAAATAAAGATATATGTATCAGTACTAAACTTTTAACATTCATAAAGATCACCTTTATCAATGCTTTTTAGCACTAAAAAAGGTTTCTATATCGGCGCACACATTATAGTGTTGTTAAAGGATTTATAATTATAATTATAAATAAAAATATTTGTAAATATTTTAATTTTTTTGTTATTATATATATATTTATTTCAATATATATATTTATGGAATTATATATATATAGTAAATATAATTAAAATATAAATATAATTATTATAATTATATAAATATTTTAATATGATTATTAATGTATTTATATCAATATATATATTTATATAATTATATTTATATTAAATATATTCAATATTTAAATATATTTTTTATAATTTATAAATATCTTAATACATTATTATTAATTTATAATTATATAAATACTTTATTAAAAAATTATATTTTTTATTTATAATTATTAATATATAATTCATAAATATTGAAAATATACATTTATGAATATATTTATAAATAAAAATATTTATATCAATATATATATATATATAATTATATATATATAGCAATTGAATATTAATATTAATAAAATTATAGAAATTTTATTCATTATTTAAATATTTTTATTAAAATTGTAAATTTATTTAAATTTATAATTACATATTTATATTTATATAAGTACTTTTAAAAAACTATTTATATACTAATATAATTACAAATATTTATATATTTATATATTTATATTTAAAATAAATATATAAATATGAATATAAATAAAAATAAAAATATAGTAAATATGTTCATTATTTGAATAAATTTATTATAATTTTATAGTAATCTAAATAAGTAAATAATTATTTATTTATAATTATATAAATACTTTTAAAATATTATTATTTTTTATTTGTAATTATACATATACAAATTTATAAATATAATAAATATTCATTTATAAATTAATTTTGTTGAAAATTTTTTTTAACAAATATATTTTTAACAGTATTAATGAATATTGAATCATAAATGCATGCATGTTATAAATGAGTAAAATTGAATAATTAAAAATGTGTAGACTATAAAAATATTCAATAAAATATATGTTTTATTAATTAAAGATAAATTATTAAAAAACATTGATATATATTGACATAAAGAAAAATACATATTGAAAATATTAAAACATAGCAAATAATTATATACAAATAATTATTAGAAAATTATTAAATTAAAAAAAAATAAAAAAATAAAATATTAAAAACAAATAAATAATTACAAACTATAATAATATTTAAACAATAGAAAAATTTTACAATTAAAAACATAATATATTAAATGTATCATTTAACTAAATGAAATTCTAAAATTAATACTAGAATTTGAAAAAATTACATAAATATTATATGTATGTGTTACTATAAAATATGTCAGTAACAATGTTAATATTTATGTGTGTGTTGTATATAAAAATTCATTAATTACATATATATATGTGTAAAATTAGTGTAACATATATTTGATGTATGTTAGATTGAAAAATAGAACAAAATTTCATTAAATTCCATTACTCGATGCAATTGGTTTGTATTTGTAAGTAACCTAAATTTTTAATTATAAACAATTCTTCACTAAATATAAGACTTATTTAATGTAAGCATGAATATTTTGAAATATATAAACAACATTTTAGGATATATTATTTATATTTATATATATATATATATATATATATTTGAATTTATTTATATATTAAATATATTAATGAATAATTATGTTTAAAACCCATTAAAAACGAATAAGACATTTATATGTTTCTAATTATTACATTTTATTCGTTTTCAATATTTATATTTAATATAAATTATTTGTTACTATTTATAATTAACACACACACACATATATATATTTATATTAAACATATTCGTTTTTATTAATAAATGTTTCATTAATAATTTTTTTTTAAATTTATTTATTTTTATTTATTTAATTATTATTATTTATTCTTTATTATTTTTCTATTTAATTATTAAAATTTAATCATTTTAGTTATCTATATTAAATATATACTATTAATTAATATTTATAATCTATATATATGTTTATTATGTTCATTAATTTTTATCAATAATTATTTAATTAATAAAATGTTAAATATCTATAATAATTTACTCAATGTTTAAGTTTTATTTTTTTAATTATTTCATTTTATTCATTTGATATATCTATATTTAATATATACTTTTGGCAATATTTATATTTTATATATATGTATATTAAATTTATGCATTTTTATCAATAAATTTTTAATTAATAACGTGTTCAAAATTTTTCTATACTTAATTTGATTTATGCTTTAATTTTTAATAAGTTAATTTTATTTATTTTTTTATATATTTTTAATATATACTATTTGATAGTATATAAATGTGTGTGTGTGTGTGTGTTTGTGTGTTAAATTAATGAAAAATGTTTAATTAAAAAATAATATTTTTTAAAATTTAGTAATATTAAAATTTTATATATTTAATTATTTCAAATTTTCATTATTTTTAATAATTTTATTTTATTGTTGTTTTATTAAAATAATTTTTATGCACCAAGGAGGATCCTTTAAGACCTTGTTATAATGTAGGCAAAGGTTAGGGGTTATATATAGGGTGGTCCTAGGACCGCATGGGCCTGTGGCAAGCCCATATAAGTGTGTGTAGTGTATGTAGAGTCTATCCCTGCAATAGGATTCTGAGCAATGGATGCTGCGGAATGATATAAAAAGGACCAATCTCTCATGTTCTATTTCGATGTGGGATTCTCCCAAAATTTGGGACCAATATGAGGGTTTTTTAAAACCGATAAAGGGCACATTTCATTGTTATTTTTTCTATTTCTGATAAAGGAAGGTTTTGTATTAGTTCCTTATAAACATCATAATTTGTAATGTAAGAGTATTTTGAAAAGTAAATTATGATAAAGAAATATAAATACCCATAAAATAAAGGGAAAATACAATATAATACAATCATATAATATAGATATCCAAACATATAATAAAATTATTCAAAGGAGAAAGAGTATGACCCAATGAAAGAAGTCCGAGTAAACAAAAACCCGTACAATGTCTTATTTAATGATGTAAGAATAAATTGAAAATGGGATTATGAGAAAAAATAAAATCCACCATATAAATAAGTGTAATTTTAATATAATACAATCACAATTTATAATATACCCAAATTAGAAGGATAAAGTTAAATTAGAAAGATTACATCTCAACCAATGGAAATTTAGTTAACAAAAATCATTACAAACAATGTGGTGTATGAAATATAAAAACATATGGGTGGAAAAAAGAAAATTAATTCATCAAAAAATAATATTAAAGAGTTACATATTCATTTTAAGATATTTAATTTGAGAGGTAGTTGATTAAATATGAATTTGAATAATGATACATGAAATTAATGGAGACTAGAAAGGTGGCCCTCTAAATATAGAAAACATTAATATCATATTCTTTAAAAACACAGTTTAACCTTTATCCCAAAAGTCATTGAACCTAAATAATCCTCAAAATATTTCTTAATAAATTTCTAAACCTGTAATTTATGATCACATATGATCCAAAAAAATAACTCAATATTTTATCCATCAAATAAGGTTAACTAAACTAACATAAAATCACACAAAAGCCAATATATATCGTAATCCCAACAATAAAGTAATATTATTCAAAAAAACATTAATCCATTTTGGATGAAAGTACCTTTAAATCGTAATATAATATATACTTCTCAACTTATATTCCTAGAATAAAATAACCATTGACTCAAATAACCATATTTATCTCAATATCAAATTACACAAAAACCCTAAAGTTTATCTATACCTTTCATATTATTTCCTAAAAAATAAAATAACATTATCATGAATAACCTTTGCACTAAATCAAAAATAAAAATCGAGGATTGTGTATTGTTCTTAAAAACCCAATAAATGTCTCCTAAAGTCTCATCAACCATCTTAATATCCAATTTTAGATGACCTAAAAAGGGTATTTATAACATTGAATTTGTGATACCCGTTAAACGTATCTATCCATGATTATATACATAAATCTTAAATTATACTCAACCATTAACATTCTAACATCTAATTTTATCATAAAAATTCTTTGATGAATAATATAAAGACCCAAACATAACCATATAGTAATTACAGAAATTATAGAAATTGTTGCATCACTAACATTTAAAAACCATTTAGGTTTAGATTTTTTTAAAATTTGGAAAAACATACTACATTTCTAAACACATAATTTCCCAACAAAATAGACTTCTTTTCCACTAATAAAAACTCCTTAAATTATATTCTCTCTTCATTCAAGGAAAAAATATAAACATCAAAGATTGACTTCACAATCATTCATACTCATCCTTATTCCCTATGAAAAGTATTTGAAATTGTGGAATGAGAATGAAACATTGTAAAGGGAATAAAATAAATAAAGAAATAATTATTCAATTGAAATTTCTGAAATCCATTGAAAAATTATTTCTTGTAAACATAAATCATTGAGCTCATATAAAACATACTGTCAAAAATTTAACCAACTTCTTCACTCAAAACAGTTACTTAAATAAAACCCATTATATAGAATAAGGAAAAAAAATAGATTTTGTATGTTCCTTCAGAAAAATGGAAACTTATGAAAACATTATATATTTAAAAAATAGTAACCTTTTCTTAAAATATCAACCTTTACCATGGAAAATATAAAAAATTTATCTTTGATCATAAATTCAACTTATTGTTTAATGAAATAAATGTATATAAATTTAAAACCAATAAGAAATAAAAGAAAAACCATAATGTCTTCTTGGGACATTTTATTCTTGACTCATGTTCACTCTTATTCGTCCTTAATGGAATAACTTATAGTTAATTTGAAAATCCATTCTGTTGATAATAAGTCATTCCTGAATACATCAAAGAGCTATATATCGAGTTCTCATGTCTTATTTTATAATGTCCATAAACCATAATTTCATTAAAATAATAATATGTGTGTGTTTTAAATCCTAAAACTCATTAAAAACTAACATTTGAACCTATATGTATGATTATTTATAATTTAATTCATAAAAATAAGAAGAAAAACCCTTCACACTTTTATTAAATTTTGTTTCAAAACACATATTGTAATAAAATTATGAGAATAGAAATTATTTTCGAAGAAATGAAAACATTATGAGTAATATTAGTAAATAAATAATACAAGTTTTCTGGGTAAATGTGATCATATAAAAGGAATTTGTAAATTTATTCATATCACACATTTATAAAGAATAGAAAATTTCCCATGTAGAAAAAAATGAAAAGTTATTTTTTTATAAATTTGTAAATAAATTCTAGGACATTAGAAAATGAACATAATAAATAATATAAGTATAGAGACTAAAATTTGTAAAACAAATTAAATAATATAAATATGGAGTAGAAATAATTGATAGGATAACATCAAAATTTTTAATGTAAAGATTTAAACGAAAAAATTCCTTACCTAAGGTTCTGACTCGCCTCATAGGTATTCTTCCCTCCCAAATAATAAAATTATATGCATTATTTTCATTATTTAAAACTACTTTAATATAAGTTTTTTTAATATTATTTCCTTTATTTCTTTTTTTTATAATGTTGCATTCATTTTCCAAATTTGTGTTGTTCATATTGGTTATTTTAAGGTCATTCAGTTCACAATCTCCCAAACTATTACTATGTATTTGTAATAGTCAAAAGTCATTTTAAAATGTTTCTCTATGATCTATATATTTCAATTAATTTTAATCATATCAACATGTAAGAGTATAAGTTTAATAGGTTCTTAAATAGTTACCAATTATGGAATCATCCATAATAAGCAACTTTTTTATGGTTAAAAATATCTTGCATTGCTCACTATTAATTTCACTGTTAAATAGATATTTTACCATTAAAAACATAGTAATAAAATTAATTTACTATTAATCTCATATTATATCATAAAATAAATTTTTATGATTATCCATGAAAGATATATGTTTATGGAAACATCATTGTTCACTTATGTAGCATAAAACCACCTACCTGGGCGATGTTTTTCAAAAGATTTATACAGAGTGTAAAACATGATAAATATTTGAGTATTATAAAATATAAAATAATAATTATTCTAATTTTTATAGTTACTTTAAAATATTTCTCATGTTATTTAAAATATTGAGAGTATTATTGAAACAAAAACAGAACAATTTTGAAATACTCATATTTTGACATAATTGCAGTTTATAAAGAAGAGTTTACTGAGGGTAATAGATTATCTAACATAAATAATGTATAAATAGATTCCTATAACATATATATGTAATCATGTAACAAAATAATAGGGGTTTTAAAATATTTTTGATAAAATTGATCATAAATTAGAAAGAAAAAAGATGCTTGGAAACACTTAACATGCCAAAAGAATTACCTCTTTTAGATTGAGTCAAAATCCTTCATAAAATTGAATTTTGTTAAGAGAAGATCCTTATGAACATTTTAAGTGAATATTAAATAACTATTTATGAATAATATATGGGAAAAAATTAACATAAGATATGTTTGGGAAAGGTTATAATGAGTCCACTTTTATAGGAGAAATTTGATGGTTTTTTACAACCATTTAGACTTTAAGGGTCAATAATAAAAATTTAAAAAGGTAATTATATTATAAATATAAAATATATTTTATTATATACCATTATCCAACAATATTTGACTTAATATAATGATTTATTTTTTCTTATTAATTTATAAACCATTTTTAAAATTAAATACCCATTAAATTCATTTTTGGGAAATTATTATAATTTGAAATTAAAAATATCTATATATAAATATAATTAAAATTAATCATTTTAATGATTTATTAAGTACTAATTATATACCAAAAAAACATTAAATACCTTATTTTATCAAAATTTTAGCATTTTAATCTTTTTAAAACCATTTACCTTGACTTTTAGCATTGTATCGACATTGCGTAAGTGTTTTGGAAAAAAATTATTATTCTTTAATTTAAAACTACATAATAAGATAAATATAATTTATTAGTAATAATTATTGTTATATAGAACCATTAATATTTTATTTTTATTCTCATGATAACACATATATGATGTTATTTTCACTTTCCATACTTTGTGAAAGCATTGGATCAACATTTGAAAAATTAACAAGTTATATAATTTAAATTCAAAAACATATGTCAATATCATTGATTGGTAATCATGTTTATCAAATAATGTATATTAAATACTAAAATATTTTTAGATACTATCATGAAGACACCAATTTTTACTTTTTCAATGTTGTGCAAAAAATTCATCAACACTAAAAAATGTTTTCAAAATTAACATGATATATCAATTAATTAATATTAATTTAATAATATCTATATGATATTATGAGTGTAAAATCATGTAATAAATGTTCAATAAGATTCATAAACTTTTATTTGATATTTATATCACGATGAAGTCATAAAAGATATCATATTCATAAAAATTGTATATTTAATTATTCACCAAAAAATCAACATACAAAGAAAGATACCAGAAATTCAACATAATATAATTTAAACATGATAAATTCCAAAAATAAAGTCCAATTTATCAAACTAAAACTATAAATTTTTTAAAATTTACCTTTAAATAAATCTATATTGTTCATGAAAAATTAATTTATTTAGAATAAAAACTATTTCTTTTTCAAATAAAAAAATATATTCTTATTAAATATATTGGTAAAATTATTTATATGATTAATTATTATAAAGATAATTTTGTATAGTTGTCATAAATATCTATCTATAGCATATCCAATAATTATATAATTCATTAAATATGTCAGTATAAGTAATTTTGTTAAAGAAATATATCAATCTTTTAAGTAAACAATTTTGTATAACACAAAGTAAATAATAATAATTTTACATGTATAATTAGAATATAGGACATCATAATATAAATTTTGAGACATGAAATACACATAATGATATAAATTTTAATTAATAACATGAATACTAACATAAAACTAATATATTATTAAAAATACTTGTGTTGGCACATTTTCTCATTTTTAAATTATTAAGAGAGAGTTAGTTCACACTGTAATGACCCATATTATTACAGGTTTGAAATTCCTTAGGGAATTTGAATTCATAAGTTTTATGGATGGTTCTAATTGAGAACTAAAACACCAACATGGGTTTTTAATTATTGGACACCTATAAGGTATTTTTTTGGATGGGTTTCAATGCTCAGATGGTGACCTTGGAGTTCGTGAAAGAATTTGAGGAAGGGTCCAGTGGTTGCAGTTGCTTAATTTTAGGGATAGAGGCTATCGACTAGCTGGTGAGCCATCACCAGCTAACCAGTTGGAAGAATAGTTTCCATGCACACTATATGGGTTCCCTATCCAACTTGTGGAATCAGGTTTAGGTTATTTTTAGTTGGGGGAGAATTAGTGATTCGTGTTGAGGGCCTTAAGTATTTATATGGGGAAGGGGCTTTGGATATACCATTTGTTAGTCATTACTCCCTCCCATTGACTCTCCTTCAATAACTATTGACCAGGTATGATTTGTGGAGAGTAATATGGTTATCCAAGGTAATATAATCCATTTATTATCATATTTGATCCCCCTCAACTAAAAATTTTATTTTGTTGGATGATTTTAGGCTAGGGTTGGGTGAAGATTTCATTGGCGCATGGGTAAATCATCTGACCATGTTAGGGATATCATGTAGCTTAGATAAATATCATCTCAAGTAGTAGTATGCACACTTTTTCAATCCATTTTATATATTTTTTCTTGATCAATTTATTTAAGGGTTTTGATCAAATTGGACAAAATTGATGATTGGTCCAATGTTGAATGATAGTGATTTCGACCAAGATGGTGTTAGAGATGGACCAAGGACCTTTCAGGTGCAATGGTTCAAGGTTTTCATGAATATGAGATGTCTGGTGAGTAATTAGGTGATTATTCCTAATCTGTTATGTTAGATAATTAATTATAAATTTTATAATTAATTTTTTATGTTTCATGACTATATATAGGTTTTTGGGAGCATGAAAATTCTAGGTTGAGGACGTACCGAGCTTAGATGGGGTTTAAAAGAGCGTGGAAAGCATCATAACTTCATTTCAGGAAGGTGTTACCCATGATAAAAAAACCCTATATATATTTTATAATGAGTTTGAATGTGTGTGCATACTATATGGGTTCAAGTAGAGTGGTTGAGGACTAAGAGACCCTTAGGTTAGATGATGTGGATGCATTTGAGCCTGGGTCTGGGATAAGTGCTTAGAATCACATTGGATGTTTATAATCATCTCGCAAATATACTTTTACAGATAAATGGTTCTAATTCTAATAGCGATAGACCTCTAGGAGTTCTGAGTAGGTGAAATGGGTTATAGGTACAACAAATGTAGTTTCCCAAGAGCTATCTAGGAAGGCATGGGAGGTTTATGGTTGAGTGATAAGTAGAAACACTAAGGATACATGAAATAGGACCTTGTGTGGATTGTGGGAATTTTTTAGGGACTTGGAATCTGTATTCTATGGGGAATTTCTATAGTAATTTTACCCCACCTACTAAGACTATGGTGGAGGTGAGCCTTAAAGATGTGGTGTCACTATAGGTTGGAGGATGACAATGAACCAACCTGGGTAGACATGAAACGTCACCCATGATGGATCATTACAAGGTGGAGATCAAAATAAAAAGCAAAAAAGAATCTCATTTATAATACAATGAAGATGAATAGTTAGATTAAATACTAAAGGATTAAGGTACATAGCCACAAGACAAACAAACTAGTCTAAAATAATAAACTAGAAACAATCCATGAAAAAACCAAATCCATAACCACATCTTAATGTGAGCATCTGTCACCACCATCCCAACCCACTAATAAGGAAAAAATAACCAAGAGAATCTTGAATGTTACATAACACCATTCCCTTTATCTATATCGAAAAATACCAAATATTCATATCCCCAATGTCATATACATGGTGTAAGGTAAAATCCATATTGGATACCAACATGTATATATACAATTTATGTCACCATGGAACTACTATATATAAATATTTAAAAAGATATGTTTATCGTGAAATTTAATTTGATAATAAATTTCATAAAACATCATTTGGTTTACATTAACATAATCCATATTCAATGATATAATAATATGAATATAAACAGGAATGATAAATAGAGTGAAACAATTAAAACCAAACATGATATAAACAAGTGAGTAATCAAACCTAAAACAATACCTCATTTATAAAACCATGAAAATGTTGGAATTTCACATATGGTAATATGTTCTTAGACACACAAAGGAACATTATGTCAATGTATCATGATTCTTACCAGTATCATGTTTTGTTACATGATATCAGTATCAAATGTATCCAAAATATTCCATTGACAAATGGATACCTAAACTCTAGTGCCTCCACACACAATTAAATTTGAATATTTTCATAACCAAATGAGCACAAGGTTCCAAAGTGTCATGTTTTTACAAAACATCCATTCAAGATAGGATCACAATTTTATAAAACAATTTTCTTATGTGGAGCACCAATACTCCCTTGATTGAAAACACATTTTAGATTCAAAATAATCATGGAATAATTTAATCAAACACATGATGTGCATAAAAATTTTTTTAAATAAAAAACCCTTAATAAACCAATTTTCTAAGACAATAAATATGAATTCGGTCAAAATAGAAATCATATATTTCAAATCAATCAATTACCCAAACCAAACCAAAGTTGTTTACAAGAAAATTTAGTAATCCATGCGATATAACCATTTTAAAGAGACATATTCCTTCCCAATGGAGAAAACCTAGTCATATTTGAATATGATGGTTTTAAATGAAGAGATTGTGTTCTCATAAGCCTAGACCTATATGAAAATTTTTCAATTCCCCATTAAACCATATAGATCACAAAATCATTGAATAATTTTGTTCCAATGAAACATGGGGTAATAGGCATAGGAGAGATAGAGAAATATGAGGATAAATTGAGTGGAAATAACAAAAAAACATTATTTGATCCATCATGAATGAAATAGAATCACCAAAAAACATAGGATTAATCCCTCTAGAGTATCAATCATATGATAGTTTGATATATATATAAATTAAGGGGGATTAGAGGTTAAAACAAGTGAGGTCATCAGGTTAATTTTCTATTTTTAAGAAAATAGCACAAGTTAAAAGGTTAGGCCACATGGTTAGAATTTTTTTCACTAACCATGTGATAGATAATACCCCTTGAAACTAAAGTGTATAGTATCCTAGGACTAGTCACATGGTAAGACAGATAATGCTTGAACCCTGAATATTTCCACTAGAACCAATAGATCCATATAGCTTAGTTACTACTAATTGTGTGTAAACCATGTGCCAATCCTATTTTTCCCAAATATCTAAATGTTAAACCCTAAACTCCCAAAATCCATATAACCCTAAAATTGATTAACTAAGTCCAAAATTAAATATACATATGACCTTGATGGTGTAAAAATTCTCCCCACTATGAATCTTTATATCCTCTGAAGGCACCCAAAAGATTGGTCTTGTAAAAAGAGAAGGTCAATACTGTTAAATCAATGATTCCTAATCTTACGAATCATGCCTAGCCCATTTTCACTACCATAGAAATCCTACCAATGGAATTATATTAACATGTAGCATATTATTATGACAATCCATAATTTGAATTGGTTTCTTAAGCACTAAGGTATTGGGATAAAAATCAATATTCTCTAAGTCAATCACATGGGAAGGGTATGATTGATATGTTATCAATTGGGAAACATAAAAATCGTCATGAATTAATGTCAGGTGGATGTAAATTACAACTAATATGGCTCCTTTCCAAGTCATTAAATGATATAAAAGGTCTAAAATCAATGATTACAAATTATCCTACCTACACAAACGATGATGTCCCAGGTGAGGCGAAACCCTTAGAAAACCCCTATCACACACCACAAACTCCAATGGTAGACAACATTGGTGTGAATAGGATTTATGAAAACATTGAGCTATTACTATTCTTTTTTTGGATCAACTATACCTTTACAATTTTCTCTTAAACAAGTCTTTGTCCAACTAAACATGGTTCTCACAACTTCAAAAAACAAAAACAATATTTCTATGGCTGCCCATATAATGCTTCAAAACGTTAAATTTTAATACATTCCTAATAAAAAAAATTATTGGTGAACACAACCAAAGTAAAATTATTTTCACATAAACCAAAAAAATCATGAATGAATTCCTTAAGCATATACTCTATAATTTGATTTATTTTCTCAACATTCCTTTCCTTCTAAGGGAGAAAAATCATGACTTACTACAATTAGGTACCTATTACCACTTTAAAACCATTCCAGAACCACGATTTAAAAAATAGATATCCATCCTAACAAACAAAATAGGCCACTCAAAGGAGATTCATGATATCTCAATCATAATGGTGCTTGAGCTCTTCCACCTTTGTCATATTTTTAAAAATAATAATGTGAGATAATTTCAAAATTCTATCAATGACCAAACAAATAACATCTCTCTCACTAGAATTCTATTGAAAACCAAAAATTAATTCCTTGTATATATCATACCATTTCCAGATGAGAATGAGTAAAGGTTGCAATAATACAATAGTAATCTAGTACTCTTCCTTAACTTTCTTTCAAGTAAGGAATCGTGACCCAAAGTTTGAAATCAACCTCCTCATCCATGGAAAAGATTACCTACATAAAAAATATTGTCACATATTGATAGTACTTGGGTTCATATACCAATTATAATGATGTCTATTATCCATCAACTATTTCCCCATAGATATCAAAATAGCCAATATACCTCAAAAACACAAAACATCATCAGGAGATTATGACCAGACACCAGAGGTCTCCCCACCATAAAGGATTTAACCAAATGCTGAAAATCAGTGTTTTTTTCTATACCAAACTAAATCTGATCATAATGTGATAAATCATATTTCGCAGAAGATAAGAATAGCTTCCCATCAGCCTCTTGAACTTCCATGCTCATTATAGCAGTCATAAACATCAATGACTACTCCATTGATTCATTCAAGGTATGTATAGGTAACCTCATTCTCAATTAATCAGAATCAAAATTCACTTTTATAGGTGTATATGAAATACAAATATAAATATATTCAACCCAACATCATTTTCATAAGTTCAATTACCTCTAGGTGAAAATATACTTCAGGATCCTATGATCTAAATAAATAGATTACTTCTCACTTAAGAGATAGCCGCACCAGGTCTTGAGATCATGAAATACTAAATACAAATCTAGATGATGGATAGGATAATTCTTCTCACTAGGACATGGTTGGTAAGAAGTCTATGCCACCACCCACTTCCCTAGAATTAAAATGCATCCTAATTCTATACCTTAGGTGTCACATAAAACATCATATGTCAAACCAAGTTCTAGAATCAAAACTAGATTTGATATCAATATCACCTTTATTTCCTTAAATTATCTTAAAAATTAACATTCCATTTGAACTTGATGCCCTTACACTATCATAGAAGACATAATCTTGGAGAAATCTTGAAAGAAATATCTAAAATACCCAGCCAACCCCAAGATGATCTAAATATTAAATAAATTTCTTCGGTTCTTATAATACATTACTACTCATATCATTTCACAATTCATTAAGATGTCCCTATAAAATATAACATAGCCCCAAAATTTCATTTATTTCATCCAAAACTCACATTTTAAAATATGTTCATGTAGATGATGTTCTTCTTGAATTTTCAGGTATATATCCAGATGATCCCTATGTTCTTCATTGGATTTAGAGAATATTAAAATATCATCCACCAAAATAACCATAAAATAATCCAAGTATTGATGAATGATTTGATTCATCAAATCCATAAACACCACATGAGAATTATTAAGACCAAAAGACATAACTAAACGTTCCTAATTCTTGTACCTTCTCAGGAAGGATATATTGGGAAAATCCACCTATAAGACTCATAGTTGATGGTACCCAAAATGAAATTCTATATTATAAAACCATCAGGATCCCCTAATTTGATCAAATAATCATCAATATTAGGTAAATTATACTTGTTCTTAAAAATCATATATATATTCATAGGAAAAAAAATCCTCAAATCAAAAAGTAAAATTCAAGAATATGAATTAAGGGCCTTAAATGATAATAATTTAAGGCATGAAAAGATTTATTTATTAGGAAAATAACCTATGGTATGTTTAATCTATATAAACCCAAAAATTAAATTTAATCCATGTAACCCAAAAACAAACTCAAAACATGAGGAAAACCCTCTAAAAACCCATGGTAACTCAAATCCAAATAAGAAAGAGAGTAATATAGACACTCAACCATACATTCCACTCAAGATATAATGGTCCTAAATCAGGGCTACCAACATCCCTAATCAAAACATAGGTATTTTCACCACACATTCAAATGTTTATTCCAAGATCTCATCTCCATGTGAGAATCTATCACTACCACCAACCCACAACGATGAAAACACAAAAGAAGATAATATGGAAAGATATATGATCCCCTTCCCATTACATATATCCTAAAAACCCAAATAAGCAGATGCCCAAAGGCATATTCATGGGTTGAGGAAAATTCTCAGTAGGATACCACCATGAATCTATACAATGTATGTCAACAAGAAACTTTTAATTCAACCATTAAAAAATAATTTTATAAATCAATTTCCTTTTAAAAATATTTTCAAAAGACAACCTTCAGTTTCATTTAAAATAATTCATATTCAAATCCACAAGAATAAGAATATAAACCTAAATGATAAATATAGGTAAATAATAAAAATCATCAATGAGATAAACGTGTGATCATTCAATCATGAAAAAAATATTATTACATATAAAGACTAGATATATTTTGTCTCTAGCCTAACATAATTATTAGGATATTCAAATTAATTCTAAGTCAGTGTAACATGATTCCTACAAAAACTGAATCCTTCTATAGTCTTTTAGTGTCCAGATTATCCAAAATAGTTTACATCCTAATGAATTACAAATCCCAATTAGTGACACACATTTTAATGTTTTTAAATTTCCATAAACAAATGCACAAAAAGTTCCCAAGTTCTTTTCTTTCACAAAACATCCATGTAAAAAATCATCAAATTTTTTTAAATAAAATTCACAAGAGAAGCATAACTAATCTCAAGATTAAAAATTCAATTAAGATTAAAAAATCATCTTCTAGGAGTTTCATTAAACATCTGACATGCATAAAAAAAATTAAAGAAGAACCCCTTTGAAACCATTTTCCAATGGAGAAAATATATATTTACACAATATAACCCTCATATATTTAAAATCAATCATTTACATAGACCAAACCAAATGAATTTATAATAAAATCTAGTAAGTCATGATGTAAAAAATTGTAACGATACACCTACCATGAAAATGAATAAAACCTAATCTTCATAAAAAACGAATAGAAATAATGATATTGGATCGTAACAATCTTAATTCTATAATAAACATAATAAATTACCATAAAATCCACTCTATATCAAAAAAATCATATCCCAAAAGGGTTCCAAATAAACATGGTGAAGAGATATTGACGATATGGCTATAAAGAGGAGGAGATATCGAGTGTAAAGTAGAACATACCTCTAAGATATCCCCCAATAACAGTGGAGAATCACTAAATAACTATGAATAGAACCCTATAGAGTGTCAAGGAGAATATGGATAAATATAATTAGAAATTGGGTGGATATTAGAGGTTAAAATGAGTGCGGGTATTAGGGTAATTTTTTATTTTTAAGAAACCCACATAAGTCAAACAGTTAGGCTGTATGGTTTGACAAACCATGTTCTAACCATATAGTAGATACATTCCCTATAAAATAGAAGGGAATAGATACATGGTAATAGTTTCATGATTATAATAACCATAACCAAACCATGATAATTTCTACTAGAACCAACTGATCTATATCACATGGTTACTACACTAATATTAGTGACCACACATAGATTTTGTAACTAGCATGTTTCTCCCAAATCTTCAATTTTTTTACACCCAACTCCCTAAATACATCATAAAATAAAAAGATAAAAAATAATCTCATATTTAATCATAAGTTTTACACATATAAAATTAAACTGAATCATGTTATCCTTGATTATCTGAGATAAAGGTAGGAAAGAGAGCCTCATTGGAGGCCTTATTGGGAAAGTTGAGGTGTGTTGTGATGTGAGGGGATAGTTGAGTGCTGGGAATGACTGTGTTGATCTAGTGAGTTATGTAATTGTAATTTAACATGTTTATTAATATATTTTTTTATTAAATTTCGTTTATCCATCAATGATATGGTTGAGTCGTTGAAAATTTTATATATAGTTTTTTTATTACATGGTGGTTAACCATCGATGAGATGATTGAGTCATAAAAATATTTATATGAATCTTGTTTTGATTAAATGGTGTTTATCCATCGATGATATGGTTCATTTTTGGTATATTTATATATAGAATTTTCTTATTAAATATTGTCTATCCATCATTATGATCTTTGAGTCATTAAATTATTTGTATAACCATGTTCTGGTTATGTGGAGGCTAACCATTAGTGAGATAGTTGAGTTCCATATTTTAATTGATACGGTGGACCTGTTGGACAAAACTTCCATGTTTGAGATGGTAATGGCTAAGCCTTGGATGTTTGACCTTCCCAATAAGAGTGGTTATTAGGATGCGTTGTATATGGCCTTATTCTAAGGGAGTAGTGATCGAGGCTTAGTGATTCCCTACCCCGACCCTTTCAGTATAAGTTAGAACATGGGGAAAATCATTAATGGGTTATATAATGGTGTTGAATAATTTATGGTTGGGTGTTGGGGTGACCTATTTAACACATGACTATCATATGAGAATGGTTAACTCATCAAGTGTTGAGGCATCCTGGATGGTTCATAGTGACTCAATGAGTTTGTTATGGAATTTAGTTTTCCTCATGAATACACACACATATGATGGAATATATTTGGGGTTCTTGGTGATACCCTACTATGTTTATTCTCATTCCCTATATGGTCATCTCATTGAACGTGCATTCCTCAAGTTTTCATTCCATGTCAGAGAATAGGATGTGTAATGGATTATGTTGGTGTATCTTGATGGGTATGTGGAAACAGGGATTGAGGTTATGATTTAATTTCATAATATCATCCATATTTAATATTTAATATTTACTTTTGTATATATGGTTAGCATAGAGGGTTATTGGTTTTATGGTTTTTACAACATCACCATTTGATATAACATTGTATTTGCTATTATATTGTTTACTTTGATGATTTTTGTTGTCATTTATTATTTATTTATTTATTTTGTTGTTTTAGACACCAATATGATAGAATATACTCCCCACTATTTATCTAGTCCATTGCTACTATTTTACAGCCTCTGAAGTATGGGTAGGCATGCCTGTAGTTTTTTTACCCTTTAACATGTACCCAGTGATTTGAGTTGGGGGCATAAAAAAGTGGTATCAAAGTATTTGTTTTGTTTCATTATTTTGGGATATGGTATACAAGTGGTGTAGTAATGTGTTTTATCTTGTGACGGACCTAGGAGTGGTGATTCATGAATGCTTTTCTAGTGGCATGTCTTGGTTACCATGGTGATTGGAATACTAATCACAGTTTGTGCTAGTATAATTGAAATGTTTAGTGAGTATTATGTGTTACCAGATATCTGAATTTTTTATAGTTAAGATCTTATCCCATTTGAAAGTGTCTAGTGGTCATGGATAATATTAATCAAATATGAAACTCATAACATGTACCTTATTTTGTGGGAATTTGATTTTTTTTCTAATGATAGGTTATATGGATCACATGGTGGGTGGTTATTTGGTGGCAAAAATATAGTCCCTCCACCAAGGGGTGTATGGGAACCCTTAGTGGTTCGGTTAGGGAAGTGACGTTCTTATGATGTCTTGATGAGGTAAGGTACTTCTAAGAGGTGATAGGACTGAGCATGAGTTTCCCTATGGATGTGGGAGCCCTTATTGGTTTAAGGATTTAAATAAGTGATATGCCTAGGGCCCATGATGTGGAACGAAGTGGCGGTTATGGAATTGAAGTAAATCTTTGATGGCAGGATCGATGGTTGTATGGATTTTATGTTTTGAGATGTGGATTTCAATATATTGTGAGTGGGGATCATAGGTGGTCATACCTAGGAGGTAAAACAATACGAGGATTCTTGATGGGTTTGGATCAATGTCCATCTGGTGGGAAATCATGTGGTAGAATATTGGCATGTGTGACATGTTTCAATTTTGAGGAGAATTGAGGGTGCTCCTGGTTGTATGGAATTAAAATTCATGGGAGCATGGCCTATGGGTTAGTCTTGTGATCATGGGTTTGATGATATATGACCCATTGGAACATGAATCTGGTTGTGTGATCGGGTTACACAAGAGTGTATAGTCATTATATTTAATTGAGACCATGTCAAATTATGGGTGAAATCCTATGATAGGGTTCTTGGTGAATCAATATACCATTGAGGATAACAGTAAGAATCAGAATGGTTTTTGAGGAAAATTATTGGTGCTTAGGGGTAGGTTCATGTTGGGTATGTGTGGTGCCCGGTTGTGTTGTGACATGGTGAATGGGTTGTGTGTGGTTCTATAGAGAATTTTTTGGCCTGTGAACAAACCCATGTGGAACTGTAGTGGTAGTGTGGTGGTGGTTTTAGTTAATGGTAACTCATAGAGTGAGTTGATTGTATGTATAGTGAGACATATGTGGGCATGGAGGCCTGAGGCTTCCAATGAAAACTATGGATGTCCCTCAGCAGTGAGATGTGACATCAATGATGGATCTAGGTTTCAATTTATTATCGATAGGGGATAGTTCTGTGACATGGACTTCCAAGAAGGTGTATAAATGGGACCCATTTAGTTCAATTCATAGGGAGTGGTATACGAGATTATTTATGGTGTGGAGAAAACCATTGGACATATGGAGGGCATAACCATCATTTTGTATGAATTTCACTGATGTTGAGGACGGCGTTCTTGGTGAGCCAAGAACGTTCAGAAGTTGGTGTTATAGTTTTAGTGTTAAAGTGGGAGTGGGGTGGAAATGACAAATCATTACATTCAGTAATGTATGGAGAATAGGACAACGAGATTCGGTGTTCGGTTCAATGGTCCATGATAATGAGACTCCTATTGTGGGGAACATCACATTAGTTTTGGGTAAACAACATTTATATCAGAATGGTGGTGGATTGAATGTGATTATTCATTAGATAATCTAGTTACATAGAGTCAATAGTGTGTGATAAGATCTAATGTGATCTGATTACTTGGATAAATCTAAATTTAGTATTACGATTCATTTTTGGGTAGTGTCACTATGTTGACATTAGCTCGGAGTGGTTATGAGATGATCTGGATGTGAGTCAGATTGGTGGTGCATCAGTGATCTGGTTGAGATCATGGTATATATAGTGGGTGATTGGATATTAAAACATGATAATACATCAAGATATGGTTTTAGAATTTTGTGTTTATTAAGGGTAATGTTACGATGCCTTTTGGTGTTAAGGAATCAAGACTGGGTATTAAGGTAAAACATCAGTGGGTGCGGCCTACCATTTTTGGAAAAGTTATCTGGAGTAATAACTATTGTTTTAGAGCAGATTTGTATATATTATTTTTGGGACCAGTTTGGGGATATCCTTTGGAATATATGTGAGTTGGTATTGGAATCATATTAGACTTCTAATAGAAAATTGTGAATTTGGGCATGGTGTTTAGGGTTTCACAGTGGGGGCACAGTTGGATTTCATGGATGAACACTGTGAGTTCTCAGTTAGTTGACTACAGAAACAGGTTAGGGGTTATTTTTCAAGGTTTTTTATATATTCTTAGGTATGGTAAGTATCCTGGTGAGGAGTTTTCATGACCCAAATCATTATAAGTTGATAATTCCTAAGGGGATTTGAATTTTTATGTTTCGTGGATGGCTCATTTGAATAATTGTATAGCATCCCAGACTTTTCATACATTAATATTAAATCATTTTAAGGGTAAACAACAGAATAGTGTTACACATAGAATATCCAATGGTTTAGTGTCTAGGGAAAACTAGGACCATACATAGTAATTACAACATCATGCATAAACATTTATTAAATTTATTCTTCTCTAGCTTCTTATTGTCACTTGTCCTCTCCTTAGTATATGTAGACACCTGAGGATATACATTAAAAATGGGTGAGCTAAAAGCCCAGTAAGAGGATAGATAAGAAGAATTTAGAATGGGGTTAACATAATCATGACATAGGTAAAGAAATCATGAACATGAGAGGAACATAAATAAATGACTTGAAATGTGGAAATTCATAAAAATGAAACATCATGTTTTAGTGGTTAACTACCAAAAATAATTGTGAACCAAGATATAATCTTGTTCACACATCATTTCACATTTACTCATGTGATTCATCACTTTACGCAATGTATTGGAGAACTATATAATTCCGGGAGCACCCATCACTTTGAAACATTGATATTGCGCTATATAATTCCTTGCGCACCTGTCACATCATAACATTACCATTATCATGATTTCCACATGGAACACATATCAAAAGTGAACATAACTACCCAATGTAAAGGAATGGGTTTCATCACATAACAATACATTCATATTCTTTGTGTTTCGAAAAGAAAGAGGGAACAACATACTTGATACAAGAACAATCAACCATGAATGAGAGGTAAAAGTTTAGTTCTTAAAAGAAGAGTTCTTTTGGAAAAAATTTGGTTTGACATAAAAATCTTTAGAAAAAATTTATATCCCAGAAATGTTAATATAGTTATGAATAAATTATCTTTACGGAGTAACCATTTCAAAATAGAGTGAAATAGGGAGAACCCGAAGGAAGAAAATTGAGTTCGAGATTTCCCGTTACCTTGTATCTGAATGCTTCCTTCCCGTTGATTTCCTATATATTGAAATTATATTCCTTAATTATAAATACATAACCTTGTGTACATTAATAGGTTTCATTATGGTTCTATTAAGTTATTTTATGTTCATTTGGATGATTTATAGAGATTAAAAACATTGTTCAGGAATGTTAGTTTCTATGGTTTTCTGGAGTGGTTCACTTGTATTCTTAAAATGTAGTTTGGGTAGAACATGGGTAAACATAAAAAACAGATATTACATGTTATTAATGATATTACAGTAGTTTTAATGATCTTATACTGAATCATATTATATCCACGTGGAAGAATCATTATATAAGAATTAAATGATGATTGTTTTGGTTAATTTGGATGGTTTTTCGAGCACAACGAACTTGATTTAATTTATCACTTAGTAATATGTTCATAAGTCTATTACAAAACTTTAAATAGGACAAAATACGTATAACATATTCTGGATCAACCATAAAAATTGTTTCATTACCATATCTAAAGGTAGAAATGGAAGAAGAGAGAATGTCATTCTTAAAGGTGATAAATTAACATCTCACGAACAACGTTCTCTTTAATAAAATAAAAGGAAGAGGGAATGGGGGTTGGATGAAATAATATCCCATTAGAATCATAAAATTATATCATATGTATAATACAAGAGTTATAATACCATTTGGGTGATGATATGTGGGGATAGATCAAGAAATGAACTTGAACTTGAAAGGAAATTAAAGGAGAAGAGGGAGAGAAATTACCTCTTGAATCCTTCTCTTGAGAACCTTCTTAAGGGCCTAAGATTGGTCTTTTGATGAGACCAGAAGATCTTAGAAGTGGGGGAGGGGCTAGGTTGGATGTTTGGGTAGAGTTTAGAGAAGTCTTGGAGCTAGAGAGGTATAAGGGAATGAGGTTGTGAAGGGTGGTTTTTATAGTGGAGGGGAGGGGTAAATTTTGAATATTTAATTCATTATTCTATTATATCCCTCAAGACAAACAATAGTATTGTTCAATGTGACCCCTAATATTAATAAGTTCATGTGAGTTTGATACAAGTGGCCTTTCATCACTTGTGATGTCATTAATAGTTTATCTAACTGTTAAATTGTTTATACGGTATTTTACCGTATTTCACTATTCATAAAAAATTCATGTTTTTCAGAAAAATACCAAAAAATTACCATAACCATTTTTTGACGGGTAGAATTAAAAAATGAAGTCCATTTTTCAAAATTAATTTTCTAAATATTTATAATTTAATTTTGAAATTAAGACATAGTTAATTTGAAAAATAACAATCTTAATGGTGCACTTAGTTTTATTTCTCATTGAAAAATTAATTAAGATCTCATTATCTTATTTACATAAAAAAATTATAATATTAATATTATTTACTATTCATAAGTTTAATTTTACTATTCATTTTACTATTTATGAGGGTAAGTTATTATTCACCAAAAAATCCAGTTTGTTCTATCAAACTCCAAAAAACATCTTGAACACAACTGTGTATGTCGGATTTTCAATATTCCAAACATAGAAGTGACAAATTTATGTTTAAAGGTCACTTATCCCTTAGTAGTTCATTATGTTGTGCATTCATGGATTTTATGAAACAATTTTAAAAAGGAAATTTTTATTGAAAAACTTTGGGTCGTTACATTCTTCCACCGTTAAGAAATTTCTTCCTTGAAATTTCATTTTACATAAACAAGTTAGGGTACTTCCTCTTCATTGCCACATTCGGTTCCCACATTGCTTCCTCAAACTTATGGTTACTCCACAACACTTTGACAAGGTGGTTTGTCTTTTTTCATAGAACCTTATCAATTCGGTCTAGAATCATTACTATCTACTCTTCATAAGAGAGATCATCTTCTATCTGTAGCACCTCTGAGTTTAGTATATGTGATGGATCAGGTATGTACTTCCTCACGAGTGATACGTGAAAACCATCATCAACTCGGTCCATATTTGATGAAAGTGAAAGTCGATAGGCCAAGGCTCTTATGCGGTCAAGGATTTCCAAGGGGCCAATATATCATGGGTTTAGCTTCCCTTTCTTCCCAAATTGCAAGACTATCTTCCATGGAGATATTCTAAGGAAGAATTTATCTCCAACGTCGAACTCCAAGTCCCTTCGACGGTAGTCACCATAGCTCTTTTGCTGACTTTGAGCAGCTTTGATGTGTTTCTGGACGACTTGAACCTTTTTTGTCATCTCTTGAACATGATCAGGTCCATGTAGCTTATTTTCTCTAACTTCATCTCAACAGGTTAGAGTTCTACATCACTTTCCATATAGTGCTTCATATGGATCCATCTGAATACTCGAGTGGAAGCTACTATTGTATGAGAACTCAACCAATGGGAGATGCTGATCCCATCCGCCTTTGAATTCTAGAGACCAGGCCCTAAGAATATCATCAGGCATCTGAATAGTCCTTTTAGATTGTCCATCAGTTTGGGGGTGATAGGTCGTGCTGAAATTTAATTTAGTACTTAAATCCTGTTGAAGGATCCTCCAGAATTTAGATGTGAACCTCAGATCTTGGTTAGAGAAAATTGAGAGTGGAACACCATGCAGTCTCACCACATCCTTCACATATATCATTTCAAGTTGTTCAAGCAAGAGATATTCCCGAATAGCTATAACATGGGCAGTCTTGGTGAGTCGGTCAACCATAGCCCATATCGCATTATTTCCCTTTGACATCTTCGGGAGACCCATGAAAAAGTCCAAAGTAACATTTCCCCATTTCCACATGGGTATAGGCAATGGATGCATCATACCTTTGGACTTTTTTCGCTTAGCTTTAATTTCCTGACATACCAAGAACCTTGATATATATATTCCACAATCTTCTTCTCCATTTTATCCCACCAGAAGTGTTCCTAGAGATCACGGTACATCTTGGTACTCCCAGGATGGATAGATAAAGTTTAGCTATGTGCATTTTCCAATATCACCTTCATTATCCCAGGTGATGAAGGCACACAAAGCCGCGTTCCAAACCAAATCACACCATCATCATCGATATAGAACTCTTACAGCTTCCCTTCCTTTACTATATTCACCTTATTTTGTGTCTCCACGTCATCCCTTTGTGCTTCCTTAATCTTCTCCTGGATGTATGGTTGCACAATCATTTGGGAAAGGAAGGATGCATCTTCTACCCTTATGATTTCCATATCCATTATTTTCATATCCATGAAGATAGGGTCTTTCTCAATCTGTAGCATGGATTGAGTAGCAGGTTCTTATCTGCTTAGATCATCAGCTACCTTGTTCGCATTTCTAGGATGATAGTGAATAGAGCCATCGTAATAATTGATTAGCTCTAAACATACCCTTTGACTCGTGTTAGTCTCCTTTTATGTGAATATATACTTTAGGATCTTGTGGTTTGTGTGTATGTCGCACTTCTCACTATAAAGGTAGTGCCGCCAGATTTTCATGTCTTAAATCATGGCTTCCAGCTCTATATCATGTGTCAGGTAGTTCTGCTCATGGATTTTCAACTTCCATGAGGCGTAGGCTGTCACTTTGTCATTTTTCAGGAGTACACAACCCAAGCCTTTCCTTGAAACATCATTGTATATCACCAAACATTCTCCACTTTTCAGTAGTGTGAGTACAGGTGTAGTGATCAGCCTTCTATTTAGCTCCATGAAGCTTCCCTCACATTCTTCCATCCAGACGTACTTTTTCCCTTTCCTTGTTAACATAGTTAGCAGGCTTGACAATCATGAGAATTTTCTCATAAAATGCCGGTAGTACCCAGCTAATCCAAGAAAACTATGGATTTTTTTAACGCTAGAGGGAATGGGCCATTACTCAATCGCCTTTGTCTTCGAATAATCCATGAAAATTCCCTCACTTGTGATCACATGTCCCAAGAACGTGACTTGCTTCATCCAAAAGTCACACTTTCTGAACATGGTGTATAAATTCTCCTTTCTCAGTATCTCCAACACAAGTCTTAGATGTTCTTCATGTTCCCCCTTGATCTTGGAGTAGATGAGAATATAATCAATAAACACTACCAAAAATATGTTGAGGTAATGTCTAAAGACTATGCATCAAATCCATGAAGATTACAGGGGCATTAGTAAGTACAAAGGGCATCACCAAAACTCATAGTGCTCATACCTTGTACGGAAGGCAGTCTTCTGAATATCTTCCTTCTTCACCTTTACCTGATGATATCTTGAACGAAGATCCACCATTTAGAAGTATTGAGAACCTCTTAACTGATGGAACATGTCATCAATCCTTAGCAGAGGATACTTTTTCTTTATTGCGATCTTGTTTAGTTACTAATAATCAATACACAACCACATTGTTCCATCCTTCTTATTCACAAATAACACCGGTGCACCCCAAGGTGATGCACTAGGGCATATGGACCCTTTGTCCAGATGCTCTTGCAGCTACTTCTTTAGCTCCTCCAGTTTTATAGGAGCCATCCTATAGGGACACTTTGAGATAGGAGTAGCTCCAGGTATGAGTTCAATTGATAACTCTACCTCATAATCTGAGGGAATTCTGGGTAACTCTTTCGGAAATACATCACCGTATTTCCTCACAATGGGAATTTCCTCAAGGATGGATCTTTCCTTCAACTCATCCATTTGGGCAAGGTATGCTTCATCTTAGGGAATCAACACCCACACCATTGAAGGATTTTTCACAAGAGATTCATGATCTTCCTTGAATTTTTAGAAGAGAATGGGATGGTTCAAAATATGAAAAGATATTTCCTTTTCCCAATAGATGATATGTGCTCTATATAACGAGAGCCAATCTGTTCCCATTATAGCGTCAAATTGCACCAAGGGAAGTATTACGATATTTGTCAGAAGAATCTTTCCACATATGCCAATAGGAGAAGATTAAATCACTTGGGTTGCAATTATTGCACCACATGGTGTTTTTATAGATATCTCTACGTCAAGGTTTCGGGGATTCGATTCTATAGTTCTAGCAAACTTTCAAGATATAAGGGAATGTGTAGAATGAGAATCAAATAATTATTTTTCCATTATTGAGTGAATATGAACTATACCTTGTACGACTTCTTTATCAGGCTCAACCTCTACAGTAGTGATGGTATAATCATTCCCTTGTTCCTTTTTCTTTGGTGGTTGCTGACGCTGATTACCCTCAGGAACTTGAGGTTTTGTGCACTCGTTTGCGTAGATCAGCAACTCCCAACAGTTGTAGCATTGAACCATGGGTGGTTCTCTCCTATCATCGGCCACATTATCCTTCATTTTCATGTATTTTTGACAATCTTGGGAATGGTGTCCTTCATTCCCACACATGAAGAATTTCCCCATCCCTTTGAGGCAGTTCCCATGGTGAAAATTCCCACATTTTTGGCATTTGGGGAGTTGATTTTTCTTCCCACCTTTGTCATTAGATCCACCAGCATGAAACTCCATCTTTATTTTCTTATCACCATAGACATGGGACCAATATCCAAAATCCATCTCCACTTTGATATCACATTGAACAACTTTTTCATAACTCCCAATGTCTTGAATTGCAAGAGCCTTTCGAAGGTGTGGTTTTAATCCACTAAAGAATCTATCAATTTTTCTATCATTGTTGATAACAAATCCTGAAGCTTACCTTGAAAGCCTTGTGAAATTCACATCATAGATTGTGACAAATTCTGCTTATTTTTTCTTGAGCTCTATAAATTCAATCACCATCTCCGTACGAAGAGTTCGTGGGAAGTACTTATAAAAAACATTATCTTATAGTCTTCCCATTCAATATTTTCAATTTCCGCCCTTGCCTTGGTGTTCTTAATCAAAGCCCACCATTGATCAGCTTCCTCATCTAGACGATAAACAGCTAGGGGTAGCTTCTCCATCTTAGAAAAGTGAAGAACAAAAAAGATCTTCTCCATGGTGTTAACCCACTGTTACGCAACTAGTGGATCAGAAGATCCACTAATCATCGGTGGTTGTTGCTGCATAAAACATTCAATAGCCAATTTTTCCCTCTTTGGTGAAGGTGGATTTTACGCATTATTATGGTTATTGTTCATAACCTGAGATAATTGGGTAATTATCTCCATGTTGTTTTGAACTCCACCTCCCAAATCATTATGGATGTCATTTGGGCAATCATTTCATTGTCCCTTGCCCAAGTTGTTGGCCTGATTTATCCTAGTTCCCACCATTTCCCAGAATAGAAAAGGTTAGAACAAAACATAAGTAAAAACGTTATGAATAATTTATTAATTTAAACAATTTATACAAAAAACATAACATATGGGATCCCTATGTAGATTTTATTATGTGCCTACTTATACATAGTCTCATGCTAGAGGTTTTCTCTATGGTTCACTAATCCAAATTCCCAAATTAACTAAACCATTCCTCTGATACCGACTATGGAATCCCGACCTATTCTTACATTACTATTACATCATTTTAAAGGTAAACAACATAATATTATTACATTTAGAGGATCCAATGGTTTAGTGTCTTGGGAAAACTAGGACCATACATAGCAATTACAACATCAAGCATAAACATTTATTTAATTTCATCTTCTCTAGCTTCATGTAGTCCCTTGTCCTCCCCTTAGTATATGTAGAAACCTAGGGATATACATTATAAAGGGGTGATCTAAAAGCCCAGTATGCTGATAGATAAGAATAATGTAGCAAGGGGTGAGCATAATCATGACATAGGTAAAGAAATCATGAACATGAGAGGAACATAAATAAAAGACATGAAATATGGAAATGTATAAAAATGAAACCTCATGTTTTAGTGGTTAACTACCACACATACCTGTGAACCATCCTAGAATCTTGTTCACACATCATTTCGAATTTACTCATGAGATGCATCACTTTAACCAATTCATTGGAGCACTGTATAATTTCGGGCGCACCCATCACTTTGAAACATTCATATTGCGCTATATAATTCTGGGCTCACCCGTCACATAATAACATTATCATTATAATGATTTCCACATAGAAAACATATAAAAAGTGAACATAACTAACCCATTTATTTGAATGGGTTTAATCACATAAGAATACATTCCTATGCTTTGGGTTTCCAAATGAAAGAGGGAACAACATACATGATACAAGAACCATCAACCATGAATGAGAGGTAAATGTTTTGTTCTTAAAAGAAGAGTTCTTTTCTAAAACATTTGGTTATACATAAACTTCATTAGAAAACATATATATCCCAGAAAAGTTAATATAATTATGATGTAATTATCATTAAGGAGTAACCATATCAAAATTGAGTGAAACAGGGAGAACTCGAAGGAAGAAAATTGGGTTCGAGATTTCCCCTTACCTTGTATCTGAATGCTTCCTTCCCTTCAATGTCCTATATAATAAAATTATATTAATTAATTAGAAATAAAGAACCTTTTTTACATTAATATGGTTAATTATGGTTCCATTAAGTTATTTTATGTGCCTTTTGGATGAGTTATAGTGTTTAAAAATATTGTTTGGGAATGTTTGGTTTTATGGTTTTCTTGAGTGGTTCACTTGTATTCTTAAATTTAGGTTTGGGTAGAACATGGGTAAACATCCAGAACTAATATTACATGTTATTAATGAGATTATAGGAATTTTCATGATATTATAATGAATCATACTATGTCCATGTGGATGAATCATTTGATAATAATTAAATGATGATAGTTTGGGTTAATTTGGGTGGTTTTTCGATCACAATGAACTTGCTTTAATTTATCAGTTAGTAATATGTTCATAAGTCAGTTATAGAACATGATATTGGACATAATACATATAAAATATTCTATTTCAACCATAAAAATGGTTTCATGACCATATCTGAAGGTAGAAATGGAAGAAGAAAGCATGTCATTCTTGAAGGTGATAAATTAACACCTCGTGAACAACGTTATCTTTAATAAAATAAAAGGAAGAGGGAAAGGGGGATGGATGATATAATGTCCCATTAGAATCGTAAAATTAAATTATATGTATAATAATGGTGTTACAACACCATTTGGATTAATATAGGTAGGGAGAGATCATGAAATGAACTTGAACATGAAAAGAAATTAAAGGAGAAGAGGGAGAGAAATTACCTCTTGAATCCTTCTCTTGAGAACCTCCTTAAGGGCCTAAGATTGGTCTTTTTATGAGACCAGAAGCTCTTGGACATGGAGGAGGGGAAAGGGAGGATGTTTGGGAAGAGTTTAGAGAAGGCTTGGAGCTTTAGAGGTGTGAGGGAATGAGGGTGTGAAGGGTGGTTTTTATAGTGTAGGGGAGGGGTAAATTTTGAATATTTAATTCATTGTTTTATTATATCCCTCAAGACAACCAATAGTATTATTTCATGTCACACCTAATAATAATAACTTCATGTGAGTTTGAACCAAGTGTCCTTGAATCAATTATGATGTCATGAATAGTGTATTTAACTGTTAAATTGTATAAAAGTTATTTTAACGAATTTCACAATTCATCAAAACAAGTTTGAGTTTTTCAAAAAAATACCAAAAATTTACCTTAACCATTTTTCAGTGTGTATAATTCCAAAATGAATTCCATTTTTCAAAATTAATTTTCTAAATATTAATAATTTAATTTTTAAATGAAGTCATTGTTAATTCTAAAAATATCAATCTTAAAGGCGCACTTAGTTTTATTTATTGTTGAGAAATTAATTAAGATCTAATTATCTTATTGCCTTATGAAAATAAAATAATATTTTTATTTACTATTCTTAAGGGTCATATTACTATTAATTTTACTATTTATAAGGGTATGTTACTATTCACTAAAAAAAGATGTTTGTTCTATCACACTCCAAAAAACTTATTAATCACAACCGTGTATGTCAGATTTTCAAAATTCAAAACAAAGAAGTCATGAACTTTTGTTTAAAGATCACTTATCACATAGACGTTCATTATTTTGTGCATTCATGTGATTTTCTGAAATAATTTTATGAAGGAAATTTTATTCAAAAACATTGGGTTATTAAAAATTGGGACTCAAACTAGGGTTATAAGGGTTCTAATTTATAGAAAAGATGATTTTTTGATAGGATTAATGGATAGGGTGGTGAATTAGGGGGTTCTATATATCATTAAAGTTAGGGTTGTGTATCCAGGGCTACTGAATTTCAACAATAGAGGCCACCAGCTAGCTAGTGGGTAGACCAGTGGCCCTACATACAGAATAGGACAACTGATCGGCCGTTGGGCCTCGCTGGATGTCCAATGGCATAGGGGTTCACTAATGGAGTATAGTCTTTGTTATTTTTAGTGTGGGAATACTAGTATTTTTTGTTTTTGGGTCCTCTTGGACTAACATGGGGAAGTGGCTTAAGAGAAACCACTTCATTGCTGAAACTCCTTCTATTTGCCTCTCATTTGATCCTAATTGAGGGGGTGATTAATGGTGAATTATGATGGTGGATCCAAGAAATATTAACTATTTATTTCAGATTATTTATCCCCATTTTCTATTCCATTAATTTTTCGACAAATTTAATCTAGGGTTAAGCGATGATTTCACTAGAGCACGGTGAAATCATTTGATCATGATGGGGATTTCAGGTTTCCTGAATTGAGGACGTATTGATATATATTTTTCATGTCATTTCATAATTTTTCATAAAAGTTTCCATTAATGATGAATTTATTTAATTTTTCTTATCAAATTGGATGAATTTAAAAATTTCTCAATTGTTAAATGATAAGGCTTTTGGCTTGGATCGTGATAGAGATGTGCTAAGGAATTTCCAGGTGGGGTTGATCAAGGTTTCAGAGGTGTAGAAATTTCCAATCTGTAATTAGGTGATTATTACTATTATTTATAAGTAAGATAATTAATTATAAATGTTTAAAATTAATTAAATGTGTTTTTGACCTAATATATGGGTCTATGAGCATGCGGGGTCTTGGATGAGGATATGAAGAGATTTGATGTGGTTTGATAGAGCTTGTATGGGATGTTAAGACCATTTGTTGCATGTGGAATCTATGATAAAAAACATATGTTTATTTATTAATTGGTGTTCATGTGTTTTTGTGTGTGTACTACATGGGTATGCATAGAGAGGTTGAGGACTGAGTGACCCTTAGGTTTGACAACATAATTGGCTTAGATTCCAAACATGGGATAAGTGCTTAGAATCTTTTAGTATGTTCATATTAATAAGGTGACTATCTATCTAAGGGTAAATGGTTCTATTTGTGATGGTGAGAGTCTTCAAGGAGGTCTTAGGATTTGATATAGGTTATTGTTACAACATATGTTGTTTCCCTTGGGATATTCTAGGTGGTATGAGAGGTTTGTGTTCGAGTTCTATGTGGTCACCCCAGAGAGATGGGAAATGAGCCACAATGTGGATCTTGGGATTTAGTTAGGGACAACTAATTGTGATTTCAATGGGAATTTATATTAAAATATTACCCCACCTACTGAGTCCAAGGATTATGTGGGCCTTCAAGCAATGATGTCACCTTAGGGTGATATATGCAGGTTTTCATCGATGATTTGAGACTGAGGTAGGTCAGAGATCACCAGTTGATTCCATATTGGGTAAGATAATGTGTAATGTCATGTCAGAGGATATATAAGGGCTAGTCCTAGATGATCTAGGCTGGTGGGTTTAGTGATGGGCTCCAAGCATGTTAATTTTTAGATTTTTTCTGATTACACAGTTGTTATCCATCAATGAGATGATTCAGTTGTGGAAATGTTTATACAAAGTTCTTTCTGATTACATGGTGGTTATTCATTAATGATATGGATGAGTTATGTATATATATATATATATATTATAACCATATGGTGGATATCCATTGATGATATGGTTGATTCAAGGAATTCTTATATGCAGTTTGTTCTTATTACATGGTTGTTATCCATTAATGATATGGTTGGGTAAAGCAACTATTTTTTATAACACTATTCTGATTATGTGGTGGTTAAACATCAGTAAATTGGTTGAGTTAGATATTTTATGTTATATATTTTACTTTCTATAAAAATCCACCTTGAACAAGATAGTAGTGTTCAATCATTGGACATGTGACCCTCCAAGTAAGATAGGTTGGGATGAATGGTATAAGAACCTACTTTAAGGGATTTGAATATTAGAATTGATTATTACCTACCGTATGACCTTTGGTAAGCTCCAATACATCTAGAATGAGACAGCTATGTTCTATCATGGAATCTAAGCTAGTATGGTTTGGTGTGGGGTGTCCTGGTTAGGACTTAATGACTCGACGAGCATGTGTTACTCATCGAGTGTCATGGTGGCATGATTTGCACATGAAATCTCAATGAGAATATAATGGTTTTTATTTTCCTCATATATATACACACTTATGATATAATATTTTAGGGGTTCTTGGTGTGACCCTACATAGTTATAATCACACCCGGAATGGGAATATTGGTGCATATATATACCTATTGTTCTCTTTTTTAGGGTAGATAATGGTATGTGGGATTGAACCAAGCTTGTGTAGCTTAAAAGTTATGTGGAAAGTAGGATTATGATATGGGTAAAGTTATAAGAGATACTTCTAGTTTTATATTTACTGTGTAATTTATTTATATTGGTTAGACTAGTGGGAGGAAGGTTGTATGTTTTGCATGACATCACCATTTGTTATATAGTTGTGTTTACTATTTTTTTTTCACAATTTGATACATTTTTACATGTTTTTTTGTTTAATTATTTCAACAATTTTTTAAAATATGATATGAGGGTATAATCTCCATGATATTATTCTATGATCTCACTACAAGTTAGAAGCCTCTAGAATGTGGGGAGGCATGACTGAGTTTATGTGACCTTTTAGTAAAGACCCATTGATTCGATTCGAGGGCATCATGCTGGAAACTACATTTAGTGATTCCCTTTTATTCAATATCCGTGGTTTATTTCCCCCAAAAACATTGGGTGGGGTTCTATAGTACATCATAGTTTCATTTCATTTATATATATTTTCACATTATTTTGTTATCCTAATATTATTGTTGATGGGTGAGGTTAATCATATTTATCAAAAAAGAGGAATCAAATCTATGGTTTAGCGCAGTTTGAATGTGTAGGTAATATCCAAAGTTTTAATGTGTAATAATAATGGTGTATCAGTTTGATCTTTTTGATCTAGGTTGATACCTTGTGTGGAATATCTTCTTAATAGTAGTGGTTAGATGATGTGTCCTGGTAATGAAAAATAATGTTACAAGGAGATTGGATTACGATGATTATCATTGAAGGAGAGACTCATATGTGTGATATTTGGTTTTAGGGGATAATTTTTTTGGTGATAACTCAACCCCACCTTGATTTGAAACATATGTATTTGATATCATATACTCTTAATGGGATAATAATACTGGTAATTTTTTTGAGAGTGGATACTCAATCGAACTTATATAATATGTATGATTATGTATGGGTTGGCAGGACGATCTTGACAATAGATAATCATACCTGAAATATATCTCATATAACATTGTAGATGAAATTTATCTCACTCCATACATGGAATAAATTTCAGTTTTTTTAAATATATAAAAGAACATGAAATTTATCTCATGTAATAAGCCATTAATTACATGACATAAATGAGATAAATTTCAGTTTAGAAAAATGAAAATCATTGGAAATGAAAATTTTCCCATGATGTACATGTGTTATCTTTAATTTTTAACATATCATCAGTTACATAAATTTATCTCACCTCTCATGGTAAGAAAAATTCAATTTATAAAGGTTATATAATTGTATATAAATTTTATAACCCAAATTGCGTTACCTAAATAGTATATATAAATGAAATTACAAAAAAATCTACTTTTATTTTTTATATATCATTTACATTGACAAAAAAATTTATATTTATCTCACTGCATAAGTGATATAAATTTCGCATAAATTTTCATTAAAGATTTGTTCCTAAAAATCTATATTTCAAAAAAAATTAACCCACCTAGTTAAAATAAATTTAAAAAACATTAAATATATTATACATTAAAAATGAATTATAGAATTATATAATATAAAAAATTAATTTATGTATATTGGTTTTATTTAACTTTATAATGAGATTAATGGGTAAAAATGACATTAATTTGTGGCTAAATTGAGGTTAAAACACCAAGAGATAGTAAATAGTATATCATAATAATAACATTTCTAACAATAAGAATCTGATCAAAAGCCCAATTTATTGTGAATTAATGTGAGTTTATGGTCACAACAAATAGATACGAGAAAATTAAAAAAATATATAGTTAATAATAGTTCCAATAGTCACATTTCATTATCACATGACCAAATATGTATAGGTTACATGAAAATAAAGTCAATTATCTTGAGTAATACCTATCAAACATGTCGAATAAAATCGTCTGAATATGAAAGGTGTGAATCTTGGATATTGGAATATCAAATGTTTGATTTATTAATTAATTCCATGGTAATCCAACCATATACATGGAATAATGAAATCCAAAATAATTCACAATAACCCCACATAGATTCCATCAATTTCATTGAATATTTCTTATCCTTCAGCAAAAAAAACTCTCTGGGACAAAACATGAAAATTTAAATAAATTAATTACAAGCTAATTGGAGCCACCACATTAAAACTATATTATGGAAGCCCAGTTGGAAAATAACTTGATGAATGGAATAAGTGTATCATCCTGGACTCCCCCATTCTATTTTTGTGTTTTGGGTGTTGAGATGTTAGGAAAATTTTAGAGGAAGGAAAGATGTTGTTTAAGATAATATTTTAGTTAGTAGTTGTTTTTATAGCATGATGGGATGTGGGGTGATATAAGAGAGTAGTTAGAAGGTCTAGTTGTGGTGTGGTATTGATGTTTAAGGCATAGGACCTAGATAGGACGATTTTGGTGGTACTGGAATTTTATAGGTGGTGGTGGTGTTGGAAGTTAGTTGTGTTGTTGTCTTTCATTTGGTATTTTCCATGGAAGACCATGGGCATGGTTATAGATATTGTGGTGTGAGAACTATGGGGGGTCAATGTCATGGGTTTTACCATTTTGAAAGACATTGTGTCAAGACACATGTGTTGTTCCATGGTTGGGTTCAAGGGTTTTAAACATATAACCTATCCAAGAGAATTGTATTTTGGCCTTACCTAAACTATATCAGATTTATTGGATGGATGAGTTTGGAATATGGAATATACAGTGTGATTTCTAGAGATTCACTTGATCAATACACATTGTGATGTTTTTGGTCATGTTGTATTATATTTTTTTTGAAAATATCAACTGTTGTGTCATAGAATATACCTTAGAATTATTGTCTTTTATTTTCCACCCTAAGAATAAAATTTTAATACCATCAATATTCAATTTTATTTCCTTTATTTATCTTCACCCTTGTGAAATTCATGAAAAATAAGGGAGATCATTGATAGTCCTTTTGTTTGGATTTGATCCTCACCTACATGTGATCTATTATTAGTGATCCAAGGGGAGTTCACTCTATTACCCACTGGGTTTCATCCTATTCTTCCCATATGATTTATCAGTAATAGGATTGGATTGAATTTATGGGTGTTATTTAATGATTTCTATGAGTAATTGTTGTTAATTAGGTTCATGTGATGTTTCCCTCATGCATGTGTAATCTTGCCTTTATCTATTCCTCAATATTCAATATAGTGGATTATGAAACTTTTATTGAGGTAAGATATTTGAGAATTATTTTTAATTTGGTTTATATTTTTTAACTATCATTATTTTTATTTCTTTTGGTGGATATCATGGATTGGCCTAAAAATAGTGATTTATACTTAATGAAATTATTGTGGAAAGGGGTGTTTCACATGTTTTTACTCGTTTAGATGATATTTCTTATATTATTTTTTCTTCTTCATTGTTGTTGCTATAAATATTATTTTTTTGATTTATAATTTATTTTATGATTTATGGAACCCTAATGTGATTGAACCATGGGAATACCATTCATAAATGGATAATAAATTAAATAATGTAATGAAATGATTGGAGAAACCGAATTATTTGATATGTATAACAATTGTGAAGGCCTTCCATGAAAGGGGATTTGAGGTAGTATTTGATATTTAAATATATTGATGTGTTCGGTTGAGATGATTGTTATTATGGGGTTGTTTTTTGGTAAGGGATGTGGTCAGTGGTGGACTATGGATGTGGATTTAGCATAAGGTATTATAGAAGATTCCATATATGGTATACTATGAGAAAGTTGAGGATATGGATTTTAGATCAGGGTGACATCATTCTACCCATGTCTAGAAAGAGGAGAGGTGGTTATTGGTATGGAATGATGTTATGGTTGTTGATATCAAAAAGATATAGAATTATGACGAATTAGGTGGTCTTTGGATTATGCACCTTTTGTGGGTTGTGTTATAGTAACTCGGTGATGTATAATGTATAATTAGTATTAAATAATGCTATAAAAAAGTGTGGGAAATAATTCAAAATGTAATTGGTTAGTAAAATGATAAACATTGGGAATAATGGGTATTGTCTAGAATCATCATGGGTAATGGCCATGAATTATTTTTCATTAAAAAAGTAATTTTAAGTTTAAATTAATGTAATGTGGTTGAAAAAATAGTATATATAGATATGGAAAAAATTATGTGGCCTCATAAGGAATAATGCATGGTTATATTGATTGTTTTTTATAGTATGTGGGGTTAGTTTTGGTGTTATAGTTGATAGTGGTGGTAGTGCATGGTGATGTTAGTGTGCTGATGTTTAATGGTTATGGTAGTATAATTTTGGTGGACCTTCTAAGCTGGGATAATGTGTGAATATATATACTTTTATTTTATTATGATTTATATATACAATCTACCTAAGTTGGATATCCTTAATAAACCCCAATAGTTTTGGGGTTTTTAGTGTTTTCCCCAAATATACATATTGAAAAGGGAACATATGGATGACTACACCGTCTTACCAAACCCCCCTTCTAGTTTTGGTTTTAGCTGTAGTTTTTTAAGGTAGGTAAAATCATACTACCATATTATGTGGTGTACTAGAAAATCCTGTGTAGTATAAGCTTGTCAAGTGGTACATGATTTACTGGAAGACCCTACGTTGCTTAGATGTGGAGGTACATGGTGTACTAGATGACCCTATGGGTATTTATGGGTGGATATTAGATGATGTGGGTCATACAAGGTAATGTGAGGGAACCAAGTTGATTTCATTCATGTTCATGATTCCCTATTTTACCAGATATGTGGTGGAAAAATGAGATGTGATATATGGTAGTGAATATGGGATGATGGGGATGTTATATATATGGAATATGCTATGTCTATGATGTGAGATATGAAGCTTTGTGGCATGGATTCGAAAGGGATTGGGAGAACATGACATTGTATGGTGGGGCATTACAGTGGTGGGTAAGTAGTCGAGGGGTACCTATTTATTATATTCATGATATTATTTTATTTCTATTGGGTTTGATACTTGGTGAGTGGACTTCGATGAAGATTTGTGGTAGTTGACCTCATAAGTACATGATGGTTCTGTTGTTTTCTCTTTGATGGATTAATATGATTCTTCTATGTTTTCAACAGAGGTATTGATAATGAATCTACTGATTATACATGTTGTGATCACCCCTATATATATAAAACTTTTTTTAATTTTTCCAGGGAGTTTTTGGAGATTTTTTTATTCTATTACTATATTAGAGTTGGGAGTCAGGGATAGTGTCTCTACTTAGGTGTTCTTTTTTTGTATTTTCTAGTTTGGCGAATGGTTTTATCTGGCACAATATACATTGTGTATTTTTATAGGATTGTATTTATTCAACATCATGGTATTGATTGGTGGTTAATGTATATATTCCTGGGATTTATAAGTGTAATTACTCATATATGTGTGGTTATACCCTTGATACTAGTGGACACCCCAGAGTCTATTGAATGCAGGTATCAGAGGTCATTATCTTCTTCACTAGAGGACAAAGAGTGGTTCCTACTGGGGGCGGGTTGTGATGAATTGGTATTAATTATTTTTTTTGAGATTTAGATTATAAATTAGGCATAGAAATTGTTTAGGATTATTTGGGTTGGAGGGGTAATAGTAATTGTTGAACTTAGTCTGTGATATAAGCCAGGGAGACCTATTGGAACCCAGATTTTAGGGGGGCTATGATCCAACATAAGGACCATAAGATTACATATCGTACTTAGATAAGTGATATTTCTTTTAGGTCAGAGACCTAGGATTGGTACATGCATCCTGATTGATTGCACTTGTGTTTGAAATGGGGCGATTCAAAGGGAAATTTAAATGAATCTAATTAAATTAATTTGATTAATAAGTTATATGATACTAATCACAGTGGTTTGTTTCATTGTTTATAGATATTTCATCTAATCATAATTTTGGGGATGGTTCTGGTTGGTGTGGTTTAGCATGTTGATCCATTTGACCATATTAGGGATGCCGTAATGAAAGATGAAGTTATTTGAAAGGATATATTGTTTGAGTTATGATTTCATGTCATGGTGAAGTATGAGGGGAGTGTCTTTGATATTGAAAAATATTTCTAGTTAGAAGAGCTTAAATTTTCATTCAACATGTCTTGTTCTAGTGTGGAGTATCATGTTTTATTAGTCGTTAGTCAGATATGGGGATGATTGTGGAAGTGGTATATCATGCATCCTGAGGTAGATAAGGAGGAATATGTTTCTAGGGATTATTTTTAGAGGGAGTTTCATACTAAGATTCTATCATTGAAAATGAGTGTAGAGACCCGTAGCCTGACTTACATGGATTTACATTACTTTTGCGGAATACTTAGTACATAACAAAAACACACACACAAGGATCGTAATAGTTTAGTGTCTTTGGAAACTTGGAACGTAATCTTCTAATCCTGGTGAAAGATCTTCAACATCTCCCATAAAGATCTTTTTTTACCTAAAACCTTTCTTTATATCCTGGGGAAAAGAAAACATAAAAGGGTGAGCTCAAATGCTCAGTAAGGGTAAACAAAAGAAATATCAATCACATCATATACATAAGAACATAGCTTTTGGAAATCTTAACCTGCAAAAGAGCTCATAATATCATAACGTGGGATAAATCATAGAAGTGAAAATGAAATCATAACTTAAAACATTACTCATTGTGGCATACACACATAATCATAGAGAATCATTTCTTGTTAGTCAAGACTCATTGCCAAGACTATCTTAGTGGACAAAGTCCCTTTCTGAATCGAGTAATCCTCGTTTCAGTCCTGTTTCACTGAACCGGTATAACCTACCATTCCAGCCATGTCTATCTCATGAGATATGAAATCTTTACCCAATGCATTGGAGGGAGATATAGGTCCCACCCATCTCTTAATGAATCCTTTCTTATGTGTGCCACAAAATCATAAATCATACATCATTGCATAACCCATGTAATTAAAATGGGATTCTTAAACAACATGACATCATAAAACCATTCATATAAGATAAAGGAATTCATAAACATAATTCCATCACAACATAGTCAAATCAATGTAAAAATATGGATAGAAACAGAACCCTTTATTATCTTATATGGAAAATAATTTTGATAAAACACTTGAATTGAATTCTTGAGGAAAATATCCTTTCTTCTTCAAAATCAATTTCTTTTCACAAAACATCATGCAATTTTAAAAGAAAGAGATTTTATTGAAAATAGTCATGAAATCTTATAGAGGAAGCTTCATGAAAATAAGGATTTATAAAACAGTATAAATCCGTTCGTGCCGTATAAGTTTAAAAAAAACATTCTTCGTACTTTTGTCGGAAAAGTCAAAAAATACCTCGTATGAAAAAGCGACAAAAGATTCCTTTCATATTCTTTACTAAAAACTCACCGAAGAGTAAAATTGGATTTAAACTATTGTAAGTGGATGGAAACAATATTACATATTGAAGGAACATGGATGTGGATGATAAAATACACCCCAGTAAATACTTACGAATAAACAATCTCGGATAAAAATGAGATTGTGGTATTTCCCTTACCTTAGGTCCGACTTGCTTTGTAAGTGTCCGAACCTCCTGTATAATGATTTAAATAATGTTATTGACTTATTCCAGAATCGTACATATTGATATGAGATCATATATGGTCATATTATTAGCTTCTTGTTAGTAATATTTCATTTTTACTTGTTACTCGGGTCTTTATAACTTTTTGTTCTTATGCGTATTTTGTCGAATAAATTCTTATTCTTCTTTTAAGGTTATAGATACCTTATATCCAGAATGTTATTAGTGTTACATATATCATATTTATTCATTCAATTCATTTATATAATTACTATGTAATGATGATCATGTAGAACGAGTCGCATCACATCGTGGAGACGGTATTCCGTACGTACGCACGAGTGATGATATCGTTCCTATGATCGTGGAACTGTATTGGAGTATAAATATATTATTTCAGTATCAATATTACTTTATAATAATCATATATAGTTACTCATTACACCATTATACCCATCCTTGTAAGGTGATGGTGGAAAATAGATTACACCACGGCGTGGAGACGGTATTCCGTACGTACGCACGCGTGGTGATTTCATTTTTCCGTAGGATGGATAGAAGGTGAATTAGGGTTGTTTCATATTTATAATAACATATCAGTATGTAAGTAATACTGATGTTATTACTTTGTCATGAAACAACTAAATAAGAAAAAGTTGAAGACGAAAGAAATTGAAAAGATCGGTAATGGATATTACCTCTTCTTTGGAAGGCCTCTTTGAATCCTCCACTTAGGGAACTAAGATTGGTCTTTGAAGAAGACCAGGACCTCTAGGATTATTCTAGGGATGTGGGGAGGAGAAAATGGCAGGGGTTGGCCGAGCTTGAGTGCTCAAATTGGTGTGAGGAGGAGGGGGAGAAGGTGTCCTTTTATAGGGGAGGAGAGGGGCACCTTAGGAATAACTAAAAACATTATTTTATATTAAAGTCAAAATCGGTTTATAATGGTTCCAAAGGGTCTTATTTCGAAGATAAGGTGGGGAAGGGTCGAAATCCTCTCATCCAATAGAATTTGGACAAGTTTAGGTTCCTATTTTAACCTTATCATTTAGATTTAACATTAAGTTAAATAATTTAACTTTTACCATGTCTTTTTGTTTTCTTTCACTATATGGTTAATACACTTACTATAACATGCCAAACGAACCCCAAATTGTTTATTATTAATATATATATCCTTATCTAAGTCATTTGGCCGAACCTTAGATTTTTAGGAATAAAATAACAATTAATAATATAATATTTGATTTAAAAACTATTTTGTGTCAATTTTGACACTATTTGATATATGACTTTTGTGAAAGTCATAACAGAATTAAATGTTCGAACCAAGTTGATTAAATCAACACTAATATATCATATTAACCTAGAAAATTAGTGGAATTCATAAAAAGTCTCAAATTACATTTATTTTGGTGTTTATAACATCAATTATGTCAATATTTCATTAATAAGATAATTACTGCATCATCTTTGTGTCATAATTAAATTAATTTATTTGATGTCTAAAAATTACAAATAAAATACCATCATGTAGGAAATCTTTTTAGCTTTCTAATGAATATTTACAATCGAATTTATCTTATGTATAACCCCATATTAAAAATGATTTACTTATTAAACTTTGATTTTATCTATTTTAACCCTTCTTTAAATAAATTAATAATAAATGTCCTAATCTAATCCAAGTGGGCCTAAATGGTCATATTTTATTCCTAAGTTTGTCTTTGGTCGAATTACACTTGTCCAATAGAATTAGGACATGTGTTAGAGTAATATTGATATCATATTTACCCTTAGTTACCCTATTTACTATTAACCGCGGTAAAAAAAAGTAAAAAGTTACTATTCACCAAAAAATTATTTTCATCTCATTGAACCACATTTTAGTCCTTGATATTAACCGTGTCTCTCGGATTTTCAAAATTCCATTCACAAAAGCGGCAAAATTAAGTTTTATGAAAAATTCAGTTTTTTTAACTACCACTTAGTAGTTTCACTATTCATCAAAAATTGATGTTTTTCAGAACAATGCCAAAATTTCATCCTAAGCTATATTTCATATTCCGAATTCAAAAATGAAATCTATTTTACCAAATTCATAACATAGAAGTTGCATTAATTAATTTTATAATTAAATCCCGCTGTTAAAATAAATAGCGTGTTTTTAGGAAACAATATATATCAAAAGATTGACGCTAGTTTATAACTAGTTTAAATGTGAAATTACATCCAATGTCCAACATTGTATTAAATTGTAAAAATATATTCTAAATATACTTTAACACCACTCAAATTAATGATTTATCACTATTAATTATTTCGATTAAAAAAGTTGTTTTTAATTATAATTTAGTAATTTTCACTATTCATCAGAATATGAAAGTTATCCGAAAAGTACCAAAATTTCACCTTAGGCTAAATTCGATACTCCGAATCCAAAAATAAAGTTCATTTTGAAAAATAAGATTTACTGGATTTCAAAAAGTGGTTATTACTATTCATAACGGCTAGTTTTAATAATATTTTTATAGCATATCGTTGTTTAGTGAAACTCGGTATTGCGTACTACACACGCTATCGAGGAAGGTCGCGATTGCGTGTAATGCAAGTCAAGTCAAGGATGTGTGTTGTGCAAGCTCATTTTGGTGTAGCGTATAACACAAGACATTAATAAAATTAAAAAGAATATTTTTTTTTATAAAATCTTGGGCTGTTACATTCTACCCCCCTTAAAATGAATTTCGCCCTCGAAATTCGTCGGGGTGATAAATGGTTTACTATTTGAAAGTTTCTTTAATAGAAACCCACATCGTAAAAGGGAATACCAAAACTTGGCTTTAAAAACTAAAGTATTAAATGTAACGATTACCCAAATAAACTAATCACTGGGTTTCCACATAGGTGAAAATATGGATATGGAAGAGAAATCTAACCATCATGTTCTGATGGAGAGTGGTAGAGAACATGGCTATGGAAAAGCCAGTAATCACAAATCCATAGATTTGTGATGATATAAGGTACCATCTTATTCATCAGGTATAAGATCACTAGGACAACATTTTTGGTTTTCAAGATCATTTCCCTAAAGTTGAAAATTTGAATTAGAATAAATACTTACTTTATTTTGGTACAATCTCACTGTTGTTCGTGCCTTGAACAATTTCCACTTCATCTCTTAAATAAATGAAGTTGAATTTGTTATTCGTGAAGTGTTAGCAGATAATGTGATAGAATGAAGGGTCATTCCATCTATCTCAAACAAAAGGTTAGCAAAAATTATATACATAAGTCGATCTATAGTGAGATTAATCATATATGGTTCCTAAAATGGACTTATACTTCATATATCATACTGCTTAATATAATAAAACTAGTTTCTACTAAACAGGGACTTCCTGTAGGCCAGTGGTAGGCGATAAAGGCCAGTTGCACTTCGGTTGTGGGTTCGATTCCTACAGCCTTGTCCGAAGCGATGGGCTGTCGCCCGTCCTGCAGGTTTTCCTTTTTCTAAAACTACATTACTATAACATCCCATCAATAATATCGAAAATCTTCTATCCTTAAACAATACTAACTTATGTCCAACATAATCCAGTCTAATCTTTAGGCTTATACATAATACTGCAGTCCACTCTCATAATATAGTGACAACGATTACCAGAGATTTAATACTGTCGTTGATCCCCACATATCATAAGATATGTCTTGTTGGTCACATTCCAAACATTCAAAGTCCTTAATCGTGTATTCTCTTGAATACCTTAGTGAAAACATGAGTGCAGTTAAAAGTTAACACTTTCCACATACCAAAATCCTCAAAATTCTATATACTCAAACCATGATATCACTTAGTCCTTATATCAATCATGAGCTCATGAATACTATCAAACATTTAATTTTCTCCTTATCCCTTCATTATGCGCATATCATCTACATTCCAAAATTATCTGGATAACCTTTCATGGATACTGGTAACATTAATCATACACTTTCAAAACACAAGGAAAGACAACAGTGTAACAATCCATAGATGTCTCTTTATTCCAAAATTACACATGATAAACATGTAATCATTCCACTACATTCTCAAACCATTGACCGAGCTTCAAAAATTCTTTCATCTCACATATCATTTGTAGTCTCTTCATCATCATCCACATAAATACTACCCATATGACCATACTGATTCTCTTCATGAGTCTTTCCCTTAGGGCATTTGTTTTCATAATGCCCATACATTCCACATTTAAAACACTTAACCATTTTTGATGTCGTAGCAATACCATTATCCTCATCCATGGTGTTAACCTACCCTTTTCCTTTGCACTTACTTGCTTTGTGTCCTTCTTTTCCACACCCAAAGCATCTTCCAGTTCCCTTGAAACATTCTCCTTTATGCCTCTTCCCACATGATTTACATAGGGGAAATTGAACTTTCTTTCCTCTATGATCATCATGGAACTCCATCTTTCTCTTATTAGTCGAGTCAGGAAACTTACCAAATTTTACTTTATTGATCATGTTGTGAGATTGTTGATTCGGCATAATAATGATGTTTGGACATCCAAATCCCATTTCATTTGGTTGCTCATGAAGAATATCATTCCATTGTCCATCATATCCTCCATTATCGTGAATCATCTTGTTTCCAGCCATATTCTAAAACCCAAAAAAGAATAGTGTAAGAGGCAAAAATCGTAATAAAGGGGGAGTAACATAAATATCTATCATCTTTGGTTTAATCTAATATCGTTACCATAGTTCTAGAACTATATCCTATACGTATACTTATCCTTAGGGACATCCCTAGACATACCTTAAAAATATCTCTAGGGATCTCACTAAAGTTCTCGCATCCTAGTTTCCAAAGGTTGACTAAACCATTCCTCTGATACCAACTGTAGAGACCCGTAGCCTGACTTACATGGACTTTACATTACTTTTGCGGAATACTTAGTACATAACAAAAACACACACACAAGGATCGTAATAGTTTAGTGTCTTTGGAAACTCGGAACGTAATCTTCTAATCCTGGTGAAAGATCTTCAACATCTCCCATAAAGATCTTTTTTTACCTAAAACCTTTCTTTATATCCTGGGGAAAAGAAAACATAAAAGGGTGAGCTCAAATGCTCAGTAAGGGTAAACAAAAGAAATATCAATCACATCATATACATAAGAACATAGCTTTTGGAAATCTTAACCTGCAAAAGAGCTCATAATATCATAACGTGGGATAAATCATAGAAGTGAAAATGAAATCATAACTTAAAACATTACTCATTGTGGCATACACACATAATCATAGAGAATCATTTCTTGTTAGTCAAGACTCATTGCCAAGACTATCTTAGTGGACAAAGTCCCTTTCTGAATCGAGTAATCCTCGTTTCAGTCCTGTTTCACTGAACCGGTATAACCTACCATTCCAGCCATGTCTATCTCATGAGATATGAAATCTTTACCCAATGCATTGGAGGGAGATATAGGTCCCACCCATCTCTTAATGAATCCTTTCTTATGTGTGCCACAAAATCATAAATCATACATCATTGCATAACCCATGTAATTAAAATGGGATTCTTAAACAACATGACATCATAAAACCATTCATATAAGATAAAGGAATTCATAAACATAATTCCATCACAACATAGTCAAATCAATGTAAAAATATGGATAGAAACAGAACCCTTTATTATCTTATATGGAAAATAATTTTGATAAAACACTTGAATTGAATTCTTGAGGAAAATATCCTTTCTTCTTCAAAATCATTTTCTTTTCACAAAACATCATGCAATTTTAAAAGAAAGAGATTTTATTGAAAATAGTCATGAAATCTTATAGAGGAAGCTTCATGAAAATAAGGCTTTATAAAACAGTATAAATCCGTTCGTGCCGTATAAGTTTAAAAAAAACATTCTTCGTACTTTTGTCGGAAAAGTCAAAAAGTACCTCGTATGAAAAAGCGACAAAAGATTCCTTTCATATTCTTTACTAAAAACTCACCGAAGAGTAAAATTGGATTTAAACTATTGTAAGTGGATGGAAACAATATTACATATTGAAGGAACATGGATGTGGATGATAAAATACACCCCAGTAAATACTTACGAATAAACAATCTCGGATAAAAATGAGATTGTGGTATTTCCCTTACCTTAGGTCCGACTTGCTTTGTAAGTGTCCGAACCTCCTGTATAATGATTTAAATAATGTTATTGACTTATTCCAGAATCAAACATATTGATATGAGATCATATATGGTCATATTATTAGCTTCTTGTTAGTAATATTTCATTTTTACTTGTTACTCGGGTCTTTATAACTTTTTGTTCTTATGCGTATTTTGTCGAATAAATTCTTATTATTCTTTTAAGGTTATAGATACCTTATATCCAGAATGTTATTAGTGTTACATATATCATATTTATTCATTCAATTCATTTATATAATTACTATGTAATGATGATCATGTAGAACGAGTCGCATCACAGCGTGGAGACGGTATTCCGTACGTACGCACGAGTGATGATATCGTTCCTATGATCGTGGAACTGTATTGGAGTATAAATATATTATTTCAGTATCAATATTACTTTATAATAATCATATATAGTTACTCATTACACCATTATACCCATCCTTGTAAGGTGATGGTGGAAAATAGATTACACCACGGCGTGGAGACGGTATTCCGTACGTACGCACGCGTGGTGATTTCATTTTTCCGTAGGATGGATAGAAGGTGAATTAGGGTTGTTTCATATTTATAATAACATATCAGTATGTAAGTAATACTGATGTTATTACTTTGTCATGAAACAACTAAAGAAGAAAAAGTTGAAGACGAAAGAAATTGAAAAGATCGGTAATGGATATTACCTCTTCTTTGGAAGGCCTCTTTGAATCCTCCACTTAGGGAACTAAGATTGGTCTTTGAAGAAGACCAGGACCTCTAGGATTATTCTAGGGATGTGGGGAGGAGAAAATGGCAGGGGTTGGCCGAGCTTGAGTGCTCAAATTGGTGTGAGGAGGAGGGGGAGAAGGTGTCCTTTTATAGGGGAGGAGAGGGGCACCTTAGGAATAACTAAAAACATTATTTTATATTAAAGTCAAAATCGGTTTATAATGGTTCCAAAGGGTCTTATTTCGAAGATAAGGTGGGGAAGGGTCGAAATCCTCTCATCCAATAGAATTTGGACAAGTTTAGGTTCCTATTTTAACCTTATCATTTAGATTTAACATTAAGTTAAATAATTTAACTTTTACCATGTCTTTTTGTTTTCTTTCACTATATGGTTAATACACTTACTATAACATGCCAAACGAACCCCAAATTGTTTATTATTAATATATATATCCTTATCTAAGTCATTTGGCCGAACCTTAGATTTTTAGGAATAAAATAACAATTAATAATATAATATTTGATTTAAAAACTATTTTGTGTCAATTTTGACACTATTTGATATATGACTTTTGTGAAAGTCATAACAGAATTAAATGTTCGAACCAAGTTGATTAAATCAACACTAATATATCATATTAACCTAGAAAATTAGTGGAATTCATAAAAAGTCTCAAATTACATTTATTTTGGTGTTTATAACATCAATTATGTCAATATTTCATTAATAAGATAATTACTGCATCATCTTTGTGTCATAATTAAATTAATTTATTTGATGTCTAAAAATTACAAATAAAATACCATCATGTAGGAAATCTTTTTAGCTTTCTAATGAATATTTACAATCGAATTTATCTTATGTATAACCCCATATTAAAAATGATTTACTTATTAAACTTTGATTTTATCTATTTTAACCCTTCTTTAAATAAATTAATAATAAATGTCCTAATCTAATCCAAGTGGGCCTAAATGGTCATATTTTATTCCTAAGTTTGTCTTTGGTCGAATTACACTTGTCCAATAGAATTAGGACATGTGTTAGGGTAATATTGATATCATATTTACCCTTAGTTACCCTATTTACTATTAACCGCGGTAAAAAAAAGTAAAAAGTTACTATTCACCAAAAAATTATTTTCATCTCATTGAACCATATTTTAGTCCTTGATATTAACCGTGTCTCTCGGATTTTCAAAATTCCATTCACAAAAGCGGCAAAATTAAGTTTTATGAAAAATTCAGTTTTTTTAACTACCACTTAGTAGTTTCACTATTCATCAAAAATTGATGTTTTTCAGAACAATGCCAAAATTTCATCCTAAGCTATATTTCATATTCCGAATTCAAAAATGAAATCTATTTTACCAAATTCATAACATAGAAGTTGCATTAATTAATTTTATAATTAAATCCCGCTGTTAAAATAAATAGCGTGTTTTTAGGAAACAATATATATCAAAATATTGACGCTAGTTTATAACTAGTTTAAATGTGAAATTACATCCAATGACCAACATTGTATTAAATTGTAAAAATATATTCTAAATATACTTTAAAACCACTCAAATTAATGATTTATCACTATTAATTATTTCGATTAAAAAAGTTGTTTTTAATTATAATTTAGTAATTTTCACTATTCATCAGAATATGAAAGTTATCCGAAAAGTACCAAAATTTCACCTTAGGCTAAATTCGATACTCCGAATCCAAAAATAAAGTTCATTTTGAAAAATAAGATTTACTGGATTTCAAAAAGTGGTTATTACTATTCATAACGGCTAGTTTTAATAATATTTTTATAGCATATCGTTGTTTAGTGAAACTCGGTATTGCGTACTACACACGCTATCGAGGAAGGTCGCGATTGCGTGTAATGCAAGTCAAGTCAAGGATGTGTGTTGTGCAAGCTCATTTTGGTGTAGCGTATAACACAAGACATTAATAAAATTAAAAAGAATATTTTTTTTATAAAATATTGGGCTGTTACAATGAGGGTGGTGAATAGGAGGGGGATATGCACTCTTTATTGGGGGGGGGGGCTAAGTGTCTGAGAACTGATGATCAAATTTAAGGACCTCCGTCGCTTCATCTGACATCTATTTCTTGGAGAGGAGTCCATATCATGGTGTTTAGAGAAGGTTCCACACCATGTTATTTGATATTAATTCACCCCATTTTTGTTTCATATGTATCTTGACCTATAGATTAATTTTTAGGACATTGATATGGAGCATGATCATCCAAGTTCATTTTATAATGTGATACATTAGATTAGTTTGAGGAGTAGATATGTTAGTATAGAAACTCAAGTATCTAGATTATTGAGGTTTCTATTAATAGGGTGTCGACCTAATTAGTTTCCTTATCATTTTGTGGGGTCTAATGGTTTTCTTGAACCTACCAAGAGCTATGGGATACTGTTATTTTCTTTAGGGAGATATGGTTATCAGTGACTTCAGTGTCCAACCATCCTTGGGGATTAGTGTGGTGCAGGTGGTCATTTTTTCTTCTATCACTGAAAACAATTTCCTGGGTGGATGTATATGTGGTAGGGGTATCAAGAATATATCTTATTAAGAGGGGATGAATATGTAAGATGGAATCCTCATGATGTCCCTCACCAACAGGGGAATATGGATGAGAATTGATGGGGAGATGGTCTTCAATAATGAGGCAAGGGAGACTGATACTGAAAATTTCATGTTACATATTTACTAATGATGGATATATCAGAGATCATATAAGGTACCATATGTTTATAATCTACCATGATATTTTTATTCTAAAGAATTGAAATCCTTTATTATACTCACCATTGTATATGTCTTATCACTCAATGTTGTGAGTATTATTGTTCTTCAATTATTTCCTAGGCTATTTAGAGATCAAATTAGTCTTCCTGATGTTTTTTGGTCATGTGAAAATAATAGGGCTAGATTAGTTATCTTGGGGTTTCTTTCTAATCCAGATTCATCCATATGATATAATCCCCTGAATCAACTAATTTTATTTTATGTACATGGTTATTGATTACTTTTAGAGGATAGTTGACTTATGTGATGAGGTGTGAAAATTTGTGTTTTTTTGTGTGTGTGACCTTAAAATTTGTCGCATATGTTAATATCCATTAATTTATCATCTAAAACCATTATCATTAGACTCAGTGGTGGGTGTGTGGTAGATTATATTATATTCATGGAGGATTTCCTAGGTGTTTTTTCAGAGGTGGTTGTGACTTTTTCCCCTATTCCTTGGTCACACAGATCAGAATTAGACGATTTGAGTGGGGATTCATTGAAAATGTAGTATAAGATCGTGATATTGGTGGGGATCTATTGAAGATATCACAGTGTCTTACCATTGAAGTGACAGATGATGAAATATACAGTAGAGGGAATGAGGTTCTTCATGAAGATTCAATGAATGGTAATGATGGTGGGAGGTGGGAGAGGCAGAAGAAACATAAATTGGGTTGGTTGGGTTGGGAGGTGGTAGTGGTGGTAGTGACATCTTATGATGCATCGTGAGGTGGCATGTGTGAGAGGTAAAAATGAAGAAGGTTCTTGCATAGGTTGTTTTTTGTGTAGGTTGGGTAAGGGTGGATCAATTTTTCACAACCCGTAATGCAACCCAGCCTAACCAACGGTCAACACAAAGAAACCCAACCAATGAATATAGCCTTTTAAACCTAACCCAACACAGTCAAGTATAGTATGGTTGGACACATTGGTTCAGGTTTGGACACCGCTAAAACTATAGGAAATTGAATCTATACGAATTGTTTTAAACCATAGGTATATTGTAGGAAACTGTTGATATAGATTCCCATGATTTCACTTTTTTCCAATAGTTTTATTAAAATGTGGGTATACAACTATACCAATTGTTTTCTAAACTATTGGTATATCCTCCCTCCACCAAAGAAGCTATTAGCACCTCCCATGTTTTCTTATTACCAGAACCCACCCCAATCACTTGAAACCACACCCCAAAAAATGGAATTTAATAAAGGAAATGAATAAATATATAAATTCATTGGACTAGCCACTATACACATTTAATGCTTAACATTATTATATATTTCATACTTGATCAACTGATAACTACAAAAAAATAAAAAAACATATATGCGATCATGTTTAGTCATAAAACATGATGTGTCATATATACCTATCTGTAATGTCGAGGATCAATATCTCCCTTCCAACCAAAAATATTATCACTTTCACCACCAATTTACTCAGCACCATCATCATCACCATCGTTATCACCATAACTATCACTATCACTATCATCATCATCATCACTATTATCACCACCATCATCATCATCGTAATCATTATCACTAGGAAATTCATCATCCCGACTAACACTAGGACCATTATCACGAACACCCAGTGCATCATATAATTAATGCATGGTTGACATGCATGTACCAAATAATTTAGTTATATTTGAGGTTTGTGAATGAAGTAATGTGGTCATAACATTCATAAATTTCTCTTTGGACTTTTGACTTCATTCAAACTCATTTATAGCTATTGTTTTAGCATCTATTGCCTCTATACATGGATTTTTTTACTCCTCATGAGTTATTTCAAACTTGATGTTACCATAAATGTAAATAGTCACATGAAGTGGACCAATATCAAGTGGGGACAATACTCATGTATGGTTTACAACATAGTATACCATAGTTAAAATATCCCAATATTTGGTGTAAATTATTGATTGGACCAATGATGATAGCTTATTTATTATTGAGGGCCCCCAAAGCACACCATTGGAAATATAAATGCACAATTTAGTAAAAAAAATTGTATTTAAATTTGAAATCCTAAAAGTAAATATTACAATTTTTGGTGTCTGTTCATTTATAACACTTCCATATTTATTCTTTATTCTCAAGAAAAACAAATTTTCTTGAGGCACACGACCTCCAATGTTCAATGTCACCCTCTATAATGACATTGAATGTAGAGGACCATTATTCAATAATACTCAATTTTTTTAAAAAAATACCACATTGTAACCAATATTTAATTGAAAAGAACCAAACCCATTTGAAATAAATTTCAGAGATAAGTATTTTATTACCCTCAGTAATGAAAAACTATACTCAATATTACCAAAAATAATAACTTTGGATTGATTTTGTGAACTTATATTCATATTAGTTTTTTTATTATTATATTTGGTTCACATAATATTGTATTGGTACTAAAATTGGTTGAATTTAGTTTGAGTAATAAATTTTTTAGGTCAATTCAGAACATATAGATCAAATTCTTTTTATTTAGGTTTATTAATGAATAAATAATAATAATTCATATCATTTTGGTTCAATATTTGTTTTAGTTTCTATATGTTAAGTTAATATTAATTTATATAGGTCTATTATTTATTATTTTAGTTAAATTTTAGTCATATAAGTTTTTTTCAATTCATGTTTCAGTTGTAGTTTCATTTAATAAATCATATGATTTATTTTGATTTCATACATATTATTAAAATTTAGAACATTTATGGATTTATTGAATTTATTATGGTTCTATTTACATATATTTACATATGGTTCATTAAATTCAGTTAGGGTAAGATTTTTCAATTTTGGTTCAATTTTATTTTATTATGTTAGATTTGGATTCCATGGGTATGGATAGTAAGGGTTATTTATAGTTTGTTTCATTATATTCACATCAATTTAGTTATATTTTATAGTTCAAAAGTATTTATGTTCATATTAAGTGAATCTATTTACATGTTTATATATTATGATTATATGAAACTATGTACATGTTACTAATGTGTAGAATTTACATGTTCTTATAGTTTAGATCTAAAACTGTTTATTTGTTGATATTATGTGGAGTTCTTATCATGTGTATATAGTAAAATTAAGTCAGACTAATTATAAAATTTAATTTTAAACATTTAATTATTATATCAAACCTTTTTACATAGGTCATTTCTATTGACACCTAATTAAATGAAAGTGTTGATGAAAAATACACAACTCCTCTTATGTTCCAACATCGTCGTCTAACCCAAAGTGTGCAGATACTTCTTATCATCATTTATTTTTTAATTTCATTTTGAAAATATATAGAAAACAATACTCAATAATAAAAATTAGATTATTAATGGAAATCATCATCATTTTCAATCAAAATCCTCAAATTTGATTAATGCCTTAAACTTATCACTCTTCCAGTAAGCAATCATTTCATGATAGTATGTTGTTGGACACCCATTCAAGAAATGTATAGTCTTTACATATCTTTTGACTCTATAAAACCATACATTATATAACTCATTCTTATATTCTCTCAAAGATCATACAATTCCATTAGATGTGCATTGCTCACAACCTCACCATCTGAAAAATTATAGAGAATTTTCTACCAAAATTGTAATATATATAAATAAAATAATAATATAACATTAAATAGAATTCTTTTAGTTAAACATATTTGATCCCAATCATTATCCTTTATTTCATTTCATGGTAACTTTGGGAGACCGACATGATGATAATGATGTTGTGGTATTTTGAATGAATCGTCGTAAAAACATGTATTCTCTCCCAATCATACCTATAATTTGACTATCCTCATGGTACTCAACCCTCTCCTGTATGAGTAAGTTTCATTATTTAGACATTCATGTATTCCCACACAGCCTTATAATGGAAGATCCAGCTATCAAAGAATAAAAGACAAATATTAAATGAATTCTTCATATAATGAATATAAATTATGGCAAAACAATTTACCATGGTTTTATACATATATCTGAACCATGATGATCAGAGTGTACTTAGAGATCCCTAGGCTATGAAGGATCATCGACCAATGTAGTACAAGTGGGGTCTAATGTTTGCAGGTGATGATCTGTATTTCCAAGAGGTTGAAAATGTGTCCGAGCAGAAGTTGAAGGATTCTGAACATAAAATCTCATAGATATTGACATGGTTTTAAATGGAGTTGGAATATTAATCTATGGAAAAAGTATAATAGGGATGGTGAGTGGTATCCATAATCATATAAAAAATATATAATCGAGGGGGATTGGGAAAAAATGATGGCAATAATATTGGTGGTCTAAATATATCCGGTGCCTCTAATGAAATAGTGGGATAAGAAATTGTTATACATGGTATATCTGTCGAAGGGTTTAGATGTAATTGAGTATAAAAAGTGTTTCAATTGGTTCTAATATGACCCCCATCAAGTCATTCAGTTGAGCACCACTTCCACTACGTTGGGAGAAGAATGGTGTTCTCTTCGGTGATGGTGCCTGGTTAAAATTATAAAAATTATTAATTACGTGAAATTAGATGTCATTGATATATATTTGAAAGATTATAGTCATAGCATGTTATAAAGGAGTAATTCCCATCTCTCCCATGTAGTAATTATTATCATACATTCTCTTCGTATCTCTTCAATTTTTTTTATGCTTAAGAAAATAAATATGGATTTAATTAGAAATTCATAACCAATGTGTAATCAAAACAAGTAATAAGATGTGAAATGACATAATTAAATGACACAAATTATGAATAAAAATAATGTATATGGAGTGATGTGACATAATTATATCATATTTTGTGGAAAGAATATCAAAATATAAAAGATGTGTCATGGAAAAATCAGCACATTCTAAATAGCTTATTAAATATGGGTATGATATGGGTTCATTATTATTTTTTAAATTAAATCCTATTAAATTTTGGTTCGGACATTTGGTTAATTTTGGTCTGTTGATAATGTCATTTAAACATTTTTTATTTATTTTATTTGGCCAATTTTTTGGGTTAGGTCATTCATTTCATTGTTTTGGTTTTTCATTTAAATTTGTTTAATATAATTTAATTCAATTAATATTGTTTTTATTCTGATAGAATTGTTTTAGTTTTATTCTTTTTGTTAGGTTCTAATGTTGCTCAATTCAATATTCAAAAATAAAACTCATAGAAAAATGAATCCACTTTATATTGAAAGGTCACAAGATGTTCAAGTTGGATATAAAATATTTGAAACCATCATTAATGAAACTTTAATATTTCCATCCTAAAAACCCCATGTTGATTTAAACAAAATAAATGATAACACATTTAAGGTTGATTCTATATAATACCCACCCAAACTTCAATTTCACAATAAAATATGAAAAATGGACCATTTCATTCAAAATAACTATTAAATTGAATGAGGCCAATAGGGGAATTGATAGTGTCAATTTAATCCCCGGTGACATCAAAATATGTATTGGGATTACTTCAACAATGACACTGAATTTAGGTCTCAATTTTTATTTCTCATTATTTTTTTTTCGACAATGATATCAAAATATATGGATCATTAGTAGAAATAATTTTATTCATGTAAATAACTCTAAATCCATAGGCATCAATATATTTTCCATGAATCATCATTGAATCAAACCACTTGCATTGTATCATAGAATCTGTACCATGAGAGTAATAATTTAATATAATTATTTTAAAAAAATCCATAAAATGACATATTTTCGTATCTAGACCTACTATTTTAAGCATTGTAATAATATGATGCTGTTTTAGTTACCATAACATCATTATGTTGTGTTCTCATATTCAATACTCCATCAATAATAATAAATTCATACCCATTTATCACAATTGATATGCATTCACAAACCATAAAATTGGGGAAAAAATCAAAAGATCTAATTTCATCAAAGATAGTGTCATTAGGTAAATTCAATACTAAAAATATAAATGAATTATGAAGTTATGTGGATTTTTTTATAACAGTAATACTTCTACCTTTTATTTCAACCGAACATGATACTCTTTTCTATGAAAGGTATCTATCATTATAAAAGGTAATGAATGATGATTTATATTTTTAATTTGTTTAAATCCCATAAATAGAAACCTAGAAACAATTTAACACAAGTGTATAATTACATTAGATGAGATATGATATCCATTTTCAATTTATATAATTAATATTGTCATCGAACAAATTGATGTTAATTGAGATTGTGTGTTGAACCATTTCCCGCTCTTCAAGGATTAATGTAGTAAATGTATATGATCTAGGTGTTCCCCATGTTTGAGGAAGTGATAGAAAGTTGGGATAAATTTTATCATACTACTCTTCTTTGTTTCTCATTGGCTGATTTTGTATCATGGTCATGTCATCCAAAAACATTCATAAGGAATTCATATATTCTTGGTCCATGTAACCATTCTCAATGTAAACATAAAGATGATTCCTATTTTGGAAGTAAGACTTCAATGTGAACATATTTCTTTAAGGTGAATAAATCCAATGAAAAGCAACAAGTCCTCCATGAATCATTTTAGTTTGATGATAGATAGTTAGATGCAACATGCATGTGAAAAATGATGATGAAATTTTTTCCCTAAATCACAAAAAATTAATGGTGCCCATTCCTGAATTTTTTATAAAAAAATAACTAAAAAATATTTTAGCATAACGATCTATATCAAGATGGTACAATGGAACCACTGAAACCCGTATAGTATTTGACAGTGTGTTCTAGATTAATATTGGAATCAACTCATGATGAAGGATGTGATAATAATGAATCTTTAGATATTTTATCTTTAACACTCTTCTATTAAAACATTTTGATATATTTATTAAATATAAATCATGAAACTTGATTGTATCGAGAACATCTAGAAATTGATTTTTTTATAAAGGTGTCTTCACATAAGAATCACACAAATATTTCCATTTATTTTCACTGATATATACTGGATGCAATAATGGTTTGATACCCCAATCCACCATGTCACGTTGAGATCATGAATCATATTTTTTTTCTTCTACATTACATTTAGATGAATTGAATGTGTAATTTTACAAACATTTTCGTGAATGTGTATTATATCTAAATAATTACGTAACAAATTGGTTTCCAAAAAGGTAATTCAAATAAGACTCTTTTCTTTTCCAATTGTAATTGGATTCAATGAAGATATTCTTCATCTTTATAGATTGAAATTGAAAATTCCAAAATGAAAACTATCGTATTGTAATTAAAAAAGAACATCAGTTCTATACATATGATGAGGTAGTTTTTCGATCTCATTGGTATTTTCAAACCTTCTAAGATTACCCCTATATAGATGATCAATTGGAATGAATCACCGATGTTCTAGAAATTTAAAAGTACTATGATATTTTCGTATTTAAGATTGTGTATTCTTCATAGAAGCATGATAATAATGTTTTCATTTTATGTTCAATCCAAACATCTTTGCATAAGTAGGAAAATCATTATAGTCAACCTGAGCATAAAGCTCATATGAAATATATCTTTTCCAACAAGCATTATATGTGCACAAAACCACATTTCAAAGATTATTCAACTCTTTTATTAAAGGTTACAAGTATAAATTGATACCATTATTAGGATGAAAAGGTCCATATATGAAAATAATAAATAATGTGAATGGTTTTTCATACTCATCCATAGGTAAAAGTTATAAATGTGTGTGAAAATTGGCCACATGTTGTGTGATGTAATAATTTCACCAAAAGGTTTAAAATCATCACATGATAGACCCAAACTCACATTACACACCTCAAATATAAAATTAGGATATCGAGCATCAAATTTACACAATTATAATCCATCTATATGATTAATGAACTCATCATTATCCTTATTTCTCTCAGAATCATTCCATCACATATTTGTTGATACTTCATCTGAAAAGAAAATATTTTGGAGTCATGAAATCAATAAAAAGTGAAACATTAATTCTTGTGGCTTCTGATATGGTGTTCCATCAGCATTTGGCTACCATAGGGTTGTGAAACATTTTATACAATCATTTAATAGAGTGGTATCCTCCCAGAATAAGCTGTAATATTTTGTTAAAGCACGATTTTTTAGAAAATCTATGGAGGTCACATAACATCCATGAAATATAATGATTCAAGGAAATATCGAAATCATATATAAGTAATTAAATTAATAATGTTAGGTTATAATCGATGGAAGTATTATAAATTTCATACATGGTTTTCCATTAAAAAAATCTCATTAAAAAAATCAACTTTTTCATTTTACCACATTACTAATATAACGGCATTGTGGAAGCATCTATCAATTTTTTCACCTTGTAAACGTCATTATTTTCATTACATGCATCATTTGGACATGAATCATAATCTTCATGCATTGGAATATATTATTTCTTTTCATAATGAATAAATGAAGAACTTTTATATAATAATTTTTTTAATCAAATCCTCTCATGTAGATCATGACTATTTTGAAACCATATTTTCTCCCCATTGTGATACCATACATAATAGTTTTTTTGGAAACCAAGTTATCTATATGGTAGGTAACTGTTTTTTAACTAAACCAAGGTCATCCAATAAAATTATAACATGGTTATTGTATAAGACCACCATCTCAAGCATTTTTGAACGGAAATTCTAAAAAACACCCCAACTGTTTTTGAAAAATATATTAATATTTTCACAATATAATACTTCCAAGTTATTACCACTCTATTAGAAAATATTATAAATAATATCGTATAATCAATGAAACAAGATTCAATACAAATCCAAAATTTGTTCAAGGAAACAAGACATATTCACGTTATTTCAATCACTTTGCAAAACATTTAAATAAGATTGTAATCAACTCTTCTTTAAATAAAGCTCTATTTTTTCAAATAAAAACCAAATTTTAACATACATGAATACATCATTATAATAAAAACATAGTTTATCATGAAAATTTTAATTTCAGAAGAGAAAAGGTCATTTGAAAATAATTCAAACTATATATTTATCACCCATATCTTCAATTTAATAACTAAATCTCATGGGATAACACAATAATGAATATATAAAACCATAATATTGTAATATATTATATCAATGAGTAATAATTGCACACATACCATGTAAAAATATTATTTTAGGAATAATTAAAAAAAATTCCATATGATAATTATAATATAAAATTAAATAATGTATATCAATCTAAAACCACATTATATATATAGTGGTATAAGTATCACAAGTTACAAATAAAACATATAATTAACTGAGGTTGGTTAATAAATAGGTTATATTCGTAGTAAACTATGTAAGTGTTTAGTATGGGATAGTTCATTAAAAACACTTACTCAAATCAAACCCCAAAAGAAAAAATTTAAAAAATAACATATCATTAGACATATCAAAATAATGGAAATAGTAATTTATATAAATAAGTTTTCCACATATTTAACATAATTTAAGAAATATGAGCATCTAATGAAATCATACATCTATATTTAAGAATTTACAACAACAAACATATATATTTATTTGAACCACATATTACTTTTTAAATCCAAACATGTTTACGACTTGAAGTGAATATGTTCAATTATTAAAATATAATATTGAAATAAATAATTTCATAACCCCCTAATACATTCAAAAAACAAAGTACTATAATAATTAATTACAGTTTTACATCATATATCACAAAAAATAATAGGTTTACATTATTATTTTTTATTTATGAAGTGCACGGTTCAGATGCATATTTTGAGAATGGTTTTTTAGAAACCATTAATGTTTTAGCGGAAGTCATGTTAACATATAAGTGGTCTCATAGAGTCATCTACAAGGTTTGAAATTGGTTTGTTAAAACATATGTAGTTGGGGGATTGTGATGGTGTCATCCGCATTGTTGGTGCATATTTGGAACAACCATTGAGCTTATTAAAATGGGAAAATTTTCATTTTACCCCTATGATTCTCTTGAGGGGGAATCCCACTTTCTCCGATCTCCATCCCATGAGAAAGTTTACCTCCCTTCCCATTTTTTCTACCCTTAAAACACCATCAAGGTATGGGTTTTGTGGATTCAAACGTCGATTCCAGGTACATATTGGCCTATGTCTTTCTCTATTGATCCTCACCTCCCACCCACTCTTTTTTCTTGTCCTCCATATTATGGATTTGGTTATAATTCCCCCAAAGTATGTGGAATCAGTCGAATGAGATGGGGATTCATCTATGCATAGGAAGAGGGTGACCTGAGCTGTCTTCTGCCCGTGGTGTCTCATCATTTTGGTTTAGGTATGTTGGGATGTGAAATTTTTCATGGTTTTTTCATTAAAATTAAATTTTTTTTTAATTAACGAAATTGTTTCAGGGATTAGGTCCTTGCCCAAGAATCATGCTAGAATTACTAAACAGACATCCCATGAGTGGTTGGACTTGGTTCTTGTACGGTGCGGTGACCCGGTGAGTTTTATAGAATTATGTTAAGTTGTAATTGAATTAATTGATTAATTATTAATGTTATAATTAACTAATTATTGACTTTTGGGTTGAGTTAGGAGATTGGGTTATCGATGCAATCTTGGTTGATTGTGGATGATGCTGGAAGAACATAGATGGGCATTGTGAGCTGCTTTTGGCCTAATAAATTAAATAGGGAAGCTTTAAAAATTATGGTAGGTGGTCTCATGCACTAGCCATATGGATTATATTCCTTGATTGTGTAGAATGTGGATGATCAGGCACACCATAGTGGGTGATACCCCTAGATAATTTAATTAGACGGAATTTTTTTAATTAAATTAAAATGAATGAGAACCAGGGGAAATGAAAAACCCTTGTGCACTTCGTTGTCTCCTAAACCATTGATGGCCATGGATTGGACTATTGAGAAATTTTGTGTCCTCCAAACAACAATACTGGTGAGCCGGACCAACTGAAACTCATTCCACCATGTCTAGGTGATTGGGACACCTCCATAATGGTTGTAAGGGTGGACTTATATATCATATTCCATGTAGGCCCTAGGAAGACCCTTTTGGTGTTTTTGAGTAATCTGTGCTCATCGAGAGAAGAGTGGGATGAGTGATTCTCTTCCAATTAATGTTACCAGGCTTAGGTGGATAAAACTTGGGTAGATAGGGATTCAGTTGGATAAGCAAACCAACCTAGAGAAACCTTGAGGATCTATATATGTCTTTGGTCATCTCGATATGTTAACCTTATGGTGACACCATGTGTATTTAGCAAGTTCATGATACCTTTTTGACGATGTAATCGGTCGTGACGTACATAGAGTGTATAGTGTTAACCCAAGACATATTTTAATACAAAGTACACCATTTGGAGAGTATCCATTTGGATTGACCAGAGGGACCCTAGTGGGTTCCCCATTGACTGACCAACATCATAAGTGTGTGTGTATGGATATGGGTAAAGATGACTGTGGTTTTCAACATAGAACCCCAATCACATTGTGAACTGGAAAGGCCATGGTGGATCTATTGGTTTAGGCATGTGGCCAACCCACTTGTTTATTTTTAGACTTCCCCATGAAACATGGCAGAGGCTCTAGGGGTGATTTCATTGTTGTGATTTTTGTACCCTCTTGTTGAGTGGTCTTATTTCCCACACTAGACGAGGAAGGTTTGTTTGATTGATGTCATGGAGATGGGTGTATTAATCCCAGTTAGCTAACATTGAGTGTTATAGTGATGGGTATATGAATTTCATTGTCTCATTCTCTCTAGATGGAATGGTGATGGGTATATTACCCCTAGTGCCCGATTATGCCATGAGGATTGGTATATTTCCCTCGGTTGGGTGAGACTGCAAGACATAGGGATATATATATTATACTCATCATCAAGTGATCTCTAGATAGTTTGGGGATGAGTATATTACCCCTGATTGGTTGAGTCTACTTGTCACATTTATGTGTATATTACCCAAATTGTAATGTTAACTTGGAGTGATTTGAGGATAGGTAGGTTTCCCTCAGATGTATAGGAACTTACAAGATCGCCCAAGATCACATGGGGATTAGCCAGAGGGCCAGTTGGTATGCATGGTCATTAGGACATTCTCAAAGACACACTAACAATGACAAATGTAGGTATGGTCAATCGGGGTCCCAGATCTGAGAATCGACATTAACGGCTGCGTTGGCATGGTCCATGTGATTTTCTCCGAGAAATTCGTCATTAGTATGAAGCATGTTGCTCTTTTTTTTATGTTTTTACATTTTGATTTTTATTTATTTATGAAAAATACGTCACATGATTATATAAGAACATGTAATGGTTAGTGTGGGACTATGTTACTGGTGACCTACTGAGTTTTGTAGTCACAACTTACTAGGGTTTTCGTTGCACATGGGTACGAAAGGAAATGTTAACTTGGTTTCCTGTAAAATTTGGTATAATGCTCAAGTTCGATCAAGTGGGATGGATTAAATGATCACATGGAGCTTGAGATCATGTGGGGGTCGATGATTTTGTAAATCCATTTTACCATTATTTTATTTTATTTCGTTCATTATATATATCCATCCCAGTTAAAAAATAGTTGTATGGTTGACATGGTTGTTAAGGAATTTTATATATTTTATTTGTTATTTCCATGTATATATTTATTTATTTCATTTTAAATTTATCTATGATGTATACTTATTGTTTATTTGATTCGTTACTGCCCACTATGAGTAGGTGATATAGTCTCCCCATGGTACCATCTTAGAACTCTATTATTCAGTAACCTTTGTCATATGGGGAGGCACAGTGGAGGTCATGTGGTGAACCAATCTGGTTAAAGTTTATGGAGTGAGTCAAACCTAGATGTTATAACTGAATTCAGTGAATGAAATTACAGTGAACTGAAATAGGATTTCACCCCCCAATAATGTTTTTGTTCATCATTTGGGAACATTTGGTGGTTTCTTTGACTTTACATTTGTTATATGACATACATGATCATAATATTTAAATCACCCTTTCCCATTTCAATTTCAATAATGATCTCAAGTAAAATATTCTTCTATTTGGGGAATATAGTTAATTTATATGATCAAGTTTCATGATTACTCTTTAGGAGATGTGGAGAGTGATTTTTGTGTCTAATTAGAATGAAAAAATCATTCTTTTCAATCATTTTAAAGGGGTAAATGATGATCGGTAATTTTCACCATCAAATGTAAGACATCACAAAATAGTGAAAAGTATGTCATGATTGAAACCACATTTACAATCATAGACTAATCATGATGTTGATGGAAATTGAACAAAATGAATAAAAAATTTGAGTATATAAAAATATATTTTTGAAAAAAAGTGATCACCCATGATAAGTAATGGATATGATATTCTCTACATACCTATTTTGGAACAGAAATTCACGGTGCAATTTTAGTAGCCTAATAGTGTGACATAAAAATTTATAAAAATGGTTGATGAGAGTGACAGGGTTTTACCATAACATATAAATTAAGAGGAATGCAATAGGTTCATAGAAATACATGTCCCAACATAATGAATTTTGAAATAAAAGGAATAACAGAATAAATAAACATGATGAAAGAATATAGAGGAAAGGACTGTTACGAAATTTCATAATGGTAATGAGTGTATGTGGGGGGGATTAATGAGAGAGACAAGGGCATATCATCATTAAAACACAATAAGGGAATTTTGTTGTAGGTTCAAAAACATACCCCATCATTTTTAAATTAAAATGAAATGGTGTAACATTATAAGATATCTTTGGTTAAAATTAGAGTAGAAGTATCCTTTACATGAGTGTGAAACCTAAAAATATAGAATAGGGGCTACTTGAGATATTGGGGTGCCTTTGGATGATTCTATAGATTGGAGGACAAATTATGTACATGATCCAATGATTTTGAGTAATGATAAGTGGGAGCGTGGGCGGGTTTATATAATAAATGAAAGGGGAATTCTTTATTATTTCACAAACATGGGGTTTAAATCTATATAATTAAATATTAAAAACAAAAACCCATCCCAAGGTTTTTTCCCATGGTTTTTTCAATGAGAAGTGGAAAAATAATTTTATAAATCCCTGGGTTGAAGATATGAAAATATTATCCGTATTTATGTGGAGGTGAGTCACATTATTAATGAAATGAACATAAAATCATAAATTATATTATACATTTTGGAGGATTTGCTAAGGCTTTATGAAATAATTAAAAATAATATAAAATCACATTATTTTAATTTTATAACTTATATTCAGCTGATGATCCCTTTTATTGTGTTAATTACATCACTATTACTCCATTATGACGTCATAAAAGACTCTATTTAAAATGTTTTTATTTTTTGCCAAAAAATGTAACTATCTCTGAATATTATGAAAAATTAACCATTGGATAATTTTGATAATTTTATTTCGAAAATAATATTCATTTTATCCAAATAATTTTATAATTAGTTCAATTTTAACTTTAAAAATAAAAACCTGACATCTGATTAAAATTGAAGGGTTTGGGAAAAATATTTTTTAAAACTAAATTAAAATTAAATTTGGCCTCATAAAAATTATATGATCATTAATATTTAATATACTTAATTTAATAATAAATTGTTATTTCAATTTTATTTATTAATACATAAAAATATATTTCTTGATTCACTTTTAATATTAACCAAAAATAATATTTGAGATTTAAAAATAATAATAAAATGAATGTATATTCATTATTATAAAAAAAATGCAGATAATCATATTGCTAGGTTCATGATACATATCCCTTTATTAAACCATCATATACCATAAGAGTAAGGTGTACGATAGTGGGGATTTCAAGGGGCCATTCAGTAAACATGGGGTCGATTGTGATCTCGATGTGCTTGAACTTCTCCCATAAACGGGTTTTCCCATGCTTAAATTGTTGGTTCTCATATTGAGATTAGTCTAGGGAAAATCCTAGAAATTATATCTCTCTTAGAATATATGATAAATAGGTTTCATAGGTAATGATCATACGGGTTGAGGTCATCACCGCCTTTGTCTGTGTCGAATGGATTTGTTAAAACCCTATATTTATACTAGTCATGTGATCATTTTTCAATGGCTATATTATGAATGGAAGTGATACATAATAGTTATTTAAATCCAATTAGATATAATAAAACAAATATAGAGCATATGTTTTTATATCCATTTTAGAAAATAATACATTTAATAAAATCCAAAGGGAAATTTACCTTTTAATAGTTTGGGGTGTTATATATAATTTGGATATACATTCTAGAGTTGAGAGGATGTAAATGGACTACTATTGGTAGTTTTAGTGGGTTTGCATTAGTTCGAGCATACATGAGGTCGTATCTTGGTGTCACCATGTCATTTGGTGAAGGCTGAGCACAGGTATCGACATGTTTGACATAGCCTCTTGAGATCCCAATGTAAAAATTGGACGGCATATTCATGTACTTTGTGATAGGGCTTCCACGGATAGTGAGATGCCAAAATATTGTATGGGTGATTGTTGACTGACTCATGAAGTTTTCACACATATCATTAGGAAGGAGAGTTTGGTAAGGAGTGTGTGATTGTTGTACATATGGGTGATTGTCTGAATCTATGTCGTACACTCGACAATTGTCTCCGAATGTAATTCATGGTTTGTGTCATGGATTTTTAAAGGCCCTTAAGAGCCATTCAGGACCCCATTATGGATGCGTATGGTATTTCACCCTCAGAAGTAAGGGAAGACAGAACACACTATCCATGTGCTGGAGGATCTATTGTGGACTTGTGTTTTGGACTTTAGTCAGAGTTGGTTGGATCAATTATCATTGGTAGTGTTTCCTTATAATAACATATAAAACTCTATGATCTACATGACACATTTTGAGTCCTTGTTCTAGAGACCTTATAGGTCACCCTTATGTTGGACTGAGATTGGCGAGGCATATCTTGATAGGCCATAGATAGTGAATGTGATAATAGAGAATCCCTAGGAAATTCGTGAGAAGATCTGAGAGATGATAGAAATATTACGTATATCGACATCGTATGCCCTTGGAGTTAGAGCAGGAAGATAATTTTTTCCTGATATTCTCTCCACAATGATCATTGTGGATATTTTTCAGCGAAGCAGGCTATCCCTGAGGTTCGTCAATTCATTTAAGGTCAGGTGGAGGGTTGATGAGATTTTTTACAGCCGAGCCTTACGCCAATAGTTAGAGCGGGTGCATATAGACATCCTTGTGTCACAGCTATGAATATAAGTGTGTGATGCTACACATGTCACTAAATGTGGTGATCTGGATATCGAGGATAGAGCCACCATCATGGAGTACCCGATGAAAATCATGGAATGAAAAAATCGGACCCGATGAGTTGTGTGTTGTGGAATAACAAAATAATGTAGTAGATCTCATAGGAGCGAGAGAGACAAATGCAGGATCAGTATCACTTTTTTATTTTTCTTATACTCTTCGGTGAAGAAAATTCTGGAAGGGGAGAAAATTTTAGTGACCATGGTGTTTCGTAAGACATTGAAATATATTATGAAATTTATTTTTCAAAGAAAGAGGCCATGACAACATAGGATTTGAAGACTGTATGAGATTAGAATTGTTATTATAAAAAAAATACTTATATCATGTGCTTTTATTTTATGTGAAAAAGTGGAATAACCCCCAAAAATAGTGACTCATATTGAAAATATGAAAGAATAGTTGATTCTAGAATGGAAGGTTTTCCTTAGGAACTACCTAAGGATAGGCGGTGCTACACGTTCAGCTATGGTTGTTGTTGGTGAGTACATTAATTGGAATAATTATTATTTATTTATTTATTTATTTATTTCCTAAACCAAATTGAATAAACCATCTATAAATTCATCATTATAAGGATTTTTCATGGTTATAATCATAACCATTTCTATAATAGATAGGTATATAGTGTTCTTTATTGGAGGATTTGCGTCGAACGATGAACGATGATAGGATTGAGGTTTATCGAGAGGTGGAAAATGCAGTGATCTGGTCTTCTCCATCACTAGTGAATAGATTATTCACTAATGATTGATCCATAATAAAGGTTGATTTCATTAATTTCGCTTTCTTCCCATGATTAAACATTTCTACAATGATTATTATTTGATATTTTTTAAGGCAATTTATATGTTCCTTAGCATGTCCCACGTTGCATACTATATTGCTAATTCTATATTTCACTCATTTTTTGGACATGCTATCACCCCTAAAAATCCATAATATAGGATCATATTCTATGAACACATGTTCAATGATAGATTAACATTGTTCTTGTTTTTCTCCCCAGTCTTTTCATCTCATTCTTCACCATTACAGGGTTGCAGTTTGACATTGATGGGTAAGGTTCAACCATGATTAAACCCTTGGATTCATAGTGGCAGCATAAACAACATGTGGTTCAATGGTTTGCAGATTAATTGAGTAATTATGTGGGATACATGTGATACTCCATGGATCTAGGATCCGGAAGGGTTATGAGATCGTATTATAGAAACACGAGACAGGAAACGAACCACTACAGGTGATTGAGATCCGATTCTCATCCACTAGACGTAGTGAACTGACAATCGGAGGTCGTTTCCTCTAATTTTAGGTGGTTAGAAGGAATTATTCATTGCTAGGAGGCATAATTTTGAGAATTTAGGAAGAATTTTAACTATCTGCGGTAAAGTCAACTACAAGGCCTATAGTTTAATATCACTTTTCATGAATCCCCACACTAGTTATAGTGGCTAGAATTTTTGAGAGGATAAGGATCACAGACTGTGTGAGGCCAGACTCAAAGGTTATTTGACCCTCCCTGAGTAGAAGCTCATGTGACAGCTAAAACATGATCAGGACCCACTACAGAAGGACATTTCATGAACTCAATGAGTACACGATCACTGGTTGATAACCAATCATGTCCAGGTACACGACCAGGAACATGTGCATAACTCTAAGAACACAGGAAATACCATGAACACATGAGTGGGCCTTGGGTGGTTGAGACATGTTGTGCAGGTACCCTTATATATTTTGTATTATTAAATGGCCTCTTATACATGTCAAAATGAGAACACCTCTAGGAAAAAGAGTGGTACCACACATCGTGTGGACTCCTTACACACTAAGTACCCATATGAAAACTTCCGCCCTGCGTATACCCTACATCTGGACACAGATTTTGTCCCATGAGTATTCTATCCTGAGCAGTTTTCCACATAGAACATGATGGTATCCTTCTTAGCGGATTTAGCGATACGATGTGGAATGTTCCTAGAGTGACCCTTCCTTAGGTGATGTTTGATGATGACAGTGATCGAGTAGGATCATTAGAGTGGTCAGGGATGACATCCCCATATCCTTCTAGGGTGCGGGTCCCACACACATCTTACACTGGTTTGAGTAGAACCCTCCCCCATGACACTAGTGTGTAGGTACTCTACCCACATAGTTCCACCCCTATCATACTAGGGCATGCATCCTCTATATAAAAAGTGGAATCCCCCTATCGTGTCAAGGAACATGTTATCTATTTATTCCTATCAATTTGATCCTACCTGATGCATGAGGGAATGGGTACTCTATGAATACCTACTGAGTGGAACCCACTTTCTTACTAGGAAATTAGTCCTTCATTCAGTGAGTGACACCCTCCTAATGTACTAGGGTGTGGGTCCTCTACCATTTAAGTGACACCCCCATCACGCACTAAGGTGAGGGTCCTCTAACGAGTTATAGAGTGGGAGATCCCCCTATCACACCAGGGTGTGTGTCCTTTGTGGAGTGACATACCCCTAACATACTAGGGTGAATTACCTATTTCTCTTATATATTTTCCCCCTCTAACTATGGAGTAGTGGTGAGTTGTGGGTCCTCCTCATGACTTCTTCAGACATACACAAGAGATGTTGGGAATTGATGATGGACCATTGGAGTTGTAAATAGACTCATCAACCTAGTCTTGGTTATGAGATGGAGATCTCCTTTTTCTCTCATATGAGTTTCTTTTTGATCATATATATTGGTGGGTTTTGATTCCCTCTTACATTTAGTTAATCTAAATTCTTATTTTTTATCATCCTATTGCACCCCTTTTGTTTAGGGGGCATCCAACTAAGAATGTATATACTCAACCCTATATGATCTTTTCACACACATTTCATGTATTATGTAGATGATGGACATATTGGGGGTGATTTTGGTGGATCATAGGGATACTCGAGTGCATAGACCACATATGGTGGTCAGGCATGGAGAATAGAAGTTGGGATCTCTCATCATTATTCCAATTGTTGTTGGTTTGGGACTTCATTTCTAGTTGGGCGGATATTTCGACCCATTACACTTCAGTTGATTATGGCATAATATGATTGTATTCCCTAGAGGTATTTCTTCCATGGTTTACTCTTTATGTTATTATCATTCATCATTATGTATCTACATTGTTTCAGAGAGATTGTTAGGTGTGTCTGTATAGGTACACTAGGAAAAGGTCTCCCATTTTATGTTTTTCCTTCTCGATGCTTATTTTTAACATTTAGATTATGGAGGAGGACTTGGGGTTGTGGAACCTTGTCATTCCACCCATTAGGTGGGCCCTAGTGGAGCCAGTTTGTTAGATCAAAATCTATGGAAATAATAAATTAATAGGGGTAAATAATCAATTAAAAATTTTGATGACAAAAAAATTATTGTTTTATTAATGAATGATTCTATAGTGAGTTTTGTGTTAAGTAAATGAAATAATGAAAAAATAAAAATGAAAAGACACAATTATTTAGTGATCCAAATCACAAAGATCCTAGTTCACTCCTCAGCCTTCTCTACTCTACAAGAATATTTCTACCCATTAGGAAATTCATTTTTAATTGTCTAAGAACATGTTACAGACTCTGTATTTTGAAAAAAACAGGAGGCATAACCCAGAATTTTTACATGAGACTTTAACCTAGACTGAGACCCAACTTTTGATCGAGTTTCACAACTCTTAATTCCTATTAGGTCATGGGAAAACCAAAACAAACAAGACCATATTTTGATTGGAAATTCACAATCCAAAGATGAACAAATTTCAAATAGATAAAGAAAATAATAATCTGTTGAAAATAAAAAAAATGAAAACATAGATGAAAGATATGATGTTGAGTATGATGAAATTCATACATCATTGATCACTGTAATGGAATAAAGTCAAACATTGAATTTCTTTAGTGATAGAATCAAAGGACCATAACTAACATAAGTTCTTGATAGTCGGAGATCTGTAAAGTTTTTTTTTTGTGTCAAATCAATTACTTATTGAATGATCTATATGAAAGTTTTTTTATCCCTTGATCCATTCTCTAATGGATTAATCAATATTCATTAACTCAAATATCCACTTGGATCCATAGGTGATCCAATGAAAGCATATCACTTGTTAGTAAATAACAAAAATAAAATATTACTATTACCAATAAATTGAGATTATGGCGCTCATAAAAAAAGAACTCGTGCAATATTCTATTTCTATTAAAAATATGAAAACATTTTCTTACATATTCATTAATTAAAATGAGAGTTTCATATAAGTAATGAAAATAAAATTTATCATAAAAACATGTAGTAAAAAAATTTAAATATTACAAAAAAATTAAGCACAAATTAAATAGAAAAAAATTATAATTTTAGACAAATAAATTATAACAAATATTTTATAATATTTTATTATTTTGTAATACAATATAACTAATAATTTTTTTAAAAAAACTTTGTAGTAAGTATATTCATTTTTTTATAATAACACAAAAATGGTTTTGTAAAAACCTAAAATTTTACTAAAAAAACAATGCGTTGAACTGAACAAGTGAGGCGCAAGCCTCACTGGCAGTATATTTATAATGCACCACACGATTGGTATACTAACCATGAAATCATGGTCAAGATTAAAATAATCATTTGATCAGTAAAAATAAATTTAAACTCATGTGTTTAGTATAAAGATATGCCTGATAGGTTCACCTTAAAATTCCTGGTAATGTGAGTTGATGCATGGTAAGTAGAAAAATCATAGTCTAGTAAGGGAACTCTCATGACAGGTTAACTCTTATGGTAGGTTCACTCATGGTAAGGTGTAAGGCTTCCTCATAGTGATTTCACTCCCACAGTTAGTTCACTCACATGGTAGGTTCACTTACAGTAATGTGGGAGGGTTCCTCGTGATAAGTTCACTCTCATGGTAGGTTCACTCACATGGTAGGTTCACTCGGAGTACGGTGGATACCACCATCATGGTAAGTTCCATTTATTATAAAAGATAGGTTTTGGATCCTCTATATGTGAATATAAATGTCAGATTCATAATTTTTAAAAGCATCATAATCATCCAAGAGTTTTGGATACTTAAACAGATGCATGCAACTTCATTTCCATTCAACATGATAATTTTCTTTGAATATTCAGATTTAGGAAAAATGTAGTTTCATGCATGATACTGAGGCTATTTCAAAAAAAACTCATGGTCTTATTATTTTCACAGACAATTGAATCATCCATGGAAAGATCTGATTTAAAAAGATGGTGATCTAGCTGGTAATTCAAATGAACGGTAGCTCATAATGATTGCTGGAGCTAGAAGATGATGGGGAAATAGTGAACGGATGACTAAGATGACTTCGATCATATGGATATGCTTCTATGTGTAATGTTTTAAGGTAGTTCAATAGTGTAGCATACTCTATTATCCCACATCATAAATGTGACTGGGATATCCATTGCTATAACAGTCATACTCTCCCACAACTTCTTCATCCGACAATGGGGTATAAGCACCAGTTACACATCCACACATATACAGGCTTCAACCCAGTTGTCCTAAAAGGATCCTCTCCATACACTCTTGTGGGTTTGTGCTACAATGTTTCTTATGCGTGAGCCTGCTACTTCCATTGTGTCTACCCATTAGGTTGGCTCTCTTATAGGGTTAATACCTTGGGTCCCCAATGTGGATGAGGTTTTCATTGGTTATCTATGGTAGGCCATAAATTATTTACTATAAGAAACCAATAAATGTTAGAAGATATATAAATCAAAATCAAATTAAATTTATATTTTATGAAAACATTAAACATTAAAACTTGAAAATAAGAAATGATTATCTCTTTAAACAATTTGAATTCACGAAATGAGGGGAGATAGTAATTTATCACAACAAAACTGTTAAATAATTAAAACTAAGATTTAAATTAGAAAAATATCCCCCTTTTGTAAATTAAAATATTGGGAATTTATTAAACTTTCAAAAATATTCACCCCCTATTTTGAAATTTATCAAAAAGAGCATTAAAATTTAAACATTAAAAAATTATCCTTTTAATATGTATCATCTACTTAGAAATATTTAAGTAGTATTTTGTCTGAATGTTTAAGAATTAGTTATAGTAATCATGTAAATTGAGATTTAAAATAGATTATATTTTTAAAAATGTTATAATTAGAGAAAATATAAATATTAGGCTTCAAGCATTCGTAGTTCAAAAATAATTTTCTCAAATGTGACAGAATCTAAAGGTTTAATGAAAATGTAACAAAATTGTTTTTCCATATTAATTTTTATAAACATACATCACCTTTATTTACATGATACTTTGGAAAATGAAATAAATAACTTATGTTTTTTGTTCCAGAGTGTTGAAGAGGGTTTTTAGAAATTGATATTGCACTAGAATTATCACAGAATATTGTAATTTAATCAAAAAAATATTAAAATCACATATATCTTGTTTAATAAAAATAATTTTCAAAAAAAATAGAAACAAAAACATATTCATCCTCAAATATAGGTATTTCTATTAGAATATTTTTCTTTGAACTCAATGAAATTAAACAGTTACCAAGAAAATGATACATTTCTTATGTACATTTCTGGTCAAGTCTACAACCTCCAAAGTCTGAATCAGATTAAAATAGTAAATCAATATAATTTTGGTTTGAGTAAAATAAATTAGTGCCTACAATTCACTTAATATTTTGAATTACTCAATTAAAATCTTTTTCATGAATTTACTTATGGTTTCACTAATATCTAACACATAAATAGATTGAAAATATTATGTTCATTCTATATTAAATGATATACAATAAACTATCCATCGTGCCTCTATATAGTTTAATATCAACTATATTTCATGATTCTTCCATGTCCAAATTTTAATTGTTACTAATTAGTGTTTTCATAAACTCACTATAATTAAGTTCAAGCCTTTTAGTTCTCTCATTATGAGGATGTCAAATTCCCTAGTTTTTAGGTAAGAATAATCATTACATAGTGAATCATTTGTTGAACCAAATATTATATCATCAACATAAATCTTTATAATTATTATATAATTTTAAAATCATTTTATAAACAGGGTTAGATAAAACTTTTCATTAACAAAATAATTTTGTAACAAAAATTGATTTAGTCTTTCATACCAAACTTGAGGAGTTTGTTTAATACCTTCTAAATCATTATCTTGTTTTAAAAAGTGATTAGAAAATTTTCCATTTTCAAATAAAGGGGGTTTTTTAACATAAACATCCTCATGAATTATTTCTTTTAAAAATCACATTTTACATCCATTTGAAATAATTTTATATTTTGAAAAAAACAAAGGCTAAAAAATCATAATTTCTTCCATTATAGCAATAGGAGATAAAGATTCTTCAAAGTTAGTTCTCTCTTCCTAAGAATATACTTGAGATACTTGTCGTTATTTATTTACAACTATGTTTCCAAGTTTATTAATATAATTATGAAAAATCCATTTAGTTCTTATTATAGGTTTATCATTTGAAAATTCAACCAAATTCAACAATCTATCCCTTTCAAATTGAATTAATTCATTATTCCTTGCATCAATCCAATTTTAAACTATTAAGAGTTATATGTTTTTAATATTTTCTTCCCACATTGGTGTGGGTAATCTATTGTACCCTTTTTCTCATCTATAAATTAATAATTCTACCTCATTTTGCAGTACAAGTTTCTATTATAACATTGTATCAAACCGACTAAAACATTTCCAATACCAATACCAACTGGTGCCCTCTATGCAATGAAACACCTTACACCTCTAGTCCTCTTTGTGATGGATGATGACCCTACCTTCCATTCTACACCTCAACCCCTACACAATGACCAAATCCACCCCTTCCATGCCTAATATCCTACCAAATATCTGACGAAGCCTCTATTCACGCCTCAACCCCTTAACGACACATGAATTCCCCCTTCTACACACAAGCTTCCATGCAATGGCCACTAAAACCGTATTTCATGCCTTATCCACTATGTAATAAACAATGGTCCTCCCTTCCTCCAATACTCTCCAGTGTGATTCCCCCTTCCTCGTCTATACCCTACGCAATAGACCTCTTCCACCTCTGTCATCGCCCTCCCTATATGACGACACAACCCCTAGTGTGTTTCCCTCCCTATGAACCAACCTTTAGTATAGCCCCTCCTTGTGTAGCATCCCCTAACTCTTCACCTATATTGATGTGCCTACTATAATTGATCACCTCTCCCCATGAAATTCCAAAAACTGCACAGCCACACAACTCCACAATTCATGACACTATTTTTCCAGGGACAAAATTGATACTTATATTTTTCAGGTGTCCATTATCAATACCTACTATCTAGGACTCATATATCATTATTTATCGTAATAGATAATATATAAAAACATTCTTTATACCTTTTTTACCTTCATTACAGTATCAATGTTCATTTTTGGCCCATAATCTACGGAATCATCACACACCATTGTTTCCCATGGTGATACTCCAACAGTGTGTCTTTCCCTATGGTCCACCTTATGAGTTTTTTACAATACTTTTTTAGAGAACATCACTGGTGTTGAAGGTATTTTTCAATACTAAAAATCAACCTTGACAAGATGTAATATTATTGTGGCCGATTAGCAGACAGTGCAGATTGTTGTTTATGGGAGTTGTTCAAATACGCCTATCTTAACACTATCGGTTATTGTGTTATTCCCATTTTCCCCTTTAATATACTATCAATTTGTAAAACTTTATAAAAATTATAGTGTCATGTCATCTTCCCACCTATTTGATTATTTCAGAAGCATTTGACGAATCAGATGCTTGGTAGTGGACGTCTTCAAGGTGGTGTTTATGTGCTTGATTCAGCCCCTGCTATCTTCTGTCCTACCACCTCTAATCATTCCCTACAACATAACCATCACCATGGTAATCCACTTACCCCCATTCATAAACAATATTCCAATGTTTGGACCTCCTTTTCCTTTTAAATGTGAGTCTTTCCACTTTGTGATGCTTCACCAGGTCAGAAATGTTCCCTGAGAAATCCCATGTACATCTAATCCTTTTAATTTGTTTCATTTTCAAATCTAGGGTCCCAGTCCCAGTCCATCTAAATTGGGTTATATAAATATTGTTACTTTAATCGATGATTTTTTAGGGGTGGGATCGGTTTATTTTTTAAAAAATTGATAAAAAAATATTTTCTATGTTTCACTCCTATAATCAAAAATCACCACCCAATTTTACACTAAACAACATTACTTTCATTATGTCAATGGCCATGAATATTTATCGGAACCAATCTAGTATTTTATTAATGGCCATGGAATTATCCATCAGACTTCTTTTTCTGACACAACTAAAAAAATTGTTTTCCTAAAAGAAAGAACCTCCATCTCTTAGAATTTTCTCAAATGCTTTTATTTTAGAAGAAAGTTCCAACCGTTTTTGAGGTAGTGTTTTTCTCACAACACCCTATCTTATTGAAAAATATCCCTCATATATTCTACACGGGGAGTCACACTGCCATTATGTATTTCCAAAAAACCCCATAATTCTCAACCCTACACATTTTTGGTAGTCAAGGTTATGTTCAAGATATTCACCCCTCGATTACCAAATTTGATTCACATTCTATAAAATGATTATTTCATGAATATTACCACACCTAGAATAGATATAGATGATTCAATCAATATTTTCAATGTTACATTGTCTCATTTTATGATTTTTTGTCAAATCATCAGTGATTTTTGTTCATGAGATCCCACCACCAACAACTGATCCGAAATTAGAAGATATTTTACCATATTCTCTCTATACAACATCACCCCTATCTCTTCCTAGTGATGTTATTGCATCATATTTTGGATGGGTAAGTACTCATCAACCTATCAGACCTGCCACCCTCCCACCAAATGTTGCTAACACACATAATGACTGACCTACTGTTGATGCTCCATTACAAGAGGTTCCTATTATTCTTCACAAAGGCTCACGCTCTTGTCAGTCTTGTAAGAGATTATCTATGACTAACTCTTGATTTATTGATGAAATAAATACTTAATCGACACCACACACTATTTTGGAGATCATATCTCATCTTTACTAGTTACAGACTATGTAGGATGAACATCAAGATCTGGATGCCAACCATACTTGGGATCTTATCCTTCTTCTTTTGGGTAAGAAGGAGATCGGTTGAAAATTGATGTATGTAGTATGCAACAACACTAATGGATCTCTTAATAGTATCAAGAATCTCCTTTTTGTTAAAGGATATGTGAAGACATATGGAGTTGATTATTTTGACACCATCTCTTCAATGGTAATGCTAGCCTTTGATCGCCTACTTATCTATCTTGTTGTCTCATCTCACTAGCATATCCATCAGTTGGATGTTAAAATTAATTTTTTCATTGAATTATTAATGAAGAAGTATATATAGAGAATCCACTTGGGTTTTTTTCTCTTGGGTAGTCCTCCATGGGTTTTTTTCTTTTTCAATCATTATATAGACTCAAGAAATCATCAAGTGCTTGGTTTAGTTTCCTTTTTTCACTATTATGCTTATTTTTTGAATTTTCCAAAGCATAAAATATTCTTATGTTTTGTATAATCAATCTATAGTATAAAGAATTAGTTTGGTGGTCTATATGGATGAAATTTTTTGAGTGGAAATGATGCTGCTGGAATTGGTTGACTCAAGTATTTTCTTCATCAGAATTTTCAAACAAAAGATTTGGATCCACTGGGATAATTTTTAGGAATTAAGGTCTCAAAATGTAACCAAAGAATTCCTCTATCTTAGAAAATGTATGATATTGATCTAATGTAGGATACCGACATGAATTGAGCAGACATAGTTAACTCACACCTTGAACTTGGAGAAATTTCACTTCATACTGATAGTGATTTCATCACCAAACATATATGGATGACTCATTGGGAAACATAAATAATTGATGATGAATTGAACCAATATTGCTTGTGTGGTTAGAAAAGTGAGTTCTTTGATGGAATCTCGAACAAAAATGCATTAGGAAGTTGTACTTCACATTGTTAGATATGTGAAAAGGAATCCAGGTTTAGGTGTTCTATATTTTGAACATGATCATATAGATATTTTGGCATTTTTTGATGCAGATTATGTTGTATGTCTCTCTTCTAGGAGATCCAAATCTGGTTTTGTTGTATTTATTGGAGGAAATTTGATCTCATGGTGAAGAAGAAACCAAAAAAATATCTCCTGATCTAGTGCATAGATGAAGTATAAAGTAATAGAATATGTAACAGTAGATATTATTTGGGCAAAAAACCATCAACAAAACATTGGGTTTATTGTAATGAAACCAGAACATATCTTGTGTGAAAATAAATTCACTATCAATATTTCCACAAATCCATTCATTCATGAGGGGACCAAGCATATTAAATATGATTTCCATTTCATTCGATAAAACATTGAGAAGATGAATATCACATTCTTCCTTGTTCACACCTATGATCAACCTGTAGATGATATCACAAAAGGGTGTCTGGACCTCATGTCCATTTTTTGTGTAACAAGATAATCTTGATAAATATATATGTCCCAACTAGAATGGGGTGTTATGATTAAGATGTTTTTAATATTTTTATTCCACATTAGTGGGGGTAATCTATTGTACTTATTTTCTCATATATAAATTAAGAACCCAACCTCATTATGAGGTATGGGAATCCATTATAAAAAAATCAATTAATGCATTATCAATGTAAGAAGGAACAAAATCAGAAAAAAAGAAGAATTTTCACAGTATAGTAAAACACATTTTCTGGGATCTTTTCAAGATTTGACATTACCAATTACTTTTTCAATTATATGATCTTTATTTGTTTCTCATTCTTTGTGAACATTTTTAGAAATGATATGCTCCTGCTCAACTAAAGCATTCTTATTACCCTTGTCATTATTTTCATGAAAGTAAAATTTCTTGAAAACAACATCGTCTTGGATGAAATTATAATTTTTCTTGTTATTTCTATTTTGGATAAACTAAACATGCACAAACTCAGAAACATATAATGATCCCTTTTTGAAAACAGTCTATTCATTTCTAGAATTCGAATATCCCAAAATATTCACTTATCACATTTAGAATCAAATTTTTCTAAATTATCCATTGTATTTAAGATATATACTTTTCTAGAAAACACAATAAAATATCCGACTTTAGGTTTATACACTTTAAATAGTTCAAAATGGTTTTTATTTAATAATGGTTTAATAGATACTCTATTTAAGACATTAAAAATTGTATTTACCGGTTCTACCCAAAAATATCTAGTCCTGCTAAATTCTAGAAGCATTAATCTATTTATTTCTTATATATATCTATTATTCCTTTCTACCACACATTATTTTTTTTCGTGTCCTAGGGGATGAAAAATACTGTTGGTATCCATTTTCTTAAAAAAAATTATCTAATTTAAAATTAACTATTTCACCACCTCTATCATTTTTAACAAAGCTAATTAACATATTCTTGATGTTTTGTATAAGTTTACAAAAATACAAAAATTTATTTAGATTTTATTTTTTATGTCATAAGATATAAGTTCATATAAATCTATTGTAATCATATACAATTTCAAATACATACATCTTATCACCAGAAATAACAAGTTGTATATATCCAAACAAGTCAAGTTGTAAAAGTTCTAATCATCTAGAAGTACATAAATCATTTATAGATTTATATATTTTTTTCTTACCCTTTAAATAAGAATAAACATTAATTAAATACGTGTATGTATGTTGGGAAATTAAAAGGTTGATTCATGGTTTGATATTTTGTGCAATGGTCTGAATTTTCCATGTCCAATCCTCCTATTCAACAAAATGTCATCTAGTTCAATAGCATTTAAACACTTAACTTTTTGTTTGGTTAGATCATAAAAATAAATAATATAAACATTCACTTTTCTATTTATAGAAAATAAAACAAATTTATTTTTTAGAACTATACATTTATCATTTTCTAAAATAACATTAAATATGTAATCACAATGTTTATATATAATTATTATATTGTGTTTTAAACAATTTATTCATAATAATTTTTAAATAATAACATTCATCAAAAAACCAACTTTACGAAAACATTTAATAACATTTAGAGTTTTCTCCAAATGTGAAAAGACCACCATCATAGGAATTGAAATATAGAAATTTATAAATATCATTTTTCATGTTCTTAGAGTATCCTCTATTTTAATATAATGAGTCTATTAGAATTTTAAGGAATATTTCCTGAAATTTAACAATTAAACACTGTGTTCTAGTACCCATGCTAACTTGGATCTAATTGGATTAGTAGCAGGAAATCTTAGAACCCAAATAGATTTAAAACATTTACGAGTGTGTTGTTTAGAAAATAAATAACTATAAATTAAAGTCTTTGTATTCCCAAATGATTTTGTAAATTTCAAGTAACATTCATTTTCATAATGACCATTGATTATAAATTTAAAACATGTTACACTGGAAATACTTCCTTTTGAACTGTTAATAAAGTTAGTCTTATTTAACCTTGTAGATAAATATTTATAAAAAAATATTCTTATTAGTGTTTAGTTTCATCAATGAAATCATTTTATCATATTTTTCATTACCTTTAACAAATGTAGATTGTCTTGATGATTGAAAACTTCCTTTTTCAAATTCATATTCTCCTTTTGAATAGTCACTAAATTTTTATAAACATTTACATTGGATATGGAAGTTGTGTTTCTTAATTTCTTATTTTTGCAATTCAAGTTCATACATTCATTTTCAACTTTAGTTAAATCGTATAGAAGTAAATTAAACCTTCTTTATTGATCTTTATCATTCACTTCCCGAAATTTTTTAAATCTTTCATTTTCTTCTTTTAGTTTTAACATCTAAAAATCATAATACTATTTAGATTTATCAATTTGGGAAACACATATTTTTATATAATCACATTTTTTTATTTTATCATTTTTTAATTAACTTCATATTTTAAATTTTAATGGAATTTAATTTTTCAATTATTCTAACTCCATCATTAATTAATTATTCATTTTATTTAAGTAGTTGTTTGCATTTAGAATTATCATAATCAAAATAAAAACATGAATCTGAATCATTATCATATTAAAATATATAATTATGATCTATATTAGCATGAGTAATTAATTGAGTAAAATATAATACGTTACATAACATTGTACACCCATCAGAACATGATTCTTTATCTCCTATTCAATTTTAGAATCACTGATGGAGTCTGAACTATCGGAGTAGTCCAAACCTCTAAACACAACTTTTTGTCTCTTTTTTTATTTGTTCTTATTGAATGTTTGAGTTTGGGGAAGTCTTTCATCATGTGTAATTCCATCCGGAACTCATAACATGTTAATTTTAAAACACCATTTCTATTATTATAATTACATTTATTATATTTTTTTAAACTTTCATCTTAATTATTTCTTACCACATTTTTTTTCATGAATATTAAAAACTTAATACTAAAGTGAGTCATCTATTTGTTACCTTCCTAGAACTTAGATTCAAAATTGTTAGAGATTTCATTAACATTAGACATAAAATTTATACCATTTTTCTTTTTAGACTTCTCATCAGATATGTTTTTCAACCCTAAATAATATTGCAGAAAAGATATGATTATTTCATATTTGGTACACTATTTAAAATTATTAATCTCATTGATGTTCAAATTATTTTCATGTCATATTTTTGGAAGAGCTATATGTACTCTTTGAACATGAGCTATGTTTTCCGGAACTTCACAAAGAGCACTCAAACAATTTGTAATACTTGTAAATTGATGAAACTTCTGGTTTACTGACTCTTTATATCTCATATTTATGTCCTGGTATTTTTTCAGACCAATCGTAGCTTGGTTATCTTATTCTTTCATTCCCATGCTAAGTCACATGAATTATTCTCTATACATCATCAGTTGTCTTACATGTTAGCACATATAAATAGACACTATTACTTATAGAACATTACATAATATTTTTGACATTATAATTCAAAATAAACCTAAAAATTTAATTACCTACATTCGTCTCCATATCAACGTTGGGTAACTTGTATGGATTATAATTGACAGTCCAATGATCCACATTGAACTCTTCCATGTAGGCTTTCATTATGCCTTTCTAGTAGTTGCAGTCACTTCCTTTGAAGAATGGATTTTTTGTGGAATCCATCCATCATTAGAATATACACCTATCATATTCATGAACATTTCTCTTATACCATAGACTTTTCTGTCTAGGATGATTGGGTTTTCACAATGTCAAAAATAAAAAACATAAGCCCCAAATACTAGCTCTGGTAAAAACAATTTTGTATTATAAAGGATAGTCTATTAGAGTCATGGCTCTAATACCAGTTGTTAGATCTGAAGAGATGGTCATAATTCCTAGAGGGTGTAATGCCCCGACCCCAGTTACCCATAGTCTGTGCATTATTACATAACATTGGCATGATCACAAGAAAGATCATATCTCAAATGACCAATTAGTTTAGTAGCCTTGGAATAAATAAATACATTCATAAAATTACAATACATAATAAAATGATAAATAAAACAATATAGTATCCATAGTCCATACAATTGTCCTCTCATACTATCCCTATAGGTCAATCATAAAATACTTCTTCACATCCTAGGAAAAACAAAACATAGAAAGTGGTGAGCTCAAATGCCCAGTAAGGATAACAATATAGAAAAAACTTTCATAAATAAGCATAAACATTTAAGGCAATGTATAACTAAAACAAAAGCCTTTTAAAACTTGAACTTCAACATAATATTGTAGAAATAAAATGAAATAATTCCTTATACTTATTCACATGGATATTCTACTAGTCGAATAATGACATGAAATATCAATAACCACTTTCATAATGATGGAATGCATAATGCCAGACTATCATAACCACATAGTCAAGGCCTCGTGCCAAGACTACAAATATGATTTTTTTCAAGGCCTTGTTCCAAGACACTAGTTTGTCTAATTATACCTACCGATGCATCGAGTGGCTATATCGGGCTCCACCCATAACATATTAAGTCCAATGCATTCCTTATATGAACAGGTTTAAACATAACATAAACATTCGTATTAAAAATGGAATATGAAATGTCAATACATTATCCATAAACCTAGAATGGTATAATAATAACACATCCACAGTCAAAAATATCACAAAACCTTCAATACAATATGGATGCTTTGTATCATAATAAATAAACTTCAAATTAGTTTCAAATCCATCAAAGGATGTTGACATAGATGAAATCAAAACTATTTGAGAGAAATATCTCTTTTTTTGAAATCATTTGAATGTAACATAATTATAAAATAAAACATTTACTTTGAAAATTTTCTTATAAGATTGTATGGGAAGATTCGATGATTTTATAATGGCAGAAAATAGCCAGACCCGCCATATAAGTTAAACAAAACATTCTTACATTAATTCTGTCGAAATTTTTAAAAAGGACCGAGTTTGAAAAATGATAGAAAGATTCCTTAATAAACATCTGATAAAAAGGAAACAAGGGTATAAATGACGTTATCCAATTGTCTGTAAAATAGTAAGAATGATTTTTAATACATTTTTAAGAAACATGGATGTCGACGATAAAGAGGTCCTAGTAGATAATTACGTATAAAAAATTTCGGATAATGAAGAGATTGTAAAATAAACCCTTACCTTGTACTTTTACTTGGTTGGGGGTAGGTTAACCTCCTGTATAATGGTGAAATAATTGTTATTAAATTATACATGAATCATACACATTTATATGATATGATATATTATCTTTTAACATTTCTTTGTTAATAATATCTTAGTATTATCGTCGTTTCGGGTGTAAACATACTAGTTTTCTTTTATAAGTTTTCTTACATAAGACGTTTTTGTCATGGATAGGTTGTACATTATTCATATCCAGAATGATATCAAGTCCTTAAACATTATTTTTAATCATTAAATGAGAATTAGTCTTCAATGGATACGATGTGGAATAAATCTCATCACGGTCGTGGAGACGGTAGTCCGTATGTACGCACGACCGACAATATAATTCTTTTAATATTAATATAATATATAAATGGAGGGTATATCATATATAAATAATCATTATCACATTATATTTATTATTTAGATGAATTAAACATCATTATTATAGCCATCCAAATAATAATTTACTGAATAATAATTACACCACGACGTGGAGACGGTAAGCCGTACATACGCACATAAGGTGAAATGTCATTCAAAGGATGGATAGAATACTGAATATTGTTGAACCATATTTATAAAAACATCACAGTATATATAAGATACTAAAGTTATTATTTTAGAATGGGAATAACAAATAAATAAGAAGGTGAATAAGAAAAGAACATGAAAGAGGGTGGTGAAATCATTACCTCTTCTTCGGGTTCTTCCATTTGATTTGATCAAAAGGGTGCCATAAGTTAGACTTATGATCAAAAAAATGCCTCTAGGTTGTATTGAGGGAAGTTGAGATAGTATTTGGGTAGGTTTTGGGCGAGCCAAAAGGCTTTGAATGTGTGAATTTGTGAGAAGGGAGATTTCCCTTTTATAAGAGGGGCGAGGTGCACCTTTGGAAAAGCTAGAAATATTATTTTATAATAAATTCATATTCGGTTTCTAATGGCCCCAAAGTGTATTATTTGAATTTTAATGTGGGGATGGGTTGAAAACCATTCAACCAATTGAATTTAGACCGGTTTCGTTCATTATATTAACCTTATATTTTAGTTTTAACTCTTAGTTAATTAGTTTGACACTTACCATGTCACTTTGTATTTTTATATTATATAGTTAATAAACTTACCATATACCTTCAAGAGTCCCCCAAGTGGTCCATTAATGATACAAATATCATGATATAAGTCTTTTGGCCAAGACTTATATTTTCATGAATTGAATATAAATTAATAATATAATATTTGTTTTAAAAACTATTTTATGTCAATTTTAAAACTATTGGGTATTTTGTTTTTGACAAATTCATAACAACGTTATTACTTATAAATATTTTATATAATAAATCCTAATATGTCATATTACCCTATAAAATTATTGGAATTAATAAAAAGTCTCAAATTACATTTATTTGGATATTTATAATATAAATTATTTTAATATTTCATTAATTAGGTAATTACTTCATCACCATTGTGTCATAAATAAATTAAATTATTTAATGTCTAAAAATTATAAATAAAATACCATTATGTAAGAAATATTTTTATATTTCTAATGAATATTTACAATCTAATATATCTTATGTACAACCCTATATTAAAAATGTTTTAGTTATCAAACATTGATTTTAACTTTTTTAACTCTTCTTTGAATTAAATAATATTTAATGTCCTAATCTAATCCAAGTGGACCTAAATGTTAATATTTTCTTCCTAAGGTTGTGTTAGGTCGAGATACACTTGTCCAATAAAATTAGGACATGTTTTAGGGTAATATAAATATCATTTTACCCTTAATTACCCTATTTTATTTTTACTGTGGTAAATAAAAGTAAAAAGTTACTATTTGCCAAAAATTATTTTCATCTCATCGAACCACATTTTACTCTTCTATATTAACCATGTCTCTTGGGTTTTCGAAATTCCACTCACAAAATCCGTAAAATTAATTTTTATTGAATTTCCGAATTCTCTTAAGAGGTGGGTAAAAGACGGTGAAAATTCAATAAAATTTTTATATGTCTAAAATTATTATAAACTAACTCTAATGAATTACATTAAAATTATATAGGTATTGCGTATCTATTTTCACTTAAAAAAATTTAATTAAAATAAATAACTATATAAATAAAAAGACAGTTTTTAACTAATAACTCGGTGTTTTTCACTATTCATCAAAAATTAAAAGTTTTCATAAAAATACCAAACATTCACCCTAGGATAATTTCAATGTTCCGAATCCAAAAATGAAGTCCATTTTGAAAGATAAAATTTATGAAATTTCAAAAAGTGGGTATTACTATTCATAACGGCTAGTTTGATTGGTTGTGGTGTGTGTTAGAACTCGAAGTTGCGTACAAAACACGCTACTGTATTATTCAAAGGAAATGTAACGTTGAATTTTGGGGTGTTTCATTTTCCCCTCTGTCAAATAATTTCATCCTCATGATTTCTAGAATATTACCACATGAAAAGACTCAGGTGGTTCTTCATCATAAGTTCCTCTGGTTCCCATGTTCCCTCTTCCATCGTATGGTTTCTCCACAAAAAATTTACCAGACGAGTCGTCCAGTTTCTCAGTACATGTTCTTTCATATCAAGAATCCTGACGGGCTCTTCGCAATAAGACAGATCCGGTTCCAGTTCTAATTCCTCATAGGTGAGTACATGCGTTGGTTCATGCATGTATTTCCTCAATAGTGATATGAGGAACACATCGTGAACTTTGGAGAGACTTGCCGTCATTTCCAAACGGTAAGCTACAACCCAAATTTGTTCTAGAATTTCGGAAGGTCCGATGTACCTAGGACACAATTTACCCTTCTTACCAAAACGTATAACTCCCTTCCATAGAGATACGTTCAAGAAAACATGATCTCCTACCTGAAATTCCAAATACTTCCTTCAGTTATCAGCATAGTTCTTCTTCCTACTTTGAGCTTCTTTGATGTGGTTTTGGATTACCTTTACCTTTTCCATTGGTTCCTCCACCAGTTCTGGGCCTACAAGTTTTCATTCACCAACGTCATCCCAAGAGGTTGGTGTGTGACATCTATTTCTGTATAACACTTCATATGGTTTCATTTGAATACTTGAATGGAAGCTATTGTTATAGGAAAATTCTACCAGAGGTAAATACTGATCCCACATACCCTGAAGGTCAAGTGAGCAAGATCTCAACATGTCTTCTACGGTTTTAATAGTCCGTTCTAATTGTCCATCTTTTTTAGGGTGGTAGGCAGTTCTCAAATGATGTTCAGTATGTATTGATTTCTGAAGACTCTTCCTGAATCCTGATGTAAAACGGGGATCACGATCAGAAACAATCGATAGGGGTAATCCCTGAAGTCTCACCACATCATTAATATATAGTCATGCTAGACGTTCCAGTGGTAGATCTTCTATTATATCTAGAAAAAGTGATGACTCTGTAAGACGGTTAAAAATAACCCATGTTGCATCATTCCTTCTAGGAGTCTTTGGTAGCCCCATGATGAAGTGCATCGTAATATTATCTCATTTCCACTCAGGTATGGGAAGAGGTTGCAATACTCCACTAGGCTATTGCCTTCCATCTTTCACTTGTTGACAAACTATACATCATGAAACAAAATCAGAAATCTCCCTCTTCATGTTCTCCCACCAAAAATGTTCTTTCAAATATCTATACATTTTGGTGCTCCCAGGGTGTATAGAGAAATTGAAACTATGAGCATCATCCAACAATTCCCTTTTTAGATCAGGTATATCGGGAACACAAAGTCTCTTCCCGAATTTCAAAATTACTTCTTCAAACACAAAGTATCTCAATCTTCCAGCATTCACTACTTTAATCTTCTTTGGATATTCTTCATCATCAGTCTGAGAACTCTTAATCCTTTCTAGTAAAGATGGTTTGGAAACCAATTTAAAAAAGCACTGATTTTTCACCTTCCATGGTCATTCCCATGTCCATCTTCACTAGATCCCTGAAAATTGGATCCCTTTCAATTCTCATATTGTTTTAAACTCCATGATCTTTTTTGCTCAAATCATCTTCCACCTTATTTTCCTTCCCCGGGTGGTAGTGTATCGTACAATCATAATCCTTGAGTATTTCAATCCATCTCCTTTTCCACATGTTGAGTTCTTTTTGTGAGAAAATATACGTCAAACTCTTGTGACCAGTATAAATCTCACATTTTTCACCATAGAGGTAGTGCCTCCATATATTCACAGCAAAGATCACAGCTGCTAACTCGATATCATGAGTAGTATAGTTTTTCTCATGAATATTCAACTGTCATGATTTATAGGCAATAACCATATCAATCTGCAAAAGGACACAACCATGTCCTTTCTTCGATGCATCACTATAAATAACGAAACCATAATTCCTCAATGGTAGAGTCAATATAAGAGCATTGAATAATATTCTCTTTAGTTCATCAAAACATTCTTCACAATCTTTTTTCCAAACAAATTTAACCCCCTTACATGTGAGCTTTGTTAATGGGTTATCCAATCGGGCAAAATTATGGGCGAAACGTCGAAAATAACCTGCTAAACTAATAAAATAGTGTACCTCAGCTATACTCGTAGGTGCGGGCCATTCATGGATTTCCTTGGTTATAGAAGGATAAATAGAGATTCCATATTTAGAGACAATATGGCCAAGAAAATAAATCTTCTGAAAACAGAATTCACACTTGCTAAACTTCCCATATAATTCATGTCCTCTCAGAGTCTTCAAGATAATGTGCATGTGATTTTCATGATCTTCATAACTTTTGGAGTATGCCAAGATATCATCAATAAATACCACCACAAATTAACCAAGATATTCTTTGAAAACTCTAATCATTAGATCCATGAATATAGAGGGCGCATTAGTCATCCCAAAAGGCATTATTGTAAACTCGTAATGCCCATACCTCGTTCGAAATGTTGTCTTCGGAATGTCTTCCTTCTTCACACACAACTGATGGTATCCAGATGGAAGGTCAATCTTTGAAATGTTTTTACCACCATGTTGTTGGTCAAATAAATCATCAATGAGAGGTAGGAGATAGTTGTTCTTTATTGTCATCGCATTGATCTCCCTGTAGTCGATACATAACCTCATAGATCCATCTATCTTTTTTTCAAAAAGAACAGGGGATCCCCATAGAGAATCACTAGGGAGAATAAATCTATTATTAATCAATTCCTCTAGTTGTTTATTTAGTTCCACTAATTATACAGTTGTCATTCTATAAGGGTTCTTCAATATAGGCCTTGATCCAGGAATTAGATCAATGAAAGACTCAACTTCTCGATCTGGAGGATGTCCAGGTAAATCTTCCGGAAACACATCTACATATTCTTTCACAACAGGTACATCCTATATTTGAACATTCCTTTCCTCACCCACATTTATTTCATTCTCTTCCTCCTCAATAATTGAATTTAGTTGAGCTACTGGGGGTGGATTGAGATAAGAATTAGGTGGTGACAATTCTGCTCTAAAGATAAGGTGTTCCTTATCATCATCATCCAAAATCGTAACCTCCTTCTTCTTACAATAAATCTTCGCATCATGGTCCGGAAGCCAATTCATACCGAGGATTATATCAAACTCAATCATAGGTATGACAATGAGATCAGTGGATAAAGAACATTTATGTTCTCTAATGGGGACTGATTCACAAAACATTGTTGCAATAACACTTCCCTTAGGAGTTTTAACTGACAACTCCCTTGTTAAATCAAATTGGAAATATCTAATTTTCTTATCAAACTGGGAAGATATGAAACAATGCGATGATCCAGAATCAAATAATGGATTTTCTAAACTTGAGAAAACCATTAAATTACCTGCCACCACGTCTTTAGGAACTTCTACCTCAGCATTAGTGGTAGCATAAGCTTCACCTTGATCCCTTGGCCTTTTCTAAGGTAAGTTCCCGTGACGCTTAGGACATTCATTTGCATAATGTCCCATATCCCTGCAATTATAGCATTGGACATCAGTAGCTTCCTTCTTCCCCTTACAATCACGAGCTTGGTGGCCTTTTTAACCAAACTTGCAACAGACTCTCATTCCTTTTAAATAAGTACCAGGGTGTTTCATCCCACATTTACTATAGGATGGATATTCCACTTTTCCCTTATTCCCCTTATTTCCATTCCCAGATTGATTAGCAGATCTCTTCTTCTCGTTCTTTTCTTTAAAGTTATAAGACATAGAGAATTCATTTTCTGTCTTGATAGCACATGAGACAATGTCTTCATACGACGAGAAGGATTGTGAGACTAATGATCGATGGAGAAATGGTTTTAACCCATCAAATAAATGATCAATATTACTTCTTGGGTTACATATATAATCTCCAGCATACCGTTCTATCCTTTTAAAGTTTGCCTCATACTTTGCAACATTCTCATCCTCCTTTTGTCTCAGACTCAGAAATTGCCTTTCCATATCTTCTTGATGGTCACAAGGAAAGTATATTTCTAACAATAGATCTTTAAACTCCCTCCATTCCATATTTGATACTTCATCATCTTCCTTCGTGTTTTGAATCAATGACCACCATTGATCAGCATCTCCAGTGAGGTGGTAAACTGCCATGATAACTTTTTCGCTTTCACTACTCCCCAAAGCCTGGAATATATTCTCTAGGGAATTTATCCATTGCTCAGTTACTAAGGTATTTTTACTCCCATTAATCATTCGCGGGTTTCCCCCCATTAAGCAATATAACATTGATCTTCCACGTTGTGGATCGGGGTACTTCATACGGGTAAGGTTATTATTCATAACCCTAGTGAGTTGTCCCTGTACGGTGATTAGCTGATCAACACCAGTTGTATCACCAGCTCCACTATACTTATCTTGAGCAGGAGGGAAATACCTACATGGAGTGCGTGCATTGATATGGTTTCCATTTCTTCCATTAGGCGCCATTTATAAACAATGGCATAAACTAGATTAGTTTATGAATCAAAATACATAATTCCATACTTATAAAACACTTAACATAAATTGAACTATTTATGGATATAATCCATAATCATAAAAAAAAATTCTTTGAGAAAGTATATAATCATAAACCCTTCATATTGATTTGTAAAGAAAATGAGAGATATCCTAAGCATATCCCTTGGGAGTGTCGTAACCACGAGTGCAGTAAGGCTCGTTGTCGTGCACCAGTCCCCGTTCGAGTCTAGCTCAAAGTGGTGTTTTTGGGTTTTACCTCTTGGTACATCTGTGTCAGAGCGGCCTCTACCTGCTCGTATCTAGACTTGGATGTATTTCTCCGAAAACTCACAAAATCTATACAATACCAAAATTATAGGAAGTTATTCTATACTAATCCTCAATGTCCATATTAAATATATGTGCTCTTATCGGAGTTTGTCTAAATATAGCTTCCAAGGTTTCTACTAAACTTCCTCTGATACCAATTGTAACGCCCCGACCCTAGTTACCCAGAGTCGGTGCCTTATTACATAAAATTGGTATGATCACAATAAAGATAATGTCTTGAAAGAACGAATAGTTTAGTAGCCTTGGAATAACTAGATAAATTCAAAAAGTTTAAATTACATCATAAAATGAAAACTATAACAATATAGTCTCCATAGTCCACACTATTATCCCCTCATACTATCCCTGCAGGTCATTTATAAAATACTTCTTCACATCTTGGGAAAAATACAACATAGAAAGGGGTGAGCTCAAATGCCCAGTAAGGATAACAATATAGCAGAAACTTTCATAAATAAGGATAAACATTTAAGGCAACGTATAACTAAAACAAAAACTTTTTAAAAATTTAACTTTAGCATAATATGGAAGAAATAAAATGAAATAATTCCATATACTTATTCACATGGATATTCTACTAGTCGAATAATCACATTCAATATCAATAAACACTTTCATAATGATGGAATGCATAATGCCAGACTATCATAACCACATAGTCAAGGCCTCGTGCCAAGACTAAAAATAAGATTTTGTCAAGACCTTGTGCCAAGACACTAGTTTTTCTCATGAGACCTATCAATGCATTGAGGAGCTATAGCAGGCTCCATCCGTCACATATTATGTTCAATGCATTCCTCATATAAACAGGTTTAAACGTAACATAAACATCCGTATTAATACTAGCATACGAAATGTCAATAATTTCTCCATAAACCATTAATGGTATAAAAATAACACATCCACAGTCAAACATATTACAAAACCTTCAATACGATATGGAAGTTTTGTATCCGAATAAATAAACTTCAAATAAGCCTAAAATCCATCAAAGGATGTTGACAAAGATGAAATCAAAACTATTTGAGAGAAATATCTCTTTATTTGAAATCATTTAAAAGTTACATAATTATAAAATAAAACATTTACGTTGAAATTTTATTATAAAATTTTAAGGGAAGCTTCGACGATTTTATAACGACCGAAAATAGCCGCACCCTCCGTATAATTTAAAAAAACTTTCTTACCTTAATTCTGTCGAAAAGGTTAAAAATGACCTTTTTTGGAAAATGACAGAAAGATTCCTTAATAAACTTCTTATAAAAAGTCAACAAGGGTATAAATAACTTTATCTCATATTATTTAAAATAGTAATAATGATTTGAAATACATTTTTAAGAAACGTGGATGTGGATGATAAAGAGGTCCCTATAGATAATTACGTATAAAAAATCTCGGATAATGAAGAGATTGTGAAATAAACCCTTACTTTGTACTTTTCCATGGTTGGGGGTAGGTTAAACTCTTGTATAATGGTGAAATAATCTTTATTAAATTATAAAACAATCATATACATTAATATGATATCATATATGATCTTTTAACATTGCATTGTTAATAATATCTTAGTATTATCGTCGTTTCAGTTGTTAACTTACTCATTTTCTTTTATATGTTTTGTTACATAAGCTGTGTTTTCCATGGATAGGTTGTATCTTATTCATATGCAGAATGATACCAATTCCTTAAACATTATTTTTAATCATTAAATGAGAATTAGTATTGAATGGATACGATGGGGAATGAATCTCATCACGATCGTGGAGACGGTAGTCTGTACGTACGCACGAGCGACAATATCATTCTTTTGATATTAAAATAATCTATAATTGGATGGTATATCATATAAAAAGAATCATTATCATGTTATATTTATTATTTACATGAATTACACATCATTATTATACCCATACAAATAATAATTTACTGAATAACAATTACACCACGACGTGGAGACGGTAAGCCGTACGTACGCACGTATAGTGACATGCCATTCAAAGGATGGATAGAATACTGAAAATGGTTGTACCATATTTATAATAAAATAACAGTATATATTATATACTGGAGTTATTATTTTATATTGGGAATGACAAATAAAGAAGAAGTTGAAGAAGAATGGAACTTGAAAGAGGGTGGTGAAATCAATACCTCTTCTTCGGGTTCATCCTTTTGATTTGTTCAAAAGGTCTCCTTAGGTTGGATTTCTGATCAAACTAAGGCCTATAGGTTGTAGTGAGGGATGTTGAGAGAGTATTTGGGAAGATTTTGGCCGACCCAAAAGGCTTAAAATTTGTGAATTAGTGAGAAGTGGGAGTTCCCTTTTATAAGAGGGGTGATGGGTACCTTTGGAAAACCTAGAAATATTATTTTATAATAAATTCATATTCGGTTTCTAATGGCTCCAAAAGTGGATTATGTAAATGTTAAGGTGGGGATGGGTCAAAAAACACTCAACCAATAGAATTTATACAGGTTTGGGTCATTATATTAACCTTATCGTTTAATTTTAACTCTTAGTTAATTATTTTGACACTTACCATGTCACTTTGTATTTTTATATTATATAGTTAATAAACATACTATATACCTCCAAGAGACCCCCAAGTGGTCCATTAATGATACAAAGATCATGATATAAGTCTCTTGGATGAACCATAGATTTTTAGAAATTGAATATAAATTAATAATATAATATTTGTTTTAAAAACTATTTTATGTCAATTTTAACACTATTGGGTATTTTATATTTAATAAATTTATAACAGCATTATTACTTCGAAAACAATTTATATAATCAATCCTAATATGTCATATGAACCTATAAAATTAGTGTAATTCATAAAAAGTCTCATATTACATTTATTTGGTTATTTATAATATCAATTATTTTAATATTTCATTAATTAGGTAATTACTGCATCACCATTGTGTAATAAATAAATTAAATTATTTAATGTCTAAAAATTATAAATAAAATAAAATTATGTAGGAAATATTTTTATATTTCTAATGAATATTTACAATATAATTTATCTTATGTAAAACCCTGTATTAAAAATGCATTAGATATTAAACTTTTATTTTAACTCCTTTAACTATTATTTGAATTAAAAAATAATTGATGTCCTACTCTAATCCAAGGGGAGCTAAATGATGATATTTTATTACTACGGCTGTTTTTGGTTTAGATACACTTGTCCAATAGATCTAGGACATGTGTTAGGGTAATATTAATATCATTTTTACCCTTAATTTCCCTATTTACTTTTAACCGTGGTAAATAAAAGTAAAAAGGTACTATTCACCAAATATTATTTTCATCACATTGAACCACATTTTACTCCTTGATATTAACTGTGTCTCTCAGATTTTTGAAATTCCACTCACAGAAGCGGTAAAATTATGTTTTATGTGAATTTCCAAATTCTCCTAGGAGGTGGGTAAAACACGGGGAAAAGTTCAATAAAATTTTTATATGTCTAAAATTATTATAAATTGACTCTAATGAATTAAATTGAACTTATATAGGTATTATGTATCTATTTTGACCTAAAAAATTTTAAATAAAATAAATAATTATATAAATCAAAAGTCTGTTTTTAACTAATAACTCAGTGTTTTTCACTATTCATCAAAATTTGAATGTTTTCTGAAAAATAACAAAAACTCACCGTAAGATAATTTAAATATTCCAAATCCAAAAATGATGTCCATTTAGAAATATAAAATTTATAAAATTTCAAAAAGTGGGTAATACTATTCATAACGGCTAGTTTGATTGGTTGTGGTGTGTGTGTTAGAACTCGAAGTTGCGTACAACACATGCTACTGTATTATTCAAAGGAAAGCGTACCATGGAAGCTTGGCATGTTACAGAGGGGTGAATAAACAATTTCAAATTCAAAAGAAAAAAATAGCATTTTGTAAAATAAATATTTTGTAGTGAGTGTTGTGTTCACAAAATGAAATGCAACAAAAATAAATAGAAACAAAAAAGATTTATAGTGGTTTAGAGCATCAAGACCCTAATCCACTCATCAACCATCTCTACTCTGTGAGAAGATTGATACCCACTAAAAACATACTTTTAAAGGTGTGATAACCTATCAGAGACTCTGCCTTTTAGAAATACCTGGAGGCACAACCAAGACTTTTTACAGAAGTCTTTAACGTAGTCTAAAACCAAACTTTTGATCAGAATTCATAACTCATACTTCCTTTTTGGGGGTGGAACAACAATAATAAAAAATTCCCAATTATGATGGGAAAATTATAAACCAGACACGAACATATTACATATAGATAAAGAAAAAAATAATAATAAGAATAAAAAATATATATAAAAGCTAAGAAAGATCTGAAGATGGGGAAAATGAGGTTCTATGATATTTGATCACATCAATGGAAGAAGGTGGAACATTTAAGTTATTATGTTATCATAGAAAAGGAACAGATGTCGCAGAAGTCTTGATCGTATAGGATAGGTAAGATGTTTTAAGTGTCACTTATGCTCCTTATATAGTAATCTATATGAATGTTTTTTTATACTTTGATCACTTCACTAACATATTAATTTGGATTCAGTAGCTCAAAGATAGCCCTGTAGCCTCTTGTGATCCAATCACTACATGCCACTTTTTAACGAATAAATAAAATAAAATATTATTATTACTTGTAATTTGAAAATATGGAACTCATCAACAATGAATAGACATGTTCTTCGGTTACTAGAAAAATTTAATAAAAGAAATTCTAATATATTCATTAATGTTAATGAGAGTATTTTATATAATCAAAACTACATAAGGGTACACTTCCTACCTCAAAGGGAGGTGGATTCCTTCATTTGTTGATAATGGAAAATAAATACATGTAGGAGGTGTAACGACCCAAAGTTTTTCAATGGAAAATTCCCTTCTTATATCTATGTCATAAAAACAAAAAATAATGAACTACTAAGTGATAAGTGACCTTTAAACATAATTTTGTCAACCCTATGTTTGGAATTTTAAAAATCCGGCATACACGGTTGTGCTCAAGATAGTTTTTGGTGTCTAATGAAACAAAAATAATTTTTGGTGAATAGTAACCTACCCTTATGAATAGTAACCTACCCTTATGAATAGTAATATGACCCTTATGAATAGTAAATAAGAGTAACATTACCTATGAATAGTAAAATAAAATTTAGAAATCATAGAAAGTGATAATTTGACCTTAGTAAACGTTTTTTTGTATTTTATAAGTCATAAATAATTAATTATAATTAATTAATTAATTTAAAAGAATATTTATTCCCCTGGAATGTATTCATATAGTATTGAATCAATGTCTAATAGTTTTTAGATAATTTTATAAGACCCTACATAATTTTTGAAAGAACTATAAAATCAGTTTTAATCATAAATACTATTTTTTTAAGTAAATTATGATTTTATTTAAATATTAAATTAATAATACATAGAAAATTATTTTTGAAAAATGGACTTCATTTTTGGATTCTACACGTCGAAAAATGGTTGGGGTAAATTTTTGGGATTTTTCTGAGGTACTTGAATTTTTGATGAATAGTGGAATCCAATAATTCACAATAAAAGCTAAATAATGTATTAATTGAGTCATTTCTTATGTTCTGCTGATGTAAGCCCACTTGGTTCGAGATTACATTATAAAATTACTTTTATTTGTCATCCAAGACTCACTATTCCTTGTCATTGGTGGAATTAATAAACTAATCAATTTTATATTAAGGAAACCCCTCTCCCCTCCACTATAAAAGCCACTCTACACTCCCTCTTTTCCTCACACCTCTCAAGCTCCAAGCCTTCTCTAAACTCTGCCCAAAAACCTTCCCTAGCCCATCCCCCACGTTCAAAAGCTGCTGGTCTCATCAAAAGACCAATCCTAACTTCCTTAAGGAGGTTCTCAAGAGAAGGATTCTAAAGGTAATTTCTCTCTATCTTCTCCTTTAATTTTCTTTCAAGCTCAAGTTCCTTTCTTGACCTATCTCTATCTATCTTCATCCAAATTGTTCTGTAAATCCAGTATTTTATATAAACTGTAATATTATGATTCTAATGTTATATTATATCACCCCACACCCTTTCCTCTTCCTCTTATTTTATTAAAGAGAACGTTGTTCATGTGGTGATAATTTATCACCTTCAAAAACAACATGCTCTCTTCTTCCATATCTACCTTCAATCTGGTCATGAAACCATTTTTATGGTTGAACCAGAATCTTTTATATGTATTATATTCTATTATAACTTCTGGAAATAACCTATGGCCTTATTACTAAGATAAATGTTAAAACAAGATCGTTGTGATCCAAAAACCGCTCAAATTAAACCAAATAACCATCATTAAATTTTTATCTAATGATTCGTCCACTTGGATCTAATATAACTCATTATAAAATCATTAAAGCTTCTTTAATATCATTAATAACATGTAATATCCGTTCTGGATGTTTAGCCATGATCTACCCAAGCATCAATTTAGGAATACAAGTGGACCGCTCAAGAAAACCATAAAAACGAACATCCCCGGTCAATGTTTTTAAACTCTATAAGTCATCCAAAGGAACATAATATGATATAATGAAACCAGAATGAACATTGTTAATGTATAAATGTTTCTGGAAGTTCTAATTAATGAATATAATGTCATTATACAGGACATTAAAGAGAAAGAGTCATTCGAGTACAAGGTAAGGGGAAATCTCGAACCCAATTTTCTCCCTTCGGGTTCTCCGTCTTTCACTCCATTTTTGATATAGTTACTCCTCAAAGGACTTTTGTTCATCATTTCCTTTACATTTCTGGGATATACATGTTTTTCACTAGTTTTTATGTCCATCAAAACGTTTTCCAAAAGAACACTTCTTTCAAGATCTCACCTTTTACCCCTCATTCAAAGTTTATGGTTCTTATATCAATAATGTTGTTCCCTCTTTCTTTTGGGAACCCAAAGATTATGAATGTGTTATTATGAGATGAAATCCATTCCTTTCCATGGGTTATTTATGTACATGTTTGATATGTTTTCTATCTGGCAAGAATGATAATGATAATGTTATGATGTGACGGGTGCGCCCGGAATTATATAGCGCAATATGAATGTTTAAATGTGACGGGTGCACCCAAAAGTATATAGCGCTCCAATGCATTGGGTAAAGTGATGAATCTCATGAGTAAATGTGAAATGATGCGTTAACATGATGCTAGATTTGTTCACAAGTATGTGTTGTAGATAACCACTAAGACATGATGTTTCATTTTTATGCTTTGCCACATTTCAAGTTTATTGTTTATGCTCCTCTCATGTTCAAGATATTCTTCATGATTATGCTCACCCCATGCTATATTGTTCTTATCTATCCTCTTACTGGGCTTTTAGCTCACCCCTTTTTATGTATATCCTCAGGTGGCTACATGTTCTAAGGGGAGGACAAGTGCTACTAAGAAGCTATAGAAGAAGAGATTAAATGAATTTTTATTCTTGATTTTGTACTTGTTATGTATTGTCCTAGTTTTCCCAAGACACTAAACTTATGGATCCTCCATGTGTAATAATATTATGTTGTTTATCTTTGAAATGATGTAATAGTAATGTAAGAAAAGGTCATGTCGCTATAGTTGGTATCAGAGGAAAGGTTTAGTTAATTTGGGAATTAGGATTAGTGAACCCTAAAGAAAACATCTAGCATGAGACTAAGTACAAATATGCACACAAGGATATTTACCTAGGGATCCCATATGTTATGTTTTTGGTATAATTGTTTAAATGGATAAGTATGTTTTGTTCTAACCTTTTCTATTTTAGAAAATGGTGGGAACAAGGAGAAATCAGGCCAACAACTCTTGCGAAGTCCAATGCAACGATTGCCCGAACGACATCCCCAATGATTTTGGAGGTGGAGTTCAAAACTTCATGGCGGTGCTTACCCAATTATCTCGGGTTATGAATAATAACCATAATAATGGGGAACGTCCTCCTTCACCAAAGAGGGAGCAACTAGCTATCGAACGTTTTATGCGGCAACGACCACCGACATTTTGAGGATCATCTGATCCACTAGTTGCGGAACAGTGGGTCAACTCCATGGAGAAGATCTTTTCTATTCTTCACTGTTCCGAGACAGAGAAGGTGACTCTAGCCATTTATCATCTAGATGGAGAAGCTGATCAATGGTGCGCTTTGATTAAGAACACCAAGCCAAGGGATGAAATTGAAGAGATGGAATGGGAAGACTTTAAGATAATGTTTCTTAATAAGTACTTCCCACGAACTCTTCGCACGAAGATGGAGAGAGAATTCATAGAGCTCAAGCAAAAAGAAGGAGAATCTGTCACAACCTATGAAGCAAATTTCACAAGGCTCGCAAGGTATGCTTCGGGTTTTGTTATCAACAATGATAGCAAAATTGATAGATTCTTTAGTGGATTAAAACCACATCTTCGAAAACCTCTTGCAATTCGAGACTTTGGGAGTTATGAAGAAGTTGTTTGGTGTGTTCTCAATGTTGAGATAGAGTTTGGAGAATGGTCCCATGGCTATGGTGATAAGAAAAGAAAGATAGAGTTTCAAGCTGGTGGATCTAGTGATAAAGATGGGAAGAAAACACAACGACCCACATGCAAAAAATGTGGGAAGTTGCACAATGGGAACTGCCTCAAAGGGACGGGTAAATGCTTCAAGTGTGGGAAAGAAGGACACCTAGCTCACGAGTGTCGAAGAGACATGAAAAGGAAGGATAATGTAGCCGATGAAAGGAGAGAACCACTCGTGGTTCAATGCTACAACTGTAAGGAGCTAGGTCACTATTCAAACCAGTGCACTAAACCTCGAGCTCTCGAGGGTAATCAGCGCCAACAACCACCAAAGCCAAAGGAACAAGGGAAGGCTTATTCCATCACTACTGCGGAGGTGGAACATGATAATGAAGTCGTACAAGGTACACTTCCTATTCACTCAAGAATGGAAAAAGTCTTCTTTGATTCTGGTTCTATGCATTCCTTTATATCTTGAAAGTTTGCTAGAAATATAGAATCGAAGCCCTGAAACCTTGAAGTAGAGATATCTGTAAAAACACCAAGTGGTGCAATCATTTCAACCCAAGTGTTTGATTCTTCTCCTGTTGACGTATGTGGGAAGATTCTTCTGGAAAATCTCGTAATACATCCCTTGGTGGAATTCGACGCTATAATGGGAATGGATTGGCTCTCGTTATATAGAGCACATATCAACTGTCAGGAAAAGGAAATATATTTTCATATTATGAACCATCCCATGATCCTCTAAAAATGCAAGGAAGATCATGACTATCCTTTGAAAAATCCTTCAATAGTGTGGGTGATGATTCCCGATGAAGAATCATACCTCGCCCAAATGTTTGAGTCAAAAGAAAGTTCCAACCTTGAGGAAATGCCCATCATAAGGGAATACGGCGATGTATTTCCCGAAGAGTTACCCGGAATTCCCCCGGATCGTGAGGTAGAGTTCTCAATTGAACTCATACCCGGAGCTACTCCTATCTCGAAGTGCCCCTATAGGATGGCTCCTATCGAACTGGAGGAGTTAAAGAAGCAGCTGCAAGAGCATCTGGACAAAGGGTTCATACGCCCTAGTGCATCACCTTTGGGTGCGCCAGTGCTCTTTGTGAAGAAGAAGGATGGAACCATGCGGCTGTGTATCGATTATCGGGATCTCAAAAAGATCACCATAAAGAACAAGTCTCCTCTCCCAAGGATTGATGACTTGTTCGATCAGTTAAGAGGATCTCAATACTTCTCAAAGGTGGATCTTCATTCTGGATATCATCAAGTAAATGTGAAGAAGGAAGATATCATAAGACTGCCTTTCGTACAAGGTATGGGCACTATGAGTTTTTGGTGATTCCCTTCGGACTTACTAATGCCCCTGCAATCATCATGGATTTGATGAATAGAGTCTTTAGACATTACCTCGACAAATTTGTGGTAGTGTTAATTGATGATATTCTCATTTACTCCATGAGTAAGGAGGAACATGAAGAACATATTAGACTTGTGTTGGCCACATTGAGAAAGGAGAAGTTGTACGCCAAGTTCAGCAAGTGTGACTTTTGGATGAATCATGTCACGTTCTTGGGACATGTGATCACAAGCGAGGGAATTTCTGTGGACCCTTCAAAGACAAAGGCGATTGAAGAATGGCCCAGGCCCTCTAGTGTCATAGATATCCGTAGTTTTCTTGGATTAGATGGGTACTACCAACGTTTTGTGAGAAACTTCTCATGATTGTCATGCCCGCTAACTAAGTTAACAAGGAAAGGGGTAAAGTATGTATGGACGGAAGAATGTGAGGGAAGCTTCAAAGAGCTAAAGAGAAGGTTGATCACTGCACCTGTACTCATACTACCGAAAAGTGGAGAATGTTTTGTGATATATAGTGATGCTTCAAATCAAGGTTTGGGTTGTGTACTCATGCAAAATGATAATGTGATAGCCTACACCTCACGATAGTTGAAGATCCATGAGCAGAACTACCCAACACATGATCTAGAGTTGGAAGCCGTGATTTTTGCCTTGAAAATCTAGCGGCACTACCTTTATGGTGAGAAGTGTGACATATAGACCGACCACAAGAGCCTAAAGTATATATTCACACAAAAAGAGCTCAACATGCGTCAAAAGAGATGGTTAGAGCTAATCAAGGATTACGATTGCTCTATTCACTATCATCCTGGAAAGGCAAACAAGGTAGCTGATGCTTTAACCAGGAAAGAACCTGCTACTCTATCCATGTTGAGGATTGAGAAAGACCCTATCTTCTTGGATATGCAATGGATGGATTTGGGAATCGTAAGGGCAGGGGATACATCCTACCTTGCCCAAATGATTCCGCAACCATCCATCCAACAGAAGATTAAGGAAGCACAAAGGGATGATGTGGAGATACAAAAGAGGGTGAATGCAGTAAAGGAAGGCAAGCTAAAAAAGTTCCATATCGACGATGATGGTGTGATTCGGTTTGGAACGCGGCTTTGTGTGCCATCATCACCCAGAATAAAGAAGGAGCTATTGGATAATGCACATAGCTCAACTTTCTCTATTCATCCTGGAAGTACCAAGATGTATCGTGATCTCCGAGAACAGTTCTGGTGGGATAACATGAAGAAGGAGATTGCAGAATATATATCAAGGTGCTTGGTTTGTCAGCAAGTTAAAGCTGAGTGGAAAAGTCCAAAGGTATGATGCAGCCATTTCCTATACCCATATGGAAATAGGAAAATGTCACTATGGACATTGTCATGGGTCTCCCGAAAACGTCAAGAGGAAATAATGCGATATGGGTTGTGGTTGACCGACTCACCAAGACTGCCCATTTTATCTCTATTCGGGAAGACCTCTCACTTGAACAACTTGCAAGGATATATGTGAAGGAATTAGTGAGATTTCATGGTGTTCTACTCTCGATTGTCTCTGACCGTGATCCAAGGTTCATATCTAAATTCTGGAGGAGCCTTCAACATGCTTTGAGTACTGAATTAAATTTCAGCATGGCCTATCACCCCCAAACTGATGGCCAGTCTGAAAAGACTATTCAGACACTTGGAGATATGCTAAGATCCTGCTCTCTTGAATTCAAAGGTGGTTGGGATCATCATCTCTCATTGGTTGAGTTCTCATACAACAATAGCTTCCACTCGATTATTCAGATGGCTCCGTATGAAGCTCTTTATGGGAAGCGATGTAGAACTCCAACCTATTGGGATGAAGTTGGAGAACGAAAACTACTTGGTCCTGATCTTGTTCAAGAGATGACAGAGAAGGTTCAAGTCATCCAGAAACATATCAAAGCTGCTCAAAGTCGGAAAAAGAGCTATGCTGACAATCGTGGAAGGGACTTGGAGTTCGACGTTGGAGATAAAGTCTTCCATCGAATATCTCTATGGAATAGAGTCATGCGATTCGGGAAGAAAGGGAAGCTAAGCCCAAGGTACATTGGCCCTTTTGAGATCCTTGATCGTATAGGAGTTGTGGCCTATCGTCTGGAACTTCATCCGAATATGGATCAAGTTCATGACGTGTTTCACGTATCACTACTGAGGAAGTACATTCCAGACCCCTCACATATACTAAACTCAGAGGTGGTAAAGTTGGAAGATGATCTCTCATATGAGGAGCAGCCGGTAAAAATTCTGGACCGAAGTGATAAGGTTCTACGCAACAAGACAACCCGCCTTGTCAAAGTGTTGTAGAGGAACCAAAAGTTTGAGGAAGCAACTTGGGAACCAGAAGAGGCAATGAAGGAGAAGTACCCTCACCTATTTGCGTAAAGTGAAATTTCGGGGGCGAAATTTCTTAAGGGGGGAAGAATGTAATGACCCAAAGTTTTTCAATGGAAAATTCCCTTCTTATATCTATGTCATAAAAACAGAAAATATCGAACTACTATGTGATAAGTGACCTTTAAACATAATTTTGTCACCCCTATGTTTGGAATTTTAAAAATCCGGCACACACGGTTGTACTCAAGATAATTTTTGGTGTCTAATGAAACAAAAATATTTTTTGGTGAATAGTAACCTACCGTTATGAATAGTAACCTACCCTGATGAATAGTAATATGACCCTTATGAATAGTAAATAAGAGTAACATTACCTATGAATAGTAAAATAAAATTTAGACATCATAGAAAGTGATAATTTGACCTTAGTAAACTTTTTTTTTGTATTTTATAAGTCGTAAATAATTAATTATAATTAATTAAATAATTTAAAAGAATATTTATTCCCCTGGAATGTATTCATATAGTGTTGAATCAATTTCTAATAGTTTTTAGATAATTTTATAAGACCCTACGTAATTTTTGGAAGAACTATAAAATCAGTTTTAATCTTAAAAACTGTTTTTTTAAGTAAATTTTGATTTTAATTAAATATTAAATTAATAATACATAGAAAATTATTTTTGAAAAATAGACTTCTTTTTTGGATTCTACACGTCGAAAAATGGTTGGGGTAAATTTTGGGGATTTTTCTGAGGTACTTGAATTTTTGATGAATAGTGGAATCCGATAATTCACAATAAAAGCTAAATAATGTATTAATTGAGTCATTGCTGATGTTCTGCTGATGTAAGCCCACTTGGTTCGGGATTAAATTATAAAATTACTATTATTGGTCATCCAAGACTCACTATTCCTTGTCTTTGGTGGAATTAATAAACTAATAAATTTTATATTAAGGAAACCCCTCTCCCCTCCACTATAAAAGCCACTCTACACTCCCTCTTTTCCTCACACCTCTCAAGCTCCAAGCCTTCTCTAAATTCTGCCCAAAACCTTCCCTAGCCCATCCCCCACGTTCAAAAGCTTCTGGTCTCATCAAAAGACCAATCCTAACTTCCTTAAGGAGGTTCTCAAGAGAAGGATTCTAAAGGCTCTCTTCTCCTTTAATTTCCTTTCAAGCTCAAGTTCCTTTCTTGTTCTCTATCTATCTATCTTCATCCAAATTTTTCTGTAAATCCATTATTTTATATATACTGTAATATTATGATTCTAATGTTATATTATATCTCCCCACACCCTTTCCTCTTCTTTTTATTTTATTAAAGAGAATGTTGTTCATATGGTGATAATTTATCACCTTCAAAAACAACATGCTCTCTTCTTCCATTTCTACCTTCAATCTGGTCATGAAACCATTTTTATCGTTGAACCAGAATATTTTATATGTATTATGTTCTATTTTATGTTCTGGAAATAACCTATGGCCTTATTACTAAGATAAATGTTAAAACAAGATCGTTGTGATCCAAAAAAAACCGCTCAAATTAACCCAAATAACCATCATTAAATTTTTATCTAATGATTCGTCCATTTGGATCTAATATAACTCATTATAAAGTCATTCAAGCTTCTATAATATCATTAATAACATGTAATATCAGTTCTGGATGTTTACCCATGATCTACCCAAGCATCAATTTAAGAATACAAGTGGACCGCTCAAGAAAACCATAAAAACGAACATCCCCGATCAATGTTTTTAAACTCTATAAGTCATCCAAAGGAACATGATATGAGATAATGAAAACAGAATGAACCCTATTAATGTATAAATGGTTTTGGAAGTTATAATTAATGAATATAATGTCATTATACAAGGCATTAAAGAGAAGGAGGCATTCGAGTACTAGGTAAGGGGAAATCTCGAACCCAATATTCTCCCTTCGGGTTCTCCCTCTTTCACTCCATTTTTGATATAGTTACTCCTCAAAGGTCTTTTGTTCATCATTTCCTTTACATTTCTGGGATATAAATTTTTTTCACTGGTTTTTATGTCCATCAAAATGTTTTCCAAAATAACTCTTCTTTCAAGATCTCACCTTTTACCCCTCATTCAAGATTGATGGTTCTTATATCAAGTATGTTGCTCCCTCTTTCTTTTGGGAACCCAAGCTTATGAATGTGTTATTATGAGATGAAACCCATTCCTTTCCATGGGTTATTTATGTACATGTTTGATATGTGTTCTATGTGGCAATCATGATAATGATAATGTTATGATGTGAAGGGTGCGCCCGGAATTATATAGCACAATATGGATGTTTAAATGTGACGGGTGCGCCAAAAATTATATAGCGCTCCAATGCATTGGGTAAAGTGATGAATCTCATTATTAAATGTGAAATGATATGTGAAAATGATTCTAGCTTTGTTCACAAGTATGTCTGGTAGTTAACCACTAAGACATAAGGTTTCATTTTTATGCTTTGCCACATTTCATGTTTATTGTTTATGCTCCTCTCATGTTCAAGATCTTCTTCATGATTATGCTCACCCCATGCTATATTGTTCTTATCTATCCTCTTACTGGGCTTTTAGATCACCCCTTTTGATGTATATCCTTAGGTGGCTACATGTACTAAGGGGAGGACAAGTGCTACTAAGAAGCTATAGAAGAAGAGATTAAATGAATTTTTATGCTTGATGTTGTACTTGTTATGTATTGTCCTAGTTTTCCCGAGACACTAAACCTCTGGATCCTCCATGTGTAATAATATTATGTTGCTTATCTTTGAAATGATGTAATAGTAATGTAAGAAAAGGTCAGGTCTCTATAGGAGGAAAATTATGTGGGACATAGAAATACAGTTAAAAGGGTTTAACACTCCCCCTAAAAGCAGAACAACTATATCATGGAAGAAGAGTCCCAAAAAAAATATAGACAAAACCAACATTTAATACCACACAAACTCCCCCTCAAACGGGATCACTGATGTTGTGGATGCCCATGTTGGTGTATAGAGAATCCTGTCGAGCTCCAGGAATGATTTTAGTGAAGATGTCAGCAAGACAATGAGCAATTGAGATGTCACTAAAGCTGATTTGTTTTTTCTCGTAGTGATAGAGAAAAGAGTAACTGCCAATCTCAATATACACCATGCATTCCAAAAAAGTATTATAATAAATATTTGTGGCCACTTAATTATCATATCAAATATGAGCAGATATATGTGGGAGAAAACCAATTTCATGAAGAAGGTGTAAAATCCAAATAATTTCAGTAGTGACCATTTTCATCACATAATATTAAGATTCATCCTTGGATCTAGAGATTACAATTTGTTTCTTCCTTCTATGATAGATTAAGTTACTTTCCATAAAAAATTCAAATCCAAAAGTATATTTTTAGGTAGATATGCAGCCAGCATAATCGGCATCACAGAAGGCCTTAATGTTCAGATGATCATGATGTGAATACAAAAGACCCTGGAAATGGTCTTTCTTAATGTATTTAACAATGAAAATAACAATGTCCCATTAGGATTATATCTAATGTTTCATGAATTGACTGACCATTCTGATAGCATAGACAATATTTGGATGAGCCGTGGTAAGATAATTCAGTTTTCCCACAAAACAATGACCCCTATCTAGAAGAGAATATGGGTCAATGGAATCTTAGAGGGATTGTTCCCCTAGTTATAGAGGATTGTCAATGATAGGTTCTTAATACAATCTAGTTTCCTATAAGATATCTAAAACATATTTTAATTATGAAAGAAATATATTTTTTTGGAGAATATGAGTCTTCAATGCCAAGAAAATTTGTAAATGGATCCCAGCTCCTTGCTATGAAATTGTTTTTTGAAGATAAACCTTATGATTGGAAATTTCATGGGAGTTTCTATTGGTAATAATGATATCATAAACATTCACAACAAATAAGTTGTATCTAGATGATGTTTTTGATAGAAAACCATGTGATATTTCATACTATGAAGTAGACCAAATGTAGTTACGATAGTGACAATATTTCCAAACACAGACAAGAAAACTGCTTGAGTTGATAAAGATATCGAAGAAGCTAAAAAACCTGGGAACTATCACTTAATGTATGGAAAATAGGAGGTTGTTTCAGATATACTTTTTCATCCAGAAAACCATTTGAAAACACATTCTTAACATCATGTTAGTGAATAATCCAATAATAACCAGCTGCAAAAGATATGGATAGTCGAACGAAGACCATTTTATCAACCAGAGATAATGTATCGAAATATTCAACACCATATATCTGAGAAAATCCTTTTTCTACAAGAAAGGATTTATATTGACGAAGAGTACTATCTTAATTTTTCTAGACTATATAAATCCAATTTTTCCAACAACCAATTTACCTTCTAGAAGGGGGACCAAATACCTATTGTGATTGTCCTCTAGGTCATGTAATTCATCCTGCATTCTATGAAGCCATGTTGGGTGATACTTAGCATCAAAAACAATACGAGGAATAAATATAATCTATAGAATGAATAATTCTTTTTATGAAGTTGTTTATAATGGATTTTTTTGGGAATGAGTGAGTACATTTCTATAATGCAATCGACAAGTCATCGGTGTCTGTAACATGAGTGATCGATGAAGTTAAAGAAATTTTGTCCTCAGTCTACGTAGGCATCATGTTTGATGGATGATTAGAGTATCTAAAAATCCAAATCGAAGATCATCAGATTCAGAAAACAGAGGTACAGGTGGGTGGATTTTGGGATGGAGACAATCATCGATGGTGGTATGAGGGTGGGGAGAGGGTGGGGAGGAGATAAATAGATAGTTCTCAACGAAGAAGACATTATCAGAGATGATATAACATCCCATGTTAAGAGAGAAGAAACATTATATATGTTTGTTATGAGAGTATCCCAGAAATATGTAATGAAGGGCCTTTGGGGGAAATTTAGTGTGACATGGACTAGTTTAATGAACATAAAAAACACCCAAACACGTGAAGTGGAAGAGGGTGGGGATATGGAGAGGTAAATGGAGCTGAAAATGGACTCTTCCATAAATATAGAAGGAATATGATTGATAGGATAGGTGTTAATAATAATAACATCCCCCAAAAAGGAATAGGCACTTTCATGTGAAATAATATGGCCTGAGTAGTTTAGAGAATAAGACAATGTTTACGCTCAGCCACGCCATTATACCGAGTGGTATCAGGTAAAGATGTTAGATAGAGGACATTGCGATGTTTTAGAAAGTGGTAAAGAGAAGATTATTAGTATCTTTAGTCATTTTCCAAGAAGTGATATTTAATAGGATTGGAAGATTGTGTGAGAATTGCATGGTTAAAGGTTGTTAAAATATCACAGCTCAAAATGATTATGAAGGAGATATATCCAAGTCATCTAAGATAATTTATCAATAAATTATATATAATAATGAGTACCCTAACAAACCATGGACCTTGAATTGTCCCATACATCAGAATAAACTAAGTCAAAAGGGTTAGCCATATGTGTCGCCAAACGAGTAATATAAGATGCCTAATGATTCTTGGAAAACTTACAAAAGTCATAATAGAAGGAATGATGCAAAATGAAATGGGGGAAAATCTTATGTAATATAAAATTCATTGGATGACCATGTTGAAAATATAGGTGAGGAAATGAGAAGAGGTGGATGTAAAAGCATGGGACGATGGGGTATCGAAAATTTATACCTCGTCACTAAGTTGACCTCTACCAAGCTCCCAAGTCCTCAACCAATCATGAAAAGCAACACCAGTGGATGTAAATATAGCAATAAAATTTAATTCCATTGTGATATTACTAATAGAGAGAATATTAAATAGACTTTGAGGAACATGAGCCACTAAATTTAGGAGAATATAGAGAGGTATGGAGCATGTGTCAAATCCCACAATGGGGATCGTAGGTCCACCAAAATCAGTAATTTCTGTGGCACCAGTATACGGACGATAGGTAATAATAAAATCTTCTTAAACTATAAGATGATATTAGGCACCATAATCAAGAATCCAAACAGTCAATCGATGAGATAAATAATCGGTAGGTCCACTAATTTCAGAAATAGATGCCTAAGAGGAGGTAGATGGAAAATCAGTTTGATGAGAGTTTATAAACACTATTTTAGTCATCGAGAGTTATGGGTTGTGATGGATATTTTTTGCTGGTGAGGATGATTACACATTAAGAGGGAGATAGAAAATCAAAAATGAATATATGGAAAAGGTAAATAAAACATGGGAACAAGTTACTGGTACAGATACACAAATAATTTCTCGGAAGGAATAGTTAGGTCAATAACATCAAGGTGTGTAGGAATATCATGCATTAGAAAACAAATCGAAAGTCTGACAAGAACAACATAAGTGCATCAATAGCGAAGTGAGATAAATTGTGAGGCACATGTTTCCCCCCCTGATATCCATGGAGATCCTAATTCCACATATCAACTATTTTACTATACGATTAGCTCTGGCATTGCATTAAGAGTGGCATCATTAAGGTCAGGGGTGATGGGGGGTGCTATAGGGGGCACTAGCCGCATTCGATGAAAAAGTGTGAAAAATAGAGACTGTAGATTAGAGTAGTCATTTTGTGATTGGATCACTGAAGAATATTTCATGATAGGAGAGGGAGGTCACCTGGGGATGTGCACTAGAAGGGACACCATCGGTGGTGGTGGTGGAGTGCACCAAGAACGTTTTACACCGTTAGGGGTGGTAGAGAACACTTGGGAGGCATGATGAGGTCATGTTCATGGTGGGAAGTCTCTAAGTCCAGTGCACAATGAAGGATATTTGGGGATATGGTAGGGAATGGCTGGGATCAGTTGTAGGAGATGATTCTTCAGGGTGTAGTAGAGGGAAGAAAAAGACAAAAATTCAAGTGAGGGTGCATAATATAGGTAAAAAATATTAGAGTGGGTTATCCCTCTAATACCATGTATAAGGTTATACTTCCTACCTCAAAATAGCTTCAAACATTCACTTATAGATTTGGTAAAATAAATTCATGTAGCAAGAAAATAATGAGGGGTTTAGAAATACACTTAAATCAATTTAACAAAAAAAAATTCCCTCATAAAGTTTTAGTAACAAAAAATATTATAATATTATATAAAACATATCATAAAATGAACAACATAAGAAATTAAATTTTTACACCAAAAAATTATAAAAGAGTAATTATAATTTTTAATTATTTTATAAAACAGTAAAATAGTTAAAATATTTTAAACAAAGTTGAATTAATTATTTTTACAAAAATAACTCAAAAACAGTTTAGTAAAGAACATTAATTTTTTATAAAAATAAACTAAGTGTGGAACTGACCACATGAGGAACAATCCTCAGGGTTAGTATCACTATTATGCACCTCAAATTCAGTATTTCGATGGTGAAATTAGGCTCACTGAAAAAAACTAACTTGTAGTTAGTAAGGAAAAAATAATACTCAAGAATATAGCATAAAGGTACTCATGGTAGGATTACCTCATTACTCACAGTAAGATGAGTTGATCTATAGTGAGTATAATACACATGGTATAGTAAGGTTCACTCCCATAGTCGGTACACTCGGGGTAAGGTTGAAGGATTTCCCATTGTATGTTCACTCTCATGGAAGGTTCACTAACATGATAGGTGCACTCACAGTAAGGATGATACCACCTTCACCGTAAGTTACATTTTATAAACAAGGCAGTTTCTAGATCCTTTGTATCTGAAAAGAAATGTTTGATTCATCATTTTTATAATTTTCTAACTCAGAAAATAATTTTGGATACTCTAACATCCCACTAAAACATTATTTTCATTCGGTAGGATTGTTTTCTATGAATTTCTATATTCATGAAAAATGTAGTTTCATGCATGATACCAAGACTATTTCAAACCAAACTCTTGATCATAGAATTTTGACATTTTCTAAAATCATCCACAGAAATATATCTTTAGTATGATGGTGGTATTGCTAATAATTGAAATGAGGGTTAGCATAGAATGATCGTTGGAGGTAGAATATGATGGTTTATTAGTGAACATATGACTTGAATGACTTTTATCGGATGACAACACTTATATGCATAATATTTTAGAGGGATGAATAGTTGAGCACAATATATTTTCTCACACTAGAAATGCGGTTAGGAGATCCACCATTATAATAATCAAGCACTCCCAATACCTCTTCGTGTAGTCTATGGGAGATCATCACTTGTTACATATCCACACTAACATAAGGTATTTGTCCCAATTGGTCTACTAGGCCCATCTCCATATAGTCATGGGGTGTACTCTACTAAGGACCTGATAAACGAGCCCATTACTACCTCCATGTCTAGCCCTTCAGTTAGCTCTCCCATAAAGTTGACCTCTTGGGTCCCCTATGTGGTTGAGGGATGGCATGGGTTATCCATGATTGGCTTATAATTATTTACTATAGTCCACCATGAAATGTTAGAAATATATATAAATTGAAATCATAGAAAACTAATATTTTAAGAATACATTAATCATTAAAACATGAATATATGAAATGATTATTTCTTCAAATAATTTGAATTTAATATATGAAAGGATGTAGTAATTTATCAAATCAAAAATATTAATTAATTAAAATAGAGAATTAAATTCTAACAGGGTCATTACACCAAGTGTGTTGTATGAGGATTTCGTGTTTATTTGAAAAAAATGGAGAATAAATCTTCCATAGTATATTAGGTAATGGATAGTATTCTATGAACATTATCAACCATGTTGGAAATTATAGTTAAGAAATAACATGGAAAAACATAGTACCAATGTTGGATATGTCAATAGTTTTGGAAATCTATGAAAGAGGCACCACAAAAATTGGAAGACTTGGAGGGGAAAGAATTGGAGAGGAGAAAGGGAATAATGATATATATATAACCAGGATCAGAAATATGTCAATAGATTAAGGTTGTTTCTAATGTTCAAGGTGAAAATATAAATGAAGTTGGATAGGGAACAAGAAAAAATATGTTTTTGGAGGGGTTGAAATCCAAGACAAAATTCTATGTATGGTGGGAAGAGTGGAACAACCTAATTTCACCGAAGAAGATCCATGATGAAGAATTTAAAAAGCCAATACAAATTTTCTAATTAATTAGAATCTGGTGAATTTTGAGAAACATTTAGTGCAACATATCATGGAGAATACAAGTTTGAATTGGTTCTTTTCATGCAAGATTGCTTTACCATTTTCAACCTGGGACCAATTCAAGCTAGCTCTTCTGGAGAGGTATGTGATGGTGATAGAGTAATAATCACTCCATGTTTTTAAGACACATTGGAAAACTAAATTAATTGAAAAATTTTATGTTCCTAGATTAATTGGACCTCTATCTATTGAAGTATTGAATCGCAGAGTCTTGCTGGCTGTACCAGAATGTCAGGATGTATAGGGGAAATATACTGCTCACTACAACAAGGTAAGTTATATTACATTTCATAGAATGAGACAAGAAGTTCATAAAAATATGAATGAAATTTTACCTTGTGGAAATAGACTCAGGAATGTTCATAACAATTGATTCAATGAATTTTGGGAGGATTTTAAAATTGTTCCTAGGATCATTTGTGGAACTATGGAGAAAACCAATGCAGCATCTATAAGTGATGTTGAAAATGACCTTGGAATGATTACTAAAGAAATCAGGTCGGTGACGAGTGTGATAATTTTTTCTAAAGTAGTGGGTGTATTTCATAGAAAGAGACTAGTGTTGTTCCAACTATGGATATTGAGTGATTTATAGACCGAAGACTCCAGAAGGAGACCAAATTCTGTACAACTATCGCGTTATTTTTTCACATAGGAAACGTGGACACTGATTGTGAAACACTTGTTTACTAGAATAGAGGATGGATACAGTAGGGGTGATTCACCATCCAACATACCTAAGCTGGGATAGTGGGGATTTAGAGGGGTTTTTAGTGTCCATATAGTGGATAAGGATGATTGATAACAACCACACCAAAAATAGATTTATCATTTCCCAAGAAATATTAAAATAGAGGTAAAAAGGTTCCTATAACCATTTAGTGGAAAAACGAAATGAAAAATGTTATCTATATTCTATGTAAATCCACATTTGAATTGCTAAATTCTGATTAGCTATTTCAGCAGTTTTAAAATGAAGGATATAATTTTTTTGGGTTTTCAGGGGAGAATCATCTGGGACACACTACAAGATTTAACGGGGTTACACCAATATTCTTATGAAGAATTGTCATATGATTTTTCTATCCTCCTTGAAGAAGTTGATGTTTATTCTATGAGGAAGACCAACATCTATTGGTGGAAAAACATGCACTCCAACAATTATTCTGGTTTGATTAGTTGAATAATGAATTTACATTCATCATATTTATGTAATTTTCTATTGAAGAGGTTTTATTGGGGAGACTAGAGAGTGAGGGGTCTCACCTTTTTCCAATAAACATTTTTCCATAACCAATTATGAATACATGGAAGTGGTGTATCCACGTGTTAATTTTCTAGTTTTTTATGTCTTATCACATTGCATGCTTTATGCAATTCTTGTTTGGAATCAACTTTAGTCTTTTAAGATATCTAATGAAAATTTACAACACACTTGGAAACATTCACTAGGGGGTTCAGAAGATTATATTGTTTCCCATGAAATTATAAAATGTAATAAAAGAATGGGAGTTTTTTCTTCATCCCCTGATTGGTTTAAGAGTATAGTAGGGTAAGTGGGCCATCTAATGTACTTATTTTTTCCACTAATTTAGTCCAAAAATATGATTCACCTTGGATCGATCATCATGGCCCTGATAATATTACATTTACCAAGTATTTTTGTCTATTATAGGAGGCCATTTAGTATTTCAAATGCTAGAAAAATAAGTGCATGCACATAGATTAGAAAAAGATCGTCGGTTAGCAGGAAGGCATAATAAATAATACCTAGATAAAATTCAAATTATTCTCACCAAAGGGCGATTTATAGCTAGTATATTGGGCGCTGAGTCAGTTTATATTACTCAACATGTTCCTAGACATGTAGTTGTTGGAATTGAATACACTTCGTTTATTCCAGGTCAACTATAGTCAAACAAAGTTTGGTTGAAAGAGAGCTATTGTTCCATTTTCGAAGAAGCCCGACCAAGATTTTGGATGTTCACCCTGAGGAAATAGTGGTTATTAAGGGGAGGTAATGTTAGGAGAGTGGGATGTTGGACTGTCTGTGTATGAACAAGATTATAAATAACTAGAGGCAACGATGTCGTTTATCCTTATTAGTTGTTGGGGATATTAGAGAGCATGTTTGGAGTTGTTGGAATATAAAATTTGTGGTAGAATACCTAGGAGAGGGGTGGAATTCATTTTTCCTTGATCAATTGATTGTTTTTGGGTGGTATGGGCCTTGGGAGGTGTCGGCCTTGTCTCCAAGAAGATTGGTCTTCTTCCTTGAGTTTTCTTCTTTGTTTCTCTCTTTATCTTAGTTGTACTTCTCGAAATAACTGTGCAGCTTGAAATATACATATTTATTGGTTTCATCCTAATGCATTCAACACTTTCCATCTTCTTTTCCTGACACACAGTTACTCTTTCAGCTAATAAAACTACTTTCAAGGAAAACCAAACAAGGAATCAATATATTAGATGTTTCAAATGTCAAAGAAGGGTTCACATTGTATGTGAATTCCCAAACCAAAAAACTAAGACAATCAACATGTATGGATAATGGGTGACCGATGGAGGGATACCATAGATGGATTATATCATAAAAATTAGTAATGGATAATTTTTAGAAGATATTTAGATTCTTATCACTAAGAGATATCTAAGCGCACAATTAACCATTAAAAGAGTAGTTGGAACAACTTTTCCGTACATGGTGCAAGATCCAAGGGAAGGTATGCAGTTTTATTATTGATGGAGGTTGTTGTAGCAATGTAGAAAACATCATTTTTGTGGATAAGTAGGGACATACAACATTGATGAATTAACATCCATACCAGCTTCAATGATTGAATGGTTGTGGAGAGATAAAGGCCACTAAAAATGTGATGATATTTTTCAACATTGGAAACTAAAAGGATGAGGTTTTATGCGATGTTGAACCAATGAAGGAAAGTCACTTTCTACTTGGTCTACCATGCCATATGATCGACATGTCATTCATGATAGTTTCTAAACCTTCATTATTTTTCACTCTGAGGGAACCTTATAACCCTTTCCTTTATGTCCCCTAATTTTTTTAATATCCCATTTTTAGAGAAGTAAAATATGTGTGATCAAGAAAATATGATAGAAAATAAAAAATGAGAGACTAAGGGAAGAGATGAAATAAGTGAATAAAATACATGTAGTGCAACAAAAAATCAATAGGGGAAAAGAATGAGATTCAGGGGAAAAATTTGTTCATAAAAAAATAGTGATGTTAAGGATGCTTTTTTTATATCATACCCTCATAGTAATCATGTACAAAGAGGTTTAGTCAGATACTAATGACATAACCACATTTCAAAATTTTATTTAGTCTTTGTTTCTGGAGTATTATGATGTCTTTCTATAAGTGGTGTCAATGGATTTACCACTCATTAAGGGTATAGAGCATAAAATTAACCTCATACCTAGAGAATCCATGAACCCCCCCTATATCTCACACTAACACAAATGAGAAAAATTGAATTCAAATAAAAATTCAATATGTGAGATATATCTTAGATATACTTATCCTTGTGTGGAATCGATGCTTCTGGGTCCCTAAAAGTATAGAACATGGAGAATTTTCATTGACTGTAGATCCATTAACAGCATCACGATCAGATATTGTCTTTTAATCTTTGAGTAATATGATATTCTAGATGAATTAAATGACTACTATTTTCTCAAAAATTTATTTAAGCAATGGATGCAATGAAACTAGGATGAAAATATAGATGAATGTTAAACTATATTCATGAAAAAGACTTTATGAATGGTTTTTTGTACCCTTTGGTTTCAAAAATGTACCTAGCACATTTATGAAGTTAATGATTCATGTATTTCATGTATATATTGGATTTTTTTTGTATTTTACTTTGATTAAATTTTTTGTATGGTAGGACTTTCCAAGAACGTGTAGATTACCTTAGGAAAGTCCTCGAAGTGTTAACGAATGTAAAACTTGGTTGAAAACATTAAAATGTGTGAATTTTGTCTTGAACATTTTTTTATTTGTTATTTATAAGAGATGATATATTTCAGGTATATATAATGAATATAAAATCCATTTAGGAGTGCCAAACATAAAACTCCATTAGACAGATTAGAAATTTTCATGGGACTTCTAGTTTTTATCCAAAGATTTTTGAAGGACATCATCATAATGGTGGTGTCGTGAAATATGTTGATGAAGAGAAATGTTATTTTGAAATGGGGAAAAAATTAGTATAATTATTTATGGGCACTGAAACAGATACATACCCACACACCCCTACCTACACTCCCAGATTTTGGTAAGATCATTGAGATTGAATCTGATGCGAGTTGAATCAGCATAGGTGGAGTACTCTTACAATAATGTAATAATGTTTATTTATTCAGTGATATGTTAAATTTCCTAACTATACACTATGATACATTTGTTAAATAGTTTTATGAATTGTTTATAATACTATAAACATGAAAAAATTATCTTTGTCCAAAAGAATTTGTGATCCATTCTAATCATGGGCCCCTTAATTAACTAAGAATCTAATATAAACTAAATAAGAAACAGATAAGATTGATTGAATTCATTGATTCATTCCCATATGTCCCCAAACATAAAAATAATAAATAAAATATTCTTCTTTATGTACTTTCACAAAAATATTCTATTTTATCTTTGTTGGATTCTAAACTCAAATTAAAAATTTATATGGAACAAATTAGAATTTAGGTGAACCTTTTAGTCATTGTAAACCTAGACTTAGTTTGGAAAAGTCATATTCACATGATGGATTCTTATTCTGGATTTATAAGTTTTTAATTCCTAATTTCCCTATTCATTTACTTTTTCTGAAAGAGTTACATTATGGTGGGATAATATGAAATTTTTGTGTTTCAAAGTGTTCTTATTGAGAATTTTTATTTTCCTGGGATGTTTAGAGATGTTGAAAAATTTGTGGGAAAGTGAATTGTAATCTGTAAAGCCAAATATATACTGGAAGAACAAAGATTATATCTTCCTCTATAAATCCCCAATACCCCTTTGGAGGAAAAATCAACATACTTTATTATGGGGTACCAAGGGCCAAGAGAGGGATAAATTCCAGTTTTGTGGTGGATCCATTTAAAAAAACGGTGCATTTTATCCCTTATTCTCCATATGTGATCTCCAAAATATTTGTCAAATAGAGGCGGTGAATCAAACATTATCATCGTTGTTGTGGAAAATAGTCCGGAAAAGTCATAAGGATTTAGAGGACTATCATCCACATGTTGAGTTCACATACAATGGGGCCAAACATTTTACTACTCAATTTTCACTATTTGATATTGTTTATGGATTTATCCCTCTTTCACTTATCGACATAGTCCCTTAAGCATTGTAAGAAATAGAAAATATGGATGGAGAGATGTGTGAAAATATAATCAAGGAACTCTATGAAAAAATATTGAAGAACATTGAGAGAATTACCCATAAATACATTGAATGTTGAAACAGGGGTTGGAGGAAAGTTATATTTGAGTTTGGTGACTTATTATGGATTCACATACAAAAGTAGTGGTTTTACGATAAATGAATGTCCAAGTTCATTCCATAGAGAGATGGATGAATCCAAATACTTGTGATAATAAAAAAATATTATAAAATTGAACTCCCTAGTGAGTATGGGGTCATATTTACATACAATTTTATTGATATTTCTCCATATTTCGGTGAAAATTATATAGATTTAGGGAAGACATATTTTAAAAATGGGGAGGATAATGATAATCAAGATAACAACATCGAGTAAATTTTCCTTTCAGGGGAGTTCTATTTGCAAGTCCTCATGATGTAAAAAAGATTAAAGTGGTTTGATACAATGGGAGTTTATCTCGCTTCATTAAAGGTACTATATATATTACCAAGCATGGATGGAGTAAACATGTCTATTATCACTCTTATTCTAGCACAAAAATGATACATGAAGCGAAGCCTCAATATTTCATGAATTTTGGAAGTCTTACGCCACATAGAAATTATAGAATGATATATTTGGACAAAAAAGTCCAATAAGGTGATCTAGGTACTCAAAGACATGTTTAAACTATGGGTACAATTATATGTGTTACTTTTCAAAAAAATCATTATAATTTATCCATTTGACTTGACAATGTCGGTTTGGTCTTTATAACATTGGGGTATTAGACCATTCACTATTTTATCACATTTTTTCTATAAATAGACTCCCCCTGGGACTTGTATTCCATTTAAATTTCTAGTAGTGAGACTCTATGAGTTTTATTTCTCTCCATTGTGAGGAACCTATTGTTACTTCTCTTACTCTTGTGTAATATTGCCTTGTCAATATACAAATTAGACTGTTGATTCAAGATTGATGAGCCCTTAATTCATGTCTCAACCCAAGCTCACTGTTATGTGGATTGGTTGCAGCATCCTTACAACTTATGTGTGTTGTCTATGTTGTAGGGAATTCTCCATACTTTATTGGTTAACAACTGTTATCTAATATCTATATTCATAATCTATCACATAGCCTCGAACTAAATAACTGCTCTGTTATCATCGTCGTGAAGATTGGACCACCTCATAATTGTCGCATAATATTATTAAATATATGTTCTATGGCTAGATGACATCGTCAGACTCGACATAGATGATTCCAGCTATTATAATTAGGGGGATCACACAAAATTATGACTTCTTCTCATGAATTTCTCCATTGGTAATCTCCAAGAGTTGAATTCATGTGAAAAAATACATTAGTAGGAAACCCACATGTCTTATGGGTCCTTATATGTTTCTATCAATGGGAATGTCTAATGATACATAAAATTTAAGATTATTATTAATTCATATTATGATCCACATAGTTTGATGTATTTTTTATACCTTGATGACATATATTCACAACGAACTTGGATACTTTGGGTGCATCATGAATGATGTTACATTAATGAATAAGTCGGTAAAGGATATGACACTTTTTCATTAATGAAGGTTTATATCATAGTCCCTTTGATGTGAATGAAATATTATGATTAAATAAATTGTTATATTAGATAATAATTATCATGTTACATTCTTGAAATTCAATAAAATATATTCAGACATATGAGTTGATGACTCATGCGATGCAACCTACATGAAAGAGATATTAAGAAAAAAGTATTATATTACATGATAGGTGTTTGTAGGAGGTATTTATAGCTTATACTAATATTTTTATCTTTAGAGACCCTGATGTGTTTCTTGAATCATTCTTGGGTAGCGAGTTGGACTCACTGATATCAAATTGGGGGTTTATAGGTTCACACAAAATGTGAAATGACAAGCTCCACAAATTAATATGAATTGAAGTATAAGATGAAGTGGTCCCCATATATAGGGACCAACAAGTGTCCAAATGAAAAATTAAAAGTCAATGAATTCAATAATATTATTATAATTAAGAATGATGATAATTGAATTTATTTCTTATGGTATTCACGAGTTTATTTAATTATAAAAGTGAATACAATGAAGTATTATGTTTTGCAATAATGTTGCATCGTTCATGGTTCATTTGAATAATTACATGGGGAACGAACCAATTTAATTTTTTTTCATCCATCACATGACATTTATTAATGTCACTGGTGAGTGGTACAATTATAGTGGTAGGTAAAACAAATTTATGAGGTTATTCATGATTTTTTGGGTCGGTTTATGAGGTTGAACTTATCAAGGGGTCTTATGGTCATATTTGGAAAGTTAAACCTAACTATTTCAGATAATTTTTGAGCTGTAAATAGTGGGTCATGTAATTTGAAAAAATATGAGATATTTTATCTCCTCTCCTCCCTTATACTATCTTTTCGAGAGATAAATATGAAGATCATATCGATCCATGTTCAAGGATCGATCACATGATATTTTAGCAATCATATTAGTGTTGTATGGTATCTAATCTTATGTTCTAGCACCCTAAAATCAAATAATGAAATTCATGGAGTTTTGATACAAATTTAAACTATCTATAGTGTGTATAATTTTGTTTCATTAAGCTACGGGGATTAAAAGAAGAGTGGATACCACCTAGATCATAATGTTCCCCAATGGTATGGTTTTGGTTTTATTTTTGCACTGAAATTAATTTCCACATGATCTTTTAAATGAATTAGGTATTTCTAAAATGAATCAATTAATTAATGTTGAATTCAATTTTAAAAATTAAAATCTCATTTTTTCACACTTCTATTGTATACTTGGTACATTCACCTGGATGCAACCAACCATTCCCTAACAAATTTCCCCTGGTATAAACACACATTTCCACCCCAAAATAGGAATTTTTTCATTTAATATTATTCTATGTAAGGAAAACCCTCTACCAATATAAATATGATATTTGGACATGTTAATTATCTTACATTAATTAGTTATATAGCTCTCAAAGGAAACCTTATTCTTCTGAATATTCCTCTCACTCCCCTGAGAAAATAAAATAATATCAACAGCATAAATCCAATGGGAAGGGACAACCAAACCTATTTTTGCATTGATTGGTTTTATAAAACAATGACTGATCTTTCCAATTTCACCCTAGAGAAATAATATTTACCTATATAAAAGATATGGTAGGATATATTATTCCCTATACAACATGAGAAAAAACCCATAGGGGGCCTATTTATAAAGAAATAATTCCTCAAAGGTTTAGAAAAAAAATTATTCTCTAAATAAATACATCATTAAAACCAAATTCTGTAAAAACCTAAAAAATAAGTTCTGATATAATGGAAACACCTCCCCCTATATTATTTTTTATGTAAATTGACACATTAAGAGGCAGATGTAAGGTAGTCCTAATCATTATTCTATGAATGAATCCAAAATGATATTTATAATTTATTATGTCAGCAACATGTTTAAATCTAAGGGCCATAAATTTATTATAGATCATATAAATATATCTATCCATAGAAATAAGTCATCAATTTGAGATTTATTTAGGGTTATGATTCATTGGAATAAGGACTAAAAAATGAGAGTCTGATACCATAGAGATATTTCCCTCTCTAAAAAATCCTACACCATTCACTCAACATCTTCATGAAAAATGTCCTGAAATGCCTAGAAAAAAATATTATTAAATCTATCGAGACGAATATTATTTTATGTATTTATGGAAAATGTTTCATCCTTGATATCCTTGTTAATTTAAATGACATTAAACATGATATTATCATGATTCTCGACCATCATCATAATTAATTATTACAAATTCATGTTAGCAATGAAATTATTTTCATTGAATAAGTTATTTTAGATATCTATAATGAAATAAAAAATATCCTCTATATCATAAATGACTATATATTTATTCCTAGTATTATTTAGGGATCTACTAACCTTTATATTTATTTTAAGAGTATGATAAAAAGAAGTGTTACGATCTCTATAATTTAAAGACTTGATCTTATAAACCTCTTTTAAAACATCCACATTGGATTTAATTTGAAAATTCATCCTTGAGACTAAATTAGTCTTTCTGTTAAAGTAAATTTAATTATAATCATTATGAGTGTATGAGATTGAACATCCTTAAGATCCTTATCTATTTTGAAGATCTCATAATCAATTCAAGAAATGTTACTTCATCTCTATGATTTAAGACTATGATTCAAAACCTTCAATTTCACACAACATGAGTACATATCATTCCTAAAAATTATAGACTCCCAAAGCTCATTAAATAACTTTATACACTATGGGTTGGACATCCATGCATTGAAAAACCTAAATCAATTAGTATTTTTATCAGTTTTTATAGTGAAATAAGTAATTATAGGATGGTGATATAAATTGAATTTAGGGAGGGGAAAACATGAGATTTTGTCCTAGTAATAATGAGAGAAAATTTTAACAAAGGATCGATCAATTTTATATACAAAATTCTTATATATAACCATACAATACAAGGTGAACTTTTCACTGAAATGATTATCTTAAAACTCTTCATTAACCTCAGGGCATGCATCAAACTCTTTAGAAGCAGTAGATAGGATGTTCAGACCAATTTTCTCATGTGTTTCTATGATCACACTACAATCTCCTGTAATAAACCAGGGATCAAAAATCTAGTTCTGAGGAAAATTAATTTTATCCAACAATATTTTTGGTTACCTATTAAATGAATACACAAAATAAAAAAATAAACTTTTAATTAATCACAATATGATACATAATAATTTATTGATATGCACTATAAACAGAAATATAATCGACTCTCTCAAATGATATCACGTAGAGCGCATTGGCTGATATCCTTCTAGACATAGATTCAATGAGCCTGTTCATAGATATGTGAAAAAACACCCCAAAAAAGGAAGATAAAATAGCCATTGTTTTGGAAACACCACAAAAAATTAGCTTTGTATTTTTAATTAAACTAGAGATGGGTCCAGTTGTTTCCATGTTAGCTAAACCTTTGTAGTTCAAGAATAAGACATTCATCTTCTTATAGATATCAACTTTTTCCTCCCTCCATATTATTGTGGTTTCTTCTTAGAAATGTAACCTAAATGCCTCTCTCATTTCTTGTTTTGAGACTCCTCATGAGTCACCTAAGAAACATCATTTCCATTATCATTTTTTGATCCTTTAAATCCATAATTGATGAACATTCTGTGGATGAGAAGACTTCCCAACAAGAGTATTTTTCTCTCATGCCCCTTCATTATTCCATGCCCCTAGTATGGGTGTGACCTCATGATGGAAATCTATCCCCAATAGAATGGGATGAGACTCCCTTTATTAAGGCTCAGTACAGATCTTCTAATCACAATCCTTTAGAATTTCCAATCCTTGGTTATCATATTGGTCATTCCCACCCCCTCACCCCACCCCCAACACTTACACACACTCACACACTGGTGTAAGCCTTCCCTCATGCTATTCATCAATCCCCAAAGTAATGGAATGAGAATTTCCCTCCTTTAACCATAATCATATTCTTCGGTATGTGATCTTGGGTAGTTTTTGGTCCATGTTGGTCCGAATAGTCACCCTCATTGGAGGGGTTTATATAATTTTTTTTATTAATCTCCTTGGGTTTCCAATACTTATACCCATCATTAGTAGTAGACTTCCATGCATGATCCTTTGGAAGCTATGGATTAACATCATGCAATGAGACCCCCTCTACTTCCTCCACTATCTCTACCCATGACATTTTCTATTTTTCATTTATCGTTTAAATTTATCTATATATCATCATTCTTCATCCATGAAATATTCTCCTTTGCCTCATTTTTCACCCTATCATATCATTTATATTCATTTCATTAGCCATGATCTGGACTTTTTCTTTTTCTTTGTAAATTGAATATGAATGACCCATGAGCTTCCAAAAATTATAATAATGTTATTATGTCTTATTTTTGATCAATACTTAATATTCTGATCAATCGAAAACAATCACAACTTCATCTTGAAGGAAATGAGTCAAATTTGAATCCACAAGGATTTTGTCATATTACCCAAGCATCTCATCCAGTGTATTATTTTCCATTTTTAGTGGTGTGCTGACATAGGTTGCGAGGTCATTAATAATATGTGGATTCCAAAAAAACATCATTCAAGTAATTTTAACCTTTAATTGTTTATTTTTTGTCTTTGGAATAAGGTATTAAAGTAAATATCCCATTTTTAAAGGTGAAAAACACCTGAATTTAGATTCACATAACCGAACCTCTTGGATTTTGAATGGCATTCAATGGATTTGAAAACCTAATGAAATAACAAATGATAATTGAGATCATCTTCAAATCCACAATTATATAAAATGACAGTAGGATATATTTTAACACATCTAGGAATGTGATATTTTAATTTAATTATATAATGTGTCATATTTTTTTTCTATGAGTGGAAATAATGGGACACCGAATGTGGAACAACCATAAAAATTAAAGAGGTAAAAAACAACGGGCAAATTAAATGATCAAAATAGATAAATGTGGGTAGAAAATACCTTTAAATTACAAGGAAAATATTATTTATAATTATCTTTATTGAATAGGTGGGGAAATAAACTTACTAAATACCAAAAAAAATGATGAACTATCAGTGATGCTAAAGAATATGGGATGAAACTACTGGGGAAAATCTCTTTATAGAGTTTCCCTCCTCCCCTCTTGTTGCCTGCTCATCACCTCTTCCAATAGGTGGTTGTTTCGGGTGGCCATAAAAAATTTCTACCATCGTCTTCCCCCTTTTAAAGATCATGTCGGGGTGACACAATTTGTTCAAATGAATTATACCAACACATCACCCACATAGGGATTTGATTGAGAACCAATTGCATCTCCATGCATCCTTTCTATCTGTCAGACCATAATGATCATGTCTCTGCATGACCACTCAAAGATCTACATTATATTAACATATCATATTCAATCTATTTCTTTATGAAATCTCAAATATTTTTTTAGTGTGAATTTTATGCATGTCTACAGTGATATCCTATCTTTTTTCAGGTATGTTTCTCTCTATGTTCTTTTGTTTGAGCCTTAGTGGTCATGTATTGATTGGAGATAAAGATCCCTTGTTAGAGTAAATTATCTATATATCATTTCAATTAATGGATTCAATGTATAAATAAAATTATGTATTAAATGGGTTCTTGGTTAGTTGAGAATCTTTAAAGGGAATCTGGGTTGAAAAACTCAAATGCATAACATTTACACATTGTGTAAAGGTATTAAATGTCATGTATTTTTTGGGGGGATTCATTGAAATGAATCAGAGGTGATGGATTTTTTTGGAAGATACCATGAAAAATATTTAAAATTTTTTTAACTGAAGTATATGTCATATAAATGATCGACCAAGATTTTTAAAGTCTTCTATATAGATTATTTTTATTCCAATCAGTTGCAGCTCCCCTCCTCACAACCCTAGGGAATACTCTAGGAGATTTTGGAATGAAATAACCTCCTTTTAGATTCCCAATTCATGTGATACATCCGTGGTATGTCCCTTTGGTTAGAATCTTCCTTCTCTTCATTCTTATGCAACCCATTGTGTTAAATCCTTTTCCCAATTACATTATTCATTTTTATCTTGATCAATATTGATCTAAGAATCTCTATGAAATCAAATGGACCTTCTTCCTTATGGTATTTATCCATTGGAAGTGTTTTGGATCTTAGGTATAAGGTTGTGGTCTAAATCTCAACCCTATGGTTTTATTATTTTCAAGTTTGAGAAATATTGTGATTTTACAATCGTTGCTTGAACCCAAACTAATTGAATAATTAATTTATATTATTCATAAAATAAATTTGGTTATAAATCAATTTTTAATAAGAAATTGACTTATAATATGTTTATAATGACATGTGACCTTGGGTGATTTCTTATTATAAAATCCATAAATTATGGATTATTTCTTATTTCCATAGTTTTTAATCAACAGTGAATTGAGTTAAAAATAGTATATGAATGAATAATGGTAATTCACATAACTAGCCATTGAGATATATGATGTGATATTGTGACATCTATGGTGTATGAAAGGAACTGGATCTATGTTGAGATGCTTATATAATGGTTTAGGCCCAGGAACATGCACATGTATATGGTGTAATGCTGTTAGTCAGCGGGCTCAACCCAGTCCATGCTATAATGCATATAGAGAGTAGGTTATACCCAATCCCATGTTGTAATGCATATAATTCTTTGAACCGGATTTTTTAAGACTTTACCATGGTTATATGGTTGTGATTTTCAAGGTTGTAAGACATGCTCTGAGCCATTCCCACATGACACCAAAGTAGGTTATTTACCCTTGTTATATAGTGGTGATTTGCATGGTTGTATGACATTCTCAAAGATATTCTGGAATGGAGCCAAAGAAGGTTGTTTTAATTATTTAATTTTTGAATTAATTAATACACCACTTTATCACTTTATTGTATAAAATTTATATCAGACTAGTTTTTTTAGACATGATGGTGTCGATCTACTGATTTTTACTGACACACTATTTGGTCCACTATATAAAACTCAAGAATACATCGTAGATGAATGTTTCGATAAGGGAAATGGACATTACTATTGATTTCTTTTATTTAGATTGGGGTTTGGAGATGGGACCAACATGGGGCTTGGGACCGGGGACTTGAGTCTTTTATTTGACTATGTTAGTCATTTTTTGTATTTGTTCTAGTGTTGCATATAGATTAATTTCAGCATGTCATTACTTTACTTCTAATTATTTACATGATTATCCATTTGGTATTTACTGTTATCTTTTACATTATTTTACTCTGAATATTTTTGTTAATTTATGAATCGTTTCTTCTAAAATTACACTTCATACCATGCATGTATAGTCTCCCCAATATATTATCCACACCTCCACTACTATTCGGCAGCCTCTGGAATATGGGGAGGTGTTCTTGATGTCCCACAACCATCCTTTTCTGGCTATGTGAAAGAGTTATAAATTGAGAGACATTACAAAGTGGTATTAGAGGTTTTGGTTTTATTTTTAATTTCTTTACTATTTTGGAAATGTAGAAATGAGTCTAGGATGTTTTGGTACTTGGTAATTAACTTTACCGTGGTAGTATCTAACCCATGTATGAGGGAAAATCTGAGTACTCAGGGATGCGATCTCCGTTTTTGTTTTGTTTTTGTTATAGTTGATGTTATTTCACCATGAGTTATTTACATGTTATGTAAGGATTATTTTTTTTGGATGCAATTTTTTATTGAGTTATTAAGCATGGCCCAATATGGAATGATATGAGAATAAATTCCACATAATAGGAACGTAAGAATGTATTGACATACATTATTCAGGATAGGGGCATATCAATGTTTTCATGTGTTATATACTAAACAGTTAAAATATAATATTAGTTATTTTTTTCACTGAATAAAAGAAATGTATTGTCATTTAACTCTAAAATACTTGTAATCCATCCCTAGATAGACCAAGAGTTAGTGGTTATCTATTGAAGTCACATGTTAGGTTGACCTTGTTGCAAGCCAGTTCCCTAAGGTGTGCATTTTTTTTATGCATAAAATGGCTCCATGTCATCTTTGACTTGATCGTCAGAAGAGTGATAATCAGAATGCACCTAACATAACTAAAACAGAACATCATGTAGTTCATGAGGATAATATGGATGTTTAGATTCATGAAAACATCCTAAGGGTCATGTGATCCATGGAAAATTAGAATAGTCTTACCATTCCTTAAATATCCAAGCTGAAAAGGGAGTTTAAACTTCAATTTACCCCTATGTTTTCTGGGGAAGGGGGGCCCAGGATTCTGATTTATGGATCAAGTCATTCCTGAAAATATTTAAGCATATTGGGACACCCATGGATATGAGTGCAAATCATGCAGTGCATATGCACGGTGTATAAGGACTTAGCCTTATTACATTACAAAATATTGAATTTAGTCAAGAAATCACTTCCCATCATATTGAGGATATTATAAAGTTTAGATATTTTTAGAATTGGGACATAATACATTCATAACATTAAACAATAATACAGAGTAGATTCCATGAAAACAGTATTCATTTCTTTCAAAATATTAGACTTTCAAACATGCACATTAAACCTGGTTTATTTGAAAGTTCATCAAACATTTAAAATGGATTCCTTATTTTTCATACACATACTTATAACCTATAAAAATAATTTAAAAACATGGAAGGAACACAAAAAATCTCAGTTACGGATATAAAAATAAGGAAAGGGCACATTAGTCCATGAATTCTTGTAAAGTATAAAATCATTTTCAAAAGGAACAATTGTCACCCATATATAAATACATTATAAAATATGATATTTTCACATCATTACCACAATACATAACAAAATAAATAGAACCATAATGTTATGTTTGGAAATTACTAACAAACTCTTGTAACCCTCTTGGCTACCTTATAATTTGTAACCCACATGGCAACCATACAATTTGTGTAACCATCGCAGATACACTTGGAGTAACCATATGACCGACCAACATCTTACACAAACCCAATGCATTAGATAGGAATATAGGTCCCACCCTTAATCATAAACAATTCCCAATAACTATAACACAATCATAAAACCTAAATAATTTCATAGAATTGTTGCTTTTGAATTTCTTAAAACATAATTTTAAAAGAGGTTTTCTAAAAGGAAAAGTACCTTATAAATATCATATAATTTGAGTGATACTTAATATAGAGGATTTAATATGTATATAGACTATAAATATACATAATTAAACATAATATAAAAAAACCTGACACACAAACAATTATAATACCACCTAAATAATGAAGTATAAGGTTATCCCGAAGAATGGAAATCTGGTTAAGATTCCCCTTACCTTGGGGTTTTATTACGTAAAAACTGTTTAAAACTCTTGTATAATGGTTAAAAGAGTGTTATTAGTATTTAAAAAAAACATTTTCTTGTTTATAACATCTTATATGATCATTTCATAACCTCATTCTACCCTTTATTTATAAGTATTTTGTTCCTTCCATTGTTTTTGGGTGCATTCTTTACATGATTTCCATGATCGATTCATGATAGATATTCTTGTCGATTGGAAGTGAAACTATAGAATTGGAATGGATTTGTATTTAAATATTTACAAAAACATAATTTATACTTTTTATCATTTTAAATTCTGACAATAGGATGATTCCAAAGTGAAATGATTAATGATATTTGTCTAGGTCATTTTTGTGATTCTTCGATCATAATGAACTCATTTGTTTTATAAATTAATAAAATTTTAAAAAAATGGTTACAGAACATTATATAAGATATAATACATAAATTATGATCTATTAAAACCATAAAAATTGTTTCATAACCATTTATGAAGAGATTAAATGAAATTTAAATCACATTGTCCATGATGTCTCTAAATCAACACATCAGGGTTGGTGATTTAATTGGTTAAATAAGTTGGAGAGGAGAAGAAATGTAATGGTGAGTATTTCATAAACATGATGAAATAAAGAATATAAAATATACTAGATCATTCATTCCACTTGGATAAGTGGTTGTTTTTAAATAAAAAGAAAATAAATGAATCTCAAAATAAAAGAAGAGTTGAGAAATCCCTTACGAAAATTCAGCAGCCAAACATCGTCGCTTAAAATTTCCTAAAATATTTTGATGAGAGGAAATTGGTCCCTAATTATTATTACATAATATGTTCATTAAGGGGGATATGGAATGACATATTAAAACATTATATAAATTAAATTAAAAATAATAAGATAAAATGAAAGGAAATAATGAAAACAAAAGAGGAGGTTTACCTCTTGATCTGTTCTCCTTAAGATCCTTCTTAAGGCCTTTAGTTCTGGCCTTTTGGTGGAACCAGAAGCTCTAGGACGTGGGGAAGATCCTTGGGAGGAGTATTTTGAAGAACATAGGTAAGTATCTTGGCTTTAGAGGCATGGGAGGAAGAGGGGAATGTTGGTTGTATTTATAGTGGAGGAGATGGAATATTTTTCATTATTTTAATAATAATTATAATATTTTTGCTCAAGACTATGAATAATCATAATTCATGTGACCCAAAAATAGTAATAGTTTCATGTGAGTTCTAACCAAGTGGTATTAAATCATATTTACATCACCTAAGATGTTGTAAATCAAGTATTTAACATTTATCGTATTTTATCATATTATACTTTTCATCAAAAATATCCAGAATTCCAGAAATTTCCCAAAAATTTAAACTAATAATTTATCAATGTGTATAATTAAAAGATAAACTCTATTTTTTTAAAATAATTTTATATAAATAATAAATTAAATTTTTAAATAAAATCATTCTTTATTCCAAAATTGACAATTTTAAAACAATCACTCCTTTTCTATCACATTGGGAAATTAACCAAGAAGTCATTATCTTAAACCCTTAAGAAAAAAATAACAATACAATTAATATTCATTAGTGTCATATTACTATTCATATTACTATTTATAAGGTTATGTTACTATTCACCAAAAAATATGTTGGTTCCATTACACTCCAAATAACATACTTAACACAATTGTAGATAACTATTTTTTGAAATTCAAAACCTAGAAGTGGGAAAATAACCTTTAAGAGAAAGTTATAAATATCTAATTAAAACAAAGTTTCATTAATTTGATCGTATTTTTAATAACATGGTGTGTTACCTTATCCCCACATTATGGAAATTGCATCCTCACAATTTTATGTACTTATTAAACAAGTTAGGGTACATTTTCCTCATTGAATTTTCAGACTCCCATATTGCTTCTTCAACAATGTGGATTATCCACAAAACCTTTACCAGGTGGATTAAATTATTTGAAAATACCTATACCCTATGATCAAGAATCTGAACTGGTTTCTCCTCATAAGAAAGGTTCTCTTCTAATTGGACTGCTTCTGGGCTTAAGACATGAGTTGAATCTGGCACATACTTTATCAACATCAAAACATTAAAAACATTTTGTACCTGAGACAAACTCGAAGGAAAAACTACTTGATAAGAAACTGGTCCAAATTTCTCCATGATTTCAAAAGGACCGATGAATTGCAGACTTAGGTTCCCTTTATTACCAAAATGCATCACACTTTTCCAATGTGAGATTTTAAGGAAAACATGGTGACCTGCCTTGAATGAGAAGTCTTTCCTTCTGTTATCTACATAACTTTTCTGCCTTCTATGAGCAATCCTCATGTGTTTTTGGATAATCTTCACTTTCTCAGCCACTTCCTCTACTACTTTTGGCCCCATTAACTTCCTTTCACAGACTTCATTTGAAAATTTTGGAGTCCGACACCGCTTCTATAATGACCCAATATATTTCAATGGAAATTCCTTTCTTATAAACATGTAATAATCACAAGAAATCACAACATAATGAACTAATAAGTGTGATGTGGCCTTTAAATAAAATTTTATCACTTCTGTGATGTTAATTTTGAAAATATGACATACACAGTTATGATAAATACCTTATTTGGAGTCTGATAAGGAAAACTTAATTTTTTGTGAATAGTAACCTACCATTATGAATAGTAACATACCCTTATGAATATTGATATACCCTAATGAATAGTAAACTCACCTATGATAGTATATAAATAATTTTCAAGTGAATATATGATATACCTATGCTTTGGAATAAGTAAATAAATGTTTTAAAACCATAGTTTTTTGAATAAATTATGATTTAAATTAAATATTAAATTAATCATATTTAGGAATTTTATTTTGAAAAATGTACTTCATTTTTAGATTCTAAATGTCAAAAAATGTTTAGGTTAAATTTTCTGTGTTTTCCTAAAATACATGATTTTTTATTAATAGTGAAATGCCATATTTTACCAAATATGCTAAATACACTCATTATAGAGTCATGTATGATGTTCTACTAATGTATGCCCAATTATTTCGGTTTCACATGATAAAATTACTATTCTTGGTTATGGAAGACTCAAAATTCATTGTCTTGTGTTGAAATAATAAAATAATTAATATAAAATTGAGAAATCCCCTCTCCCATCCACTATCAAAAAACCCCCATCACCCCTCCTCTCTTCCCTCCTCTCAAGCCTTATTCCTTCCCCAAATTCAGTCCAAATATCCTCCCAACCTCCTATACCACGTCCAACAAGCATTGGTCTCATAAAAAGACAAAAACCTATCGCTTAAGGTGGCTCTCAAGAAAATTTGGTTCAAGAGATAAATTCCTCTTTTCAATTATTTGTCTTTCCTTTCTAGTTCATTTGTTTTATTTTCTATTATTACCTCTCCTTATCCAAATGTTTTGATGAATCTAGTACCTAACATGTACTAGAATGTTTTAATGATAGTGAAATAAGTTATCATCATCTCTTCCTTTTACATTCTTTTATACTAGTAGCAAGAACACCTTCTGAGATTTGTCAATTTACCACATTCATGGATGATGAGATTTCGATTTCTATTATCATTATCAATTATGGTCATGAAACCAATTTTGTTTTGGTTGAACTATATTATTTTATAATTAATTTACCCTATGTATGTTTATTTATTCCCTTTGTACAAATGTTATTACGTTATAAAGAAAAATGAGTTCGTTGTAATCAAAACCCACAAATTAACCGAAACAGTTATCATTAAAGTTCTATATAAAATTTCATCCTCATGCCTTGTAACCAAATGATAGAAATGACCCTTATCAATTATTGATGTTCACAAATAATATTTAATTTTAATTATTTATATTTAAATCCATTTTATATGAACTCCATTACTTAAAATCAAGTGAACCGATTATGAAAATAAAGAAAACAAACCCCATGGAATGAAGAAATTCAATATAATAACTTATTAATAAGGGAATAGATGAACTAAAAAGAATTATGATAAACTAAATACATATATAATAGGTTCTGAAATAGGTTCTTAATAATTTTAATTTCATATTCCATGATCTTATTTTCAAGAGAGGAACACACTCGGATTTAAGGTATGGGATTTCCACCCGAACTTCCAATTTCATCCGGGTTACTATCATTGTATAATTACCTAAATGAAATTAGTATGTATTATTATTTACTCATAATAAAATCTGTGTGAGTATTATATGTATGTACACCAACAATAATATTTCCCTATTTTATGGATAGTTACATGTTTAAAAAAACATTCAATACTATTTCCAAAATACATGCCCGATTCAAGGGAATTTCTCAAATTTTTATCTATTTTCATTGGAACTCTATAATCTGTTTTCAAGAGAATTATCCTTATAAAAAAAATCATTTTATAATTAAAATACTCTCTTACTTCACTTCGGGTTTTATACAAATATTTTTCCATAATAACTCTTCATTTAAAAATAAAGAGTATTTATCTCAAAAATTGTTTAATGATTTAATAAGAGTATTTTTGTCTGCTTAAACACAATTGTTGACTCTTATATATTATTAGTTTTAATAATGTATGATGTCATCTACCATATCTTATTGAATTATTTAGGAATATTTTTATTGTGGATGAACTATCATAAAACCATTCACCATATTACTATGAATGGTTAGTGTTATATGTTTAATGATTGGGAAATGTAAGTTACATTTCATATGATAGTTTTAATATGAATTTATATGTTGTTTATATTTATCCACACTCATAAGTGGAATAAATTGGACTTATTATGTGATGGGTGGGGCCTGAAATAGACCCTCGGTCCATCTATAGGCCTCATGAGGCAAATATATGTGGAATTGGTTGTGGCCTTTCCCAACATGATATATGGATTTTGGCCAAGGCGTAAATCATCTTTAGACGTATTGGCTGAGGCCTTCAAAATTTGTTTTAGAATGTACGAAATATGCACTTCCCTTATTATGAAGCCAGTAATTTAATGGTCGTGTGGTTATTTGACCAGTAGAATACTTGGGATTATGTTTTATTATGGCACTATTTACTCAACCGATATCCCTACCATAATGTGTTCAAAATTATTATTGAAGGCATGTGTTTGCAATTATTCTCTATTTCATATGTTTATGATATCATCCACTATATTGGATACCCTTACTAAGTGTTTTTTCTCATCCCTTTCATATGTTTCATTTCCCTAGATTATGATGAAGTAAATTATGAATGACTTGGTGGGATTAACATGGAGGATTGGATGTTTCTAATTGAATAAATTAGTGTTGTTTTTTCCTTCATGATGTAATGTTAAACTTATATATGTATCTTGTTTCTAATGGATACTATACTAAAAGGTCCTTCGGGACACATATTCCATGTTTATATGCCAATGTAATAAAATAAGGCGCCAGCTCCCGGCAGCTGGGGTCGGGTCCTTACTGTTGGTATTAAAACAAATATAGTAAAAAACATGGAAAATATATTTAGAAAACATAGATTAGGGAAGAGTCCCTAAGATAGTCATTGAGAATAAACATACAATAATGTCATGTTATTTTGGTAAGGAATAGATTATGTGGATCTTTTAAGAAATACATCCTTGTCTGAATACGTGCAGGTAGAGGTGGTAGTGGAACATATGTACCTAGGAGTAAAAGCTCTAAAAAGAATTTTTGGGCTTGTCCCGGGTTATCCTAGTACACAAAATCCTTCTTTTCTACACTCTTGGTTATAGTACTCTCGAGGGATATTCTTAGGATAATTCACATTTTCTTTACAGGCCATTATGAAGGATTTAAATGTAAATTTTTGCTCAAAGATACCATGCTTATAATTAAGAGATTATCTATGAATAGAATTTATATTTATGCTATGTAACTTTCTACATTGACATTAAAAATTATGATTCATACCATAATCTAGTGTATCCCATTATTTTGAAATGGAGCATAACTGAAGGAATGGAAACCGCATGAACACATGTATCCCCTGTAGGGATTTCCTTTCGATGCCAGAAAATGATGTTGGATATGGTGTTGTGATTCGTCCTGAGAGACTTATAGATATATTGGGACAACATAATAAGGTTATAAATAATATCCTTACCCATATAGAGCTTCCATATCCACCACATGAAGGAGCTATGTTAGATTTCTTTATGTGGAAATAACATCCAACATTCAATAAGACTACAAACCCATTTTTACATGATTAGTGGATAAGTTCACTCGATAAGATATATTTTTCATTGTGATGTAATGAAAAAGAGAAGGTTGTCAAGACAGTTTATCATATATCGAGTGATGCAGATCAGTGGAGGTCATTAATTCAAAACACAAAAGAGAAGGAAAAAATAGAAGAGATGGAATGGAGAAATTTTAATGAAATCTTCCTATGTAAATAATTTCCTCATGAACAAAAAGCAAATATAGAAAGTATGTTTCTATACATAATGAAAAAGGAAGATGTGAATGTTGGAAGGTATGAAGCTAACTTTACAAGGTTATCAAGACATGTTGTGGACTACATACAAAATCCAAGGAGAAAAATTGATATATTCTTTGATGTCCTAAATCCATTCCTTCGGTCGGCACTGGTCTCCAAAAATTTCATATCATATGAAGATATAGTTTCATGTGATATCAAGATAAGAAAATAATTCTCTATGTCTTTTGACTTTAAGGGAATCTAAGAGAAGAAGAGGGCTGCTAAAAACTCTTGAAAACGAAATAAGGAAACAATGAAGAAGGGAAGAGTTGAATTTCCACCCAGTTATAATTGTATAATGAAAAAATCTAGTGCCTGCAAAAAGGGAAAAGGAGTATGCTAAAAACATGGATAGAAAGGACATTATGCTGTTGATTTTAAGGGGAATAAGGAATCTAATAATATTCAATGCTATAATTATAAATAGATGGGACAATACTCTAATGATTATCCAAAGAATAATTGAAACATGCCATTGAAAAGGCCTTGGGAGTCAGGACAAGCTTATGCAATCACAACTACTGATATTGAAGTTCCAAAGGAAGTGGTGGCAGGTACTTTAATCAAGTCATCAAACATAGATAATGCTTTATTTGATTCTATATCATCGCATTCATTTATATCATCCTAGTTTTCCAAGAAATTTAGATATATTCAATTTGATTTAATAAATTTATTATCAGTCAAAACCCTAGTGGATGTATCATTCAAGAAAAGGTGTGTCAAATAGTCCCCCTCATGACATATAAACATTCTTTAGTTTCTAACCTCATCATCATACCAAGGGATGAATATGATATAATTCTCAGTAAGAATTGTTTGTCAAATTAGGATGCGAAGATCTGTTGCAAGAAAAATGAAGTTAATTTTTTTGAGAATTGTGTAGAATACCTTATCTTTAGAGCCGAAACCTCGCCATATGATTCTCATATGGATCCACCCCCAGTAGCTCTATTGAATTCAATCATTGGGGAGGAAGGGAATGTAATAACTATGAGTGAGGAAAATAATGTTCAAATAGAATATGTACCTATTGTGTAAGAATATATTGATGTCTTTCTAGAGGATTTACCTGGACATCCTCATGAGTTGGAAATTTAGTTTTCCATTGACATAATTCCTGGGTCAACGTCCATATCAAAGACCCCTTATAGAATGACCACATTTGAGTTAGTGGAACAAAAGAAACAACTAGAGTAATTGAGTGATAAAAGATGTATTCCCCCTTGAATTTGACCATGGGGATCCCCTATCCTCTTTGTCAGGAAAAAAGATGGTTCCATGAGGTTGTGCATTGATTATAGGTAAATCAATGATATTACACAAAAGAATAAGTATACTCAGCCATGAATTGGTGATTTATTTTATCAACCTCATAGATCCCAATATTTTTTGAAGATTGATCTTTGATCTGGATATCATTAGATTCTTGTGAGGAATGAAGAAATTCCAATAATAGTATTTCGAACTAGGTATGTGCATTTTCTGTTTACATTAATGCATTTTGGACTAACTAATGCACCATATGTTTTCATGGATCTAATTAATAGAGTTTTCAAGGAATATCTTGAAATATATTTAGTGGTGTTTATTGATGATATTATTTTATATTATAAAATCAATGAAGATCATGAAAAACACTTGTTCACTATTCTGAAGACTCTGAGAAGAAATGAATTATATGGGAAGTTTAGCATGTGTAATTTTTGGCTCCAATCAGTTTCCTTTCTGGGACACATTGTCTCTATGGAAATAATCTATGTATATCTTATGAAGGAAGGGGTTGTGCAAGAATGGCCTACTCCAATGAACATAACTGATGTACGTAGTTTTATTGGTTTAGCAGGTTCTTATTGGGATTTCATTCATAACTTCGCCTGTTTATCCAACCCAATGACCAAGCTTACAGGAAAAGGTGTTATGTTCGTATGGACAAATGAATGTGAATAATTTTATGAATAATTGAAGTGTATATTAGTGAATTCTTTGATCCTAACCCTACCATTGAGGAAGGATGGTTTTGTTATCTATAGTGATGCATCAAACAAAAAACTTAGTTCCCTCCTTATACAGAATGATCTGGTGATTTCATATGAATCTAGGTAGCTAAAAATTCCTGAACAAAACTATACAACTAATGATCTTGAGTTAGTTGTGGTAATTATTGGTTTGAATATTTGGATACATTACCTCGATGGAGAAAAGTGTGGGATATATACAAATCATAAGAGTTTGAAATTTATCTTCTCCCATAAAGAACTCAACATGAGAAAAATAATATTGATTGAGCTACTCAAGGATTATTATTGTATAAGATACTACCACCCAAGTTAGGAAAATAATGTGGAAGATGCTTTGAGTTGAAAGGACCACAGAATTCGGAACAAGATGAGAGTTTAAAGGGATCCTTTTTTCACGGATCTAGTAAAGATAGATATGGGAATTATCAAGGAAGTTGACACATCCCTACTTTGTCAAATGGTTACCAAACCTTCTTTATCGGAAAGGATAAAAAGTTCTCAGGATGATGATGAGAAGTTTTAACAAAATTTAAATCTGTAAATTATGGGCTATTGATGGAATTCATATATGAAGTTAGAATTTTGAAATTCAGAAGGAGGCTTTGTGTTCCTGGTATTCCTCAGCTAAAGAGAGAACTGTTGGATGATTCTCATATCACTAATTTCTCTATACACTCTTGTATAACAAAGATGTATAGAGATATAAATGAACATTTTTGGTGGGAAAACATGAAGAGGGAGATTATTGATTATTTGTCAAGATGTTTGGTTTGTCAACAGGTGAAGGCTAGAAGACAATGACCTAGAGGAGTCATGAAACCCCTTCTTATTCCTATGTGGAAATGGGATGATAATATGATGGACTTTTTCATGGGGTAACCAAAGACTCCATGAATTAATGATGTGATATGAGTCATTGTTGACTATCTTACAAAATCAACACATTTTATAACTATAGGAGAATATTTACCACTTGAATGTTTAAAAAGACAATATATAAATGAAGTTGTAATACTTCATGGTGTACCCTTATCAATTATTTCTGATCATGATCCCCATTTTACATCATAATTCTGGAAAATTGTTCAGAAGGCCATAGATACTGATCTTCATTTGAGCACAGCCTACCAGCCACAAACTGATGGACAATCAGAATGGTCTATTCAAACCATGGGAGACATGTTGAGGTCCTATTCACTTGACTTTCAAGGCATGTGGGATCTTTATTTATCTTTCATATAATGTTCATATAAAAATAGCTTCCATTCAAGTATTCAGATGGCACCATATGATGTGTTATTTGGAAAGAGATGTTGTACACCAACTTGTACAGATGTTTTTGGTGAAAGAAATCTCATAGGCATAGAGCATGTTTAGGAAATGACATAGAATGTGAAGATTATCCAAGCCTATATCAAAATCTCTCAAAGTTGGAAAAAGAGCATTACTAACAAACGAAGGTAGGATTTGGAATTTGAAAATGGAGATCATGTTTTCTTAAAGATATCTACATGGAAGGGTATTATACAATTCAGTAAGAAGGGAAAATTAAGTCCCATGTTTATCAGACCTTTTGAAATTATGGGTCGAATTGGAGTCGTAGAATACTTTTTGGAAATACCACCAAGCCTCTCCAACGTTCACAATATGTTTCACATGTCTATGTTAAGGAAATACATGTGAACCCCAACACATGTAATCACTAATGAAGAAATAGAACTTGATCCCAATTTGTCTTATTATGAAGAGTCTATCAAGATTCTTGATACCAGAGAAAAAGTATTGAGAAATCAAATCAATCAATTGGTAAAGGTTCTTTGGAGGGTCCATAAGATAGAAGTTGCAATATGGGAGCCTAAGGAGCTTATGTTGAAGACATACTTGAATCATTTTAGGTACCCTTTTTGCGAGTTTCGAGGATGAAATTTTTGTAAGGAGGGGTGAATGTAACGACCCAATATTTTTAATGATAATTTCTTTCTTATAAACATGTCATAATCACAAGAAATCACTACATAATGAACTAATATGTTCTATGTGACCCTTAAACATAAGTTTAGAACTTCTGTGATATGAATTTTGAAAATCCAACATACATAGTTGTGATCAGTAAGTTATTTGGAGTCTGATAAGAAAAACATAATTTTTGGAAAATAGTAATCTACCCTAATGAATAGTAACATAACCTTATAAATAGTGATATATTCTAATTAATAGTAACCTTACCTATGATTGTATATAAAAAATATTCAATTTAATGTACGATATACATATGCTTTGGAATAAGTAAATAATTGTTTTCAAACTATTGTTTTTTGAATAAATTATGATTTTAATTAAATATTAAATTAATCATATTTGGGAATTTTTTTTGAAAAATGGACTTCAATTTTTGATTCTAAACATTGAAAGAGGTTAGGGTAAATTTTTTGTATTTTTATGAAATACTAGAATTTTTGATGAATAGTGAAATACCATAATTTACAAAATAAGATAAATACACTAATTATAGTCATGTATGATGTTCTAATGATGTAAGCCCAATTAATTCAGATTCACACGATTAAATTATTATTCTTGATCATGGAATACTCACTATTTTTTGTCTTGTGGAGAAATAAAAAAATTAATAAATATAAAATTGAGAAATCCCCTCTCCCCTCCACTATAAAACCCCCCATCACTCCCTCTTCCCTTCACACCTCTCAAGACTTGAACCTTCTCCAAATTCTATCCAAATATCCTCCCAACCTCCTCTCCCACATCCATCAAGCCTTGGTATCATAAAAAGACCAAAACCTCCCCCTTAATAAGGCTCTCAAGGAAGTTTTGTTCAAGATGTAAATTCATCATTTCAATTCTCTGTCTTTCCTTTCTAGTTAGTTTGTTTTATTTTCTATTATTACCTATCCTTATCCAAATTTTTTGATGAATCCAGTAACATACATGTACTGGAATGTTTTCATGATAGTCTAATAAGTTACATCATCTCTTTCTTTTACTCTGTTTTGTTCAAGTAGCAATAACACCATCAGAGATGTGTCAATTTACCACTTTCAAGGGCGATGGGCTTTTAATATCTATTATCATGATCAATAATGGTCATGAAACCATTCTCTTTATTGGTCAAAAAGATTATTATATTTTTAATATACCCTTTTTAAGGTTTTTTAATCCATTTGTACAGATGGAATTATGTTATAATGAAAAATGAGTTCGTTGAAATCAAAACCCACAAATTAACTGAAACAATTATTATTAAAGTTCTATATAACAATTCATCCTCATTATATGTAACCAAATGATATAAATGACCATTATAAATTATGTATGTTCATAAATAATATTTAATTTAAATTCTAGAGATATACATTCATTCCACATGAACTCCATTACTTTAGAACAAGTGGACCGATTATGAAAATAATAAAAACAACCATTGCAGAACAACGAAATTCAATATAATAACTTATGAATAAAGGAATAAATGAACTAAATAGAATTATGATAAATTTTATACATTTATAATAGTTTCTAAAATATGTTTTTAAAAATTATATTATCATATTCCAGGAGCAAGTGGAATACATTCAGATTTAAGGTAAGGGTTTTCCACCCAAACTTCCATTTTCATTCCGGTTACCTTCATTGTCTAATTACCTTAATGAAATTATTATGTATTATTATGTACTTGTCATAAATTCTGTGTGAGTATTATATATATGTAGACCAACAAGAATCCTTCCATATTTTATGGATAGTTACAGGTTTTAAAATAAACATTCAAAACTGTTTCCAAAATACAATCCTGATTCAGGTGAATTTCTCAAATTCTTATCTATTTTCATAGGAACTATAGAATATATATTTTAGATACCAGTATCTTTATAAAATCACTCATATTATTATTAAAATACTATCTTACTTAACTTCTATATTTATATAAATATTTTCCCAAAAGAACTATACTTTTCAAAATAATGAGTATTTATCTTAATAATTGTTTAAAGATTTTATAATTGTATTTTTTCCTTCTTCAACACTCTTGTTGATTCTTATGTATTATTGGGTTTAATAATTTATGGTGTAATCTACCGTATTGGAATTAAGGGTTTATGGCTATTTTTATTGTGGATGAACTATCATAAAACCATTCACCATGTTGCTCAGAATGGTTAGTGTTTTATATTTAATGATTGGGGAATGTTAGTTACATTTCATATGATAGTTTAAATTTGAATGTATATGTTGTTTATGTTTATCCCTTATTATACGAGGAATTATTTGGACTTATTATGTGATGGTTGGTGAATTCTATATCCCCTCAATGCATCGGTTGGTCTCATGAGTCAAATAGACATAGAATTGGATGAGGCCATTCCCAATGTGATATATGGATTTTTGGCCGAGGCCTTAATCATCTTTAGACGTCTTGGAAGATAACATGAAAAACTGTTTCAGAATATCCGGAATATGAACTTCCCTTATTATGAAGCAATTAATTGATATTTCATATGGTTATTTGACTAGTAGAATACCTGTGATTGTGTTTTATTATGAGATTATATACACAGCTCATATCCCTTCTATAATGTGTTCAAATTTATTATTAAAGGATTGTGTTGGAAATTATTCATCATGTAGTATTTCTATTAAATCGTACACTTTATTTCTTAACCTTACTGAGTATTTTAGATCATCCCTTTCTCTTATGTTTCATTTTCGCAGGTTATGATGAGGTAAATTATGAATGACTTGTAGGGATTAACTAGGAGGCTATGATGTTTCTAATTGAATAAATCAATGTTTTTTATCCATTAATGATGTATTGTTGAAAATTTATATGTATCTTGTTTCCAAAAGATACTAAACTACTTGGTCCTTTGGGATACATATTCCTTATTTATATTCCAATGTATTAAAATAAGGAACCGACTCCGGGCAACTGGGGTCGGGTCCTTACAACTATAATACAATTCCAAAAAAGGTTTCATCCTTATACTGAAATAAAAACAAGTTATTACAAGAAAACTCAAATAATGAAAGCTATTGATCCCAACATCCTTGGTAGTCCATTGAAAAATCTTGAATCATATTCTCCAAATTCTGAATCATTCTTTCGGACTACCAATATGATTGAGGGGGAAAAGTTTTACAAAAATTTATTGTTGTTCTTAATGACTTATGTAGCCCCTTCCAGAACTTATAAGTGGACTTGGGATGCTTATCAGATATAATGGAAATAAGATCTCCTTGTAACCTGACAATATCATTGATGTATTGTTGATAAAGATGATCCAAAGACATCATATCTCAAATAGAAAAAAAATTATCAGATTTTTCAGCCAACCAAAAATAACCCAAATCGAATTGTTACCTGGAGATTTCTTAGGTAGACCCACCAAAAATTCAATGGAAAAATTCTCCAATTTACACTCTAGAACTAGAAAAGGCTGAAGCATTCCATTCGGTAAGAGCCGCTCTCCTTTAACCTGTTGACAAGTCAAAGATTTCATCATAAAATCAGTGATATCCCATGTCATTCTATCCCACCCGTAATACTCATGAAGGTCTCTGTACATATTAGTACTATGAGGATGAACTAAAAATGGATAACTATGAAATTCACACAAAAAATCATTCTTCAATAAGAATCACAAGGCATAAATAATCTTTTCTCAAATTCTTAAAAACAATATTTATCAAGGTTATTTCCTAGCAACTTACTCATCTATCTATAAATATACTAATCTTAGGTATTCTTCACTGCCATGTGTCACTTTAACAATCCTCCATATCCTATTTTTCTATACGTGTCAGCCTCTATCACTACATGCCCCGCCGTCACTCCCTTTCTCTTCCTTCCTCGCCCACCCTCTTCCCTTTCGCTCGGCCTCCCCATCACGATTTCCCTCCTCCCCGTTTCTTTTTTCCACTGCAACTTGCTTCTTCCATCCTCTCCATCCACTACCTTCAATGTCTTTGGTCTCCCCAATCAAAGGTTTCCACTTTTTTTTTCTATTCTACAGCTTTACCGGCTTCACCTTCTTTCCCCGATCGTGATTTCCATCAAGATTACCCTTTTCTCACACATCTTCTCTTCTCGATCGAGGGTTCCATCACACCAAATCTAACATCTTGTATCATTTAAAACCCTTAATTCCCATACTATCCTATTCTATACATAGTTTCCTAGGATTCTCATCTCGCTCGGGGTACATCCCATGTCGATCAACACTTCCCACAGATCCCAGTAGTCATGTTTGACCAAATCGAGGTTCCCGTCTGTCCCTACATTGATTCCCACACAATATCGACATTCGTGAACTCAGAAAACATCCAAAAAATTAAACCATTCTAATTCCATCCATTCTCTGTGTGTCTACACTTTTTTTGTGGCTCAAGATTTCCTGCACATCGACGTGTCATATTAAATTGACTGTCATTCTCAAACCACTCAGGTTTCAGCTCTAGTCGGGCTACGGTTCCCACATTCCCTGATTGACATCTCACTCCATCTTCTGGTCCCCCTCAACTCCTCCAGGGCTTCCCTGACAGTATGGAGGTTTGCGCTCAGGATAACCTTTACATCTGCACCTGTTATCCATTTACTACACAGCCTCTACTACTCAGGATTTCCCACGCACAATCGGTGCTACAAACTCCGAAAGTTTCCTCCCATCATTTTCATCTCAGTTCTCATAGATATTGGTAGTAGGTAACCTTACTATACTGGTAATGTTATTATTACATTCCAACCAACATTACAACCTACATTACACAACTATATCTACATATTACAACTTCCAGAACTAGTGCGACCCATTGCACTTGACAAGGGAGGAATTTACACTCACCTGTGAATACATGTACGGTATTAAAACACGTTGACTGCTTAGTTTGTTTTCATATCTATTTTCTGAATTCCTGTCTGCAGAAAAATGTGTATTACATCATGTAGAGTAAACATACATTATTTGAAATTGTATTCTGGTAATTATTTAGGTGTCATACATACATGTATATGGTGCATACATATTTTTTCATATCCAATAATGGATAAATTTACATTCCCTTTTTTATACCCATTATTATTACATTTCATGTTTCTGTATACTATTAAATTCCATAATTGTCTATTTTATTTCAATGCCATGTTTGAATGGTAACTATTTTTCATACTCTACAATGATGAAATAAGTCATAAGTAAATGAAATACTCTGTTCGAAATTAGGTACAATACTAGAATAGTCATTTATAATGCATGTACATGTTTCTATGGTAAATATATTTTATATTGTGAAATTATGAAATAGGTCAGAAGTTATTCCAAGGATCTGTTGGGTTATTATATTTTCTCATTTTGAAAAACCCATTTTCCTTGGGTGATCTTCACGCGTTAAAGCTAGCTGTATGCATTCAATTATTCTTCATGAAACATCTCATTATTGAGGCAGCGCGTCCTTCAATTTAAATACCAAACTGATCTACGCACAATTCATTCTTTATATGGATGATGAGATGTTGCATTAAATGTTCAGTATACTGTAAAATTCCAAAATAATCAATTTTATTGCAATACCAGTGCATTAATTTTATGTTTATCATTGAATAAGTTTACAGATCGAGCTTCTACCACTCATTGACAGTGGGTTTCATGTTAATTGATCTCAAACTACTCATGATGCAAGTATTCAAACATCCAGTATTATCGGAATTCACACTCACCTATTAATTTTAGATTTTTTTTAATAAGTATTTATCCCCGCATTAAGATAGTAATCTTTTAAATTTACAATTATAGGAACGTTATGAAAATACTTTTATCTTAATCGGTAGCATTACCATTTTTGTTTCCAGACAGCTGCTACACACTATGCAGATTCCAGCTTTTAGAACTTGCATTACCCATTGTACTTGACAAGGGATCATCATCTTCTCCAAGACATCCACAATTATCAGACTTCACAGTCACGTGTTTGTTAGATATTATTGTAATAGGTTTCTCTTCCTGCATTGAGGTAGTGTACTTTTAAATCACATATTAGTCTGCATAATAATCCAGTATTCTTAGACAATTATCAATTTACTATCTTTAATTTCTCACTATCTCATTATAGTACCCATAAATCTGTGCCGTATTTCTAATACAGATACTCTGATGACAATAGTGAACTACTTTCAGTTCAATAGCAGAATTGACAACTTACTATTGCATCACCTCAGATTATATAACATGGATGTGCCTATCTTATTTTATTCAACACATAAAAATAAGAGTTTCTATATTACTGTAATCATTTATGAAATTATTACATGTCCCCCTATTAGCAGTCAATAGTAGGGTTCCCTGCATGGTCTAAATTCATTATTTATTTGATCCCTTTGGTCTGCATGTTTGATCTCTTTGCATTATTACTTTCTCATAAACAATTCTTTTATTTTTGAAATTATTTATGAAGGGAATATATTAAAAATATAAGTATATATTATATCATAAAAAGTAACCATTTCCTTAAAACCTTGACCCTTAACTAAAGTTATATAGATGCTCACTGACCTCCACCTAATCAATGATTCATTTGTGACCTTCAGATCCACCATGCACATATGTACTATCATGAATACATTTGTGACCCATTAAGACATGGTCTATTCTAAACCCTATATTTTCTTTACTCTGTTAATTTCGATCCACTTCATTAGCACATTACACAATTTTCTGGATTTACAGCGATTCTGTAGCTAATTCAGCATGGACAAATTCTGAGTTTGTGACGGTGGATGAAATCCTTCATTGGCTGGGATATTAGTCAACAACTAGTACATTATATAATTTATTTGTGTCATCATATTCTCATTATTTTAGATGAAAGTACGCATGGAAGGAAATAACTGCTTTGTGTCATCAATCAATACATATAATGATTGAATTTTCATATTTTAATTTTTCAAAACAGGTTGTTCTATTCATATGGATAATCTGTAGGAGCTCATGATTATAATTTTAGGTGTTTCTATTAAAAATAGGTGTTTTATGGGAAGACCGTAGTGAAATGATTAAGACCATAGTGAATATGCACAGTTTAATTTTTCATAATGGGTGTTTCTATTCAAAATAGATATTGATGAACATTTCATTCCGTACTCTGAGAAAGGTTGGCCTTCTGGTTCGGGTTTAGGTCAACAGCACAAGGTAGTTGAATGGTTTTTGGGTAGTGAAATGGTTAGTTTGTTAATTAGTTGGTCATTGTATAGGTTGGTGGTAATAAATGGTTAAGATATTGGGTTCAGGTAATATAATATTTATCTAGGTTTGGGATTGAGAATTCAAAATTAAATGGCTACACTACTCATTGATATTAGTAGTGATTAATAAAATAACAATGAAATGAAAAATAACCAATTTAAACTGTCTATCCTCTATTTAAAATTTAACTAGGTTCTGGAACATGGGAGTAATGAATGGTGGTTTTTAACAAGCATGAAATTGTGAAATTGTCACTAAATATCATAATATGGATAAATAATGAAGTGGTTGTCATTAAATAAAAAATCCCATTATCTATTTTTATAGAAAATATTACCATTTTCTATTACTAATTTAAACTATCCAGCTCTGGACAGGTTAACAATAGCACCTGTTTGGGGTTTGAAACCTAATTTTTTTCCCTTATATTCTCTTTTATTTATTTTAGTAATTTTACTATTTAATAATTTTTTCTTGTGTTTTCTGGGTAGGAAAAATATCTAGACAGCACCTCATGAACATGTTGAAGAACGAATCATACTATTGTTGGAAGCATAAACAAATATCCAAGTTCGTGTTTCTATATTATTTTCAATGTTTTATATGTTCTTCACCTTCCTCTTTAAAGTGTATGAGATACATTTCCCATTTAATTTGAAGGTTTCTCTAAAATAAATTTAATGTGTATGCTCCTGGTCTCTGTTAACCAATATGTGATTTATGGCACTCTGTAGTGGACATTTGTGAGACTATTCAAGTAAATATCTCACATACACTGCCTTTCTGTTGATGCTTCCATCGAAGGCTTTAGGTAACCCTACCACCATCAACACTACATGCCACTCCATGATACCCTCAACTCATCCTCTAATTTTCATACGATATGATTTATTTCATTCAATTTATTATCTTCATTATTGTCATATCTCCATCCTGATCATCATGCCTCTTTCTTCATATTTCTAAATTGTTTCGGATGACGGTAACATTAAATTTTGAAATAGTGAATGTTGATCCGTAGGATTCTACATCTATGGAGTATATAGAGAAGACCAACAAACTGAAACATTATTTATTTTTGCGACGTCGGTGGCCTTTTCCGATGGTGTTTCTCGAACTATAACATCACCCCTTGATGTTATCAAGATAAGATTCCAGATATGACTATAATTACATGATTTTAATTTTCTGAACAACTACATTCCTAACAATAGATTATACTCTATGAAAAAAATAATTGATGAAAAGGATACCATCAATTTATTTGTATTCATTCATTAAGTTATTTTACTATTTTATAACATTTTTTGTGTTTTCTGGGTAGGAAAAAACCATGACAACACCTCATGCACCTATTGAATATTGAATCATACTATTGTTGGAAGCATAAACAATCAACCATGTTCCTATTTCTACATTGTTTTTGATGTTTTTGATGTTCTATTCCTTTCTCTTTAAACTGTATGCATGACATTTCCCATTTAATTTGCAGGTTTATCTAAAATAAATTTAATGTGCAGGCTTCAATCTTAAGAATAAATACAAACATGTACTGATCTTATCATGTATTATTGTCACTCATTTCTATTTTTCTTAATCTTACCCTCTAGGAACCATCAGAATAACTACAATAAGTTATGGATCTTAACATCTTTTGCTATCGAAATCTTAATTAATGTTCTTTTATTTTATGAATCCTTTCAATTTTATACCAGTATTCCTTTTAGTTCTTGGTGATTTCATTCACCTAAGACTTGAATTATATGAAAATACCAAATAATCAGTTCCTTTGATTTTTTTGTTGTATAATATCTATAGAACATATACTAAAACATCTTATTTCTTCTATGCAGACAGTTCTTGTGGAAGATTAATAGGATCCATTGATATTAGATCAGAATGTTTTGTTCATTCTTGGGTTAGATATAAGGATCGTGATTTAGTAGAGAAGGAATCCACTACATGATTTTTTAGGGAGGTAAACTAACCTTTGTGGAATTATTTGTGAAGGCATTCACATGTTGTTTGTTGGTGGTCAATTAAGCTTTCTAGAAGTTTCATTTTACATTCTTCTAAAAATACCCAGAATAGGGTAGTAGTCTTCTATTCTACCCTTTTATCTTCAATTTAGTTATCATTTTAAAGATCCATTATTATATTAATATTCCAAATCTATTGATTATATTTCAGTTATTCCTATTCAATGTGCTATATATTTTCCAAGGATTATTTCATATCCAGCACATGTATATTACATATTCATCTTTGAAACCATATACCTTTTAACTTTTACAAATATCTTAATTCAGACTCAATGTTATCTCATACATTTTCTTTATGTAATATGTATTTAAGCTTGTTAAATCCTTTCACACACAGTTTTTATTGGTTCTATGCATCAATAATATTTTTTATTGTTTTCCATTAGTTATATTGTAATATGTCCATGATAGACATTATCTATGCATCTTATACTGCCATGATTGCTTTAATACACCCAATATTCGATTAACATAATTGGAGGCCTTCATCGACCCAATTTTTTATGATATTTGGGATCCAAATATATGGTTTCCAAACATGTCTTTTCATTACTATTCAACTTCAAGCCTCGTGAGTTTAAGGGTGTACCAGTGGTGTTGGTAAATTTTATTCCATAACATGCAAGGGGTCAATGCACAGTCTGGAGATTGTTTTGTATAGTTTGGTCCCGGATATTTCAATCACACTTGACAACATTTAAAGTCAATGAAATGATATAATTTTTAATATAAACTAAATTGAAAATTCTTTATTAAATGTATTATATAATATAGGTGTTTTATATTAGTTCTTTATAAGCTTCTATCCACGTATAAAAAGAATTTTATAATGTGTTCTCTAATATGAAATGTCAGTATAATATAAAATATATGTTTAACATTTTGCAATATCCTGAATATGAATGAAATTAAATAATTTGTATTGTAATCAATATTATGGAATCTAAAATATTTTCCTATGCATTATATACATGTGTATGTGTAATCATTGGTTATACTGCGTCTCAAATCTAAAATCTATTTGACAAAATTCACACAAATATGCTCTGGTGAATTTGTGACTAAATTTCCACCTTCTTCATTCACCTACCGGTATGTTTTAATGTTTTTTTCTCATTGTCAGCAGCTCTATAGTCTATGATTAGTTGGTATTAATTTAAATTCTTATTTTTTATCCAATTTTCCTTTGTCAATAGTTTATTTGATTTGATTTCTCAACCAGTTTTCAAAACATTAACCTGAATATTTACTGTGTTCGATTTCAGGTGATGATAGTTGTCTTCTTGATGGTATGTTTTAATGTTTTTTTCTCATTGTCTTATTTTATCATTCTTATTCTCTATTTCTCCTTATTTATGCCTGAATTTATATAATTTTCATTGCACTGTTTTCTAATATAAAATTTTATTTATGTGACTGTTCTATTTTTTTCCAGAAATTATTCATTAACACATATTCATAAAAAGATTCTGATATGGAATTCAATATTAATGATTTCATGTTTCTATTATTGGGGCTCTACAATAATCAGTCAGCCACCGTAAATAATACACTACCATTATTTGACAACACTATCTGCCCAAAAATTGTTCCATCCTCATTTCATGAAAAAAAGACCTTATATTATTAAGTTAATATTTCAGGTTTAATTTGATTCAGTTAAATTTGTTTTCACTGTGTATGTGAATACATAAATATGAATTTGATATAGGGTTTATTACCTATATTCTAGTAGATTCCATTACAAATTTATATAAACTAGATCATGAAAAAAAATTCATGAATACCTGAATATGATGTTTGTGGGGTGTCATATGTAAACCGTTTAAACTTAAATTCCATCATACAACTACCATTGTAAATTTAACTTCATCTTTGTAAATTGTTAATTTCATTGTACTATTAAAGTATTTGCCATTAGATTATAAATATATAATTTCACCTTAACATTATTGATTTATTTATTATTTTACAGGACATTATACCAGAAATTTCCCCCTATAATTAACAGGATTTTTAATGGAGACTACCAAGGAAACAACTAAAATAGGGTTTTAGGTACGTATTAATCATTACTTTATTTTTTTTAATTTAATTATACTGTTATTTCTGTATAGTATGTCTCTGTGTTTTCAAATATAACATTTCTCTAATATTATTGATTTTTTAATTCTTTTCCAATACTTTTTTGATGAAAATTTCCCCATAAATATATCGGAGTAAATACTACTATGTAAAAATCAACAAATAAGATTTCAGATATGAATTGATCATTATATGATTTTGTTTACTAAATTATGATTCATTCATTACCTTCAATATGGGTTCTAAAGAAATGAAGAAATTTGTGTTGGTAGTCACAAAACTCAATTCTTCCCTTCATAGTGTAGAAACATAAATTTTTAATATTAATGGGGGGCTACAGAATATGGAATTCGGCATAGAGGTATTTCTTTCAAAACAGTGCCTTTATTCCTCAATGATTTATTCTTCTTCCATTTTTATATTTCATAGATTTACATGGAAATTCTCCAGAGGTATGGTTTTTATAATAGTTGATTTATTCACCAGTGATTTATTCTTCGTTCATTTTTAATTATTATGAAGTGGTTTTGAATGTCTATCTACATGCAGTGACTAGATCCCTTCATAGAATATGATGTTGGCTACACCTACAACCATTAATGTAGCATGGCGCTTCCACATCCATGGATTCACCTGCTTTGATCATGAAAATCCTTTGAATCTTAAATCAAATAGGATTAGATTCCTCTCATACTGTACACCAATATATTAGATTTCAAATATATTAGTAGTCCCAATATATTTCAATTAGTTTCCCTTTTTAATATTGTTATGCACCTCCTATTTATTCATGAAAAAAATGATCATTCAATTGATGATGATTCAAAAGATAATTAAGGTTTCAAGAGTTACTAGTATATTTATTCCCCAGTGATTTATTCTTCTTTCATTTTTTAGTATTATGAAGTGGTTATTGAATATCTATCTATATGCAGTGACTGGAGACCTACATTGAACATGATGTTGGCTACACCTACAACCATTAATGTAGCATGGCGCCTCCACACCCATGGCTTCACCAGCTTTGATCATGAAAAGCCTTTGAATCCTACATCAAATAGGATTAGTTTCCTCTCATACTGTACACCAATATAGGATATTTCAAATATATTAGTAGCTCTGAAATATTTCAATTAGTTCCCCTTTTTTATATTGTTATGCGCCTTCTATTTATACATGAAAAAATTGGGCGTGCAATGGTTTAAGATTCAATAGATAATTAAGGTTTCTAGAGTTACTATATGATGATATTTTCTACTAATCATGCATTAAATATTTGTCTTGGTTTTTTAGTGCTCCTATAATTAGAAATGCTAGGGATAGAATTAATATTTGGCAGGTTATGTTCAAAACAATCCTAATTGAAATTAAGGTATCATTAAAATGGTTGAATGGTTTGGTTACTTTAATTTTGAGGATGATTTTGGTAGTCTCTATTTGCATGGTGGTGAGATTTTTCAAGAATAATAGAGGCTGAAATTTGTGCTATTGTGTATGATTTATATCTAAAAATGTTGTCTGTATTTATAACCTGGAGTGACTGGAGAACCCTTCACTATACATGATGTTGGCTACACCTGCAACTATTAATGTAGCATGGCACCTCCACATCCATGGATTCACATACTATGATCATGAAAAACCCTTTAATCTTACTTAAAATAGGATTAGTTTCTTTTCATACTATACACCAATATAAGAGATTTCTAATATATGATTAGTTCCATAATATTTCAATTAGTTTACTTTTTTAATATTGTTATGCGCCTCCTGTTTATTCATGGAAAAAATGATCATGCAATGGTTGAAGATTCAATAGATAATCAAGGTTTCTAGAGTTACTATATGATTATATTTTCTTCTAACCATGTATTTAATATTTCTCTTGGTGTTTTATTGCTCCTATAATTAGAAATTCTTTATTTAGCTTTAATATTTGGCAGTCATGGTCGAAACGAGCCTGACTGAACTTAAGGTAACATTAAATTGGTTGAATGGTTTTTTTTTAAATTTTCAGGAGCATTTTGGTTGTATCTATTTCCATGGTGGTGGGATTTTTCAAGAACAACAGATGCTAAAATTGGTGCTATTGTGTGTGTTTTATATCAAATTTTTTTCTGTATTTCTAACATGTTTTATATTCATTCTGTAACAATATTTTTATTATGATGAATAATATTTTGTAGGAGATGAAGTCTCATTCACCTGGATATCTTTATAACTATTCCATTCTTCAAACACCCACATGATATTACCAAAAGGGTATTTAGGTTGGTAGAGGGATAAGGCATGTATCTTTATATATTTAATGAAATTGTAGTAATTTTCTAAAATCATTAAAAAATTAATTCTAAAATTTTATTTGTTCAATTATAATATGAATTTCCTTCTTTGATTTAAAAAATTTATACAGAGGAAAACTTCAGTTTATATTGTTGTTCAAATAATTAGTTGAACATCAGGAACTGATGGAGTAAGTTCCTAGCTGTTGTATATAATAACTCCAGACCATCTAATTTTTTTTAATTGGGGATGAAATAGAATTTAATTCATTCAGTGTTTCTTCAGTAGAACTGTATATCACCATTTATATTAGACTTGTTGGGGACCCCAGTTCTAGGATTTGCTTCAATAATATTGGGTTATGTTTACAATGTTTCCAAAGAACCCATCCAGTAATTCTTCTCATATCCAAGTCAGGTTTACTAAGTGCATGAAAAAGGGCACCAAGTCTGCCAAAATTACTGAGTTCATTAGTAGAGTATATAGGTTCATCGAGTAAAATTAATTATTATAGTATGAATTACCTTCACTCAGGACTATGGGATTTTCATAAACATATTCATTAATAAAAATGTTTTACATCCATGAGAATAATTAAATTTTCTATTATTCGTTAATAATAATCTTATGTTTTGTTCAATTTTTTTTCCAACAGGTTTTTCTCTCTTTTTGGACATGTTAAATGATCTTGGGGAAAGGTATTATTTTAAATGTCCATGTTTCATATTCATGTTATGCACAATACACAGTTAGACACCCTATGTAATGTGAAACCAGCATTCCATTTTTCATTTTAACAACACATTATTGAATGCATGGTCCTAATCTATATAGAATATTAGGGTTATGACTATTCTCTATACTATTTAGATTCACACCACATATACTACATATGAATATATCATATCCACCACATCCATTATCTATACCCATTAAATTTATTATTTTTCTCTTTCCATTAATTTTTTGTGTCTTCTGTAAATTACCCTTTGCATGAGCTAGATCTTTGTGATGGGTTTGGCTTATGCTTCTGTGTGTTATTTCTTGTACCATTGAGAATTCCATTATTTCTGTTCATATTTCATGTGTGTGCCTAACAGGAGGGGCTGCATTTGTTTTTGCAGGAACAACAAAACATATTGATGTGTTGTTTTTGAGATGATAGTAGGGAAACAAATGTGACACCTCTTTGCAATGATGTGCAGTTACTGAAAATAATTTAAATTCCAACACAATATCGTCCACCAATCTCACTCTCTCCATCTAAAAGTTATTATTTTTAGTGCCTCATGATGACTCAATAGAGAGTACATATACTATTTGACATTGAATCTTTATGTATCTAACTAATTTTATATTTACATATTATTATCCAATAGTTTCCATCAATAGTTTGTATATTGTAGGCATGCATTTTATAAATTCTTGCAATTGCACTATGAAATGATCTTCAGTGGTAGCATATAAATATATATGCATATTTTTTTAGGTAATTCATTTATATCTATGAAGGAATGACACTTTTATATTTATTACATTATGAATAAGACATCACTTTAGAGTATATAATATGTGGGTGTTTCAATATTATTTAATTTACATATTTTTATAGTATAAAACATTTTTTGTTATGAAAAAAATATTATTCTAAGTGAGTTTATGTACCGAAAGACATCTTTATTCACATTATATGATAAAAATTTGTATGTATACAATCACATTGTTTCATTAATTTTTAATGACATGAATATATACATTATGTATTCCATAGTCATGCATGTGTATATATTCATTGAAATTACATTCAAATTTCATACAAGACATCTAGAATTATTACCATTTCTTTCTTAATATTATTTTTTCACATACCTATATTTATAATATATAGGATACTATTTTCTCAATTTCATCAGAAAAATAATCGTTAACTAACCTATATGATTAACTATGATAAATAAATTTAATTTATTTGAATTACCAGTTTTCAGTTATATAGAAAACTTCATACGCATTATAATTTTTTAGTTACATAAAAAACAACTATGACATGACTACTGTATGTGATCCTGTAATCAATTTTTTTCATTATGAATTACCATTATAAACTTCTATAGTATATAAGTTCATTCCTATATGCATTTATTTTCCTGAAATTCATATTTGAAAAAATTCAAAATTATCTGTAATTAAAAGTGTAATTAAATGATCATGTCATGAAAATGCATAGGTTGGGTACTAAATATAGATATACAACCCATGAATGTTGAAATTTGTTGAAGAAAAAACCAGATTCAATTTTTATTTATTTATTGTTTTGATTCAATTAAATGTTGGAAAGTATTATGAAGTGGTTGTTTATTCTCTTTCTTCAACTATTTATTTTATTCAATTTTATCTTTTGTTTCATTGTTTTCTCTAATTTCTATGTCCCTCATTACATATTGTTCTATATATATGATGAATAGTTTCACTCCATTTTCTTTTTTCCTGAACATACCACTCATTCAAATTATTATTATTTTAGTTATTTCCATATTTCTCATTTTTATTATTATAACCACTATCTTATCTTAGATTTATCTTTCACTTTTTATTTATGTTCCCGCATTACTCTTATTAAGATCAAAATTTACAATTAATTCAAATATTCTTTCAAAAAAATTAAAAATTCTTATTCTTTTACTCTTTTTTTCAACTATTTGAATGATGTCTTCATATTCTATGCACTCCTATTCCATTTTCATACACCATTAAATTCTTATTAAAATTTATTCAACATTACTTTTTATTCTAAACTTTCATAAATATTAATCTCTTATTAAAAGAAAAACCAATAATCAAATTCTTCGTGCAATAGCACGAGCGAGTGCTAGTTTTAACTAATTATACCTTTTTCTGTAGCTCAAGTTATTCCTACTACGCTTTCTTAATTCTGGCTGAAAATGATGAATGAACTGAAACCTGGAACAAAATAGAGGGATTTTATGCACCAGTAAATTCTAATCCAAATTTCATAAAATCATTAATCAATGGATCATTCTTTAAATGTAACTAGTTGAATGATGCATGATTTTTTCAACTCAATGAATCTACCACATTTTTTCTTCTTCTGGATGGTAATTGATCGTGCAATCCTAATCCTTTATTAGTTAAATCCATATTCTCTGCCTCATGTTTAATTCCTTCTGATTGAATATATACTTTAGAGATTTATGGTTAGTATAGAATTGATATTTGGATCCATATAAATGATGCCTTAAATATTTAAAAGCATAAACCACAGCTTCCAATTCCATGTCATGTGTGTTAAAATTTAACTCATAGATTTTAGTTGTTTTGAAGCATAAGAAATTACCTCATGATTCTGCATCAAAACCCAACCAGGTCTCTTTAAATAAGCATCATTATAAATGAAAAACTCACCAATTTGGGAAGTCAATGATAAAACCGGAGGATTCACTAATCTCTTCTTCAGTTCCTAAAAACTAACATCACATTATTCATTCCAAATAAATTTATCCCCTTTTGGGTTAACATAGTTATTGGTATTGATAACCATTCAATGTTATTAACAAGCCATTGGTAATAACCTTCTAATCAAAGAAAACTAGAAATATCTATAACATTTTATGTATTGGCCATTCATCAACTAATTTTATTTTGGAAGGATCATCTATTATTCCATCTTTATTTAATGTGTTCCCATGAAAAGAAATTTGTTGTAACCAAAAATCACACTTTCTGAATTTTCCATGATGTTTCTTTTCTTTTAAGGTTTTTAAAACAACTTTTAGTTGTTTTCATGAACTTATTTACTCTTAGAAAATATAATAATGTCATCAATAAACACAACCAAAAAATTATCCAAGAACTCATGAAATATTATATTCATAAGATTAATGAATATATTATATGAATTAGTTAACCCAAATGGCATAACAAATAATTCCTAATGCCCATATCTAGTACTAAAAGTATTTTTCAGGATGTTATCCTCATTCACCTTCAGCTGATGGTATCTAGATCTCATGTCAATCTTGGAAAAGTACTAATATCCCTGGAGCTGACCAAACAAATAATCAATATGAGGAAAATGCTACTTGTTTTTAACAGTGATGTAATTCAATTCTCTATAATAAATGAAAAGTATCATGGAACCATGCTTCTTTTTAACAAAAAAATAGGAGCACCCCATGGTGAAGTGCTAGGATGAATGATTCCTTTATCACGAAAATCATGCAACTGATTTTTCAATTAAAGATGTTCCATTTGAGCCAAATGATATGGGGGTTTTGAAATTAGTTGGCATCAGGAACTAAGTCAATTGTGAATTTTACTTCCTGGTTAGGTATGGAACCAGGTAACTCAACATGAAAAACATCAAGGTATTCATTTAACATTGGTACCCCAATAATCTGAATAGTTCCTTTGTTTTCAATAATATGATCAAGATAACATTAATTTCCATCTGTCAATTGTATATCAGCTTCCTGATATGTTATCAATTTTGTGGTTTCTTTCTTGTATACAAACTGAAACTCTTTCTAAAAAAGAACTTCTCTACACCTACAGTCAATCTTATCCGGATAATGAGAAATCCAATCCATTCCCAAAATAAGTTCAAACTCAAATAAGGTAAAAACAATAAGGTTTGTAGGTATATTATTTCCACAGTCCACAATAGAAATACTCTTATAATTCCTCTTTTCTATAATATTTCCCCCTAGTGTTTTAACAATAAGTTCTGATCCCATTTTTTGAGGTGATATTTCCAATTTACTAGAGAATTTCTCATAAATAAAAGAATGTGGTGTCCCTATATCAAACAAAACGTGAGAGAAATATGAGTAAACAAACAGGATACCTAATACTACTTCATTGGATGGCTCGACATCTGTTAACATACTCTCAAAGGATCTCAATACACCTTTCTTCTTATAATCTAGATTCCTTGCATTATACAAATCTCTCTTTGGGTAGGAATTTTCATAATGACCCATCTCACCATATTTAAAACACGTTACAGTTTTCTTATCAGGATTTGTCTTTATATCATTTTCATTACAATCTTGGGCCACGTGTCCAAAGTTATAAAATTGAAATCACATCTAAATTTTAGTAATACATTCCCCAAGGTGTTTCTTGCTACACTTTTCACAAACTGGAAACTGGATTTTTGTAGTCTCATATTTCTTTGGTTGATTCTTACCCATCACATTCCATCTGGTCCTCTTCTTCTATTTTTTGTCAAAGTGCATGTGTTCATCAGAAAACTCCATCTCTACCCTCCCAACACATTGGACATGTTTCTTATAACATTTAAATTCATGAGAGTCCAAAACCCATCAATACCATGGCTTCAATCCTATGTAAAAGTAGTTTATTTTTATATCATGATTTAGAAGAATATTTGAAGAATACCTCACCTTTAGGGTGATGTTTGCTTCATACACAACCACATAATCTTCCTCCTTTTGCTTCAATTCAAGGAATTTCTTCTCTATCCTATGTCGCACCATCTTAGGAAAATATTATTCAAGGAAAAGACATTTAAATTCATCCTACTCTAAGACATTGATCTCCTCTGTATCCCTGATATTATTTACCATTGAACACCACCGATCAAATTCTCCTTAAAAATGATAAATTTAATGACTTACTTATTGATTATCTTAATATCCCATAACATCAAATATCTTTTCAAGGGATTTATCCATCGTTTTTCCGCAACATGGTGAGAAGATCCATTGAAAGTTGGAGGGTTTTGTCTCATAAAATGTTCCACTATATTCATGTTCCATTGTTGTACCTCTGGTTGTTCTCTATCATAGATTCCACACCAATTTATTTCATGTGGTATTTTATCCATTACTGTCACAAACATCTTGGATCCAATCCCTACCATTCAAGGCTGAAGATTTGAAAGGGTATCATTCTGTTGGTGCCTCTCCTCTTCATCTTCCCTATTTCTTCTACGGAATACCATTACGAACAAACATATCTTATTTAAAGCAACATTATAATCATTAAATTCTATTACATTTCAAGTAATACATTTATTAAAAAAACATTTATATTTTATATTACCCCCATCCAAAAAACAGAATACATTTCTTCCAACAAATAAAACTTTCTAACTTTCTAATAAAACATGGTTTCTTTGATAGTTCTCCAAACATTTAACTGGGCTTCCTTATTTGTATTATAAATCCTTATAACCTTTGAAAATCATTTAAAAACTTGGGATGAGAAAAAAATCTCAGTATGGGATATAAAAAGAAGTAAAAGGTAACATTAGTCTATGAATACTTGTAACATATAAAATCATTTTTTAAAGTCACACTTGTCACCCATATATACTTATATTGTGAAACATGAGATTTCCTAAAGATTCCCACAATACATAAGAACATAAATAGAACCATAAAGGTATCTTGGGGCATTACTTACATAATCTTGTAACCCCCTTGGGTACCTTATAATTTGTCACCCTCACGACTACCTTACAATTTGTGTAACCATAGTAGTTACACTTGGAGTAACCATACGGCCGACCTCCAACATTCAGAAAAACAATGAATTGGAGGGAAATATAGTTCCAAACCTGAATCATAAATAATTACCAATAACCATAACACAATCATACAACATGAATAATTGTGTTAAAACATTTCTTTTGAATTTCGTAAAATAGAATTTTAAAAGTGATTTTTTTAAAAGAAATATCCCTTATAAATATCATATAGTGGGAGTGAAACATAAAAGAGTTGATGGAATATATATATATAAACAGTAAATACAGATAATTCATCATATTATAAACAAAACCCATCACACAAATAATTCAAATACCACATAAATAATGAAGTATAAGGTTAACCCAATGAATGTAAATTTGGTTAAGAATTCCCTAACCTTGGGTTTGTCTTATGTAAAAATTGTTTAAACCACCTGTATAATGGTTAAAAGAGTGTTAGTAGTATTTTAGAGAAACATTTTATTGTTTATAAAATCTTATATGATCATCTCATAACCTCATTTCACCATTTAATTATTATTATTTTGTTCCTTCCATTTTTTGGGTGCTTTCTTTACATGATTTCCATGATTGGATCAGGATGGATATTCTTTTCGATTAGAAGTGAAACTCCCAAATTGGAATGGAGTGGTATTTAGATATTTATAGAAAAATAATTTATATCTTTTTCATATTTAATTCTGACATGAGGATGATTCGTAAGTCAAATCATTATTTATATTTATCTAGGTCTTTTTTTCAATTATTCTATCGTAATGAACTCATTTGTTTTATAAATTAGTAACATGTGTATAAAATTATTACCGAACCTTATATAAGATATAATACATAAATTATAATCTAGTTCAACTATAAATTTTTTTTCATGACCATTCCTGACGAGAGTCAATGAAATTGAAATCACATTGTCCACGATGTTAGTAAATCGATACATCCAAACTGTGTTTTATTTACATAAATAAGTGGGAGAGGAGAAGAAATTTAAGGTTTATTATTCCCTAAAAACGAGTAAATTCAGAATATTTAATATATTGAATCATTCATTCCTCATGGGTAAGGTGAGGTGAGGAAATAAAAATAAAAGAATGGAATCTCAAAATAAAAGAAAAGTTTATAAATCCCTTATGAAAATTTGGCAACCTAACAACGTCGCATAAGATTTCATTAAATATTTTAATGAGAGAAATGGGGTCCCTCATCATTATTAATTATTATAGGAATTAAGGGGGATATGTAATTACCTATCCCAACATAATTCAAATGGAAATAAAAATAATTATATAAAATTAATGGAATGAAAGAAAACCAAATAGAATGTTTACCTCTTGATCTCTTCTCCTAGACATACTTCTTAAAGCCTTTGGTTTTGGCCGTTTGGTGAGAACAAAAGCTCTAGGACGTGGGGATGATCCTTGGGAGGATTATTTGGCAGAACTCAGGTATGGATCAAGGATTTAGAGTTGTGGGAGGAAGAAGAGAACGATGTTCTTATTTATAGTGGAGTAGAGGGGGTGTTTTTCATTAATTCAATCATTATTATAATATTTTTGCTAAAGACTATGAATAATCTTAATTCATGTGACCCAAAATAGTAATAATTGAATTTGATTTCGATCCAAGTGGTCTTAAATAATCCTTGCATCACCTATGATTCCGTAAATCAAGTATTTGGAATTTATCGTATTTTATTGTATTTTACTATTCATAAAAATTCTATAATTCTTGAAAATTACCAAAAATTAACCCTAACCATTTATTGACATGTAGAATTCAAAAATAAACTCCATTTTTTGAAAATCATTTTCTAAAAAATTATTATTTAATTAATAAATTAAATCATACTTTATTATAAAAGTAAAATTTTTAAAACTATAACTATTTTTATATCACACTAAAATATTAACCAGTATTTAATTATCCTAAATCCATAAGAAAATAAAATAATTATACAATTTTCTATTCATTAGGGTCATATGATTATTCATATTACTATTCATAAGGTTATGTTACTATTCAACAAAATATAAGCTGGTTCCATTAGACTGATAATAACTTATTGAACATAATTGTAGATGACTTTTTTTATAAATTCAAAACATATAAGTGGAATAATCATGTTTAAATTCTAGTGATAAATATATACTTAACATAAAGATTCATGAATTTCTATTTATTTTGACAAACATGGGGTGTTACATTGTGGACCTTCCAAGCATTGGTGGGATATTCTGGAAAATGTGGGACAACATGATTAGCCATCCAAGATGGTCTTCGAGAAATATTTCCTAAGACATTCCGATCCTAAAATTTTACAGAATGAAAAATAATGTCAGTTCAAGAATCTAACGTAGGATCATTTGTTAGTGATGGACTACACTTTACATTTTACCAACCTACACTGTTTTTTGCATTCCATGGTTATTGATGAGATCTCTAGTCAGATATGTTTCTAGGATGGTCTTCTCTATGAGGTCAGGTTGTAGGTGAACATTTTACATTTATAAAACATTAAATGTGAAATGAATCTATCTCTCATCACCAAAGGTAATCTAATAGAGGCTCCTTGTAGTGGCCAGGATGTTTTAGCAGAAAATCATGGGAGTTCTTCTTTGAGTGGTAATAAGAGTTATTGTGACAATATCTACCAAAGTATTAGTGGGATGTATAGTTTGGGTCATGGAAAACAATCTCAATATAATATTATGTTCCAGTGCTATCAGTGTGTCATGATTGGTCAGAAGCTCCCGCAGTGTCCTTACCTCATAGTCGAGTGTCTTAACTGTGGTAGACTGGGTCATCTTCAATGGTTTATTCCAAACCTTCCACAACAGACTAGTGGAATAGGATCGTGGGAATCATCATAATCGAGAAGGGGATCAGCTACAACTCAGTAGGCTGGTAGTTGGAGTTCCACATGCCGTTCAGGTAGAGGTAGGGTATGTTGTACCCTAGTGTATGAGAAAACATACCATGAAATGGAAATAGCTCAGGGTAGTTAGATTATAACCCAAGGTAGAGGGACAAGTTAGTTTCTTGTTATAATGACTACTCCAGCTAATAAGGATATAGGACCATCTACCATCATAGGTATGATTGTTAAATCATATACCTTATCTTGTGTTTTTTTACACATGAGCATCACATCCCCTTCTATATTATATTTTTTCATATAGTTTAGTCTTGTATGTGGAATGTTTTGATGAGGTTTTAACCATCGGTATTCTGTTGGGAGTGCAGTTTGAAAATATCAAATGTTACATCACATGTTATATAGAGATTGGTGGTTACTGTTACTTTTGGGAACCGTTCATGCCAGAAATGATAGGCTTCATCTTGATTTTTGGTATGGGTTGGTAAGTTATATACCAGGCTCATATCTACTGTTACCAGAGGAGAGTTACTTTCATATCTCTATAAGAAAACCACTATTCTCACTAGGGTGATTGGGATCTTCGGGATAGTTATGCCGGACCAATTCAGTGTATATTATGTTGTATCACAACTTTAAATGTTGATATTTCTCTAGATAATGGTTTAATGTAGCATGATTCTTTTATTACTATGAAATATTTTTATAGGGATGTTTTCCCAAACAAGTTTTATTTCTTACCTCCTGAGTGAGAGATCGAGTTCATGATTGAGTTAGTGTTGCGAGTAGAACCAATTTCTATCCCATATTACCAAATAGAACCAAAAAAGATTCGAGAGTTAAAGTTTCAGTTGTAATATCTAGAATCAAAAGGATTCAAATGGAAGAGTACATCTCCAAGGTATTCTCCTGTTTTCTTCGCTAAAAAGTCTGATTGATCTTTGAGATTATGTGTGGACTATTAGAGGTTAAACTAGATAATAGTCAAGAACATGTATCCTCTTCCATGCATTGAAGATATTTTCAATTAGTTTAGAGGTGATAACATATTCTAAAATATTGAATTGATATCAGGATGTCAACATTTAACGGTGAGAGTATCAGTCATTCCTCTGATTTAATTTAGGAGAATGTATGGATTGTATGAATTCATAGTGATTTCATTTGGGTTGAATAATTCACCTATTGTATTCATGGCCTTATTGAATATGATCTTTCATCCTTTTATGGGTAAGTTTGTGGTAGTTTTTTATGATATATTTGTGTACTCTCACTCAAGAAATGATCATGCCAAACAACTTGAAATCATCTTGAGTACACTGAGAGAGCTTTTTCTTGATGACAAGCTAAATAAATGATGTTTTTGGATAAGTAAAGTGCAATCACCAAATAGGAATCCATGTTCTACAAGCTCCAAGTTCCACAATCATCGAACAACCCAAGTATCATGAGTTGGTGTTAAAAACATGTGATACATTACCTTTTCCCTTTTCCTAAAAGATAACATCTACAAAAAAAGAAAAGTGCCTAAGATGGGGTGAGTATAAAACTTATTATGTTTTCACCATTGACTTCTATACTATTTCCTCTAGGATTGAAATTTTTTCCACATTTATATAAATAGATTTATGTAAAACAATTATGCAAAACTGTTTATAACAAAATTATAAACAAGTTCCAAAACCATTTGTATCTAAATGAAAACAAGTTCTCTTTATACCAATTTTTATCAAGCCATACATTAATAAAAATATCAAAAAAGGATTTAAAAACAAATTATCATTATCACATTGGCATACCCATTCGATATTTTACAGCACAGACACCCATGCGTGCTTCATTTGATAGTTCCACACTCATGAGAGGTCTCTCATCCAATCACCATGTGTCCCAATTACACACACCATCAATCTAGGGTCACAGAACGTGTAATTCAATGGTACATGTATCTTATTCAGGGGCACAATGAACAATAATTCAAATAAAACCCATTTCATTCCAAAACCATTGAAAATATCCATTTCAATAAAACATTCATTTTATTGAATCCTAAAGAAAAAATAAATTTCAAAACAATAATTTTTTTTTCAATAAAACATACCCTCTTATTTAGAAAATCTAATTAAATCCATGTTCTATAATTCCAAAAAATTCCCATTTTAAAATCCAGATTTTAAAACCAAGATCAAAAGAACTTTATTCCAAACAATCAATTTTCCATATTTCCACAATTTACTAAACCATCCCAAAAGAGTGTTTCTAAAAAGTAATAACCATCCTATTCACAATCGATTGATCATAAGGAATTAAATTTTAAATCATGAAAAATAGTTCTATCAGGAGGAGTCGATAAGGAATCCACCTACCTCAAAGGTTTCAACGAAAACTGAAAATGGTCAAAGAACACTCACGAAACCAGGTCGATTCTCCACGAAACATCCTTAGATCTAATATCCTACCAACAGCAAGGCCAAATACCATAATATTTGGCCTAAAAAATCATAGATATACCCATTATGGAAATATATTTTTGAAACCAAGAGGATAGGAAAATTAGATCTATGTAGGTCTAAGGAGATGTGATGAGAACGATGGAGAACATCACATATCGTGAGAATTGGGCATTAAAAAGCCAAAGGAGGGATCCATATTGGTTCAAAAACCCTTGTGAGAGGTTCTTCTTCCTTAAATGTAGAGTGATATCGAATTAGGGGTGAATAGGAGAAAAAATAAGCAAGTTATCTCCAAAAGAGTGAGATGCTATTTTTAAGGATCTAGATTTGACTATGTGCATGGATAGACTGCATGGTTAGACTATCCATGCTCTATTCACGTGTTATCTAATATATTCCATATCACCTCACATGACCTCCTTGTATGGTCTCTCAAACGATTCACACACAATGCTGACGATACAATCTAGAATCTACCACTTCGCAGAGTTTTTACTAGGATTATCATTAATTTGGACAAACTGTTTGCAGCCCTTGAACCTATCCTTTGGCCCTGAAAACATTTTGAATTTCCTCTCAACTCTCAAATCCTTCACTCTTACACCTTATATTTAACAGACCACATAAATAAAGAATATTTAATTTTCATATTTATTAATATTTTTGTAATTAATATTAATTTTACTTTAATGGGGATGTTATGTCTGATATCGTAATCAACACACGACAACAAATTTCTCTAAAATCTAATGTTTCACACAACGTTGAGTTATATCAAAAAAATTAAAATAATAATAATATTATTTTTAATTGGATGTTAATTCATTAGTCATTTTATTGGAGGGTATAAACAAATCTATCCATATTATGATTAAACTTGTTTTTTAAATGTATTTATATTTCTCCAATAAATTTTAGAGGCTTAAAATAAGAAATATTCTGATTTTAAGCAATAAATGCTCTAATATTCTCTAAACGGTCATTTTACCACCTTTTGATGGCGAACCATTTTTAAATATATTTTTTGTAACATGTATATGTTCCATTTTAAAGAATAAATTTCTTCTTTAGATGCAGGGAAACAATATTAAAATTGGGTAAATATTTGGTATTTTTCTCATAAAGTTCATTTTTTAATTAATAGTTAAAATACTGCATTTTAATTCAAAACTGTCTTTTCATATAATTTATTAATGTAGTTATATTGTCAATTTAGATTTTTTAAAGGGTAATTGGATTACATTTTTATCATTTAATTTTATTTTGGTCATTGGAAGTAATTTTACATTGAAATTGGACATAAACACATGCTAATATTTTTGTATTGTTTACTTCTTAAAAACACACTTTGTTTGTTTTGTCAACGGAAACGAATTTTAAATTAATTTATACAACTTCCTTGTTCTGAATTTGGAAAAATGTATTCCATATTTAAAATTAGGAGGTCCAAATTTTTTAAATATCTATCTTTTTTAGATATTATAAATAGTAACCTCAGTAAATATTTTATTTACCATTGTAAAGGGTAAATCTAGTAAATAAGGATGAAAAAATATTATAATAATATTAAATTAACCAATCACATGTACTAACCATATTTGATGAGATATTTCCTACCATGGTAATATTTGGGTCGATTTTAGGACCCCATGGAGCCACTTGGATGTGAAAAGGACATTTAATTACTTTAAATTTAATGTTATGGAAAATATAACCTAAACATGTATGTTTTAGTAAAAAAAATATTTATATGGGATTATATAAGTTATATATTCGATTGTAAATTGTAATTATAAATATAAAATTATTTCCAACATCATGGTATTTTATTTATAATTTTTATACGTCAAATAAATAAATATATTTATGACACAATGATGATGTAGTGATTACCTTATTAATGAATGATTTAAATAAAAGTGATTATAAATATTAAATAAATTTATTTTGAATCTTTTTATGTAATACTCTAATTTTATTCATGATTATTACTTTTTATATTTTAATTAATTATGATTTTTAGAATTAATCAAGTTTTCATGGATTTTTAAAAAGGCATGATATAAATATTAAAAAAATTGACATTAATGAGTTTTTAAATGAATTTTTATTTTATTAAATGATATAATTTCCCTAAAAATAAAATATTAGTCCAAATAACATATATGATATTAAAAATTTTATTAATGATCCATTTTTGGGTCTCTTGTCATTTTATAATAACTATAGTAACCATATATTATGAAAATACTAGAAGGCATAATATGAGTTAATTTATTTAACTAAGGGTTAAAGCTAAAATATAAGGTTGATGTTATGAACTAAACATGTCTAAAAACCATTTTATATGAGTACATAGAACCAAAATAATCTTATATTCTAAATATAACACTTTGGGTTTATTATAATTCTATAATCAATTAATAATAATATAATATTTCAAAACATTCCTAAAGTGCCCCTCCTCCCTCTTATAAAAGGGAATCACCTATAACCCTTACACCTCTCAATACCCCTTTTATCTTCCATCCTATTCCCAAATAAGCTCCCAACATTCCTTCTTTCCTCTTATAAGCCTTATCTTAGGCAGACAACAATTCAAGAAATCTGATTGGCTCAAATCAAAAGAAGTTTCCCGATTTGAGGTAACGTCTTCTCTCAAGTTTCATTCTATTATTTTTACTTCTCCACTACCTATTATCATCTTATTATTTGTTTAAATAGAAAATCCATTATCCTCAATATATTATGTTTTTTAATAATATTTATTCGAACTACACTTCCACACACCTCCATCTAAGGGATACAAACATATTGTTTCTATGTACGGTCAACTACCGCCTCACAAAACGATGATTGTTCAATTTTTTCATACCACCTCTCTTGGTGGAAATTATGATTGAATGGTATTTATATGTGATATATAATATATTTATATTGTCTATATGCTTCCATATTTTTTATTTATTTCACACCCTTATGGTTTCCATAATGGGTAAATATGATAATTTCATTTCAGGAAGTGTAGACTACCACCCCATCAAAGGGATATGACTCATTCATGACATACATGAAATTTATAAAGTATGGTGTTAATGATCTTATGTAATGTGTATAAAATATGATATTATAATTTAATTATAATATATCTATGTATCATTTAGTTTTCATTCCTTTAAATATGAAAAGGAAATTAAATTTGTGTTTTTGCGTACGTACGACTAATTGTCTCCTTGAACGGTGCATTTCATTTATTATATTCAAATTTTATGAACTATTACAAATACATATATAATAGATATATATGATATTTAAATCATGAATAAAATTTTATAGATAACACACTTTTCCCACCTAGACAATTTTTAATTATAACAAGTTCATTTTTGACTCAAGTACCATATATCGGTACAACAATCGATATTAACTTAAATAATTACTTAATTTTTATTATGTTGTAATAAATGATATAAATGTAATAATAAAATTTTAAAGGGTTCAAAATAAAGTAGAAGTTATCTTATGATTATTATTCAAGGAGAACAAGAAACATACGTGATGAGTCAGACTTGAGTGAAGGGACTTCGTCTCAATCTCCTTTCATTGAGGAATATTATGATTTATACACAAATTAATTTTATATGGTGTATAAACCCTTTCGAAAGTTAATTTCATTCAAATTAAATCTTTTTTATATGTATTATTTTTTTTGAATGATAAAAATAATGTTTCTTTTTTAACTTATGCGGTGACAACGAATTTTCTGCCGTTGCGAGCATTATTTGATATTTGGCTTCTTTTACAAACTGCAATGTTTTTAAAAGGAAAATAAATACCATATATGCTTTTCAGGTATTTTGGAATTGGAAATGGTTTTGATAAATGATTTATTATATCAATATATTGAACTGATATCTTGTCATTGGGATATGGAAATGTTATCTATCCTTTAGGCTTGTATTATGATTATATTATGTTTCTTGGGAAGTGTTTATTTATATGGGTGGTTCTATGATAAACCCATGGATGGTAAGCCTGAGATAACTCTACAATGCATTGGGTAATGTGGAAGTGGTAAATGTTAATGTTTCTGCAAATATATTCAGCTAATACACTATGATGGTTATTCCAAACGTAACTCTTGACATAGCTGTGAAAGCTATAACGTATGTTTTTTTATATAATCCACAAATTACCTTTATGATTTATGATTTCTATATTATATTCATAAATATTATGATTTCCTAAGGTATGTAAAAGAGCATATATTTATGATTTAAAAGTATGATTTTATTTATTTTTATGTATTTATGGACTAATGTTTTCATTCCTTATTCTATAACAATTACTGAGATCTTGTGATCATCCCAAGTTTTTTAAATATTTTTCATAGGGTATAAGGAAGGTTAAGAGAAAGGATTAATTTAAGAATATTTATATCATGAAAAGAAATCATGTATTATTTAAGGAGTTTTATTATTATGATGAAAAATTGGATACAGTAGAAGTGTGTACTTTGTAATATTTGACATGTAATGTAATAGTAATTGCCTAATTATCTAAAACAATAAACTTGAAAAGATCGTCATTGTAGAATTATTGACATAACTCAAGATTAAGTAATGTTTCAAGGATAGGACCTTTAGTTGGTATCGATGGTCTGTTTAGACAACATTAGAAGTTATGATATTACAAATTAACATCCATAAATCATTTTTACATTATGGTAATATTGATATGATATAGAATTTGAAGATTACCATTTTTCCTCTCCTATGATACATCTCTGTTCCGAATTGTTTTCCATAGAGGAAACAGGGAAACTATGATGGGAAGACATCAAGAGGGAAAAAACCTTTCAAATTAGCAACCAGAGATGGTCAAAATTGAAACTGAATAGTTTATTAAAATGATGAAACAATTGACTCATGCTATAAATGGTGGTAGTATCCATGCATGAGATCAGCCAGATCAACCACATCAGAACATGTCAATATTGGATCATTTTATTAGGCAACATCCCCCACCATTTACAAGATCATCTAACTATTCTCTTTAATAAGGGTGGATTAAAGCACTCGAAAAGATTTTCAATGTCATCGGGTGTTCAGAACATCAAAATGAAAGTCTTATTGTTTACTATTTTGAAGGTGATGTCGATCAGTTGTGTTCGATGGTTAAAAATATCAGGGATGGTGAAAAGATTTATACTCTTTATTGGGAAGGATTAATATGTATATTTCAAGAGAATTATTTTCCTAAGGTAGTTCATCTTAGTATGGAAAAAAATTTTTGCAATTGAGGAAGGAGGATGAATCAATAACTTCTTATGAAGAAAAATTCACTCTACAAGAAACATATTCTCCAAATTTCATAAGAGATCTTTATAGTAAAATAAATCATTTTTACTCAAGATTAAATCCAAAGTATCGAGGGAATTTTGCTTCATGTGAGTATAAAATTTATGAAAAACATGTTCAATGTGAAGAGAAGGTGGAAATTGAGTTTTTCGATGATCAGGTGTTCATTGAAAAACAATAGAACAACAGATCGAGGTGGTAGACAAAAGGGAAGAAATCATCAAAAAAAATTGTTGGTAAGAAAATAAAGTTTATAGTTTGTGAAAAGTTTTGTAAAAAGGACACTGGGGAATGACTTTTGAATTCTAGTAAGTGCTACTGATGTAGTTAAATGGGACACAAGGCTTTTAATTTCACTTAAAATGATCAGGGTATTGGTAAGACGAAATCTAATTTACAGTCAGTAAAATGTTATAAGTTCAATGAAATTGGTCATTATTAAAAAAACTGTCCAACAAAAAACTCAAATGATGGAAATCATCCAGACTACAAGCAGGAAGAGTTGGTGAAAAATATTCGAACTATTATAGTAGATCTTGGGCCATCAAATGAAGTAGTATCAGGTACATTTTCTATTTATTCAGATTATGCCAATATTTTGTTTGATTCGGTATCTACATATTCTTTTATTTCTAATAAAGTTTCTAGTAAATTTGAAATTCAATCTCAGGATATGAAACCTGGATTTTGTGTAAAAACACATGGAGAAATGTTGAGACAAAAAGAAATTATAAGAACCTTCATGTCCTTATGTACGAAAAGAATCTACCTTCAAACCTTATTGTTTTGAATCTAATAGTGTTTGATGTTATTTTGGGTATAGATTGGATTTCCATTTATCATGATAAACTTAACTACAGTGCTAAAGAGGTTTCTATGTAGAAATAATTTTAGTTTGTGTACTTGAATAAACCCTAACTTTTGATAACATATTATGAAGATGAGAAACTTGTAAAAGAAGGAAATTAATGTTAATATTAACATATTATTGAAAACTAAGGATATTTTCAGATTAATGATGTGCTAGGGGTAAATGAGTATCTTGATGTTTCTTCAGATGAGTTTCCTAGTATAATACCTAACCGAGAAGTTGAATTTATAGTTGACTTAGTTCATAATGATAAGCCAATTTCAAAATCCCCTTAAGGATTTCCTCGTATTTGTCTTTTATAGTTAAAGAAGAAATTGCATTAGTTATTAGATAAAGGTTTCATTTTACCTAGCACATCACAATGGGGTTCTCCTATCTTGTTTGTTAAAAATAAAGACAGTTCAATGAGAATTTTCATTGATTATAGAGCTTTGAATAATATCACTATTAATAACATGTATCATTTGCATCATATCGATGATTTGTTTGATTAGCTCTAGTGAGCATGGTATTTTTTGAATATTGAAATCAGGTCAGGGTACCAACAGTTGAAAGTAAAGGAAAAAAACATTCTAAAGACTTCCTTTTGTACCAGATATGGCCATTATGAATTTGAAGTTATGCCTTTTGGGTTAACCAATACACATTTTGTATTCAAGGATATTATGAATATAATTTTCCTGGAGTTCTTGGATATATTTTTGGTTGTTTATATTGATGATATTTTGGTATATTATAAAAGTAAAGAGGAGCATGAAATCCATTTAAGAGTTGTTTTGTAAATTATAAAATAAAATAAACTATATTGGAAATTCTTAATGTGTGAGTTTTGGTTTAATAAAATTCATTCGATGGTCACATTGTTTCTAAAGATGGAATAACTATTGATCCTACTAATAAAAACTTGTTATGGAATAGCCAGGACCCACAAATGTAATCGAGATTCATAGTTTTTTTCGATTAGTAGGTTATTATTGGTGGTTTTTGAAACGTTTGTATAGTTATCTATCCCACTATATATGTTAACTAAAAAAGGAGATAAATTTATCTGGAAGAAAATGTGTTGATTTTTTTTAGGAATTGAAAAGAAGATATGTTAATTCTTCAGTATTGGCATTACCTTCCAGAAATGGTGAGTTTATTATCTATAGTGATATTTCCATGAAAGGACACGGATGTTTCCTAATGAAGAATGATAAGGTAATTGTTTATGCTTCACGTTATTAGAAACCTCATGAGTTGAGTTACCCAACACATGATTTGGAATTAGTTGTTGTGGTTTTTGCATTAAAAATTTGGAGGTATCATTTGTATGGTCTAATGTTTGAAATATATATTGATCATAAAAGTTTGAAGAATATATTCACAGAAAAGTAATTAAACATCGATATAGGATATAAATATAATTAATCAATGATTATGATTGCATGATCTATTAGCATCTAGGAAAATAAAATAAAGTGGCTGATTCTTTGGGCAAAACGAGTAATGCTACATTAACCATGCAATGTTTGGAATGAGATCCTTTGGTTTTTTGATTTGATGAATATTCTATTGGAACTTTTTGGTGTAGGGAATTCCTCTATTTTGTTTCAGGTGGCAGTTAAATTGTCTCTAGTAGAAATAATAAAGTAAGCACAAAACGAATATAGTGAGTTGTAGAAAAAGGTATATTTGGTTTAGAAGGGTATGCTACCTAAATTTAACATTGTTAATGACTTTTTTTAGGCTTGGAAATAGATTTTGTGCACCTTGTGATTCCTAGTTGAAGAAAGAGTAATTGTTTAAAGCTCATAGTTCTCTATTTTCAGTTCATTCTAGATGTAATAAAATGTATAGATATAATTTGGTGTATTACCGGTGGGATGGAATGAAAAGATATATTGTTGACTTTACTGGGAAGTTTTTGACTTGTCAACATGTTAAAGCAGAGTAATAGTAATGAAATAGGATGCTTCAACCTCTACCAGTTCCATAGAGGAAATGGAAAAATATATTCATATACTTCGTTGTAGGATTACTGAACACATCTTGAGGTAATAATGTGATATGGGTTATTATTGATCGATTGGCTAAATCTGCACATTTTCTTCCTATTAGAGATACTTTTTCTCTAGATAAACTTTCTTAATTTTTTCTTAAAGAGATAGGAATGTTACATGGAGTTCCCCACTCCATTATATCTTATCATTATTGTAGGTTCACTTATAACTTTTGGTAGGTCCTTCATGATACATTGGGTACAGAATTAAATTTTAGTACAACTTTTCATCTGTAATTAAATGGACATTTAGAACAAACAATTCTGGCCTTGGAGGATATGCTACATGCTTGTTAAATGGATTACTAGGGAACTTAGAACTAATACCTTTCTTTGATTGAGTTTTCTTATAATAACAGTTTTCATTCTAGTATACAGAGAGAATCATTTTAGTCATTATATGGAAAGCAGTGTCAAACTCCAGTTTTTTTAGATGAATTATGTGAAAGAATGTTTATGGGACTAGAATTAGTAGAAGAGATATAAGAAAGAGATCATTTAATTGAAAAGCACGTGATAATATATTAGAGCAGGTAGAAAAGTTATGTGGATAACAAGAAGAAGGATCATTCTTTCGAGTTATGTGATCATATCCTTCTCAATGTTTCCCTATGAAAAAAATGTGAAGTGTTTTGGAAAAAAGGGAAAGCAGAGTCAAAAGTTCATTAGACCCTATGAAATCCTAGAAAAAAGTTGGATAAGTTTCCTAAAAAGTGCCTTTACCCCCAATTTTATCCTAGGTATGAATTTTTTTATTGTTTTAATGTTGCGATAGTATATATCGGATCCATATCATATTTTCAGTTCATAGGTGGTTGAGTTGGAAGAGAATCATTCATATGAGGAACAACTAGTCCATATTCTTGATAGAAGAGAGAAAATGATATGGAATAATGTAATTCATTAGGTAAAGGTTTTGTGAAAAACTCCTATAGTTGAAGAGTCAACATGGGAATCTGAAAATACTATGAGGGATAAATACCCCCCACTTATTTGATAAGTGAATAAAATTGCGAGGACACAACTTCCAAAAGGGAGTAAGGATGTAACATCCCAGGTAAATAAAGAATATAAAATTTTCATATTTATTAATATATGTGAATTAAATATTAATTTTACATTAAAGGGGATACTATGTCCGATAGTGTACTCAACACGCAGTAACATATTTCTTTGAAATATTACGTTGCAGTCCACATTGAGTTGTACCAAAAAATAATATATTGATATTATTATTTTTTAATGGTAGTTAATGTCTAGCCTTAGTATTGGAAGGAATGAATAGAACAAACCATATTATGATTAAACATGTTTTGTAAATGTATTTACATTTTTCTAATAAATTTTAGAGTCTTAAAATAATAAATATTTTGATTTTAATAATGAAATAATCCAATATTCATTAAAAGGTCGTTTTACCACATTTTTACGAAGAAAACATTTTAAATATAGTTTTTGTCACATTTATATATTTTATTTGAAAAAACATAGACTTCTTCTTTAGAAGTGGGACATCAATATTTACGTGGGGTAAATTGTTTTTATTTTTCTGATAATGTTCATTTTTTAATGAATAGTGAAAAATACTGCATTTTAAGTCGAAAATGTCATTTCATTTAATTTATTTATATAGTTAGATTATCCATTTAATTGGAAATAAAGTTTAATTGGTTTAAATTTTAATCATTTAATCCAATTTTGGTCATTGGAATTAATTTCACTTTCAAATTGGACATACAAACATCTCGATCTTTTGATAGTTTTTACTGCTTAAAAACACACGTTATTGTTTTTACAAAGGGAATTAATTTTAAATTAATTTGTAAAAATTTAGTGTTTTGAATTTGGAAAAATGGGTTCCCTATTTGGAATCAGGAGGTTCAAATTTATTAAATAGGTACCTTTTATTTTTAGACATTATGAATAGTAATTTCACTAAATATTTTATTTACCATGGTTAAAGGGTAAATCAGGTAAATAAGGGTCAAAAATAATATTATGTTAATATTAAATTACCTTAACACATGTCATAACCCCATTGGATGAGATATTTCTGACCATGGGCATCCTTGGGTTGATTCTAGGACCTCTTGGATCCACTTGGAAGTGAAAAATGACATTCAATTACATTAAATTTAAAGTTATGAAAAATATAACATAAACATGTATCTTTTAGTAAAACAATTTTATATGGTGTTATATAAGTTATATTTTAAAATAAAAATATTCATTATAAATCTAAACATATTTCATACATCATGTTATTTTATTTATAATATTTAGACATAAAATAAATAAATATATTAATGACATAATGATGATATAGTTATAACTTTATTAATGAATTATTTAATTAAATGAGATTATAAATATTAAAATAAATTTATTTCGAAAGTTTTAATGAGATACATGAATTTTATGGATGATTATGACTTGTTATATTTTAATTAATGATTTTTTTTCAAATTAATCATGTTGTTATGGATTTTTAAATAGTCATGATATGAAAAGTATAAAAATTGACATAAATGAGTTTTTAAACCAATTAATATTTTATTAAATAATATAATAGTCCTAAAAATATAATATTATTTTAAATGACATATATGATGATAAAAATGTCATTAATGATCAATTTTTTTGTCTCATGGCATTTTATAGTTACAATAGTAACCATAAATTATGAAAATACAAGAAGACATGGTAAGATTTAATTTATTTAACTAAGGGTTAAAGTTAAAAGATAAGGTTAATTTTATGACCTAATATTTTATAAAAAACATTTTCTGAGAGGATTAATACAAATCCTCATATTATATTATAAATTTATCACATTGGTGTAATTATTATTTGAAAATCAATTAATAATAAAATAATATTTCAAAACATTCTTAAAGTACCCCTCCTCCATCTTATAAAAGGGAATCACCTCTAACCCTTACTCACACCTCTCATTCCCCCTTTTATCATCCAAAATCTGCCAAAATAATCTACCAACAATCCTCCCTTCCTCTTAGAATCCTTCCCCTAGGCAGAAGGTAATTCAACAAATCCATTTTTCTCAAATCAAAATAAGTTACCTGATTTGAGGTAACGTCTTCTCTCCAGTTCCGTTTCATTATTTTCTATTCTCCACTCCCTATTATATTTATATTATTTTGTACATAAAAAAACAATTATCTTAAATATAATAGGTTGTTTTTATGATAATTATTCGAACTACACTTTCACGCACATCCATCTAATGGATAGGAACATACAGTTTCTGTGTACGTCGAACTACTACCTCAAAAAAGATGATTGTTCGATTTTTCAATACCACCTCTAATGTTGGCAATTAGGATGGAACTATATTTTTATGTTATATTTATTATATTTATATTCTCTATATTCTTCTGTATTTTTCATTTATATCATACTTTTATGACTTCTATAATGGGTAAATTTGATAATTTCATTTGAGGAAGTGCGGACTACCACCCCCTCAAAGTTATATGAAAAATTCATGTCATACATGGATTGTATAAAATTTGGTGTTAATTAACTTATGTAACATATATAAAATATGATATTATACTGGAATTATAATATACCTATTTATCATTTAGTCTTCATCCATTTAAATATGATAAAGAAATGGAGGTAGCATTTATACATATGTACGACTTATTGTATCCAAGAACTGTTCTTTTTATTTCTTATATACAAATGTTATGGAATATTCTAAATACATATATACTGGTTATATATGATATTTTAATCATGAATACAATTCTTATGATGGTGTAATTTTGGCCAATGGACAATTTGTAATTATAACAAGTTCATTTTTTGACTCATGTGCCAAATATCGGAAAAACGACTGATATTAACTTTAATAATTATGTAATGTCAATAATGTGGGAAGAAGTGAAATAAAAGGAATAATAAACTTGAAAAGTATCTGAAGAAAGTATAAATTAACTTCAATTTATTATTCAGGATGAATAAGGAACACACATGATGAGTCAGACTCGAGGTAAAGGTCTTCATCTCAATATCCTTTCTTTGAGGCATTTTATAATTGATAAACGACTTTATTTTATATGGTGTATAAACCCCTTTTAAATTTAATTTCATTCAAATTTAATATTTTTTCTACATGGAGTTTTATTAAATGACAAATGGAATGTTTCTTTTTAACGTACTTGGTGACAACGACCTTTCTACCGCCATGAGCATTATTTGATATTTTGCATCCTTAACAAGAAATAATGTTTTTAAAAGAAAAATCAATACCATATACTCTTTTTATATTTTTTTATTGGAAATGGTTTTGATAATTGATTTATTATGTCAGTATCTTTAACTGATGTCTTGTCATTGCGATGTGTAAATGTTATCTTTCTTTTATTCTTGTTTTATGATTATGTTATGGTTCTTGGGAATCGTTTATGTATATGAGTGGTTCCCTTATAAACCTAGGGTGGGTGAGACTAAGATATCTCTCCAATTAGTTGGGTAACATGACAGAGGTAAATTTTAATGATTCTCTTATGATATTTATGGGATACATTGTTTTGGATATTCCAAACATAACTCCATACGTAGCTGTGAAATCTAAAATGTAAGTATGATATAGATTCCACAAGATACCATGATGATTTATAATTTCTATTTTCTATTAATATATCTAATGGTTTAATTATATATGTTAAATATCTTATGATTTATGATTGAAAGTTATGATTTTATTAATTTTTATGTATTGATGGATTAATGTTTTCTTTCCTTATTTTATAACACTTACTGAGCTTTTTATAGTCATCCCACAATTTTGAAATTTTTTTCATTGGTTGTAAGTAGGGGTAAGGGAAAGGAATAATTCAAGAAGTTTTATATCAGGAAAATAATTCTTGTACTATTTAAAGACTTTTATTATTGTGATAAAATTGATAGCGTATAAGTGTCGACTTTGAAATAGTTGATATGTTTGTAATAGTTATGGCCTAATTATCTTAAGCTCTAAACCTGAAAGGATCCTCAATGTAGAATTCTAGACTTAAATCAAGATTTAGTAATGTTTTAAGGATTCGACCTTATATTATAAACATAAAATTATAAATTAAGTGGTACATACCAGAAACTCGGGGTACTACAGTTCAGTTGTAAGATCAAGACTCAAAAGGCTTCATACGGACGGGTACATCTCTATAGGGTTCTTTAGTTCTATTCATGAAAATGGTTAATGGATATTTGTGATTATTTGTTGACTATCATAGGATAAACTAGATAATCATCAATAACTAGTATCATCTTCCATGCATTGAAGATTTTTTCAATTAGCTGAGAGGTGATTAGATCTTCTGCAATATTCCCTTGAGATCATATTATCATCACTAAAGGGTGAGAGTATCAGACATTCATCATAATTATTTTTGTATAAGGTATGGATTGTATTAATTACAAGGGATTTCATTTGGTTTAACTAATAGTCCTATGGTATTCATGGCCTTATTGAATAGGATCTTTTATAATTTTATAGATCAGTTTTTGGTTGTTGTTTTTACGATAACTTTGTGTACTCTCACTCATCAAACAATCATGCCAAACATATTGACATCATCCAGAGTACATTGAGAGCGCATCATATTTATGCCAATATAACTAAATATAGTTTTTGGATAAGTATATTTAATTTCCTAGGGAATTTCATCTCAAAGGAAGGAGTGTCGAAGGATCTATATAATGTCCCAACTATGATATCATGGGAACAACCCAAGAACGTCATTGAAATATAGATCTTTCAGGGTTTATCGGGTTACTACCCACATTTTATCCATGATTTATCCCATTTGGTAGAACCAATGTCTGGGTTGACCAATAAAGGCATGATATTTGTTTGGTCTTATGCTCTTGAAAGCTCTTTTTAGGTAGGATCACCTCGACAACTATATCCAATTTACCTATATCAGGTAAAGAATATATCGTGTACTATGACGCATCAAGAGCTATACATGGAGAAGTTATAATATAGGAGGATCATGTGGTTTCTTATGGATCTCATTAGCTGAGAAAAAATGGGAGGAATTACCCTACTCATGATCTATAGTTAGCAGCGATGGTACATGCCAAGAGTTATTGGAGACACTATCTCATGGGTGAGAGGATTATGGTATACATGGATCACAAGAGACTGAATTCAATCTTCTCTGGGTGATACCTTAACTTTTGATAGAGGATGTGGGTTGAGTATCTATAGTCTTTCGACATTGAATTGTCTTATAAACCAAGTAAACGAAAAGTCATTGCTGACACATTGAGCCTAAATACATAGACAGAAGTAGTATAGTTGCCTTTTGATGAGTAGGGGATAATGGAACTCTTTGAAAACATGCATCTGAATGTTCAAGAATCATAGGGGACAATATCTCTAACATCGATATCAATTATACCGATGCTTTTGGTCCAGATTAAAACTAAGTAGTTATCTGATCTAGAGGTCTTAGTTCTAAGAGAAAAGTTACATGGTGGGTAAACACTATCAAGATGGACTCTTGATAGGGGAAATTCTCTTATATTCTACGGTCAAGTAAGGGTTAACGTGGGATTACATGAGTAGATGATGTGAGAGTTTCATGGTTCTTGATGGTGGTGAATCATGTTTTAACAAATATGTATCTTGATCTACATATAAAGTACTGCTGGTCATGAATAAAAATGATGTTTCAAGAATCATGGCTAAACGATTCAATTTTTAGAAAGTGAAAGATGTGCATCAAAGGCGAACTTTTATTTCATTGCCTTTATATATCCGGGAGTGGAAATTGAAAGATGTCCTGATATATTTTGTGATAGGACTACCTGGGCTGACCCATAAGAATGATGTTGTAGGGTTTTTTGGATATACTGACTAAGGTAGCCCACTTAATTCTTATTGGGGAAACATTTATAGTTTATGATCTAGAAAATATTTATGTGTGTGAATTAGTTAGGTTTCACGTTGTTTTAAGGAGTATTGTTTCTGACAGATATCCTCGTTTCATATCACGTTTCTAGAAGGGAATTCAAATATACCTTGGATGATGAGTTATTTTAAGAAAAAACTATCATCCACAGAATGATGGTCAATCAGAGTGGACTATTCATGTTCTAGACTATGTGATTCGAGCCTATATTTTGTATTTTGGTAGTTTATGGGAGAAAAATATAACACATGTGTTGTTTTCATATAATAATAACTTCCAGGAATAGATCAGAATGGTATATTTTGAGGCATTGTATGGAATTTCATGTCATTAACCTCTTTTTTGGCTGGAGGTAGGGGTGTTAGCACATGTTGGGCCATGTCCCGTGTAGGGGACATCTAAATAGGTTATGTTTATTAGAAAGTGGTTGGTGACTATGAAAAGTAAACAAAAATCATATTCTAACCACCAAAGATGAAATTTAGAATTTGGGGTTGGTTAAAAAAAAAATTTGGGAGTCACCTAGGATGGGATAGCTCTATATTAAGAAAAAGAGGAAGCTAGAACCCATGAATGTCAGCCTGTTCGAAATTGTTTTAAGGATCAGTCTAGTGGCATACTATCTAGAACTTCCATAAATCTACTATTCCTTGAAGAGTCTGTTCCACACCTCAAAACTAAAAATATATCACACATTCCCTTACCATTTGATAGATGTTACATTTGTTCATATTTATGTTGATGAATCATTTAAAGAGAATCTGATACTGGTTTTGGAGCATAGTGATAAATATCTTCAGGGTTGGATTATAATGTTGGTTTTAGTGCAGTAGTCGCATGGGAAAGTTTAGGAGGAGACATAGGAGAGGGAGTTTGATATGTAAACATAGTGGACATAAATGTTTACTGAAGCCTCATAGTGAACCTTGGGGCAGCTCAAGGATGAGATTTTATTATGTGGAGAGGTTGTGAGATCCCTTCTTTTTTCTGGTACATTTCTCCATCTGTTTTTCATTTGAGCCTTAGTGTCCAAATATTTTTCAGATATGAAGAGAATTTGTTATCCAAAATGAAATAATTTTAGGGGATATATGATCATATGAGTTAATGAAGTCTGGGTATAAATAGTATTAAGTGTTAAATAGTTTCGTGTTATGTTGAGAAGCTTAAAATGAAAAATGTGTTGAAACTATCAACTACATAACATTTACATGTCATGAAATTGGATTACATGTTGTATATTTTTTTGTGGTTTTAAATAAAATAAATTTAATGTGATGGGTTTTTAGTGAATATCATGAAAAATTTTTCACAATGTGTAACTGAAATAAACATTGTGAAAATGCATGACCAGCAGTTTCAATGTTTATTTGTGGCTAATTTTCTTTCCAATTGGTTGTAGCTCTACTCCTCTTGAGCCTATGGAATTCTATATTAAATTTTGGAGTTCCAAAACCCTTTTCAGATGTCATTTTCTTGCAGTCAATCCCTGGAATGTCCATTTGATTATATTCATCCTTCTCATAATTCTTCACCAATGTGTTTTGGTAAATCCTTTACCGAATTGCATTGTTGGTTTCAATATAAATAAATCGTGATCTAGGAATCTATTTACAATCATACACGACTTCTTCCTCATGAGCATTGGCCATCAGATGCATTTCAGCATATCTGGTATAAGGTATGGGTTCTAAATCTCTTCCTTATGCTTTGATTATTGTCAAATTTATGCAATATCATGATTTCACCATTGTTGTGTGCGCCCATACAAATTGAATAATTTATGGAGATTAACCCTTTAATTCCTTTGGTAGCAACTAGATTTTAATCATCTATTTTGTTATAGTATGTTTAGCATGATATGTGACCAAGGGTGATATGTTGTTATTGAATCCCAATATTATGGCTTATTTCATATTGACATAATTGTTAATCAATTGATGATAGAATTTCAAATGAAATAAGAAAGACTAATGGTAATTTAAATAATAAACCATTGATATATATGATGTGATATTAGGATACCCATTCTATATGAATGAAATTGGTTCTATGATGAGATCATTATATAAGGATAAAGTCCCATACACTTGCACACATATATGTTGTAATGGTAATAGTGAGCGGGCTTGGCTCAAACTATGTTTTAATGCTTATAGAGTGCAAGTAATGCCTATTTATATGCTTTAATTCTTATAGGGATTAGACCTAGATTTTATTTGTGTGACTTTACCATGGTTATATTGTGGTGGTTAACATGGTTGTATGACATGGTCATAGACATTCCCTCATTGTTCTAAATAACACTATTTACCATGATTATATAGAAATGATTGACATGGTCGTAAGACATGCTCAGATATATAGTTTCATGTCACCGAAGTAAGATTTTTTATTTATTTAATTGTTGTATTAATTAATACATATATTTAACTTTTTATTGAATACACTTCTTATTAGACTGGTTTTTTAGACATGGTGGTGTCGACCTACTGAATTGTACTCAAACCCTATTCAAAACACCATTTGCCACCCTAGAAGACTTCATGGATGAATGTTTGGACAAGGGAAATGGATCATACCATTGATTTTTGGTTTTCCATTGGGATAGAGTTTGGAGATGGTAACGACATGGGACTTGGGACCTGGGACTTGAGCCTTTTATGTGATTCGGTTAGACTTTTTCTTGTATTCTTCAAGAACAACATTTTGATTCATTATAGAATGTAATTACATTACTCATTATTAATCATTTTATTATTCAGTTGGTGTTTATTATTGTCTTACACATTGTTTTACTATGATTATTTATTTTATAATATGGAATGTTTATTTTTAAATGACACTTCATACCAAGGGGGTATAGTCTCCCCGTTATATTATCCACACCATTGCTTCTAGTCGATAGCCTCTAGAAAATAGGGCAGCACACATGAGGTCCCATAACCAACCTTTTATAGCCATTTGAGAGAGTACCGAAATTTGGGATGTTACATCCACGCTTACAGTCAAGACGCGACCCTGCCCGGGCTAGAGCCGCAACTACCCCAACACCACCTCCATAGGCCAGGGGCTGGCGAGAAGCGACGACTGCTAAACAACTTGGGGAGGCCTTTTCCTGAGTGCCTGTACAAATGGACGCATCCCAATCAATGCAGATGTGTAGAGTAAAAGGAAAAGTAATGTAATAACTTCTATAAACAAACACAAAAGTTCATCGACCTCTAAAAAGTACAAAGTAAAAGCTGAAGGTAAACTGAAAAGGAAAAATGGAAAAACACGCGCCCAACGAGAGAAGTGCCACAACCCGACAATAGGTATACAAAATTAAACAGCTGGGAGAGTCCCATACCTGGAACCTGACTACGACCTCCACACGTAGTCCAATCTCCCAAACTTATAAGCTCCACTGAATTCATGACCAACCTGTCTGTCGTATGCAAGGTCACACCAAGTGCGGGGAAAGCCGAAGAAAGGGTGAGTATAATAATACTGATTAGGATACCCCGAAGGCATGAGGGATCAACAAAGGAGGTACTGAAGAGGTGAGAAGTATATTGAATAGGGAATAGTAAAGGAGTACAACTGAGAGTGTAGTAAAGAGTATAGCTCAACCCAACAAGAGGAAGGATGTAGACTCATCCAAACAAAAGGAGATAGAAATGGTGAGAAAATGAAACTTTTTTTTGAGTATTCACTACCAATAGTAGGAGAGTAGACTCATCCAACCATGAGAAGCTAGAAATGGAAATCACATGGCATACCCCGCGCATCTTCGCCTCTCCTAGAAGGAGAGTAACCAAACCCAAGGAGTGGGAACTGGAACAAGGTATGTACATATCCATATTCTCAATCAAGAAACTGAAACAAGATCTCAAGGGGGTCTCCATCCCGTAGCTCAGCCCAAGAAAGTGAGTATCCAACTATCCCAGAAGTAAACACCATTAATACCCAGTAGTCGTATGTCTTCCCTGAACTGCAAGCCAAGGGGTTTAAATCACCGCACCATCACACTATTCGCTTTGGGTGGCACTGACTCACTTACACAGTTCTAGATCACATCACAAGGAAGCATATTGGTGGGGAAAGTGCCCCTCATACTTGAGAGTTCTGGGGGAACGTCAAGCCACACCTCGTCACTGTCACACAGTCGAGAGGTCTTCTCATAGTCGACGGGTCCCCATTTCCCAACCCCGGGAATGGGTAATCTGCTGGAGGGAGACCCGGATTTTCTCAGGCCATCCTTACTGGATGGTACCACACTGGCCATCCCTGCTGGATGGTACACCACTGGCCATCTGTGCTGGATGGTACCTCACTGGCCATCCCTGCTGGATGGTACACCACTGGTAACCAGAACATGTAGTGGGAAACTCGTCACAATAGATCACGGATGGAAGATTTGATCTCGATACACATTTAGGGAGTCTTTACCTAGGGCTCACAAGGGGGCTCTGTACCCTACTTGAAAAACCTCCTGGGTAGAGGATCAGTTCCCGCGTAATGTGTTGGTCACACAGATACCCAAATAACCCTACCAGGGATCATGAAGGGACGTGAGTATCTCCTCGGGCCTCTCAGGGAGATTCATTCTCCCATCCGCTGAGTCTACTATCAAAGCGGACCGAGACAACTCAATCTAGAAAATGGGACCACACCCACACTATACGAACGTACATAGCCGTAAATGATGCTGCAGTCTGGTTAAAGGGGCACAACACTAAAAACCCCCTCCGCTGAAAGAACAGGGGAACCAAAACAACTCTGCCAACCAAACCGTCGAGATCTGGAGGACCCTCTATGTCACGAGAGGTCAAAAGTACATAGATTAGAACACGACACAGACATGGGGCCCAAACGACATGTGTCCCAAAGTCAAACCCAAACCAAGAGCACAAACATTCTCAGGTATAAGCTACAACATGTACCTCCAACCATTCTTATATACTTCAAGAGTATGCCACATTTCCAGCCCAAGGGCTATCGTGCTAATGGAACCCAATGTAAACGTGAAGGGAGAAAACGTAGTTCTTCCAACCTTCTTCCTCCACTGCCCTAGCATGGCCAAACCCATATCTTTAAACATCAACATCACTCACACTGGAGTGAACATGATCACAGGCCAAGGGTTCTCTACAAAAATTAGAGGAAGAACCCCCACCGGTACACCTTTCATGATTAGACATTAAATATGATCACCAAAGAGGCTCCACATGCCCAAATGGATTACACCGTTGCAGTCCTCATAGAAAAACATGCGAGATAGACTACTTAGTCGACCGAAACAGAAAACCGGTGAATATGGTACTATCACCGTAACCAGCCCATGTGTGGCCCACACACTGACTCCGATACTCATCGAAAGAACTGTTCCATCGTGATGCTCTTGAAAAAACACTCTCAATCGACTATTCATACGCCCCAAATGGATGCCAAATGAAAAAGTCACAGTATGCTACACACAACATAAGAGACGACATATGGGGCTCATGCGTAAACTTCGGAATTAATGCATGAAACCACCCCAGTCAATTTCACCTCGATCCCAGGGTCACAACGCTGCTGACGACACCAAAAACAGACTCCAGATGTCGAATCTGTAACTCCACGTGTTATACGCAAACATGGTCCTATGGGGCCTGCACTTCATCTCCAACCCGAATGCTTTAGAAATCATCTCAAAATGTCCGCACAAGGACTGGGGTCAGGCTTCTGCTAACAGCGCGTCAATCAGACATCCCAAGTAAAAGTTTGGTCAGGTGCAACAATTAATTAATTAATTAAATATATAATTAATTATTCATATTTACCGTTTCATGCCCCCGAACAATGAAACCAATCCGCAAAGGCTCCAAACTGACCTTGGAAGGAATGTCTAAACTCCAGGGCAACTACGCCTCTGACGGCACGTCAAATACACGTCTGGATCGTCAATTACGACTGTTGCGAGCTTTAATAATAATTTAATATTATTAAATTAAATCTCTCGCGTTACCTGCCTTTGGGAACATAACAAAAAACCCCGAAACCCATTTCAAATAGATCGCCTCGCTGATACGAACTCACGGCCGTAGACGGTGCGTCAAACCAACACACTATTTGAAAATTACGGGCCCCCGAATGCAAGGGGGCCTACCAAGCTGGTTCACCCCCACCGGCCCGGTTCGAACCGCCGGCCCGCGGCCCACTGGCCGTGGCCTGCCCAGCAGCACCGGACCCGCTCCTCAGATCCCGTTTTACAAAATGATCGGCCTTTTGGCCGGTCTTCACATCGTCACCCAACAGGTTCCACAGTTTGCGGGTCCTCGCTCCCCCAGCAGACCGGTTTCGGCCGGTCTTCATTGATGCACCGGCAGGACACATGTTGTGTGGGTCTTGGATTCCACCATACGCTCGAGGCCAGGCCGCGAGCTTCCTTCGACCCCAACGATCGGCGCCGCTTGGTCCTCCTACTGCTCCTCGCTCGCGCCGACGCCGCCTGGCCCGCGCCCGGCTGACCGTCGTGCCACCCTGCTGCCCATGCCGGGGCACACCGTGACAACCCCACGCCGCCGGCTCCCTGTTCTGTTACGCCTCCACAACACACACGACCACCCCCTTCACCGTATGCACTGCTACACTCGACCCCGCCGAACGCCGCGGCCTTCTTCGGTTCCTCCGGCCAGGCCCCTCCGACCACTGTGCTCTGAACCCCATCTGCACTGGCCACCTCGTCCGAGCCTCATGCTGTTTCACCCCAACCTCCGGCCATCGCCCTTATTGGAGCCGAGGCATCCGACGACTACTGCCACCACTCCAGTGGCCCAAAATAGAAACTAAACACGAGTTCGGGATCCTCAGGATGAGGCCTTCGTAGTGCTTTCCATAGATCGTTGATCTGACACGATTGGCATGTCTAAAAATTTTGACGAAGAACGCCCAAGAACGATGGATAAAATGGGGCTCGGGCATTGTCCGTATTTGTTCGGCCAATGCCCCAAATTATAAATTTTAAGAACTTAAAACGAAAAAACTAACAAAAAATCCAATAATTTCATGAAGGTGTGAAATTTAATCAGAAATCCTACCTTGATTCTGATGCGCGTCATAGATGATGCATCTGCGAGGCTCCACTATTGATCAAACGTGGTCATGGTGAAGATCACTCCTCGATCCAACGAATAATGATGAAGAACAGTTAGAGAGAGGGAGAGAGGGGATGAGAGAGAGAGAGAGAGAGAAAATTGGTTCTCCCATCCAAAACATAGTGAATTTATTGAAATTGACTAAAATTCTCCCAACGAGCGCAGATTCTGAAACCTCTGTGCCCGCCTATTTTATCTCACGCCTAGGAAAAACGCCCAATTTTGAACTCAACAGAAGCCTCAGATTTCAATTCTAGGACTTCTTCCGAATGTTTTTCAAAATGAATTTCAGTGATAAAAATCACTAATTGGACATTTCGAAATGACCACTTTTCCCCTGGGTGACATCTCTCACAGCTGGCCTGCAACTGCAACCTTTACACCCTGACTAGGCTAAACGGCATGCTCTGGACTCAACGGTGGCCTTAGTTTCCCCATCCGAGCAACCATTTAGGAGTTACTCGGGTTTGAGATATTAAATGAATAATTTAATTGAATTTATCCATTTAACACAGTGCTAACGAGCGAGGATTCCGAACGTCCTGCGCCGACTCATTTTATGTCGTGCCATGAATGATCACTGCTTTCCGGACCCAACCATGGGCTCAGATTTCCAATATGATCAATGGCTTAAGAGATATCACATTTTCTTTAGTTAACCACACGTGCATAATATAAAAACAAATAAAACTTTTATAAAATTAACTCCGGGCACACCGGGCCTCGGAATTGTACGTCGTCTGAACACCCTGCTTTGGTATAACATCATGAATATTACAAAGTCTTTTATAGCAAAAACTGGGTTAATACATCATTCCATCCTTTAAAAATTTCATCCCCAAAAATAAAAACTAGGGGATGAAATCAGGGTAGTAAGCCCACACCTATCTCTCCCGTACCTAGAAGATCTCTTGCACAGTTCTGGATCACCGTGTAGGAACCAATGAATTTGGTCTGTTCACGTGGGGTATGCCCTCTCCGATGAAATGCATAGGTGCTCACACACTTCTTCTCAGGTGACTCACATGGGAGACGTTATTCACCCCAACAGGCCTTTGGGTTTAGGGCAACATGGTGGGGACCTAATCATCCCTTCGCACGGTCTCAAGTGGCCCGAAGGACCTCTAGGGTAGCTCACCTATCCGGTCTCACCTCTATGTCGCATGCTGCGACTAGAATCAGCATTCAGACCTGGGAAAAAATTCTGGTGATTACCTTCTTTTATAATATCTATATGGTTAAACATGCAAGGATATCTGGTCAAGCAAGACTTCACAGTCGATGTCCCTCGACCAAGACCCTCTTACAAGATCGGAAAGCGAAGGAGTCGATACCATCGACTAAAGAAAAGGTTCCACGTCTTCTACTCTACTAACACAGGGTTACGCTAATGCCCAATGTCACCCTAGTAACACCTCAAACAAGGAGCAGGGAGAATAGAATTTCACATACATAGTCTAACAATTCTACTGCAAAAAGTAGAAGATCTGTAGTGCGTACCTCTTATGTAACGACCTGAAATTTTGAATAAAATTTGTTTCCTAAATTTGTGTGTTGTTTTATTTTGTACTCACCAAAACTATTTCATTTAATAAAATCAGTATAATTAACATAAGACCATTGGGTTTCGACTGTTATATGTCTGTTGGTCAATATGACCGTTAGAAACTAAATGTTGCGATTATTGTCTATAAATACAAGTGGTCTTGATTAATTAATATAGAACGAATACTCAATGGCCTCATATTGTAGTCTCGGGCCAATCGAATCCCATCTGATAGAACTTGGGAAGGAGGTATCACCTTTGGGCTTTGCTCTGGACAAAACCGAATCCGAACGTCATCATGTAATGCTGGAACGGAATCACCTTCGCGAGAAGTTCAAGTTGATAGAAATCACTACTCGGGCAATGTTGGAAAATCCGCCCCGAGATTCTATCACCCTAGAACACCTTACTCTTAGGTCCTATACTGGTGTTATAATGGGTTATGAAACGAGACCATAACTTCCTTGTGTAATCCTTTTATTTAAATAAAAATTGTGGTTTCTTCTTATGACAATGTTTGTGAATATTCAAATGTCTGGATAAATATAGTATGCATGTTATTGATGAATTTTAAAAAAAGTATATTTTAAAAAATTTTATGTAAACATTAAATAATTTGAAATGTGTAATGATTTTTAAAAAATGGTATTCTATAGTTGTGTTCAGTATGAATTTTAGAGTCTAATAAGAATATTTTAATTTTTGATGAATAGTAATTTATGAATATTGATTTTACACTTAGGATTAGTAGTGTGACCAAATGGATTAGTAATCTCACATAAATAAAGTATTAAAACAATTTAGGCACCTTGATTAAGTAATGTGATACAATAAAATAGGTAAATAACAGCTTCATAAATTATTAGTTAAGTATTAGTTTTTTCAAGTAAATAGTGTTTTTATTTAAAAATTAATTTTAAAATATTTAGAAAATTACTTTTATAAAATGGAGTTCATTTTTTAATTCATATAATCGATATTATGTTAAGGTGAATTTTTGGGATTTTTCTGAAAAATGTGAATTTTATGTGAAGAGTGAATTTTCAGTTTAGAGTTTCAGGTGTTTAATGACATCATTAAGGTTGTTATAATTATGTAATAATCCTGGTAGACTTATCAATTGTAATAAATGGTACGAGGTGTCCCAAATGGCCAATACTATGGGAAAATACCGCGATCAAGCCCATGGTTTTGACCATACCACCAATGAGGTGTCCCTTGGCCATTAATGCATTGTCCCCTCACTTCCCCTATAAATACCAATCCATTCTCTCATCCATTCCATTAAAAAATACTACTCAACTATATTCGGGTATAATCACCTCCCAAGTAGTCCTCCCAAGGTTCCATCAATCCTACCAAGGTCCCAAACATTATGATTTTGAAGTTACTCTTCAAGGTAAGGGATCCTACGTCTCTCTTTATTTTCAAGTACTCTCATTTATGTCATTTCTTCTAAACCCCATGGTCTTATATTGGGGGTGTTATTTTTTATTCATATGACATTAATTTTCGTTTTCATATGATTATAGACCCCCTATTTCTTTCATAATTTCATGTTATGAATGTTTAAGTGTCGTTGATAGGATGTCGAATTTTGGTAAGGGATCTTACCTCTCACTTTCTTTTAAAGTACTCTCGTTAATGTCATTTCTTTTAAGACCCATGATATTATTTTGGGGTGTTATTTTATATTAATATTACATTCCTTTTATTTTTAGTATGATGAGAGACCCCCTCTTGCTCTCATCATTTCATTTTATGAATGTTTAAGTGGCGCTGTTAGGCTGCCGAATTTTTGTAAGGGATCCTACCTCTCTCTTTCTTCTCATGTATTATCCTTTATGTAATTTATTTAATGCTCCATGTTCATAAGTTGGGTATGGTATTTTATATTCATCCTAACTCCATTTTCATGTTAATATGATGATAGAACCCCACTTTCTCTCATCAATTCATTTTATGAATGTTTAATTGACGCCGTGAAGCTGCCGAATTTTTGTAAGGGATTCATTCACCCTTCGCATTTTCAAGTTCTATTTTCATGTCATGTCTTTCAAGTTACTTATTATTATGATGGGGTATGATCTCTTTATCCATCATACTGTTCTTTTATGTTCATATGATGATACACACCATTTGATCTCATCAATTCATTTTTTGAAGTTTTAAGTGACACTGTTAGTCTGCCAAATTTTCGTAAGAGAAATCTTATTTTTTTCTACCTTCCATGTTTTTCATTTCATATTGTATGTCTTTAAAATTTCATTACCATGTTATTATATCCTTTATATTATTTCCCTATACTATTTTTTGGATAATTTATGAGTCGGTAACCCATATCCCCTCTCTTTTCAATTTTTTCTAAAACACTGTAACATAGCCGTTATGCGGCAGAATATTTCATCTCAAAATGAATCTCTCTTTTTCTCAAATTCTTTTATTTTATTAATTGAATACTCAATGCTCTTTTTTATATAGGGGTATTCACATGTATATCAAAATTTTCTATTTTAATTATGGGATTTACATACATGAAACCCACTTTCCTTTTTTCGTGAGTTTAAAATTATATAATGATCATGTCTTAAAAGCAGTTTTTAAAATGTTATGATTATGAAATGAAACCCACTTATTTGATTCTATATGGGTTATTTATGAAATGTTTGATGATGATATTTTTGGATCACAGTATGATAAATACATATTTAAGGGTGTGCCCTGATAGTGCTCTAATGCATTTTGTAATGATGTAATCTATAGGGATTACAATTTTAATGATACCTTGGTGAATAACCTGGGTATTTCGTTTAATGACACATTGGTGATGGACCTTGGTGAAACAGAAATGATTGTCTAAGTTAAATGTTGTAGCCATGTCTTCATGTTAGGAAATAAGTTATTTTTATTATGATATGCCTCTTGATTTCTTTCTCATGCCTTATAGTTATTTTTCATGACATTATTGATGTATCTCATGTTCAGATGTTTAATGTTCCCCCTTGTTTCCCTTACTGGGCCTTTTGATCACCCTTTAATTTGACGTATGTCCCTAGGTTATGATATGCAGTAATGAACCTAGGATGAACATAAGGAGAAGCCTTTCAAGTGTTTAAGACGAATGTTTTATGTTTTCATGTATTATTTTTATGGTTTCCAAGACAATAGTTTTAAAGATCCTCTATTTGTAAAATTTAATGAAAAGTTATGTCTTAAAAAGGAGGGATTCTATAGTTTGTATCAATGGATGGTTTAGTTATATATGGAAATTAGCATATGAAAACATTAGGAAGAACCCTATAGAAAAGTTCAAATATAGGAAATCTTCCTGGTATTTTGGTGAGTATTGAGTAAGTGGTTTATCATGAAAATACATCCCTGTCTAGATACGAGCAGGTAGATGTGGCTTTGGCACAAATATACATAGGGGTAAAACCCGAAAGCACCACATTGAGCTAGACTCAAATGTGAACTGGTACATGACAATGAGCCTTGTTGCACTATTGGTTACGACACTCCCGGGGGATATTTTTGGTTAATCAAAAGATTTTTATGAATCATTATGAAGGAATTATAGAAAAATGAAATTGTCTAAGAAAGAATTTTTAAGACATAAAATCATTTTTAGTTAAATGATTAGTAAATGATATAAGTTTCTCATGAAGTATTTATTCTTTTAGAAAATTTCCCCATTGTCTAGGAATATTCTGATGTATTTCTTGAAGAGTTACCCCGACCTCACCCAAAAATAGTGGTAGACTTCTCCATTGAACTCATACATGGATCTCATCTGATGTCCAAGACCCCCTATAGGATGAAAAATTTGGAGTTATAGGAAGTAAAGAAACATATCCGAGATCTTTTGGAGAATGGTTTATTCAACCAAGTGTGTCTCCTTGGGGAGAACCATTTCTCTTTGTGAAGGGGAAGGATTGATCGATGCAGCTATGCATTGATTATAGAGAACTGAATGGGATCACAGTAAAGAAAAAATACTCTCTTCCAAGAATTGATGACCTATTTGAACAACTTTGTGGGACTCAATTCTTCTCTAAAATTGATCTTCATTATGGTTATCATCAATTGAGGGTGAGGAATGATGATATTGCAAAAACTACCTTTCAATCTAGATATGGGAATTATGAGTTTGTTGTTATTCCCTTCGGATTAATGCACCTGCTATTTTTATAGATCAAGAAAAAGTTTATTTTAAAAACTTATGTTTTATCAAATGGATATCCTTTGTATAGAGAATTTATTTGGTGATTAAATGATAAAAGGTTATATTGGATGATGTTTTCTATTTTGGAGTACTATATGCCTTTGGGAAATAAATTACAACATGATTTAAATTGAGGAGGAATGGTTGATTTTTATTTTGTAGGAATTTATGTATTTATTATGGACATATGGTGATTTGGGTTATTTCTGGAAAATGAAGAACCTATCATAGTGAATATTTTAATAGGTCAATTAAACATTAGTATGAGACTTTAATAGTATTCGATGTTATTTGGATATAAATGTTAAGATTTTTTTTGGGAAGACTATATGATTAAATCCTTATGAGTTTTGGGTTCCTATCTTATTTTAGATTATTCTGAAAAAAAATTCTGGATGTTTGTGTATTGAATGGTCTTTCTGGAACTTTGGGTACTTTTGTTGAATTTTGGAGATTAATAGTCATATTTCTTTTTATATAGGATTATCCTTTTTGGGGATTTTATGATCACATACAAACCTTTAATTTTTAGTTAATGACTAAAGTAAAGAGAAAAATATATTTATTCTCTTGTGGATTATGTGATTCTATAGAAGATGATTCTTGTGCTTTTGATGAGACCATGTCTTTTTGAATGCTCATTGTTAAGAGAAAATATTAGTATTGGTGGAAACTTATTAAGGGATGAAACTTTACTTGAATGTAAGTATATTTCCTTATGTTTTTTTCTATATAGTAAATGAATTCCTCAAAATAATGAAAAATAATGTAAAAAAATATTGTTGGTTTACATTTCCTACTGGGTAATCAAAGACTGTTTAACACATATTATGTTTATGATCTTCTTGTGGTTAATTTTCTCTTAATCATGTTTTCTATCACTCTCCATCAGAACTTGATCTGTTGTTTTCTCTTCCATATCAATGTTTTCATACATGGAATCCTAGTACGGGTTAAATCGGGTGACCTTTGTACTCCCCTTTCTTTCTTTTAAAGTAATAGTTTTACAAACTCTTTTTCTGATGTGGGACATTCAATGAAATTTCCATGCCCAATTGTAAAATTTCAAGGACACAATTTCTTAATGAGGGAATATTTTAACAACCCGAAATTTTGAATAACATTTATTGCCTAACGTTGTGTGTTGTTTTATTTTGTACTCAAAAAACTATTTCATTTAATAAAATGGGTATAATTAAAATATGACCGTTGGGTTTCGAATGTTATATGACCGTTGGTCTATATGACCGTTGGAAACTAAATGTTTTGATTATTGTCTATAAATACAACTGATATTGATTAATTAATATAGAATGAAGATTTGATGGCCCCATCCAGTAGTCTAGGGCTAATCGAAGCCCATCTGACAGAACACATGAAGGAGGTAGCACCTCTGGGCTTTACTCTGGACTAAACCCAAGCCGAACTTCATCTTGTGAAGTTGGAACAGAATCGCCTTCGCGAGAAGTCCAAGATGATAGAAATCAATTCTCAGGAAAAGTTGGCCGAGCTACCCCAATATTCTCTCACCCAAGCACACCTTACTCTTATGTCTTATGATGGTGTTATAAGGGTTTATGTAACAAGAATGTAAGTACCATGTGCAATCCTTTTATTTAAATAACAATTGTGATTTCTTCTTATGATGAATTTTGTGAATTTTTAAATGTCTACATAAATATAGTATGCATATTATTGATGAATTTTAGAAAAAGGATATTCTAAAAATGTTTATGTAAACATTAAATAATTGAAAATGTGTAATGATTTTTAAAAAATGGTCTTCTATAATTGTGTTCAGTATGAAATTTAGAGTCTAATAAGATCAACTTAATTTTTAATGAATAGTAATGTATGAATAGTGATTTTATGCTTAGGATTAAAAATGTGAACAAATGTATTAGTAATCTCACTTAAATAAAGTATTAATATAATTTAGGCACCTTTATTAAGTAATGTGATTCAATAAAATAAGTAAATAACTATTTCAGAAATTATTAGTTAACTATAAGTTTTTTCAATTGAATAGTGTTTTTTATTTAAAAATTTAATTAAAAATATATAGAAAATTATTTTTATAAAATAGAGTTCATTTTTGAATTCAGAGCATCGATATTATGTTAACATGATTTTTTGGGATTTTTCTGAAAAAAGATGAATTTTGGGTGATAGTGAATTTTCAGTTTAGAGTTTCAGGTGTTTAATGACATCATTAATGATTTAATAATTATGTAATAATTATGGTCAACTTTTGAATATTAATATAATGTTTTCGGTGTACCAAGTGGCCAATACCATGGGAAAATACCATGAGCAAGCCCAATGTATTGACAATACCACCATTGAGGTATCCCTTGGCCATTATTGCATTGTCCCCTCACTTCCCCAATAAATACCAAGACATTATCTCATCCGTTCCATTACAAAATCATCCTCAACGAAGTTAATATCTCTTTCCCTCCCAATGAGTCCTCCCAAGGTGACCTCAAGCCTCCCAAGGTCCCAAAATTCAATATTTCAAAGTTACTCTTCAAGGTAAGGGATCATACCTCTCTCTTTCTTTTAAAGTACTCTCATTTATGTCATTTCTTTTAAGCCCCATGTTCTTATGTTGGGGTGTTATTTTATATTAATATTAATTTAATATTCATTTTCATGTGATGAGAGACCCCCTATATCTCTCATCATTTCATTTTATGAATGTTTAAGTGGTGTCATTAGGCTGGCGAAATTCTTATAAGGGATCATACGTCTCTATTTCTTTTCATGTACTCTCGTTTATGTCATTTATTTTAAGCACCATTTTCTTATGTTGGGGGTGTTATTTTATAGCCATTTTACGTTCCTTTTCATGTTAATATGATGAGATACCCCCTCTTAATCCCATCATTTCATTTTATAAATGTTTAAGTGGCGATGTTAGGCTCCAAATTTTTGTAAGGGATCCTACCTCTCTGTTTCATTTCATGTATTCTTCTTTATGTAATTTATTTCAATATCCATGTTATTATGTTGGGGTTGTTATTTTATATTCATCCTATATTACTTTTTATGTTCATATGATGAGAGACCACTTCCTTCTCTCAACAATTCTTTTTAGGAATGTTTAAGTCACGTCGTTAGGCTGCCGAATTTTTGTAAGGGATTCTTTCACCCTTCTCATTTTCAAGTTCTATTTTCATGTCAAGTCTTTCGAGTTCCTTTTTATTATTAGGTGGTATTATCTCTATATCCATCATACTATTCTTTTATTTTCATATGAGGAGAGACCTTGTTTATTCTCATCGATTCATTTTTTGATGTTTTAGTGACGTCGTTAGGCTGCCGAATTTTAATAAGAGAAATCATATTTTTGACTTCCTTCCATGTTTTTCATTTCATATGGTATGTCATTAAAATTTCGTTAAAATGTTATTATATCATTTATATTATGTCCCTATACTATTTTTTGGATCATTTATTAGTGGGTAACCCATGTCCCCTCTCTTCTCAATGTTTTCTAAAACCCTGTAACATAGCTGTTATGCTGCAGAATATTTCGTCTCAAAATGCCTCTCTCTTTTTCTCAAATTATTTTATTTTATTAATTTAATAATAAAATCTCTTTATTCTATAGGGTTATTCAAATTCATATCAAAATGTTCTATTTTAATTTGGGGATTTAAATACATGAATCCCACATTCCTTTTTTCGTGGGTTTAAAATGACTTAAAGATCATATCATCAAAGAAGTTTTTAAAACGCTATTATTATGAAATGAAACCCATTTGTTTTATGCTATATGGGTTATTTATGAAATGTATGATGATGATATATTTGTCTCACATGATTATAAAGACAAATTTAAGGGTGTGCCCTGATAGTGCTCCAATACATTGGGTAATGATGTTATATATAGGGATTACAATTTTAACGATACATTGGTGAATAACCTTGGTAATTTGTTTTTAATGACACATAGGGGATGGAACTCGGTGAAAAGAAAATGATTGTCTAAGTTAAATTTTTTATCCACATCTTCAAGTTATGAAATAAGTCATTTTTATTATGATATGCCTCATGATTTGTTTCTCTTACCTTCTTTTTCATGACTTTATTGGTGTATCACAAGTTCACATGTTAAATGTTTCCCCTTGTTTACCATACTAGGCCTTCTGCTCACCATTTTTTTGATGTATGTCCCCATGTTTTGATATTTAGTAATGAACCTAGGATGAACATAAGGAGAATCTTTAAAGTGTTTAAGAATAATGTTTTATGTTTTAATGTATTATGTTCGTGGTCTCCAAGATATTAGACTTTAAACATCCTCAGTTTGTAAAATTTAATGAAAAGTTATTTCTGAAAAATGTGGGATGCTATATCTTATAAACTCATGCTCTGCAAGATCATAGACATCCAAAGCTCATGGCTATCCGCAGCCCCAATTTTCATCTCCCAGAGCCTCACGTGGACCGCCTAGTGGTGATGGGAAGACATCGTAAAGTCATCCCCCACTACCAGCTCCCCCCAATCCTCTGCTAGCACCAACTCTCTGGGGACTACTCTGATCATGGTGCTGCCTCCGTCATGGAGGTGCACCCACTTCCTGCCAGATATTCTCAGTGGGCCTGGTCAGGCAGTCTCGCGCTAGGTGGCCTCACTCATCACAATCACAACACCGACTCTCTCCGGGCTGCATTGGTGCCCTCCGGAGCCACTATGGTGTACGAACACGCCCCTAAGTGCGGTTATCGGAAATCCACATGCATCGAGGTTCTGTCACCTGACGCCCACTAGCTGTGATAGACGTCTCAGTTCTGTCGAGCCTGTTACCACCACTAACTTTAGAGCGTGACAGGAAGCTTTCAATCACCAGCGCCTGCTATAGAACCCCTGACATATATAGAAATGCCCAAGGGTACTATGACAGTATTAATCTCTCTGCGGAGACCCTGCTCGATATTTCATGCTCGGATGTTTCCATCATGGACGATGTCTAGGTAAAAACGTGCACGGTCCGCGAAACTAGTCACATACTCAGTCATGGTCATCCCTCCCTGATGAAACTGCATGAGATCCTGGATCCAAATAGAGTGTAAGAAGGAGGTGTAAAACTCCTCACAGAACACCAGGTGAAAGTTGTCCCACGAAAGCGACGACTCATCAAGTAACTGAGCCACCTGACTCCACCAATTCCCTGCCACTCAGTGGAAAAGGTTGGCGGAAAAAGCCACCATATGATCTGTCGACGTCTGCAAAAGCCTGAAGAGGTGAACCACTATCTCAATCCAATACTATGTTTCCTGAGGGTCTGGCTCACCACTGAACATCAGCGGTCTCTGTTGCTGGAACTCACAGAACGCACTCAACTTGCGCTAAAGTTCAGTTTTCTCTGTTGAAGCTATCTGCTTCTCACCAGGTGGCGGTTCTACTACCGGCCAACCTGGAGAAAGGGACTCGCATGACGGGTCATGAACTAAGGCCTCGTAGCTCATAGGGTTGTCTTCACGAACCAAAGCTGGTATCCTGGCTGGCAGTTTTCGTGGAGACATCCTTAATGATATCAAAGAGCGCCACGATTAGATGAGCATATATGTATATAACAGTAACAACAATGAGGAGTTGACTCAAGAATGATAGTCAAGACTCAATCCTATGTGATACACAATCCAATTTTCCCTACAACGAGTGTCTCATCATGACGAGTTGACAAGCTAGTTATCAGGGTCCTGGTAAATGGATACGTCGGCTATCACACCATCACTGGACTCCCAGGCCTGAGAGCCGCTCTTGAGACACATCGACATTGTTGCCCTAAATCCCAACCAATTCCTTTCTAGGGATGTCCGCTAAACATTGCGAGGAACGAACCACCTTTGATACCACTTTTTCACGACCCGAACATACCCGGACTCGAGCCGCAACTACCCCAAGCCCGCCTCCGTAGTCCAGTGGCTGGCAAAAAGCACCGAAGGCTAAACCACTCGAGGAGGCCTTTTCATGGGTACCTGTACACATAGACACGCAACCCACTCAGTGAAGAAGTTTAGATTAAAAGGAAAAGTAAAGTACTAACTGCTATAAACAACCACAAAAGTGCACCGACCTCTAAACAATACAAAGTAAAAGCTGAAGGTAACCTTAAAAGGAAAAAGGGAAAAACAAAAGCCCAAATAGAATAGTGGCACAACCCAGCAAAAGGTAAACAAAGGTAATGAGATAGGAGAGTCCCACACCTGGAACCCGACTATGACCACCACATATGGTCCATGCTCCTGAACTCCTAAGCTCCACCAAAGTCATGACCAACCATTCCTTCGTCTGCAAGCGCACACCAAGTGAGGGTAAAGCCCAATCAGCTGTGAGAATAAAAATACTCAGTAGGGTACCCCGAAGGCTTGAGTGAGAATCAAAGGTGGTACTAAAGAGGTGATACATAGATCGAACAGGGAATAGTAAAGGAGCATAATAGAGAGTGCAGTAAAGAGTACAGAACAACCCAACAAGAGAAAGGAAGTAGACTTGTCCAAACACCAGGAGCTAGAAATGGTGAGAAGATGAAACTTCTCGTCGAGTCTTCTCTACCAATAGTAGGAGAGTAGACTCATCCAACCACGTGAATCTAGACACGGAGAGCATGTGTCATAACCCATGCATCTTATCCACTCCTAGAAGGAGAGTAACCAAACCCAAGGAATGGGTACTGGAACAAGGAATATACATATCCATATGCTCAATAAAGAAACCCGAACAGGATCGAAATGGGATCTCAATCCCATAGATCTACCCAAGAAAGTGAGTAGACAACAGTCCCAGAAGTAAACACCATCGATGACTAGTATTTGTACGTCTTCCCCGAACTACAAGCCAAGGGGATCAAATCACCGCACCTTGGCACTATCCACTTTGGGCGACATTGAATCACCTGCACTGTTTTGGCCCGATCACAAGGATGCCACTTGGTTGGGAAATCACCCCTCCTACTTGAGAGTTCCTGGGGAATGTCACGCCACACCTCATCACTATCACACAGTCGAGAGTTCTTCTCAAGGTCAATGGGTTCCCACTGCCCAGCTCCGCGAAAGGGTAATCCGTTGGAGGGAGACCCGGATCTGCTCTGGCCATCCCTACTAAGTGGTACCCCACTGGCCATCCCTACTGGATGGTACCTCAATGGCCATCCCTGTTAGATGGTTCACCACTGGTAACTGGAACATGTAGTGGGAAACATGTCACAATAGTTCGTGGAAGGACGATATGATCTCGATACACATCTAGCGAGTATGCGCCAAGGGGTCACTGGGGGCTCCATACCCAACTAGAAACAACCTCCTGGGTAGAGGATCTGTGCATGCGTAATGTGTTGGTCACCCCAATACCCAAAAAACCCTACCAGGGAACACGAAGGGACGTGAGGATCTCCCCAGGCCTCTCGGGGTGATACATGCTCCCATCCGTTGAGTCTGCTGTCGAAGAATACTAAGACAACTCACTCTAGAAAGTGGGAGCACACCCACACTGTATGAACGCACGTAACCATAAACGATGTTGCAGTCCAGTGAAAGGGGAACAACACTGAAAACCCCCTCAACTGAAAGAACATGGGAACCAAAACAACACTTCCATCCAAACCATCTAGAATAAGAGGACCCTCTACGTCATGAGAGGTCCAAGGTACATAGAGTAGAACATGACACACACATGGGGCCCACATGACATGTTGCCCAAACTCACCTCTAAACCAAGAACACAATCATTCTCAGGTACAAACTACAACATGTACCACCATGATTTCCCGTATACTTCCAGTGTATGCCACATTTCCAGCAAAAGGGATATCATTCTCATGGCTCTAAACATCAACGTGAAGGGTGAAAACATAGTTTTTCCAACCTGATTCCTCCACGACCCTAGCTTGGCCAACGTCTCTTTAAACATCAACATCACTCACATGGGAGTGAACGTGATCACACACCAAGGGATCTCTACAAACACAGTAGGAAGAACCCCAACCGGTACACCTTTCATGCTTCCACATTAAACATGATCTGAAAAGAGAATCCACACACCTAAACGGATTACACTGTTGCAGTCCTCATGAAAAAAACATGCAAGATACACTACTTACTCCCCCAAAATAGACAACTGGTGAATATGGTACTATTAACCATAACTAGCCTCTGTGGGGCCCACAACCCGACTCCAATACTCTTTGGGAAAACTGCGCCCTCGTGATGCTCTCAGAAAAACTCATTGAATCGACTATTCATACGCCCCAAACAGACTCCTAATGAAAAAGTCACAATATGCTGCACACAACTTAAGAGACGGCCAATGGGGCCCATGCCTCAACTCCGGAATTAACACCTGAAACCACCCTAGTCAATTTCACCTCAATTGTAGGGTCATAATGCCGCTGATGATTCCCAAGACAAACTCCAGATGCATAAGCTGCAACTCCCCGCGGTATATGCAAACAGGGCCCGCACTTCTTCTCCAACCCGAACGCTTCAGAAAGCTTCTCAAAAAGATCCCACGAGGATTGGGGTAATGCTACCGTGGATGGCGTGTTAATCGGAAATCCCAAGCAGGAGTAAGGTCCGACACAACAATTAATTAATTAATAATATTTATCATTTCGTACCATTGAGCAACAAAACCAACCCACAAAAGCTCCGAACCAACCTTAGAAGGACCGTCTCTACTCCAGGACCACAGCGCCTCTGACGGCACGTCCGGCTCGCGAAGTACTTCCGTTGCAAGCTTTAATATTATTTTAATATTATTAAATTAAAGATCTCGGGTTACACGCCTTTGGGCGCATAACTGAAAAACCCCAAAACCCAATTCAAATAGATTGCCTCGCCGATATGAACTCGCGACCACAGAAGGCTCGTCAAACGGACGCGCTGTTTGGCAATTACAACCCACCGAATGAAAGGGGGCCTAACCGGGCCGGTTCACCCCGGCCGGCCCGGTCCAAACTGCCAGTCCGCAGCCTGCTTCCCGTGGCCCGCCCAACAGCACCAGACCTGCTCCTCAGGTCCAGTTTTACAAACCGACCGGCCTTTTTTCTAGTCCTCACGTCGTCGCCCAACAGGACCCGCTGTTTGCAGGTCCTCGCTCCCCCTGCAGACCGGCTTCAGCCGGTCTTCGTTGACGCACCAGCAGGACCCGCGTTGCGCGGGTCCTGGATTTCACTGCACTACCGAGGCCAGGCCTTTGGGCTTTCTTTGACCATTATGGTTGGAACCGCCATGTCCTCCTGCTCCCCCCCCCCCCCCCGCTCGTGCCGATGCTGCCTGGCCTGTGCCCAGCCGACCGTCGCGCCACCCTACTGCCGACACCCCATCACACCATGAAAACCCCACGCCGCCAGCTCCCCATTCTGTTGCGCCGCCGCCGCACACATGACCACCCCCTTCGCCATATGCATTGCCGCACTCAAGCCTGATGAACGTCGTGCCCCACTCAGGTTCATCTAGCTGGACCCCTCTGACCACTGCGCTCTAAACCCCATCTGCACCGGCAACCTCGTCTGAAACCCCGTTGGGCCACCCCGACCACCGGCCACCACCCTTGCCGGAGCCGGGGCTTTCGACGACCACCTCCACCGCTATGGTGTCCCAAAATCAAAACCGAACATGGGTTTGGGATCCTCTGGGTGAGACCTTCGCAGCGCCTGCCCTGGATCGTTGATCCGACATGATTGGCGAGTCTAAAAATTTGGACGAAGAGTGCCCAAGAACAATGGATAAAATGGGGCCCAGGCGTTGGCCGTGTTCTTTCGGAAAACGCCCCAAAATATAAAATTTAAGAACATAAAACTACAAAATTATCATAAAATCCAATAATTTCACAAAGGTGGTAAATTTAATCAGAAATCCTACCTCGATTATGATGCGCTTCGTAGGTGATGCGTCTGCGAGGCTCCACCTTCGATCCAACAAGGTCTCAGTGAAGATCGGTCCTCGATCTGATGAAGAATGATGAAGAATGGCTAGAGATAGAGGGAGATAGGGGAAGAGAGAGAGAGAGAGAGAAAAAAAAATAAATGGGTTCTCCCTTCCAACACTTAGTGAATTTATAGAAATTCACTAAAACTCTCCCAACGGGCGTGGATTTGGAAACCTTCGCGCTCGCCTATTTTATCTCACACCTAGGAAAAACACCCCATTTCAAACTCAATATAATACTAGGATTTCAATTCTGAGACATTGTTTGAATGTTATTCAAAAAGAATTCCAGTGATATAAATCACTAAGTGGACATTTCAAAATGACCACTTTGCCCCTTGGTGACATTTCTCATAGAAGGCCCGCGCCCGCAACTTTTACTGCCCACCTAGGTTAAACAGCATGCTCTGGACTCAACGGTGCCCTTGGTTTCCCCATCCGAGCAACCGTTTAGGAGATACTCGGGTTTGAGCTATTAAGTGAATAATTCAATTTAATTTATCCATTTAACACACCTCTAATGAGTGAAGGGTCCGAACATCCCGTGCCAACTCATTTTATGTCGTGCCTATGGTGAACACCGCATTCTGGATCCAACCACGGTATTAGATTTATGATCTGATCAACAGTCTAAGAGATATCCCATTTTCTTTAGTTAACCACACGTGAAAAATATAAAAACACTTGACATTTTAATAAAATTAATTCTGGGAAAACAGGGCCTTGGAATTGTACACTGTCAGAACGCCCTGCTTTGGAATAACATCAAGAATACTCCAAAGTCTTTTATAGAAAAAACCAGGTTCTTACACTTGCTTTCTTTACTACATCTTGAAAAAATTGATATTGTTTCCCAAAGTGTTTCCACATGGAATAGAAATATTGATTCTTTTCAATGTGAAAGGCACTCTAACTGTCGGAAAATAATGTAATCTTCTCATATTTGTGCCTGAGCTTGACTAACAAACTTCTCACCTACACTGCCTCTTTACATGTCCATGTAGTTTTCATGTACTCTTCATCTATTATGGAAAAATCCAAATATGACTATATATTTTGAAATTTAGCTCAAAACTCATCCTACTAGACTAAACACATATGTAGTGGTGGATTTTATCCATCTAAAATTACTGTAATGTTTTTAATCAATATAGCCCATGACAGTGAAATATGATCCTCCATATAATAATAAAAAAATTAAGTTCTCCTTGACGTATCTTTGGATCCTCTTCACTGTGCTCTAATACTCCCATCCTAGGTTTTCCATGTACTGACTAACTTCTCTCAATAAAAGTACAATTTCTGGTCTAGTACAAACCATTGAGAACATCAAACACTCCATTACAGATGTATATGGTTTTGAAGATATATTCATCATCTCTATATCACTTCTATGACTCATTATAGAAGATAATTGGAAATTAATGAGAATGGGGTGGAGATTGGATTCCAGTATTTCATATTGAAGTGTTCCAAGACATTTCATAAGTAATTATTCTATGATAACCTAATATTCTAATTATTTATGTCTCAATAAATTTGTAACCCTAGAAAATTGTTTTCCAGTCCCAAGTCATTCATAAAAACTCCCTATCTAATAAGACAACCATCTCTAGGATACAATCATTGTTGGGGACAACAACTAACATTTAATCTAAACCTAATATAATAATGACGAAATCATTACCATCCAAACCACTAAATTATGCACAAGGATCTGAATGAAGTCTGTTTTATCCGCTGATTGTGATATAGGAGTCATATATCTTGTACCAACACTTCAACGCCTGTTTGAGACAACATATATATTTGTTCAACTTGAAAAACAATTTATCTTTGCCTTATTCTGTATTGTATTCTATTTCAAGCATATATATCAATATATCATGATCACCATGAATAAAATCATTCTTCACATAAACTTGCACTAGATTCAAACTCTATATTGTATAAATTTCCAAAACTTTTGGAATAGTCGTTAGTCTTGAAGGAACAGGGCACGTAGTGGAATCCCCGAATGATGGGATTTCAATTTTTTCCACTAATTATCAGCATGAATTCATCATTATCATTAGAGAACACCATATTACCAGTTGAGGATCCATTGTGATGAATTTTAATCATAAAATTTAAACCATAAAATACTTCATTTTATATGAAACCTTGCTCGATGTCTGCTCGTCATTAGTGAACGCTTATTGAAGGATCTAATGTCCAATCCCTCTAGATCATCTACACATTATATGAATGCCTACCAGAATGTTGATTGTTATAATATGGGTGTCGGTGTGGAGTTATGAAGACTCCATAAATGTTCTGATGATCACCATTTCTCTATTTCATCGATCCATGAAGAAGAATTGTGATCGAGCCCCTGGAACCAGGGCATAACTCTCTATGAATCTGGAGACATATTAGAGAGAATGTCTCACCATTTTATATTGAATTGTCTTTTTCATGAGATCTCTCTCCATTATTTATAGTGAATCAATAAATATATGAAATATAAATCTGATACTAGTTTATTTATTTATCACTAAATAAATGATATATTATTACTATTGAACCAAATCATAAATATTATTCATATTTTTATCACTTTCATGAAACATAATGAATATATTACATGATAAAACCGAATCCAATAACTCATCCCATAATTTACACAAATATTAAAGAAATGTTGAATATTTTAAACTAATATTCATTCCAATAATATAATCCATTATAAGTACATTCAATACCAATTATTCATAACTAAAATAATTTTAATTTACTTATTCCTATGTTGATTGTTTATCCTTGGAAAAAACTCAGACCCCAGTGGAGGGAACCACTATGTTCATAACTCATATTCAGAAGAATATGGTAGAATTTTAAATATGCTATTGTGTGTGACCCTCTAGGTCCTTATCATAATATAAGTGAATAATATACATAGACTAAGAGTGGTATATAAAAACCCGTAATAGTCCCTAAAGAGATAAGTATAGTCATAGAAATGACAACCATCCTATGAACACACACTATGTCATATAATCTATGTATTTAGTATCTCATAAAGAATGACGGACACTCATGTCATTTCCCTTTCTTGCATTATTATTTGTTGATCTAACTTTATGGTCATACCTTGGAATACAATGGACATTGATTTATCTAGGTACTATCATCCGGATCAAGGGGCCTAGGATATATTACTTCATTATCCTTGAAGATACCAATCCATTGTTGAATATTCAACCAATGTCATACCACCAATGATGCACCCAACACAATCTACCTACCCATGATTTCATTATTATAGGTTTTTCCTTGCATCAAATTATAAGATCAAATGACACATACTTATAATGATCTCAAGTCCAGACACCAATACACTTGTTTATAGATAGGAACATACAATGGAACCCAAAACATGTGGTGTCCTTATTAGCAAGTCTTTCCACATGATATCACAACTCGAGATCACCAAGTGAAAACTTCATGGGAAAAAGTCTCAATTCTTATGAGCTCCCAACAATTGACAGTCAAACTTCTATTATGTCCTGTCAATAAGATGTATCTAGACCATATGACATTTTTTTAAGAGTAATGTCATAGTATCTTTAGTTTTTAATTATATAAGGAGATATTCTATAACCATTTGATATAATAGTTAATCTATGTACATTACCATTAAATACTGGACACATAAATATCTAAACTATAGTGGTAAGAAAACATCATGTATATCTAAATATACACATGAAATAGTAATCCAAAGTACTATATAGTTGGATATTGGGAATCCACTATTTCAACACTCCCACATTCACTAAAGCTAACTTTCTAACCAAAATTGTAATCTCTCATATGATAATGATCGTGATTATACTGACACATGTATTCAACTACAGGGTCTACCAGAATTCTATCGCATGGTTAATCTGGTATAGGCGACCTCACATCCTTGAGTTAAATTTATCAATATATAGAAACCATTATTATATCCATTTTATCACTATCATAAATTGAAATATTCTCTAATAACAACATCATAAATTACATTAGGATAAATCCCTACTTACCTGGTGTGAATCCATGAACTAGAAGAAATTGTCATGTTTAATTACTTCTTAGTTACCTTAGAAGGTGCATCGTACTTGGTATTGGTATGTATGGATACCACTCTCTTATATGATCTTGAATCTCTCAACATCTTATCCTAAATGTGATAATATATCACATAGATCTAAGGAATACAAGTTTGTATCCCCTAAAAATTAGTATCCTTTCTTCTCCACACACATGGTACATAACCTTTTAACTTTATGAAGTTCAAATGGATAGTTCTAACCACTTCACTTGCAATGCTCCTAGATGTAACTGATATCTAACTAGTATAAAGTATATATATTAAATATCAATTCTTACACGTTTTTTGGAATACGTGATTAATCCATCATCTTAGAGTATGGATTTCATCTCACCACATTAATCTCCTCCCGTGTTATGTACATGTAAACCTGAAGAGATTATTTCCTATGGAAGTGGAAACAATTATCTATTGAATAACTACATCTTTTATTTTTAAATACCATGTCACTATATGTACGATTGAATAGGTGCATTAAAAATTTGGATCACCCTCAATAGATCATGTTCCCTCGAACTTAGTCCTCTACATTAAGTCAATCACTATTGAGTATATTTTATACTAGTCTTAGTGAACTATTTGACTAATATATACTTTCCATATGTTTTAGAACATATTTATCATGGAAAACTAGGGTTCTCTCACTGACCAATCATAGACACATGATAGTCATTCATTTCAAATGAATATTCTATGATCTTTTTGCATACTTTAATCCCAAACATGATTTCAGTAACTTGCAAAATTATTGGCATTATATAATATGAATATCCTTTTTTGGTTGTGTAATAATGAAAACATCCATGAATGTTAGTCTTCAAATCTAACTAACAATTAAATGGTCATAGAAATTAGCTATGATAAGTAAAATTATTATGGATTTTGGCAGAACAACTTAGTGTAACCAATCGATCCTTATTTGTACCGTGCTTGTACCAACATCATATAATCTCATTTGAATACCCACCATGATGTCAAATTTCATAATCCACATTGAAATATGTTACCTAGAATCCATTATTAAATTTTAATTGGTCTTTTCCATATTACATATTCTCTATATGCTGCTTACTTTTTGAAATTACTATTCTTTCTCAATAATGTATCCCTGATAATGGTGAATATAAAAACCATTACCCTAGCTTTATCCTTCCTACGCACTATGTTTCCCTAGAACATTATAGTTCCTCATGAACATATAGAACTTGTTCATATGCCAACTACATGGGAATCTTAAGCATTGACTAAACTCAAGTCAATATTGCTCCCACTTTTTCAAAATAGATGTGAGTCCTTATATATTACTGAACTCTATCACTTGACTACCACTTTTCCATCATAGGGATTTATTTAATTTCCTAATCAAATATTAGGATAATTAATTTTGATGCACAATGTGTTTGTTCTTGATGCGAGTTTGTTTATATCCAATCACACTCTTTGCATCCAAACACATGTCCTAAGGGAATAATGGGTTTTCTTCATATGATGACTAATATGATATCCATTTGTCATTATATTTGGAATATGGTTATGGGATATCATCTTTATTTAAAACTCCTATCATGAAATATAATTTAGGTTTCTTCACGTTGCAATATTTTCACTTCTTAAATCATTACTCTGATATATAAAATTTTTGTTTATGAATTTCTCCATGTTATATTTTTTTTATCAATGATAACATGTATGATTTTGTTTTCATTAATCCTCATTAACAACAATTCCATGATGTAGATATGGTAATGGGATATTATAAATTACTCTAAACTACATTATTTTGATCGATGATTACTTGTTCAAGATATTCTTCGGCATGTTGGCAAGAAGTAACTCATATCTTCTAACCATTCATTTTCCATACTTTAATTTCACATTCCAATATTATTTAAATGAATATGGTGACGTATATTTTCTATTAGCCTACTCTTGTAATAGTTCTCAATCCCTTGTTGAACTAATTCCAATAGTCTTGTGGAAAACCTTTATTTCTAAAGGATTCTTTGTCCAAACTATATATATCCATAATAGATATGGTTTTCAGATCACATGTGTCTAAATACAATACTTGGTATATCCTTGATGTCCACATTATTTTTTCTTGATAAATAGTTATCTTTCCACAACTGGGTAAAAAAATCTTTCATTTTTCTATTCATCAAATATTTCATATGATTTATGTATCCCTAAACTATTACTTGAGAATTCAACACCACAAACAATATTCATTCCTAAAATTGGAATAATATCTCCTTGTGTCCAAAGAACATGTGAGATAAATGTTTTGGTTATAATCAATAATAGTTCTATATGAATCATTCACGAAGAAATATAGAAGTCATGTACTTCTCACCACTAACATAGGAATCAACCCTTCTCAGCTTCTTAGAGAATACATATAACTTCTAGTAATGATTCTATACTCCCTTGGTTACCGTATTTCGATACACATATCTGAAAAAAAATATTGTCTGTAATAACCATGTAGTATGATTGAAACCTTACTTCTATGTAATGAATATTCTTGAATAATAATTGGGTGCTTGATTATTCAATTCAATTTATTTCCATTGAAGTTATATACTTTTATTTCATGATATGCAATGTAAATAACCTTCCATTAATACCTCTTTCATTGATGGACTCTGCGAATGTGCGATTGATGTGCCACATTCCCTTGGTCTTTTATCATTCTATTTACGTTTTTACATAAGAATTAAATATAAATATGTCTTTATATTCTTATTTACATGGAAAACCATAACTAAAAGGTAAAAAAGCGTTTAGTCAATATATTTTGTTTTTAACCTAAAACAATACTGGAGTAAATGGTTCGAAATGAAATGAGAAAGAGATCAATTGAAATTTCGTGATCCATCTTTCAATTTACACATGTCCAATGTAATCTCCTCCTTATTCATATATTGCTTCGCTTTCTCCTTATAAACCACTCGGAGAGGAGACTTCAAGTTATATCACCCATGTCCCGATGTAATGACCATTACACAAATCAAATGTTGATGATATAATTATGACATAATCATTATATTATATTGGAATGAGTATCTTTTAATCATTTTACACCCTTGATTTATTATGTGGATTAATAGGGATTTGGAAACTATCACCATGAATGTCCAATATCGTAGTATGTGTAAAGCACATGAACTACACTTGGAAACTTATGTCAGTATGGAAATTTTCTTTTTCCATTATTTATCACAATATGTTTTATGGTATAACAATTCATTTTATATAAAAAAATTCTAAAAGGTGAGTAATTTTTTATAGTGGTTACCCATTTATTCATTTTGTTTAATGAAATAATTAAATGACTCCCACTATTTTATCAAATTCTAGGAATCCTCTAAAATAGAATCATAATACTTTGTTGATTGATTTTTCTAGTGGTAAGGAAAATTGAACCTACCCTAATAATCTAAATGATATGGATATGGAGGTTTCAAGGTAGGCATTTGACTGGTTAACCACCTTTACTCGTGATTCCTTGATCCGTTGAGTGATGTTCCAGCTTCTAAAATAGAAACATGATTTACTAAATGCTTCCAACTAAGATGATAACATTTATATTTGGATAATTCTTACTACCACATAGTTATATCAATCCACCTCTCTCATAAAAACTTATTGATATTAATAATCATCTTTATCTATGCCTATGAAAGCACCCCGAACAACTGGTTTTGTCCAAATTTGAATGATATAAGGCGATTATGACTTAATATTTCTTCTACTCTATTGTATATTATTGTGAAAAAGAAATAATTTTCTCACTTCTAATAATGTAATGTGTGATTTTACTCACAATTTATGTTGTAATAAATAGAAAAATACATATCATGCCACATGATAATTTTACCTATGCATGCTTCTTTATTATTCTATATGATATCACTTAAACTACACATTCAAAAAATAATAAATCGTGAATAAATAAATGACCTATGGGCTCATGAGATGATACTAATGGTGGATCCATTGAGTGAATAATGGATCATCCTAGACCCTAGGGGTAGTACCTTGAGTCCCGCCACTTGCGACTCGAGTTGCAGCACCTGCCCTTCCAATGCATCAACCTCTTATGTGACATGTCACCATAGCTCACTACGAAGTGTGTCTATGCTCATCTCATCATTATACAATAGTAATCACTCACATTTTATGAGAACATGGTAGTATAAAATATAACTTTGATAATGGACACACATAACCATATACATATAATGACACTTAGATGATTTGTATATTTTCATTTATTAAACTACATTTTACAAACCACTGAAATAATAAACAAATTAATTTAAAAAGAATTAGATATGAATTAGTTGGTCTACAACTCATGAATAGTCTAATACGCTTTAAACATGCATATTAAAATAAATTTAGAAATTAAAATTAAACTTTCATAAAATTATATTTGAGGGATTTTTTTTTTGAATTAAAATTCACTATTATTTAATTTCAATAATTTTTTTATTTCTCCCATTAATTAATTTAATTTTAAAACCAAAACATAATGTAATTAATTATTTTATATAATTTTTAAAACAAAACATAAAATAATTGATCCCAAAATACTATCTTTAAAAAAATATTATTTAATGAATTTATTTTAAAAATAAAATAAAATTAAGTACTCAAATTAATTTTTTATTATAAATATTATAATGACACCAAAACATACTATAAAGGCTTCTGTAGGTTAAGATAAACCCGTATAAAACCATTTCTGGCCTTGTAGACCTTGTGTTGGGGTGTTCTAAGCCAAAAATGGTTTCTTAGACCCGTTCTAAGTTGGACAGACCCTCCCAACCAGTTTTGATGCAAATTGGGTCAATAATGAGCCTTAGGAGTAGTGACCTCAGGCTTGGGTCGTTGACAAGGGACCACATGGTTCGTTAGTGGAGGTATATGCCATGATCTGGAAACGCTATAAAACGATGGTCACCACAAGTGTGCGGGAGGGTGGCACGAATGACAACAAGTTCAAGAGCTATTGGTCTGAAGGAGGTGTGTGGGAGGTAGAATGTGTGGGGGCTGATCTAGTCGGGGCTATCATCGGGATCCATTGGAGAGAATAAGGGTTTCCAGTATGGATACCACCAGAGAGAAGAACCACTCGAGGGTCATAGGGAGCAGTGGTCGGATGAGATTGTCGTGGATCCCATTCGAGGGGATCTCGATGTTCCATGTGGCAGGGAGGCTGAATAATGAAGAGCCCAAGAATTTGGCTCATCAGGGAGGTGGAGGACTAGTACTTGTCATCATTAAGGATGGTAGGAAATGTCAGGTCAAATCTTGACGATGGAGAGAACCAGATTGGATCTGTATTTTCTAGGAGTGTTCAAAATATGGTGAGCTTGAACCAGAAATAAGCAGTTCTGATAGAGGCACCTCATACACTGGGAAGATGGAGGTGTTATAACAGACCAGGTGAAGTATATAAGATCTTTTTAGTTAGGGAGGAGGAAAATTTGGGAGCAATGTGGGAAGGGCTTCACGATTGGAGAAACACACCATAAGGAGGAGAGATGCTAATAGGGTGGTCCAGTGCGGGATCTGCTGGTGAGGGTCAGCAGACAGAGGAGCTGACAGTCAAAAGTGATAGGGGAGGGATACGAATCATCTCTGGTTATATTTTTAACTAGAATATCCATTACACCATTTGGATAAGAACACATGCCCATTTTTATTTTGAGCTGTCGGATCATCGTTCACTACATTCATTCGATTCGAACATACTAAAGTATTTTCCCTTGTGTTTTGCGAGATGGTTTGACTACTCCATGGAAGCGACTATGGTGAAGAAACCTTGAGATCCAACTCTAAAATTTGGCAGTATGAAGACCAAAACGAATCGAGCTACTACATGAACAACAAATAGTAATCTATTTACTACAGTGGTGGTGACGTCAACGATTGAAATCTATTGCCGTTTTGTCGTAATGTTTTGACCAGCGAAAAGAAGAGGATTTTTTCTATGACCACTTCTTGACTCCTTTGGAATTTTATCTCACCTTCTGATATAATTTTTTGTACAAAAAAGTATAAATTTCTAAATAAGGTGGCATAACATAATTATTTTTTCTGAAATATGTTCTTGAAAATCTATATTTCATTTCGGTTGTTATGATTTATTATTTATTACTTTTATGTTAAAAGCCATTTTCTGTAAAGGTTCATTGTCTATCAATTAATTTAGAATTACTTTTTTTCTTATGTGTAGTTCCACACTAGAGCTTCTAATGCAATTTTCCCTAGAGGTTTTGGAAGGTTCCACATTAACATGCATCGACACCTCCACCAGAAGTTTCCACCGCATGTTCCACTTGAAATAATTTTTTATTGTGGAAGTTCTAGGGGGATTTCCACTAGAAATCACCCAGGACGTTCCATTAGATATTTGACAGGAACTCCATGTGGAACTCCCAGTGGAACACCAATTGGAACTACTAGTGGAACTCCCAGTTGAACTCTGAGTGGAACTCCCACTGGAACTTCTAGTGGATCTCTCTCCCAGTAGAACTCCCTCCCAGTGGAACTTTAATTGGGGTTTTGGAAAATTAATTCAATATGAAAATTATTAAAAAAATTTAAATGATAAATTAAATCATCTTTACAATAAATATGTGAGTATTTCTTTTAATTTTCCACTAGAAGTTACACTAAAACTTCTAAGAAACTCCCACTGAAATTTTCAAATGATATATGAAATCATTTTTACAATAAATATGGGATTATTTAATTTAATTCTCCACTAGAAGTTCCAATAAAACTTATAGTGGAAGTTCCAATTTAAGTGCTACTCGAAGTTCCACTGGATGTTCCAATGGGACTTCCACTAGATGTTCTAATGGGATTTCCATTGGTACTTCCTTTGGGAAATACAGTGGAACTTCCAGTGGGACTTCCAAGGGAACCTATAGTGGCACTCCCAGTGGAACGCCAACTAGAATTTTCAAATGATAAATTCAATCAATTTTACAATTAATATGTGTATGAATTTCAATGAGTATTTCATTTAATTTTCCACTAGAAGTGACAGTGGTACTTCTGGTGGGACTAGTGGAACTTTTTGTGGTGGCGGGACATCAAGTGGGACATCCACTAAAAGTTATAATGGAACATCTAGTGGGAAATCTAATGGCACTCTTAGTGGTACTCCAACTAGAATTTTTAAATTATAAATTCAATCATTTTTAAAATAAATTTGTTTCATAATTGTAATGAAAATTTCTTTTAATTTCCCCCAAGAACTGCAAATGGATCATCCATTTGATGTTCCTGTGGGACTTCCACTGTAAGTTCCAGTGGGACTTCCACTGGAATTTTCTATGGGTATTTCTATGGATGTTCCCATGGAAATTTCATATGAACTTACATTAAGAATAGTAGAACTTCTAGTGGCTATGGGACTTCAAGTGGGACCTCCAGTAGGACTTCCACTAGATGTTCAAGTGGGACATCTTATGGGACTTCTAGTGCCACTCCCAGTGGAACTCCCACTAGAATTTTCAATTGATAAATTCATTCATTTATAAAATAAACATGTGTCATAATTTAATTGAGTATTTATTTCAATTTCTCACAAGAACTGGCACCGAAAATTCCACTAGAAGTTCCAATAGAACTTCCACTAGAAGTTCCACTTGAACTTATAGAACATACATAGGAACTTCCTGTGGGACTAATGGAAATGCCAGTAGATGTGGGACTTCAAGTGTGACTTACAATGCATCTTCTAGTGGTACATCCACTGGATGTTCCCGTGGGACATCTAGTTGACCTCCTAGTGGAACTTCCACAGGAATTTTCAAATGATAAAATCAATCATATTTTCAATAAATGTGTGTCAAAATTGAAATGTGTATTTCTTTTAATTTTCAACAAGAACTTCCACTGGAACATCCACTTGAAGTTCCACTGGAACTTCTATATGAACTTCTTGTGGGACTAGTGGAACTTACAGTGGTGGTTGAACTTCATCTAGGAGTTTTAGTGGGACTTCCATTGGATGTTCCAGTGGGACTTCCAGTGGCACATCCAGGGTAACTCACACTGTAATTTTCAAATTATAAATTAAATTATTTTTACAATAAATATGAGTCACAATTTCAATGAGTATTTCTTTTAGTTTTCCATTGGAAATTCCACTGGAATTTCCTATGGGACTTCCATTTGAACTTCCTATTGGACCAGTGAAACTTCCATCAGTACATCCTGTGGGAATAGTGGTGCTTCCCATAGCTATGGGACATCAACTAGGACTTTTAGTGGGACTTCCTATGGGACTTCCCCAGGATGTTTCAATGGGGCTTCCAGTGTGACTTCAAATTGGACTCCCATTTGATGTTCTAGAAGAACTTCCATTGAAGTCCTAAAAGAACAAATCCTTTTTATAACTTCTATACTTTAATTTATTGGATGACCCCAATAATTCCTTAATTTCTATTTTTAGGGGTTCATTTTAGGTCAAATTTGACCTCCTTACAAAGACTTGTGTAAGAAATAATATATCAACTGAATGATGGAAATATAAATGCTATATATAAAAATCCATTTTTGAATATGTTTGAATCATTCAAATACAATAATGTAACATCATCAGATTGAAAAAAATCTGATATTTCTATTTTGAATGTATTGGATAACTATAATCCTTCAACAGCTTCTTTCTGATTCAGTTGAGGGGAAATAAATTTCTCTGAAGCTGATATCCAAAGAATATTTACAATAATTGATAGTGAAATAGAAATGAATGACTCTTACTTGTTCAAACCAATGAAGGAATCATTTTATTTAAGGATATTTTAAACTGTTGTAAAGTTGTTGACATAAAAGGCAATTAAATTACCCCTTTTGGAAGCAATAATGGGAGAAAAATAACCTAATCGTCTTTACATAGCCACACTTATATGTTTATACACATGTGAATTTTTTTTTTCTACTACATGTTCTTACCTAATTTTGGGTTTTATCATTTTTTTGAATACATAAAGAGACATAAGAATACTAAAGTGGTCTCGTGCAATACAACAATAATTTATGAGATCAATTAAATAATTCCACATGAAACTCACAAGGATTAAGGGAGAAATTATTTCTTTATTGGTAAGGATTAATATTTTTCTTCAATTCAATGTATAAGATACTCTTAATATGCTTCTTGTTATTGTAGTATTAGTATTGTGTACAAAGTGGACCAGTGAAAAAGAATGAAGTAGCAGCCAATCCACCATTCACAAAGTGGAGCCTCCCTAATTTTGATGCTTCTTTAATGAAACTGAAGATTCATCAAGTCCCAGCTGTAGAAATTAAGGAGCTGATAATAGTTATGGATGCTTCTATTGGATAGTAGAAAAAGGAAAAACCAAAGAAGGGCATAACAAAATTATAAATTTAGGAGCCATCAATGGTTATGGAAGATCTTATTGGAATGTAAGAAAATGGGGAACTAGAGTATGATCGAATAAAAGTACTTGCAAAAGAAAATTAGGCATGAAATTAAAATTGCATAAAATGGGATCAATTGTTAAAAAACATACTGAAAAAATTAAAATAGTGAAGTTGTTAGTAAGTTAGAATTATAGATTAAAGAAATGAATAAGAGAAGTTATTTCAAAAAGGAGTCATTCGATCAATGAGGAAACCCATACAGGGGATACAATTGAAGCTGGAATGTATCAAGATCCTCCTGAAAAACTTGCATCTCCCCCAAAGCAGAATGACAGAAGGAAATCATGCCACTAGGATCCTAGGAAACTAGGATTGAGGAGCATGCAGATCTACTGCGAGAAGATATTGAAGAAACCACGCCTGTACATCAAACCAGCCAAAATGGACAGGCATAAACCGAGAGTCGCTAAATGAGATCAATTATTTTAAATATAATGTCCAGGTATAGGAAGAAAAAGAAATTTTATTCCTCTTTTCAGTATCAAACCCGATACACAAGAAGAAGAACATCAGCAAGACAAATAAAATCAGTAGAACAACCAAGTTAGCAGGGAAAAAAAATTAAGGTAGGGAGTGTATCAATGTAGAAAAAACAAAAAAGAGTATTATAGGTCTTTCAGGAATACCTAAATGGGTCACGTAGAGTACACACCTGCAGAAAAAAGACTATGAGAAGTTGCAAAAGATTCTCCAGATGGAACCAGGCCGGTATGTTTGTTCTTAATTTCAAGGTTTTCAATTCAATTACACATAAATTTATTTGTTTTAGAATATGTTACTATTATTATAATGTATTCAATATGTAATGGAAGCTAAGAACGGCTTGTATTCAGTTTGATTAGATGACATTTTCCAAGTTTTCCCCAAAATCATGACAAGTAGCTAGGTGAGCTTAATTTTAAAAAGCATACTATAAAGTAATATTAAATTCATCTCACCTCTTCCATTGTTTTTTATTTATATTAGGTTATAGATGCCTATACTTTTCTTATCATAATCAAGTGTCAAGTAGGGAAGACGATTGAAATTTACAATAATAAATCAACTATGATTACAAGTGTTGTATTGGTAAGTCTAATATTATCTATGTTCTTGATGTTTTAAATATATTAAATAATATTTTGTCACACTACATTCATTTTCACAGAGAATTATATCGAAGAAGAAAAACAATTTGAAGGAGTGTTTGGTAGAGAATCTCATAAAAGAACTAATGTAGTTGAATGGAAAAGTATTCATCCCCATCAACACAGACAATTTGCATTGGACTTTTCTTGTGTTTGATATTGAAAAAAAACATTTCAGCTACTATAACTCAACGCATCCTCAAATGGGTCCAACTTTAATTGATTTTTACAAACAAGATTCTTTAAAAATGGTAAATTCTATCCCTTTTGAAATCTAATGTATTTTCATATACACCAACTTACTAAATACAATTTATACGACGCTTGTAGAAAATATTTATTAAACAAGTCATCATATAATGGAAACCATAATACTTAGAGATGAATGCTCTAGTGCTGCCATGTATAATGGAAGATAGTCCCCAACAGGGGGATGAAACATTAGATTGCAGGGTAATTGTTTGTTAACTCATTGAGAAGCTGGAAACAAATCAAAGGTATAACCAGAACCTTTCACAATATGAAGTTGATGAAATGAGCCTATATATGGAGAAATGTTTTTTTACAGACCCTGAATAATGTTTGGATCAATCCTCATATATATGTATGAGTTTTCTTGTTGAAATAGTATGGTCATAATGAAGATAAAAATTAAAACAGTCCAGGATAACGGATAAATAGTTTTGTAAGCATTTTCACTACACTGGGAATATTTTATCCTTATGAGGGGAAGAATTTTATTTTGAGGGAATTTATTGGGTTTTTCTATTAGATTTAATGATGTTAATTGATACTGGTAAGTTGATGTATATGTATGTTCACACAATAAGGATATTATCTTTTCTATTTATAAGACTATTACATTTGGCCAACTTCTGAATTTAATCTAAAGATAGGGAGTCTCCATATGGAATGAATTGGACCAAAGATCAAATACCACTTACCCAGTCTTCTGTATTTCTTCATCAAAATTCAAGAACCTAGATTTACCCCATTGTCAAAGAACAAGTGCCTACAAAAATCTAGAACCTAGATTTATCTCATCTTAACAGTTGAATACACAAAAAATCCTTATAACAAGTTTACAAGTTATTGAAGTATCCCAATCCCAATCCATTACAACCAAAAGCGGACTGTCAGATACAACCACATCCTCATATAACAAATGCATACAAAAATATAGAACCTAGATTTATCCCATCTTCACAGTTGAATATACAACAAATCCACACCACACATTTACAAGTTATTGAAGTATCCCTATCTTAATCCATTAAAACTAAAAGTGGATGGTCAAATACTACCACATCCTCAAAGAACAAATGAATATAGAATTATAGAACCTATAATTATCACATATGTATAGTTCTATAGAGAACACATGTATACATCATATTTTAAATTTCTTGAAGTATCCCAATACCATTACCAATCCATTACAACAGAAACTAGATACAGACTATAAATTATTCAATTCTATCATTATAATTTAAAAAATACTCCCATAAATTGTTTTCTACACTGCTCGGCCTCTTCAAATGCTATTATAGCAATCTACCTCCCATGATGATGTTTTAAATTGGTGAAAAGTTTTCTTGTAACAGAAAAAGTAAAGAATTATAAACGGATATAGAAAAGAATGCTTATAAAAAAATTACACGTGAAACTATTTTTATGGATCGAACAAAAAAATATGATATTTCTTTCTCCGTGACTCCCTATGTGTAATAAATAATGATATTAAATAACATATTAACAACAAAAACTGCACTAATAAATGAAATTCATCATACAATCATTTCATACTATCATCGTAGAAGTAAGCATAATTTTTTTATTCAATTGTTTCCCCTTTCGTCAGCTATTGTCTAAAAATCTATTCAATATATTTCCCCCTTTCCTATTTGGTTTCTTTTTAAAATAATCCTTTCTGAAATTTTGTCTAAACTATCACAACAATTAACATTATCTACTGATGTTTTATTATAGACAACTATTTTGCAAGATTACTGAAATTCAAGAAGGGAATGTCATAAACCACATCTTTCTCACAAGCTACAGTAAATAAATTCATTCCCATTCATGCTAAATATTTGTAAAATTTTGGTACACCTGAATTTCTATCAGCATGTACATCAATAGAATATCCTTTGAACGTCACAATATTTCTTTCCAATCAGGTCCATCTCCCTAAAATATATTTTTAAGGTATTTCTCTCACATCAAGTTAGCAATAAAAATTTAAAACATGACAATAGAGATACCCAATAGACTCAAAAATTCGACAAGAAAATTCAACAACATCATTTGAAGCTTCATATGATACATAGAATTGATCTTCACAATGAACCATTCCAATAAAAAAGTGAATTGAACACTAATTTGAAAACAAAATGTCAAAAAACAAGCACCAATCAATTAATATTCTTGCTGAAATAAATAAAATAATCTTGGTGTATATCTAGTATAAACCTGGAACATCAACACATAGTATGGATAAATATTACAAGGATACTTCTCCCACATATCAAATTCTTCCTTTGATTCACGATACTGATTTTTTTTCATCAAGCGCTCAAACTGCTTAATGAAATCAACAACACATAACTTTTGATGAAATAAATCATCAAAAATCCATTAAAACATTCACATAATTGAGTGATTAAAATACCAAATGTTAAAGAATCTTTTGAAAAGAAATATTCCCACATTTCTCACAATACGAATACATCATCTAGCCACTATGATTTCCAATCCCCATAATCTGCTCTAAGGGAAGACCACTCCTTATCAAACTAATTTCCATCAAGGTATTTGAACATACACTTATTAAATCTAGTTACAAAACAAGATCCCTATTTCATCCAATTACATAATTCTTAATTTGATTTTGCAACAAATTCTATGAATAAGGGAAATGTCGAGTTCCTACTAAATCTACATAAATTGATTTTCCCATTGCCACATTTGAATTAGTAAAAATAGTTTCAGTAATCTTCATGCAGTGCACCTGTAAAGTTTTTTGAAACAACCAAGGAAACGAACTCAAGGTTTCATCATATAACAAAGCTTCCCCCAAAACAACAATCTCTCGATGATGATTGAACCCCACAAAAAAACATAAAGACATGTACTCTCTATTAGTGCTAAAAGTGGTGTAAAACACAACAACATCTCCCAAAAACTGATAATATGTTCTCATTTTTGGGTCAGTCCATAAAATATTACTAATTTTACCATTCATGTCAAACTGCATAGTATATAGAAATGCTGGATTTTCTTGACTTTGCCTTTCCATGTATTCTAACATGCAACATGCATCACCATGAAGAAAATCTATTTCCAATTTATACCTTGAAACATTCAACTGATCAACATACATTTACCCAATAACATCTCACCCCCTACAATATTTATCTCCAATGAGAAAGATTTGTTTGGATTAATACCCACAAAAGCAGTAACATCTAGCTCAGCTACTTGTGCTTTTGTTATTTTTCATTGGGACCTCATCATATGAATTGATTCAGGTGTTTTCAATGGATAATTATGCTCTTCAACAAATATAGTACATTAATATTGGCCAGAAGATAATAAACTAACCCCCATTCTAGAAAGGAAACCTATACATGTCTCATACCCATGAAATTTCACCATGCTACCACGTTTTCTAGTCTTCCTATGACCTTCTTTGCTACATTCATAAAGTCTTGATGTGGAAATTGATTTATAATTTCTACTTTTATTAGAGTATTTTTGGCATACACTGAACACATTTACTCCCCCCTTACATGACATAAAAACATTGTGCATCATCAAGTGACTTGAACATCATCACTATAACTGGTTTATTAGAAGCTACTACAACATCAACATCAGCATCAACAACATTGCAACACCATTCAAAAAAAAACAATAGTTCATGTAAAGTACATTAACTTTATAATATGATTTAATCCGTTTTAAAATGTATAATATATATGAATAAAAATGTAACTAAATGAAAATTATTACCAATATATATATATAATATAAAATTATTTTTCTGAAATTATAAACAAAAAATTTAAAAAGTATAATTTCCAGTGGAACATCTAGTGGATCTTCCAATGGAACTTATAGTGGAAGTTACAAATATATATAAAATATAATTGTAACTGAATAAAAATTATAATATATATATATATATATATATTATAAAATTATTTTTCTAAACTTATAAATAAAAAAATAAAAAAAATATTTTCCAATGGATGTTCGAGTGGAACTTCCAGTGGACATCGAGGGGAACTTCGACATTAAGTGGAAGTTTCACTATAAAATCCAGGGAAAAAACCACAGGAAGTTTTGTAATTCAACAAACCTTTATATCATGTGAACATCCAATGGAACTTCCGGTGGATCTTCTAGTGGACATTGAGAGGAACTTGGACATCAAGAGGAAGTTTCACTACAAAAACTGTGGAAAAACCCAATGGATGTGCCATATTGAAACAAAACTGTATATCACAGGAACATTCATTAGAACTTCATGTGGACATCAGGAGGATCTTGGACCTCAAGTGGATGTTTCACTATAAAAATCAGGGAAAAACCCACCACTAGAACTATCGTAATGCAACAAAACTATATATTACATCTAGTAGAAGGACCAATACAAACATCAGAAAATAGTGTTGGAATTATTTACAAAAAAACTAAGATAAAACTACTTCAAATAAACCCACCCACAATACCTCAATCTCTATCCATTAAAAGGATAAATATGACAAAAAAAACATCAAACAATGCCTTGCCCTGGCTGAATGAAAATGCGCCAAAGATCCCTCACACGCCGACCTTGAGATCGACCTCAACCTCAACCTCGACCGTGGACCTCAACCTCAACCATAGTTCTGTGATGTCGACAATTCCTCCCTACTCTACAACTCAGCACACCACACCCAAACATCTAAATCCCCAACGTGGAGCCCGGTCATTTCTTACGCGGGCCATTCAACATTGAGACAAAATTTCCCTCCATCACCTCATGTAAACCGGATGGTGCCACCTCTAAAATGGAACACTTGACAAGATCCCCATAGATTACTAAAGCATCACAGTGACACTTGGGGTATCTTGGGGATGATTTATTATTAAGTGGAGAGGTTGTGAGATCCCGTCTATTTTCGGGAACATTTCTCTATGTGTTTTTCATTTGAGCCTTAGTGACCAAGTCTTTTACAAGTATGAAGAGAATTTTTTAGAGAAAATAAAATTATGGTAGGGGATATATTATCATTTGAGTTAATTTAGTCCTGGTATAAATAGGATTAAGTGTTAAATAGGTTCTTTTTAAGTTGAGAAGCTTTAAATGAAAGATGGGCTGAAAAAATCAACCGCATGACATTTACGTGCCATGAAAATGTATTACATTTTGTATTTTTTTGTGGGTTTTAATAAAAAAAATATGAGGTGATGGTTTATTAGATAATACCATGGAAAATATTTTCACAATGTGTAATTTAATTACAAGTTTTACAAATGCTCAACCAGTAGTTTCAATGTTTTATTTGTGGGTGATTTTCCTTCCAATCAGCTACTGCTCCGCTCCTCTTGACCGCAGGGAATTATCAAGAAATTTTGGAGTGACAAAACCTTTTTCCGATTTCCATTTCATGCAGTCAATCCCAGGTATATCCCTATTTTTATATTCTTCATTCTCATCATTCTTCATCAATGTGTTTTGGTAAATCCATTACTAAATTGCATTGTTGGTTTTTCTCTTGATCAATCTTGATCTGGGAATCTATTTTCAATCTTACTCACCTTCTTCCTCATGGGAATTGGCCATTTGAAGCATTACTGGATCTTCATTATAAGGTAGTGGGTCTAAATATCAACCCTATTGTTTGATTATTGTCAAGTTTATGCAATATCATGATTTTACCATTGTTGTGTGCACCCATACTAATTGAATAATTTATTGATATTATACCTTGAATTCCTTTGGTTTCAAATGGATTTTTATCAGCTATTGTCTTATAGTATGTTTAGCTTGATATGTGACCAAGGGTGAATTTTTTATATAATCCCTAAATTATGTCTTATTGCTTATTGACATAATTGTTAATCAGTTGTGGGTAGAATTTAAAATGACATAAGACATACTACTGGTAGTTCACATATTTAACCATTGAGGTATATGAGGTGATATTATGAGACACATGTTGTATGAAAGGAATTGGTTTTATGCTGAGATGATTATATAATGAGAAAGGCCCATAAACTTCCACACATATATGTTGTAATGCTGATAGTGAGTGGGATTGGCTCAGACCATGTTTTATTACTTATAGAGAGTGGTCTATTCCCAGTCATATGCTTTAATTCTTATAGGTATTTGAACTAGATTTATGTTTTGACTTTAGCATGGTTATATGGTGGTGGTTAACATGGTTGTATGACATGGTCATAGAAATTCCCACATTGTTTCAAAGAACGGTATTAACCTTGTTTATATGGAAATGATCGACATGGTTGTAAGACATAATCAGAGATATCCTTTAATGTCACTCAAGTAGGTTTATGTATTTATTTAATTATTGAATTAATTAATACAAATGTTTATCTCTTTATTGAATACAATTATTATAATATTTTTTTTGTTTAGACATGGTGGTGTCGACCAACTGAGTTTTACTGACACCCTATCCATGACGTCGTTTGGCACCCAAGCAGACTTCATGGATGCAGGTTTAGAGAATAGAAATGGATCTTACCATTGATTTTTTGTTTTCTGTTGGGATAGTGTTGGGAGATGGGAACAACATGGGACTTGGGAACTGGGACTTGAGCCTTTAATGTGATTATATTAGTCTTTTTATTTTGTTATTCAATAAAAAAATTTAGATTGATTCCATTATGTAATTACATTACACCTTATTATTCATTTGATTATCCAGTTGTTTTTTTTTTTGTTTTACACATTGTTTTACTATGATTGTTTCTGTTTAATTATGAATTGTTTATTTTGAAATGACACTTCATACCAAGGGGTATAGTCTCCCCGCTATATTATATGCACCTATGCCTCTAGTTGGTATCCTCTATCATATGGGGCAGCATGCTTGAGGTCCCATAACAAAACTATTATATCCATGTTAGAGAGTACCGAATATTGGAATGTTACATCCACATGTCCTTCCTCTACTACATCTTGAACAAATTGATGTTTCACCCCAAATTGATTCCACATGGAATGAAAATATGGATTCTTTGCAATGTGAAAGGCACTCTATCTATCAAAAAACAATATAATCATCTCATATTTTTGCATGATCTCCTCCATAAAATTTCCCATCTATATTTCCTCTTTACATTTCTATGTAGTTTTCATGTACCCTTCCACTATTGTGGAAAAATCCAATGCTGACTATAACTTTTAAAATTTAGCTAAAATTCATCCTACTAGACTGAACACATAAGTAGTAGTGGATTTATCCATCCAGAATTACAAAAATATTTTGAATAAATATAGCCTATGATTGTGAAATATGATCCTCCATAACATAATAAATCATTTTTGGTCTCCTTGATGTATCTCAAGATCCTCTTCACTAAGATCTAATGCTCCCATCCAAGGCTCTCCATGTACTGACTATCTTCTCTCACTGCAAGTGCAATTTCTAGTCTAGTACAAACCATTGAGAACATCATACTCTCTACTACTGATGCATACGGTACTGAAGACATATTCATCCCCTCTATTTCACTTATAGGACTCATCATAGAAGATAGTTTGAAATTAATTAGAAGGGGGTAGAGATTGGATTATAGTATTTCATATTGAAGTGTTTCATGAATTTTTAGGAGTAATTATTATATGATAACTAAATATTCTCATTATTTATGTCTTAATAAATTTTCAACCCAAGAATATTGTATTCTAGTCCCAAGTCATTCATAAAAACTCCCTATCCAATCGTGTCTCCATCCCTTGAATCTAATCACTATTGGGGACTACAGCTAACATGTCATCTACAACTAATAGAAGAATTATGAAATCATTACAATTAAAACCACTATAATATTCACAAGGATCAGAGTGAAGTCTACTGTATCCAAGAATCATGATATAAGAATCATATCTCTTGTACCAACACTTCAATGCATGTTTGAGACTGTATAGATATTTGTTCAACTTGAAAACCAATGTATCCTTAACTTCTTCTATAATTTCTTCTAGTTCAATCATATATATCTATCATTCACGATTACCATGGATAAAATCATTCCTCATAGAAATATACACTATATGAAAACTTTATTTACTACACATTGCCAGAACTATTTCAATAGTTGTCAGTCTTGAAGGTACTGGGCCAGTAGTGGAATCCTCTAATGAAGGGATTTTAAATTTTTTCCACTAATTATCAGCATGAATACTTAATTTTCAATGGTAAACTCTTGATTATGACATGAGGATCCCACATGAGAAATTATAATTATAAAATTGAAACCATAAAATACTTGGTTTTATATGAATCCATGCTTGACGTCTACTCAACATCAGTGATCGCTTCTTGAAGGATCTAATGTTGAATCCCTCTATACAATCCACCCATTCTATGAAATCCTACAAAAATGTAGGTTATAAAAATATGGGTGACGATGTGGAGTTATGAGGACTCCATCAACATCCTGATGATCACCGTTGCTATATTTCATTGATCCATGCTGAAGATTTGTGATCAAGGCCCTAGAACCAGGGAATCTCTCTCTAGGAATCGAGAGACATAATAGAGATAATCTCTCACCATTTTACAATGAATTATCTTTTTCATGAGATATCTCTCCATTATTTATAGTGAATCAGTAAATATATGAAATATACAACTGATACAAGAATATTTATTTCTCACTAAAGATATGATATATTATGACTATTGAACCGAATCATAAATATCATTTATATTTTCATCACATTCTTGTAATATAATGAATATATTACATGATAAAACCTAGTCCATTAGCTCATCTCATCATTTTCAAAATTATTAAATAAATATGGAATATTTTAAACTAATATTCATTAAAATAATATTATCCATAATAAATAAATTCAATATCAATTATTCATAACTAAAATAATATGAATTTACTTATTCATTGGGTGATTGTATATCCTTGGACAAAACCTAGTCCCCAGTGGTGGGGTCCACTATGTTCAGAACTCATATTCAGCCGAATAGGGTAGAATTTCAATTACGCTATTGTGTGTAAACCTCTGGGCCCCTATATTGATATGGGTGAATAATATTCATAGGCTAAGAGTGGGATATAGAGACCCATAATAGCCCCTAAAGAGATTTGTATAGTCATAGAAATGACAACCAACCTATGAACAGACACTGTGTAATATAATCTATATATTTAGTATCTCATAAAAAAGATGCACAATCGTGTCATTTCCCTTTCTTGATTTATTGTTAGTTGATCTAACTGGATGGATTTACCTTTGAATACTATAGACATTGATTTATCAAGGTACTACCATCTTGATCAATGAGGCTCGAGATATATTATTTCATTTTCCTTGAAGCGACAAATCCATTATAGAACATTTATCCAATGTCATACCACCAATGATGCACCCAAAACAATATACCTCACCATGATTTCATTATCATGGTTTTTTCCTTGCATCAAAGTATAAGGTCAAATGGAAAATATTGATAATGATATCAAGTCAAGAGACCATTACATATGTTTGTAGATAGGAACATCAAATGACATCCAAAAACATGTGGTGTTCCTATTGGCAGGTCTTTCCTCCTAATCTCACTACTCATGATCACCAAGTGAAAAATTCATGACAAGAAGTATCAATGCTTATGAGCTCCCAGAACCAGATAGTCAAACTTCTATTATGTCCTATCAATATGATGTATCTGGACCATATGACCTTTTTTTTAAGATTAATGTCATAGTATCTTTAGTTTCTAATTATAAGATGAGATCTTCAATAACCTTTTGATAGAATAGATAATCTATGGAAATTACCATTAAAGAGTGGATGCATAAATAAATACTATATAATGGTAAGAAAATATCACGTATATCTAACTATACACATGATTTCGTAACCAAAATTACTATATAGTTGGATCTTGTGAAGCCACTATTTCAACACTCCCACTTTCACTAAAACCAACTTGTTAACCATAATTTTAATATCTCACATGATAATGATCATATTTATACTGCCTCAAAAATTTAGCTGCTTGACCTACCACAATTCTATCACGTGGTTAATTGGTTATAGGCGACCTCACATCCTTGAGTAAAACTTATCAATAAAAGGAAACCATGAGTGTATCCCTTTTTACACTCTTATAAATTGAAATATTGGCTAGTAAGAATATCATAATATATATTATGATAAATATTTACTTACTAGGTGTGAATCCATGAACTAAAAGAAATTATTTTATTTAATTAATTCATAGCTACCTTATAAGGTAAAATATACTTGGTATTTCTATGTATGGATACAACTGGCTTGTATGTGCTTTTATCTCTCAACATCTTATCCTAAATGTGATATTATATCACATAGATCTAAGAAAGAATAGTTTTCAGCCCCAAAAAATTAGTATCTTTTCCTCTCCACACACATGGTACATAGCCTTTTCACCTTCCGAAGTAGAAATGGATAGTTCTAATTGCTTCACTTGCAGTGGTCCTAGATGTAACTGATATCTACCTAGTATAAATTCTATATTGTAAATATCAATTCTTATACATTTCATGGAATATGTGATTAATCCATCATTTTAGAGTATGGATTTAAACTCACCACATTAATCTCCTCCCATGTTATGTAAATGTGAACCTGAAGAGATTATGTCATATGGAATTGGAAACCATTCTCTCTAGAATTACTCTAGTTTCTATTTTTTAATACCATGTCACTATATGTACGATTGACTAGGTCCAAGAAAACTTTAGATCACCCTCAGTAGATCATGTTTCCTAGATCTTAGGTCTCTAATTTAAGTCAATCACTAGGGAATATATTTTATTCCAATATTAACAAACAGTTTCACTAATATCTATTTTCCATATGTTTTCGAACATATTTCTCTTGGAAAACAAGGGTTCTCCCACTAACCATGCATAGAAAAATGATAGTTATTCATTTCAAATGAATATTCTATGATATTTTTTCTTACTTAAATACTAAACTAGATTTAAATAACATGAAAAATTATTGGCATTCTATAATTTCACTATCCTTTTTCAGTTGTGTCATAAAGAATCCTTCCATGAATGTTAGTCTTGACATCCAACTACCAATTAAATGATCATAGAAATTATATATGATAAGTAATATTTTAATGGATTTAGGCAGAATGGCTTGGTGTAACCAATCGATCCTTATTAGTAACAAACTTGTACCATCGTCTTCTAATCTCGTTTGAATACCCACAATGATATTAAATTTCATAATACAATTTTCAATTTGATACATGGAAATCATTATTAAATTTTAATTGGACTTTCCCATATTAAATAATCTCCATATACAGCTTAATTTTAGAAATTATTTTTCTTACTGATTAAGGTATCACTGACCATGGTGAATATAATAACCATTAACCTAGCTTTATCCTTCCTACGCACTATGTTTCACTAGAACATTATGGTTCCTAATGAACTAATGGAACTAGTTTATATGGAAACTACATGGGAATATTATGAATTGAGTAAAAAATAGTCAGTATTTCTCCCACTATCGCAAAATAGAAGTGCGTCCTTTTATATAAATGAACTCTATAACTTTACTACCACTTTTCCCTCATAGGGATTTATGTAATATCCTAATCACCTATTGTCATAATTAATTTAGATGCACAATGTGTTTGTTCTTGATGCATGTTTTTTATATCCAAACAATCTCATTGCATCCATACACATGTCCTAATGGTATAATATATTTTTATCATATTATGACTGATATGAGATCCATTTTTCATTATAGTTGGAATATGGTTATGGGATATGTTAACGCTCCTTTTTTTTCACATTATCTAAAGGAATGGAAAGGGAAATGACTTAGAAAAAATTGATTCAGCCTTTGAAGAAACCATCAAAATTCGACAAAGGCATGAACAAGGCTTCAAATTCACATGCACCGCGCAAGTTCCTTCACTGTCACGCAAGTATAATTGCACGTCGCCTAATGGTCGCGCACGTGACTTGCTCACCCACTTTGAAAACCACCCGGGGTACTCTCCAGCCTATAAATACCCCTGGTGGGCCCCCCAATTCGAGAGAAATTTTTCCAGAATTCAGACACAGAGCTCTGAAAGCCCAAGTCTCTTCTTCAAGTCTTCCGAACACTTCTAGGGTAATTCATTACCTAGAATGGAAGGTCTAAACAAGAGGAATACGTTTTAAGTGTTAGAATTCACTAACACTTGCGCGCCTAAATGTTTTACCCTTAAGGGAAATGGACACACTTGCTCCCCTCCTTACCTACTCATTAAAACTTGCGCGCCACTCTTCTTGAAGTACCTCAGGATAACTCTAAAGGCTTTGGTCAAGGATTGCCCCAAGTATTACCCTACTGGTTAACAATCGCGAAAGTAACCATGTGTCGCGCGGGTATACCTGCGTGCCCAGGACTTGCGCGCCCACGCAGTACCTGCGCGCCAGCCAGGACTTGCACGCCCTTCTATTTTTGGGGTGCCCTTCCTGCCCATTTAACCCCTCTTATGCCATTCCACCTCTCCTATTCATGATTCAGTATTTAGGATACTCTTCCAAGCCATTTATGGCATGTTTTCATGATTGACATTCTTATCGGAAAGGAATTCCGTGGAACAAGTCTCAAAACCTAGTGATTTACACATATTTATTTCACTAAAGTTAGAGAGTTCATTCATTCAACCTCATCCTTTAAGATGAGAGAATCCTTAACCTGGGAATCCTCTTTAAGAGTAAACCCTAGTCTAATTCCCCATTAATTTGGGCATCCTCTTTAGGAGTATGCCCCAAGTCCCCTAATTTGGGCATCCTCCTTAAAAGCAAGCCCCAGTCTTAGAATTCCTAAATATGGGAATCCTTTTCAGGAGTAATACCCAAGTCCCTTAATTTTAAAATTACATTAACCTGGGCCCCCATCCTTAAAAGTGAAGCCCCGGTTTTCAAATTCCCTTAACCTGGGCCTCCTTTTCAAGAGTAAGCCCATGTCTTAATTTCTCTTGACCAGTCATTATTCCTTTTTGGTCTGGGCTTCCTTCTTAAGAGTAAAACCGAATCATAAGTCCCCTACTAACATGGGCATCTTCCGTAGGAGTAAGCCCCAAGATTGGAGTTTCCAAATCACCATAAAGAACATGTACCTTTATGGACCCTGTTCCTAGATTTCATCTTTGAAGTAAATCTTAATCCTCATCTATTTTTGGGTAGTTATACATACATAATCCCCAAATCAATGCATCTTTAGTGGAACAATTGTTTGTCTTCACCAATACCTCTTTTTTCTCACAGCGAGCATGACTCACGTGAGCTTAGAGTGTAAAAGTATTCATGAAATCTTTCTTTGATCCATCAATCATGCATAAACATCAAACTCCTTTACTCAAACTACGTGGGTTCTGATTCCTTTTCCAAAACAAAGGATATGTAGGCATCCCATCTGCGGGTACAATCCCAACTCTGAAATAATCAATGTCCTTATGAATGACAATATGCTTCAAGTGCCCCACTGAGTGGCTTTAAAACTAGCATGGTCATCATAATGACCAAGATACTTTTATGTATTTAAGGATACCATTGACTAAGAATCTCTAACAAATACCGATAATTCTCTATCGATGAAGAACCTCAAATACATATAAAAGATTCTCTAAATTTCCTACATATCAATCATTGATTGTCAGATCTAAAGGAAAGAGCATTTTATACTTGTTAATGTAATAAGGATTCACGAACATAACTTAAATCTATAAAGAGTGTCTCGAAGTAGAAAATAATTCCCCTAAAATAGGTGTGATGTGTCCGACCTCCCATCCTCTCCACCAATGAAAATTCCTATGCCTCATCAGTCCATAACTAATGAGCGCCTACCTTTGGAAAGTAGGTTCAAATTGATATGGAATCATTGGATGTTTCCGGTTCTATGAACAAACCCGTTAGAAAATGCTTGGAATGTTTGAATCTTAAATCAATGAGATCATCCCCAATTCCAGAGAAAACAAAAAAAATGGTTAACCCAATGTGAATCCTTAACCATGTTAAAATTATGCTTTGCTTATTTGTTAGGCCCCTATTTAAACTCAATGAGAGGGCCAACAAAGCAATCAATGACATATTTTCTCATCCAAAGGATGTTGTGGCTGGACTTATCTATGTATGTTATGTCAAATAGGAACTCTATTCCACAATCTTCTGCATTTCCAGAATGGATTCTCTTAAGTTCACATATGTGAATACCTCTGATGTGAAAACTTCTGCTGAAAATGCCACTGCTGATACTCCTACTGGATCATAATCCGCTCTGAGGACGACATCACCTACTTAGCATCTTCAACGCTGGGTATGGAATGTTCTGATTAAGGAGTACCATCAACACGGTACCATTCCAACTCTGGAGGCTGCTCGACATGCTCTCCAAGTGAACAATTCACCCTAGTCTTCCGGACAGCGACGACCAGTGATCAAGAAGAAGGCGGTGGTAACCGCCGTATCCAACCATTTCGGGTCATTATCCCCAGAACGCAATAACCATTTCCTCCCATATTCTGGGGATGTGAATGAGCAGGGCCCTTAGGGCCTTAATTCAAGGAGATAGGAGTTCTTCCCAAATGATCCTATCAACAATCGCCGCCAGACTCGTGCGGCAGTGCGCCCTCAACATGATGAGGGTATTGACTCCTGGCATTCGACTCAGGTTCCTCAAATACGAGCAGGCAAGACGAATCGCCAGAGGGAAAATCCAGTCAACAGTGAGCAGGTTCTCATCTCTGCCATCTCTAGAGAAGCCCACCGACCTATCTAGGTGGCAAGCAATGAGCGGGCACATACACCCATCCATTTTAATTCTGCTGTCCCGCAGACTCGTCTGGAAACACTACGCTAATCCCTCCAGGCAATTCCGGTAGAGTATTATAGGCAGGAACATACACATGTTTATACTTGTTCAGCTAGTCAGCAGGCTCGTCTGACTACATATGATGGATCTCGTCAACCATATTCGGTGAAGTATAATCAACAGGCACATACACCTGCTAGTATTGATCAAGCCTACCAAAGGTATTGCTTGGTAGCACTCTGAGATGTCCGCCGGAAAGCTCCAACAATAAATAGGAGGCAGGCTCAAATCTCTGCCCCCACACATGAGTACTAACAGGATTCACTGACATGAAAAGGAGGACAAGAGAAGGCACACACACCAACTCAAAGCAAGGAATGGACATATATCCTCATTCCGACAGCTAAAGTCAACAATCATATTCTATCAATGGTGAAAGAGCAGATGCAAATCCATGTTCATATTCTGGATGCTTGCCAGAATATTATAACAGCTTCAGCATCATCTCAGGGAAAGACACATAAATCTATCCCTACCAGTGGAGTAAAAAATCAACAGTTCACTCTGGAACAAAAACACACTTCTGTTCCAGTCAAAGAGGGTTGTGGGGCGTATTCCCCAATATCATACGGACAACCAAGTCAGGCACAGACACTTTATTTCAGTAGAGATCGTCAGCCTAACCTGGCCATCTCTCCTGATCAGGCACATACACCTGCTCAGAGTAGCCACTTTTGACAACATGTTGTTTCCAAGGAAAGTAAGAAGGCGTCTAAGAAGAAGACCCGCCCAACACAGTCAAGAGATCAAGATCCAATCTGTAACAAGGCCTTGCTCGATGCTGGAGTTTTTGAATCCCTCAGACAATTATCTTTTAGAATCCATGATTCTGCTCCCTCATTTCCCAATAGTGGGAACATTAATTTAGAAGGTCTTCAACAAACACTTCCTCATAAAGGCTTGATTCATGAATGTTCGGTCGATCTTGAAGTTTCATCATCATATTAGAGATACAATAACCATTTGTGTGGCCAGAAGACCAAGGAGCAAGAGATCTCATCTTTTGTTGTAACCCAACATAGTGGTACTCCCCATGATGATGAATTTCACTGCGAATGTCCTCTCCACAGTAGTGATGCACATTGCCCGGAAAATACTCCAGTGGACAATGTAGTGCTGAGAAAGCCCTCTTATCTTGAGGCACATGCAAATGCGAAACCAGTCATGTCTGATGCTTCAACAATAGCAGGTGAAATCCTTTCTGAACTAGAAGATATCCCAGGTTGTAGGTCGTCCTCCGAACCACCCCTAAGTCATGCATCTTCTAGTTTGATCAGTGATTTCTTTACCATTCTTGTTGAATCCGACGAAGAAACAAGGAAACACCATCTCTGGTCGAATCGGGTAGAAGAATATTCATTGAATGATAAAGAGGAAATGCTGAACATCAGAAAACAACTGGAGAAAGGTGATGTTCCAGTCATTTTTTGGACTCTGGATGACTCTCAATATGACATTCCAGAGATTTTGACAGAAGATGGATTTCATGACATTCATCTCAACATATGGAAAACTCTTTGTCAGTTGAAAAAGAAAGTATTTTCTTATGATGAATATGAAAATCATGTTAAGATAATAGAAGGGCTACAACGTCAGATTGATTTGGAATCTATATTAGTCTCTCGATATCCGAAGGCTGAAAAGTAGCAGAGAGCCCTTCAACGTTCATGTCGTGGTGCACTAAGAATATTGCGCCAGTTAATTGCCAATGCCCAGCTGGTATTCATGTCAGAGGATGGGGTGTTCATGGAGCACTACATTTCACAGTGCTCTCCAGTCAGTAAAGCCACCGAAAATGGTCTCATGCAATTTTATTGCTCGTGGCTAGCCACAATCAATGGGTTTTGTTTGTAATCAAAAGCATGCCCGAGAACAGGCCTCAACTAGTTCTTCTCAAAATCATGAATACCGAGAAAACATTGTTGAATTACTCCTGCATGAAGAAAACGAGAATATTAAATAGGCCTCTCGTATGGAGTAAGTACATAATCAAGTGACGGATGTGTCAGAAATCATCCAACCGTCTTTTGAACCGGGTGATAAAAGTGGATGTCGATTGATGCATCTATCTAATTTCCGGACTAAGGTCTGCAAGATCAAGAGATCTTTTAAGAAAGTCTCAGACATAGCATGTCAAGAGCCACCCGAGCTTGCCAGTCTGGGGACTCTTTTAACCCAACCCTCAGAATCAACAAATAGTATTCGAGGAGATGAGAAAATGAAGCAGGAACAGCCCCAGTCCACCGAACGGGGGTCTTTTTCAAATCATCAATCCGCTCCTCAGCGAAATTTGATCTTCTCTCGAATGGAGAAGAAGATACAAGAGGAATGAAGAGCCAAATTATCAGGAGATTCTCTCCAAATTACGGTTCTCCAAGAAGTTACTGAGGGATCAAATCAACAAAAATCAATGTCTCGTCAGGGGCATGGAAGAAGACAATATGACAGAAATGCTGATAGAATGGATCCGATGCGTTATGCATCAATTAATGTCATTAATTCCATTGTTGATGATACTCTAGAACATGATGCACACTCAGGGGACTCAGATGAAGAGGTTCCTGCTCCATAAGTTGTACGTACAGACACAAATGAAGAAGGTGTGCATACACGAAATAAAAGTTTTACCTAGAATCTAGGTAATCCTTCAAGTAACCCACTTCCCCATCATTGAAAGAGGGCTAACAAGGGGAATAGAATGAATCATGTTACATACCCTTCCTCTGGGGAAGGCCAATCACTCTCACTAGAGCAAAGATTTTCACATCAAGTGGACGAAATGAAGAAATTGAGGAGGATGAATACAGATTTAGTTCAAGGTAGTCTTCCTCCTAAGAGTGACAGAGACAGTTAGCCAAGGGAGCTTGTTGAAGTTATTGAGATGGATCAAGAATATCCTCCTCTTTCAGTACACCCTCACAGGTCTAATCCTATGTGTCAAGTACAACAACAATTGTCAGTGCTACCATCAGTTGCTTTACCAGCCACCATACCTTTCCAAACTCCAATTATTGCACCTCCCCAAGTCCAAGTTCAACCTGATGTTTCTTAGAAGTTAATAACAACCATTGAGTCATTAACAACTCGTTTAGAGAATATGGAAGGGAAGCGTGTGTGGGTTCAACCTGAAAATAGAGCTTCCCTAGAATGAGTAGATTCAATCTCTCACCCATAATGTTTTGGAATCCCAGTATTCCCTATCTTCAATGGATCAGGAGATCTTGAACAGCATTTGATGCATTACGTGTCTTGTTGCGATCCTATGATGGGAACTCTGGAACAACAAGAAGTAGTGAAACTCAGATTCTTCGTGCGAACCATGAAAGGACTAGATTTTGTCTGGTACACAAGATTGCAATCCCGGTCAATTACTGGATGGGAGGATCTTCTTCAATGATTCATTCTTCAGTTTAGCTCAATGTTGTAATGCCCTGACCCCAGTTACCTAGAGTCGGTGCATTATTATATAACATTGGCATGATCAAAAGAAAGATCAAATCTCGAAAGACCGATTAGTTTAGTATCCTTGGAAACACTAGATATATTCATATGTTTTACGTTACATCATAAAAATGAAAACTACAACAACATAGTCTCCATAGTCTACACTCTTATCCCCTCATATTATCCCTGCATGTCATTCATAATTTACTTCTTCACATCCTGGGAATAATAAAACATAGAAAAGGGGTGATCTCAAATGCCTAGTACGGATAACAATATAGCAGAAACTTTCATAAATAAGAATCAACATTTCATGCAATGTATAACTAAAACAAAAGCCTTTTAAACATGAATTTCAACATAAAATGGCAAAAAAATGAAATAATGCAATTTACTTATTCACATGGATATTATACTAATCGAATAATCAATTGCAATGTCAATAACCACATTCATAATGATGGAATGCATAATGCCAGACTATCATAACCACATAGCCAAGGCCTCGTGCCAGGAATAAAAATAAGATTTTTCCAAGGCCTTGTGCCAAGACACTAGTTTGTCTCATGAGACCCACCGATGCATCGAGGAGCTATAGCGGGCTCCACCCGTTACATATTACGTCCAATGCATTCCCATATGAAAAGGTTTAAACATATACTAAACATTCGTATTAAAACTAGAATTCGAAATGTCAATACATCATCCATAAACCAAGAATGGTGTAAAAATAACACATTCATAGTCAAAAATATCACAAAACCTTCAATACAATATTTATGTTTTGTATCATAATAAATCAACTTCAAATTAGCTTAAAATCCATCAAAGGATGTTGATATAGATGAAATCAAAACTCTTTTTAGAGAAATATCTCTTTCTATTTTGAAATTATTTAAGAGTCATATATCAATAAAATAAAACATTTTCTTTGAAAATATTCTTATAATCTTGTAAGGGAAGCATCGATGATTTTATAACGGCGGAAAATAGCCGCACCCGCCGTATAAGTTAAAAAAACATTCTTAACTTAATTCTGTCGAAAAGGTTAAAAAGGACCTTGTTTGGAATACGACGGAAATATTCCTTTATAAACCACTTATAATAGTAAACAAGGTTATAAATGAATTTATACCATAGTCTTTAAAATAGTAAGAATTATTTGAAATACATTTTTAAGAAACATGGATGTGGATGATAAAGAGGTCCCAGTAGATTCTTACGTATAAACAACCTCGGATAATGAAGAGATCGTGAAACAAACCCTTACCTTGTACTTTTCCTTGGTTGGGGTAGGTTAACCTCATGTATAATGGTGAATTAATTGTTACTAAATTATACATGAATCATATATATTAATATGATATCATATATGATCTTTTAACATTGCTTTGTTAATAATATTTTAGAATTATCATTGTTTCGGGTGTTAACTTACTCATTTTATTTTATATGTTTTGTTACGTAAGCCATGTTTTTCATAGATAGGTTGTATCATAATCATATCTAGAATGATATCAAGTCCTTATATACTATAATTATTTATCAAATTATAATTAGACTTGAATGGATACGATGGAGAATGAATCTCATCGCGTTCGTGGAGATGGTAGTCCCTATGTACGCACGAGCAACAACATCATTATTTTGATATTAAAATAATATAAAATTGGATGGTATATCATATATAAAGAATCATTATCATGTTATATTTATTATTTACATAAATTACACATCATTATTATACCCATCAAAATAATAATATATTGAATAACAATTACACCACGACGTGGAGACGGTAATCCGTACATACGCACGTATGGTGACATGACATTCAAAGGATAGATAAAATAATGAATATTGATGTACCATATTTATAACAAAATTACATTATATTGGAGATACAGGATTAATTATTTTAGAATGGGAATAACAAAGAAAGAAGAAGTGGAAGAAGAAAGGAACTTGAAAAGGGGTGGTGAAATCATTACCTCTTCTTCGGGTTCTCCCTTTTGATTTGATCAAAATGGATCCTTAGGATGTCTTTCTGACTAAAGGAAGGCCTCTAGGATTATGTGAGGGAAGTTGAGAGAGTATCGGCACAGAGTTTGGCTGAGCCAAATGGCTTTGATGGTGTGAATTAATGAGAAGGGGGAGTTCCCTTTTATAAGAGGGGTGAGGGGCACCTTTGGAAAACATAGAAATATTATTTTATAATAAATTCATATTCGGTTTCTAATGTCTAAAAAGTGGATTATTTAAATTTTATGGTGGGGATAGTTCTAAAACCACTCAACAAATAGGATTTAGATAGGTTTGGGTTACAATATTAACCTTATCATTAAGTATTAACTCTTAGTTAATTAGTTTGACACTTACCATGTCACTTTGTATTTATATATTATATTGTTAATAAACATACTATATACCTCCAAGAGACCCCCAAGTTTTCCATTAAGGATACACCTATCATGATATAAGTCTCTTGGCCTAACCTTAGATTTTTAGGAATTTAATATCAATTAATAATATAATATTTGTTTTAAAAACTCTTTTATGTCAATTTTGACACTCTTTGGAAAATTTATTTTTGTGAAAATCATAACAGAATGATTACATCAAAAAAAGTTAACTAAATCATTCCTAACATGTCATATTAACCTAGAAAATTAGTTTAATTCATAAAAAGTCTCAAATTATATTTATTTGGGTATTTATAATATCCATTATTTTAATTTTTCACTATTATGGTAATTACTGCATCGTCATTGGGTCATAAATAAATTAAATTATGTAATGTCTAAAAATTATAAATAAAATACCATTATGTAGGAAATCTTTTGATATTTCTAATTAATATTTACAATCTAATTTATCTTATGTATAAACATATATTAAAAATGATTTATCAAATATACATTGATTTTAACTCTTTTAACAATTCTTTGAATTAAATAATAATAAATATCCTAATCTAATCCAAGTGGACCTAAATGATAATATTTTATTCCTAAGGTTGTTTTTGGTCGAATTAAGCTTATCCAATAGAATTAGGACATGTGTTAGGGTAATATTAATATCATTTTTACCCTTAATTACCCTATTTACTTTTAACCGTGGTAAATAAAAGTAAAAAGTTACTATTAACCAAAAATTATTTTCATCTCAATGAATTACATTTTAGTCCTTGATATTAACCATGTCTCTCAGATTTTTGAAATTCCACTCACAAAAGCGGTAAAATTATGTTTTATGACAAATTCAGTTTTTTAGCTACCACATAGTGGTTTCACTATTCGTCAAAAAAAATGTTTTTCAGAAAAATACGAAAAATTCACCCGAGGCTAATTTGGTTATTTTGAATCCAAAAAATGAAGTCCCTTTTGAAAAATAAAATTTATAAATTTCAAAAAGTGGGTATTACTCTTCATAACGGCTAGTTTGATTGGTTGTGGTGTGTTAGAACTCGATGTTGCGTACAACACGCGCTATTACATTATTCAAAGAGAAGTGTACCATGGAAGCTTGGGGTGTTACAAATGTTGCCAAAGAAAACAGTTTTTGATCTTACAAACTGTAAGCCCAGGGAGATTGAACGGGTCTTAGATTTCATTGCTCGCTGTAAGGGATAAACATATTCCCTATGCTTAGCACTCCCTCAAGACGAACTGTTTCCAATATGTGTTGAAAATTTGTGTGATGAATTATGAACGTTGTTGATCCCTGTGAAATACACAGGAGGGTTTCGAGACCTTACTTCAATCACTCAAAAAATTGAAGATTCTCTTATAAAGACTATGGATAAAGCTCATGTAATTTCATGAGCTCTATAAAGGAGAATGGGTAAAGCAGAGACTGCTATAGTTATGCTTAAACAAGAACATGTACCTGCTTCTACATCAAAACCTTCATCTCCTCGAAGGGCTCCACCTCTTGAGAAACAACAACAGAGGCCATTTTGTCAAGATGATCAAAGATATCAAAGACGAAAACAATTTGAGGATTTGAAAAGAAATGTTTACTCTTTCCGAAATGAACAAGTTCCTTGTTACATCATTTCGTCTCTGGAAAATAATTTGGTTTAATTGCCAAGGCCCAAGAGGAAAAATAAGGAAGGAGATGAAGACCGTCCCAACTATTGCCCTTTCATCAAATGTTGGGTCATCCCATCCAGGAGTGTTTTGTCTTCTATGGCCTCCTGCAAAAGATGGTCGACTCGGGACAAGTCAAATTAAAAGGGTTTTCAGCTCAGGTAGCATGTGTTATTGCTATAGTTCCATATGAGGAAGGCGAGTACCAAGAAGTTAAGACAAAAAATGCACAAAAATATGATGATGGTATGTTCATAAAGACGATCAACCAAACTCATGCTATTTTACGAACACAAATGAAGAAACCGATTGTTCCTTATTCCATAAATGTCGCACCAAAACCCTCATCATCAGAGAAAAAATCCTCAAAGAAATGGAATGATTCAAAGAATGAAAAAGAATCAGATGAATATGAGTATGTGTCAAAGCCTAAGTTGTTATTGACTATGGAAGACTTCATGAAAACTACTTCAAATTCACGGGCACCGCCCTACTAAACACAACAGCCTAAACTGGCTAATCAGGAAGAGTTTTCATCGAATGAAGAGTTGATTTTCGGTTCTGTTAATATGATTCAATTAACAGATCCATATTCCAGTCACAGTTTTGATTTTGATGAGCCCGAATTCCGTATATCAAATAGAGGAATCAGAGGATGTTCTAGAGGCTCAGGATATAGGGAAAGACGTGGATCATTCAGAGGCCACTATTCTAATTCTACTCCTGCTAGAACTGTGTATGCGGAAGAAACTCATGGTAGAGCCCATCAACGAGCTCAACAAGAACAAGAAAGTACTTCCACACAAGGAAGACTCATCCCTAGAAAATTATTCTTGAAGATTGGTTGAAGGTTCAATCTTCTTCCTCTCAGCATGTAAATAGACCTAATCGGTCTAATCTTCCAAAGACAGGATTATTACCAACTCCTCACCTGGTACAAGATACATCAAATTCCAAAGCATCAACTTCCAAGGGACCTGCTAAACCACATGTTCCTATTGGGAAACACGGACCGTTGGATCAAAAGTATGATATATTGAAACACCTGGTCCAAGTACCGGCCAAGTTATCAATTCTGGATGCCTTGAATTTATCAAAGGATCTTCGGGAGGCACTCATTGAGGCTTTGTCAAGTCATTAGGAGTTTAAGACTGAAATTTCTACAGCTGAAGGCTACCATATAGAGAATAATCCTGGAGAATGCCATGCAGTGATTTCTTTCATAGATGAAGATTAAGATGATGTAGTGCATGGACATAATAGACCATTGTACATATCGGGAAAGGTCAATGGCGTAGACATCCAATGAGCTTTCATTGATAATGGTTCAAGAGTCAACCTCATGCCCATTTGTACATATTGTCAATTGGGCCTCATGGGATCTAATTTATCTCCTTATACCATGATGTTACAAGGATATGATAAAAATGAACAAGAACCACTGGGCGAGATTACACTCAGAACTTAGTTTGGAGATCTTGTGTCCAGTTCAGATTTCATGGTTGTTGATCAAGACTTGGCCTTCAACATCTTACTTAGAAGACCCTAGCTGCATCGACATGTAGCTATCCCTTCGTCATACCAACAATGTCTCGAGTTTTGTTTCGATGGTCAAGTTGGGACATTATATGGTGATAAGGCCCCATTCAAGACATGTGAATCTAAATACATTGAGGCGTATTTCTACCTCATGACGAGAAATGAGGAATCCACAACAAAGGAGATTACCAAAGATAATGCTCTGTATGGTTTGGAAATGATTCCAGTAAACCCATTAGCACATGTGAGTATAGATTATGTTTTTCCTATCAGTCAAATTGACAGGGTAGAACCAAATCAAAATACTCTTATGGAAATATCCATAATGTCATTTACGGAAATCGAGCCAGACAACATTGAATAAATTGGTAATCCACCAAGAAATGATGAAAGTTCAAAATGAGATGTCTTCATTTCATCTGCTGAAATCCAGCAAGTCTATACTTCTCCTACCAGGACAGAAGAAGTTATAGAAATGTTAGAGGTTAATGATGATGTTGATTCTCAATCCATCATATCCTCTTTATCACCCAAAAAAGACCCTTCATCATCAATCGAGTCAGAAATTGAAGCTTCTTCTTCAAGATGTGCAAATTTTACCAACTCTTCTGATCATGGATATTATGCTTCATCATCTACTATGCAAGTAGAAACAGAAGAAGCAACACATGAAGAAGAAGAAGAGGAAGATCTCATAGATTTTCCTCCAGCATTTGAAGAGGGTATCTCTACCAACATGGATAAACTCGGAGTAATCAATCTGGGTACAAAAGAAGATCCATACCCCACTTTAATCAGTGCGACCATGACTCTTGAAGAACAAGAGATGTATATTTTTTTTAAAGAATAATCGAGATATATTTGCTTGGAACTATACAGATATGTCTGGGCTTGATCCTAATGATTCCACTCATCATTTGGTTTTTCCAGAAGAACATCGAGGATTCAAACAAGCCACTAGAAGAACACACCCAACCTATTCTTACAAAATTGAAGCTGAAGTGGATAATCTAATCAATGCTAACTTTTTCAAATAAGTTAAATATCCCAAGTGGTTGGATAATATTGTCCCAGTGAAAAAGAAGAATGGGAAAATTAGTGTTTGCATTGATTTTAGAGATCTTAATCGGCATTGTCCTAAGGATGATTTTCCAGTTCCAATTACAGTACTCCTAATTGATGAAACAACTATCTACGAAGCACTTTTTTCATGGATGGATATTCCGGATATAATCAAATCCGAATGGCTCCAGAAGATGAGGAATCTACAGCCTTCAGATCCCCTCAGGGTGTGTTTTCCTATCTGGTAATTCCCTTTGGCTTAAAGAATGCAGGTGCAACATATCAGTGTGACATGCATCGTATCTTCAATCCCTTTCTAGGAAAGATTGTTGAATGTTATGTGGACGATTTGGTAGTCAAATTCAAACAATGTTCTAATCACTTGGCTGATTTGGAAGTCATATTCCGCAAGCTTCGACAACATAATTTGAAGATAATTCCCTTAAAATTTACATTAGGGGTAACCTCAGAAAAATTTCTTGGCATTTTTGTATGCCATCGTGGTATCAATGTTGATCCTGAGAAGACAAATTCAATCCTTGGTTTGTCACCACCTTGAAATTTGAATGAATTGAGAGGGCTACAAGGACACTTAGAATATAGTCAGCTTTTCATCCCCAATTTAGCAGACAAAAGTTTACCTTTAAACAAAGTGATGAAGAAGGGATTCACTTACTAGTGGACTGAAGAATGTCCATAAGCATTATATATTCTCATGAAGTATCTCTTGAGTCCACTGGTACTTATGCCACCTGTTGAGGGAAGACAACTTATCCTCTATGAGACAGCTTTAGAGCGATCATTGGGTGCCTTTCTAGCTTAGATGAATGATGTTGGGAATGAAAACAGCCTCTACTATCTCAGTCGGACTACGCTTGAAGCAAAAACCCGATACTCAAATATTGAGAAGTGCTGCCTAACATTAAACTTTGATGTTCAAAAGTTGCGACACTACTTGCAAAATCACGAGGTCTAATTGGTATCTCACAATAACCCGCTCAAATTCATCCTTAGTCACCCGATGCTCACATGACGTCTGGCAAGGTGGCCAGTTATCTTGCAGCAATTTGATATTCAATATGTGTCTCAAAATGAAATAAAGGGCCAAGCTCTGGATGATTTCTTTGTTGAACACCCTTCAGTAGAAGACACATCTTCAGATATTGAACTCCCTGATGAGGAAGTCTTCTCTATTCAATAAAGTCTTTAAACATGGGAAATATACTTCGATGGTGCTTCCAGAAGTCCAACAGGGAAGAAAATGGAAAATCCTAAATTCAATAATTTTGGCTTAGTGATTGTACTCAATTCACCCGAAAAGGCAGTGTTACCTTATTCCTTCTTATTGTGGTAAGGTGGTACCAATAATGAAGCAGAATACCAAGCTCTCGTCGCAGGCATAGAGTTGGCGCTTCAAGCACAAGTGAATCACTTAAAGGTGAAAGGTGATTCAGACCTGGTAATCAAACACGTCAATAGAGATTATGCCATCAGAAAATAATAACGAATCCCTTTGTATGATTACGTTAGAGAGTTAATGGCGGATTTTCCTTCAGAACTGACATTTTCTTATGTCCCATGATCACAAAATTCCCAAGCTGATGCACTGGATAATATAGCCACAGCTCTGGCAGATCCAAATTGGGATGAGACAACCATCAGTATTCCCCACCGTCATACTATTTCACCTTATGTTCAACCCAGAACATAGTAAATCAATGAAATTAGTCCCATCTCTGATCCATATGGTCATACTACATGATATAGGACAACTATCGGGGAATACCATCAAAATGGAACACTTCCACCTGATAGAGCCGGGAAAGATCAAATCTGGTGATGTGTGGTCAATTTTACTCTTCATGACAGCCCAGATCACCTAGATAAAATTCTCTAATAGCATGTTTTTACGGAGTTCGCTTCAGGTGCATTGATAGTGAAGAGACAATGGCTGTCAGGAAAGAAGTGCATGCAGGAGTCTGTGGTGCCCACCAGTCTGGACATAGACTGTCTGATCAGATTCGATGGCTTAGGTACTTTTGCTTCAATGATACAAGATTCTGTTGATTTCACAATGAAATTTCATTCTTGCGAAGTACATGACAACTTCATTCATCAACCACCAGAGTTTCTTAATACTGCTAAATACTCGTGGCCATTTTCCACATGCGGAATGGATGGGCTGGGACCTTACCCTTCAGCTACGACCAAGCAGCTTTAGTATATTCTTACTACTACTGATTTCTTTTCCAAATGGGCAGTGGCAATACCTCTCAAAGAAGTTAGTTCTAAAAGCATTGTTAGCTTCATCAAGTCTAAAATCATTACCAAATTTGGTGTCCCTCATACCATATTGAAGGACAATGGCCCCAACTTCTGTTCATTCGAGGTGAAGAAGTTGTATCAAGAATACAACATCAAATCCAATCATTCATCTCGGTATCATGTAGCAGCCAATGGCCAGATCGGAGCCTTCAACATGACTTTTTCAAATATACTGCAAAATATGGTGGATAAAGATAAGAATTCATGACCTGATATAATCTATCATGCTTTATGGGCTTATCGAACCACCACCCTCACTACAACGTGGTCAACTTCATATTCAATGGTATATGGAACAGAAGTAGTCTTTCCAATTGAGGTTCAACTACCCTCGCTCAGGGTATCCATTTGGGATCAATCATCTACAGATGAACAATCTCAAAAGCGATTGGATGAATTGGAACTACGAGATGAGAAAAGATTGTGCACCCTGCACCACTTGGAAGCCTATCAGAATCTAATAGCACTAGCTTTCAACAAAAATGTTCTTCTTCGTTCATTCATTCAGGGAGAATTGGTATTAGTTCTCAGAACTCCAATGATACCAGGAATGAAACCTCCCAAGCTTGAGCCAAAATGGGAAGGACCTTATTCAATACATAGGTTCTATTCCAATGAAGCTTATTATTTAATCTCAATGGATGGAGAACTCATCACTACTCCAACCAATGCCAGATTTCTGAATAAGTATTTTGTATAAACAAAAAATAAATTGATGGAGTCCATGCATATGACTTTAAACTATTTTCATTTCATCCATCCCACACGACGTTAAACTGTGACGTCCTAACTACTTGACGCTAAACTGTAAAGAAGTCTCTTATGTCCAGCAAGACATTAAACTGCACCATCCACGATCCATGCATATGAATTTAAACTATTTTCATCCCTTACGTCCAGCAAGACGTTAAACTACATAATCAACTATCCATTCATATGACCTTAACTATTCGCACTTTCGTCCTACATGACGCTAAACTGTATCGTCCCTTTTTCATCCAACATGACATTAAACTTTGACAAAGCCCCTAATACATCCATCATGACATTAAAATATGTTCCCTTTTTCCTTAAAACATGACATTATACTGCACAGTCCCCCATTTTGTCCAACATGACGTTAAACTATATTGTCCACATCATCCTAGATACATGATGCTAAACTGTACTAAAGTCCTTTAATATGTCCTACATGACATTAAACTATACTTTTTCTCTGCTACATGACATTAAACTGTGCAGCACCAATGGTCCTAACTGCAAGACTTTAAACTGCATAGTTCCTTCATATGTCTGACATGACATTAAACTATGCCTCTTTAAGGTTTTAGTTACCTCTTGTTTCTCACACTGAGTATGAATCACGTGAGCTTAGAGAAAATTTCAACCATAACACCCTCTTTGGACCGCTAACCACGTGTATGTCCCAACATCATTTTTTTAGGTTGTTCTCCCTAAGAACAACTTGATCACTAATTCATTCTTTAATTTAACTACGTAGACTTTGATCCTTGCCTTCCAGGCTGGGTACGTAGGAAACCTCCCAAGGTTCAAGCTGAAAACCAATCTCTTCACATCAATTCACCTCCATCTCATATGATGTTGATTCATGACACCGCCCCCAGAATCAATATCTTTACATTGGTTCACCTTCATCCTTGCAATATGACGTTAAACTCTACAGTATTTTTTGTCTTGTATGACAATAAACTAAAATATTCTTTGATACCCTCACCGGATAGGGAATCATTATTTACATTGATTTTTCAATCATGTTTTATTCCAAAGACTAAGTACATACATGGAAATTCCCAAACCATTTATCTTGGGTTAAACCATCATTTCACTAAAGTACCCTTTCACCCTTCACATGTACAAACCAAATTTGTACAGAGGGTATTTCTAAAACTACGTGGGCGTGATTCCCATCCTTATGGGATATGTAGGAACATTCGAGTGTCCCTCGAATCTATCCCCAAGTCTTTTGGCCTAACCCCAAATTCCAATTTTAGTCCCTTGACTAAAAAGTCCCAATGAAAACACACACTGTGTATTTCTTATAAATGGTCCAAGATCTATGAACCAAAACAAAGATCTCCTATATTTTTGTCCCGAATGACGTTAAACTGTAATTTATGAAATACTTATGGCTTGATTTTCATCCTTATGGGATGCGTAGTGAAGTCCAACATTTCAATTCAGGGTCCAGCCACAACATGATTATGGTTATCATTGATCAGTGTATCTCTGCATTCATTGGACAATACCCATATTTATGTGTCATAATCCTAATCTCAAATACTGCCAGATATTCATAACCCTTTTCTAGACTTATGGTCACAAAATGTCCAATTTATGATAATTCTTTTGCATGACCATGCAGCATGTGCCCTTAGGCGGCCTTGTATAAACAGTCTACATAACAGACGTGTCAGTCAAAAGATGCTATTTTTTGACTATGTATCCAATTCTCTTAGGCTTCCATGCATAATTCAACCCCCTAACGAGTTTTTAAAATAGTGGTAACTTCATTCTTGGGAGGAAAATCTATTTTTTCCTTGGATGTCTTAATGACTATATTTAGGGATCTAAAAAAATGGCTTTCCTTAACATATCTTTCCCATACTCTTTTTCATGATCTGAAATTATCAAGTCTATGGTTTATATTTTCCTTCCCTATGTTTGGGTTAGAGCTTCGTAGAAGTAACAGCCACCTAATTCTTAGACAATTCTATCTGGAAATATATTCTCCATATTAATGTTCCTCTTTCCATATAGAAAACTTTATACTTTGGAAAATTTGAATCCTCATAAACTTCCACTGGCTTTTTAGTAGTAGAAAAGTAAATTTCTGAGAGTTCTTTTTCCTGACTATGCAGCACGTGCCTTTAGGCGGCATTGTATAAACAGTCTACATAACGGACCTATCAGGAAAAAGATGCAATTATTTGATTATGCACCAAATTCCCTTAGGTGGCCCTAAATAATTCAACCCTCTAACAGGTTTGTTAAATAATGGTAACTTCATTCTTGGGAACTAATTCTTCTAATGCCTTTTAGCCCTTTTTCATATCATTCCCTAGATTGAAATTTTCTTATGTCACAGTTTACATATTTTCCCTCATACTTGAGTATGGTAATATGTTTTCAGATAAATTTCCACGAAATTGATTCAATTATAATTCATTTGGTCAAAGCTATTTCGACCTTAATCATTAACCTTTTTATGTCCGACGTGCATGACTTTAAACTTCCCACAAAAGACAAGGGAACTCTAAATAAAAGTCAAGTTCCATCTCACTAAAGATACATTTTGTATGATTTTGGTAATATTGAGTAATTAAAAGTTTCAATGATTGTGGGGTTATTTATAATAATCCTAGTAAAAATCAAACTATGATTACTAGGCCCATTATCTTAGGTAAAATTTAATGCAGGTAGCAGGAAAATACATGCACATCTGATCAACAATAAAAGCATTATTTCCATTTGATGCACAAGAATTATAACGACATCCAAAGATTGGAGTATCTTCTCTTTTCTAAAAAAATACAAGATGCTGTCAACATAAGTCTTCACTTGATGAACAGCATCCCGAGCTCCATCAGTAGCTACTTGAAGCTCATGCACCCAACCAACTTCACTCTTTTCAGCATGATGGAGTGATTTCTTGGCATCCTCGATGGCCTTCATACCATTCGTTTGAGCTCCCTCCAATGAATTATTGAGTTTGTCAAGTTCCCCAGTAACAGCATCTAACTGTTGCTGGAGGTGAATCTGCTGGACAACGTTATCTTTGATTTTATGCTTTAGCTCCTTCATTTTGGCCGCATAATCAGCCTCAGCTCGAGATACTGTACCCTCAAATTCACCAATATTGGCTGATAGTTTCACCCTGTTCAGATCTTCACGACACTTTTGCTCCTGCTCCCTCCTGAAAATGACATGTTTCACCGCGGCATGGATCTATTCATATCCAAAACCACCAAGTACTAGCATGACGAATAGGGACGAAAATATATGGATCTTCAATGATAGCTCTTATAAAGGCACCTCAGATATGATTTTCCATATGTTGTTCTATGCCTTGCATCGTGAAAAGCTGAGCGCCATAAGTACCTCTGGGTCTGATTCGACATCATCATCACAGGGGGGCATGTAGTCTGGGATTAATGCACATAGGGAAGTACCATGTTCTACTCCTTCCCCCATGACCGGAGCTTCTTCACTTTCAATTCCAATTGGGGCGGAGGCTGAGGCCTCACCTCTAGATCTATCCACTTCAATTGATGGCCCTACATAATTAATTGAAAGCTTTGGTTAGTTTCAAAAGATAACAAAAGAATCGGTTGTCTTGCAAATTAAGTACAATCACAAATATTGTTATTCCTTGACCAATGGTAGATCAGCAACATGAGAAGGCTCCTCCCAATCATTCATAACTTTGACAGGATTTTCAGGATGAGTTTGAGGAATCTCTCTTGGGTTCAACTCCACTTGTGCTAATGTCTCTTCAATGGTAGGGTTTTCTCTAACCCCTTCAGGCATGGGTTGTTCAGAAACTTGCTCAGACAAAACTGCACATTTGAACCAATCATGATTAGACATGTAATAAGAAGTTATTCTTAATAGGACGAAGGATAACACTCACATCCATAATCTTTTAAATTACATGGTAATTTAATATGATTTATAAAATATTCGAAAGATGCGCCAAGTTCCATCATTTCTTATAATGTCATCTCATAATCCTAGTTAGTCTCACCAGTGGGAGCATTTGATGTGTCTTCTTGGCGACCTTCATCCTACAGTCCCTGGGCCTGGACAACAGCTTCGGATAAAATCACGGCATCAGTTGCAATAGCCGCCAAAAGCTATAATGCAGTTGTTGAACCTGAAGTATCACAGAATGGAAGTCAGTAGATGTTTCATTCATCATTTTATGAAGCATTTTTACCTTACTAGATGCAGGTTCTTCTCTTCTTGCAATAGCAGAAGGAGGGATACTGGGAACAGATACTGGCTCTTTTCTAGGAGCAACCAAGTCATCCGGAATTTTTGATTGTCCCACAGCACCCTCTGTGGTACTCAGAGGAGGATCAGTCCTCTCCCTCAGAGGGCAAATTGAAGAAGCCCCTGCAATCCCTAGAAATATGAGAAAACTTTTCATGGGTATAGATTCATGATTATTTGAAGGACATATCGCTACTAATGAAGCATTTAGCTATGGAATTCTTCCTCTGATGTCTTTTCTTCTTTGGTTTTTTGAGAGTATCAGCAATATCCCTTATTGGCACCTGAATTTGTGAATGGAAGTCCATGTCCAACTCCTCATTCATGGCCTGCTGGCTTGGAGATATCTCACCCGATTCACGAGAAGATTCATCAGTGGCCCCAATGGCAGTACCACCGGGGCTATACTGTGGTGAAGTAACTTCAGTAGTTCCTTTCGTTGCAAGCTGTAGGATGAAGAAAATAATTTCCATAATTAACAACGCTTTGAATGAAATCAAGTTGCAAGGAAAATAAGGAAAGAAAAAAACATACAACTTCAGGGGCCACATAATCATGCCACTTCTCATCAGTCCCTTCAAAGGTGCCATAATCTATCAATTCCTTCACCTCCTTGGTGACAGGAATGGAATCATCAGTGGCATATATGAGTATTTCCAGCTCTCTGATGTAAGCCCGCACTTCATTGGGGTTATCCTTGTGTTGGATATCTCTAGAATCCAGAAGATTCCCTATACCAGGGAGTTGTAGACCCTCGCAAAAATCAAGTCAGGCAGTCTCAGTACCACAATATAGACTCTTCCATGTCTGGAAAGCCTCTGGTCATAGATATTCAGTGTGTGTACCAGAAGGCTGCGAGTAAGGTCCTACAATTTTCGACTTAAATTTCTTCCCATCTCCTGTACCTATTGATATAGAATAAGAAAATAAGACTTATTCATTTATAAAGTGATGATGATTAAATTACCACAATGAAGTAACTCACCAGACGTTGATGGATTAGGTCATTTGATTCTAACCAGAGGATTATATTGAGCACGAGGCCGCTTTGCCACTTGTTGTGCCTCATCATCCCCATCATGGGAATCCGATGAAACAGTCCTAGAGGAGGAATCTGGTGAATTAGCTTTAGGTGGGGAAGCATCACCTTCATGAGGAAGGGTTCCTTTCTCTACAGTCCTCTTCCTTTTCCCCACCTCATAAAATGGGTGATTCAGCACCCCTTTAGGGTATGATGCTATCCAGTTCTCAGCATACCATGTAGTCAAGTTATGTGCCGCTTTTTCTGCTGGTAGATCAAGCCCCACCCCGGTCTTCTCCCTAGACATCAACAACCACAGTTTCCGAGAAACCATCGGATATTTCTCTAACCTAAAATGTACAGGGGGAGATATGAAAATCTGTTGAAAACACTTGAATTGGCATGCAAATATATATGGAGCATAGGCCTGACATATAATCTCTCTGTCAATCCTAGCGACCAGCACACCATCTCTGCAGGCCAGCATGTATGCCCACAAATCCAAGTTGGATGTTCCATCATCAACAAACTTCCCGGTTGACGGATTTCCATAGGGAAGGACATTGAATTCCTTAAACATGCTCAGCCTCACATTCATGTCATAGGCATTAATATCTAACGGGGAAATTCCAGATAATTCTTGCACTGATGGCCTGAAAGAACTTCAAGGAATTTGTACTCCATTCTGTACATTATAAGTCCTGAAGTGTGGGGTGATCCATCCCCATAAAACTTGGAATGGTCCCACTATTCTCAAAGAAGATTTACCCATGATGACATGAAGTAAATTTCTGTGAATATTTGCTAAAATAGGGGTATCCAACCCAACCATTTTTCGCTTAGCCAACTTTGCCGCAATAACAAACGCCCCTGGCCTGACGCCTCCCTTCAAGTCCCTGACTGGCAAGAGATAAACACGGAGCCACAAAGCCATGAAGCCCACCAGATGAGTCTTCTTTGGTATCCTTTGATTCACCTCATATCCCCACTTCTCGAACTCCCTAATTCTAGATTTTCCCAGAATGTGCCAGGAGCACCCCTCTTCTTGGTTTTTGGACAGGTGGTAGGACAGGTGGGCCTCTTATCCTTGGATTTATTTTTCTTGGATCCTTTATCCTTCGGCACTTTCTCCTTTGGCTCCTTCTCTTTCTTCTCAATAAGAAATATATTCATCCACTCCTCGAGATGAATATCCTTTCTAGAACAAGTTAAGGAGGTCTCTGAACTCTTGATCCTATTTAAGATTTTAAATAATTCCCGAGCCAAAGAAGGAGTCCTCTATGAATCATTCCAAGTCCCCTTAGGATGAATGAATTCATCATACATATCACCCAAAATTGGAGCCCCTGAGATCCTGTGGACATCCCACAGACTGATGCCTACTTCTCCATGAGTCAGATGGAATGAATTGGTTTCTGGGCTCCACTGGCTGAGTATCTCCGGCACGAAGCTATCATGTCTATAAACATATGTTTGCCCAACCCAGACAGCTTTGTATATCGCAACTCATTTCATATCTTCAACAAACTCTGCACTGGTTTTTTATACCCAGTATTCCCACCTCCAAGTTGGCTTCACACCTCCCCCAGGACGGAAGACCCAACTTCTCTTCCAGCCTTTGGATTGACCCATTTGAGCATTTTGAAAGATTGAATGATGACAATGTGGTTGCAGATCAAGCTTATGAGGTTTCATATCTGGCGTAAAAGGGCTATGATGCATCATGTGGGATTTAACCACTGTTCCAGCATTTATAAATCCTCCTCCACATGAGATATTTGCTGAAGAAAAGTTGGTGTAATTCTGAAACCACAAAAATGGGAGATAGTTCTTTGCTTCTGGAATAGTGACTTCCCGCAGATGACCATAACAGTACAAAGGCACATAAGTGCTTTGTGGGAAATCAAATTGATATTTCTTTAGATACACAACCAAATCTGGGAGAGTGATGTTGCAGACAATATAGTAATCGTGGCCAATGATGTCCATCATATCATCAGGACGTTTGCTTACCAGTACATCAGCCGTTCTGATTCTCTTAGGAGCCATTGAATATGCACAAAAGGAGAATAAATTAACTCTTTAATGGGTTTATTTTTCATAAAATTTGTGAAGTAATTCAAAAAAATGTCAAAGGAATTAAGTCAATAAAGTCTGATCTTGGCGCACATGTGTTGATGTGTCACGCAATTATAACATGTCGTGCACGTATCTGGCATGCAAGTATTACCTCGCAAGTCCAAATACCTTAATAGCAGTGCAACAACAAAGAAAAGCAGAAAAATGAGCAACTTGCGCGGCGAAGGGGACCTGCACAGTGAGAGCTCAAAAATCCAGAATTCGGTGCAATGCGTGAAAAATGAGTGCATATTTATAGGCCAGGTTGGCCACCTGTGCGCCTAAATCCTATGTGCTCCAGCCCTGTGCGAGTCTCACCTACGCGAAAAGTGTTGTGCGCTGAAAACATGTGCGCCTCTTTCCCTTTGGGTTTATTCTTTTCCTCAGAGTCACATCCCTATTCTTCCAGATCGAACTCTGAGGGGGGACTTTTGTTGACGCTCCTTTTCATCACACTATCTAAAGGAATGGAAAGGGAAATGACTTAGCACAAATTGATTCTGCCTTTGAAGAAAACATCAAAAATCGATAAAGGCATGAACAAGGCTTCAAATGCACATGCACCGTGCATGTTCCCTCACTGTCACGCAAGTATACTTGCGCCCCGCCTAATGGTCACACATGTGACTTGCGATCCCTCTTTGAAAACCGCCCGGGGTCCTCTCTAGCCTATAAATACCCCCGGTGGGCCCCCCATTTTGAGAGGAATTTTTACAGAATACAGATACAAAGCTCTGAACGCCCAAGTCTCTTCTTCAAGTCTTCAGAACACTACTAAGGTAATTCATTACCTATAATGGAATGTCTAAACAAGATGAATAAGTTTTATGTGTTATAATTCACTAACACTTGCGTGCCTAAGTGTTTTACACTTAAGGGAAATGGACACACTTGCGCGCCTCCTTACCTACTCATTAAAACGTGTGTGCCACTCTTCTGGATGTATCTCGGGATAACACTAAAGGATTTGGTCAAGGATCTCCCATGTATTACCCTACTGGTTAACAATCTCACAAGTAACCATGTGTCGTACAGGTAGACCTGCGCGACCAGGACCTGTGCGCCCACGCAGTACCTACGTTCCAGCCAGGACTTGCGCGCCCTTCTATTTTTTGGGTTCCCTTCCTGCCCATTTAACCCCTCTTATGCCCTTCCACCTCTCCTATTCATGATTCAGTCTTCAGGATACTCTTCAAAGCAATTTATGGCATGTTTTCTTGAATGGCATCCTTATCTGAAAGGAATTTCGTGGAACATCTCTCAAAACTAAGTGATTTACACGTCTTTATGTCACTAATGTTAGAGAGTTCATTCATTCAACCTAATCCTTTAAGATGAGAGAATCCTTAACCTAGGAATCCTATTTAGGAGTAAACCCCAGTCCAAGTCCTCATTAATTAGTGCATCCTCTTTAGGAGTAAGCCCCAAGTCCTCTAATCTGGGCATCCTCCTTAGGAGTAAGCCCCAGTATTAAAATTCATGAATATGGGAATCCTTTTTAGGAGTAATCCCCAAGTCCCTTAATTCTAATATTCCCTTAACTTGGGCCTCCTCCTTAGGAGTTATGCCGAAGTTTTCAAATTCCCTTAACCTGGGCCTCCTTTTCAGGAGTAAGCCCCATTCTTAATTTCACATGACCAGTCATAATTCCTTTTTAGGTATGGGCTTCCTTCTCAGGAGTAAAACCCAATCATATGTCCCCTCCTAACTTGGGTATCTCCCATTGGGGTAAGCCCCAAGATTAGAGTATCCAAATCTCCATAAAGCACATGTACCTTTATGGAACCTATTCATGGATTTCCTCCATGAAGTAAATCTTAATCCTCATCTATTTTTGGGCAGTCATACATATATAAGCCCCACATCATTGCATCTTTCATTGCACAATTGTTTGGTTTCACCAATACCTCTTGTTTCTCACACCGAGCAAGACTCACGTGAGCTTAGAGTGTAAAAGTAATCATGACATCTGTCTTTGAGCCATCAATCATGCAAAAACATCATACTCCTTTACTCGAACTACGTGGGTTCTGATTCCTTTTCCAAAACAAAGGATACGTAGGTATCCCATCTGCGGGTAGGATCCCAACTCTAAAATAATCAATGTCCATCTGAATGACAATAAACTTCAAGTGCCCCACTGAGTGGATTTAAAACCAGCATGGTCATCATAATGACCAAGAGACTTTTATTTATTGAAGGATACCCTTGACTAAGAATCTCTAACAATTACAAATGATTCTCTATCGATGAAGAACCTCTAATACATATAAAAGATTCTCTAAATTTACTACATATCAATCATTGATTGTAAAATCTAAATGAAAGTGCATTTTATACTTTTTACTATAATAAGGATTCACAAACATAACTTAAATCTATAAAGAGAGTTCGGAAGTAGACAATAATTCACCTCAAAAAGGTGTGATGAGTCTGACCTCCCATCCTCTCGACCAATGAAAATTACTATGCCTCATCAGTCCATAACTAATGAGTGCCTTCCTTTGGAAAGTAGGTTCAAATGGATATTGAATCATTGGATGTTTCTGGTTCTATGAACAAACCTGTTAGAAACCGCTTGGAATTTTTGAATCTTAAATAAATGAGATCATCCCCAATTCCAGAGGAAACAAGATATCACTGTTATTTACATATCATGTCATGAAATATATTTTATGTTTCTGCAAGTTGAAACATTGATACTCCTTACATCATTACTCTGATATAGAAAATGTTTTCTTAGGAATTTCTCTATGCTATATTTTTTTATCAATGTTAATATGTAAGACTTCATTGTCATTCATCTTCATTAACATTAATTCCATGATGTAGAAAAGATAATGGGATTTTAAGAATTAGTCCACACTATATTATTTTGATTGATGATTACTTGTTCATGATATTCATCGACATGTTGGCAAAAAGTAACTCATATCTACTGACCAAGCATATTCCATAATTTAATTTCAAATTCCATAATCACTTAAAATAATCTGATGATGTATATTTACCCCAAGACTACCCTTATAATAGTTCTCACTCTTCTGTTGAACTAATTCCAATATTCTATTGGAAAACATTTATTTTTAAAGATTTCTCTGTCAAAAATATATATGTGGATAATACCCAAGGTGATTAAATTAGCTAAGTCTAAATACCATACTTGGTATATCCTCGATTTCCAAATTATTTTTCTTGATAAATAATTATCCTTCCAAAACTGGGAAAACAATTCTTTCATTTTTATATTCATCAAATATTTCCTCTGATTTCTGTATCACTAAACTATTACATGAGAATTACACACCACAAACAACATTCATTACTAAACATGGAATAATGTCTCCTTATGTCCAAATGACATGTGAGATAAATGTTTTGGTTATACAAAATAAAAGTTATAGATGAATCATTCACATGGAAATATAGAAGTCATGTACTTCTCACCACTGATATAGGAATCACCCCTTCTCAAATATTAGAGAATATATCTTACTTATAGTAATGTTTCTATTCTCCCTTGGTTACCGTATTTCGATACACATATATGAAAAGAATATTGTAAGTAATAACCAAGTAGTAATATTGAAACTTTAATTTTATGTAATGAATATTCCTGAGAAAGAATTGGTTGCTTTATAATTCAATTCAGTTTATTTCATTTAAACATATATAGTTTTATTTCATGATACGCAATGTAAATAACCTCCCATTAATACCTCTTTCATTGAAGGACACTTCGAATGTGCTGTTGTTTTTCCCAATTAACTTGTTCTTTTAGCATTCTGTTTTAGTTTATTTACATAAGAATTAAATATTAATATGTATTTTATATTCTTATTTACATGGAAAACCTTACCTAAAAGGTAACACAACGTTGAAAAAATATTTATTTTTTAACCTAAAACAAGACTGGAGTAAATGTGTCAAAATGATATGAGAAATAGATCCATTGAAAAAGCATTATCCATCTTTCCATTTACACATATCCAATGTAATCACCTCTTTATTCATATATTTCCTCGCTTTCTCCTTACAAACCACTCGGAGATGAGACTTCATGTTATATCACACATGTCCTGATGTAGTGACTGCGACAAGCATCATATGTTGAAGATAGAACTATGAAATAATCATTATATTTTATTGGAATGAGTATCCTGTAATTATTTTACACCCTTGATTTATCAGGTGGATTAACATGTATTGGGATACTAGCAGCTTGAATTTACAATATCGTAGTATTGTATACAACCACCAGAACTACACTTGGGAACTCATGCCAATATGGACATTTTTTTCCATTATTTATCAGAATATTTCTGATGGTATAACCTTTAATTTTCTAAAAAAATAAATTTATAAAAGGTTAGTACTTCTTATCGTGATTACTGATTTAGACATTTTGATTAATTAAATAATTAAATGTCTCCCACTATTTTATCAAATTCTTGGAATCCTCTAAAATATAATTTGAATACTCTATTTATTGATTATTCTAGTGGTAATGATCATTGATCCAACCCTCATAATCTACAAGATACAGTTATGGTGGTTTCAAGATAGGAATTTGACGGGTCAACCACCTTAACCCGCGATTCCTTGATCCATTGAGTGGAGTTTTCAATTCTAAAATCAAATAATTATTTACTAAATTCTTTCCACTAAAATGATAACATGTTAGATTTGGATAATTGTTACTACCACATTAGTTATAACTCCCAACTCTCTTATAAGAACTCCCTTTTAGTAAGATGAACCCTTATCTATGGTGAATCGAGCACCCTGAACACACAGTTTTGTCCTAATTTGAATTATGGTAGGCGATTATGACTTAATATTTCTTCGAGGGTTTTATATTTTATTGTGAAAAAAGGAATAATTTTCTCTCTTCTAACCATGTACTGTGTGATCGTACTCATAACTGATGTTGTAATAAATAGAAAAATATATATCCTGTAACTTGTTAATTTTACCTATGCATGCTTGTTTATTATTCTATATGATCTCACATAAACTACACATTCACAAAATAAAAAATCATGCAAAAATAAATTGATGATGTGATCCTGAGATGATACTAATGGTATCTTTATTGAGTAAATAATGGATCATCCTAAATCTTAGTAGTCGTACCTAGAGACGTGCCACTTGGGACTCGAGTTGCAGCACCTGCCCATCCAAGGCATCTCCTCTTCTGTGGACCGTTGCCATAGTTCACTACGAAGTGTGTCTCTTCTCATCTCATCATTATACAACATTACTCACTTGTATTCAATGAGAACTCAGTAGTATAAAATACATCTCTGATAATGGACACACATAACCTTATACATATAATAACGCTTAGATGAGTTTCATATTTACATTTATTAATATAATTTTTACAAACCATTAAAATAATAATAAAACATAATTAAACAAGAACCAGATCTGAATTATTTGGTCTATAACTCATGAATAGTCTAATACGCTTTAAAAATGCTTATTAAAATAAACTAATAAATTAACATTAAACATGAATTAAATTATACTCGAGAGCATTTTTTTTGAAGTAAAATTCACTATTATTTTTATTAAATAATTATTTCATTCGGTCCCATTAATTAATTTAATTTTAAAAAAACCTTAAATTAATTAATTATTTAATTTAATTTTTAAAACAAAAATTAATTTAATTTAACCCGAAATACTGATTTTAAACAAAAATATTATTATTTAATTTATTTATTTTAAACCCAAAATTTAATTAAGTACTTAAATTAGTTTTTTACTGTAAAGAATAGTATTACCCCAAAAATACTGTGAAAGGCCTTTGTAGGTCAAGATGAACCTGTTCAGGCCTTGTAGACCCCATGTAGGGATGTTCTAAGCCAGACATGTCTGCTTAGACTCATTCTGAGTTTATTAGTCATACATGAGACTGATTTGGGAGCAATGTTGGCGGGTCTTCACGACGGGAGAAACACGCAGTATGGAGGAGAGACGCATATGGGGTGGTCATGTGGTGAGGGTTGGAAAGGAGTGGAGCTAACAGTCAAAAGAAATATGGGGGCCACAAAAATACACACATTCCCTTTTTTGAATTATTTAAAAAGTGATTTTTTATATTAAACAAAAAGTCACCACACCCACACCCTTCAAAAAAATTCATTTTTGTTTTTTTATGTTTTATAGACTAATCTGTAGGCTTAAGAAAAAATATATATATATATATATATTATTATTAAACAAATATTCACTAGTGGAAAAATATTTCATGGTAGGAAATTACTATTTTGGTGGCTTGAATACCACTGGTGATCTTATTTACCAAAAACCTCCTCCACTAGTTATATTTTTGGGTAATAAAAAATATATAAATATGCATGATTAATTTAAAAATCTACAAAACTACTTGTTTAAATCAGATTTAAACATTTAATGACTGTAACTATTCATCTGGTGTCGAATTAAAACGTGGACTGTGATGTTGGGACCATAATGAAGACATCTATTAATTTTTATAAAAATCGAAATTTACTCTATCTTAAAATCTTCACGGATCAATAAAATAACAACTTAAGGTACCAGACACACAACATAAGTGCCGAAGGATGTGAATTTAAAAAATTTCCACCAATGGTCAACATGACTACGTCAGTGGTGGCGAAGTGTGGACCGATTTCCTCCCAAGGATCCTACGTGAGGAATTTTTAGCACATTATTAAAACCATAAAATACGTGGTTCAATATGAAGCTGTTCTCGATGTCTCCACATCTACGAAAATTGTTTCTAAATGGTTTTTGAATTAAAATCCCTCTATATCATCCACACAGGTATCAAAATCCTACAGGAACATCGATCGTCAGAATTTGGGTGCAAGAGTGGAGTTTCGATGAATCCTTTGACATCTCAATGAACATCGATGCTCTGTTTCGTCGATCCATGAAGAAGAAGTTCAATCAAGCCTCTAGAAATATATGTTTTCTCTCTACGAGTTAAGAGAGATAAGATAGAGGATCTCTCACTATTTTACAGTGAATAGTTTTTAGCACGAGATCTCTCTCCTCAATTTACAGTGAATCAATTAATATCTAAAATATACTCCTAGTACCCAAATATTTTTTAGCACTAAATATAGGATATATTATGACTACTATACTGAATCAAAAATAGAATTTATATTTTTATCACTTTCTTATAAAATAATAAATATATTACAGGATAAAACCCAAGCCATTAACTTGACTCGTCATTCCCACAAATATTAAATGAACCTTGAATATTTAAAAAAAATATTCATTCAAATAATATATTTCGAAATCAATAAATTCAATACCAATTATTAATAACATGATAAATATAAAGTTATTTATTCATTTGGTGATCATATATCCTTGGACATAACTCAGACCCACTGGTGGGTACCACCATGTCCAAAACTCCTATTCATCAGAATAGGAAAGACATTTAAATAAGCGATTGTGTGTGACCCTATAGGCCCTTATCTAGATAGAAATGAATATTATTCATAGACCAAGTGTGAGATCTAGAAACCCATAACGTCCCCTAAATGGATAAGAATAGTCATTGCAATGACAACCGACCTATGAAAATGAATCGTGTAATATAATCTATATGTCATTAATATATAAAAATGCAGGATGCACACCCATGTCATCACTCTTTATTGATTTATTTTTTATTGTTCTAATTGGATATATTTATCTTGGACTACCATGGCAATGAATTTATCAAGGGATTACCTTCCAGATCAATTTGGTCCGAGATATATTAATTTCTTATCATATAAGTGATAAATACCTTTTTACCATTCATCCAATGACATACCACTAATGACTCCCCCAACACAAGATACATCTCCATGATATAATTATCATTGTTTTTTTCTTGCATCAATGTACATGATTAATTGATACACATTGATAATGGTACTAAGTCAGGAGTCCAAGACACATGTTTATAGATAGGAACATCCAATGACACCCAAAAAATGTGGTGTTCCTATTGTCATGTATGTCCTCATTATCCCACTACTATAGATCACAAAATGAAAGATTCATGAGAATAAGTCTCAATGGTTATGTTCCCCCAACACTTTATTGTCAAACATCTACTACTTCCAGTAAATAAAATGTATCTAGACCATACAAAATTTGTTTTTGATTAATTTCATACTATCTATAGGTTTTCATTAGTGAATGGGATCTTGCATAACCTATTCATACGGTAACTAATCTATAGAAAATACCATTATATAGGGGATGAAAAAATGTATACACTATAATGGTAAGAAAGAATCATGCATAACTAACAGTAAACATTATATGGTAATCAAAATTACTATATTGTTGGGTCTAAGAAAGAAACTATTTCAAAAATACTAATGATAGGATAAAATAATTAATTGAAGTCAATAACATCCTTATAAGCATATAATTTTACCACTTTCTTGCACAATATCTTTCTACATGTTCCTTTCCACCATGCTTGATCTTTAATAACTATTTGTTTCCAATATCCTTCCTTTGATGATGTAATGGAACAAGATACCAATTATTCTTATTATTTAGGGATTCAAGTTCCTCTTACACTACTGCCATCATTGAGGATATAATTGAACTTTGGGTCACCTCCATAAAACTAGACAACTCTCCATCCCCCATCAATAAGTTGTACACGATATTTATTTCAGTGGCATAGTCTGAGTTCCACACTTGTGCTCATTTCTCTGGAGTTGACTGTCATGGTTCAATCTCAATAGACACTTAATCATCGTGCTCTGGTAATGCCTCAGAGAAAAATGGTTCTTCCTTGGATTTTCCTCAACCACAACTGTTGTAGTTTAGGTATTCTCTGTCTCCATGTCTCCATTAATTTTCATTTTCACCTTATCTTTTTCAAGAAATGACCCCTCTATTGATGGTAATTTTGTGGGTAGTGGGGTCTGACAAATGATACGGCTTCACACCATCAGCATACCCCAAGAAGATGAAATTCGTGGATCTCAAATCCAATATTGATATTTCCTGGTCATTAAAAAAATAGACGTAAATTTTAAGAGTATATAGCTAATAATGGCTAGTGTATTTACCAGCCCACATCTCCATCAGTGTCTCTAGATCAATTTCCATTGATGGAGATCTTTTGATTACATAGAAATTGGTTTTCACTACTTTTGGCCATTTTTTTGGAAAATCTTGTAGGCTCTAACATCACCCTTGTTATATGCAATAGGGTTAGGTTAATCATATTTTACACTCCATTTTGTTGAGGAGTGTATGCCAATGTGAACTGTCTATTGATACCTTTCTATTGAAAAAATTATCAAACTACTTGATTGTATATTCACCCCTATTTAAGGTCCCACTACTACAAAAATGTGCCATAGAAGCACTACCCATTTATCAGTGCTAAAAAAATCACTGATAAAAGGGGGCCTTTGTCAGTGCTAAAAATAGAACTATTAAAAGTTACCCTTTATCAGTTCATTTTTTGGCTTTGATAAAGGCCCCCCTTTATCAGTGATTTTTTTGGCGCTGTTCAAGGGGACCCCTTTATCAGTGCTACTTTTAGTAGCACTGTTAAAGGGTGGCTTTATCCTCGCTTTTTCCTAGCACTGATAAATTATATTTTTCAAAAAAATTAATTTTTCATGAAAAATAATATATTGTTATATAAGTATATTTATATTGATATAAATATAATATATATTTTTTAAATATGTTTTAGATAAGTATAAATAGACTATTACATTTAATATTTAAGAAATTTAGGTAACATGGATTTAAAATATTTTAAAAAATATAATTAATTAATATTTTGATAATTATCATCAATTAAAAATCAATTAATAAAAATTTGAAGACACAAAAAACCAAAAAAATAATAAAAGATCTAAAATAATTAGAAAATGTTATTCAAACATCAAACGACCATAACTTTTGATCCGGGTGTCTGTTTGAGCTCTACAACATATCAAATTGAATCATGTGACGAGATCTACGATCTAGTGACCAAAGAGAAGATTATGTCTCATTTCTAGAGGCAAAAAAAATTCCAGAGGGCCTCTAAAACATATTTTTTAGTTAGGATACTCCAATTTGTTAACATTCAAATAGGTATAACTTCTGATTCAGATGTCTATTAGGACTGAACCACATATCATATCGAAGATTGTTTCCTTTTATCTGATTTTAAAAGTTGTAGAGTTCAAAAAGGATTCTAAATTAGAATTTACGGTCATTTTAACAATCTATGTCTTTTCAAATACACATACATATGTATATATTCGTAAATATATATGTGTGTGTGTGTCTTTCTGTGTGTGTGTGTGTGTATGTGTGTGTGTTGTATATATGTATGTATTTAGTTTTTTATAAACACACATAAAAACATATTTTCTAAATGTATTAAAAAATAATCTTATAAATATATATTATTATACAAATAAATATATGGATTATAAATTATAACTAAATATATATATAAATATAAATTAATATACGAATAAACATATATATATACTAATATATGAATAAATATATATGTATTAATATAACTACATATATTTATATTCATATGAATCTATATTATTATACGAATAAATATAACTATATATATATATATATATATATAAATATATATTAATATATGAATAAATATATAGGTATTAATATAAGTAAATATATTTATATTAATATGAATCTATATTAATATATGAATAAATATAACTATATATATATAAAAATATAAATATCATTAAACAGAAAAAAAACAAAATGGATTAGTGGTAAAGGTGCAGGCGCACAAGGGGGAGGTCGTAGTTTCATGTTCTAGTGGAAGCAAGGAGGTGCGTGTGGGGATCATGTGTTGGATGCGCGGGTAAGGGCAGTGAGAGTGGTCTGCCTAGCACTAATAAAGGGGGCCAAGCACTGTTAAAAGCCTCCCACCGAATTACATATTCTTTTGTATTTTTTTAATTTTTTTACTTTTATAAGCGCTTTTTAAAAGCACTGAAAAAAGGTACCCCCCCCCTTATGTTCGCCTCGATTAAAAATGATTTTTTAGCAGTGTTAATGTAATTTTCTAGCACTGATAAAATCAATATTTATAGTAGTGTCCGCAAACACTTGATCTTATTTCTTGATTCTGCCACATTTAATTATTTAAATATTTTAAAGGCTTAAAAACATCCAATTTCTCCTTGATTGGATACACCCAATATCTCTTAGAATAATCATCGATGAATGATACAAATTATCTTAGTCCTACAAGGGTTATAATTGGTGCTTTCCAATCATTGGAATAGATCAACATTAAGATCTATTTGCTTCTTGTGGCTGATTTCCCTAACATTAACACATGTTTCTGGATAAAAACACAATGCTAAAAAAATTTAAGGATACCTTTCTAATTCTAGTCAAAAACATCTTATCAACAAGAATCTTCAGGTCCCACTATGAAATATTTCCAAGCATCTAATGTCATAACATCATCAATTCTTCTATTGAGGTAGTTGATGCGATGATTATCTATACCTTCTTGTATATTTCACCTATAAGACCACACATATTCATTGAGATCTTCTCAACCTTCATCACTATAAGTACACCCTTCCAAATTCTCATAACCCCATTCTAGGTGTGAGTCGTGAATCTGATGTCATAAAATTTCCCCAAACATAATATGTTCTTTTTTAGGCCCTTCACATGGTGTATTCATTGAATGAATCAAATAGTTACATCATTCATCTTCTGTTTGATGGTACCGAATGAAATGATATTCAGGGTGTTATTGTTCCCCATGTATCCATGTCCTTCCAGGAGAGTTTCAAACTAATCAATCCATTCTTATCGAGACGTCATGTTCCATGTTTCTTTCGAGTAAACTATCCATGTATTTTGTAGATTCTTCCGACTTACAACAGTCATCTCCAATACAACTACTAGTATATATCTGTAATTTCTCATGATATTTCTATTTGTGTCTTCATTACAGATCTCACTAAAACCATGCTATATTGTCGCACCTGCTAGTCTTTCTCCAATTTCAAGTAGGAAATTATCTTTCCACAACACCGTCTGCATCTTCATTTTCCACAGTAGAAACATAATCCCCTTGAAATTTTCAATCTCAAATTTTACTACTATATAGACATGACATCATTATAGTACCTAAAATATTTCAAAATGGTATATTAAATAATCTCAATAAATTTTCTAGATGTGAAAGATCAACTATAGTCACAATCATACAACATACTCAATTTTTTTGAGAATTCGTAATACCCCAACAAATGAACATCATCGCGCCAAAACATTCGTATAATACCACTTGTTGGGACATAAAATAGTTGATCTACTGGTGCAGTGATAATTGAAAGATAAAATAAAGTTAAAAAACTTATAGAAATAAAATGAAACCAGATGAGACCTAGAAAAACCACAAAACTGACAGGTATAAAAAACATGGGTAAATAAAAGGATGACTGTGGGAAAAAGTGGATGTAATGTTCCTCATAATTACAAGGAGAAAATCCTCATAATAATAATCTCCCTTTAATATGTGGGGAAATATCCTCATAAAATACCACACAAAAATGATTAATTACCAATGATGTTGAAGCTGATGAGATGAAACCATTGGGGAAGATCCCTTTATATAGGATACCTCCTCCCCGACTACCACATTCTCTTATCCTCTCCCACCATGTGGTGGGTGAGGTTGGCCGCCGTCTAGTCCTACCACTACCTACCCTCATTGAATATTAATGTGGGGGCTGCACCGTCCGTGGAAAATAAATTTTCCAACATTTTTGAGAGTTCACAAAAACAGAAATTCCTCTATGAATATCCCACTAATTCATATTATTAGGATCCATTACCTGCACACATTCATTTTCCACCATATCCTACAATGACTTTATCGACTAGCCTTCAAGGACCCTATTCACTTGAGATTCACCATCATCCTATTAAATATATTTAGAAATGGATGTATCACAAATTTTTTTAAAAAATATTACAATTAGAGAGGGAATAAAATTAAAAATATCACACATGAAATTTTGGAGACTTGAATCATGATTCCTTTATTCCTTGGATTTTATAATATCATCCTATTAAAAGAAGAATATATAATAATCCTGGTCAATTCCTAATCAATTAGTTTCATAATATTGATATTGGGTCTAATTATTTATATATGATTTGTGAAAATGGATCACCATAGAAGATGTGGATCAAAATGGAATGATCTAATGATAATTTTATGAGTTGGAAAATTTTCAATAAAAAATAATTCAATTGTATATGTTGATTTAGATTACATAAATATGGAAAAGAAAATATGGTTTTTCCATAATCCATTTTGCGAAATTGAACCAATGGGAGTTTGTTTAGACCAATCCTGGAAATCACCATAAGAATATAATGTTGGAACTGTAAGGGACATGGAAACCCTATTACAAATCATGCTCTCTAATGGTGGAGTATTAACGTTATCCCTGATAATATCCTCTTGTCTATGATACTATTGGAAAATAAAGTCAATGCTTCTCTAATATATACATTTCATTTTCCATGTACTTTTGTAACAAGTAAAAGGGTAATGTAAAAGGAATTTTCATTTTTTAGAAAGTGGAATTGGTCTTTATAGTTAGAAATAATTTTGATAATCATATTCTAGGACATATTCATACTATTCATAGAGATCCTAGGAATTTTGGTTGTATTTATGGGTGCCTGCCCAATAATGAGAAGTGGACACCTATGAAATTATTATGTTGATTTTTTATCATGATCACATGCCTCTTCTTTTGGGTGGAATTTTCAATGAGGTTTTTATCTCAACTGTGAAATAGAATGGTGATCCTAGATCTCAAAGATGAGTGAAACACATTCATAGGGACATTTAGGAATATTCTCTCATTTACATCGACTTCCACAATATTGGTTCTTCATGACACTACTTAGGGGTGTCCATGGGATGGGTTGGGATGGGTTTAGATATTGTTTGGACCCGACCCAATTAAAAGAGACTAGGTTGGGTTAGGGATAATTTTTAGTTTGTAACCGACCAAACTCCACCCATCTTGAAACAGGTTAGGTTGAGTCGAGTTAGAAGGGTTACAGAAAAAATTATATTATGATTTCCTAAACCCCAACAGCTTGTAAACTCACCCCGGTGAGACGAATTATCATTCTCCAACAAAATTTGTATTCAGCGCAACAACTTGAAATGCCTCTATTAAATAGGTTTCCTACAACCTACATAAGAAGTGAAGTAGTGAATCATGTAGAGGATCTAAGTGGGTCATGAGGGGGTACACCAGAGGACACCCCCTATGCCATGGTCACATAAAGATGAAGTAGAGGATATGGGCAGGGATTCATGAATGAAGGTGGAGGATGATCTTGACATCAGTGTAGACTTGTTTAATATATCACTACATCCTAACATCAAATATATTAATGATGAAATATACAGTAGATGGTGTGGAGTTCTTCCTAAAGATTCATTGGATGCTAATGATTGTGGGATGTGGGAGAATTAAAAGGAACATCTATTGGGTTGGTTGGGATGGAAGGTGTGAGTGGAAGTAATGATGTCTAAAGATAGGTGGTGAGGTGATGTGTTCCAGAGTGAATAATGAATAAGGTTCCCGCATAGGTAGTTTATTGAGTTGATTAGTTAGGGTTGGATTATTTTTTCCAACCCATGACCCGACCCAACCTGACCACTGGTCAACTTAAGGAAACCCAATCCATGAATATAAATTATTAAACCTGACCCAAATTGGTCGAGTCCGGTACAGTTTTTTTGGGTTGGGTTAGGTTTCGACACCCCTAACACTACTAGAAATTGACCTAATACCAATGGTTATAAGACATTTGTATAGGGTAGGAAACCGTTGATACAGATCCCGTATATTTCCCTTTTCCAATATTTTTATTAAGTTGTGGGTAAAAACTTATACCCAAGGTTTTATAAACATTTGGTATATATTCCCCCCTTCAAAGAATCTAATAGAACCTCCCATAGGAGCCTAGAACCAGATCCCACCCCAAACACGAACACCCACACCCTAAACACTTACACCCACACCGCAACCAATCATTAACCAATATAAAAAATAAGGAAACAAATTAATACATTAAACCAGTTACAATACACTTGTAAAACAAAACACGTATTGTATATTTCACATTTTATCAGTTAATAACTACAAAAACAAATCAAAACAAATTTATTCAATATTGTTCACTCATAAAAGAGGATGTGTCATGTATATCAATCAGAAATACAAAGGATCAATATCTATCACATAAACACTGTTGGATTCATTTTCATCACCAATATACTCATCACCACTATCATCACCATCACTATCATCATCACCATCACCATCACCATCATGATAATCAATATTATCATCATCAACATCACCATCAAAATCACTATCACTGGTAAATTCAACATCACGACCACCACTAGGGGAATCATCACTATCAATTGATGCATCATATAGTGAATGCATAATCAGCATGAATATACCAAAAACCAAAGTGGTATTTGGTGGAATTGATGGAAATAATGTTATCATAACTTTCATAAATTACTCATCGGCCTTTTGACATCATTCACACTCATCTGAAGCAATTGTTTATCCATTGCTGCCTATACACGTGGATTTGTTGTCTATGCATGAGCCATTTCTAAATCGATTCTCCTAGAACTATTAGAGGATCCTGAAGTGGTAAAATATCTATTAGGGACAATAATCTTGAATGGTCAACATCATACCCCCCCATGGTGATCATGACCTAATATATGGTGAAAATTATTGATTGGCCCAAATATTTCCACCTTCTACTCATCAAAGGCCTCCAAAGAACACTATTTCAAATACAAATGAAATATTTAGTTAAAAAATAGATATTAAAATTTGAAATTAGAAAATAAAACTTACAATATGTTGTGTCTGTTCGTTTACAAGACTACCATCTTTATGATTTCTTCTCAAGAAATTTTTTTTATTCAAGGCACATAACCTTCAATGTTCAATACATCCCTCTATAATGAAATTGAATTTAAAAAACAATTATTAAATAATACTATATTTTAGAACAAAATTAAATAATTTTATCTAATATTTAATTGAAAATAACCAAAACCAATTCAATTAAATTCCATAGAATTTTATCGTATTATCCTCAACTAGGAAAAACTGTAATCAATCAAATCAACATGAATAAATTTAAAATTTTTGGGTGAATCTATTTTCAAAAATTTTTTTTATTATTATATTGGGTAAAATTCATTTACTATTGGTACTATATTTTGATACATTCAGTTTGAGTAAGAATATTTTATGTTATTTTTGTACTTATAGATAAAGTTCATCTTATTTTAGTTTATTTATGAATAAAACATAATAATTAATTTTATTTTAGATCAAAATTTTTTATTATAGTTTGAGAAAGTTTTTTTCAACTTAATTTTGAATGGATTATTATTGTTTGGTTTCATTTAAGTTTCGTCTATTCAGTTTTTTTTCAATACATGTTTTAGCTATAGTTTTATTTAATAAATCATATGATTTAGATTAATTTCATACATATTATTAAATTTTAGTTCATTTATGTCTTGATATTATTTATTTTAGTTTTATTTTATTTTATTTATATGTAGTTGGTTAATGTTTTTTAGGGTAATATTGTTACCATTGGTTAAAGTTTCATTTATTATGCTTGATTTTGATTACGTAGGTATGGATAGTGGGGTTTATCTGTATTTTGTTTCATTATAGTATCATTACTTTAGTTAATGTTAATAGTTAATAAGAATTAATATTTATATTAAATGAATATATTTACTTGTTTATATGTTAATATTGTTTGAGACTACATACATGTTACTAAATTTTAGAGTTTACATGTTGATATAGTTTAGATTTATAACTTTTGGAAGGTTAATATTATGTGAGGATATTTTCATGTTCATATGGTCACATTAAATTATACTATTTATAACATATAAGATGAATCATTTAGTGTTTATATCAAACTATTTACACATGGTTTTTTCCATCAGTATGTAATTAAACGTTAGTGTTGATGAAAAATATATGATTCCTCTTATGTTCTAACATCATCATCTTCCCCAAAGTGTGGAGATACTTTATAGAATCCTTTTTCTTCCTTTGAAATATTCCTAAAAAATATATATCCATTAATAAAAAATATAGTATTAATGAAAATTATCATCATTTTCAATCCCAAACCTCAAAACGTATTGATACCTTAAACTCATCAATCTTCAAATAAAAAATAATTTCCCTATACTGTATTGTTGGACACCCATTCAGGATAGGTATAGCCTTTAAATTTGATCAAACTCTAGTGACACACCATTATATAAATCATGTTTTTATGCTATTAGCTCACTTAATTCCACTAGTTGTGCATTCCTCTCACCGTTTCCATATAGAAAATTATAACATATGTACTACAAATATATTAATTCTTATTAATGCAATAATAATATAACATTAAATATGATATATTTTCTTATCCATATTTGATCCCAATCATTAACATTTATTTCATTTAAAGGTGTCTCTAGGATACAAACTTAAAGAGAAAGATTTCACAGTATTTAGCAAAAGTCTCTATAAAACTCATGTATTATCTCCCTTTTTTTATCAATCATTTGACTATCCCCATTGTACTCAACCATCTCATGTGTGTGTTGGTACCATAACTCATGCATGAGTGTTTTCCCACACCACCTTATAATGGATTACTCATCTATGAAATAATAAAAAAATACTAAATTCATACATCTTATAATGACAATAAACTATGTTCAAAAAAATTTACTAGGGTTTTATACATGTACCTGAGCCATGCTGATCAGTTGGTACTATTAGATCCTTAGGCCATGAAGGATCATCATCTTATATAGTACTAGTGAGGTATAATGATTACTCCTGATTATCAGTATGATCAAAAGGTTTAGAACATTTCGGAGAAAAGGTTGAAACAGTGTGAACATAAAATCTTTTAGAGAAAGAAGTTGTAGGAAATTGAGTTGGGAATGTTTTTTGTGGGAAAAGAATTATATGGATGGGTAGTGAAAGAAATCATATTATAAGGAAAATAAAAACGAGGAGAATCAGACAAAAACGGTGGTGACAGTATAGGCATTTTAAATATATCGAGTGCCTCTAACAGAACGGTGGGATAAGAAATTGTGCTATATGGTATGTCAAACAAAGGGTCTGGATGTAATCAGGCATGAAAAGTGTTTCAAGTCGCTTTAGTAACACCCCCTCAAATAAGAATGTTGAACACTGTTGGGTCCTGAAAATTATTCCAAGAGAAGAAAATACTTCTATGATCACTTTGTAGAAGGAAACAAGTGCTTCCACAAGTCTATCAAGGTGAAAGGACCCAAATTGGGTTGAAATTATTTGTTGAACTTGAAGGAATTAATTTTTTTCAAGTTTTTCTGGTGGAGCACGTACCATCACCAAGAAAGGTATCTGGAGAAGATGGATCGCCAACTGTCAGAAATGAAAGAAGCTATGCGAACCACTGGCCCATGAGGCGATGTCATGTGAGCAAGATGGACTGAGAACTATATAAACTGGAGGAGTTGTGCATGTAAGGACAGTCCTCATACCATACCATGAACCCATCAGTTCATGGATGATGCAAACAATCATGGTTCCACAAACCATTATAGCGAACCAAATATCCCGCAATCCTCGGTTGACCAAGTCTTATTGCGGGTCAGGATATTGCATCAATGGGCCTCCAAGAATGGTGTCACGTGCCCAATAAATTTGAACACTGAGGTGCTATATAATAGGACCACATTAGAAGTACAAGCACACATAGGGAGAGGGAGACAGATGGAGATAAGGAAAGACATTGAATGCTTGAGGAAGACATAGAGTTTGCACTATGGCTTCCATCATGTTTCATTGGAGAAGCATGAACCATGAACCACTTCTTCTTAGGTTCAACTGTCCGTGAACAAGAAAATGAAGGAATTGAATAATAATAGTATAATCGTAAACCTAAATGTTGAACCGCGAACCAAGGACTTCTCATAGATGAACACCCTAGAAAACATGATCCCCTGGACCCTCCTCCAGCATGGCGCTCCACGTAGTGTACTGCTACGTGGACTAAACCCAGCACTGCATACCAAATCAGTGTGTGGATGTAACCCAATGTGGCACGGTGAGCCACGTACCACTTCGGTACGCGGTGGACGATACTCTTTCTTGCGTACCATAGCAGTACGTGGAAGACCAATCTTCTAACCTACCACTATAGTATGCAGAGCCTCCCCCATCCCGAGTGGAAAACCAGTATGCAGAATGGGGTGTTTTCAGGTACTATTCCCACCAGTTCTAACCTCACTCCTCCACTACCATCCATTCCTCCATGGTCCCTCAGCTAACCAGTCCTCCAGAATTTGGCTGATGCCACTTCCAATGCCACCAGACCCATATGATCAGACCATCTGGTGCATCAGTTCACCCCATTGAGTCTACATACCCATGGTAAGCAGAGTCTAGAAGGCCCTCCCCACAAAGGTGCAGGCTTCAGGAATGCCTATGAGGATACGTTCCCACTGTATCACCGACCCAATCTTGGAATTCCGAAATGAACCTCCCTATTATAGGGATTAAGGGTGATCAATTTCTGTTGTATTCAATGAGGGATAATGACCAGTCAAAGGGGTTATGTTTTCTCCCCCCTTTGTCAAGGAAGAAACTACCCCCCTTCCCAGAATGTGCTATGAGGCCCTCCAACAATGTTATGTCCCTAGTCTTCTAAGGCCAGGCCGCCTGACCTTTAATTCCATCTCATATTAAAGGGTTCATTTCTCCATGCCCCACCCATGGTCGCCCCGACATCTTCTTCCTTGGGTTCTCCCTCCCCCACTAATAGGGGAGGAGGCATTTTCATTGTTGAATCTTTCAATTCCTCTTGATTCACACACTGAGCATGACCCACATGGGAATAGAGGTCTGTGAAGATTACAACAATCACACCATATGAACTATAATAAAAATGATTCCTGGTCAAAATTGAATATGTAGGATGCCTACCAGAAGGCCCGAGCTCAAATGGGTCGCCATCAGTAAAGGGTATACCCAACCATGCACCCCCAAATGGGAAGTTCCCATGCATAAGACCCACACCATCTGAACTACGAGAACTATAATTCCTGAACAAATCGGGATATATAGGATCCCTTTCAGAAGGCCCAAGATCAAATGGGTGCGCATCCATAAAGGCTCCTCCCAATCATGTCCTCTCAAATGGAATGATTATAATCGTAATCCCCACACAATCTGAACTACATGGGTTCTGATTCCTCTCTCGAGGATATGTAGGAAGCCCTTCTTATGAGCTAGAACCCAACATAAAGTCACCCTTTATCCAACATGGATGATAGTAAAATCTAGAGCACCTTATAATATGGCTTAAGTTAGCATCTCCTCTATAGCATCAAATATAAACTTTCATTCGATGATTTTGAAAACCAAGAGTAGCTCGTGGATGCACTCTTCGAGAATGAACCAAAGATTCCCGAACATATGACCACAACTTAAATCTATAATAAAGTCCTGTAACGGGAAACAATCCTCCCATGGAAGGGCGCGGTGAGTCTGACCTCCCATCCTCTCAACCAATGGGGTCCTTAAGTGTCATTCATCAAATCGTCATCCAAAAAGCACCTACCTTTGGAAAGAAGGTCGATGAATCATGGATACCAGGGCCATTGCGCATTCTTGGCCCCACGAATAAACCTTTTGAAGAAAATATGATGAAGTTACATCCATCAAGGACTGACTGCATGACTTTTTGACCCCCGCACAATCACCTGTTGGGACCAGCAGTTCCCACAGGGTTAATTCAACCTTCTTTAATGGATAATGATGTTGAGTGGGTCGAAAAAAAGGAATTTTATGTTAAGAAAGAATTCAACTTCATAGAAAAACATATAGGGATGATCCTCATCATCCATTTCCACGCCACCCCTAAACACGCCTCCTTGTAGGTAGAACAAAAATGGTGAACCCGATGTGAATCCTTAACCATGGTGGAAGTTCTACCCCAATGATAAAAGAAAACATGATACTGCACGTAAGACCATTTTTTCTCCCTGGTATGCACAAACGTTTCCACATTGGAGGTGGAACAGAAATAGTGAACCCGAGGGGAATCCTTAACCAAGGTTCCACTTTACCCCAATGATAAATGATAACAGGATACTACATGTTAGAACATTTTTTGGACCTGGTAAGCGGAAAACATGCCATCTCAGAGGTGGAACAAAAATGGAGAACCAGACATGAATCCTTAACCGAGGTGGCGGTCTCACCCTACTTAGGCCCCTTCACCCTATAGCAAAGGAAAAGGGGAATGAATCCCAGATGAATCGCCAAATATACATATGTTTAAAGAAATGTTAATTAGAAGATGTTTTATGGTATATATGTCATATATGTATATTGCAGGTTCCCACAGAGTGAATTTTGATCCAAAGGACATCCCCACGATCCATGCAAACACAAGTATCAGCAATCCTGTGGGCGGTCGTGGCCTCAACGAAGAGTAGGACCCCCTCGCCTACCCAACATCTTCAATGCTGGGTATCCAATTCACAGATCAAGGAGTAATACTGAAATTGCACTCTCCCCACAATGGAGGCTACCAGACAAGCCCTCCAGTCTACAAAGGTCTTCCATCCTTCTCTTCAACCACTATTAGCAACCCAACACCAGGCGACCTCGATGGTCATCTCAAATCATTTCGGGAGCCTTTCCTCTAAATGTGACAACAACTACCTCCCTTAACTTAAGGAGTCATATGTAGTCAATGCTGATGACTTCATATCAACTTCATAGGGATCCTACTCACAGGCCCGCCCGAGAGAATATCCACTAACACCAGACAATCGAGCATCCTCTCGTCATGGAGGACCTTGTGCTGAGGGCACCTGCCAATGTTCAGAAGACCCAGGGCCCTCGGGCTACCCGCCATGGGAGTAAAATATATAACTACGAACACTCTATCACCCTTGATTATGAATAATATCTCCATAATACTAACATGAAAACATTCAATGGGAAGACATGCAACTCTTTCCTCTCCATTCAAGCCCACCACAGAAATAATGTGGCACGATACGAGCACATTCACATTTCTGCTAATTCACACCAGTATCGCTGTATAGACAGAGCTGAAAACTACATGAAGATGTAGTTATATGTCAATTCACAACAATACCGACATCCAAATAGGGCGGAACTCAGCCATACGTAGGCCAAAACACCTGCTGATGCATTTCACACTCGCCATCCAAATAGGACAGCAACCATATACGAGCAGATTCAAATTCTTGTTAATTCATACAAAGACCATGAGAACAATACTGTGGCAAGAGAGAAGATGAAAATCCCCTCTCGTGAGTATGAGGATAACCAGACAAATATGATGGGAAATTGAGATAAAAACCTGTGACAAACTCATTCCTCTATCCCAACATGGGAGAACTGCCAGTATCTACTAGAAACTCATAGAGGACCGGGGTAGTCACAATCTCCTTTCCCGACATCAGAATGCACCTTCATACCCATTACAGACAAAGATGTATCTTTTAGCATCATGGAAATGATGGAAGATCAGACATCGATTCCAGACCATATCCTCAAAACATGCCAAGATATCATCGCATCGGCAAAAAATGCCAGGAATCGGGCACATGGCCTAGTTTCCTCGAACGGAATGACTCACTCCCAAAATGAGTTAGTCTCTCTAGAGAAGTTATGCATCCCTGATTCAGTCTAGGAGGGTCGAAAGAAATATCTCGCGACATACAAAGATTCAGATCGAGATCAAATACCCATTCCAACTAGGGGATGCTGGTCCAATGTGGTGGCCACTCCAGGGCATGCACATATCCGTGCCAATTCTCATAATTCCCATCGACATATCCTGATGAAATCACAGGACCCAACGGGATATGTACCAATATATTAAGGCCATTATAACAAGCAGATTGCCTCGATTACCTACAAGAGAGAAACCAAGAATAAATAGAGCCAAAGGCAACTAGAAAATGAAAAGCACATACATGATCCTGCTCTACTAGCAGCTAGGGTTCATGATTCCCTCAAAGATATATTGACAAAGGCTCATGACCCTATCATTCCATTACCAAATTATTAATGTGGTAGTAGCAGTTGCAAAGGTAGTCCCTGCAATGTCACTACCAGTTTCTCTAATAGTCCTCCATAGAGCACCCACGAGGGCTTGCTCCACAATTCAATAATGATCAATCATGAGAGCCTATCTCATGATGCGCATCAGGGTAGCACTCCCCTAGACCTGAAGAACTGACAGAATGAAGGTCATCCCTATGTAGTCGTCCGCCCTGATGGTCCTCCCTAGGGTATACAGTACAGATATGCTTCACTCTATAGTGGGATGTCAAGTCATGATAGTAGTCCTTTCCATGATGACAGTCATTGCAAAGGACCTCCCCGCAATGACTGTTTCTATGATGGTCCTCCCCCTAGTAACATCAAGTAATGAGAAGGTCATCCCATCATGGCAGTATACCCTGAACGCCCTCCTTAGGATGTACACTAAAGAAATTCTCCCTACAACCAGTTATCAAGTCATGATGGTAGTCCTCGCCATGATGACGATCATTGCGAAGGCACTCCCCATAATGACAGTTGCTATGAAGGTCCTCCCCACTGTAAGATTAAGAAGCAAGAAGGTTCTCCATTTTCTATAGCCTGATCTGGAGGTCTTCCCAAGGGTATATGGTGTAATGAAAATTCCCATGGTTGGGCTTCAAGTTGCAATGGTATTCCTTTCCATCGCAGAACCAGTTGCGAAGGTCCTCATCATGACCAAAATCCATGCTGGAATGAAAGACCACCCCTTGCTGGAAAAAATATAATAATGCCTTTATAAGCTGAGGGGCTCCGAATGGAATCAGTCACATCAGGAACTCCGCCTATAACAAGTGATATTCTTTCCCAACAAGAGGATGGGCTGGGGCCATGCTCATCTTTCGATCCACACCCGCACCATCCAAAAATAAATAAGGCTCCCACCATCCCGGTTGCTGGAACGAAATTATTAAGAAGCAGTCGAGATGGGAATATCAAGTAGAGGTGACTCTGGAAGAACAAAAGCATGATATGTTTCTAGTGAGAAGACAACTATCTAGGGATAATATATGAGTGATGTATTGGCCTATGACCACTTCTCACTTCGACATACTAGGAGAGTTGTTGGGGGAATTCACACATGAAATTCCCCTCAACATATGAAAGAGTATTTGAGATGTGAAAACAAATCTTACCCAATGAAGGGTACGTAGACCATGTTACCACGATAAGGGAAATTTCTAATTTAATCGACTTGGAGGCCTCCCCATCTGCAATGAAGCCACAATCAGATTGGTGAATGCCAACGATCCCATACCTGATTGGTTAGGGCTCCTGCTTGGCATCCTAGGGACCCAGGTTTAAAACTGGGTGGAGGCGAATTTCTAAGTTACTATATCAGCACAGTAGAAATACTGTACTAGGTGTTGTAGTAGGTATTGTAGCAGCAACTATTCAGTACTATAGCAGACAGAACAATTCACCCGATTTGGGCCTTCAGGCTACCAGTTTGGGCCTATGGGTCTTAAGGGCCTTCGGGACACAAGGCCTTCAGGCCATTGAGACCATGGAGTAGCCGAATTAACACAGAGGATGCCCTAGAATAGGATCAGAGAAACAAGAATAGAAGTCACTATAAGCAGATCTAATTGGATTGGAAGAGTCAGAGGGTATGGTATCCGCCATCGGGACCTGGGACTATGCATCTTTTTATTGGGCAATGCTAGCCAATCAGCAATGCAAGGTGGGGAGATAGGAAATCAATGATGTAGAATCTGGGGAGGGATAGTTCTAGTGGGATGGACCTATGAGTCATGTATTGGGCGTGGTATGTGTCTGGGCCTTTGGGTTATGTTTTTCATGTCATGTTGGGCCTTGTTCCTTGGGCCCATGGGTCATGTATAAGTTCTCATTGAACCCTTAAAAGGGGGATTATCAATAACAAAATTAAAAAAAATAATGCCTTCGGTCCATTCCAACAATGAAAGGTGAATGAAAAACCTTGAACAACCATGATTCCATGCACTGCATAAATTCTGTCACCTCATTGGAAATGCCCCGAATGGAGTTCACATTCAGGGATTGGGTGAACATGGAGCTTTTCACTTCATAGCATGTCCCGTTCAATAGGCCCCATTAGAAATGACATCCTGTAATGTAATCACCCAAAGGAAACAATCAAGTGAATTCCATTCTTAGAGAAGAAGGTATAATAAACCAAAACTTTCCTGGAGTAAGTCTGAAAAGCATCAGGGCCAAAGAGATCAAGCCATGGAAACGATTTTGAGTCAGGCGACCAGGAAAATCTAGTAGGCTTCTCGCCTCAGGGAAGCCAACTAGCAAGCACTGACCATGTCTTCAAAATCCCATTGGCTATGTGTAAGCCCAATGTCATACTCGGCTCACACCCATGCTGAAGTATGTGAAATTGAAAGGGTGAAAATAGAGGCAGCCACCACCACAATATGGGAACAACCCCATACCCAAGGGCTGGGGGAATTTTTCAATCAAAATTCCCCTGTAAGACCAACAAATCCAAGATATAGTGAATCAACAAGCAAACCGGAACAACCCCATCCCCTATGGTTGGCGGCATTTTTACCTCAAATCCCTACATAACTAATATCTATCTACCACCATCTAGGAAGAACAATGGAGAGAGGAGTTACCAGTTCCACCCCTTCTCATGGTTCATACCCACTGAGACAATGGCACATTATGAGGTCATAATGGGGCACCCTTTGGTAAAATATACACCATGGACCATGGATAATACTACAGAATGGAAGAGAAAAGTATAGAAAAGGGTGCATAAAGCCTTCCTACCATTCGGCACTGTGTACACCACCCCCAATGCGGTACTCCTCAGTGAACGTGGTAAAAATAGACCCCATAGATCTCATAGGATAATATGTATAAGTAGGATACATGAAGAAAAAATGTTCCCTCTCAGAAGCATCCCACACCGATCCTGATGGAGTGCATTCAAGGAATCTGAGTGCAATCCATAATTTTGGCTCCCCTTCAACTAAATCATTGCAACCTCCCCTGAGAAACTACAACAAGGAGAAAAATAATTCCTAGGTAATCTATGACCCACCTCCTCCTCCCCATGATAATACATCCCTCACCCTCAAGGAAAGTTCCTCCAGGTAGGAGGAATAAATAAAAGAGCTCAGGTGAATTAATGTCGAGCTACGTCGAGGGAGTTACCTCACCGGATGTGTTCACCTGCCAAACATCAGTAAGTGCTCCCGGAAGAGGTTCACATGCCCTTGGCACTCATTCTGGTGAAAGAAACCAATATTGGAGTACTGTTCAACCCGGATGTGGAAGGATGTCCAGACTTCTCCACACTGGGAGGGAAACCAGAATATATCTAGGTAAACCCTCCAATGATACCTCCAGCTGGGTATCAACCCCAAATTCTAGTAGCACTGGCACACCCAGTCTTGGCCATTATCGCACCATATCATTCTCATGTATGAAAAAACATGAATCAGGGGATCCTAAACATCGTCAAGTACCTAACAACTCAACTAGAATCTATTGAGGGGTGGCGTGCTCCAATACAACCAGAGAGCAAACCCTACCCCGAGTGGGTGAGAAATGTTCCACCACCAGAAAATGTCAAGAACCCCATATTTCTAATATTCAATGGATTGGGGGACCTGAAACAATATTTGATGCACTATGCCTCTTAATGTGATCCCATGATGGGCACTCCAGATCCGCAAGAATCAATTAAACTCAGGTGCTTCATATGATCATTGCAGGGCTGGTCTTTCATACGGTATACTAGCCTACCAGCCAATTCAATTATAGTGTCACGACCCCCTCCCCACAAAGTGTACCCCTTCTGGTCCGACAATGTGAGAAGAGAGATAATGACCCCCGAGTCCCGCCTCCAGTAGGCCCCGGGTTGGCGACTAGCACCGAGGGTAAAATAAACACACAAATGGGAGGCATTACCCTCTAAGAGAACACATGTAGAAGAGAGAGATAGAATTGACTCCAATCAACTCCATCTCAGAACTGAAATATAAAAGAAATCCAAGTACATATATGAAATGTCATGAAAAAGTACTACAACTGAAAGGGGAAACTAAAAGTACCCAAAAAAAGTAAAACGGCAGCGACCACAAGCCCGAACAGCACCTCCTCCAACCACAAGCTAGTAGTAACCAACTTGATATCCAACCTGCTCCAAGTAATCTGAAAAATAGTTTATATATACATAGGGTGAGTATAACAGTATACTCAGTATGATCCTTCTCAATCCTCTCATGTAAAAGTAAAGAAAGCATGCTAAATCTAGTGAACAACAAGTGAAACTAACTCATCACCTAAACAGCTATACTAAGTTCCCAACCTCACCATGGCTACTCTCACCAACTAACGAATTCAAGAAAATAGAATATAGTAATGATTATCAAGGGTACCCCGCTACTACTTCCCCACTGGTTTTCCGCTTTGCCCCAATGTCATACGTCCTGTGCATCTCTCTCCAAAGGCTTTCCCGCAGACACCTGCGCTAAGCTCCACAATCTGCACATCGTGCACCACAAAAGCTTGCCTACAGACACCTGGGTGAAGCACCATACCATCATCCCAACCAAAAGTAACCAGGTAAGTTCTGGGAGCCACCACAGCCCGCATAACGTGTATCATACATCGAGTATTTTTCCTCAAGCCATTATAGCCCATACGCCGAGTATAGATCCTCAAGACATCACAACCTATACACGTTACACCTACAATATTCCATTGGATACTACATCCAGAATATATGTGTGTGAATAACCACAAGAAATTACAGCCCTCTACACACATATATGGGGTAACTAACCGCTGTGCCTCATGGGACAAGTATCTACCAAGAGAAGAGAGCGGGACCAAAGGGGGTAGTTAGCCATTCGACCTCCCATCAGAATGTTGGGGAAAACACCCCCCAGGGCTTAGAATCCCCGGGTGTCAGTTGCCCTTACCGATAGGGTGGAGTAGCATATAGAAACACAAAAAGTACAGAATATATATATAACTCACATACACACTATGGGCATTACCTAGTCTTAGATACAATGGCAGATAACGTCTCTCAGACTCCAGGCTACTACATCTAAGACTAGGTGTCCTATAAGCACACAAACATTTGAAGAGCTTTATTAGATTACTCCATTCTCATTTTATCAGTTCCATTGTACGTTAATTAATTCTCTAAACATTAATTAACCATGAACAATTCCACATTAAACTGAATTGGCATCACATTCAAAATCAACTGTTCTTTTTAAGATTCACATCACCTTTAAATTCCAGTATCTCCATCCCTATGGATTTTCACCATTTAATCATACATTCATTACAGATTTACTTTTCCATATTCCCAGGCATTCTAGAAAAGCATCATATGCTTTTAAACACAAAGAAGGATCAACACGGTGAGTAGATATACTAACTGTCAAGTCTTTTCCGCCTATAGAATGATCATAGACCCATTCTACCACGAGAGGCTAAACACGGAAAGCACGTGGCATACCCCATGCGTCTTCGCCTCCTTCAGAAGAAGGGTAGTAAGACCAGCTGCCTTGAGCAGTGGGGAAAAGAAAAGCAGATTAACATTCAAAGAAAACCACAAGCATCCAGTAACCACATCCATCCCATTCCATCACCCCTGGTGTCCTCCCCGACACCCACATGCATAAACTGATGCATCTCGCCACTCTAGGCATCATCTGCTGCCACAACCACAAGGCCTCCATGCCTCCACATATCACAATAGCCATCCAGGCTCACATCACAACATAAGTAGCATGAAAACAATAGTCACAACCATGGCCTCTTGACCCTTTAACAAACAAAAGGGTAACTCAAAACCCTTTTTGAAATTCCCACATAATCTGTTCTTTAATCCATATTGAATTAGCAGATTTGTTATTCGTAGGTTCCAATTATGGGATACCTAATCATTAATCTATCATAATTAAATAACCATTCTTACTTCCCTAATTTTATTATCCTCCAGTTAGAAAAACTACAACAACTGCAATAACAAGATTAATTTACATGCCTCTTTATCTTTATCCAATTAATTAACAATTAATTCCAGCTTTACGTTCATTATCAATTTCTATCATGAACTAACAACAAATCAATGAAATCATAGATATCAATCTATCTAAAAAAACATGAGGAAACCTGTTATCACGGTATAAAGCAACAACATGCGATCAACCGATTCTTTTAATCCGGTTCAAGTATTTAATTAGGTCAATTTCATTGTGATCCAAAGCACTAAATCATGATAATTCTAAAATTGCACATATACAATTAGAGAATCCATGAATCCCCTACCTCGAAGAGTTCTTGACGTCCTTTATCCACACAATGGGTCACAATCCTCCTCACAAAACTACTGCATGCACCAGAGGATGCCACGGTACGACAGTACCAACCAACCCCAAGAAAAACCCAATAGAATCTTGGAAAATTACATTGTATAATATGGAAGGTAGAAACAAGAGAAGATGATCCCCAAAGGAACGACTATAAAACATACCTTATTGGGAATATTGACCGACACAGTTCGGTTGCATCCAAAACAGAGAATAACCAATCCTAGGAGTAAAGATTGATTGTGCAACTCCTACGGGAATGGTTGAAAGGTTCTAGTGTCTCTTAGCTGGGAACAAAAGGGAACGAACAAGGGAGAATGATATCTCATCCCTTTTTTAGATTTAATGGGGCGACAGTTTAAGATCCGGTTAATTCTCTATTAAAAACGGATCGCATTAACCCACGCGGTTTGACCAAGTAAATACATCCCGGCCTTAGGAATAATTAATATAGGATTTATGGCATCTGAAACAGCCTTAAGATCCCTTAAAAATAAGGCTTTAAATGTATTTTACGTCAAAGGAAACATCAAAAGGGGAAAAACTGTAGGAATCTGGATACACTGTTCTCCCAGGGTTACTGTACATGAAACTGATCTGTGAAACAGATCTGTCAGACCGATCTGTGAAACCGATATGTGAAACTGATCTGTCAGACTGATCTGTGAAACTGATCTATTAGACCGATCTCTGAAACCGATCTGTGAAGCCGATCTGTCAGACAAATCAATGAAACCGATCTGTCAGACCGATCTGTGAAACCGATCCGTCAGACCGATCTGTGAAACCGATCTGTGAAACCGATCCGTCAGACTAATCTGTGAGACCGATCTGTGAAACCGATCTATTAGACCGATCTCTGAAACTGATCTGTCAGACCGATCTGTGAAACCGATCTGTGAAACCGATCCGTCAGACCGATCTGTGAAACCGATCTGTGAAACCGATCTGTCAGACCGATCTGTGAGACCGATTTGTGAGACCGATCTGTGAAACTGATCTGTCAGACCGATATGTGAGACCGATCTGTGAGACCGATCTGTTACTGTTCATAAAACTGGAAACAATGTTCACAGAACTGGAAAAATTGGCAAAGTGGTGGGGATAAGTCACCTTGACCTCCTGAAACACCTCCAACACCACATTTTTTACAATGTAATTGACCAGAGAGGTCTGGGCCATTACATTAGATACCTCTCAAAACATTCTTGTCCTCGAGAATTAAAAACCAACCCAGAAGAAAAGAGGGATCTGAACAACCACCCCATAAGATACCTCTCTGGGGAAAACCACCATGAGTTTTTCGAAAGCTGGAACAAAAATACGACATCCGAGAGTATGGGAACAAACAATCCATATCCAAACAATTCAAACATAACATCACAAGAAAAGAATATAAATAAAACATGAAAGTTCTAACCATAAATGAAACATTAATACATGAAAGGAGTTAAACATTAAACAACTCTGGGTATTGATCACGTATCTGTGACTCACGCTCCCACATACTCTCCTCCATGCCACTGTGTCGCCACAAGAAACGAACTAAGGGGATAGAACGCCCACGCAACACCTTCTCCTTTCGGTCTTGGATCTCTACAAGTCGCTCCTCAAAGGTTTCATCATCATCAATATCGATCTCTCCCCAATTGATAACATGAGATTCATTATGAAGATAACGACAGAGCTATGATACATGGAAAACATCATGTATCCGACTCATATGAGGAGGAAGTGCTACTCAATACACCTCGAAATGCCCATCAAATTGGGGAGAAATCTTACTTCCATGACCAAACCTTCGCTTCCCACGACGGGGAGTCACCTTCAGAAAAACATGATCCCCAAAACTAAACTCTAAGGGTCTCCTTATTTGATCAGCATATGATTTATGATGATTATGTGCTGTCTTCATCCTCTCACGAATCACCTGAACCATCTCTGTTGTATTCTGCACTAGTTCTAGTTTGTGAATTGCTGACTCATCGACCCCAGTCCAGCACAATGGAGAACGTCATGGCTGGCCATTCAAGGCTTCAAATGGCGCCATACTGATGGTAGAGTGAAAACTATTATTGTAAGAGAACTCTACCAAGGGTTTTCCAATTTTTCCAGTTCTATGAATAGTGTTTCAAGTTTTATGAACAATAACAGATCGGTCTCACAGATCAGTCTCACAGATCGGTCTAACAGATCGGTTTCACAGACCGGTTTCACAGATCGGTCTCCCAGATCGGTCTCATAGATCGGTCTGACAGATCGGTTTCACAGAACGATTTCACAGATCGGTCTGACGGATCGGTTTCACAGATCGGTTTCACAGATCGGTCTGACAGATCAGTTTCACAGATCGGTCTGACAGATCGGTTTCGCAGATCGGTCTCACAGATCGGTCTGACAGATCAGTTTCACATATCGGTCTGACAGATCGGTTTCCCAGATCGGTTTCACAGATCGGTCTGACAGATCAGTTTCACAGATCAGATTCAGAGATCGGTCTCACAGATTGGTCTCACAGATCAGTTTCACAGATCGATTTCATAGATCGGTCTCACAGATCGGTTTCACAAATCGGTCTGACAGATCGGTTTCACAGATCGGTCTGATAGATCGGTTTCATTGATCGGTCTCATAGATTGGTCACACAGATCGGTCTGACAGATCAGTTTCACAGATCGGTTTCAAAGATCGGTCTGAAGGATTAGTTTCATAAAACGGTTTCACAGATCGGTCTGACAGATCAGTTTCACAGATCGGTCGGATAGATCGGTTTCATAGATCGGTCTAACAGATCGGTTTCACAGATCGGTTTCACAGATCGGTCTGACAGATCGGATACACAGATTGGTCTGACAGATCCGTTTCACAGATTGGTTTCACAGATCGGTCTGACAGATCAGTTTCACAGATCAGTTTCATGTACAGTAATAGTGGGAGAATAGTGTTTCCAGATTCCTACAGTTTTGCCCCTTTTGACATTTCCTTTGATGCAAAATACATTTAAAGCCTAATTTTTAAGGGCTCTTAAGTCCATTTCAGATGCCATAAATCCTATATTAATTATTTTTAAGGTCGAGATGTATTTACTTGGTCAAACCGTGTGGGTTAATGCAATCTGTTTTTAATGGAGAATTAACCGGATCTTAAACCGTCCCCCCATTAAATCTAAAAAAAGGGATGAGATATCATTCTCCCTTGTCCTTTCCCTTTTGTTTTCATATAAGAGACGCTAGAACCATTCAACCATTCCTGTAGGAGTTGCACAGTCAATCTTATTCCTAGGATTGGTTCTGCTCTGTTTTGGATGCAACCATACTATGTCGGTCAATCTTCCCAATAAGATATGTTTTATCATCGTTCCTTTGGGGATCATCTTCTCTTGTTTCTACCATCCATATTATACCATGTAATTTTCTGAGATTCTAATGGGTTTTTCTTGGGGTTGGTTGGTACTGTCGTGCCGTGGCATCCTCCAGTGGATGCAGTTGTTGTGAGAGGAGGATTGTGACCCATTGTGTGGATAAAGGACGTCAAGAACTCTTCAAGGTAGGGGATTCATGGATTCTCTAACTGTATATGTGAAATTGTTTAATTAGCATGATTTAGTCCTTTGGATCACAATGAAATTGACCTAAAAAAATACTTGAACCGGATTAAAAGAATTGGTTGATCGTATGTTGTTGCTTTATACCGTGATAACGGTTTGCCTCGTGTTTTTCTAGATAGAGTGATATCTATGATTTCTTTGATTTGTAGTTCGTTCATGATAGAAATTGATAATGAACGTAAATACAGAATTAATTGTCAATTAATTGGCTAAAGATGAAGGGGCATGTAAATTAATCTTGTTATTGCAGTTGTTGTAGTTGTTCTAATTAGAGGATAATCAAATTAGGGAAGTAAGCATGGTTATTTGATTGTGATATCTTACTGATAAGGTATCCCATAATTGGAACCTTCGAATAAAAAATCTGCTAATTCAATATGGATTAAAGAACAGATTATGTGGGAATTTCCAAAAGGGTTCTGAGTTACCCTCTTGTTTGTTAAAGGGTCAAGAGCCCATGGTTGTGACTGTTGTTTTCATGCTACTTGTGCTGTGATGTGAGCCTGGATGGCTGTTGTGATATGTGGAGGCATGGAGGCCTTGTGGTTGTGGTAGCAGAGGATGCCTAGAGTGGTGAGATGCATCTGTTTATGCATGTGGCTGTCGGGGAGGACACCAGGGGTGATGGAATGGGATGGATGTGGTTGCTGGATGCTTGTGGTTTTCATTGAATGTTAATCTACATGGCTTTTCCCCACTGCTCAAGGCAGCTGGTCTTGCTACCCTTCTTCCAAAGGAGGTGAAGATGCGCGGGGTATGTCACGTGATTTCCGTGTTTAGCCTCTCAAGGGAGAAGGGGTCTATGCTCTTTCTATAGGCGGAAAAGACTCAACGGGTAGTATATCTACTCACTGTGTTGATCCTCCTTTGTGTTTAGAAGCAAAAGATGATTTTCTAGAATGCTTGGGAATATGGAAATGTAATTCTGTAATGAATGTTTGATTAAATGGTGAAAATCCATGGGGATGGAGATACTGGAATTTAAAGGTGATGTGAATCTTAAAAGGAACAGTTGATTTTGAATGTGATGCTAATTCAGTTTAATGTGGAATTGTTCATGGTTAATTAATGTTTAAAGAATTAATTAACGTATAGTGGAACTGATAAAATGAGAATGGAGTAATCTAATAAAGCTCTTCAAATGCTTTTGTGCTTATAGGACTCCTAGTCTTAGAAGTAGCAGCCTGGAGTCTGAGAGACGTTAGGTGCAGTTGTATCTAAGACTAGGTAATGCCCATAGTGTGGATGTGAGTTATATATATATTCTGTACTTTTTGTGTTTCTATACTCTACTCCACCCTATCGGTAAGGGAAACTGACACCCTAGGGATTCTGAGCCATGGGGGTGTTTTCCCCAACATTCTGATGGGAGGTCGAATGGCTGACTACCCCCTTTGGCCCCGCTCTCTTCTCTTGGTAGATACTTGTGCCATGAGGCACAACGGTTAGTTACCCCATATATGTGTGTAGAATGCTGTAATGGCTTGTGGTTATTCACACACATATATTCTGGATATAGTATCCTATGGACTACTATAGGTGTAGCGTGTATAGGCTGTGATGGCTTGAGGATCCATACTCGGCGTATGGGCTATAATGGCTTGATGTATAATACTCAATGTATGATACACGTTATGAGGGCTGTGGTGGCTCCCAGAACTTACCTAGTTACTTTTGGCTGGGAGGATGGTGTGGTGCTTCGCCCAGGTGTCTGCGGGCATGCCTTTGTGGTGCACGAGGTGAAGATTGTGGAGCTTAGCCTAGGTGTCTGTGGGCAAGCCTTTGGAGAGAGATGCACATGACATATGTCATTGGGGGAAAAGTGGAAAACCAGTGGGGAAGAAGTAGAGGGGTACCCTTGATAATCTTTACTATATTCTATATTGTTGTATTCTTTACTTGGTGAGAGTAGCCATGGTGAGGTTGTGAACTTATTATACCTGTTTAGGTGACGAGTTAGTTTCACTTGTTGTTCACTAGACTTTAGCATGCTTTCTTTACTTTTGCACGAGAATCTTGGGGAGGATCCTACTGAGTATACTGTTATACTCACCGTATGTATATATAAACTATTTTTCAGGTCATTTGGAGCAGGTTGGAGATCAAGCTGGTTACTACTAGCTTGTGGTTGGAGGAGGTGATTTTCGGGCTTGTGATCGCTGCCGTTTTACTTTCTTTTGGGTACATTTAGTTTCCCCTTTCAGTTGTAGTACTTTTGCATGAAATTTTATATATGTACATGGATTTATGTTATATTTCAGTTCTGAGTTGGAGTTGATTGGAGTCTATTCTATCTCTCTCTCTTACATGTGTTCTCTTAGAGGGTAATGCCTCCCATTTGTGTGTTTATTATTCCCTCGGTGCTAGTCGCCAACCCGGGGCCTACTGGAGGCGAGACTCGGGGGTCATTATCTCTCTTCTCACATTGTCGGCCCAGGAGGGGTACACATTGTGGGGAGGGGGTCGTGCCAGTAGTCTAGGAGGACCTTCAGTGATATTTTATCTTCTAGTGTTGTTTGATTATTTCTAAGACTACGTTCAGTGATCTCATGAACTGCAAGTAGCGAAAGAATGAGAGATTCCCAGAATTAAATGGCAGACAGAAAGGGCTGACAAATTCCCTGAATTGGCCACTCCACTATGATTAGATGCTCTCCATGTGAATCGATAAACATCAGGATGAATTGAAAATTACACTCATCCTGGTGATGTACACCAGTAGATTTAGAGAATTTCCATCATTCCCCAAAGGATTGAAGACTCCTTGAAGCTGAACAATACTGAGTCATGAGTTACCCCATCAACCACTAGGAAAAGAATGGGAAAAGATGAAATGACTTTTTTCATGCTTAAGCCACCCCAACACCAGCTCTAGTTGTGAGGTCCCCACCGAACCATGCGGGACCACCTGGACGCCAACAACCACTCCCATCTAAACAAGATAAACAAATGAGTTCTAAATGAAATAATTTCTATGAAGAAAGAAATAAAGTTTATTCGTTCCGAGATGAATAGGTCTATGGAAATTTCATATCCACCCTAAATTTCAAATTGCTCCGGCTATCAGAGTCAAAGAGAGATTATGAAGTAGATCTCAACGACTATCCATATTATTATCTGTATCACTGAATACTAGTACATACTATACCAGAGTGCTTTTTTTCCAAAGATCTCCTACAAGAGATGGTGGATTCCAGGAAAGTCATGTTGAGCCCACCACCAGCACATGTGGCGTATGTTTCCACCTCAGACTCAAGAGAGGAAGAGGATTGGCAAGCATTCACTACTATGAGAGAGAAAAAGTTTGACAATTAGATTACCCAGAAGACCTTAAATTGAGTTCCGGGAATCCTCCAAGCATAGTTAAAACAACCAAATATGCCCCTAAAAACTCTTAATACCGCACAACCATTCTCTTTAGCCTTGCAGTCCTCCAAGGGCTAGAAGGGTATAATGAAAGAGCACGTAGATGATCTGATACTGAAGGAGAAGTGAGTATTGACACTTTAGGATTTCATTCCAACATTCTTGGTTCAATGGGAACCACCCCAGCAAATAGTTCAACAAGAACCGCCCTGCCAAATGGTTCAACAAGCACCTCCCCTCCAAACAGTACATTGGGCACCCCCCCCAATTGGTTCAATGAGCACCATCCATCCGATCAACACCTTCAAAAGGATACAATCATACATAAATGGTTTCTGATCAATAAATAATCTTCAAATTCATTAATTTTATTCACTGTATAGACCCATTCACTGATGAATACTATGTACATGAACATGAATTCCCCGAACCCAACTAGAGAGCCAGAGAAAGTGGCCGCATATGCAGGAGGATTCTGAGAAGGTGTGATCATGGACGGAGTGAAATTCTTGGCCATGCCACAAGTCAAACTGTTAACATCGTAGAAACTTGCGGAAATACCCTCCCACAAACACCACAAAGTACCAAAAAGCTCTTTCATCCCTGTCGGAAGAAATCCAAGCCCAATTATCTTGGAATATCTATCATGGGAAGAACATCTAAAAAATCGCCCAAGGTATACCTGTGGACCAGTATGGAAAAATGTGGAATGGACTGCAGCACCGCTGACCCCTACTATAGAGGCTGAACCATCTATATCCAATGATGTAACCCTTAAAGTGTCTGTAAAAGATAAACCCCAAGCAAGGAAGCACCGACCTTTAGAGGAAGATAAGGCATTTTTAAGATGCTGGATTTAGTATGGGAAAAGCTGTCAATACTGGATGCATTGAGTATGTCCTCAAATCATAGGGAGGCTCTCATCGAAGCCTTATTATGTCCCCAGGTTTTCGATGTTGAATTAGTAGTGACCAAAGTCTACTAGATGGAAAATAGTCCCAAAGAATGTCACGCCATGTCCTTCATTTCTGAATTCATTCCCATGAGATAACACCATATTTTTTATATATAACCATAATATGGAAATATATTATATCAATGAGTAATAACTACACATTATACCATGAAAAATGTATATGTATGACATAATTGAAAAACTAGTTCATATGAGAACTATAATGTAAAAGTCAATAGTCTATATCAAACACGATCAATGGTATATATATTGTGTTCTAAAACTCACATGTTAAAATCCAAACATTGAATTAGTTGGGGTTGGTGAACAATTAGAATATATTAGTAGTACACAAATTAGGTTTTTAGTAATAAATGGTTCAAAACAAACAATACATCAAAATAACTCTCACAATAAATAATCTATAAAAAAACATGTCTTTAAACATATAAAAATAATGGAAATATTTTTTTATATAAATAATTTTCCCACATATTTAACATAATTTAAGAAATATGTTCATATAATTAAATATTTCACATAGATTCAACTATTTATGAAAACAATACCAATGTATATATATATATATATTCAGACCACCTATTACATTTTAAATCCATACATTTTTAAGACATAAAATGAATAGGTCAAATTATTAAAATAAAACATTGAAATGAATAATTTCGAAACCCCCTAATACATTTAAAAAATCAGAAAAGTATTATAATAATTAATTACATATTTAACTCATATATTACATAAATCAATAGGTTTATATTTGATTTGTGTAGAATTTTTGAGTAACTAAATTGAAAAATACATCACTTACAATATGATTTATATGGTAATACAATAAAAAATATAACCAAAACTGGTCCCAATTTAATTAATGAAGAGGAATCCTATCATAAAATAATATATGTTAGTGGTTTATATGTAGGAAAAAATTTAAAATGATCCTTAGAAAAAGAGTTGATGGATTTTGAACTCACCAATTTGATGTTAAAGAAGTACAAAATGAAAACACTAACTGAGGAGAGAACACCAGGGCTATGGAAGAAAAGATAAGGCCACTTATAGGATTGAATCCAAATAGGAGTGAGATAATAGGAGGTGAGGCCCTTTAACTAGGATATGGGTTAAATTATATACCAATAGTTTCTTATAACTATTGGAATAGCCTTAGTATGCTAATAGTTTTTAAAAATCATTTGAATTTCATCATCTATTGAAATAGTTTAAAGAAACAGTTGGTATAGACATCCCATAAATAGGTTATACCAATAGTTATTCTACCAATAGTTTTCCAAAACTTTTGGTTTAGGTCTATTTGTATAGATCCCAATTTTTTTTGTTCGATTCCATGTAAAATATTCATTAATTAGAATCAGTTAATTCATATATCATTTCATGGGTAATAATTCATAGAATGATGTCTTCCCTATTTATTAGGATCCAAAATTTGATTCAAATAAAATTTGACCATTCTCTTATTCTCATAATGATTGATATAGCATATCTGTATTGTTTCAAGAATGTATGATTCTTTTTTAAAACAGAATGGATTCGGGATGAAGAGCATAATGAGATTGTATAAAAACTTAAATCACAATGAAATCTACATTCACATGTAAAATAAATTCATTAAGTTGAAATGAATTCAACTTTTATACATAAAACGGTATTTTTAATGAGGAAGAAGAATAATATCATAAGATTATTATATGGATAGAATGTTTGGAAGAATGATAACGATACAAATGAAAATATTTTTGCAGTTTTTAAATTTAGTAGTTTGTTTTTGATTCTTGTCTAGTTGATTTAGTTTTTTTTGTTATTTTCCTATGTTAGTTATGGATGAGATGGATGTTTTTTATTTCAATTAACCCTTTTCTAAAATTTATGTTAAATAGATTCTTATAGGTATCCATCTTAATTAGTTTCATTCTAACCTAATTTTCTGGTTAATTACTTTGAATATTTCTATATAAAAAATTTGATTCCCCTCTCAGTCGGCATGATTTTTGGGTATCAAAGGACCATGGAATTAATATATTAAAAAAAATTAATATATTTAATGAATACACACCCACATTTTCAGAATAAATAGTCGTCGTGTTTATTATTACATCCGATAGGGAATATAAGGCCAAAATTGATTTTGGATTGTGAGGTTTACCCTAGGCATTACCTAATGTAGGCTAGCGATGGGTTTCTAGTTGAAGGAAATTTTTTATAGGTGAATAAAATAAATTACATAATTACATAATTCAATTTATTTAATGAAAAACACTAACCCTCCTCTATAAATACATTGTTATGCAAAAAAACATAGGTTCATCTACATAACCCAAGGAGATTAGAGAGGAAGAGAGTGTGGGTTTTAGCAGATCAGGAATGAGGATTTACAATGATCGAGAAAAAACACAAGACATAAAACAAACTCAATGGGATCATCTTCTCCATCTTAAGAGGAAAAGTTCTTCACCAAATATTGATCCATTACCATGATATAAAAAATTATTTAATGGTTTTAAACCCTTTTTTATTCAATTAATGAGCATAGATTATAGATATACTTATTTTTCACAATTTATGTTCCTCGTATGGGACCTATTTTTTTGGTATTCTTAAACCAATTTAGTTTATCCTTGTTTCTCATGCTACTTACCACATTTTGTTTTGATATTCATGATTTTTAGTCAGGATCACAACAGTCAATGATGATCTTACATTTTTTTCCTATTCTTTTCCACCATTATCCTTTATGTTCATTCATATTAGCCTATGGAGTTGCATTTTGACATCACCGGGATGAATACAGGAATGATCAAACCCCTTGATATGGGGAGGATTGTTTTATGAGTTGAATATTGGAGTTTTATTATTTGACCATGATGTGATGTGGGATTCCAATTTTGGAGACATGGATCAAAGGTCCTATTGTGCGGTTTATTCCATCGATGAGGCAGTGCGGGGTGATAGAGATGATCAGCATGTGGTTTGAGTGGCCGTAATCTGGCCTCCAAAAATGATTCAATTCTATTAAACCCTGGAACTATGTTTATGGGAGATTTTCACTACATGATTGGAGGCATTAGCAGTGCTAGTGAAATCACATGAAAACTGTGGGATTCTAGAAAATCCAGACTTATATGGTGTGTAGTTCGAATGAACATGCGTTGTGTAGTACCTTGGCTATGGAATCTAGGGTCTCAAATAAAATATCACACACTGTGTATGAACCATACATGCCATATGACCCAGTGTTGTTGTATTGGAATTTACCCCAAATGTATATAGGCATAAACACGTCTAGGTATACGATCATGAAAAATGTACAATGCACACCTTTGTACTCATACATGACCATGGTACATGGGCATGACCAATGTACAATATAATGACTTATGTACATGGGCATGGGACTAAGTACATATGCATGGGATGAAAGACACGAGAATACCTAAGGCAGCCAAGAAACAACGTGTATACCTTATAAATGACATTTTATTTTTCCCAAAGAATTTTACCTTGTGTATATCCATCTTCAGGACTCGTATATGGGTTTGTTTTTAACCTATCCTGAGTAGTTTTCCATGTAGAACGTGATGATGTACATTTTCTGGCATCAGAGATGTGACATGACATGTTATGAGTGGGTAAATTCTTTTAGTGATGCTTGGCCAATGATAATGATCAATTTTGATCACCAAAGAGTTTTCGGGGTCAGTACATCCCTATCTCACTAGGGTGCAGGCCCCCATACTCTTTATTCATGTAGAGTTGGTAATACCTTGTACTATAGTAGGGAATAGGTCCTTTATTTGAGAAGTGGTACTGCCCCATTTTTGATCTCTAGGGGGGAGAGATTCCCCCACTGGATTTAGTTATCTCTTAGTTATAGAGCATAGGGGTGAGCTGTAGTCCCCCCACACTAATTCAGTTAAAGTTTTTTCAGGGTGTCGGGCATCTGAGATGGACATTTGGAAGATAGAGGATGACTCATCATTCTTCGCAGATTATGGATATGGAGATCCAATTTCTCTCTCACTTGGGGTTTTTAGAACATATTTGGGTTTCACATTAGCATTTATCATATATGTTGAGATAAATGATGTCTATTATATTAGTCCATTCATAGTATTTGGGTTGTCTCACTAGGTATGTATATACTCACCCATACATGGTATTTTCCTACACATTTTTTTTCTAATGTAGGAATTTGGCTGGCCATTAGTGATCTTTTGTGGACTTCATTTTGGTGGAGCATAGTAGTACTTGGTGAAGAAGTGTTCAGTGGTTATCCTTGGAGATTGTGATTTGGGATCTCTTAATTTTTTTCACTTTCTTGTTATTATCAACTTGAGACATCAATTTTATTGGGCATTTATTTTTTCCTTTTATACATTTTGTACCACAATTTTTTACTTTTATGCTTTCCAAGAGGTTGTTATATCCATTGTTTACACTCTACATGATCATCCTTTTATTATATCTCCAGTATATTAGATGGAGTAGGTTGTGTGCATGTGAAAATATACTTAGGCTAAGGCCTCCCATTTCAGAATTGCCTAATCAGTTCTTGTTTTTAGACGCTGGCTTATTGGAAATGGGATAGGGGTCTCTCACTCATCTTTCTACCAGCTAAGTGGGACATTCTGGGTTAGTTCATTGTAGAGTGGTACCAAAGGGAGTTTTTTTACTGATTCAGTGTTAGGAGTTGGACCATTTTGTGAGGATTAGATTGAGAACATGGGAAAATTGTGTTAGAGTCTCTTGAGTTTTAGTCTCAGGCTAGGGAATCTAATGTTTTTGTGGTAACCAATGTATCCATACACTAGGAATCAGACTACTCACTTTTATACTCAGTATATCAAGACATCAGTTTCAATAAAACTAATGGTATATGCATCATATATGATTGTTTGTTCTGACTTTCACATCATTCATAAGTCATATATATAAAAACACTCTTCCAATATAGAAAATCTATATAATTTTCAAGATAATTCCACAAAAATATCTATATAGGATTCTAATACAATGTTATGACAACGACCAATTAAGTGGTGAGGTTATGGTTCAGGGACCCATTCAATGGTTGATTTCTACTGGCAGGTATGAAATAATGATACTACATATTGAGTAGTGCATGGATCCTCCACTTGTGGTCCAAGAGAAGGATAAACATAATATTGGATAGTATATAGCTTCCGTAGGTAAGGATGATGATGTATTCGGGATTCCTATGTAAAATGAGTCTTGTTGATAGAGACCACTTAGGTTTCATGGTGACCTTGACCATGAGGTAGTGGAGGATTGACTCAAGGTAGTGGTCCAGTGTTTTCAGTATATTCAAACCCCAAATAGTCATATGGTTGTGCTCATAACCAATAATATTCTTTGAGAAAAAGTGTGTTGGATAGGTCTATTCATTCAGATCAATGATGAGGTGAAACTCTCTTCTGATAGAGATGAGAATATCTTTCGAGAGGAGTACTTTCCAGTGACCCCTTGGTTATCTGGGGTTTAGAAAGGGAAAATTTCCTATGTTTTCTGCCTTGATTAGGATCTCTTCTAGTTAGTTGGTGGCCCTAAAATCTCTAATTTTTCTTGGAAAAATAAAGAAATTGATGGATCTCTATGATGATAACGTGTTTTGTGGATTTGATCATACATGGAGGAGAGATGATTCCCCCACCCTGATGCATTATCTGTGACACAATAAAATTTTATGAAGGTGTCACCCAATGTGGAAAATGTCAATGTTTAGTGGATTAGTTCCTTTGATTTGTATACTAAAGGTAATTTTTGTGGAGTAATGGTTTTGGTGGGAACTCTGGTTATTGGGAACCAATAGGAATCTGAAAGGATAACTTCAGATTGCGGTGTGTTATGGCCTCAAGGAATCATATTTATCCATGGTATGACCCATGACTTCTCTACGTTGGATGTGATTTTAGTAGATAAAAACACAATTCACTCCTTCCTTATTTAATCCCTTAGTTGAGTCTGGAAGACTCTTGTGGATCCTTGAACATTAACATTACATCTAGACACTTCTACGGAGGAAGTGTTAGAGATCAATATTCTCTTGTTGTAGTGTGACCTGACTCTGGGAGAAACAAGTTTCTCATGCAACATATTGGTTATGGTGATGAAAACATATGATATCATCCTGGGTATTGATTTGATTTTAATGGTGTGTTCCCAGATATGATTTTATATTATGATGGTTATATTTGTTTGTATACATGAGATAACATTCTACTTATTCGGTGAAAATGATATTATGGCCAAATGAGTCGTGCTCAAGATTAAGATTCTGTAACATTTTACCCATCATTTGGAAGGGTTTTAACTTAGTGTAGAGGGATATTCAAGCATTTGGATTCCATCAATAGTGAAAGATTATATAAACATATTTCGTGAAGATTTTTTGGGACTGCATTTGTGGTAATAGAATGAATTTTTGGGTTAACTTACACACTAAGGAAACACTGATATCTTCTATGGCTTGTTGAATGGAACCAAATAAGATTTAAGAGTTGAGGGTGCAATTGGAATAGATTTAAGATAATGGATTTATTTTACCCAATGCATACCACTGGGTTCCTTATGTTTTATTAGTGAAAAATGAAAATGGGATTTTGAGTCCTTTTATGGACTATTGTTGCCTGAATCAGACAATGATCAACAACATATACACATTTCCAAGAAATGAAAACCATTTTAACTAGTTTAATGGTAATTTTTTTTCAATGACCAATTTTAGGTCTAACTTCTATCAGTTGAGGGTTTTCAAGGTGTTTTTTCAAAGATGACATTTTGATGTTGCTTCAATCGGCAAGAGTTCTTGGTGATGCTTTTCAGTGCGACTAATTCCCCCTCTGTGTTCAAGGATCTTATGAACTAGATCTTCAAGCCATAATTGAACTATGTTGTGGTTGTATTAATTGATAAAGTTATCATATACATTGTGTTAGATGAGAACCATGAAGATCATTTATGGATGATCCTATACTTATTTCGTGAACATCAAATTTATATTTATCTCTAAGAGTGATAAATTTTTATTCGATAGGTTAAATTTCTAGGTAATGTAATCTATAAATATGGTTTAGATATGAAATCACTAATGATTCTTGCATTTATTTATTGGGAACCATCGATGAAAATTTTAGAGGTGTGTGGTTTTCTTAATTAGGTAACCAACTATAAGAGTTCTTTTATATAAGTTTCCAGTATCGAAGCCCCTTTAACCTCCATAATGTGGAAAGAGAATACATTTACCTGGAATGAGTAGTGTCAAAAATCCATAAAGGACTTAAGGTGGATGTTGACTAGTGGTCCTGTGTTGTGACTACTGGATGAGGTCATTGAGTACATGATTTTTTGAGCTGCCATATGAGATAGTCTAATGGGTTATTTTATGTAGATTCAAGTAGTGATCAATTATGGGATGAGCAAGTTGAGACACCATGAGTAGAATTACATGATCCATGACTTATATTTAGTAGATTTAGTCTTCACCTTGAAGTTGTGGTGAAATTATCTTTTGGTTGATGTCTTCTTTGTTCACTCATACCACCAGAGTCTTAGATATATCATCACTCAGAGAGATCTTAACATGAGATAGAGGCATTTATTGGAGTTCCTACAAGACTATGATTTCGAGATATTCGATAGTCTAGGTAACGAAAATGTGGTGAAATATTCTCTTGGAAACAAATAATTTTTCCACATGGTGGAGGAGGTTTCTGAATAGTTGGATTCGTTCCAGCTGACCCTGGTAGAGGAGAGGAGTGAAACATATCAACTATTTATTGCAGTGACTCTTCAAATTATTTAGAATGTGATATATAATTCATTAGTATATTTTGGATATGATGTTTTTGGGATTATATTTCCTCAAGAGATGAACTTTAAATTTTTTCTAAAGAGGAGAGCACATCATTCTTTTTACGGGATGGATAGTAGTTCTAGTCACTTTTTGTAAGGAGGTGTTGATGGAGTTTCATACCTCCCACTTGAATGTGCATATGGGTGTGGAAATGATATATATGGACATTTAGTGGTAGTTTTTATGGGATGAACTAATGAACAATGTTGTTGAGGTTCTTTCTCGTTGTCTCGCATGTCTGTAGGTAAAGGCTAAACATTAGGTTCCCTCAGGTTTGAATCATCCTTTTGATATGATATAATGTAAGTGGTATGTGATATTGACGAATTTTTTATCTGTATTATATAGAAAACACATGATTTTGGATACATCTAGGAGATTATTTTCTGAATTACTAATTCAACACACTTTATTTCCATTAGGGAGTAGAGTTTGATTGAGATTATGGGACAGCTGTACGTGCATGAGATCATCCAGCTTCATGGGGCAACCATGATGATTATATCTGATTGTGATGATTGTTTTACATAATGGATGTAAATGGATTTATATGAGTCATTAGGGACCTGGTTATGGATGAGTACAATGTTTCACCCTCATATAGAGAGGAAGACTAAGCATACCAACTAGGTGTTCGAGGATATAATGAGATCGGGTGTGTTTGAATTTGTCCACAGTTGGGTGGATGAATTTCCATCGGTATAGTTTTATTAAAATAACAACTATCAATCTACTATTAATATGACACATTTTGAGGTCCTATAAGGGAGATCATGTAGGTCCCCCATGTATTGGACTGAGAATGGTGAGACATCTCTTGTTGGACCATAGATGATGTAGGCAATGATAGAGAAAGTTCAGGTGATATGTGAGTGTATGGGGATAATATGGAGCTAATAAAAATATTATACAGATTGATGTCATATGAATTTGGAGTGTAATAAAGCAGACCATGTTTTCTAAAGATCCCCCCCTTGATGAGGATTGAAAATATTTTTCTGGGGAAGAAAGATATCCCAGAGGTTTATCGAGACATTCCAATTCCTATGAAGGGTTAGATAGGTTTCATATCACATGGAGTTTCTCCTAGATTTAGATGTTGTGTGTGATGTCTTCCATGTGTCATAGTTTATGAGATACCTGCAATACCAGATCCACATTATTGACTGGGGAGAGTTTGACGTCAAGGATGGATCAACCTTTAGAGTACGTGATTGAAATTAAAGACTTATATGATAGTATTCTTCATGGATATATTGTCCCTTTTGTTTGAGTGGTTTGAAATCATGTGATCATTCGGGAGAGATCATGGGAGCATGAGAGCATGATGTGGGCTTAGTACCCCACCATTTTGTGTTTCTTAAGCTTTTTGGAGAGAAAACCCTTGAACGATGGGAGAATATGATGAATCTAGTTTTCTTGGTTAAGTCTTTTGAATATTTCTAAATATATATTTGGAATTTCCCTCAGAGTTGACTTAACGTTTGAGTCTCGCATGACCCTATAATTAATATTTTAAAAATATAAGTATATAATAAATTACACACAAATATATTTTCTTAATAAGTGGTTTTCCCATTGACTATCACCTTGGATAGGAAATCTGAAGAAATAGTTATTTCCATAATGTGAGGTTTACCCTAGGAATGTCATAAAGTTGGTCGGTTTCGGTTTTTTGGTTAAGGGAATCCTTTGGTGGGTGTGTTAAACGAATTAAATAATTTTTTAAATTAATGGAGAAACCCTAATCCTCCTCTATAAATATGTCATTATGAAAAAATACATGGAATATCTATATAACCTTAGGAGAATAGAGAGTAGGATAACATTGGAGTTTGGAAATCTAGAATGAGGGTCGACAATGAACGATCAATGAGAAATGTGAGACATATATCAAAAATAGAAGGATCATCATCATCATTTATAGTGGGAACATTCTTCACCAATGATTGGTTCATTCCGGATTTAGGGTACACTATTTCATTGATTTCCATAATATTTCATTCAATTGATGATCATAGATTATAGATCTACTTTTTTCCATAATGTATGTTCTTCTTATGAACCTCATTTATTTTGGTATTATATATTGAATTTTTTTATCCTTGTTTCCCATATGATTCAACACTTTTTAGTCCACAATTCATGGTTTTTGGATGGGATCACATACTCCAATGATGATATTAAATAGTTATTATGTTTTTCCCACAATATCCTTTTCATTCTTCTCTATTGACCCATGGGGTCGTGTTTTAAAATTGTCAGTTTAGCTTTGAGTGCTATCGAACCACTAGATTCAAGTCAAATTCAGGAAGGAATCATATATCATACTTTTGTGATTAGAACAAGATGAAAATGTTGAGTGCAGGTGTTACTGATAAGGAACAGAGGCTGAATCATGAATTTTCATACATGGGTAGGGTGACATAGTACTGCAGAGAAATGAGGATGATCCACACGTGGTTGGGGAGGCCAAATTACATCCATTGATAATGATTTTAGTTTGGTTGAAACTAAATATGATTTTATGGTTAATTTTTATGGATAGATCAAATGAAGAAGTGGCATGGACATAAACATGTAGATATTGGTGGATTTTGGAACAAACCGAGTTACATGGCATGTAGTTCATATGAAAAAATGATGTGTAGTCCCTTGGATGTGGTGGCTAGGGTTTCATAAAATAATGAATATCACACACCATATATGACCCATACAAGCCATGTGACCTGATGCTGGTGGCTCGTTGAGTACCCTAGAAATACACATTCATTGAAAAAACTAACAACATGGACCCGACCAGAGTAAAAAGGGACAAAAATATACTCAGACACTGAAAGGGTAGCTGGACATGACCAATGTACATACGCACAACCATAGTACATGATCTTGAGATAATGTACATGACTAAAGGTTTTAAGACAATGCATATAAGATTTACCAAATACATTTCATGTATAACTTATAAACTCTATGTAATTTTTATTAAAGACCTCTACCCTGAATATCTCATTCTTAAGGAATTTTATTTGGGCTCGTGAGTAGCCTATCCTGAGTATTTTCTTTACATAAGTTTTGATGGTGGCCTTCATTTTGGAATTAGAGACAATATATGAAGATTTATGAGCTAGACATTCCTTTAGTGACACATGGACAATGAGAGTGTCCATGTTTAATCACCAATGATATATCGATGTTGGTACTACTCTATCGCACTGGGGTTAGTGTCCCCTATAATCTTTACACAAGTAGAGCTGATTCTCATGGAGTTTTACATGGTGATGGGAATTAGAGATTGACCTTTAAAATCTATATGATAACTCATCATTCTTAGGTAGCTATAAATACGAAGATCCCATTTCTCCCTTTCTTGGGTCTCTTTTGAGCATATTTTTTGTGTTTCTCTTTACTATATTTCTTATGGGTTGAGCTGAATGTTGTTATTTATATTCCCCCTTTCTTTGTTTTTAGGCTGTCCCATTGGGTATGTATATACTCACACCTACATGGGTTTTTTACACACATGTTATGTATTGAACAGACCATATGTTGATTGAAATTGACAATGGTGGACCTAGTTTTAGTAGATCATAATGGTTCTTCATATAGATCATGTTCAGTGGTTAGCCTTAGATATTGTGAGCTGATCTTTGTTCATTTTTTTCCTCTTTCAAGTTATTGTTAGGTCAAGACCCAATTTCTTTATTGCTCATGTATTTTTACCATATATACTTTTTTTACTTCACTACAATACTTTGATGATTTCAAAAAGATTTTTGCATGCATTATTAGCACTCTATATGCTCAGTATTTTATTACATATCTATATTTTTTCTTGGATATGGTTATGTATGTGCATACTGGTATATAGTATATTTCCCCCCATTTCCACATAGCCTACTCATTGCATATTACCATACCCTAGCCTATTTGAAGCTAGCTTGATGTGTCTCACTCGACTTACTACTGACTAGGTGGGTCCTAGTGGGTTGGATCATGTCATGCATTCTATGGATGGTTCATATGTAATACTTTTAAAAGGCATCGAGGTTCTATAAAATAATTTATTTTGAATCTTTTGAATGAATGGTTGAATTGAGAATATTATGTAATAGGTTTTAATAAATTATTAATGTTATTATTCTAAAGATGTATAATAAAACTAAGGTGTCAAAATTTCACACATTGGTCTTTTCAATGTCATCTAAAATATTTTTTTTCTAAATATCTTGATAAAATAGTTATGAATATTATTCCAATAAACATAGGTAAATTATATCACTAGGTGTTATTATGAATATTTCAATTGTTTCTTTTGAGGTTATAAATTTTATAAAAACAAAATAACATCTATAAAAATCAGTGGATGCTATAAAATTTTATATAATAAATCCTTAGAATAGGATTGAATTGGACCTTTTAAGGTTCGTTATACAACATTTTGGGTTTTGGTAAAAGTAGATTTATATGATTTTAAGTTGTTTTTTACTATTTTAATGTTGAATTATAATAACTAGGTCCCATTTGAATACATCAATACTTCTACTGTCCAAAGAAAATATAATCCCATCTAACCCTACCTGTTCATTTTAATTACTACTTCATTTTTCTAGACATATTTTAGGGGAAATTTTTAAGGGTTTGATTCATGGAGAAATGTATACTAAGAATCTTCCAAAGATTACAAAAATTTTCATTGAATACAATTTCATTATTTTTTTGTATAGAAACCCTAGATTAGAGCCTTCCAAATTTCATTTTTTGGATAAATATCAACAAGCCTTCAAAAAAATGATAATTTCAAAAACTCTATGGTATTTTTTGTAAATGGGTGGCTAGAGACTAAAATGGATATTTTTTATTCTTAGTAGAATAAATATTTCATTTAAAAATAATAATTATTTAGTTATCCCAACAACTCTTGGATGATCTAAAATAGAGTTGTTCTATGTTATTTTGTATAGGAGTTAGAAAATGTTTATTAAGTGGAATGATAAGAATATTTCATGAGAGGGAAATGAGGTTGTAATTTAGTTAGTTGTGAAATCTATTCATAAATATTTGTTGAAGATATTTATTAAATATAAATATCTTCTTAATGATATTAATATTCATATAGATATGTTTCAGTGAGGTATGTTCAGTTATAAGAATAAGATGAATTTTTTTTCATGGGAAAAGCTATGACTGCCTAATGGATTGGGTTTCAAGAAATTTACTTTGTTTAATTTGACTTATTTGGTATAAAAAATTGTGATTACATTTTTCGTATGAATCCCATTATTCAATAGTTATTAAATCACATTATTATCTAATCATGTTTTTCCCTTATGATCAGCTTGGTCCAATTCCAAGCTTTATTTGAAAAAGTCCTTAGAAATCTAAATCTATTCTTTTTTATGTTTTTTACAATAATGTTGGAAATGGTTCTTAGTTATGTTTTTAGATAGTCAAATGGATCCAAGATAATCAATATATCATCTACTCAACTCTATCCTCAGATGGTTTGGAACACTTATAGGTTTGGGGGATTATGGTTGATAATATTAATGTTTGATATTTTTAGAGAATCTATGAATTAATTAATTATATGTAAAAAACATCATTTTGGAAATTATTCTTGGTTTATATTTACTTTATCTTTCCCAATTTTGGTTGTACCAAATTGGATCTTTATGACCCATTTCATTTCATGATTTGGGTGTTGGGAATATATTAGAGGGAGATAGGTGATGTTGGAGCTAAGATTTCATCTAGGAAGAATGTGTTGTGTCATGTAATAGAGTGTCTCATTGTTAATGGATGGATATAGTAGAGGGATATATTTTAATTTATTTTTCATGGTGTAATGGATGTGTACGTCCAGACCCTAAAACATTAGTCATGAGAGTTGGTGCTTTGTTGGAATCTTGGTCACAATGTAGCATAAGATTGGCACTACACAAAGGGATCAAGTATGGTTTTTAGTAAAGTATGAAACCTTATATTCCGACAAGTAAACAATTTAATTTTTTTCAACCTTTTAATATTTAATTTTAAAATTCTTGGGTCATCGTGTGACAACTCAATTTTCGACAAGATAGTGTCATGAGGATTTTATGATATTTTCCCTGAATGGTTTTACGATGTGGTTCTTTTCTATCAAAACACATTGTTGTTTATTGATTTTAGAAATTATTCCTTTTACATGTCATGTTATAGAGCCATAGGGTACATATTTCAGTGTCTCTATTTGTTTGTATATCACATCACAGTCTTAGGTGTTGTTGTGCGGGGACTTAGAGGATGATTACAGGGGTTCTGTTTATTATCACCAAACCAAGGTGACAATAGCCATGGTGCAACCTTACTTGATGATTTTAATTTTAATATATTTTACCATTTTTGAGAGGTGAGAGATATGGGGGATATATTGCATGTTTTTTGGAGGTTAGTCCAAGATTTACCTATCATGAAACAACAATGGAATGTAACACCATGATGCAATGATTTTATATCCAAGTATAAATTTAGATGCCCCTATGAATTATTTTAGTTTAATTAGAATTCTCTTGAACCTTAGGAAATCATAGGTGGTTTCTTAGAGACCTTTTAATCCCCTTTAGTAAATTTTATCCATTGGCTTCATGGGATTGATGATTATTTTATACAAGTTGAGTTTATCCTCTTTTTCTCTTGGTATTTTCAATGTTCTTCACCCGAGGAAGGATATGGAGGTGGTTTGGATTGGTTTTTCTAGTATTGGGGGTGTGGTTATGATTATAAAATTCCATGTTCTGGGTTGATTTGGGTCTTCCTTACCTGTTCATGGATTTTTCTATCAAATTCTCCACCTTATACTTATGTAGAAATTATTAATATTTGATTAAGGAAAGGGGATTTGAGACAACCGTTATTTTCTTTTGAATGATGGAAGTTGAAATATCATTTTGTCTTTGGGTTATGGGTGATAACTATATTAATAAAGATAACAAATTACATTGATGGAGTGAAGGAGGATTGGGTGAATCACATGTTGTTACATGTTTTTTTATGTGATTTATGAATTTATTTTTATTACTGAAAATATTTTTCTATTGATTTTATGTGTTTTTCATGATTTATCACCCTTGATAAAGGTTCAATCTCATAATAATGGTAATAAAATAGTTATATAAAAAATGTAATTGATGTGTTTTTATGTTTTCAAGAGGCATTGAATTAATATAATGATATGTATTAATAAAGAAACTATAGAGGTTGATTTATGTGATTGGTTAATTTTTTCCTATTATTTTCTACAGATATTTTATTTCCATTTATGTGAAATTGTTTTATTTGTTGAATTAATTTTTACAATTAGTTTTGGGTGTGGGATGTGTTATTTAGTGGGGCTACAATTATTTGGCATGTGATAGTGTGGTGGTTTATAGAATAGGTCACCATGGTTGGTATGGGATTTTTTTGGGATGGTTTTATTGTAGTTGGTTTCATGTTGTGGGTACATTTTTTTATTTTCCCTGTATAATCTAATTTTTATTGGAAATGATGAGTTTGGTAATGGGTGTGTGCAAGAATTTAATGAACTATGGGATAAAAATAAGATGATAATAAATGAAATGAATGGTTAATGGATGGATTAAACCAGGGTAATGATTTATAATGATTTATCATGAAATATATTTTGGAATAGCATAATGAATGTATTTTTTCGAGTTAACAATGATCTGAAATGGTTAAATAATGTGGTGAAATGGGAAAATATGGGCATTGTTTGGCTGTTTTGGGTAGGAATGTGGGGTTGGTTTTATGGTAGTGGTGAAGGTAGTTGATAATGACTTGTGGTGTCTAAGGGTCTGTTATTATTGGTGATCATAGTGTTATTTTTATGTGAATCATTTACGATGGGCTTGTGTGCAGTGATATTATACATTTTTTTCCTTTTGAATCAATACAAAATCCATCCATGTTAGATAACCTCACCGATGCCTAAATATTTTGTGTTTCAAGAAATTTCTACAAACATCCTTGTTATAGGGTGGGCAAATAGATAATTAATCCATCTCTCAGGATCTTCCTTTTAGATGATTTACACGTTATATTGGATTGATGTAGTTATAATCATACAGGTTATAATGAATTCATGTATAGTGTGTGATATACTATCTGACATGGTAATATGGATGTGATGATGGTACATAGTGAGGGATTTGAATGGTAGGAGAATTTCATTAGGTCGGTGACTTTCATATTCACAATACACTTCTATGATGGATATGGATATATGAATGTGGTTGTGGATCAGTGCCAAAAAGAATGGTGGAACCTCTGTGGGTTGGGGTCGTTAGGGATGAGGTATAACCCCCATAAAATGTGATATCTATATTTTGATTGGTTTCAATGAGATCATAGGATCCAACATGGGTTGGGATAGGTAGGGTTTCAGTTTGACCAATCAATTCTGACTTGAATATACATATCATGTAATTTCATGGATATAGAATGAATAGATACATGAGATTTTTGTTGTTGGAGTGTGAGAGATACAAACCATTAGAAAAGTGGTTGTGGGATACACTATTATTATATTATTTGATATTATTTTACTATAGTTAAATGTGATATTTAATGAGTGAACCATAGTGAGGTGGGAAGTGGTTTACCTGATATGTTCTTATTACTTCTACTATTTTTTCACTTAACCATTTGTATAATTATTTCACATTTTCAATAGTGTTCTTAAGGAGTATCCTACTGAGAGTACATGTTTGCACGCTGATGATATTCGTATTGAGTGGCCCTTGGCATGGAATATTTTTAACTTGAATTAAATGTAATATTAATGTACTTAGGTTATCTTTAGAGAGTTGTGTGTTTTGGGTGTGTTATTCTCTTGTTTAATGGGTTTGGTGTGTAGAAATTGTAATCAAATTGGGTTGGTTTTAAATTTAGTTTTTAAGAAAGTAGTATAACCTTGGGAAACCTTCAACTTACCATTAAATTATTATTTTATTTTTATACTCTCCAATGTTTAATCAAATCATGTAAAATTTCACTTGATTACCCTCAACTAGAAGATTTTGTTTAATTAGGGATGTAATAATCACTGAAACCTCTAATATTCCATATCATTGTGATGGTAAATATCCAAACACCCTTATATAATCCCACTAATCATGATTGAATGCAGTGGAGAGAATCTAAGTGGCATGTGTTTGAAATCCAGTGAAAGGGGGAAGATGAATACAAAATGACTAGAAATAAGGAATATTCGTAATGTTTGGATAGTCTTTACAAATCCATAGATAATAATAGATGGGGTACTTAATAAAAATTCTGGATTCATTAACATGGTTAAGGGGAATCTCTTTGGATCAACCCCTAATGTCATAACATTCCATCACTAGAGAATTATATAAATTTTAAATGATAATAAGAAATTAATTATCCCTATTTGATTAAGAAATCATGAAAGTATCCCCCACCTCTTTATAAGTAAAAAGATGCCCATTTTATAGATGATTGACTAGGGATACTCCCTGATTATCTATTCCCATCTCATACTTCTTTAATCATCACTATGAGTATATGTTGAGGGGTGGGGATTCTCTAAATGTGAACATCTCTTGAATATTATCAGCCTCAACCCCATCTCAGAAGACCATGTTTTTTACTTATTCCAGAATAATTATAGTTAAATTGATTCACTGTATCATGAGTACAATGGAATTAAGTTTCATGTTCAACATGCTCACATGAGGAAGAGTTTATCAACACATGTGTTAAGTGGTATGGTCATTATGTTCTTGGGATTCCATGAAACGATCTTGGGCCCAAGCTAGTGGACTTCATAATTAGTCCTTGTCATCACTTCACATGAGTCTGAAAATACATAGCTTCCTTTTTTAGGTTCTTGATCAAAATAAAATACTTTATTTTTATCCAAGTGGTATCCTTGGAATGGCTTCCTGGGTGATGTTCCAATGCACAAATTGATATCCTTAGTGAATTTACTGAAACCAACCATTGATCTACAATAATGTTATTTTTATCAATGGTTTACAATCAGCACTAATTTTTTTCATTATAATTCTTATGAAGGATATCAAAGATTTATATTTTGACGAATATTCTTACGACCTTCCATGTGAAGGCTTACAATGGTTATCCAAGCCTTATGATCCTCCTCTTAATAATGATTTACACTTGAGCGTGAAGCCTTGCAGTTAGGGGAATATGTTTATGTTCGACCTCAAAGCCTAATGTTTGGCACAATCTTCATATTTTAGACCCGCATTAATTAAAATCTAAAACTAAAAGTATGCTCATTAAATATTAAAATCAAATTGAATAAAAAAATAGAAAATCGGATTAAAGGCCTTTGAATAAGTAAAATCATAAATTCACAATCAAATTATGGATGTCCAATATATCCAAAGGTTAATAAATCACATAAAACACTATATTTAATACATTAATATAATTTATTTCTAGATTATCAAGAAGTATAAAAATGAAATAATCACTAAATATTTAAAATGATTTGAGGGGATTATAATAGTAAATTATAGATAAAAAGTAATGAAATTTCACATATCATCCCTCCACCACACATATTATACTACTCTCTTCGGAAATATGATGAATTTCATTTACTAAAAGAGATATATACTTCCTAGATTTAAGTTCACAATCTAGAGAAGAAAAAAAACATATATTCCTATACTTTCATAATCACCATATCTCTTCTAGGAATTAATCTCACAACCTCCCTTTCTTTAGGATCATGTTCTAGTTCTATGAGTAAAATAGATAGATTTAAGGGGAATTAGAATTTTAACAAGTGGAAATTCCATTCATCCCATTCTCCCAAGATCCATAAACTATAGTTTCAATTTATACTTCTTTTATTTAACTCAAATAATGTTTTTATATGTTATTTTACCACTTATTCATCTGGTTTCTATATTAATTTCACCTGATTGAATTTATTTTTGATAATTAGTCAATTATAGAATTTTATTCCTACCTATATATTGTGAAAAATAATTATTTTAATTTTTAAATTACATTTATTACTCACACAATGAATTCATAATGTCATAGTGCTTCATTTTAGGATTCAAATTTCTTATTTTACATCGTTTTTAAATAACATATATAAATTTATTTTAATTTCTATATATATGATTATATTTTATAAATAGGTCGTGTTTCATTGAATTAAATTAAAAATTATTGTTCTCCCATGTTATAATTTTAATTTCACATATATATTTTCAGTCACAGTCCATTCCTTGGATCTAAAACCATATTTCCTTGAAAATTTTGGAAAACACACTCAAAAATAATTTATATATAATAATTTTGGAGCCAATGTATTCCCTATACTCTAACATAGTTTTTTTCCTAGGTGGGATACATTAAACTCATGTTTTAAAATCTTTATACACTAGAAAAATCTAAAAATAAAATAATAAATAATATTATTTATAGATCCTAAAAATAGGTTTTCCAATTGCACTTTGTTTTCATTATTTATATCTAAAAATACTTAGAAATAGAAAAAGTATTTAAATAATATGTTACTTATATATCTCCCCTACTTGTTTTAGACACAATTTTAATCAATTATATCATGCATTTCAACAAGGTTAGTCAATTTCAAATAATTAGTATTCGTACTAATATGAGTGAAAGAGAAAACCTTACAGTTATTTATTAAATGGAAGTAAAGAGGATTTTAGACTAGTCCATTGGTTATTTACAAAAAGCATCTTTGTAATGGTTCACCAATTCATGATTCACATTAAATGATTGGTTGATTCAGTTCCCTTGATCTCCAATGCCTTAAATGGGGAATTATTTCTTTCAATTTATGGCCCAGTCTACATACAATCAAGATTTCTAGATATGAGTTTCATTCTTAATGAATATAACAACACATTGTATCCCACTTCAAATATTATTTTATGAATTTTTTTTATAAAAATATTTTGACCTCTACTTCAACTACTATTAATTCTAATCAATCTCCCTTATCATCTACTCAATGTTCATTGTCTACTACTTCCTTTACCCTCTAACTTTTCTAAGATCCTTTTTAGCTCTCTTGAAATCCCATCAGGCTTTGTTGTGTATCTCAATAAGAAGATAAAATTTTTTCCATTGGTATTTCTTTAAGGGGAAATTTTTATGGGGGTTTTAAATGTAGTCATGTTTTCCCATACTACATCTTCAAGATTCATACTCTAGTCCTTCCTGGTAGGTTGCACTGTCTTCTCTAGAATCAACATTAACTCTCAATTAGACACCTCTACATTATCATTTTTCTCTTGGTGGTATGAAGTTGAGGTCTTATGGTGTACTATATAATTCTTCATTAGGGGTTCCATGTTCTTATTATAGAAGTGTTTTCCTCTGTAATTGATTATGGATCATATAATTCCAAATCTAAAAAAAAAATATTTTTTAAATTCATTGACAACATTAGAATCATCAATTATAGTTTTTTATAAAATCCACTAAGAAATACAATCCAATACTAGAAGGATTTTTGATAAACTAAAAGAAATAGAAAATTTTTCAATGAAATATAATCCCTAGATATTAAATATTTCACAAAAAATTTAACGTTTTTGTAGAATTTCATGTCTCTTGGAAACTGCAATAGTAAGTTGATAGTTTGGGTAGAATTTAAAAAAATTATGTGAGCCCTTGAAAATTAAATCCCAAAACAAAACTGATTCGTACAACTTATTAGAAGTTCAATCTAGTCTAAAATGGCTAAAACTTATATGTGTATGAAAAAATGTATGAAAATACATGGTTTATACTTCAGGGCTACACCTCCTAATCACATGGTCGTTATAAATATTCCATAAATATGGATCTTCCTAGACATAATACTATGATTTAGATTTTAATTTTAAAATTTTATACTTTGAAAAGAAGGGTGGAACCTTTGATGTGACTAAAAAATTCACTAGATAAGCATATCAGGGAACATAGGTGACTTTTTATAGTTTCTCACCCGGGAAAGAATCATCTAGGTCTATTTTAGTAGGTATTTTTACCTGAACAGTGTGTGGAAATCTTTTCATGTGGTCCACACATAGATTTTCATCACTGTTATTATCCTTGATATGCAATTTCAATTCTTATAAAAGCAATATACATCTCAATAGCCTTGGTTTTTCATCATATTTCTTGATCTAATACTTGAGTGTTGAATGAGTAAATTAAGTAGTTATTTTACATCATAATAGGAAAAACCATATTTAATTTAAAATAAAAAATTGAATGAAACAATTTTTCTGTTAGGGTATGATAAGTGTAGGATATACCCTATAGGTGACCACAAACATTCTAGGACAAGACTTCTCCTATTTTTCTATCTGAATCATCGCAAAATATCTCAAAGGGTTCATTCTGGTTAGGTGGGAAATTTATGGGTATTGTTGTAAGGTTCTACTTAAGCTTATTAAAATCCACCTTACAAGAATCATCAAATAAAAAGTATGTCTCCTTTTTTGATTAGTTTATTTAAGGGAAAATAATCTTGCTAAATTCCCAAATAAACCTTCTGTAAAATCCAACATTTCTTAAATATGATTGGATATGTATCACTACAGTGGGATAATATAGTGTATAAATAATGTTAATTTTAGCCTTATCCATATCAATCCCATTTTTTGAAATTATTCGGCATAAAAAATTTCATTTCACTATTATGAAATGACATTTTAAAAAATTTATATCTTAATTTTTTTTGAAAAAATATTTAAAAAAATACTCTCAATACATCATTTAAAACATGTTGCATATAAAGAAAAATAGTCAAGGAATACCTCCAAGATGTTATCAATCAGATCTGAAAAGATACTCGTGATACTACATTGAATGGTGTATGGGGCATTATAAATCCTAAAGGGAACCCTCTTGTACATAAATGTACCAAATGTTCATGTGAGGTTGGTATTGTTCTAATCTTATGGGGCTTTTAGAACAATAAAATAACCATAAAATCCTGCATGGAAACAATTGTGACCCTTCCCAGATATCCTCTCTAATAGTTTCTCTTCAAAGGGAATATGGAAGTGGTCATTTAAACTCACATGGTTCCATTTTTTAATGTAAATGTAAACACTCAAACTATTGTGAATTCTAGTAGGAACTAAGTCATTATTCTCATTTTATTCAATTATATATCCAATTTTATTTAGGATAATTTTAATGGGACTCACCTGTTGAGATTTTGAGGTTATTAATATAATTCAAGATTCTAAAAGTATTTCTACTTCCTATTTTTATAACTTTTAGGAGTATTGTCTTGGGCCTACATTAAAACAATATCATAAGGTTGAACTCATTTTCTCCAAAAATCCTATTCATATAGATTGTGGGGCTAATTTTTAGAATGTTTTATATTTTCCATCCTATTTCCCCAATGTCCTATTTCAAAATATTCAATAGTTGGTGGTTCTTTATTGAGCTTTAAATTATTTGAGATCATGAATTGATGTTTCTCATTTTCCTTTAAATATCATAATTTATGTTGGGTGAAAAAAAACTTTGATTCTCGTTAATTAAGTATTTTAGTGAGTTTTTCAACTCAGTGTTGTCCATTATAGTATCTTTCACATCCTAAGAAGAAGTGGAAGTGATAGTTTTGAGTAAATAATCAAGATAACATTCATCAAATTCTTCAAACAGTTTGATATATAAATCTATTTCTTGATTAAGTTGAAATTAATAAATAGAATCATTAGAAACATAGGATGTTTCCAAATATTCTCTTTATCAAATTATGTCATCAAAAATTTCAATATCTTCTTTTTAATAATAGGAAAAAAATGGTTCAATGTAATCATATATTTCTCCTCATAGGGGTATTTCATTTAATTATGAATGTTAAATTATAATGTATGTTCTCCAAAATTAATTGAAAGTATCCCTTAATTAACATTTAATATTGTTTTATTAGTATTAATAAATTACCTACCTATAATGATAGGGGAGTGAGTTTTACCTCATTCTTCTTCCAGGTTTAGAATCAAGAGTTCTGTAGGGAACATGAATCATTGCATACTAAATAAAACATCCTAAAAAACTATAACTACAAAGGCAGTGGTTCAATTAGAAAGTTTTACAAACATTAGAGTGTGTTTGATCCCTCCTTCTATATGTAGGTAAGATTAAATAGAGTATTTTATTAAATTAATCAATGCAGAAAAAACCACACTATTCATTGGAAAAAGTGAGTTATTTTATAGCGCAAAGGATAGTGATTTTACTCAGGTCTTAAAATTTCCTTGATATTTGTGGTGATGTAGGGGTAGATACATTTCAACTTAAATTTACCTCGTCATGTCCATAAAATAAACTCTTCCCAATTCACATGTCTTTGATAAATTTTATATACCTTGGGATTTGTTGGATGGCTTTCAATAAGGGTATGCTGATCTCCACTCTTTTGAATATCTCCAAGATCTCAAGATATAGTGAATCTTTGTTGATTTTATTGGGTTGTTTTACTCTACATGTGACGGGAGGTTTTGGTTTATGAAGGTCCACCATATTTTCACTTCCCTTTTACTTCATAATTGGGGTGTATCTACAGGTACATCTTCTTGACGCCTTTTAAGGGATAAATTCTTCATGTTTAGTGGGTCGTACAATTCAAGATTCATCTGGAGATGAGGGATATTTATTATTTCCCAAATATTTTCCTATTATTAATGAAATAAAACAAATATACCCATAGGGATTAGGAATTTATTGGATGTATACATGAACATTGGTTTTTAAATTCATCAAATAAAAATTAAATTTTTCTGATTTGTCCCTTCATCTCCTTAAAATATGATTCAAGAGAGATTTTTAATTTCACATGCTATTTCACCAGGTCTTACATTTAATTTTGTTTATCTTTTGTTGGTTGGTGTTTTTCATAATGTTGAGAGATACATCTCTAAAATGGCAGTGGTTGGAAATTTTGTTTAAAACCTTACAAGAAGGATGAACTTTTCTTCCATTGGTTCTCAACTCCATATTGAATGTTGTAATATTCTTTGAATCTACATTTAGAAGTTAATTATTTTTATGGTTTCTATTAGAACATGACATCATGGCTTTCAGTTCCTTAAACTTGAGGGCACCAAATAGTGTAGTGGTCCAAGGAATGATATAATTGGAAGAGGGTATAGAAGTTGATATTTCTCTCTCTTTGTCCAAGGATAATTATTTCACAAAAGAGTTTAGATATTCAAATTTTTATGAATAAATGGGAGTTAGAACTATTTACCTAATGCATTCTGTTATTTTGGCCCTCATACCAAATTTTTGTGAGGTTTAGGATATTCTCACAATATTTTATTTGACATCAATTGGGGATTTATCAATAAGTTCATTGACAAAGGTATCATTTAGAAGGTTCTAGTATCTGTCCTATGATCATTGGTAAAAGAACCCGAAAATGATGATCGCCACAGGGCTAGTGTGGGAAAGAGGTTATCAACCCCTTGAATCCTCCGTAGATCTTATAGAGGTTTTATCTATTGTTTTAACTCCATATATCTCTTTTGTCATCTATATACTCTTTGAGGCAAAAAATTATTTTTGGAGGATATCCTTTCTCCTCCCATCCTATGTGGTAACTTATCTAGGATGGAGGCTATTGTTCTACTCACTAGCCAATATTTCTAGAGAAAATGGGAATTCCTTTTAGTTAATTTGATTTATGGTGTATTCTCTTGGCCTAAAACCATTTATTATTTCCCAAAAGGATATATGACTCTTATTGGGGTCTTCTTTGGAAAAAATATGACATTTAGGCAGCAACCCAATCATTCTAGTACTAATCTCACAATATTGTGGACTAGTTGGTTGTTGAATTTGGTTATCATTAATGAAATTGGGTGAATATAACTCTCTTAAGGTCTTATATAATTTAGTGAGACTATATTACACATTTTTACTACCTATAGTGACATTAATGGAATAAGTAGAGGAGGAGGAAGATTTAGTCTATATATTTGTGAACAACTCCCTCTTTATTTCTTCAATTATTATTAAATTCCTCATTTCTTCCAGCATAGCCTTCTAAAATTATGAATTAAAACCGACACGATGAAATTAATTAGATTTGGTCATTTTTTGCAAACACTTTATTAAAAAATGAAACACAATACTAGAACAACCAATAATGGTTCCCAGTGATGAGATTCATGTTGTGAGCCACTCATTAAATAATATTTTGAACCTGGATTAAATGTTTTATTAGTGAAATCAGTTTTTCTACATATATAAGAGTGTTTTGGGGGTGTTATTCTCTTATTTAATGGGTTTTGTGTGTATAAATAGTAATCAAATTGGGTTGGTTTTAAATTTAGTTTTTAAGAAAGTATCTTAACCTTGGATATCACTTCACTATAGTGAAAATCATGATTCCATTCATACAATCTATTTGTTTCTCTCTAATCAGGTGAATCCTCAGATGATTACATCCACTAGGATGCTTTAGTTTAATCAGAGGGAATAATCCCTATAACCTCTAATTTCACCTGGACCATTGATTGAAATATCCAACAATTCTTAGATCATCCCGCTGCTCATGATCACAATCATTGGAGAGAACCTAAGTGGCATGTGTGGGAAATCCAGTGAAATAGGGAAGATGAATTCAAAACACATATAAATATTGATATATATATTAATGTTATAATAGTTTTAAAAAATATATAGGGAATAATAAAAGGTATATTCAATTAAAAATTTTAATTCTTTATATGGGGGTATGGTAAATATCTTTGACTTAGCCACTAATGGAAATTTGTTGTTATTGGATAATTACAATAATTAGAAAAAAACTGTTATATCCCCAATTGATTGAGAAATCATGAAAGTAGCCCCCACCTCTTATTTAGTGAATAATTTCCAATTTTATAATAGATTGACTAGGGATACTTCTAGATTATCAGTTCCAATTGTGAACTTCTTTGATAGCCACCATATGTGCATGTTGAGGGTGAGGATTCTATGAATGAGAACATCTCACAAATCTGGTCAAATTTCATCCCCTATTACATGATCATGTTTCATACTCATTCTAGAATAATCAAAGCTTAATTGCTTCATTGTATCACCACTACAGTGGAAATATGTTTTCTATTCGACATGATCATATGAGGAGGATCTTAGTGATGCATGAGATAGGTTGCATGGGTGTTCGGTTCTTGGGATTTCATGAAATAGACTTAGGTCCGAGAAGATGGAATTTTTAAATGGACCTAGTATTCATTTAAATTGGGTATAAAAATATACATCTTTCTTTTTTAGGTTCTTGATAAAAAAATGCATGATTTTAATCCACAAGATATCCATTGAATGGTTTAATGAGTGTTGACTTGGTATAATGAGGTGTGGCATGATGTCCCCAGTGAATTTTCCAAAACCTAACTTTGATCTCCCATATGTTGATATTTTTACAAATGCATAATTCCATATTATGGATCAAATGACCTATGATTAAGGCCAAGTCTTTTCGTTAAAAGCCTTGTGATAGTTTTCAAAATTTGAGGATCCATTGCAAAGTCATATGAACTTCCCAACAAAACCTTACGATATCTATATAAGAATTATTATCCTCCTACTATAAAATAATTACACTTGAGTATGAAGCCTTATTATTTGGGAAAAAGATGTACACTTATCCTCAAATCCTTACATTCCAATCCCTTTCTATATTCTTTATCTCTAATAATTACATATATAATCTAAATGTATGATTATTACAGATTAAAAAAATTGAATAAAAATATAAAAAATCAGATTAAAGGCCATCAAAAAATTAAATCCCAAAATTAACCATCAATTTATAGATGGAAAATAAATTCAAAAGTGAATAAATCACATAAAAATTCAGATTTAAACTATGAAAATAATTTTTTCTTGATTATTAAAAATTAACTATAATGTATTAATCACCTAAGTTTTAAAATGATTTGATGGGTTTTTAATGGTTAATTATAAATAGAAATATATAAAATTTCACCTCTCATTACTCACCCATATATATATAAACAATTTTTCATGTTCCAATCTTTATTTTGGAGATAGATCATGGCCTTACTAGCTCATATCTTTGATATGTGGTTAGAGCTACTTCCTTATGATTTTTTTGGGTATTCGTTTATTGAATGGTATTTTTCTGACATTTCATAAATTTCAATTTATTATGGTATCTTTGTATAATTTTATATTATGGTATTGATTTGTGGATTTATTATTGTTTTCCTAGGATATATGACGGTAATGCCTTTCAATTTCATGTTATATACCCTCAGTTTTAATCACCAACAAGGGGCCTATTGGAGGCAAGCCTTAGAGGTCACCCTCACCTTCACTATAGGAATAAGAGGTGCTCCGAACAGGTGTATTCCATGATAATGTCGTATCAAATACACGTATTAGAGTTAGGAAGGAATTTTGAGTTAGTCACCAGTAGGGATTGCATGATATTTTTAGGGAACACGAATTTTTTAAATAATAGCATGTTGTGAGGTAAGAGTAGAAAATAAGTGATTTGGGCCCATTGTGATTGACACAAGGATCTTAAGTTTATTAAATACCATGAGATACATAATTATGATTTTGGGGTAGAGACCCTGGAGAGGATAATACATCATGCTTGTTGTCACTAGTATTTTAATTGCAGGGATCTCATGGGAAATTAAAATGAATATACTGAAATAACCCTTAATGAATTCTATGATATTTGGATTCGGGATTTTTTCTTAACCAGTAACATATGTTCAGTTTTTGGATATATAAATTGGTATTGTTGGAGTTCTCATTGTTATTACTTAAGCCACCTCAAGATGTCTCTAGTGTGGTTTTTCTCTATATTGTAGGACTCGCTCTTGCATGCCTTTATTTTTATATGTGACTACAAATATTTATATGTTTGGGATATTTTATTCTCATATTATTAAAAAAGAATGTACAGTTAGTTTAAAATTGAAATTCTAGGATGTAATAAATTTCACGTGTATAAAATGTTAATGGAAATGTTGGAAATGATTGCACCCATATCGTGCTTTTGAAATTTACAATCCTTCTTAGATGTTATAGATATTTTAATAATTTAAATGACCCTTGAATTGGAATTCAATGAACTATCCCAGCCTCATATCTTATAAGAATTACTATATTGATAATAATAGGTAATAATCATGTTAGAACTGCATGTGTCAAACGAAATATTTAATGAAATAATTAAATACATTTTATTTAAGACGTGTGAACTGTTAATGGAAGTATTATTATTATTATATGATATTAATCATGATTATTATCTCTTGAATTTATAAGGCTTTTCAATTATCTTAACATGAATCATGTTAAACTTTTACTGCATAAATGGATGAACAATTAGTATTATGTTAAACATCATAATTTGAAATAGCTAATTTACGGAGTAATTAAGTCTATTTAACTTGATAATGAGATATATTGGGAATGTTTTTTTATTTGAGTATATTTATTTTATATTTTATTCTATTTTTTGTAGTATTATGTGAAGTGATGTTCATTATTTTTTTTCATTCTTGTATGGTTATATACATGATGGAAATACATTTTTCTAAATAAATAGTTGATTTTATTTTAATGAATATTGAATTTATTTTAGCTATGGTCTTTCTAAATAGGTTGTGGGTATTTTATGAAAATGGTCTTATTTTAAAAAATTGATTATGTTAAATTCAATTTTTAAAGTTTTTAAAAACGGTTTTATTAAATTACGAAGTCTTAAATGGGTGGGATTTAAGGACCAGTTTTCATGTTTAAACTAAATGTTTTATTTTATATTATTTTTATCATATTTAAACTGATTAAATTTCTATAAATGATTTTTTTCCATTATGTGTGTTATTGATGCATTTTCATTAACAATAATTTTCATATTTGGTTTGTGGTATAAATGATTGGTGGTGAGAAGAGATGTTATTTGATTGATCAATGGTTAGATGGATAATGACTTGAGAGTAATGAGGTTTATGGTTTTTTAAAGGGTAATATGTTAAATAATTTGAAGGAATATGATATATTGTTATAGAATATGAATTGGTTTAACAGTATAGGGGTATGGGATTAGATGTTATTCTTATAGTGTGGCAAGGTTTCCCTCGCTATTGGTAAGTGATTATTTGTTTGGATTAATATTAATGATTTTGATGTGTATATTGAAGGCATGCCATTGGATCATTGTCAAGAAGTTATTCTTAGGATGTATAATGGTTCAAGGGATAAGGTGATTTCCATATTTTAGCAGCAAAACCAGTAGAAAAAACCCTATACCAATGTTTTAAAATCATCGGTAGAGATCCTAGAATCATTTTTATAAGTTATACCAACAATTACTACAATTGTTGGGAAATGATGTATTGTAATAACCCTACACTAATAGTTTTCTTTTAGCCATCAATATAGGTAGGTCAGGGTTTTCTAGTACAAACCATTATAAAAACCCTTTGTATTGCCTCCTCCACCAATGGGCACTGACACTCCCCAATAGCCAACCAAAACTCCGGATCACATTTCCCACAAATAGTTCACATTCTTAATATCACATATATTATATATTTCAATTTTAACTAGTTGATAACATCAAAAAAATCAAAACACAAATATGAAATCAGTTTCAGTCATCAAACACCATCCACATAGTTGTGTTATAAATATCATGCCACAAATGTAGGGGATCAATATCTTCCTCCTGACCACCAATATCATCATGGACATCACTATATATTCCTTCATCTTGAAAATACTCACTAGAATAATTTCCTCTTACACATTCATCACATCACCACCAAGAAGGTAATAACCCTGCTAACCATTAATACCGCTTTCTCCATATTTAAGTGAATCATTTAAAGATAACATCATCAAAATGAAAGTATCAAAAACCATATCATTATCTAAAGGAAGTGATAGAAAAAAAAGATTATATATCTTTCAAAAACTATTCATTGGCCTTTTTACTACTTTCAAGATCATGTATAGCTTAGTTTTTAGCCTTTTCTACCTTAGTACGAGCCTATGCAACCTTTGTTGCCTCTACATAGGCCGTTAAAACAATATTCTACTAGATCTCTGTAAGGCACTTGAAGTGGGCCAATAGATGTTCTGTACAATTATCTTACTAGATTTAAAATAGACTCTTCCATGGTTCTCATCACCGAATATCTATTATAAATTATTAAATGGACCATTGTTGTTATCCCATTTCTCCTCAGGGCCTCCAAAGCGTTCTATTGATAATATAAATGATATATTTTTTAAAAAATAGATATTGAAATATGAAATTAGAAGAACAAAACTTATAATCCACTCTTTCATCTTTTCATTTGCATCAATACTATATTTTTTCCTTTTAGATTGAGAAAAAAAATTTCAACGTCACACACCCTTCTATGTATAATACTACCTACTAAAAATGACATTGAAAAGGAGAAAACATTATTTAATAATATCTTATTGATGATTTAATTAACTTTTTCACAACTAATTGTAAATAGTTTAATATTTATTGTATTAAGAGATGAAAAAGGGATGGTTTTGGGATAAAAGTGTTTCAAAATGAGTTAGTGATTGAATTTAATCTATGAAAGGTGTAAAAGGGTAGAGTAATTTCTTAATAAAGTTATTACTTTAAAATTACATGATCAAGTTTCAATAAATACTTCGATTTTTTGTTAATTGTTTTAAATAATTACACAAATGACCCTAAATTGTGAAATTCAATTTTGTTTTGAAGGTCATTACTCATTAATTCGTTTTATAGGACCTATTTGGTGTATATTAAATGTTTATTTATCTAATATTTTCAATATATTATTTTCAACTTAAAAGGGGTTCTTTTTTTAATATTTTTAATTTTAAATGATTGTGCAACTTAGAAACCAGGATTTAACATTAATAGATAGGTGTTCACATGGTTTCGATTTTAAAACATGTTTTATCTTATTGGTTATGAATTGTTTAGTTCAATTTATATGGATTATTTCTTCTATGGTTCTCAATTGGTATTTTTTGAATTAATTGGTTTCTTTTTTCAATGGTTTATTTCTTTTGTGATTGTATTAGGTATTCTTGATTTTATGAGTGAATAAGTTGTTAGGTTACATTTGATATGAATATGAAATTTTCAAATTTTATATTATGTTGAAGAATAATCTTCATTTTGGGATATGTTTGTGATATGGAGTTGGAAATGGTTTATTTAAGATAAAACCATTATATTGTTTCCATTTAGGGATTTAGGTTGGGATATTTCATTTTGGGTGGTTATTATTTATTTTAGCTACCTTTAGTTTATATTTGGGGAATAAAAAGAGAGTTTATCTTTTTTATTTAATAGATGACTACTTTTATGTTCATATGGACTGAATGATGGCAATATAAGATTGAACCTTGTTTATTTAATCATGAATAGATTATGAAAATGTTATTCGACAGTTTGAGGATGAGAATTTTCATTTTGGGTATTGTGGTAGTTGGGTTTGAATTTATTTGGATTCATTCAGTTTGAGTAAGTTTAGGTCAATTTACATTCGTTTAATTCTTTTCATTTCAATTTTATTTTATTCTATTATTTTTGGAATAGGTTCATTCATTTTTTTATTCAAGCATATTCAAGTCACCGGAGTTCGATTCATTCTAGTTTTTTGAGCTATTTCACGTAGTTAATGGTTAGTTTATGCCTATTTATATCACATCATATCAATTTAGTGTGTTTTTAGATGATTTATATCATTTTTATTTTTTATAGATGAGTTCTTCCTTGATACATCGGGTTCATTCATTTTTTTCTTGGTTTGATTATTTTTAGTTTAATTCAATTCAATTCAATTATGTTTAATTCATGTCGAGTCATGTCTGGCATGGTATGTTGATTTAGTTTGAATCATCTATATTGGTAACTAATTAAATTTTGTTGTAAATGAAAAATATCTATTGTGTCTCTTTCTATGGAATAGTAGTTTTCCCTAATGTTTGGACATACTTCATATAATTTTTTTTATTTCATCATGTAGATTCATGAAAAAAAATCAAATAATAAGAAATTATGTTCCAACTGAAGTCATAATCAGTTTCAATCAAAATAATAATATATTTTAATAATACCTTAAAGTTGTCACACTTCCAATAAGTAGTCATTTCGTGGTACTATGTTATTAAACACTCATAGAGGGTTGGTATAACCTCTATCATCGATCCAACTCTTCTAGCCCAACCATCATATAGATTGTGATTATATTGTCTCCATAGATTAACTAACTCCATTAGTCATGAAACCCTCACATCTTCACTAATAGATAAATTATAATATTTTTTGTTACAAAATATTAATTCAAATAAATATAAAAATAATATAAAATTTAATCTATTTAATCTTCTTACCCATACTTAAACTCATGTGGTATCCTTTATTTCATATCAAGGATTCACTAGGAAATTGGTTTCATGGGAATGATGTCACAATATTGGAGAATTTATTCTACAAAACACCTATATTCACTTCTAATTTTACTAATAATATTATTATCTTCATAATACTCAACTATCACCTACGTCTAGTAGTTCTACATTCCATGTATGTGATTACACTAAATTTTCCTATTAGTTGTAGATCCAACAATGAATAAATAAATTAAATAAATTAAATTAATACATATTATAATGAAAATAAATCATGCCTAAAAAATTTACTTGGGTATTATACACATACCTAATCTAGGTTGATTGGTGGGATTTAATGGATTACTAGGATATAAAGGATCAGTAATCAATTTAGTTCTAGTTCATTCCATTGTATGCTTGTGATGATATGAAGGCACCAGGGAATAAGTAAAAGGAAAATAAACATTAAAACCGGAATAAAATAGAGAAGTTGGAAACAAATGAGGTCACATAGATGTCTATGAAAATGATAATAGGTTTGGGTAGTGGGACCTATCATCAGATAGGGAAGTGATAAATGATGAGTATAATTAGATGAAAATGGTAGAAACATTATATGTAGTTTGAAAATCCATGATGCCTTTAAGGGAACTATAGGACAATACGTTGTGGAAAATTTTATATCTAGTGAAGGTTGTGGGTGTGATAGGGTACAAAAAGTTGTGTGGGTTTTTCTAGTAACCCCCACTCAAACTAGTAGGTTGGTCACCACTTTGACTAGTCTGGCTGGAGAAAAGTCACCTCCTCGATGGTGGAGGATGATTAAAATTTAGAAATTATTAAGGACTTGACATTTTTTTTAATTGATATATATCTGAATAATTAAACTCACAACGGGAACCAGAAGAGTAATTCCCATATCTCTCATTTGATGATCATTTTTAGACATTATCTTCATTTTTATATTTTTAATATTTTGATATTTCATACATTGGAAAATAAAGATATATTTAATTGAAAATTTTGAACTAATGATATAAAATAATCAATGAATAATAATTAGTATGCTAAACATGAGTATGATATGGTTTTCGTATTGTATGTTCAATTCCTTATAATTAAATTTGGGTTAGATTATTTGGTTATTTGATCATCTGGGTCATTTCTAGTTAGGTTATATGATTATTTTGTTATTTAGTCATTATATTAGATCATTTAGTCCATTTCGGGTTAGGTCATTTGATTAATTTTGGGTTATTTAATTTTTATAAATTTTTATTAATTCTATTTGGTTCATATTTGGGTTAGGTTTTCTAGTTCATATTTTTGATATGATATATTTTAGTTAGTTCATTTGGTTCATTTTTTATTACGTTATTTAGTTCATTTTGGGTTTTGTTAGTTGGTTCATTTTTGGTTATCTCATTTTTGATTTAGTTCATTTGGTTTATTATAGGTTGTGTCATTTATTTCATTTTTTGTAAAGGTTTTTTTCATCCATTTGGGTTAGTTAGTTTGTTAATTTTTTATTTGGTGATTCTGTTCATTTTGGATTAGGTAATATGGTTCATTTTCTATTAGGGTTTTTGGTTCATACATTGTTTTTTAAACTGATATGTCCTCAAATTCATCCCTTGAAGAAAGAAACATGCATTGAATCATATGTTCAATCTTATAAGGATTATATTGAAAAATAATTAAGGGGTTAAACTAATTTCTCTTTAGCTAGAATTTTTGGATTTGTAGTTAAATTGTACCATTTTTGGAAAATTATCTTTAACAAAACATAGATGGAGTAATAAGACATCATTATATATATAAATTCTTCATTAAAGGGGTTTTTTAGCAATTTTTAAGGGAATCACGAGAAGAAACCATAAATTACATCATGTAAAGCTAAATCAAAGTTGAATATCCAGCCTTATAAATTAAATGCACATTTAAAAACATCTATTTTATGACTATTTGAGTTTGTTTTAATATATATTAATACATTATCATTGAATTTTAAATATATTTTCTTACTTTTTCGATTTTAGTACAATTTTCCAAGATTAATCCAAAAAAAAATCCATATTAGGTTTGTTTTGATTCAATTCAACTTAGTTTGGTTTGGTTCAAATAGAATATATGAAATTACAATCAATAAATAATATCAAAATGCACAAGAGATTTTAATCTATACATATAATCATGTAAAATTAATTAAATCATTCATTTTTATGGAAATGAAAGGGTATAATTTGATGCATACTATTATTCCACTAAGAGAAATAATGACTTTTCAATTGTTCGGTATTTATAAAATCTAAAAATAAAAAACATCCAATTAATTCATGCATCATAAAACTATAGGGAACCATTGAAATAAAATTTCATGTAAACTATATTTAGTTTAATTAAAAAATTATTTAATACTTTACATGTAAATTTTAAAACCATTTAATAAGAATGATGATTTTACACATTACATGTAATGTATTTTTTAAAATCAGTTTATTATTTATAAAATGAAACCAAAATAATGAAATTTTAACATAAAAAACTAAAAACCCTTAGTATAATTAAATTTAATGAACTGAGAACACATATTGTTTCTTCTATATATTACCCACCACAAATTTAGTTTCAGAGTCAACTCTGACCATTGGGCTACTTGAGTCATCATATTCAATATATTGATCATGACCAATTATGGAAATGATAGTATAGAAACCCCAACCTTTTACAAATATCATTAAATGATTTTAGGAATATAAAAACATTAGATTAAAATCCAAGGACCATAAATTCTAGTTTCTTATAAGACTAGGTACCTAATTAAACATCATAAAAGAAACTTTTATTAAATCTCTATATTGAGATCCTAACATCCATTGTGTTCATAAATCTGCATAGAAAAACCTAGGGATAACATGAAAAAAGGAACGATCTAATAGTATTGTAAGGGAATAAACATATGAATAAATCTTATCACATCGGCTAGAAATCATAACTTAATGATATAAAAAAGGAATGGTACATGGCTAAACATAAAAAATCATAACATATAAATAATGAGATCATATTATCATGGAATTATAGAACTGTGTAAACCATATAAAACATGATTTTATCATGACTCAAGGATTTCATTACATATAGGATCATGAGTCAAGGATAACCACCAATACTGTTTCACATGGATCATGAGTGAAGGCTAACCACTAAGACCATTGAACATGGAGCATTGGTCAAGGAAAACCACCAAGTCCGTTACACATAACATCTCATGATACTAAAAAATACACAATGCATTGGAAACCATATGGGTGAACCCATCATAAAATGTTCCTAAATATTTTTTCCTCATAAATAATCATACATAAACATAAGGGTACCCACATAATAAAATAGCTATCTTAATCGTTTCATAAAGCATTACCAATAGGCGTATCATAAAAGTGTCCATGGTGAAAATAAATTAGATCATTAATTTAAAATAATAAGGTATAATAGGAATATATAATGTTAATTTATGTCAAATTGAAGTGATATCATGTAAAAATGTATTTAAGAAGCTTTAGATTTAAAACATTTTATTGCGGTTTAAGAAAAATATCAAAGATCATTTAGAACAGAAAATGGAATAATCTATCATATAAAACCATAAGTTAACAGAGAAGGTTTTAATAATAACATGAGTTATTTTATAAGTATTTATGTGTGTCAAAATAGATTATATAGTTCACTTGAAATTGGGTAAGAATTTCGGAAGTTCCCTAAAATCGATCTTCCTTAACGGGAATATTTGAGATTGGAGCCAATTAAAACTATGTATATCTCTAAAAGGAAATGTTGAATGGATCATGATAAATGAGTTTGGAACATATAATCATCATTTATAATATGTAAATAAAAAATAAAATATAACTTCATTTGGGTAAAAATAATGAAAGAGAAACTTGAAGGAATCATGGAAGTTCGGGTAGAATTCCTTACCCTAAGTACGAAGGTGTTATTCAATTAATATTAATGTCATGGATAATCAAATAAGATTCCAAAATTAATAATTAAATAACCTCTTATAAATGTAATTTATTTATTATAATTTTATTAAGTTCATTCATGGCCTTTTTGATGAGTTAAGAGGTTAAATTTCATTATTGGCGAGTGTTTGTCTCCTTGGTTTTCATGATCAATTTACTTATATACATGTATGGATAATCATGTATGATGAGGAAGGTTGTCTAGAATTGAGGTTATGTGTTATTATAGGACATAAATAAGATAAATTCATTATAAAAATAATGTTTTTATTTTGAGTGAGGATTAATCATTATATAAAACATTAATGATAAATGTTTGGGTAAAATGGATGTTTTTTGATAACAATGAAATCATTTTGTTTTATAAATAAATACCAATTCAAAAGAATGATACTAGAATATTAATTAGTATATATAACATAAATAATAATCTGGTTCAACCGTAAAAATTGTTTCATTACCATAATTGAAGATGTAATATAAATTGAAAATCAAACATCCCTGAATGTGATAAATTAACACATCACGGATGGTGTTTTAATTTATAGTATTAAAAGAGGGGAAATGAGAGATAAAGAATAATTATTCTATTATCAAAACAAAATTACATTAAATTTAATTTAATGGATTTATCATACCATTTGGATGGAGGAGTTGATAAAAAAATAATACAAAGGAACATGAAAAATAAATTGAAAGAAAATTGATGAGGGGTTAACCACTTGATTACTTACCCTTGAGAACCTCATTAGGGAAATGTTTTTATACATTTGATGATACCAAGAGACACTGAACAATGGATGTAGGATTAGAGAGATATATGAGAAATATTTGGACAATTCACATGTCTTTAGAGGTTTGAGGAGAAGAAGTGGTGAAGTGTTGTATTTATAGTGGGGAGAGGGGAGTTTTCCCAATATTTAAGTCATTAGTTTATTATTTTCATAAAGACAAGAAATAGTAATGATTATTGAGATTTAAAAAAGTTAAGTGTGAATTTTAATTCAAAATAATGGTCTCCTAAATCATCCTTGACTCAAGAAATACTCAAAATTTCAGGTTTTATCATTTATCGTAAATTATTGTATTTTAATATTCATAAAAAACTCATGTATTTCCAAAAAATACCAAAAATTAACCTAAATTTTTTTTGAAATATAAAATAAAAAAATCCATTTTATCAATATAATTATATTATTAGGATAAATTTATTTTTTAATTAAATCATAATTTACATGAAAAATACAAATATTTAAATTGTAACTGATTTTATAACACTTAGAAAAATTAACTAAGGTCACATAAAATTATCTTATAATCATAATAAATCAAAATATTTATTTTTTAATACATTTTATGAAAATAAATTTTTTATTTAAATTATTAAATTTATCATTAAATTGTAAATAAATATTTATTACTTAAAAACCCAACACTGTTATTTTTTCACTAATAAGATGGGTAAATGTTATTTATAATTTCATTGGTAAGGATACTATTAAATTTTATGACTTACTATTCATACCGGTCATATTAATATTTATATGTGTAAGATTTATATTAACAAGGGTAATTTACTATTCATCAAAAATGATGTTTGTTCTATCGGATGCCAAACATCTTACTGATTGCAGCTGTGTGTCCCATATTTTCAAAATTCAAATCATAGAAGTAGTAAAATTTAGTTTAATGACTTGGTTATAACTATCTTCCTAAAATAATGTGTCATTTCATATAGACTTAGTGTTTCTTGAATTTCGTTAAATTAATTTTTAAATCCTTATGGTGTTCAATTATTCCCCACCCTCCACCCCCCATGAAATTTCACCCCCGAAATTTTGTTTAACATACATAGGTAAAAACATGCGTGGGTTTGAATACATAACAAATATGCATAAAAAATAATAATTAAAAATAAAATAGATAAAATATTAAAGAAAAAGTGTGTCCAAACTTTTTATTCCCTTGGTTTCAATCAAGGTTATCCATGATCTATTTCTTTACATATATTTTATAGGATTTTTTTGTTCCCTTAATAATGATTCATTATGAACTTATGAATTTACCAAAGCATATCCTTATAGATTTTCAATAAAAGTGTACAATAAGGCCCGTTTTTTGTACCAAGTTACCCCAAGTCATGCCCGAAACACTTTTTCAGTGTTGTCACTCCAAGGTACCATTGTACCAGAACCATGTCCACTTGTATTATCAAATAAAATATGTATTTTCATGATACACCAGTTACTCTATACTAACAAAAATATTGGGATGTTTTCCTATTCTTATTATAACCCATAATGCTCTTACTAAAGTTCTCTATTCCTATTCTCAAAAAATAACTATACCATCCTCGGATACCAACTATAGCCACCCCATCCCTTTACACATATCATTACATGATTTTAAGAATAATTGAACATCATATTACAAGATAAGGATCTTAAAGTCTATTGACTTGGAAGACTAGGATGATAATTAAACACCATAAAATAAACATTGATTAAATATCAATATTGAGATCCAAACTATCATTGTGATAATACATATATATAGTATGAATTTTGGATAACATGAACAAAGGGATGAGATAAAAGCCCGGTAAGGGAATAAACATAAGAATAATGATTACTACATGGGTTATAATGAATAATATAATGATATTAAAAGGAATGGTACATGAATAAACATAAATAATTATAATATGTAAATCATGGGATCATATAAGCATAGAATCATAGTAATGTGTTAGCAACATAAAACATGAATTTAGCACAAGTCGAGGCTCATTTAATATATAGAATCATGACTCATGGCTAACATCCAAGACCATTTCAAATGGATTATAATTCATGGATAATTTCCAAGACCATTTCACATGGAGAAGGAGTCAAGGAAAACCACCAAGACCGTTGCACATAACGTCTCATGAGACTAAAAATTTCCCAGTGCATTAGAGATATATCTATGTGAAACCATTTTAAAATGTTTGTGAATATGTTTTAAACAAATGAAATCATACATAATTAATCATTTATAAACATAAGGGTACCCATGGAATGAAATGGATATCATAATCCGATCATAAGGCAAAACCAATGGGCATATCATAAAATAATCCATGTAGGAAAGAAATAAGATAATGAATGGACTATAATTAGTTATAATAGTCATATATCATGATATGTGATGCCAAATTAAAGCGATATCATGTAAAAAAGTATTTAAGAAACATTAGATTTAAAACATTTTAATACGGTTTAAGGAAAATATTGAAGATCATTTAAAACGGAGAAGGGAATAAAATTTTATACAAAACAACAAGTGAACGAAGAAGGCTCTAATAATTAAGTGAGTTATTTTATATGTATAATGGTGTCTTAAAAAATATTATATATTGAACTTAAAATTGGGTAATAAATAGGGAAGTTCCCTTAAAATTGGCTTTCTTTTCAAGAATAATTGAGAAGGGAACCACTTAAAAATATTGTTATCCCTGAATGATAATGATGAATAGATTAGGATATAGAAGTATTAAATAAATAAATCTAATTTATAATATGTACTTCAAAATAAAAGATAACTTTATTTGGTAAAAGGAAAGATAGTGCAACCCGAAGGAATAATCGAGGTTCTGGTAGAATCCCTTACCTTCAGTCTGAAGGTGTTCATCACTTCATCCTAATTTACTGGATAATAAAATTAGATTCATTAATTAATATTTCCAAAACATATTATACATGTAATTTATTTATTATAATTTTATTAATTTAATGCATGTCCTTTTGATGAGTTAGTAGGTTCAATTTAATTTATTGGGAGTATTTGTTTTCTTGGTTTTTAATGACTGATTTACTTATATACAAATACTGATAATCATGTAAGATGAGGGTAGTTGTACAGAATTAAAATCATGTGTTACTATAGAACATAAAAAATATAAAATTGATATACAATTCATTTGGTTATTTTGAGGGAGGATGAATCATTATATAAAACTTTAATGATAACAGTTTGAGCTAATCGGTGTTTTTTTATCACAATGTACTCATTTTTTTTAAATTAATACCATTTTTTCAAAATTATTACATAACACTAATCAAGATATATTAAATACATAATAATCTGGTTCAACTATAAAAAGGTTTTCCTGACCAGAATTGGAGATGAAAATAGAAATCGAATACCCGTAATCCTTGAAAGTAATAAATTAACACATCTCAGATGGTGTTTTTGTTTCTAGTATAAACGAGGGGAAATTAGAGATGATGAAAAATTATTATTTTGGAATGAAATAATTCTATTACATTTAAATTAATAGAGTTACCATACAATTTGTATGAGGGGAGGTTAGGAGAGAAAATAATAGAGTGGAACTTGAAAAATAAATTGAATGAAAAGGGAAGAGGGTTTTACCTCTTGATTCCTTCCGCTTGAGAACCTCATTAGAGGAGATGTTTTAGTATTTTTATTAGACCAAGAGGTCCTAGAATTAGGAAATATTCTTAGGGATATAATTTAGTATAATTTGGACAAGGAAAATGGCTTGATAGGTGTCAGGAGAAGTGGTGGTGAGGGATGTTTTTTATAGTGCAGGGAAAGAGAGTTTCCTCGATATTTAATTCATTAGTTTATTATTTTTCTATAGACAGACAATAGTGATGATTATTGAGACTAAAAAAGTATTTTTTTCTTGTGAATTCAAAAAAAAAGATCACTTATATCATCCATGACTCAAGCATGACTCAAAAATTTAGGTTTTAGCATTTATCATGAATTATCATATTTTATTATTCATAAAAAATAAACTATTTCTAAATAAATTAAAAAATTCACCATAACAATTTTTCAAAATGTAGAATAAAAAAATTAACTCCATTTTATGAAAATAATTTTATATATATGATAAATTTAATTTTAAATTAAAATCATAATTTACTTGAAAAATACAAATTTTAAAATAGAAATTGATATTAAAACACTTTGAAAAATATACTAAGATCTCATTAAATTAAATTATAATCATAATACATAGAAATATAATATTATAAATGAATTTTATGAAAAAAATTAAATTAATTAATTAATCGCAAAAATTTAATTAAATATTTACGACTTACCAAAAATACCAACACTATCATATTGTCAATTATAATATGGATTAATATTATTTATACGTTCATTTGTAAGGTAAAATTTACATGGTCGATTTACAATTCATAAGGGTCAGATTACTATTCATAATGATAACAATACAATTCATATGGGTATGTTACTATTCATTAAAAATTATGTTTTTCCGATCGAACTCTAAACATCTTACAGATCACAACTATGTATGACATATATTCAAAATTCAAATCATAGAAGAAAGAAATTAAGTTTAACAACTAGGTTATAAATATATTCTTAAAAAATTGTTTTTTATAGAGACTTATTGTTTCATGAATTTCATTAAACTTATTTTTAAATCCTTTAGTTGTTGCAAATAGTGTAAACTTCATCCTCATCATCATGATAAATATATATTGATATTACTTCACTAATGACATAAAATTCAGGTGTCAAATGATATTTGACATAAAATATTTGTTTCTTTATTGATTTTAAAATATATATCTCATCATTAGCCAATAACTGAGTCATGTCAATATTAATAAATCCACAATCATCAAGAATTGTTCCATGCCATGTCATTAAATCAAAACACACGCATTTAATCATAGTGACTCGATCATGTGAGTAATAATATAATATTAGTATTTATAAAAAAAATCCATTATAAGACAAATTTTAATATCAATGACTACTATATAATACAATAGAAAAATATTATGTTGTTTTAGTTAACACAACACCATCATGTTGTTTTCTCATGTTAACTGCTCAATTAGTTAGAACAAATTTGTACCCATTTATGACTAGTGATTTGAAATCACAAGCTAATGAATTTGGACTGAAATCGTAGTATCTTATTACTTTAGATATAAAAAAATAGGTAAAATAAATTGATAAAATATAAATGAATATTAAAATTATATGTCTGTTTATGTTTTCTACTTTATTAATCCAACTCTCAAATCCTCGATTTCAGCTAAGAAGGAATCTATTTGTTTGGAAAAGTCTATTTCCTTATCAAAGGTAAAAAATGATGATTTCTACCAACAATTTTTTCATTTTATCTATATAAAATAGAAAATAAATGTTTGAGATGTATGTTATTCTATGTAGTATGAGATAACATATACATGTTCAAATTACTCACTTGATTCACTCATTGTACAAATCATAGTTAAATAATATTTTGTGATGTTCCATATCTCGCTATTCAATTATCAATGAAGCCAATGTATATGATCTCAAAATTACACCTATTTGATGATGTGAGAGAAAATTAGGTTAAATTCTTTCCTAATACTCTTCCCTTTTCTAGTTACATCTCATTCTCACAACACCTAAATAAATTGAACAAAAATTAATACATTCATGATCCATGTAACCTTTCATAATGGAATCATTAGAATTATTATTGTTTCTGATTTAATACCTCATTGTAAAAAAAAATTATCTTGGTTTTATACATTCAAAAAATGAAATGGGTCCCAAAAGAAGTAATTTACTTAGAATATGGATATTAATATGCCACATTCAAGTTGAAAAAGATGGATGAAATTTTTTTCTCTATAATGGAATGAATTAAAAGTTCCTTTTCCTGCATTTTTTTTCAATAAATACTTGGACAACCATTTGTCACATTGATTTCTATACAAATGGAACAACCAAATCCTGATCATTGTTACATTATTGGATAGTAAATGACATGTTTTTATTAGAATAAATCCATGTATAAGTATTTGTCAGTCATTAGTTTTTAGAGATTTTAGTTACATCACTTTTTTATTGATTAGTTTTTATATATTGCTGGAATGACCAATAGTAACCTTGATAATCTCTATTACTTCTATAAATTAATTTTTCTCTAAAGGAATCATTGCATAAGAATGACATGTAACTTTCTATTTATTTTCACCAATACCGAAAGGATGAAGTTCCGGTCTGATACCCTATTCCACCAAGTCATCTTAAGATCATATATCATCTTTGGTCTTCCCCTTGGAATTTAAGATAATTAAAACAAAAATTTCATAAATTTTTTCCTCAATGGGTATTACGTCCAAATAGTGACTTTAAAAATTGGTTAACTGATAAGGATATTTAAATAGGAGACTTTTCTTCTTCTAATTATACTCAAATTCAGTGGAAACATTCATTCTATTGTTATATTATTAATGACCTTTCATGAATAAAAAATTGGAATTTTTTAATTCTGTAAGGACATCAGTTCCAGGCATACACTTAGTTGGATTCTCAGTCTCAATAATATTATCAAACATTCAATGTTTATTCTGGTTTAGATAATCTATTTGAAATTATTTTGATGTACCATGAAACTGAAGCTACGATGATATTTAATTCATCCAGATAATATATCCTTCATACAAATAGGACACAATAGTTCCCACCTCATTGTTTCTCCCAACATCACAACATAAATTTAAAATAATCTATCATCCACACAAGAAAAACACACATCTAAAATATATGTGCGACTTAACTTTGTGGAGTAGCCCCGCGTCAGTCCTCCATGCCAAAAGATGCTTGGTGCACCTAAGTGGAATACCTTCATGGAGAAATTGTGTGAAATACCTGTGTGGGAAAAATCTCTTCAACCATTCCCATCCGTACCTATAAATAGAGCCCTTGGGGTCCCCATTTCGATACTGAAAAAAGTAAAAGACACTCTGAAGCTCCCATTGTGCATCTCTTTCACCTAGAACCCTCAAGTTTTCTCAGGTTTGTCTCTATAAAACGATAGAAGATATAAGAAAATGGGATACGCATATTTTGATGTTTGTTACATTCTTTAGTGATCATCCATACTTGCATGGTACACTTGCACGTCATACCTGTGTGGTATTCATGCACACCAAACCTACGTGGCACACCTGCGCGCCATATCTGTGTTGTATACGTGTGCACCATACCTGTTTAGTTCACCTATGTTCCATACCTGTACAATATACGTGCGCACAATAGCTAAGCAATATACCTACGCTCCATACCTACGCGGTATACTTGTTCCCCATAGCTGCACAGTATACTTGCGTGATACAAGCACCGTGGGGTACCTACACATCATACTTGTACTACCAGATCAAGTACACTCTTTTAAAATCCATTCATGACAGGGTATCTCCTCCTTTGTTCCCTTATCTGAATGGGACAACGTTGAAGCCTCCACCAAAACCTCCTGACTTCTCAAACCATTAGGAAAGGCACATCAGCGTGTCTTCTATTTGGGTTTGTATTTACACAGTTAGAGGTTTCCCACATTTGTTTCACAATGGGGTTAGGATTCATGGAATGTCTGTGGGTTGGTATATCCACTATCCCATGGTATTTTCTCCCAGAAACAGTGTTAGGATGTTCCCGGTTTGGAGTAGGGTTGGGTCATGGCCTCTCCTTTCTCAAAGAGATCACCCAGGATCTTAGGTTTTTGGTAGGGAAGGTATGGTTCACCTATTTATTTTCTACGAAAGTATAGAAGGAGTCTCCCTCCCCTACCAGGACCAATTTCAGGGCAACCATCCTGGTATAAGCCCCTAACCATCACCCCTTATTACTTATATTGGATCCTTGTCCAATGTAAATAGAATAGAGGGAATGTTCAACACCTCACCCTCTTCCAAAATCAACGCACCCTCTTCCATCAACATGGAGGAAAAATTTGAAAGTGTGAAGTGTCATTGTTGGATATTCCACATCCTCTTGTTTCTCACACCAAGCATGACTCACATGGGCTTAGAGATATGTGATAGCTGCAACATGTGCACAAACACTCATTGGAAGGAACTATGAGAACTCTAATTCCTATTTAAATCAGGATACGTAGGAAGCTCTATTAGAGCCCGAGCTCACTAGATTTCCTCTTCAAGAATCCAACCCTAAATTCCCAAATATTGGGCATCATCCTTAAGAAATAATCCCCAAATCTAATCCTCGAATCATCAAGTCATTCTTTTAAGGATGTAATCCCAAACCCATCTCACTCAAAGGACCATACTCTCATATGAGACTTATTGAACTGTGTGGGCATTGATTTCAATCCATATGGGATACGTAGGAAGCCTTCTTGAGGATCAAACCCAACACTTAAAATAAAACATATTCTCATGGGGCCATATTCCCAACAGGGTCTGATCTTACTTGGAATCCCATTTCCCTTATAAATTCCTTGGGCTGCTTTAGCATAAGTCCCACACTAAGTTTCAACTAAGCACCTTCCGCTTAGAGGTCCTTATAACATGAACATAAAAGCTATGATGTGTCCTATTAAGTGACACCAAACTATGAGGGTTTTGATTCCTTTGACAAGGATACATAGGTATCCCATTTTACAGACATGATCCCACGATAAAAAATCCATCGTCACCCTAGATGACAATAAATTCAAGAGTGCCCCACTCAGTGGCTTAAAAACCAGTATCATCATAATGATTATTAAAATAATCTCTAATCAGTATATTAGAGGATACCATTGATGGAAAACCTCAAATACATGCGAATATTTCCATTAATGAAGAAACTTGAATACATACATATGATTCTAAAGTTGTATACATGTTAATAAGTGATTATAAATTCCAAGGGATACTAATTATATACCTGGTGAATTAATAAATATTAATGAAAATATTTTAATTTTACAGAGAGAGTCCCGGAATAGACAATAATTCCTCCCAAAAGCATGTGATGAGTCTGAAATCCCTTCCTCTCGACCAATGAACATTTTTAAGTATCGTAATGTTCAAAACATAAGGAATGCCTGCCTTTGGAAAGAAGAACATATTAGCATAAATAACTATTGGAAGTTTTCAGTTCAATGAATAAATTCAATGGAAACCTCCTGGAAACTGGGATTCATTAATCTAGAACAGACGTTTCAAGGAACTACGAAAAAAAATTGTGAACCCGATGTGAACCCATAACCAAATTAATAATGTTAGCCACATGTTAGGCCCTTATCAGTAGATAAATGAAGGCCATACAAAGGAATTAATCATGCATGTATCCATCTGAAAAAATGTTACTTTAATAGATCTTGTTGTTGTTCTTAGTTTTCCAAAAAATTCTATCCAATCCCAAGAATGGATTTCTCTATGACAACATCTTTTAATTTCCTGACTTCTGCTCAATCTAGATCTCTATCCACCGGATGGATGTTATCACCAACCCAACATCTTCAACGTTGGGTCTCTAATTTGCTGGTGAAGGATTATCACTAGCAGGGTACAATCCTAACTTTGGAGGCTGCTCGAAAGGCCCTCCAGGTCAACAAAAATCCTAGATCATCTGGCCAACGACGACAAAAGATCCGGAATCAGATGGGGCCAACCACTGTCTCCAACCGTTTCACGCCCTTTTCCCCAGAACGCAACAACTAGTCCCTCCCGTACTATAGGTAGGTGGATCAATAGGTCACTCAAGGCCTCAATTCAAGAATGTATAAGTCCTTCTTGAGCACTCCCACCAGCAATCGCCAACAAAATCTTGATGTAGTGAAACCCCAACATGATGGGGTTGTTTCCTATGGACATTCGGACTAGGTCTCTCAGACTCAGGCCCGCAAGATGAACCACCAGGGACAACGTCCAGTAAATAGGGAGCAGGTTCTCACCTCTACCTCCTACAGAGAAGTCCATCGACCTAACTCGATGGAAAACAATGACTGGGTACAAACACTCATCAATCCTAATTTTGTTGATCAATAGGCTCTTATGACCGAAAATCATCAATCCCACCAGATTATCTCGGTGAAGTATCATTCACCGGCACATACACCTTCTTAAAAGTTACCAGGCAGTCAGCAGACTCGTCCGACTGCATTTAAAGAGGCATTCCAATCTAATAAGGTGGCAACTGATAAATAAGAATAAACTCTTGTTTACAATCACAAATTCTGTCAGCAGTCTCTTTTGTCAGTATTGAAGGAATTCTGTCATTCATACTTGATGGAAAGTAGAAAGAATGCACATACACCTGTCAATGTTCATTAATCCTACCAAAAGTCTAATTTGGTAGCACCCGGAGAAGTCAGTGGGAAAGCTCCGATGACTAATTTGGGGAAGACCCAACTCTCTTCCCGATTCGTGAGTAGTTTCAATAACCATTATTAGAAAAAGGTGGCCAAAAGCAGGAACCTACACCTACTCTAGATACGGACTGGATGTATATTCTCATTCTCGCCGCTGAAGTCACCAAACACATCTTATCAATGATGAAAGGGAAGACGAATATCCCTTCCCATATTCTGGAAGCATGCCGGGATATTTTAATCAATACTTCTAGGAGTATCAGGGGAATGGATATATAAATATATACCCACACATGGGATGACACATTGGCATGCCATCCTATAATAGATACACACCTCTATTCTAGTCCCTGAGGGTCTTGGGGTGTGTTTCCCCATATCGTACGAACAAATGGATTTGGAACATACACCCTTTCCAATTGGAGTTAATCAGTCAGTTCTGGTAACTACTCCAAGGCAAGCACATATGCATGTCCGTTATAACCACTTCTCCCAGTAGGATTTTCCAACTAAGTATAAGAGAATGTACAAAAATAAGTCTCCCCAAATACTATTCGAAAATCAAGAGTCAAGCTATGATTTAGCTCCTGTTAATACTGGAGTTCTTGAAGCCCTCAGGCATTTATTTGTTGCAGCTCAAGATCCTACCATATCATTACTAAATTTTCTGAGTGGTAGTTGTAATTATGAAGTTCCTTGTCAGACACTTCATCATGAAGGCATGATTTAGGAAAATTTGGTAAATCTATAGTGTCTATCTCTGGATGAGAGCCACGACAACCTTCCATGTGGCCAGAAGACTAGAGAACAAGAAGATTTATCCCTTACTGTAATTCATATAGTTTATCCTCCCCATAATTGAATTAAATAAAAAAGTCTTATCTACAGTAGTATTTCGCATTGTCAAAATGATTCAATAATTGACAATGTAGTGATGAGAAAGCTCTCCATTCTTGAGGCACTTGAAAACACAAGGCCAGTCAAGTCTAATGCCTTATCATTGACGGGTGAAACACTTTCACAAAAAGAAGACATCTTAAGGGAACAGTCATTCTCTGAACCTCCTATAGGACAATTATCTTCTAATATAGAGCATCCACTCTAGTCAGATCAAGTGGAGAAACCTCTTGTGAAAGATGATGAAGATGTGTTAAACATGATGAAACAATTATCTAAAAGAGAAATCACAGTCATGTCCTGGCCTTCAGCAAATTCTTATATTTATATTCCAGAATTGATGGTTGCATATTGATTTAAAGACATTCATATCAACTTATGGAAAACACTTCATCATTTGAAAACCAATGTATTACCATAAAATGAATATTAAAATCAAGTAAAGGTAATATAAGGGTTAAAATGCCAAATTGACTTTAAATCTCTTCCATTTTCCCAACATCCAAGGGTTGAAAACAATAGATAACCCTTCGGCATGCATGTCTCAATGCTCTAAAGTGGCTACACCAATTAATTTCTGATTCCACATATAGTGTTTGTATTAGAGTATGGGGTGCATATGAAGCATTGAATTTCAGTACACTCTTAAATCTGAAAAGTCTTCCAAAATTGGTTTCATGCAATGTTATTGCCCATAGCCAACAACAATCAATAGGTTTTTTATGTAATCAAATGAATGCTCAAGAAATGGCCTCAACCAGTTCTTATCAGAATCTGGCCCAAAGAAAAGAAGTTGTTGAGCTACTTTTACATCAAGCCTATAAGAATCAGGACTAGGCTTCTCGTTTAAAGGATTTCAGGTTTCTGAGAAGAAAAATGTCTGAAATAGCACAATGATCATCTAAAAAAGATTATTTGAGTGATTTTCATATAATGAACCTAGCTAATGTTTGGACCAAAATCCACAAAATTAGAAGAGCAGTTGCACAAATTTCAGCTATAGCAGTTCAAGATTCCCCCCAGCTTTCCAAGATGGGGGATCATTTAATTCAACCCAAAAATTCATTAAACAATGTTCAAAAATTTGGAGAAGAAGAACAGGATCAACCCCAGCCTGCAAGGCTGGGGGCCTTTTCACATTTACAATCCCATCCTCAACGGAAGTCTATTTTCTTCTAATTAGGGAAGAAGCCCCAAGGAAAGTGTACAACTGAACTATTCAATGATTCCCTTCATGTTACTATCCACAAAACAGTTCTGGAAAATTCTTCATATAGGGGAGCAGAGTATCGTGAATGACAAAAAGGGAGATGATCTAGAAGAAACGTTGATAGAATTCCATCAATGCATTATGCGCCTGTGAATGTTATTAACACCACTGTAGAAGATCCTCCAGAATATAAGTCCAGTTAAATGGATTCATAACATGAAGTTATTTTCCATAATACGGTACACTCTAAGGAAAATGAAGAAGGTGTTAACACCCGAAATCAGAGGCTTACAAAGAATCTAGGTATGCCATCAAATAACCAACTCTCCCCTCTCCGAAAAGAATCTAACAAGGGGAAAGGAAAAAAGTCAGATTGCATCTCACTTTTCCACTGGATAAGGTCAATCTCATTCACTTTAAGAGAGATTTTTATAGCAATATGGGGAAACGAAGGATTTTAAAAGACTCAATATAGAGTTTCTTCGAAATATAATTTCATCTAGACATACTCCTCACACAAGTCCTCAACATATAAATCCAGTAGGAGCTCCTCAACAAAGGGGATTTGTAGTAACTACAGATGTGGATAATGAATTACCTTTATTGTGTACACAATCAGGACCGGATCAAATACATTTTGATAGAGCTGTTCCTCTGGGTTATCCATGGCAGATATCAGCACCACCATCAGTGGTCTTATCGGTCGTTTCACCATCTCAAACTCCAGTTTCTATACCTATATAGAATCTAGCTTATCCAGATATTCCGCAAAATCTTATGAACTCCATTGAGGAATTAATGACTCAGGTGGAAGATATGAAGGAACGATGTTCACTAGTTCAGCCGGAAAATAGAGATTACCCTAAATGGGTTGGTCCAATTTCCCCACCAAATTTTGTGAATACCACATTCCCAATTTTAAATGGTTCGGGAGATCCTAAACAACAATTAACACATTTTTTTCTCATTGTGATCATATGATGAGAACATCTCAACAACAATAAGCAGTTAAGATTTAATGTTTTTTTCATTCATTACATGGACCAGCTTTTGTCTGGTATACATGTTTTCAATCTCGATCAATTACTGGTTAGGGAGATCTCCGTCAGAAACTCCTTCTTCAATTTAGCTCAACACTACCAAAGATGTCAGTTTATGATCTTAAAAATTGTAAAAAAAGGGAGAATGAAAGAGTTTACGATTTCATTTCTCAATGGAAGTGATTAACATATTCTTTATGTTTAGAACACTCTCAAGAAGAGTTGCTTCCAATCTGTGTGGAACATATACATGATGAATTACACACACAATTGATCCCTATGAAATACACAGAAATGTTTTGAGACCTTACATCAATTTCCCATTAGATAAAAGACTCTATTATAGAAGCTAAGTCTAAAAACCATATAATTACATCTACTACAGGAAAAAGGATAGGAAAGGAAGAAGCTACTATAATCACACTAAAATAGGCAGTTGTACCTACTTCTACTTCAAGACATTCATTATACCAAAGGGATCAGCCTTCTGAGCATTAGCAGAAATGACCGTCTTGTCAATACAATAAAAGAGAACAAAGGTGGAAACAATTTGAGGAATTAAAGAATAATTTTTATTCTTTCAGGAATGAATAAGTTCCTGGTTACTTCATCTCTCCCTTAGAAAACAATTTGGTTTAGATGTCAAGGCCAACGAATCCAACTAAAGACGGATTTGAAGATCGTCCGAATTATTGTCCCTTTCATCAGATATATGGGCACCCCATATAGGAGGATTTTGTTTTCCAAGACCTTCTACAAAATATGGTAGAATCTAGACAAGAGAAATTGAAATGTTCATCAGCTCAAGTAGCACGTGTTAATATTACTGATCCAGAGGAAGAAGGTGAATAACAATATGTTAAAAGTAAAAATGTGAAAAAATATAAGGATTGGATGGTCAGGAAAATGAACAACTAGACTCATTCTATTTTCTGAACATAGTGGAAACAATAAATTGTGTCTTCTACCACTCTTGCCATAGAAAAACCATCTTCGTCAAAAGGTCATTTCTCAAAGAAACAAAGTTGTCATAAAGATAAAGTCCAATCCGAAGAAGACAAGCCCGTGTCAAGGCCAAATTTTTCATTAACCCTGGAATATTTTATGCCATCTGTTTCAAAATCATGGGCACCGCCCCACCATATGGTACAACTAGAAGTAACATGTCATGAAAAATCCTCATCTAACGAAGAATTGATCTTTGGTTCCATTAATGTTATCCATTTAATGGATCCTTATGCCAATGATCATTCTGATTGTATTGATCCATAATTCTTTATACCTAATTGGGGAACTAGAAGAAGTGGCCAAGGTCGAGGATACAAGGGGAGATGTGGGAATTCCATAAATCACCATTTTAACTCTACCCCTACTCAAACCATATATGTGGTAGAAACTTGTGGAAGAGCCCTTTTGAGAGCTCAATAAGAACAAGGAGTTTCTTCCATGCAAAAAAAGTATAGTTTTGGCACAATTATTCTAGAGGACCGATTAGAAGCCACACCATCCTCTTCTCAGAAGATGAATGGACTTAGTCAGTCTAATTTACCAAAGTCAGTAGTATTTCATGCTTATACTTCAACACAAAATACATCTACAACAGAAGAATCACCTTCCAATGAACCTACAAAGCCACATCTCTATGATAGAAAAAATAGACCATTGGATTAAAAGTTTGATGTTTTGAAACTATTGTTCCTAGTACATTCCATGTTGTCAATTCTAGATGCATTGAATCTATCAAAATATCTTCGAGAGGAAGACATTGGGGCTTTGTCATGTCCTCGTGAATTTGAAACAGAAGTTGTTACAGATGAGGTTTACCGAATATAGAATGTTTCTATATAATGTCATGTAGTCATCTTGTTTATAGATGATGATGAAGAACATGTGGTACATGGGAATATCAAACCTTTTTATCTATCTAGCAAGGTCAATTACATAGACATATGACGAGCATTCATTGTTAATGGCTCCGGGGTCAACCTCATTCTCTTTCGTACACTTTGTCGATTGGTCCTGACTAAATATGAATTATCTCCTTTGACATTAATGTTGTAAGCATATGACAAGAATGAACAAGAACCTCTGAGATGAATTACACTCATAACACAGTTTGGAGATCTTGTGTCTAATTCAGATTTCAAGGTTGTTCGTCAGGACGCAACCTTCAATATTCTGATTGGAAGGCCTTAGTTGCATCCACATGCAGTCATACCTTTGTCATACCATCAATGTCTAAAATACTGTTTCAATGGTCAAATTGAGACATTTTATGGTGACAAGGATCCATTCAAAACATGTGAATCTCAATACATTTAGGAAACTTTTATCACACAAAAGGAATAATTCCCATGATGAAGGATATAACTAGAGTTAATGAACCAAATGGACTGGAAAAGATTCCATCAAATCCATTCATTCATTTGATTACAGATTATGTGCTACCCATCAATCAAATTGAAAGTGTAAAACAAAATCCATGTAATTATCCAGTAATTTCCATAAGGTCAATTACAACAATTGAGTCTGACAACATGGTAGAAATTATTGATACACCAAGAAATTATGGAATCTTGAATGGAGATGTTTTCATTTCATCAGCTGAACTACAATGAGCCTCTACTTCGTCAATCAGAATGGCACAAATTTTAGCAATGTTATAGGAAGACAAAGATGTTGATTATAAACCCATCAATCCCACTTAACCACTGGAATACCCGTCATCATCAATAGGGTTGGATATGGTGGCTTCTTCTTCGAGGTGTTCAAATACTGACTTCTACCCTAACTTTGGGAGTATTGCCTTGACATATACTATACAAGTGGAAATAGAAGAGGTAACACATAATGTGGAAGAAGAGGAAGATCTCGGGGATGCTCCTCCTGCATTTGAAGAAGGTTTCTCTACCACTGTGGATGAACATAGAGAAATAAATCTGGGTACAAAAGAAGATCCACGACCCACTCTAATTAGTGTGGCCATAACTTCTAAAGAGAAAGAGGTGTATACTTCCTTTTTAAGAAACATAGAGATATATTTTCATGGAATTATAAGAAAGTGTCAGGTCGTAATCCTGATATAGAAACCCATTATTTTGGTTTTCTAAATAAACTACGTAGATTCAAGAAAAAAGAAAGGATAACACACCCAACTCATGCCTCTAAAATTGAAGTTGATGTTGATAAGATTATAAAGGCTAACATTGTCAGGGAAGTTCAGTATCCCAAATGGCTGGCCAATATTGTCCTAGTGAAGAAGAAGAATGGAAAAATTAGAGTCTGAATTGATTTCAAAGATCTTAACTGGAATTGTCTTAAAGATGATTTTTCCTGTCCCGATTATAGAACTTATAATTGATGAAATGGCAGGATATGAAGCTCTTTCTTTTATGGATGGTTACTATGGGTATAATAAAATTAGAATGGCCCTAGAGTATGAAGAATCTACAGCCTTTAGAGCTCCTCATGGTGTGTTTTCAAATAGGGTAATTCCCTTTGGATTAAAGAATGCAGGTGAAACATACCAAGGTGCCATGCACCATATCTTCAATCCCTTCTTAGGGAAATTTGTTGAATGTTATGTGTATAACTTGTTAGTCAAATCCAAACAATGTTCCAATCACCTGGTTGATTTGGAAACCATATTTCACAAACTTTGGAAACATAATTTGAAGATGAACCCATTAAAATTTGATTTTGGGGTAACCTAAGGAAATTTTATTTTCTTCTTTGTAAACCATCGTGATATCAAAGTCGATCCGGAGAAAACAAAATCAATCCTTGGTATGTCAACTCCTCGAAATTTTAATGAATTAAGAGGGCTGCAAGGAAACTTGGCCTATATTCGGCACTTTATCTCCAATGTGGCAGGCAAATGTTTACCCTTTACCATATTAATGAAGAAGGGAGTTACCAACCAATGGAATGAGGATTGCCAAAAAGAATTCGATATACTAAAGAAATAACTCTTGAGTCTGCCAGTATTGATTCCACCTGTTGAAGGAAGTCTACTTATTCTCTACATGAAAGATTTAGAGAGTTCACTAGGTTCCTTCCTCACCCAAAAGAATGATGTTGGGAATCAAAATATCCGTTATTATCTCAGTCACACTATGCTTGATGTGAAAACGCGATATTCAAGTATTGAGAAGTGTTGTCTGGAATTAATCTTAGAAATTCAGAAATTGAGACACTACTTGCAACATCATGAGGTCTAATTGGTATTTTATAATAACTTGCTCGAATTTATCCTCAATCTACCTATTCTTATAGGACATATAGAACAGTGGGCGGTTATTTTGAAATAGTTTGATATCCAATTTTTTCCTTAAAAAATAATAAAAGGCCAAGCTCTGGCTGATTTTGTTGTCAAGCACCCATCAACGGAAGACAAATCATTTAATACTGAACTTCCTTATGAAGAGGTTTTCTCTATTCAAGATAATTCCCAGACATGGGAAATTTAATTTTATAGTTCTTGTTGAATTCTAATAGGGAAGAGACTGGAAAATAATAAACTCAACAGGGATGGATTAGGAATTGTCCTTATTTCCCCCTGAAAAGGTTGTATTTCCTTATTCATTCCTATTATCGAAAGGTGGTACCCATAATGTAGCAGTGTATCAAGCTCTCATTGCAGGTTTGGAATTGTCCCTTTTGGTGTAAATGGATCATTTTAAGGTATAAGGTGATTCATAATTGGTAATCAAACAAATCAATGAGGAATAATCTATCAGAAAAGAAGTGTTAATCTCTTTTTGTGATTACGTCATAGAGTTAATGGCTGAATTTCCCATAGAGCTGACATTGTCCTATGTCCCGTGATCAAAAAAATCCCAAGCATATACACTAGATAATGCAGCTACATCCTTGGCAGATCCAAATCGGGATGACATAGTTATCATCATAACCCATCATAATGTGGTCTTACCTTTTTATCAAACAAAAATGGAGGAAATTAATGAAATATTCCCTACTTTTGATCCATATAGTCATACCACTGGATGGAGAATATCCATCATGGAATATCTTCAAGATGGGGTACATACAACAAATAGGGTTGAGAAGGAGTAGATCCAGTGACAAGCAGCTAATTTTACTCTTTATGATAGTCCATACCATCAAAAGATCCTTTACAAGTGAGTCTTTGATGGAATTATCAACAGATGTATTGATGGATAAGAGACCGCAACATTCATGAAAGAAGTACATTCAAGATCTTGTGGTGCCCACCAATCTGGGCAGAGACACTCCAATCAGATCCAAATGCTTGGATACTTTTGGCCATCGATGACACAATATTGTAGAAATTTCACTAAAAATGTCATCTCTATCAAGTGGGTGCCAACTTCATTAATCAACCCCCAGAGTTTCTACATATACCTAAATACTCCAGGTAATATTCCACATGAGGAATGGATATAGAAGGGCCTTATCCTCCAGCCACGACAATGGAGTTCAAGTATATCCTCACTGATACTATTTTGTTCTCTAAATGGGCTGAAGCAATACCTCTCAAAGAATTTGGATCCAAAAGAATTGTTAGTGTTGTCAATACTAATATCATCACCAGATTTGGAATCCGTCATAATATTTTAATAGACAATGGCACCATTTTTTCATCTATTGAAGTAAAAAAGTTATATCATGAACATAATATCATGTCCAACCACTCATCTCGATATCATGCTACAGCCAATGGATAGATAGAGGCATTCAATAAGACTCTGTCAAATATAATTCAGAAGATGGTGGATAAATATAAGAAATAATGGCCTGATAAAAGATTGAATTCTCTATGGGATTATCGAAAAACTACCCGTACTACAACCCAATAAACTCTTTATTCATTAGTATATGGAACTAATGATATTTTGCCAATTGAAATACAATTTCCTTCACATAGAGTTGCAATCTGTGACCAGTTGACTACATATGAAAGATCTCAGAAATGGTTCAATGAGTTGGAATGATTATATGTGAAAAGATTTCATACTTTGCATCATCTATAACTCTTTTAGAATAGAATATCGCGTGATTTTAATAAGAAAGTTCTCATTTGTACATTCCTTCAAGGGGAATTGGCAGAGGTCCTTAGGACTCCAATGATACTTGGAAAGAAAAATTCAAAACATGATCCGAAATGGGAAGGACCATATTCCATACATAAGGTCTATTCAAATGGAGCATATGCTTTAATGTAAATGGATAGAGAGCTCATTACATCTCCAACCAATGCGAGATTTTTGAAGAAATACTTTGTGTAATTATACACCATAGTCCTCTCTCCAAGACTTAAAAATGCACAACCCCCATGTCCAAGTTGCAAGAAATTAAACTGCATAACAAATACATTAGTCATCACAAAAAGTCTGTAAACTACGTAGTACAATGTCCTTGCTGTAAGACATAAAACTACAAAACACCCGTTTCCGTTTTGCACAACATTAAACTGCATAAAAACAATAAGTGTCCATGTTGCATGACATTAAAGTCCATAGAATCTTCATCCTTGTTTTATGACGTTAAACTGCATGACTTCATATATACAACTAATGTTTTCTCTATTTGACGTTATAAGATTCCATAATAATATGTCATTGACAACATCACTACTTCATAGTAGTACATGAGTCACTCTCTTTCTTATGTTTGAGTCAGTCTGCATAGATACCATGTTTGAAGAACTTTGTATGTATTGATTCTCATTTTCAATGAGATACGTTGAGATGCTTGAATCTCAAATTCTGGGCCTATCCACAATCCCCAAATCATATTATTTTCTTTTTAACCTCCAGTAGTTGAATCAAATCTATACATAAAATTTCATTAAGACATATGATTTGTTCCTTATACCATTATATATTTTAAGATTCACTATTCTCTCAGAACATGTAAAAAATCCACCATTATTATGTCAAACACAATTAGCATGAGGAATGATTGTTTCAAGAATTATGTGTGGCTTGATTCTCATTTTCAATGAGATACGTAGAGATGCCTAGATCTCCAATCTTGGGCCTAGCCATGCGATAACCCCCTATATCTTATATAATAATCAATTATACAAAGGAAATGTTTTATGAATTATATATGACTTGACCCTTTCCCTAGAAAGACATATAGTGACACATGGGTCTTATCCCTTAATTTAATTAAAATATGTCTTTTCCTTTCACATCTGTTCATATTTGTCCTTACCGCACGATGTTAAACTACATGGAAGTCTAATATCCCTATTCTCCATTTTCATCTCCTTTGCATTATAAAAGAAACCCTTACTCCTCCTTGTTTCTCACATCAAGCATAGATCATGTGAGAATTGGAATTGGGTAAATGGGTTCTTTATATAAGGTGTTTTAATTTATTATGGGTTTAATGATGTCCTCACTACATGACTTAAAACTTTATAGTATAATGTCCTCACTGCATGACTTAAAACTGCATAGTATAATGTCCTCACTTCATGACCTAAAACTGCATAGAATAATGTCCTCATTGCATGAATTAAAATTGCACATCCCATATTCATTCAAAAGAAACAAAGAACCTATCCATTTTACATATGAGTAAGATCTATGTAAAGGACATAAAACTCGTAAACAATATTCATTCAAACTATTCTCATGTGCTTTAAGAAATAGCTCCTTCCACATTTCACACTCCTAATCTTGAATATTCAAGATCGTCATAATCTTCTTTATGGTTTCTCGTGAAAAAGTTTCTAAAATAAAAGAGCTCTTTTTCTGACTGTGCAACACGTTCCCTTAGGAAGCCTTGCATAAGGTGCCTGCATAACAGGCATGTTTGCCAAAAGATGCCATTATTAGGTTATGCAGCATATTCCCCAGTTGGCCATGCATAATATATCCCCCATAATGGGTTTTTAAAATAATGGTAATTTCATTCTTCATTATAGTATCTTTGACCCCTTCAAAATTTGATGAAAATATATAAGAATCTGTATTTTAAAACAGTAATTCAAGTATACTTGTCCCATTATCTTTCCCACAATATGAAAATCTTCAAGACAATGGATTACACATTTCCTTCACCATGTGTTTGGTGCACTAGGGAATATCCTTGAATTCTATTTGCCACATATCATATATTGTTTCAATTTATTGTCTCAATTAAATCACTTAAAACTATAAACACCATATCTTTTATGATTGGATCAGACCCTTGTAAAAGAAATATTCTTCTGATTCATTGGATATCTTGATTGGAAATACCCATTCCATATTCAGGTACCTTTCTCCATAAACCAAACTGTATGCTTCGGAAAATATGAATCTCCTTAAACATTCTTCTACTTTTAGCAATAGAAAGTCAAAATTCTGAGAGCTCTTTTTCCTAACTATGCAGTACGTGCCCTTAGGCAGCATTGCATTTATTGCCTACATAACATGCCTATCAGTCAATGTATTCCACTATTTAGCTATGCAGCATATGCCCCAATTGGCCCTACATAATACAGCCCCCTATAACCGGGTTTTCACGTAATGGTAACTTCATTCTTAGAAAATACTTCCTCTAATGCTTTTATCCCATTTCCCATATCATTCCTGGGTTCCAGAAATTACTAAATAATATTTTACTATTTTCCTTCCATACCTGAATATGATAGTATGTTTCCAAACAAATTATCATGAAATTGGGAGAGTTTTCTCATACCTTTGGTTAGAGCTAAATCTTTAAATTAATACCACACAATGTCCTCACTACATGAGTTAAAACTACACATTACCAATGTCCTCACTACATGACTTAAAACTACACAATACCAATGTCCTCATTACATGACTTAAAACTGCACAGCACCAATGTCATTACTGCATGACATAAAACTGCACAGTACGATATCAGAAATCTCCCCTTTTCTGATAAATTTTTAACCATTACTCATAAAACAAATTTATATAATTTTTTTTTCCTATTCACAACTTATGTTGGTCTAAAATAGACCTTTTCATTCATAAAATTCATTTCCTTGGAAAAACAACCTACTATGGTCTAATGTCCCCCAAATATTATTTCCCCCAATCTATCAGTAGAAAATGTTAAATTCCTAAATAACTCTTTTTCTTGACTATGTAGCATGTGCCCTTAGGAGACCTTGCATAAGTTCCCTACATATTAGGCATGTTAGTCAAAATATACCACTATTTAGATATGTAGAATATGCCCTAGTTGGCCCTGCATAATGTGGCCCCCATAACGGGTTTGGTAAATAATGGTAATGTCGTTCCAGGAAAAGAAACCCCTTATGTCGATATAGTTTTTAGATTTGGTGACCCTAAAAATCATGACTCAAGATTCCTCTTGGAAATGTTTAATGAATATTAAAGAAATTCTTAGCCACTGATTCATGTTTGGAATCCAATTAAAAATTTATGGTTAAAGCTATTCAACCCAAAATAAGAACCCTTTATAGTTCAACACGCATGACTCTAAACTACCAGTTATAAAAGACTCGGTACTCATTAGATTGAGAACCTATAAAGGGAACTCTAAGAAAAAGTCAAGTCCCAGCTGACTATACATACATTTTTATTGGATTTAGGTAATATTGAGAAATAAAAAGAGGAGGTCAAAAGATACAAAATTTGTTGGGTTATCCATATAACCCTAACAACAGTCAAATTATGCTCATTAGGTCCCTCAGCTTAATAAGAAAATTTTTAGCACTTCATTTTTTTTATTATAATAATGATTGTTTAACATAAAGGAATCATTACCATTTGTTACCTTTCATATTGAAATCATGAAAAATAGAAATGATTATTTTTATGATTGAAAACAAAATTTCATTCATTCATATGAAAATAGATGGCCATACACAAAATGGATCCTCTCTATCATGTTTTAGAATAAAATCTCAACATGACTTTTCATTTGATGAACCGTTACATAAGCTTTGTCAGCTTCCTGTGGATGTTGAGATAGTTGACACACTCTAGCCTCCTATTCCTGATGAAGTGCTTCCTTAGATGTTGAAATGGACGTTATCCCCTCTAATTGGGGTTCTCCTAGGTTCTGATTCAACTGCTCCAGCGTGTTATGATCATCATCCAGTTTCTGTTGAAGATATAACAACTCTTTCATATTTTCTTTGATTTGTTCGCTAATCTCGAGTGATTTCTTATTATGATTTTCCTTCACCTCAATTACCGCATCTTGAAAATTCCCATTCCTATACAAGGGTAAATAAGGACTTTGTGCGTAGTCTCATTGGTGCAGAATTAGACCCTTCCATAGCCCAGGATGAGTACTCTCAACAATATCATAATAGTCTGGTCTGACAATCTCCATCATATAATTTTGGAGAGCCTTAGCTTCTTCAGTATGAGTCATCAAATGAGTCATTATTTCCTGAAAAATAATTACCAAACATCCATGTCAAAACTGTAAAGGGGAAGTCAATTGTTTTTGGTAATGGACGCTATTCGTGTAGGTCCTTCGACGAGGCCTATCGCGTAGGTCCTCTGACGAGGACAGTCGCATAGGTTCTTCGACAAAGCCTATCACATAGGTCCTTCGATGAGGTCTGTTTCATAGGCACTTCTCCAAGGATCCTACAGAAACCCCATCGGTGAAGTCCTTTACCATAGCTCCATCACATAATTATTTTTACATTGAAAACGTTTCAAAGAAATTACACGAGGGCACAACATAATAAGAGATGGGTGAATGAGCTACGCAATGAGAGCTAAAAAATTTCAGAGAAAGCACAGATGAAGAAAAAAATTGTGAAGGGTGAGACCAATTTATTGGAAATTGAATATCTACATGTCCGAACTATATGCAACCTCTTCGCGTTGTACCTCCATGAAGCATCTACGTGATAAACCTACGTGGTAAACCTGCACTATTCGTCAACTTTCACCTCAGTACTCAACCCTCTTTGTATGTGTTGGGTCCAATCTCGAGGGGGGGGGGGAGGGGGGTTATTGACACTACATGAGAAATTAACCAAAAGGACTATGAAGATAACTTTGGGTCTTTCAGATCTCAAATCAAGGTTGGAAAAGTACAATGTAAAATCAATAATACTCCCACATCGCTTCACGATGGAGTAGCATCACAGATCTGTGTGGATGACCTATGTGAAGGACCTACGTGGATGACTTACATGGCGGACCTCTGCGGAAAATCTCCATGCCAACAGATTTTTTTATGCACCTACACGAAGCACCTGCACGGCGGAGCTGCAAGAGTTACATACACATAGTAGCCCCACGCCGGACCTCCGTGCCAGAAGACGCTTGGTGCACCTACACAGAATACCTCCATGAAAAAGATATGTGAAATACCTACGAGGGAAACATCTCTTTGACCAGGCCCATTTGTGACGGTAAATAGAGCCCTTGGGTCCCCATTTTGTACCTGAAAAAAAGTGAAAGTCTCTCTGAAGCTCCCATTGTGCAACTCTTTCGCCTAGATCCCTCAAATTGTCTCAGGTAGCACTCTAAACAATAAGAAAAGAGGTAATAAAATGGGATAAGAATGTTTTGAAGTTATTAGAATCCTTCAGTCATCATCCTTACCTGTGTGGTAAACCTACGTGCCATACCTGCGTGGTATACTTGCGCACCAAACCTGCACGGTACACCTGCGCACCATACCTGTGCAGAATACATGCGCACCATACCTGTGTGGTACACCTATGTGCCATACCTATATGGTATACATGCACACCATAGCTGCGCAGTATACATGCATGCCATACCTGTTTGGTAAACTTTCACCCCATAGATTAATGGTATACTTGCGCGCTACAAGCACCGCGGGGTACCTACGTGGTATACTTGCGAGAAGTACCTACGTGACTAGATCAAGTAACCGCTTTCTAAATCCATTCAGGGAAGGGTGTCTCTTTCCATGGATCCCTTATCTGAAAGGGACTATGTTGAAGCCTACTCCAAAACCTCGGGACTTCTCAAACCATTGGGAATGGCACATCAGCATGTCTCTTATTTGGGTTTTTATTTCCACAGTCAGAGGTTTACCACATTTGATTCACAATGGGGTTTGGATTCATGGGATGTTTGTGGGTTTGTATATCCACAATCACATGGAATTTTCTCCTATAAACATTGTTGAAAAGTTCCTAGTTTGGAGGAGTGTTGGTTCTTGGCCTCTAATTTCTCAAAGATATGATCTAAGATCTCAGGTATCTTGGTAGGGAAGGTATGGTTCACCTATTGATTTTCCATGAAAACATAGGAGAAGTCTCCCTCCCCTACCAGGACCAATTATTGGGAAGGCATCCTCATATAAGCCTCTCACCTTCAACCCTTCGTCCTTACATTGGACCCTTGTCAAATGTAAATAGAACAGAGGGAAGGTTCATCACCTCATCCTATTCCATGGTCGACCCACCCTCTTCCATCAGCATGGTGGAATAATTTGAATGTGGGAAGTTTCATTGTTGAATCTTTCACATCCTCTTGTTTCTCACACTGAGCATGACTTACGTAGTCTTAGAGATACATGATGGTTTAAACATGTGCACGAACACTCATTGTAAGGAAATACGAGAACTCTAATTCCTGTTTATATCAGGATACGTAGGAATCCCTTTCAGAGCCCAAACTCACTGGATATCCACTTCAAGAATCCAACACTACATTCCCCCATTTTGGGCATCCTCCATAGGAAATAAGCCCCAAATTCAATCCTCAAGTCATCAAGGCATCCTTTTAAGGATGTAATCCCAAACTCATCTCACTCAAATGACCATACTCTCCTATGAGACATATTGAACTACATGGGATTTGATTACCATCCATATGGGATACATAGGAAGCCTCATTGAGGTTCAAACCCAACACTTTCAATCAACCCTATTCTCTTTGGGACATATTCCCAACAGGTTCTGATCTTACTTGGAAGCCCAAATCCCTTCCAAATTCCATGGGTTGCATTAGCCTAAGTGCCACAATAAGTTTCAACTAAGAACCACCCACTTAGAGGTCCTTATCACATGAACTTAAAAGGCATGATGTGTCCTATTATGGGACATCGAACTATGAGGGTTCTGATTCCATTCATAAGGATAATTAAGTAGCCCATTTTACAGGCATGATCCCAAGATCAAAACAATCCTTTGTCTCCCTGGATGACAATAAATTCCCAAGTGCTTCACTGGGTGTCTTAACAACCAGCATCATCACAACGATGATTAAAAGAATATCTAATCATTATATTAGAGGATACCATTGATGGAAAACCTCAAATATATATGGTTATTTCCATCAACGAAGATCCTAGAATACATAACAATGATTATAATGTTTTACCCACATTAATAAGTGATTATTAATTCCAAGGGATACTTATGATATACTTGCTGAATTAATAATGATTCATGAAAATATCTGAATTTTAGAAAGATAGTCCTAAAGTAGACAATAATTCCCCCCAAAATGGTTTGATTAGTCTGGCCTCCCTTCTCTCAACCAATACACATTCTTAATTATTGTAAAGATCAAAATATAACAAACGCCTACCTTTGGAAAGCATTTCCTATTTGGATAAAGAACTATTGGAAGTTTCTGGTTCCATGAATAAAACCAATGGAATCCACCTGGAAATAGTGATTCTTAAATCTGGAACACACGTTTCAATGAACTACGAAATATATACACATCTATATCATTTATTGGTTTAGAAGTTCTAGATATGAGTATTCTTATGAATGCTAACAGTTTTTTCATACACATATATGGAGGAAGGTTATAAATGTGAATGGAAATTGGTTACATGTTGTATGAAGTAAGAATTTGATCAAACGGATTAAAACCATCACATGATAGACTATGCCTGGAATTATTCACATTAACTACAAAATTAGAATATCGTGTATCAAATTTCTTCCATGCTAATAAATTTCTAGTATGAACCAAATCATCAGTATCCTCAATTATCTCGACATCATTATATTGCATATTTTATAATATTAAATTAGACATGAAAATATTTTGGATCATATGAATCAATGGAATGATCCATAACAAATTATGTGGCATATGATATGATTTTTTTATTATATTTGGATTCCATCGAGATGTACTGTATTATTTATAATAATTTAGAACCTTGCATTCCCCATAGAATAAACTATAATATTTCAGGATCAAAGAAAGTTTTTATATAAAATATAATTTGGTCAATTAACTTCTATGACATGTAATGAATTGATGGAATATCTACATCAGAAAGAAGTAATTCCGTAAAAAGGAAAAAATATAACCAATTCTAGTATTAGAAATTACATAAATTGTATTATTATGATATTACTGCAATTAAAATTTCAAATTTTTCATTTTACCACATTGATGATATACAAGATTCATGGAATCATCCATTAATTTCTTCACTCTCTCAGCATTATCATTTTCATTAGTTGAATTTTGTGTACCCATATAATTATCTTCATGTATTGGCATATTTTATTTCTTGTGATGATGAATAAACAGAAACCAATTAAATACCAAATTATCCTTTCAACTATTTTCATTTCGATCAAGCACAACTGGTGATTTTCTTTTCTATCCATCATGATACAAAAAAGAGTTTTTTTGACAAAAAACATTTTATATGGTAGTTATTTTCTTCACAACATAACAAAGCGACTCTAATAAAATTATAACAATGGAATTGTGGAAGATATCTACTTGAAGCATTATTGATTGAAAAATCCAAAAAAAATCAATTTGAAACATAGTTATGATCTGATCAGTGTCATATATTCGACTTCTATCCATTCCATTACAACAAAAAATTATATCAAAATTAAAATAGTATATTATAAATAAAAAATTCATGATAGTGGATAGAAATCCCTATGTCATAATTGTATAAAAACCTGGAAGTGGGGGAAATAATTTTTTGACAAAAAAGGGGGTCACAAAAAAGTTTTAAATAATAATTTTTATAATCCATCATTTTAAATCATATTACAATGGTTATTTAATGATATATGTTTATATTTAGATAAAACAATTTTTATTTAGAGTGTATGATGCATAATAGAGACAAAGGCCTCTTGTGAAAAAACACATTATAAAAGACATGATGTGTGGGAATATTAACTTGCCTCTCACAAAGTGTATATGGTCACATTTAAATATTAATAAATAATAAGTTATAAGAATAAATTATTGATATAAATAAAAATATATTTTTAAATTAATGTAAAATTTTATTTTGAATGTTAATAAATTTTAATTAATTAACCATTTTCTATTAAAATAATAAATAATTGATTTTGAATCGTAGGAAGGATTAAAATGAGGTGATAGGGTTTCTGGTTATTCATGGCCACGACACCTGATTGATGTATCACACATAGTTGGGGGAGGAAGGAGGGGAATTACTTGACTTGCAAAAAGGTGTTTTAATAAAATATTTTAAAAGTGTTGGGTTAGTCAGTTAAAAAGTTAAAAAAACAACAATAAAAATTAAAATTAAGATGGTGTAATAGTGCAAGAAACACCACACAACACCATGGTGAAATATAGAATACACCGTGAAATCATCAATTATGATAATACATGGATAAAAAATCATTAATTGGTAACATAACCTAATATCATCATGAGGTATTACATGTTAAATAATCAATCAAAATGATTAATATGATACAAAATATAGACCATCCAAACACAACTCAACCTTAGAAATCATCTTATATAGTTAAAACATACACAATAACACAAAATCTTTATTGGAACATTAAGAATAAAATCATCGTGAACATAATTAATACTCAAAATCATTAAATAATTCCAATAGTAATATTCATTTATTAAATCTTAATATAAAATATCACATCAAAATTCTCAAAATATATTTATTTATAATGCATAAGAAAAAACCATTATTTAATTTACAAATCAAGTTTCATTACCAAATCCAAAATTTATTTAAGGAAATAAGAGGTGTTAACATTATTTTAATCACATTGAAAATCATTACAATAAGATTTAATTCAAAAACATTTTAAATCACTCTACATTTATATGTTTAAAAAAATTTAACATACATGAATATATCATTGTAACAAAAAAACATAGTTCATCCTGAAAACAACAATTTGAGAAGGGAAAATTACCTTTTGAAATAGTTCAAACATTATATTAATCACGTATATCCTTAATTTCATAATTCATTCCCATGAGATTACACAATACAATATATATCAGACTATAATATAGATATTATTTATATTAATGAGTTATAAATATACATAATAAAATACAAAAAACTCCAATACACAAACAAAAAATATACATTTATTATTTAATAATCAGTATTTAATATCATATAATACCATTTTTACACAAACCATCACATAATAGGGTTTCAATCATGTCATGTAATGTTAACAGTTATGTATTTTCTAAATGCGACATTATATCCCATATAGGTATTACAACAATGAAAATTCACCTTAAACTAAATCGATCAAAACAAAAATACTAATTAAAATTTCATTTGGACTAACTTTAAACATAATCAATAAATTAATAAAATAAATAATAATAAAGTATATTTGTAAATTATAATAACAATTTATTGTTACTATAACTCACCCTAAATTAGTAAACATAACATGAATTGATGACCAATTTAATGTTTTAAAACCCAATTAGAAAACAACACACCACTCTAAAACCTAAATCCCTTTAAAAATATATATAGTGTATGAAATGATGTTTTCAAAAATATAGTTATTGAGAACCATGGAAATCTAAATTTCATTAGAAATATGTATGCACCACATTTAAAATAGACCTCATCTATAAATCATATCATTCAAATAACATCACAACACTTTATTAAAACTGTCTTATACAAGATAATATTGAAAATATTTTTGTTTATCCAGAACAAAACATATCGTAATTACATATTAATTGTGTTCATTAATTTTTTTTTTAAAAGGTTGGGGCCAAAGCCTCAATTAATTATTCATGAAAAGATCTCTTTAGACTTGGTAGAGGGAGACCCATTATATAACCTAAATGCACAAGGCCATGTGGCCTAAATACAAGGCTTGAAACCCTATTTTTGGCCCAAAGGAACCATTGGTGAAGAGTACTGCTATAGTACCTCTGCTGCTACAGTACCTGCTACAGTGCCACCTCTGCTACAATACCTCCTATAGTCCCTCCAACACTACCATGTCGCCACTTCTACCGTACTGCTATAATACATTGCTATAGTACCAGAAATTAACCCATGCCCAGATTTTATCCTGGGTCTTTTGGATGCCAAGAAGGAGCATGTACCACTAGTGTACAGGCTTGTTGGAATTGTTATTCAAAATTTATTGAATGAAAACATAGAAAAAATTAGGATAAAATATGAGAAAACATGAAAAAAATCAATATATGTTTCCTTAAAAAACACTGTAAGAATGATGTATAGAAGAATAATGGGATAATAATGGATAGTATCCTTTAGAAGAAGAAAAATATTGTTTTGTGGGAAATTATTACATAAAGGGAAAGGTGGCTGCAGGAGGGGATATTGGTGGGACCGTACACCAATGGTTTTAAAATATTATTGGTATATATAATTATACACAATCCTAAAACAATAGTTTTATAAATCTATTGGTATAGGTTTGTTATTATAGCTATAAAATTCATAAGTGTAGGAAATGTCAAATTTTGTTAGTGGGGAGTCATGCCTCAAGGATGAAGAGTGGTTAGAAGGGGTTCAGGTTTCCATTTAATTGGTGGGCACTCCAGATAAATTCCAAATTTCCTTAGTAGTGGGCTTGCTTTGAGGGGTGTCTTAATAAGGACAGAAGGTGAATCATGGTTAGAAGAAAGAGGTTTCTTGGGAACTATTTGATATCTTGTCCACGGATTGGATTTTTCACCAGGTGGGGAAGGATGAATGAATGATGTATATATTGGAGATCTTGAAAGGGGAGTATAGCATGCATTTTATTGTAATTTTCATTTGTGCATTGGTGGTTCAGTTTTCATACCCCTTGGATAATTAAGACATTAAATCATGGAATTTTGATTTATCCTTGAGTTTGGAGTCCAGATATAGGGTGGTATAATTTCGTTTTAAGTCTTGGTTAAATTTTATAGATCATTCTGAGGTTATCATTAGGGGTTTTCTATGGGATGTTGAGGAGGAAAATGATGGGGCCTCAAGTTACTGGCCGTGTTGTTTGAGAAATTAGGGATTATGGTGGTATTATAGAGCAATATAAAGTATTTTAGGCTTCAGTTTGAGTATATCTATAAGTCTCAAGTCAGGTGGGATGATATATTTCTACTGTAATACTAAAAGTCATCAGTGGTAAAAGTTTTCCATGATTCATGGAATTCCTTGGTTTTGATAAGGTGTTGTATTTTCAGTAGGGTGGTCATGTTTTAATGGATAGATGGTTATGATGAAGTGAGTAAGTTTTAGAATTTATGAGCATGTATGTTCTGAGTAATTGAACTTATTATTTTCATAATAGACTCATTTAAATGAATTTTTACCTTAGTTTAAAGTGTTTTATTTTATAGGTTTTAACTCTACCTTACTTAAAGATGTATTCAAACATGAAAATAGATATATTTCATAAGTGAGGATGAAATAAATTTTATGATCTAATTTAATGCATAATATGTTTTATAAACTAAATTCATATTTATTGGAATTATATTACTTAGAAACATAATTTCATGAATTTATCTTACTTTTTGATTAAGTCAAATGAATGCATAAGTAGTTTTATGATTTAATATATAATCATTAGTGGTTCCAAAAGTGTGTGAAGGGTTATAAAATCCATGTTTATAAAAATTAATGGATTTATAAACATGAAAACATGTTTTGAAATTATAAAAGGAGTGAGGGTAGGTATGAGAGGTTGATTTTAGGATAGAGTGATTGTTTTTGTCCCCTTCCATTCTCTGTTATATAGATCCCTTTTGGGAAGAATTTATATTGGATAGGTATCTCATTGGGTTGTTAGGTTTTAGGGATTTTTTGTATTGAAGTTGGTCCAGTGTTTTAGTATAATTACTATGTAAAGTGTGATGAGTTTATGGAAAATGATTAACATTGGGTGTGTTGATTCTTAGAAATTAGAGGGAGATTCCTTGAGTGATATATTCCTTCACAGGTTCTAGGATTAGTTTATTTACATGTCATCATCCTTATTAAGGAGGTCCCTATTTAAGAGGATGGATTTTATGAGGTTTATTCTATGGATTGAGTTGAAATTGATTGTTCAAGGATTATATAATTTGGTGATGATTTTTTTTGATGACCATCTATGATGCTTTCTATTTTAATGAATGTGTTTCCTCATTTGAGAAGTATCAGACCGGGAGTGTTAGGTTTGTAGGTTGTTGTTTTCTTTTCATGATTTAGTTTTGATTCTCAGGTATCTGAATTATTAAATAGGTATAGAATTTAATAGATCTGGCCTTTCAAGCTCCTTATTTAGTGAGATTTGGGTGTTAGAGGTTTTGGGATGAGATTAATGGAAGATTGGTTTTGTAAGAGAAGATATTTTAGCTTGGAGGAATGAGTTATAAAATGGAATATAGTATAGTGATTTGAAAGGTGAGATGTAATATAGGGGTAGATATATAGTTGATATGTTGAGTTGTAGAGGAGATGTATTGACCCTAATCCTTTGTTTTTGAGAGTTGGGGTCCACATTATATTTTTGGTCATGATGTGAACAATTTTAATGCAATTTTTAGAAAAGTTAGGAACCATGATTTCTATTAAATTAAACTTATATTTTTATCCATATAATATTTTCTTTGGATCTTGGGTCAAGGTTTAGTGGTTTAGTTTTTATTGTGAGAGTGCCATGTTTAGTTACATGAAGGGCCTTTATGCAACGATTTATTTCATCACATGAAGTCTTAGGACTGATTTATAGGGACACTTCCAATTGGATGTTATGATGTGACAATATATGTTATTGAATGTTTCCCTACATGGTAGGTTTTAGTGGATTTGTTAGTTTGTATTTCAGGATACAGTATTTGGTGTAATGATGTGGGTACCTAGAGGCCAATTCTAGGGATTCTATCCTAGGTTTCTTTATGTTTATTTGACCTAGGTAAAAACATCAACTTCCTTGATGATATCTATTTGAATATATTTATCCTATTTTAAGTGAGTAATGATATGGTGAATACACTACATGATTTTTAGAGGGTAGTTCAGGATTACCACATCGTGGCATAATCAAGGAATTCTATGTTTCAATGTAATGTTTTTCTATCAAGGCATAAATTTGGTTGTATTTTTGAATTATTTTGGTTTCCATAAAATTATATTAATTCTCGAGCAATCATAGGTGATTCTATGGTGACCTTTGAGTCCCTTTTATCTTATTTTAACCCTTAGCTTCATGGGATCAATAATTTTTCCATTCAATGTGATTTTATCCACATTTTCCATCTATTTACCCCCTTTTATTCATCTAGGGAAGGATGTGGTGTAATTGTCATTTAGGTTTTATGGATGTGTGTGTGATATTTATTGGGAATTTTTGTGGTTTAGGTTTACCAAGGTGTTCCTTATATGGTCTTGGCATCATGAGAGACCTTCTTCCCCTAGTCATAATGAGTGGTTATGAAGATTCAATTGAGGTAGTGGATTCAATAACTCAATTTATGTGTGAATGGTGTAATTTTCATTTTATATAAATCTATGGGTGAATGATAAGAATATACATTGTAAAGATAATAAATTGGGCTAATGGATTGAAGGGGGATGAGGTGAATCACATGTGTTTAAATGTTTTCATGGATTTTAATAAGTGATTGATGAATGTAGTGTTGTTACAGAAAATATTTTTCTACTGGGATATGTTTATGTGTTATTTCCATTATTGAATTAATTGAACCATCCTTAAAAATGGTTAATCATGTAAAGAAAACAATGAATTAGTTTTTTGAAAACATAATTGATGTATGTTTTCTTATGCAAGATGATTTTAATTAATATGATGACATATCTTTTAAAGGGAATTATGGATATTGATTTTTTTGATTGGAGGCTTTTTTTTCTTATGGTTTTTTCTTTTTTGTGTTACTATTGATGTGAATTTTTTGTTAGTGGTTAATAATTTTCTATGTCTAGTTTTGGGTGTGGTATGTGTATGGAAAAAGGGATATGGTTAGTTGTCATGGAAAGGGGATTATTTATGGTATTGGTGGGGGATGTTGATATGTGATAGTGTGGTGATTTTTGTAGTTGTTTTCCATGCTTTTAATGGGATATGTTATAGGATTGTATTGTAGTGGATGGTTTTTATGTTGACTGGATGTTTTCTAGTTGTTAGATAAAAATAGAATGTAATTGTTAATGATAAAATTAGTAATTAGAATGTGTTGGAATTAAATGAACCATGGACTATGAATAGAATGATAATAAATGAAATATGGGTAATGGATGGATTAAACATGAGTAATGGATGAGAATATGTAGTCATTAAATATGGAATTTAATGGAATAGTGAATGTAATTAGGTTGGTAAAAGGTATTCTGAAATGGTTAAATGATTTTTTTCAAAATGAAACTTATTGGAATTGTTATTTTTTTGTCGGAAAGTAGAGATGGTTCACATAGTAGTGACATAAGTACTCAATAATGAACATTGGTGTTGATGGGGTATTCATTATGGGTATTGGTAGTTTTATTTCGGTGTGAATCATGTAGGATAGGTGTGTGGATTTTGAATACATGTATTTTCCTTGTGATTTCATATACACCCCATCTGATTCAGATAACAGAAACAACACCCAAATGTTTTGGGTTTCAAGTGTGTTCCCCAAACATCTAGGTTGGAAAGAGAACATATGGATGAATACTCCCTCTCTCATGGTCTCCCTTATATAAATAAGATGGTTTGAGATCGATCAATTTAGGTATAAGAATATAGGTTTCAATGACGTAATTTATAATATATGATATACTAGTTTACTTGGTTATATGGGTATGATGATGGTATATGGTGGGAGTTGTTCATGGTATAAGGAGGGAACATGGTCAATGTCCTTCATGGTCATGATACCCTACTATAATGGATATGAATATTTGATTGTGGCTATGGATCATTGCCAATGAGAATATTGGACCCTCAGCAGCTTGGAGTAGGGAGGGTGATGGTCTGACCTAATTTTTCTATGAAATGACTATTCAGATTGGGTCCAACAAGAATGTTGTACCTTTCATGATTTGGGATTGGTAGGGATGTGGTTTGATCCATATCTGCTGTGACTTGATACATACATATTATGTGATAACGTGACTATCAAAGGGATGAAAGCACATCATGTTTATCATTGGGGTGTGATAGTGAAAACCCAGTGGGTAAGTGGTTGTGGGGTTCCATATTTATATATTATTCGATACTATTTTACTATTTTGGATGAAATATTTAGTGAATGGGACTTTTCAACAATGGTTGGTAGAAGATCTTATAGGTTCTCATCAATTCTCGTATTTATTCACTAGAGTATTATTATGTTTCTTCCGTATTTTCCTGAGTGGTATTGAAGATGACCCAACTATGTATACTAATATTATAATATATATATATATATGAATTAGGTTTCTAGGAGAATTGGGGGATTAAGATGGGCCTACTAGATCAAATCTTATATTTGGGGTTGGAAATAATACCTTACAATTCTTTAGCAACCATTTGGAGACTTGTATTTGTATAAAATTTCTTGTATTATTGTCTATTATGAGTTATGGGATTATATTTATTTTATAAACATGATTGGTTGATTTATTATTATATTTCTTGTATATATGATATTAATACCACCCAGTTTCATGTTATACACCCTCACTACTATTCTCCAACTGGAGACCAATTGGAGTTCTGTCATGGGGGTCACTCTCATCTTTACTATAAGCCTAGGATGGGTTCCTAATGGGAAAGGGTCATGAAATTTATGGTTTATTGTGGATGGTAACTATCATGTAAATTTTATTTATCATTTATATTGGTATTATTTTGATAAATTATTAGAATCTGGTTGAAATGCTACTTGGATTACTAACTCTCCTCCAATGGTTAAGTATTTTTTGTGGTATATTTGTAATAAAAGTATTCCCTTAGAAGATATCATTTTAGGGAATAATTGATTCAAATGTTTGTCATATTTTTCATTTATTTTAGAAAAATGATCTATATTATTTTACATTATGATTGTGATACTTGTATTTAGAATGGGATTCATCAGGCTCCCTTGTCTGCGATGAAAGTTTATTCCTCTTATTTTTCTCCGCTTTTGGAATAGAAGAAGTTAATTAATAATGACTTATTATAGTCGTTTTGTGTCTTTCAATTTACTATTAGTAATTAACAAAATAACTAAGTGGAAAACCATTAGTTCCTCCACCATTCATTATCGGTTTTACATGCTTATCAACTTGTAGAGGAATATTGGAAAATAGATAACCATATTAGAATTATGAATTTGGATCTTATTTTAAAATGTTATAATCTAGCGGTCAATGATTTAATATTCATGTTGATACTACTATTATTATTGAGTCTCATGTCACCACAATATTGGTGTGAATGAACCATCATATAGATGATATTTTTATAGGCGTGATTGTTTTACACGTATCCTGGAGTCTACCACATAATAAAGAAAATAATATCCTCTATAGAATTTATATGGAGAAGGAGCATGGTTGGAATCATAGTTTTCTATGTAAAATTTCCACAAGTTGATTATTAATTTATTGAATGACATCATTTATTAGAATTTTTTTCCTTGATATTAATTATATTCTTATCTAGTCTCTTGAAATTCACTTTCACTGGTTACTTTTATTAGAATACATGGTAATAAGGTTTCACAGTCCATTTACAACTCTTCCACATATATAAATATATTAGTGTAGAATTTTTTGACCACCTTAACGTTTATTTTTCTTGTACTTGCTGATTTAGAATAATTAATATTATATTACTCAAAAAAATTATATTTAAAAATCCAAATTTTTTAATTTTAAAAAATATAATTTTATAATTTTTGATGATTATATCATAATTTTTCAATATCATAAGTCTCCAGTTTAAATATATATTTTTGATACACAAATTATTTACTTATAAGTTAAATAAGAAAAATCGGTATATGAACACTCGTTCATCAAATCGTACTTATAAGACTATCATGATCCCCATATCTGTGGTGTGGATTTGTGCACTAGGATTCACTTGGTTGAGTAGTTCAAAACACGTTTCAAATAAAATAAATTGATTGAATATGAACAACAAATGAAAAAGAAAATACACATTAAATTTAATCTCAAGCTCAAATGATTTCATAATAAATAAACTCAATTAGATTCATAAAAACCAATGGTAAATTATTAAGAAATGTTGACAATTGTTTTATTATGTTTAAATAGATCAAAAAAAGGGTTCTTCTTAAATTTAATCTAATAAATGAATACCACTATAAATAAAATATTCCAACTATTGTTATTATAGTTCCCCATTATTATTCATGCTTATTTAAAAATATTAATAATTATTATAATAAAATTTCAATATATATAAAAATTTATATTTATATAATGTTTTAAAATAAAAAACATTATAACATCCCCCACTGATTATAAAAAAATTGAGATAAGTTAAAAAATTAACAACAAAGATAAAAAATATAAAAAATGAGAAATATATAATAATTTTAATTTATAACACATCTATATTAATGAATATAAACTAGAATATATATTCATATAGCCATTATATATATATATATATTTATAACCCAACCCCACAAGATTGTAATGCCCCAGCTCGAGCCACCTGAATAGTACATGATTAGTGGTGGCCACTGGACATCATTTGCACCTCCTTGTCTGTTAAAGTCATAAAACTAGTGTAAAGAGCCTATAATAATGATGGTACGACTATAAACGTGTCATTAATACCATAGATAATAAAAAAATAGAAACATCATCCATAATAAATATTCAAAGTACCCATATAGAATCATTTCTAAAGTCACACCATAAATAAATAATATACACATATGCTATAAAAAATAAATATGTGAGTCAAAAAACAATACATACCATCAAGATCTCCCATCAATTAGACCACATATATCATAAATAATATAATAATTTAAACTATAGGATCGACCATAATCACGGAGCCTCACATTAGACCCTTCCCCATAAACTATCAAGTGACTGTATCCCGATCCACTATGCAACCTATGCTTCAACCAACATATCAGATGAAAGGTATACATTCCCAATATGGATTATTTTCATAGTGTAAAAAATACATCTTAGTATGGCATAAAATATGGGGTCCCTAATATATTTCATGATATACCGGTGTATGGGGGAGAAAAATAAATAAAACCGGAATACACACTGCATACAAGTATACATGTTAGATCATTGTGTTCTAACCTATCCACACAGACACTCGACCATACCTGCTTGGTCACATCTTTTGAACCTGGTATATCATAATGAAAAAAACCAAATGATACCTAGTGGACCTCCTATGTCAATCAAATTTGGTTAAAATCATTAGATAACCCATTGATTGTGTAATCTCTGTCAAAAAATTGTGTAACCACTAGAATTCATCATATTTTAGCACCATCTATCTACTAAACCATGAATCCCTATCATTAAGAGACAATTAAACTATAATATGATGGAATAAACCTTTATTCCTTAACACTATTACATCATATTAGATGAAGACACATGGGTGGAACAAAATAGTAAGAATATTTACATTCAACTTTAACTAACATAATGAAATGATCCTTGATCACCTTAGGTAAATAGAGGGGGATATAAGAGAAATATATGGGAGGGGATCCACTCTTGAAATTTTATATAGGTTGAGGAGAAAACCCATAAAGGTGAATGAAATATGGTGTTTTTGAATGACCCCCTTATCCCTCAAAAAAAGAAAAATAAAAGGAGGGTCATTAATTCATGAAAAAGGGGTTATCAAATAACTCCCTACTCATGGGGACACATTATTGTGTGATTATATGGTATATAGTAAAACACCCCTCCATAAAGAGGAACCAAAAGTTCTTCTTTAGGTGATTTATGGAATCACCCAAATGTGGTAGCATGACACTTCCCCCCTCAAATATCCCAAATAGTGTAATGCCTTAAGATGTGGTGTGCTCTCCCTTGACTCCTAAATTTAATCTTATTCATGTTTTACACCACCACACAACACACTCTATTTGTGATGTATTGTCTCATCCATAGTATATTTATTACCACAAACTGACACTAACTCCTCCAACTTTTACCAGGAACCTCAGGATATCACTAAAATACATGTACACATATAAAAACTTCTCCCATAAATGTTATAAGTCTATAAATTCAAATTCCATCTCAAGTTACAAACCCATAAAAATGTAGTTTTTCACTAATACTCTACCTGTTTCAGTAGTCATGGCAGGAGTGACCCTTAATACCCATAAATAATAATCCATGAGTTGATGAATAAAATGATGGGTTTGGAAAACCTGACATTGGAGGTATTTCCCTTTTTAATCCCATGAAATAAAATAATTTACCCATAAATGATAAAAAACCATAGGTAATAAATCCCAAAAATCTCAATAATACTAAATAAAATGCATTTATGGTTATAAAACCTAAAAACATAAAATAACCAATAGAGAATTACAAGGATAAAATCTATCCTTTGAAAATGATAACTCATCAAACATCTATGATACTCTTAGTCATGAGCTAGTGAGGTGTTTTCTAATATACTTTAAAATTTCTGTAAATATGGAAAAATAATTAAAACATTTTGGGTGAGTATAACACATACATAGTATATTCCTCTCATAGAACTCTCCTATCAATTTGTAAGAAGAATACTAAATATTTGGTGAATAATTAGTGAAACCAACACATTATCCAATCATAGGTCTTTGTTAGTCCAATATCACGACAAGAACACTCTCCAAAATTTGAGTATATTTTATGTGTAATGAAAACATGAATATATTGAAAAAATGTGTAATATCCCACCTTTATATGATCATGCCTTTGAGGAGAACCACCTAATGGATTCAAGTGCACTCCTTGATCACCAAAGGATAGTGACTGGCAGAAAAGGTTAACATATATCACTTAAGGGAGTAAATTATCCTTAAATGAATCATCACATTATAAAATAAAATTAAAACTAAACCAAATAATAAAATTAATGGTATAATGTAATAATATAAACAATAAAATGTAAAATTGTATCTTATAAATACAAAATTATAACATGAATCCAAAAACATAATATTACAACTAAGATATGAAATTCATAAAGGGTAATAACTGAATTAAACTAATGCAGTGAAAAAAATTACACTTCAAGACTCCAAATCCACAAGAAATCCATCTCCATGATTTCACTCAACATAAACTACCACCAACATATAAAATATATATGAACACTTATGAATATCCTCTAACCCATATGTATTCCCCCATATAGGACCCTTATATATTACCATTATAACTACTACAACATAAGATTTGGGAATACATTTTTCTAAATTTATTCTTTGTTTGATTGTTTTGTCCACATGCAACACAAAACTAAAACAATCCAAAATATATTTCGCATTAAAATACATTAAGAATAAAAAACCTCTAGAAAATAAAGAATAATATTTTGATAAATTATAACATGTATATGTTATATTATTATGAACACATTAAATTGTAATAAGAATTTTTTTCAACAAAAATCATTTTTTATTAAATATACTGAACATTCATTGAAAAGTAAGATTTATAAATTTTATAATTTTAATTTCAAAAAATTAAATTAATTTTTTAAATCTACATTAAAAAATTATATTAGGATTAAATTTTGAGTTTTTGATTAAATAATTGAATTTTAGGTGAATAGTAAAAAAATATTGATTTTACGATTATTATCACTTTTAAGTCATTAACATAAAAAATAATGGATTATAAGTTTTTGAAACCATTTATATATAGAAAATATATATTTATAAATTAAAATAAATCATTTAAAAATAGTTTTTTGAATTTATTAATCCCATTTTGTAATGTTTTCGAAACTTAAGTTATATTTTACTCTAAAATATATTTTATTTTCGTATAATAAAAATTATATTCCATCACTTCTATGAATTAAAAATATAAAAAAATATTTCTTATTGTAATACAACATGATCATATTATATAATAATTTAAATTTAAATATTTTGACAAAAATTTATGATTAATATGACTAATGTTCATGATCATGATTATGGTAAGACAATTATTTCCAAAGTTTTTTTTCATTAATTTTTTTATTTTTTATCTAATAAAATAAATTAATATATTCTAAATAATGATTTTAATACATGATTTTTTTCAATATATAAATATATTATCATACATTAATTTTATCATTGGTACTAAATGAAATTAAGAGCACTCAATGGTAAAAACAAAATTTTATACAAAATAGTGTTTCTATATTTTAAATGTTTTAATTTAGAAGTTATTTTTCTTTTTTTTTAGAAATTGAGTTTGATTAAAGAAATATTACATTTTCGTTTATAACACCCAAATTAAGTAAAAATGTGATATTTTATATTTTTTTTAAAACATAAGTTACATTGGTAAAACTAAGTTACCCCAAAATAAATAAAAAATCTCAAAAGAAAAAATATAAGCATAAATAAATTCAAACTTTTTTAAAACATGTGTCAAAATTATAGTGACACATAATTTTTTAATAAAAATATTACATAAATTTATATGAATATTGAATAAATTTCACAATAATACATGCATAAGGACCCTAGAGGTTTAGTGTATTTGGAAATGTGGATACTTAAACAACTATTGAATAAAATATCTAAGTCATTTATCATATAGTTCATTACAACTAGCAAAATTAATAAATATAAAATACCGAAAACTTTTATCCATATCATGGGGAATGGAAACATAAGAAAGGGTGAGCTCAGATTCTTAATAAGGGTTAACATAAGAGATATCAATAAATGGTCATAAGTGATTATAAGGGTATGATAACATGATATAAGGATTATAAAATCATACCCTTCAATTATTACATCATAATCATGAAACACTGCATAATTTGTTATTAATATAAATACATAATACATAATACATAAGAGTTTATAATCACTAATAATCAATCATGGTACATGAAAACATATCATAACTACAAGATATAAGTTTGTGGGATACACATAAGCATAGAAAATCATTTCATTAGACATTTTTCTCTTCTAATACTATCCTAATGTATTGGGTACACTCCATATTCAATAATTTCCTTAATTATAGCTCTCTCTCTTGATTATCTTATTATCTATGTTACATACTGAACTGAGTTGACTCCCCATTACAATCCTTATTATCTCAAGAGATGTATTTACCCAATGCATTGGAGGGATATAACAAACCCAAATTAACATGGTTTATAACATAACCCCTATTCGTATTTTATAATTGAACCACCCATCAGATTAAGAAAACCATACATATTTGTTCCACTAGATCATAAAACATTCATCATACTATCAAATAATAACCCATTTAAAGGATATGAGTTTCATAAATATTTCATAATCAAAATAATAAACCATATAGAGAAAGAATAAATAATGCACCATTAGATCATATCTCTAGTAAATAATAAGAAACATAAATTGAAGTTATTATATATTAAAATTCTTTTATAAGATCAGTAGAACATTTCTGAATGAGAATACCCTTTTTATTTAAAAACCCTAATTTAGATTCTGAATGTATCCATGATATTGAGGAAAAATTTTCTTTGAAAATAATTAAGTAAAATTATAAATGTACTTTAACTAAAATGGTGTTCATTATAGTTGGGAAATTTGTTCATTGGGTGTGTATTAAAACAAAAATTAATTTCACATTTTAAATAAAAATTAAAATGAAACCCATTATGAAAATGATAAGAAGGTTCATATTAAAACATTTTATATAAAGTTAAATATTGTTAAAAAATAAATTTAATGAATATTTTAACAATATTAAAAACATTCTAGAAAACATTTTAAAGAAAATAATCACAGGGAAGAAAAGACTGGCATCCCAATGTTTAAAATAAGGTTTCTTTTCCTTGAAAACATTCATTGAGTATCTTGTGTACTTAAAGAGAATAAAATGAATGGAAAACAAGAAATATCCAAAAATAACCCTAGTATAAGAAAATACAGAATATATTTTCAATATTGATCATACAATTTCCTTATCATAATATTTAATGATAAACAGTCCAGATTGAAATGAGATTGTAACATAAAACTCTTATGTCTATAGTAATATTCGTATCAAAATTAATTATAAGATTAAAAATAACATTGATATATAAATCACATGAATTAAATAATATATTATTCCAAAATATATTCTTAGGTAGTATGTACCCCTTAGAGATTAAAAATTGGTGTATAATATTAAAACATGCCCTAATGAAGATAAATTGAGATGAAAACCCTTACAAATTTAGTATCCTTTGAATAAAGTACAAAGTAAATAAATAACATTATGTGACTCTTAAAATACTACTAATTGAATTTATATGTAAATTTAAATTAATTAGTAAGTAATCACACCACATAAAATAACTGATGATGTACAATATGAAACATTTCTCATTAATTTGAAAATGAGACAAAGAAACCACTACCATAGATCCTACTTGATTTGTAAGTCCTCTAACATACTATATGATAAATTTAGATTTATTATAATAATATAAATAATCTTATGTAGAAATATAATTTCATATATGATCAACTTATATCATTTCAACACCCTATTATTAAAAAATAATTTTTAAAGTTTCCATTTTGGGTGATAATTACTTCATTTTTCATGTATGATTTAGTTTGGAAGTTATAGTCCTTCAACTTTGATCATGGATAATCTATATAAATAATGTTAATAATTATATAATTATAATATATAATCATTATATATATAATTACAACAATTCATATAAAGCGGTGATGGGAAATTAATTACATCACTACATGAAGATGGTAGTCCGAACATACGCACGAGTGACGTTTCAATTTATCAATAGATTGAATAAAAGAAAAGATAATATAAATTAAACTTTATGAAATAATTATTATATAAAAAATATTATATATAAACATTAAATATATCATAAAATCCAACCATGAATGATGTTTGTGGAAGATGAGTCATATCTCTATGTGGAGGTGGTGGTCCACACATATACACGAGCGCTAATTTCATCTAACATTGGATTGAGAATAGGTGGTAAATGATTGTGAAATCATCATAATAAAATATAAATATATTTATGATACTTTATATTTTTTTATGGATATATAAATATTATAGTAAGTAGAAAAATGCATAAATTTGAAAATAACTTGTTTAAGATCTATACATATTTTTTGAGAGATATCCATTGGATTTTCCTATAATCCTTGAATGATTTTTATTAAGAGATGAAAAAATATTGGATGAATGGAAGGTTTGTTTAGTATTTTCTAATATAGATGGCTCAAATAGTGTGATTAATGGAGGAGAATATGTGACGTTTTATTAGTGAGGTGAGGGATACACATGAAATTTCTCAATAGATTTCAAGGAATTAAGTTCACTTTCATGAGAAAGTGGATCAAAATGGCTAGGAAATAGAAGGTAGGATATGTTACGGTTGAAATAACATAAAAAATTGATAGTTTTGGGTGGATATCTTACCCTTATCTCATGGGTTAACCCCCCAATAAACTCTTTTTAGCCTCAACCATGCTAATAAACTTTAATTGTTTTTACTACTCACTTTGAAAAAAATTAAATTGAACATATTAAATTATATTATTTATGATGATATAAAATATTGAATCCATTTTATTATATTATTTTTCTATAATTGGAACAATTTCATTTTAATTAATCTCACAAACCAGAATTAAAACCCATTTTTTAAAAATGAAATTTTATGTGTAAAACATAATTAACATCCATTTATTACCTTATGAAAACCATAAAATTAATGTTAAAATTTTTTATTTAATATATAATAATTATATTTAATTAAAATTATTAATAAATATATATTAAATTAATCTATTAATATAAAAACCCGTTTCACATACAAAAATAGTTTTTTAAAAAAATTTGTTTTTAAGCAATAAAATTATCTTATATCAAAATAAATTAAAATGATAATCACTATATTATTAATTATATTATTTAAAATGAAAGGATTATTAGGTTAATTTATGATAGAATTCAAAACATAATGGGAAAGTTACTTGATAATAAACAGCAGTTTTTTCAAAAATGATATTTTTCACTATTCACTAAAAAACAATTCTTTTATAAAAAATCATTAAAATTATGAAAAAGATAATATTGAAATTATGTTATTAAAAATAATTTTAGTTAAATCAAATAAAATTTATTTAAACGTCTTAAATCGATTAAAATTTTTAAATGAAAAATGCGATAAAAACCATTTTTGTAGAAAATATATTTTTGAAGCGTAAAATGACTTCACTAAAAATAGAGTTCTGATTTTTTTAATAAATAAATAAATTTTAATTACTAAAAAAATACATATATTTCTCAAAAATTTCTTATTAATTTTCATACCTTCCAACTTAATTACTTGGTTAAAATAGTTTACTGTATCACAACTCATATAGGCTCGGGGTAGTATTTAAGGCAAGCTATCAAATACTGAACATTTTATTAACATGAAAATGAATATCAAATCTTGGGTTGTTACATTATACACCCATTAAAATGAATTTTATCCTCTATTTTCCATGACTATTGTATAAAAAATAAGGATATCTCTACTTCACCACATCCTCAGGTTCCCATATTGCTTCCTCAATCTTTTGATTTCCACAAAATAAAAATAACCAATTGAGTTACCTTATTCCAAATAACATTTTCTCTATGATCCAAGAATTATACATATTTTACTTCATAAGAAAGAACATTATCCATTAGTATACCCTATGTGTTTACTATATGTGAAAGATTAGGTATGTACATCTCTAGGAGAGATACATGGAACACATCGCGAACCTGAGAGAGATTTGTTTAGAGGTCCATGTGATAAGCTATAGTCCTTAATCAATCAAGAATATTTAAGGGAACATTATAATTAGTGCTCAAATTTCCCTTCTTTAAAAATCTCATAACCTCTTTCTCAATAGAAATTCATAGAAAACCCTTCTCACCAAAAATGAATTACAGGTCTCACTGATGATTATCACTATAAACCTAATGTTGACTCTAATCTAAATTTCTATAATACTAAATTAATATAACCTTATATACCATTTAAAAATATATCTTAGGTCAAAATATCTTCATTTTCCAATCATAATCCTAGTATGTCAGAGTTCTATACTAATTTCCCTAGAGATCTTCATAAGGAGCTGTTCGAATTCTCTAGTGAAAGAAATTGTTGTAAGGAAAGTAAACTACAGAAAAGTGTTAATCCAAATCACCTTTGAAATATAGAGAAAAGGATATCAATACATCTTCAAGGGTTTTAATTGTCTTCTCATACTGAACATATATTTTAAGATAATAAAAATTAGTAAAAAACAACATGATATATAGATCCTCATAAATAATAATCTACAACTTCAAGGATAACCATAGGTCCTGATCAAATAAAATTGAATGTGGTTAACCATATTGCTTTAATAATTCAATAAAATATATTCTCAAAATATTATAAAGATAAAAATATTATTTTTTAGTATTAATGTGTAGTGACTTTGTAAGGTGGTGGACTATAACTTTAATAGAATTATGGACTTTAAATGTTTTTGGGAGTGAAAAAATTAAATCCATTGTGATGTTTTCTTGTTTCTATTATAGTATGAGTAATGGCTATTTCATACCTTTAGTATTCTATACCTTATCCTTATCTTTATGACATACCAAGAACTATGATACAAACTCGACAATATCCCTATTCATGTTGACCAACCAAAAATACTCTTTCAGATGTCTATAAATCTTTGTACTTCTACAATGTAAAAAATGAGGAGTAATGAGATTCTTTCAATAACTTCTTCTTTAAGCCTGGTATTGATAAAACACATACCTAGTTCTTGAACGTTATCATTAAATCTAAACCAAGGTTTAATTCTGTAACTTTTCTGATCTACTTTTTCTAATCTGCAAAATCCTTTTAGGCCTCTTTAATATTTACAAGGATTGATAGATGATCACTAATTTGAATAAGATAATATTTCTCCATTCAATAAATATTTACATTTACTTCCTTTATAAATCCATAAATATTGCATATTTTTTCATCCCTATCATATATAATCTAGAATAATCATTTTGAATCAATGCATCAACCACCCTCTTCACTTTCCAAAGGTTGCATTGTATTGAGAAGTCAAAATATTTAATGAAATCCAACCATACTATTGGGAACATATTAATTTCATTTTATAGTGAATATATATTTTAATCATTTTTTTCATTATATATTTCACACATTTGTCTATAAAGCCTATGCCTCCATATATATAATAAAAATATTATCATTGCTAACTCCAAATCACGATATAGGTAATTTTTCTCATGAACCTTAAATTGGAAAATAAGAATACACTATCACCATATCATTATGCATGAGAACACATCTCATCCCTTTCATTGATGAATCACTGTAAATCACAGAACCTTTTCTACTGAAGGGTAGTGTAACCAAAGGTTCACTAACCATATTTCTCTTATTTCCTTGAAAATTTATTCACACTCATCATTAAAAAAGAACTTAACTACCTTCCACGTAAGCTGAGTTAGTGTATAAGATATCCTGGAGAAGTCCTTCACAAAGAATCAATAATATCTAACTAATCCATGTAAGCAATATATTCAGTCATAGTGGTTTCTATGGAGAAAAATTCAAAAACTGTTTTCTTTAATGGAACCACCGATATACCATCGCTTGAGATTACGTGACCAAAAAAATCAAAATTTTTATACTAAAATTCATACTTTGAAAATTTTTCAAACAAATTATCCATCCTTAGGGTCTCATGTACAATACCTAATTGATAATTATGACCATAATTTATCTTATAATATATAATAATATCATATATAAAGGCTACTACAAATTGATTAATGTAATCTTTAAAGACTCTATTCATTAAATCCATGAAGATGATGTGGGTATTAATAAGAAAAAATGACATCATTATACAATAATAGTGTCTATATTTCATACTGAATGATATGTTGGGCATGTATTCACTTTTGGCCATCAATTTAAAGTATCCAGATCAAGGATTGATCTTGGAAAAGATTTAGCTTCTCATAATTTATAAACCAAATCATCAATACATAGAAGAGGATATTTATTCATGATCATTATCTTGTTATGTTCATAACAATCTATATTGAGTCAACTTGATGCATATTTATTCTTAACAAAAACTATATGTTCGCCTCATGGGGATGCACTTGATGAATGAATCCATTATTAATTTTCTCCTAAATTATCTACATTAAATCATGCAATATAAATTCATTGAAATTGGTGGAGCATCTGGAACGAGTTGTATTGAAATCTCGACATCCAAATTTGGAGGAAGACATGGTAAAAATCAAGAAATACATCGAAAAACTCCCACAAAATTGGAATAACATTGATTTTGAGTTTCTACCGAACCATATTATATAAATAACCCCTTTGAATAGAACTCAAGACCCATGTAACAGATGTAATTTCCATTATATGTTCTTATTTATCATCACACTAATATAAAATCTTAGGCATGTTCATAATATAAAATGAAACATACTTATTCTAATAAATTAAGGTATATACGTAGAGAGATCTTATAAATGCTCAAAATCACATAATATTCAAATAGAAGAAGAATGACATGATTTGTAAGAATCATTTTCACAAAAAGTTCAATTGGGAAATATTAAATATTTGAGATGTGATCATCATGCCATTATGAGTTTTTACTATTTTTTCAACATTTAGTCATTGAGGATATTAATAAACATTCTATAAGAATTTTCAAGATATAAATGAATTTATATGACTAAGATCAAATGAGATACATCAATATTTAATCATACCTTTCACAACCACATCTTCATCATCATATATTAAATCCCTTACTAAAACCAATAATGTTAGAATGACCATTAAAAATCATTAATTAGAGAGATTAATCATAAATAATCATTCATATATATCTAAATATTGACAATTTCTTTTAAATATCTATCACCTTAGTTTTAACCTATGTTATCCATGGCCAATATCTTATTTTAATCATTTATAATGGATGTTAAAGAAAATCTAAATTAACCTAATCATATACTCGGATAGTGTCAAAATAGGTTTATAGTAAGGGAAAACTCAATATACACTAGAATGATGGTTGAGAAATATTTGACCAAGTATTTTTAGTGATATCACCCATAGATGAATTTATGCAGAAAAAACACATCAACTTTTTTGTATCCTTATAGGGTTATATTTTTATAGGGGAACTACACTCATTTATTTACCATAACAATGGATTTTATCATATAAAAAGGCTTATCCTAAGGGTTCTCACTAAATTTTCCTCGTACTAGTTTCCAAAAATTTCTTATCCTTTCCTCAGATACCAACTATAGAAACCCAGAATTTTCATACATAAATATTACATAATTTTAGATTAATATTTAATAAATTTTACAATAAAACATGCATGACGACCATATAGGATTATTGTATTTAGAAATTTGGACACATAAACAACTGGTTCATAAAAGATCTACATCATTTCCCATTTAGTTCTTCAAAACTAGAAGCCTTCTTAGAACTAACATACATAAAACATTTCTTTATAGCCCAAGGAAGGGAAACATAATAAAGGGTGGGAATATATTCTTAGTATAGGTAAAATAAGTTATATAAATAACTATTTATAATTGATTATACGGGTTTGAGAACATGATATAAATATTAGAAAATCATACCCATTAATTCATATATCATAATCATGAAACCTGGAATAAAATTTAATTAATATAAAGACATAAGTCATAAGATATAAGAGTGCATAATCATCAATAATCAATTTTTATCCATGAAAATATATCATAAACATAAGATAAAAGTTTATGACATACAAATAATCATAGAAATTATTTCATTATTCTAGGATAACTACCAATACTATCATAGTGGATTGGGTTCACTCCCTATTCCATCATTTCCTTATTCAATGTTCACTCCGAAGACTATCTTATTTGAAAAATTCCCTTACCTAACTAGGTTTACGCCCCATTATATTCCTTATTATCTAATGCGATATCCATATTTACCCAATGAATTAGAGGTCTATAATGGACCCATCGATCAATGACTTACAACATAACCACCCATCCATGGTTTATATTGGAACAACCCGTCACATAATCTAATGAAAACATATGTTTTCCATAAGATCATAAAACATTCATCATCTCATTATATCTTAACACATGAAAAGGATATGGGTTTCATAAAAAATTCATTATCAAAATTATAAAAAATATAGAGAAATAAAAAATATAGTAACATTACTTCATATCCATAAAAAATATTATGAAATATCAAAGGATGTTTTAATAGATGAAATTACCTTTAAAAACACTAGAAAATGTATTCAAGAAACACCATTTTTATTTTAAAAAAATTATTTAGAATCTAAAATTTTACAAAATATGAAGGAAAATATTTTAGTTTAAAAAAAATTATAAACTTTTATTTAAATAAAATAGTATTTGTGATGGTAAAGAAATCCATTCATGTGATCTATGTTAAAATAAAAACTCCTTACACATTATTGGTAAAAATTCAAAAGTACCTTACTTGAAAAATGATAATAAGGTTTCTTTTCTTCCATGGAAATAAAATTAAAATATATTTAAAAATAAATTTAAATAATATTTGGATAATTTTAAAGACATTGTTTATTTTTTTAAAATTAAATATATATCTGAAAGAAAAAATTATTGATCAAAGGATACAATCTAGTTTTGATTTTATTGAAAAATGTCATTGGGTCTTGAAATGGCTCAGACCTCTCTAGTCTATTCCATTGCTAAAATCTAGTGTTTGAGGTTTTCTGGGAGGTCAATGTGACATATCACTATCACTTTTCCAAATTTCTAATTCTGTGAATAATGCAATCAGTGTCGGTATTTCATTTTTTGAATAGTTCCATCAATGTCCATGAGTAATTTTGTGAATAGTCTATCGTTGTCAGGGAGTCATTTTGTGAATAGTGCCATTGGTATTAGTGAGTCAATTTTTGAATAGTTTCATCGGTGTCGGTGAGTCATTTTGTGAAAAGTTCCATCAATATCGGTGAGTAATTTTGTTAATATTTCCATCAGTGTTGGTGAGTCATTTAGTGAACAATGTTTTTAGTATTGTTACGTGTACAGTGTTTCTGGCTTCCTATAGTTTCTCCCCTTTGACATTTTGATTTATTCAAAACATATCCATGGCCTTGTTTTAATGGATTTATGGTTGATTCAAACCCCATAAATCATTTATTAATTTTACTCTGGCTCAAGATGTGATTATATGGTCAAACCCAATGGTTTAATGTGATCTACTTTTATGGGATAATCCAATATATCATAAACCACTACCCTATTAAATCGTCTAAAGTAATGAGATATCTTACTCCCTTATTCTACCTTATTGTTCCTTAGTGCGAGATGCTCGAACCATTCCTTCATTCTATAGAAGTGGTGTGATGGAATTTTAATCCTTAGATTGTTTCCCCTTGAAGTTTCTTCCTCCAGCATGTACACTCCTTATTTTGGTGCAAATGGAAAGTGTCGATCCATCATTGATAAAAGGTATGATCTACCTCCGTTATTTTGTTTTGTTTAATTCTTATTCTCTCGTTTATCCTTTCCATGTTATTGAATGTGGTCTCCATGTTTCTAATGGAGTTTTCTTGGATATTGGTTGGTGCGGTCATGCCGCGACGTCCTCCAGGGGATGCAGTTGTCATGGGCGAGGTGATCGCAATTAGTTTCATGGATCGTTCTCGTGTAAATAACATTATGAACCGTTTGAAGTATGGGATTCATGGATTTTCAATTCTTTTACATGCAATCGTAGAGTTAGCATGATTTATCCACCAAATCACAATGGGATTGAAAAAATACATATTTGAACTAGATAAATCAATTAGAAACAATCATATAGTATTGCCTCTTGTTTTTCTTGATTGTGTGATATCTACGATTTCATTTTTTAGCATGTAGTTCTTGAAGGAAATTGGTAAAGAACGTAAATTGGGAGGAATTGCAATTATTTTTCAATGATAAAGAATCGTGTAAATGAAACTGGTTGTTTCTATTATAATCTAATGATAATCATAATGATATAGTAAGCATGATTAATCTATTTTGGATAGATATGATAGCCTTTTATTAAGTTTTCCCATAGTTGGAACCTACATATAATAAATCGGTTAATTCAAGAAATAAAAAGATAATGCCTGGTAAGGTTCTGAGTTACCCTCTATCTTGTAAGTGCGAGTGCCTTGTGCTTTGGACCTGTGAGTGCTCATTATGTTTGAATGCAAGATGCCTTGTTTAACAGCCAAGAGCCTAGTTGATATGATTTTTTTTCTTGTTGCTTGTTTTTTGATGTGAGCCTAGATGGATTTTGTGATATGTGCGGGTAGGGATTCCCATTGGTTGTGGCTCCAGTTGAATCCAAGAGTGGTGAGATTCATTGGATTGTGAATGTGGGTTTTGGGGAGGACACCCGATATGATGAAATGGGTTCGATGTGAATTTTGGGGTGTTTTCTTAATCTTGTTTGTTATTTATCTTCTTTACATTCCCCATAGCTCAAGGAAACTATCATTTCTTATACTACTTCCATAAGGGTTGAAGACGCATGGGGTATGCCATGTGCTTTCTGTGTTTACATTCTGGAGGGAGGATGGATTTGCACTGCTATTATAAATGGAAAAGACTTTATAGGTTGGTCGTCTACTCAACAGGTTGATCCCTTGTGTTTAGTATCCTAGAATGTTTTTATAGAATGCATAATAATATGGGAAAGGTATGATACTATTAATAAATTATTGAATAAATGATGTTAACCCATGGGGTTGGAGATTATTGGGATGCAATTTTGAGGTTTCAATTTAAAGGAATAGTGGACTTATGGTGTAATGATAATGAAATATAATATGTAATTATTAATGAATAATTAATATTTAAGGAATTGATTAACATAAAGTGAAGTTGATAAAGATGGAATGAAGTAATATAATAAATCTCTTTAAATGGATGTGTGTATATTGGATACATAATCTTAGTAGTGGAAGCCGGGAGTCTGAGAGACGTTAGCTACAGTTGAGTCTAAGACAAGGTTACTCCCATAGTATGGTTGTGAGCTATAGAATATTTTCTCATTTTTGTGTTTCTATATTCTAATCAACCCTGTTAGTTCTGGAAACTGACACCCAGGGGATTTTGATCCCTAGGGGTGTTTTCCCGAACATTCCGGTGGGTAGATGGATGGATGACTACCCCCTTTGTCCCCGCTCCCTTCTCTTGGTAGTTATATGTGCTGGTAGGCACAACAGTTAGTTTTCCCCATATATGTGTGTAGAGGGAGATAATGACTTGTTGCTATTCACACACATATCTTTTGGATAGAGTTTTTTATGGACAACTATAGGTGTAACGTGTATAGGCGGTGATGGCTTGAGGATCCTTACTCAGTGTATAGGTTGTAAAGACTTGACCTATAATTCCAAACATATTATACATGTTATGCGATCTGTGTTGGCTCATAGAAACAACCAGGTTAATTTGGTTGTGTGGATGTGGTGGTTGTGCTACACAATGTGCATATTTTGGTGCTTCTCCCAGGTGTCTACGGGAAAGTCATTTTAGAGGGAGATTCTTTTGGCGTGCGATGTTGAGGAAAAGTGGAAAACTAGTGGGGAAGTAGTAGCGGGGTACCCTTAATAGTACTGTTTATATTATACACTCTTATATGAATTACCTTGTCATAACATCCATGGTGAAGCTTGGAACATTGTATACCTGTTTAGGTAACGATTTAGTTTCACTTGTTGTTCCCTATGTTTTAGCTTGCTTTCTTTACTTTTTCACAAGAGGCTCTAGGGAGGATCCTACTGAGTATACTGTAATACTCAACCTATTTATATATAAACAATTTTTCAGGTCACTTGGAGAATGTTGGAGATCAGGATGGTTACCACTAAATTGGGGTTGTAAGACCTGTTCGGGCTTCGTGGTCACTATTTTTTTATTTTCCTATGGTACTTATAGTTTTCCCTTTCAATTTTAGTAGTAATTACATGACATTATATATATGTACTTGCTATTTATTTTATACTATAGTGTGAGTTGGACTTGGTTGGTGTATGTATTATTTCTCTATTTTGCGTGTATTCTCATAGAGGGTAATGCCACCCATTTGTGTGTTTACTATACCATCGGTTCTAGTCGCCTACCCGAGGCCTACTGGAGGTGGGAATATTCGGTCACTATCTCTCTTCTCACATTGTCGGCCCAGGGGGTACACCTTGCGTGGTGGGTGTCATGATATATTGGTTTTAGAGGCTATATTTGACCGATTTGATGGAGTTTGGTGTTAGGAATAGGTATGGTTGAATGGGTTAGTAGGGAAATTTTGTCATTTATTTTTATCAAATGATGTAAACATTGGAGAATGGATGAGACATAGCTGTTTAAGGCCCCATGTGATCTAATTGATGGACCATTAAGTTTAAAGTGGCTACTAAACAAAGAGATACTAAATGCAGGGTAGATACCTATGAAAGGATCATGAATCATTCTTCTATGTGCATGTGTTTGATTGGGTAGACCTTGTGATATGTTAAAATAAAATGAATAAAAGAAAATAATTAAATACTTAATTCTGATTCTTCCATATTCCTGTTTTAAGAGCTCTAATTGTTTTTTATTTTGCAGTTATGGCTCCAGGTCGACGTACTCATCTGGTTCGCACAGATGATGTCCCACAGGATGCACCAGTAGATCGCTGCTTGGAATAATATGACCATGAAGACACATGGAGAAGGATTCTGCAAGAGTTTTAGTTCTATAGTCTATATAATTACAAGGGATTTGTTTCAGATTCATTCATGGAAGACTGGTTAGAGGAGCTTGAGATAGCCTTTAGTTCGATCTGTGCTCAGAAGGAGTTTTGGGTGTCATCGGTTGTGATGATGTTGTGTGGGATGTGAGGGAGTGGTTTTTCTTGTTTTTGAAGGATCATGAGGATTTGGAGATCTCGTGGAGGGAGTTACAATGCATGTTTATAGATTATTTTCTTCTTCGACCATGAAGGCGTCCTGTCGCAAGGAGCTACATACCCTTCAACAAAGGATCTCTAGTGTGTGAGAGTTTGGAGTCAATTTCAGGAACGATTTTCAATATGGTATGGACCTATTGACATATGAGGTGGCTAGGGCATGAAATTTTGAGGAGGCATTGCATCCTGAGATCCAGTGCTAGGTCACCCCATTTATGCTGAAAACATATCTTGAGGTGTTCCCAAGGGAATAGGTTGTCGAGAAGACATTTTCCAGAACCAGATCGTCATGAGAAGGGATTCATCATGATTGGTCATGAAGCTGAGAAGCGGTTTGGGGTTCCTAGTTTTTAGGGAAGACGACTTTTCATTCAGTAGTGGGTAGGTCCTAGCCCTCATCATCTCGTTTCTATAGGGGAAATGGATCTTAATACTTTTCCAAGGGACTAGGCACTTGTTTTTCTTGGGGATTATGAGGAAATCAGTAGTGAGAGTACCTGACCTTTTAGAGCAGTCCTTGTGCACCAGGTGTACCGCTCCAGGTTCCTTCGTTGAGGCAGTTCCGGTCGAGGCGGTAACAGAAGGATATACCCGCTTTGGATCAGTAGAGAGCAGATTGGACATGAAGAGGACAGCCCCATGACATTCCTCATCCATAAGGAGCATATCATGACCATGGTGGTGGTCTTCATTAGGTTCGAAGTGGTCTTGGAGGAGGTTGTGGTAAATTTCATGCTTTAGCATTTCCAGCACTAGGTAATCCAGTTGCTGTTCGAGGTACCATTTGCATGTTTTCTACATGGGGATATGACTTGTTTGATTCAAGAGAAATACAATCCTTCTTATCACCTTACCTTTACCATTATCTGGGGATTGAGGTAGAGAGGCTTCCATTTTCCTTGGTGATGACTACAAAAGTTGAAGGTCAAGCTATCTTGTTTGAAGTATATAGAGAATGTGATCTAGTGCTGGGGAAGCACCGCTCTTGGGGAGATTTCCTATTTTGACATATAAATCCATATGATTTCATCCTTGGAATGTATTGGTTATATTTGGTGTAGGATATCATAGATTTCTTATGGAGGAAGGTGGTGTTATTCAATGCTGCTGGAGAGATAGTGGTGTTTGTTGGAGAGAGAGTCCCCCAGATGGGTCAGAGGTGTGTTCTTTCTTGGTCATCCTTGATAGATAAGATGATGCTATGTTATTTGGAGGTTCAACAGTTGGAGTTTCTTAGTGTCATAGAAGAGTACCCACATGTATTTCCAAAAGTGGTAGTAGCATTACCCCCTCGACAAGAGATCGATTTTGGGATCAATATATAGCTAGCAGTGTATTTTATCTCTATGTCTCCAAATAGGATGGACCCTTTTGATTTACGAGAGATACATATACAAATTTATGTTCTGTTACATTGTGGTTTTGTTCAACCAAGTGTGTCACTCTGGGGTGCACTGGTTTTGTTCCTGAAGAAGGCTGAAAGTAGTTTGAGTTTTGTATTGATTATCATCACTTAAAAAAAGTGATCATGAAGAATATCTATCCTCTTCCATGAATTAATGATTTATTCAATCAAATGAAGTGTAAAATTTGGTTATCAATGATCGAATTGCGGTCAGGATATCATCAGATGTGTGTGAAGGATGAGGATATCTCAAAGATTGGTTTTCGTTGTTGTCTTGGGCATTACATGTTTTTTGTAATGTTGTTTGTTGTAATGAATGCTACAACTGTGTTCATGGGGTAGATGAATGATGTGTTATGTGAGCTCCAATTTAAGTTCATGGTGGTTTGCATCGATGACAGACTTGTGTTCTCCATCTATGTGGAGGAACATGTAGAGCATCTTCATTCCATTTTGGGAGTTCTTTGTCAATAGCAGCTATTTGGAATATTTTTGATGCCTAAGTTTTGGGATCGAGATGTTCATTTCTTGGGGCATGTGGTGTCCTAGCAAGGAGTAGTTGTGGATCCATCAAAGATATAACTTGTAACACCCGAGACTTTTATGTTATATAAATCATCAAAGGAATCTTTTTCTACACAACACTTTCTTGGCTTGTTTTACACGAAATCGCGACCTTTCTCGATAGCTTGCGTCGTACGCAATACCGAGTTTCACTAAAGAACGATATGCTATTAAAATATTATTAAAACTAGCTGTTATGAATAGTAATAACCACCTTTTGAAATTTTATAAATTTTATATTTCAAAATGGACTTCAATTTTGGATTCGGAATATCAAAATTAGCCTAGGGTGAAATTTTGGTATTTTTCTGAAAACTTTCAATTTTTGATGAATAGTGAAACCACTAAGTGGTAGTTAAGAAACACTGAATTTTTCATAAAACTTAATTTTACCACTTCTGGGAGTGGAATTTCGAAAATCCGAGAGACACTGTTAATATCAAGGACTAAAATGTGGTTCAATGAGATTAAAATAATATTTGGTGTATAGTAACTTTTTACTTTTTTTACCATGGTTAAAAAGTAAATAGGGTAATTAAGGGTAAAGATGATATTATTATTACCCTAACACATGTCCTAATTCTATTGGATAAGTGTAATTCGACCAAAAACAAACTTATGAATAAAATATGACCATTTAGGCCCACTTGGATTAGATTAGGACATTTATTGTTAATTTATTTAAAGAAGGGTTAAAATAGTTAAAATCAATGTTTAATAAATAAATAATTTTTAATATGGGGTTATACATAAGATAAATTCGACTATAAATATTAATTATAAAGAAAAAAAGATTTCCTACATAATGGTATTTTATGTGTAATTTTTAGACATTATATAATTTAATTTATTTATAACACAATGATGATGCAATAATTATCTTATTAATGAAATATTGACATAATTGATCTTATAAACACCAAAATAAATGTAATTTGAGACTTTTTATGAATCCCACTAATTTCTAGGTTAATATGACATGTTATTATTGATTTAATTAACTTGGTTCGACCTAATAATTTTGTTATGATTTTTACAAAAATCAATTACTAAATAGTGTCAAAATTGACATAAAATAGTTTTTAAAACAAATATTATATTGGTAATTGTAATTGTATTCCTAAAAATCTAAGTTTCGGCCAAATGAATTAGATAAGGTTAAATATATTAATAATAAACAACTTGGGGTTCTTTTGGCTGTTTATAGTAAGTTTATTAACATTATAGTATAAGAACACAAGAAGACATTGTAAAAGTAAAATTATTTAACTTAATGTTAAATCTAAATGATAAGGTTAAAATAGGAACCTAAACTTGTCTAAATTCTATTGGATGAGATTTTTCTACCCATCCCCACCATAGATTCTAAATATATCAATTTGGAGCTATTTAAAACCGAACTTGACTTTATAATAAAATAGTAGTTTTAGTTATTCCAAAGGTGCCCCTCTCCTCCCTTATAAAAGGACACCTCCTCCCCCTCTTCCTCACACCACATTGAGCCTTAAAGCTCGGCCAACCCCTGCCAATTCCTCCTCTCCACTTCCCTAGAGACATCCTAGAGGTCCTGGTCTTCTTCAAAGACCAATTTTAGTGCCCTAAAAGAAGGTCTCAAAGAAGCACTTCAAAGAAGAGATAATGTCCGTTACCGATTCTTTCATCTTTATTTCTTCTTCCACTTCTTCTTCTTTAGTTGTTTCATTATGAAGTAATAACATCAGTATCACTAATATACTGATATGTTATTATAAGTATGAAACGACCGTATTTCACCATCTATCCATCCTACGGAAAAAGAAATCACCGTGCGTGCGTACGTACGGAATACCGTCTCCACGCCGTGGTGTAATCTATTTTCCACCAACACCATACTTGGATGGGTATAATGGTGTAAATAATGACTATATATGACTATTATAAAGTTATATTTATTCTGAAATAGTATACATATACTCCAATACAATTCCACGATCATAGGAATGACATCATCACTCGTGCGTACGTACGGAATACCGTCTCCACGATGTGATGCGACTCATTCTACATGATCTTCATTTCATAATGATTATATAAATGAATTTAATGAATGAATATGATATATATTACACTAATAAAATTCTGGAAATGAGTTATCAATAAACTAAAGAAAAGAATAACAATTTATGCGACAAAACATGCATAAGAACAAAAAGTTATAAACCCCCGAATAACAAGTATCAATGAAATATTACTACTAAGAAGCTAAGAATATGACCATATATGATATCATAAAAATAAGTGTGATTCTGGAATAAGTCAATAACATTATTTAAATCATTATACAGGAGGTTCGGACACTTACAATGCAAGTCGAACCTAAGGTAAGGGAAATATCACAATCTCATTTTTATCCGAGATTGTTTATACTTTAGTAGTTACTGGGGTGTATTTTATCATCCACATCCATGTTCCCTCAATATGTAATGTTATTTCCATCCACCTAAAATTGTTTAAATCCAAATTTACCCTTTGGTGAGTTTTTAGTAAAAGATATGAAAGGAATCTTTTGTCATTTTTCGTACGAGGTACTTTTTGACTTTTCCGAAAAAAGTACGAAGAATGTTTTTTTAACTTATACGACATAAATGGATTTTTAAAAAATTATTTCCAAGAAGATTCCTTTACAAGTTTTCAAGTTTATTTTTAATCAACTTCTTTTAGTTTAAAATTGTATGACATGTTAAGAAAGGAAAATGTTTTTGAATTTGAAAGGATATTTTCCTCAAGAATGGAGTTCAAGTGTTTTATCAAAATTATTATTCATCTAAGATAATAAAGGGTTCTGTTTCTATCCCTATTATTACATGGATTTTATTATGTTGTAATGGACATATTTTTATGAATTCCTTTATCTTATATGAATTGTTTTATGATGTCATGTTGTTTAAGAATCTCATTTTTACTACATGGGTTATGCAATGATGTATGATGTATGATTTTGTGGCACACATAAGAATGGTATCATTATGGGATGGGTGGGACCTATATCTCCCTCCAATGCATTGGGTAAAGATTTTATATCTCATGAGATAGACATGGATGGAATGGTAGGTTATACCGGTTCAGTGAAACAGGATTGAAACGAGGGTGACTCGGTTCAGAAATGGACTTTGTCCACTAAGATAGTCTTGGCAATGAGTCTTGACTAATAAGAAATGATTATCTATGATTATGTGTGTATGACACAAAGTTTCATGTTTTATGTTATGATTATTGTGATTACATTTCACTTCCATGATTTATCCCATGTTATGAAATTATGATCTCTTTTGCAGGTTAAGATTTCGAAAAGTTATGTGCTTGTGTATACGATGTCATTGATACTTCTTTTGTTTACCTTTACTGAGCATTTGAGCTCACCCTTTCGTATGTTTTCTTTTCCCAGGTCAGGAAGAAGGTTACTAAGTAGGATATGCCAAAAAGGGACTCTAGATATGATGAATTAAGTGGGAGGCAAAGTTGATGCTTTATGAACCAGTTGTTTATGTTTCCCATTTTCTAAAGACACTATACATATACGGTCCTTTCGTGGTTTTGTTATAAATTGTAATAAGTATGCTTCAATTTTGAATTATTAACAATGTATGTAAAGTATGGGTCGTTATAGTTGGTATCATAGGAAAGGTATAGTCAACCTTTGGAAACTAGGAAGTGAAAGCCTTAGTAAGAACCCTAAGGATAAGTCTAAGCATAGAACACAATATTAGTGTTTTAGAAATGGCCATGAATAACCTAGGATAAGACCTTAAGTGTGAAAATTTATTCTTGATTATGTGGTTTTCCTATTATAATTAGTGTTGCTCACACTATTCTTCTTGGTTTTAGTCAATGGCTAGAACCCAAAGAAACCGTGTTAATGCGGAATGTGACGGGAAATGCAATGATTGTCCCCCTGAGCAACCAAACGTTATGGGAGCTGGAATGAAAAATCTTGTAGCCATGATCACACAACTTTCTGATGCTATGAATCATGAATGACTTCCAAACGAGCAAAGGAAGGAGCGACATTCTGTTGAATCATTCATGAGGAAGCGTCCACCTTCTTTCAGCGGGTCTACTGATCCACTAGTTGCTGAACAATGGATTAGTACTACTGAAAATATATTTTCAGTTCTTCAATGTTTTGAACATGATAAATACATCCTAGCTATGTATCGTTTGGAAGGAGATTCTGATCAATGGTGGAATCTTATTAAGAATACGAGGCAAAGGGATGAAATTGAGTCTATGGAATGAGACGAGTTCAAGAACTTATTTTTCAATAAGTGCATCCCTCGTATTCTCCGAACAAAGATGGAGAAAGAGTTTCTTGAACTAAATCAAAAGGATGATGAATCTGTTGGTACCTATGAAGCTTATTTTACAAGACTTTCAAGGTACGCTTCTGGTATTATTAGCCAACCTGAGAGTAAGATCGATCGATTCTTTAGTGGCTTAAAACCAAGTCCATAAGGGACTTCAATAGCTATGAGGAAATCGTTCGATGTGATCTCAAAGCCGAGATGAAGATTGGAGTAACCCATTAGTCATATGGGTTTGATAAGAAGAGGAAAATGGAATTCAAAGGAAAATCTAAAGAGCACACTGAAAAGAAGATGAGATTTCCCTTATGCTCAATGTGTGGAAAAAAACATGGAAGGAGTTGTCATAACGTGACAAGTAAATGTTTCAAATGTGGAAAGGAAGGTCATCGGGCATTTGAATGCTGCGATGATGGGAAGAAGATGTCTAATGATACAAACAAAGGAAGGGATACACAGAATGAACCTACTACACTTCAATGTTTCAAGTGCAAGGAGATGGGGCATTATGCCAATAAATGCCCTAATCCAAGGGTTGATGATGATGGTTGACGTCAACAAACTCTTAAGGCTAAAGACAAAGGAAAGTCACATGCAATTTCTATCAGCGATGTGTAGTACGATAACGATGTGGTGAAAGGTACACTTATTATCCACTCTAAAGTAGAAAATGTTTTATTTGATTCTGGATCCACCCACTCTTTTATTTCTGAAGAATTTTCTAAGTGTATCACCGTATTACCTCAACAATTAGATGTTGAGTTAGCCGTGACAACACCTAATGGAACAACAGTCGCATCAAAAGTTTATAATTTTTCTCCGATCGACGTTTTTGGGAAAGTGCTTCCTGAAAATCTTGTGATCCTTCCTATAGTGGAATTTGATGTGATTGTTGGCATGGATTGGCTTTCTTTATATGGAGCTCATATCAATTTCCAAAGGAGGGAAGTCACATTTCATATTCCAGATCAATCTATGATCGTCTATCAATGCAAGGATGGACATAACCTTCCAGTGGAAATTTCTTCCATTTTATGGGTATTGATTCCACTAAATGAAGGTTATTTATCTCAAATGGTTGGTGAGAAACTCACGATTAATAATATGCCCATTGTACGGGAGTTTGATGATGACTTTCCGGAGGAATTACCGGGACTTCCACCAAATTGTGAAGTTGAGTTTTCAATAGAACTCGTACCGGGTGCTTTTCCTATTTCAAAGACACCTTATAGAATGGCCCCAATTGGGTTGCAGGAATTGAAGAAAAAACTCCAAGAGAATCTTGATAAGGGATTCATACTCCCTAGTGCGTCACCCTGGGGAGCACCTGTTCTATTTGTTAAGAAGAAAGATGAATCAATGAGACTCTGCATTGATTATCGAGAACTTAACAAGATCACTATCAAGAACAAATATCCTCTCCCGCGCATTGATGACCTATTTGACCAACTATGCGGAGCTCAATACTTTTCTATGATTGATCTTCGTTTAGGGTATCATCAATTAAGGGTCAAAAGGGAGGATATACCAAAGACGGCTTTCCGTACAAGGTATGGACACTATGAATTTATAGTGATGCCATTTGGTCTTACTAATGCCCCTGCTATCTTCATGGATCTGATGAATAGAGTCTTTAGAGACTATCTTGATCAATTTGTGGTAGTCTTTATATACGATATTCTTGTCTATTCAAAGAGCAAGGAAGAACATGAAGATCACTTGAGAATTATATTGAAGACCTTGAGAAAGGAGAAGCTTTATGCCAAATTTACCAAGTGTGAATTTTGGCTTCAAAAAGTTACATTTTGAGGTTACATAATCTCAAAAGAGGTTATATCTGTGGATCCAGCAAAAACAGAGGTTATCGAAAGATGGTCGAGACCAACAACAGTAACTGATATCCAAAGTTTTCTTGGTTTGGCTGGATATTATCGATGTTTTGTGAATGATTTTTCACGATTATCTAATCCACACACCAAGTTGACTCAGAAAGGAGTTATGTTTGTCTGGACGGAATAATGTGAAGAGAATTTCAAGGAGTTGAAAATAAGGTTATCTAGTGCACATGTGCTCCCACTGCCTTGTTGTGGAGAAAGGTTTGTGATCTATAGTGATGCATCCAAGACGGTATTAGGGTGTGTTCTTATGCAAAATGATATGGTGATAGCTTATGCCTCACGACAGTTGAAAATCCATGAGAAAAATTACCCAACACATGATTTGGAGTTAGATGCAGTAATCTTTCCATTAAAGAATTGGAGGCATTACCTTTATGGTGAAAGGTGTGATATTTATACTGATCATAAATGTTTAAAGTATATTTTCACACAAAAGGAGCTGAATATGCGTCAAAGAAAATGGTTGGAACTGATTAAGGATTATGACTGCTCAATCCATTACCACCCTAGGAAAGCAAATAAGGTGACAGATGCATTAAGTCGACAAGACCATGCTATTTTATCCATGATGAGGATCAAAAAAGATCCAATATTTATGGATTTACAAAGGATGGATCATGGAATTTTAATGGAAGGAAAAAAATCTTATCTTTCTCAAATGAATGTTCAACCATCTATACATGTGAAGATTAAAGAGGCACAGAAAGAAGATGTCGAGTTACAAAAGAAGGTGAGAAACGTTCCTGAATTCAACCTTGATTGTGATGGGATAATAAAGTTTAGGAATCGGGTTTGTGTTCCTCCCATCCCCGAATTAAAGAAGGAGCTACTGGATGAGGCTCATAGTTCTTCATTCTCTATTCATCATAGAAGAACGAAGATGTATAGGGACCTGAAAGAGTACTTCTGGTGGGATGGCATGAAAAGAGATGTTGCTGAATATGTCTCTCGATGTTTGGTTTGTCAACAAGTTAAAGCTGAGAGACAGAAGTCAAAGGGGATGTTACAACCATTACCCATACCCGAATGGAAATGGGAAAACATTACTATGGAAATTGTCACAGGACTTCCTAAAACATCCAAAGGCAATAATTCTATCTGGGTCATAGTTGATCGTCTTACAAAGTCTGCACACTTCATTGCTATTAGAGAGGATTTCTCTCTGGATCAGCTTGGAAGGATATATGTAAAGGAAGTGGTAAGATTGCATGGAGTACCACTTTATATTATATCTGATCAGGATCCGTGATTTACCTCGATGTTCTGGCGAAGTCTTAAGCATACTCTAGATACAGAGTTGAGTTTCAGCACTGCTTATCATCCTCAGACAGACGGTCAGTCTGAGAGAAAAATTCAAACCCTAGAAGATATGTTGAGAGCTTTCTCTATGGATTTCAAAGGAGGTTGGGATCAACACCTACCTTTTGTGGAATTTTCTTATAATATTACCTTTCACTCCAGTATTCAAATGGCTCCTTATGAAGCTCTCTATGGAAAGAAATGCAGGACACCAACTTGTTGGGATGAAGTTGGGGAAAGAAAGCTATTAGGAACTGATCTTGTTGATGAAATGGCAGAAAAGGTCAGATCTATTCAACAACACATAAGAGCAGCTCAGAGTCGACATAAAAGTTATGCCGACAACCGAAGAAAAGACCTAGAGTTTGAAGTGGGTGATAAAGTGTTCTTACGAATATCTCCCTGGAAGAGGGTTATGAGATTTGGAAAGAAGGGGAAGTTGAGCCCTAGATATATCGGTCCTTTCGAAATACTGGATCGTGTTGGGAAGGTAGCTTACCGATTGGAACTTCCACCGAATATCTCTCAAGTTCATGATGTGTTCCATGTATCTCTCCTGAGAAAGTACATTCCTGATCCTTCACATGTACTCACCTCAGAAGTTGTACCGTTGGAGCAAGATCTTTCTTATTAAGAACAACCGATAGAGATTATGGATCGTAGCGAAAAAGTCCTACAAAACAAGACAACTCGATTGGTGAAATTTTTATGGAGGAACCACCAATTAGAAGAAGCTACATGGTAACTTGAGGATATGATGAGGGAGAGGTATCCTCATCTGTTTGTTACAAAGTGACGAATTTTGAGGGCGAAATTCATTTTAAGGGGGGTAGAATGTAACACCCGATACTTTTATGTTATATAAATCATCAAAGGAATCTTTTTCTACACGACACATTCTTGGATTGTTTTACACGAAATCACGACCTTCCTCGATAGCTTGCGTCGTACGAAATACCGAGTTTCACTAAAGAACGATATGCTATTAAAATATTATTAAAACTAGCCGTTATTAATAGTAATAACAACATTTTGAAATTTTATAAATTTTATTTTTCAAAATGGACTTCATTTTTGGATTCGGAATATCGAAATTAGCCTAGGGTGAAATTTTGGTATTTTTCTGAAAACTTTCAATTTTAATGAATAGTGAAACCACTGAGTGGTAGTTAAAAAAAACGGAATTTTTCATAAAACATAATTTTACCGCTTTTGTGAGTGGAATTTCGAAAAGCCGAGAGACACGGTTAATATCAAGGACTAAAATGTGGTTCATTGAGATGAAAATAATTTTTGGTGAATAGTAACTTTTTACTTTTTTTACCACGGTTAAAAAGTAAATAGGGTAATTAAGGGTAAAGATGATATTATTATTACCCTAACACATGTCCTAATTCTATTGGATAAGTGTAATTCGACCAAAAACAAACTTAGGAATACAATATAACCATTTAGGCCCACATGGATTAGATTAGGACATTTATTATTAATTTATTTAAAGAAGGGTTAAAATAGTTAAAATCTATGTTTAATAAGTAAATACTTTTTAATATGGGGATATACATAAGATAAATTCAAAAATAAATATTAATTAGAAAGAAAAAACGATTTCCTACATAATGTTATTTTATTTGTAATTTTTAGACATTAAATAATTAAATTTATTTATGACACAATGATGATGCAGTAATTATCTTATTAATGAAATATTGACATAATTGATGTTATAAACACCAAAATAAATGTAATTTGAAACTTTTTATGAATCCCACTAATTTTATAAGTTAATATGACAATTTAGTATTGATTTAATTAACTTGGATAGAACTAATAATTCTGTTATGATTCTCACAAAAATCAATTACTAAATAGTGTCAAAATTGACATAAAATAGTTTTTAAAACAAATATTATATTGGTAATTGTTATTTTATTCCTAAAAATCTAAGGTTCGGAAAAATTACTTAGATAAGGTTATATATATTAATAATAAACAACTTGGGGTTCTTTTGTCTGATTATAGTAAGTTTATTAACATTATAGTATAAGAACACAAGAAGACATGGTAAAAGTAAAATTATTTAACTTAATGTTAAATCTAAATGATAAGGTTAAAATAGGAACCTAAACTTGTATAAATTCTACTGGATGAGAAGATTTCGACCCATCCCCACCTTAGCTTTGAAATATATCAATTTGGAGCTATTTAAAACCGAAATTGAATTTATAATAAAATAATAGTTTTAGTTATTCCAAAGGTGCCCCTCTCCTCCCTTATAAAACGACACCTCCTCCCCCTATTCCTCACTCCACATTGAGCCTTCAAGATCGGCCAACCCCTACCAATTACTCCTCTCCACTTCCCTAGAGACATCCCAGAGGTCCTGGTCTTCTTTAAACACCAATTTTAGTGTCGTAAAAGAAGGTCTCAAAGAAGCACTTCAAAGAAGAGGTAATGTCCGTTACCGATTCTTTCATCTTTATTTATTCATACACTTCTTCTTCTTTAGTTGTTTCATTATGAAGTAATAACATCAGTATCACTCATATACTGATATGTTATTATAAGTATGAAACAACCCTATATCACCATCTATCCATCCTACGGAAAAAGAAATCACCGCGCGTGCGTACGTACGGAATACCATCTCCACGCCGTGGTGTAATCTATTTTCCACCACCACCTTAATTGGATGGGTATAATGGTGTAAATAATTACTATATATGACTATTATAAAGTGATATTGATTCTTAAATAGTATACATATACTCGAATATAATTCCACGATCATAGGAACGATATCATCACTCGTGCGTACGTACGGAATACCGTCTCCACGATGTGATGCGACTCGTTCTACATGATCCTCATTTCATAATGATTATATAAATGAATTGAATGAATTAATATGATATATATTACAATAATACCATTCTGGGAATGAGGTATCTATAACTTAAATAAAAGAATAAGAATTTAATCGACAAAACACGCATAAGATCAAAAAGTTATAAACACCCGAATAACAAGCAGCAATGAAATATTACAACTAAGAAGCTAAGAATATGACAATATATGATATCATAAAAATAAGTATGATTATGGATTAAGTCAATAAAATTATTTAAATCATTATACAAGAGGTTCAGACACTTACAAAGCAAGTCGGACCTAAGGTAAGTGAAATATCACAATCTCATTTTTATCCGAGATTGTTTATACTTTAGTAGTTACTGGGGTGTATTTTATCATCCACATCCATGTTCCCTCAATATGTAATGTTATTTCCATCCACCTATAATTATTTAAATCCAAATTTACCCTTTGGTGAGTTTTTAGTAAAAGATATGAAAGGAATCTTTTGTCATTTTACGTACGAGGTACTTTTTGGCTTTTCAGACAAAAGTACGAAGAATGTTTTTTTTAACTTATACGACATAAATGGATTTTTAAAAAATTATTTCCAAGAATCTTCCTTTACAAGTTTTCATGTTTATTTTTAATCAACTTCTTTTAGTTTAAAATTGTATGACATGTTAAGAAAGGAAAATGTTTTTTAATTTGAAAGGATATTTTCCTCAAGAATGGAGTTGAAGTGTTTTATCAAAATTACTTTCCATATAAGATAATAAAGGGTTCTGTTTCTATCCCAATTATTACATGGATTTGATTATGTTGTAATGGAAATATTTTTATGAATTCCTTTATCTTATATGAATTGTTTTATGATGTCATGTTGTTTAAGAATCCCATTTTTACTACATGGTTTATGTGATGATGTATGATTTATGATTTTGTGGCACACATAAGAATGGTATAATTATGAGATGGGTGGGACTTATATCTCCCTCCAATGCATTGGGTAAAGATTTTATATCTCATGAGATAGACATGGCTGGAATGGTAGGTTATATCGGTTCAGTGAAACAGGACTGAAACAAGGGTGACTCGGTTCAAAAATGGACTTTGTCCACTAAGATAGTCTTGGAAATGAGTCTTGACTAATAAGATATGATTCTATATGATTATGTGTGTATTCCACAAAGTTTCATGTTTTAATTTATGATTATTGTGATTACATTTCACTGCCATGATTTATCTCATGTTATGAAATTATGATCTCTTTTGCAGGTTAAGAATTCCAAAAGTTATGTTCTTGTGTATACAATGTGATTGATATTTCTTTTGTTTACCCTTACTGTGCATTTGAGCTCACCCTTTTGTATGTTTTCTTTCCCCAGGTCAGGAAGAAGGTTATTAAGTAGGATATGCCAAAAGGGGACTCTAGATATGATGAAATAAGTGGGAGGCAAAGTTGATGCTTTATGAACCAGTTGTTTATGTTTCCCAGTTTCTAAAGACAATATACCTATACGGTCCTTTCGTGGTTTTGTTATATGTTGTAATAAGTATGCTTAAAGTTTGATGTATTAACAATGTATGTGAAGTATGGGTCGTTATAGAACTAGTTGGGTCTTTGTAATCCCCCAAGATAGTGGCATAGGTGTGGAGTTTCTGTTGGAACCAAGGATATTCATTGATAATATTGGAGTTTTTTGTGTGTTTGTTTTCAATATGCCTATAGATGACAAGGGAGTTGGCAAAGAATGGGGTCATACATTTGAGGCTGAAATTAGTATTGAAGGTGGCATAGTTTCCCAGTGTTTTCCATGTTTTTGTGCTCAAAATCAGGAGTTTGGTGTTGGAAAACAAAGGTTCATTCACATAGGAGTGAATAATATGAGAATCAAAAAAGAAAATTGGAAAAATCATGGAACCACATACCTCAAAACAAGAATTCATACCATGTTATTGTAATGGTTCACATCCGCGTATAGAACGGTACATAGAAATACTGCCAAAATGGTTTTGCTGTGACGGTATGCGATGAAGGTGTGTTGTGCGCAGAATGATTCTAAAACGGTTTGCATCGATGGTACGCAATGAGGGAGTGCGGTACGCGGAATGTAGAAGGCTCTAGGGATTTCTGCGGTTTACAAAGTATGATAAGTTCACAGTGGCAGCTAATTCTATGAAAATAATGTTTAGTTTTCTGTGAATATTTTCCCACTTTGAAAATTTAAGAAAATCAGATTAGAAATTTTGTGGAGTTATGCACTTATTTAAGGAGATTTAATCACCCTTGTTAGAGATGAGATTAGAGAATAAAATTTTAAGAAGAAATCTGGTGAAGTATGAAGTGGTTTGGGGAAGTGAAGACGTTATACAGAGGGAATCATCTAGGTCAAGAAAATAGTCTCCGGAAGAGAGTGCAGTTCACGTAGGAATCTCTCAAAGTACGCAACAAAGCAAGCCAGTATGCAGAGTAGGACAATATTTAGTGGAGTAGAGAAGTACGCAGAGTAGTATAGTACATGGGGAGGGGACGTTTGTCGAGGATTTGGATGGTATGTGGAAATAGCAGTGGTACTCATAAATAATGTCAGTACAACGAACAGCCAAGGAAGCCTAAAAATTTGCCAAATTTGTTTGGAGAATTAATTTCCATAACATATCAGTGTATGGGAAAATAAATTACATTTTTGAGTGATTATAGGACATAAATAGAGAATCCTTTTATAGTTAAGGATGCGTGATTTAATGTTAAACCATTGAATCACCCTTCATGTCAATAACCTGAGTGAAGATTCTTCTAATGCAGTGAGTAAGGGGAGAAGTGTAAGTGATACGTGGGACGCAGTGTGCCATCCCTATAACCCTGTAAACGAAGTGTTCCTGGTACATAGTGACTATTCTAAAATCTTGTAATCCACAACATGTGAATAATATTGGTTTCTTTGTATGACCGACACATTTTAGGAATATGCTCCTTGGACGCAACCCTTAGTGGTGAACCAAGTAAAATTGTTGTGTCATTGTTTTTCATGTGATTGTTTATTTCCTACACTTCCTCTTTAGAAAAATTTAATAGGTTCCTAACAATGTGGGAACAAGATCCATATGTTTAAAAGAAAAAATTTACACCCTGATTCACCCCTCCCCTCTTAGGGTGTTCTGGGGCCCTTCAGGTGGTATCAGAGAATAAAGGATACAAGTGTTAAATCTATCCTATTCTTTCATGACATGGAGAATACAGTTAATTTTAGGGGTGTACCATTGTTTTATGGAAGTAACTATCAAATATGAAAGAACAGGATGAGATCTCAACTAAAATAAATTGGGATTGAGGTATTTTTTTCTACTTCACAAGGAATACAAGTCACTGATGCAACTAGTCTGTCTATGACATATACAGACAGGAACATGTTGGATGATGATGCTAAAGAACATAATTCCCTAAAAGGAGCTCTTTCTACTCAAATATATCTTAATGTGATGAACTGCACATCAGCAACGTCTATGTGGGAGAAATAGGAGAATATTTATGAAGGTGACAGTAACGTGAAGGTAAAAAAGATCCATGTTTTACAAAACATGTTTAATGATATGAAGATGAAACCTAATGAAAATGAATATTATTTCTACAATTGAAATATTGAAGATTTAGGAACAATTTTAGGGCTTATTGAATAGATCAAAGACATTGATATTGTAATGAAAATCCTGAGGAGATGTCCACCCATTTATAATGAAAAAATTTAATCTCCTGTAGAAGGGAATATTTCCAAACATTCTCTTGATAATCTGCTGAGTTGCATGGTGGCATACGAGATGAGAGTCAACCCAAAAAGTGAAATGTCTTTTGTAAGTAAATAAATGGAATTCAAATCCTTAGACAAATTAGAAATTTCATGAGATTTTATTAATGAAGATGATGAGGAAAAATATGTTTTTCTCTCATTGCCCAGAAAATGAAAAAGAGAACATTGAGATTTGAAGGAAAGCTACCATTGACTTGTTTTTTATATTGAAAAGTTGGGAACATTGCCTCTCGTTGTCCATGAAAGTTCAATGGTGAAGAAATTGAAAATAGAGACATTCAAAAGCCTCAGAATAGTTTTTTCAAAAATTAGAGACTTCAAATCTGGAAATAAATGTCAATGAAAGGGTTTTGTTTGTGAAGAAGAAGAAGATGTCAACGAACTATCTAAGGAATAGGAAGTAGAAATCAAATCTAAGAACCATGCTTCCATGATGGATACCATTGAAAATTTTAAACCATTGAATGTTAAAGTTATAGATAATGAGTTGACTACTAATTTCAATCCCAAGTTTCAACTTAAGGATGATTTTGGTAAACATGAGAATAAATGTAATAGATGCAATAAGTGGAAAGAAATGGTGGAGGAGTATTTATAACATATTGATCAGCTGGAAGTGGCAATTGAATGACTATAAGAACTGGTGAATATAAAATCATCTGTCTATGAAAGCACTATTGATGTTGTGGAACTAAATATCAGAATTGAGGAATAATAAAAGGTCATCAATGACCTTACGCTGATACAGGAGGAGAAGTCCAAGACTATTTAGGGGCTTGAATAAGAAGTTATTACTCTGAGAAGTAATCTCATAAGTGAATCGATTTAAAAATAAGCAAAGAAGAAAATACAATTTGGATGGTTCTCGGATGCTGAATTGCTAGAGAGAGAGAAAATGTGGTTCTGATGGAGTTGAAAAGATCTTCAGTGATCAAAGACCAACATGCATGGGAAATAATGGAATTTGTTGAGATGCTGAAATGACAAAATTCTAGAAATAAAGTGAACTGGAATATTGGAATGTTGAATGTTTATCATGTTGAAAATCCACTAGAAGTACTGAAAAGAAAATCCTTAAATCAAAATGAATGGATAACTTAAGATTATCCTCGTGTTTCCAAAAATCATAGTGAATCAAACTATTTTCCTGAGGAAGAAGGCATGAGGATAAATTGATGCGATAAGTCCTACCCTTTTATGAAGTGTCAGTTTTGTGGAAATCTAGGTCATATTATGTCATAATGTATAAAGTCAAGGATCTATATGAATTGAGAAGAGTAAGGAGTTTGAAAAAATAGAATATATTGATATCATAATTTTTATAGAAGAAGTAATTTCTATGGATACTGTTTTCACTATTATAAATTTTCTCATAAAGCTGTGTATTGCAGATAGAGGTATGATAAGATAAATTCTTTTAATGCGCAAAGATGTGTTAATACTCATCAACTAGACGATGTTTCTATTGCAAACAATTTTTATCCTTTGTAAAAGGATTTTTAATATGGAGAACACATGTACATAGAAGAGAGAATTGAAATACTATCAATGTTCTAGGCCTAATCCAATATCTCATGGAAATAAAAGAGGAAAATTTAAAATTCCAATTTCGGTGAAGTAGCCCTCAATGCTACAAAGAACAACAACGCCTGGATTCTTATTAGCAAATGTTCATCCCAAATGATGGGTTATGCAGACCTATTAATGAATTTCAAGAAAATGTTTGATTGAATAGTGATGTTTGTTAACGATTGTGCTTTGAAAATAAAAGGATCTGGAAGTACTGAGATAGCTCAACGAGAGATGAAGAAAAATGAAGTCCTTTATGTGGATTGTCTATATCACAAACTTCTTAGTGTGAGTCAACTCTGTGACTCAGATCTTATTGTGACATCTAGGTGGAATGGTGGTACTCTAAGAGGAATGTCCGGGAATTGTCTCATGAAAGGCTATAAAAAAAGGAAACTTATATCATATTGACAACAAAGAAAATATTTTCAACTTAATAGTTACGACATCAGAGATTAGGGCCATCAATAAGAAATACATGGAAATGATATCTATTATGATGATATTCATGGATATCCCTAATCTGAAGCATTAATGTGAAATTGCCTATGGTGGTTTCATGCGAGGGAAACTGGTCTGCAGTTCTTACTTGACAAATAAGAAAAGTGCATCAAATCTCCTTGACATCATCTATATAGATGTATGTGTCCTGATAAATGTTGTTGTCACACATGGGGAAAGGTACTTAGTTCTTTTCATAGATGATTAAAGTAGAATTAAATGTGTGATCATTATACACAGGAAGCAAGAAGTGCTTGATTGTAAGAAAACCTATCATCAAATCACTAATAATGATATAGTATGGAGGATTAAAGACATGCTGTCTAAAAATGGATAGGAATGCATGTCCATTGAATTTGAAAATTTCTTAGAGAAGCATGGGATACAACATAATGAATTTATAGTGAGAACTCTATAGAAAAATGGAGTTGTTGAGTGCCAGAATCGACAGGTAAACAATATGGAAATAACTATGCTGATCGAGAGTCGTATTCCTCGACATTACTAGAAAGAGTAAGTACAAGCTATAGTGTATATTCAAAATTGAACAGGGCTATATATGGGTTAAACAAAGACACCATATTAATTATGGCATGGAAGGAAGCCCTCTTGGAAATATTTTCATGTTTTTCAGAGAAAATGTTTCACCTAAAACAAAGAAGTAAATAAAGGGATGTGTGGAGTAAATGCAGACGAAGTAGTATTTCATGGATACTCAATGAACAACAAATCCTACACGTGTTTCAATAAGTGATTGGGAAGAATTGTGGAAATTCGAGATGTCAACATCATTGATGAGAAAAACACGAATTCTTCAATGAATTATTATACGGATGTGATAGAAGATAGGGAAGAATGTGAACATGAAACAAATTATAATATAGAGGTAGTGGGAGTTGTACAAAACACTTAGGATTCACATCATGATGTTGGCTCAGAAGAATAATCATAAGAGAAATCCATAGTTAGAATGAATTTGGTCAAACACCAAAGGATAAATTGAAGAGTATAGATTGATCAGTCTATAATTTTGAAGGACCAAAATGAACCTACATAGACATAGAGAATGAGTAATAATGCAAAATCATCATTTCTATTAGTTTTGGAACTATCCTCATATGAAGAGTCTTCAAAGTATGAGCCATGGGTAAAAGAAATGAATGAAGTGTTAGATCATATTGACAAAAATTGTTCATGGGATCTTGTTAAAAGACATAAATATCATAATGTGATTATTATGAAGTGAATTTTCAAAAAAAATTGAATAACATGGAAATTAGATTATAAATAAGGTGCTTTTGGTCTATAAATGATATTCAAAAATTGAAGGTGTTGATGTTGATGGGGAATTTTCTCCAGTAGTGAGACTGGAGTCAATCAGGCTGTTTTATTCCATGGAAATCCAAATATGTTATAAATTATATCAAATGGATGTCAAGACCACACTCTTAAATAGAGTATTGTAAGTATAAGTCTACATTGAATAGCCATTTTGGTTCTTTCTTATCAATGATAAACTAATGGTTTTCAAATTAAAGAAGGATCTTTATAGTCTGAAACACGCACAAAAGGAATGGTACTCTCGACTGGACTCTTATCTGAGAAAGATTGAGTTTAAAAAATGATGAGTGGATCTTAATCTCTAAGTAACGAATTATTAAATGTATTAGTTAATGGTATTGGTATACATGGATGATATTTTTTTTGTAGAAGCAGAAAGGGACCAATGCTTGAATTTTCCAATCACATGAAATCTGAATTTGAAATGTCCATGATTGGTGAACTGACATACATTTTAGGGTTACAGGTACATTAGAATAAGTATTACACTCTATTTCTCAGGAAAGTTATACATGAGGGAAAATGAAGAAATTAAATATGCATGATTCCAAACTAATGATGGCTCCTATTGTAGTTCGATCAAATCTTGGAAAGTATGAGGAAGGAACCTTTATGGATCCCACCACATTTAGAAGAATAATTATAAGCCTACTAATCATGAGATACATTCATTGTGACACTTCCATATATATTTAATTTTCAATATGCTTAGCATCCCAATTTTAGAGGAATCCAAATGAATAACATATGGAGAGAGTGAAAATAAGTATGAGATACCTTCAAGGTACAGATGATTATAGGCTATACTTTTATGCAGTAAGAGATAGTGAAATATCCATATTTTATGATGCGGAATGGGATAAATATGTAGTGTAAAGAAATTCAACCTATGGTGGGGCATTCCATATTGGGAGGAAATGTGCGGGATGATTGAGCAATAAACATGAAAGTACTTCTCTTAGTACATTCAAAGATGAATATATATCTGCTGCCAAGGTGTTCACTCAATTACATTTGATGAAGAAGAAAATGACTGACATAGGTGATGAGGTGCAACAACCAATGGTAATTTTTTGTGATAACAAGAATACAATTGATCATACGAAGAATCATTTTCATCATTCTCATATAAAACATATTGAAATCAATTATCACTTCTTCAAAGAAAATGTTGAAAAGGGTTTGATCAAAATGGACCATGTGGGAACCAATGAGAAAGTGGATGATATTATTACCATGCCACTATCTACAGCAATTTTTTAGAAACATCGGTTGAGCCTCAGTGGTCAGCCACCTCCTAGTGCATAAGGAGGATGTGAAATTCCCCTCTCCCTAGTCGTTTTAACTTTTTAAATATGTTTTTGAAAATGATACAGGTTTATAGAGAAGATACGATAAAAAGGGAGCATGTATTTTACTCAAAAAGTCTTGATTTAGTGCAACGAGTTTATTTCCAATATGGGAGAATGGAAAAATTTAATTGAAGGTGATTAGTTTCTTTCTGAATACAGGAAAGATGGAGAATATAAAAATTCAGAAATGTAAGTATGGGGGAGAAAAAAATGATGAGAAATCAAATCATTCCCTATCTCTTGTTTTCTACACTGATCACTACTCATCTAGAAAAGAGTGATGGATAAGTTGTTTCTTTAAGGTTTTGGTTATGATCATGGCTGGCACATCAGTGAATTTATCTAGAGATTACCAACAAACCCAAAGGGGGAGATAGTTGGAACCAAGGCTATTTTTTGGTAATATTGGAGTCTAGTTTGTGTTTTTTGTCAATCCACGCATGTATGAAAAAGGAGTTTGAAAATAATGGGGTCATACATTTGAGGCTGAAATAGTATGGAAGGTGGGACAATTTCCTAGTGTTTTCCATGTTTTGGGGAATCAAATTTGGGAGTTTGGTGTTGGTAAACAATTGTTAATAACATAGGAGTGAATGGTATGTGGAACAACAAATAAAATTGGAAAAATAAGTGAACCAGATACCTTGAAACGTGGACCGCATACCATGTTACAAGAATGGTTCATGGAAACATAGGAATGGTATGTGGAATGCTGCTTAAAATGGTTCACAGTAATGGTACGCAGTTAAGGCATGTGGTACGTGGAATTCTACCAATAAAGAGTCACAGTGATGGTATGTCGTGAAGGCGTGAAATATAAATAATGAAAAAGGTTTGTGGGGGGTTTTCGAAATAGGAGCGGTACATGGTGGAGGATAACAGTACGTAGATGGAGTTTAGATTACAGTGAAGATTGTCCCAAATTATTAATTTAGGTAAATCAGATTCACGGAATTTGTTGAGTTATGTGCCTGTTTAAAGAGATGTAATCCCCTTTGTTAGAGATGATGTTGGAGATTAAAATTTCTTTAAGAAATCCAATGAATTATAAATTAGTTTTCAAAGGAGAAGACGGTACATGGAGAGAATCATCCACGTAAGGAAAAGAGTCCACATGAGAGAGTGTGGTTCGAGCAGAAATCTCTCGATGTACCCGGCAGAGCAAGCTAGTTTGTGGAGCAGGATGGTCATGAAGGAGTATAGTAGTATGCATAATAGGGAATTACATGAAGAAGGGTAGTTTGTGGAGGATCTATATGGTACGAGGAAATAGCAGTGGTACACTGAAATAATAACAGTACGCGGAACACCCAAGGAAGCCTAAAAATTGACCAAATCGGCTTGGAAAATTAATTTCCATAATATATCAGTGTACGGGAAAATTAATAAATTTTTTGGTTGATTACAATACATTAACAGAGGATCCATTTACATTTAAGGATGCATGATTTAATGCTAAATCCTTGAAGAAAATTTCATGTTGATAAATTGAGTAGAGATTCGTCGAACACAATGAGAAATGGGGAGGCATCATAAGTGTTCTAAGAGATGCTATTTGTTATCCCTAAAACCTTGTAAAGGTAGAATTTCAGGCATAGAGTGACTGTGTTAAATTATTTTAATCCACAACTTATAAAGATTAGTATTTTTTGGTATGATTGACACACTATCAGCAAAGGCTCATTGGACAGAGTCATTAGTGTTGAACCATGTAATATTATTGTGTCAATGTTTTTCATGTGATTTTTTATTTAAATTTATTCATATTTACATATGTTTAATATGTTCCTACCAATGTGGGAACAAGATCCCTCAGTTTAAAAGAAATATTTGACATCCTGATTCACCCCCCTATCAGGGTGTACCAGGGTCATTTAGTTTCCTTGGTCTTCCAGGCTACTAAAAGAGGTTGGTAACAGATTTCTCAAAGGTTGAAAATCCTATAAAATATTTGACTATGAGGGATCATTCATTCGCATGGATTGATAAGTGTCAGGAATCATTCATGTATCTAATGGATAAGTTGGTATGTGAATTAGTTCTTTGTCTACCAGTAGAGGGATTTTAGATTTTTGTTTTATATGTTGCTTCATATCTGGGGTTAGGTTGTGTTTTGATGTAGCGAAGATTTATTGTTTCATTTGGGTCTTGGTAGTTTCATCCCCATGAATTTAATTATGTGTCCCATGATCTTGAATTACCAGTTTTAGTGTTTTCTATGACGATGTGGATACATTACCTCAATATCGAGCAATTTGTGGTTATCACAGATAATAAGATCCTGAGGTATGTTTTCTCCTAGCGTGACTCGACCTTTCAACAACTTCGGTGGATGGATTACTTATAGGAATCAGACATCAAAATATCATATACACATGTAAAGGGGAATGTTGTATTTGTTGCACTAATCAGGAAATCATGTAGTGATGTAGTGCGTGAATCAGATGATTCCTATAGGGTAATGGAAGAAGTCTTAGTTTTACAACTCGATATGGGAGACGTTAGGGGTAGATGTAGTCTTTTCTAGATGATGGTGCAGTCATCTCTATTGTAGCAGATAAAGGAGTCCAGTTGGGTGATCTTGAGGTGGATTTATGGGGAGACCATGTTATTTTTGGTGAGGCTCCAAATGGTTGGGCTATGAATGAACAACATTGAGTGTTGTATCAAGGAATTTTTTCTGTTCCTTTGGCGATGCACTAGAGAGTTCTCAGAGAGTTCCATAGTTCACCTTTAGTGTTATATCCTGGTGTGACAATGATTTACCAATCCTTAAGGAGTTAGTTTTGGTGGCCTGGGCTGAAGCGTGAATTTTTAGAATTTGTGCCTCGATTTTTGGTGTCCTTGAAGGTGAAGGCCCTGCACCGTGTCCCTGGTTGGTTGCTCTAGCCATTAGATATTCCTCAGTGGAAGTGGGAGGGAATATAAATGGGAATTATTACTAGTTTACCCTGAGATCATGGAGAAAATGACTTTATTTGTATAGAAGTGTATCATTTAACTAAATCAACCCACTTCATAGCAATCAAGGAGTCGAGCTTAGTAGATGTTTTGTCGGGGTAGTATCAGGAGGAGGTGGTGAGACTCCATAGAGTCCCGAGGATGATCATTTTTTATTAAGATCATCATTTTACCAATAGGGTGTGGAGAGGTCTCTAGCATGATTTTGGTTCTAAATTATTCTTTATCACTACATTTCATTCATAGACAGATGGCCAGATAGAGAGGACCATCCAAAGTCTTGAAGACATGTTGCACTCTTGTGTCATGGATTTTTGAGGTTCTTGGATGAGGCAATACCCTCAGTGGAGTTTTCATAAAACAATAGTATTCACTCCACCATAATTATGGCCCCATTTTATGACTTTTATGGATGACCCTTCCATTCTATGTTGTGCTAGAAATGGCTTAGAGAGTCAGAAATTCTAAGACCAGAACTAGTGAAGAATACAGTAGAGATGGTTTGGGGGATTCATGAGCAAATTTAGGCAGCATAGGATCATGAGAAATCATATGTTGGTTAAAGGAGGAGACCTTTTATTGTTTTATTTTGGTGATCATGTGTTTCTAAAGGTATCTCACCATCATCGGAAGTGAAGGTTTGGTCATGGAAGTATGAGTTCTCCAAATTTTTCTTTACCTTCAAAGGTGTTGGATCATGTTAGATATGTGGCGTATCGAGTAGCAATTCCCTCGCAGATGATCTGGATACACGATGTTTTTCATGTGTCACAGCTCCTTAGTTATCATTGTGATGACTCTCACATCATCGATTGGGGAGAGATAAATGATAATGATGATGCGACCTTTGATGAGAAACTGGTGGATATCCAAGATCTCAAAGAAAAGGTGGTGTGTAGGATTTCTATCACCATGGTCCATGTCTTGTGGCAACATAGTGGCGGGGAAGAGTGTACCTAGGATTGAGAGTCACAGATACGTGCTCAGTACCCAAAGATGGTTTATGTTTAAAACTTGTCATGTAACAATGTTCACTTTGTGGTGGTAGACCTTTTTTATGAGATGGATTTCTTTTGTTTCATCTTATGGAATACACTCTTTTTAGAGGTATCTCGATGGGAGGTTTTTCAGACCCCTTTTCTGTTTCCTTTTTGTTTGGTTTTGAAATATCGATGAAGTGAATGTTTTGAGAGGTATCTCATGTAATGGAGTAGACCTCTCTATTCCATTACATTTTTAAAATCTAGTGTTTGAGGTGTTCTTGGAGGTTATAGTTACTTATCCCCAACACTTTTCCAAATTTCTAATTCTGTGAACAGTGCCATAGGTGTCAATGTGTCATTTTTTGAACAGTGGCATTGGTGTCAGTGAGTCAATTTGTGAACTAGTACTCGCCCATGCTATTGCATGACATATTTGATTACTGGGTTTTAATTTATTAAGAGATTAATATTTATAAAATTTTAGAAGAAACTGTAATATTGATAAATTTTAATTAGAAATTAATGGTGTATGATAATGGAATAGGAGTGCATAGAATATGAACACACCATTCAAATAGATTGCAAAGAAAAATGAACGAGTAATTTTCTATGAATGTTTAAATTTCGAGGATGAATTCAATTCATTTTCAATTTAAATTATAATAACTATAATGAGATCATAAAAATAAATAGTGATAGATTAATCAATGATAAAACTATGGTTGTAATAATAAAAATGAGAACTATGAAAGAAAATGAAATAATAAAAAACGAATGAATGGGCTATTTCAGGACCCTTCCATAATATATTCTGGTGGCCGATACTGGCGACCACCCACTGCTGACCATGCAGACACCGCAAATCATCTCCTAACTTCAGGGGAACCTTATCTAGAAGAAATCCAATTTAAAAAAATAGTAAAAACACAAATCATCATTAGAAATTCATAAAAACTGTATGGAATCAATTATAATAAATGTAAAGTCCAATAAGAGTTTTTCAGTTAGTTTTCTAAAATGGAACGAAAATAGAAGTGGAGTGCACCAACGAAGGAGATATTAACCTAAATAGTGTCTGAAATTCCCATTATGAAGATCAGTAAATTTCATCATGGATAACAGTGACTTGAAACCTGTACATTATATTTCTTTTAGAGAAAAATGCAAATTAAATGGGAAATGACTCACATACACATTAAAGAGGAAGGTGGAAATAGTCAAATACATTGAATACAAAGTAAAAGCACAATCATGGATGTTTGTTTATGCTTCTAACAATAGTATGATTTGATCTTCAATAGGTGCGTACGGTGATGTCCAGTTATATTACTTCCAAAAAAACACAAAAAAGTGTTATTAAGTAGTAAAATAACTAAAGGAAGTAAAATGAAATTAAAAGGTCATGATTTATTGGGATTAAAACCCCAAATAGTTGTTGTAGTTAACTTATATATAGTTGTATAGTTCCTACATGTCAGCTCCTGTCCATTAGCAGGTGCAGTCTTCTGATTAGGAACCACCACATCTTGTATGCACCCCTTTGAATGCATTGAAATAACAGTATGATTCAGTCTTCAACAGCTGTATGAGGTGTTTTACAGCTATTTTTATGCCCATAAAATAGATAAAAATGTTATTATATATTAAAATAACACCTTATAAATGTTAGTAATTATCTAGGTGATCACATCGTTCAAATTATTGTCCTTAATCAGACTTCTAGTGTTATAAAAATATTCAAATTTATCAAATAGTTCATTAGATATTCTCCCCTCAACAGTAAAAGTATCTTTATTCACCTTAATGATGGTGATCTATTTTTTTATCCCACACTCCTTTTCATGACGTGGAAATTTGAGCACATACATCACCCTCTTTGAGACATCATATGTATAATACCTTTTTAGTAATCCTTTATTCAGTAGGAATGAGCTTGCCGATATTATATTGTAACATAACTTCTTTAGAAACAGGGGTCATAATTCATTATAAAGAAATATGTTGATACTATTTTAAATAAAATATTTAGAAAATATTCCCATGATGAGGAACATTCAATCTTCTCATACAAAATTAAACAAAGGATGTCTATCTATTGAAAATAAGATGGTGACTTTCAAGTGGGTGTGTGTGGGGGGGGGGATAGGACACATGTTCTATTATTTATAAATAAGAACTCCATTAATACAAAAATAGTAATGAAGATATTTACCAAAATAGTCTCTAAAATTTCAATTACATAGATCACTGAATCTGATCTTGGAAAACAGTGACCTGAAACCAACACATTAAATGTCTTTTCAAGAAACCATCACATTAAATGGAAAATGTCTCACATACACATTAAATAGGATGGTGGAAACTATGAAATACATTGAAAATAAGTAAAAACACGAACTTGTTTGTTTTTTTCTACTTCCAATAACACTATGATTCGATCATCAATAGGTGTGTGAGGTGATTTTCAGCTATTTTCCTACACAGAAAAAACATAAAAATGATATTATATAGTAAAATATCACCTTATGAATGTTAGTAATACTCTAGGTGAGCACATTATTCATGGAATTGACTTCACTCTGACATTTAGTGTTAAAAAAATATTAAAATTGATCGACTATGGAATTAGAAATGTACCCCTCAACATTAAAATTCTCTTTATTCAACTTAATGTTGGAGATCTGTTCTGGATCATTCTCTCCTTTTTCATGATGTGGAAAAATAGAGTACTTATATCACTCTATTTTATCCGTCATATGTATAATGGATTTTTAATAATCCATAATTTAGTAAGAATGCGCACATCAATATTATATTGTAACAGAACATCCTTAGATGAGGGGATGTCAAGTTTACTGAAATTGTTTTTTCATTGAAAAATATCACTCACAGCTTGCTTGATTTCCTCATAAAGTCTAGAGAATTCAGCCCTAGCCTATCCTCTAAGAGATGATTTGTTACCTTTATGCATTAACCAGATAATTTGGAAAACATTACCCTCAATCCACATCCAAACCTATTGTAAAATGTTCCTGCATTCCTTAAAACAGGTCAAAGATTTATTGAAAGTGTAAGTGATAGGAGACCTCATATCTTCAGTGAATAAACACAAAAAAGGATGTATTTGTATTGAAAATAAGTTGATTATTTGCATGTGGGTGGGGGGGGTACAGAACACATGTTTTGTTATTTATAAATAAGAACATCATTAATACAGAAATAGTAATGTATTTCAACAACCAAGGATATATTTACCTAAATAGTCTATGAAATGTCCATTACAATGACCTCAAAAGCACATCTTGGATAACATGTGACTTGAAACCAACACATTAAATGTCATTTAGAAAAACATGCACATTAAATGGGAAATGTCTCACATATACTTTAAATAGGAATATGGAAACAATGAAATACATTGAAAACAAAGTAGAAACAAGAACCTGGATGATTTTTTCTACTTCAATCAACAGTATTATTCTGTCTTCAATAGGTATGTGACATGCTGTCCAGGTTTTTTATTTCCTAGAAAACAAAAAAAAAATGTTATTGAATATTAAAACAACACTTTATTGAGTTTTGTTAAAGAAACCTGCACAGTAAATGGACAATGTCTCACATACTCTATTGAGTGTTGTTTTTAGTTCCTCTTGAACTTTAACATGAGTTATGTCAATTATATGTCCATTAAGACCTCTCACAGCTCTTTCTTGTATGCACCCCCTTAACATGCCCTAAAATAATGAGAAATTGCAAAATAATAATTCATGACAAAAATATTTCCTATAATAGAACGGGGAATGATCATATAAAAACCCTATAAAATAAATACATTAATGTGTCTTCCTAAATATAGTCCCTATTTGACTTCTTAACAATGAATTTTTCATGGGATTGATTAAATTCGAATACAAAAATCATGTAATATAACAGGAAAATAGTTTCACATGAGAAAACTTAATATAGAAAAAATGTAGTGATCAGAAATGCTAAAACATACCAACAGACATAGATGAAAATATTTGAATCAGGTTCAGTATCGGGTAGTTCAGAATGTCATGGAGCTGGTAAGGGGACCTCCTTTCGGCAATGTTGGTGGTGCACTTTATCCCATTAGTTAGCAGGTATCACTCAATGTCAAGCATATCACGTGGAAGCTCAATCTTGTGTAAGAGATGCTTGATGTCATCGCCCACCTCAAAGACCAACGCGGGTTATTTGGATATGTGATATCTTCTTATGAATAATTTAATTGGTTGGAGGCACGAATGTATAGACTCAAAATGGTTTCAAGAGGAGGGACTCTTCCCACCTCGAAGACCACACGTGGGTCATTTGGATATGCGATATCTTCTTGTGAATAGTTGAATTGGTTGGAGGCTTGAATGCATAAAATCAAATGATTTCAAATATATGTTCATGGAAATCAACTAAATGTTAGGTGATCAAAAGTAAATTTACATGTAGGTGTAAATGTAATTAACAAAACCTGCAAATTTTGAAACTCAAGTGAACCCATACATGATAAATTACGAAATTTCTCCCTTTTTTCTTTATGTTTGACACAGTATAAGAAAAAAGGGTTATAAAACATTATAAAACAATATGTAGATAATTTTTTAAATAAAATATTCTGAAAAGATTCCTATGATGATGAAGAATCAGTCTTCTCATACAAAATTAAACAAAGGATTTCTATGTGTTAGAAATAATATGGTGACTTGCATGTGGGTGGGGGGGGGGTACAGAACACATGTACTATTTAAAGAATTAGAGATAGGTAGTCTGTAAATAGAAATCATCATATGAAACATCTAACTTAGTTAGTCAACTCCTGGTATCCATACAAATTCCCGATCCCATATTAATCATTTTAAGTGGGATGATATCCTTTCTGGGCTCTAATTAATATTGAAGGCATCCATGGACACTTATGAACACATTTAGAGTCAGTAAGACTAGCTGCAACATAAATGTTCGTCAATTGCCTAAAAACCTGCATGAAAATAGGCTATAAGATTGTCCTTCTTTTAAAACAAATATAGATCCATTTTTTCCCTATGGTAAACTGAAAGTCCTGGAAAAATAAAGTTAAGAATTAAATCATGAATAGAAAAGAAAAAAATTTCATTAAATGAATAATGATGGGAATGAAAAACATCTAGGAAATCAAAAAGACATCACAGTTAACAAAATTCCAAGCATTTAACGACATCCAGAATGAATAACCAAAGGAAAACAATCTATAGAAAAAATAAAACAATAGTTAATGAATCAGATGTATATAGAACTGACTTGATACCATAAATTCGATGGCATGCATTTCAGTTTTCCAGTATACATTTTTTTTCATACATGAAATGCAATTATATTGCGGGATGGAATAAAAGATGCAGGAAGCATGCCGGGAGGGGAACGTGGAATCTCTTGAAATTCCAAACCCAATAATCCCTTGAATAGACGCCAAAAATAGAAATAGGGAGGGGGTATGAAGGGAGGGAGTTATATCAGAATCACACAACTTGGAGGGGATTAAATTTTAGTGGAACATATGGAAGGAGGATTGTGGAGGAATAGCCTAATGTAGGTGGGTCGACTTTGAAGGGAATCCAGAGCTGGAAAAGATATGGTTGAATTTTCAAGTGGGATATTGAACACACAGAAGTGGTAAATTAAAACATGTAGGAAGACCACGATGTAGTACCAGATCTCCGGAATTTCAGGAGACTAGGAGAAAGATGAGCTGGTGTTGGGAGAATACGAGAACCCTAGAACAAGAAGTGTTAATTCCTAATCGTGAGCGGCAGAACCAACTGTGCGGAGAACCCTTGATCGCGAGGAAGGTGATAGAGGGAGTACGGTGGACAGCTAGGTCAAGACCCACACATACCTCAACGGAAGGAATTTCGAGAGCGATTTAGGTACTCTGAGGGAAAAAATGAAACCGTGGGGCAGAGTTACGTGGAGATAGGTCTGATTGACACGTTTTATAAATGGCACGTGAATGCATAGTGGAGGGACACATGGATGCTGAAAATGAAAGGATTAGTATAGTTAGTAGATAGTTCCATTAGTGTCGGTGAGTCATTTTTTGAACAGTTCCATTTGTGTCGATGAGCCATTTTGTGAACAGTTCAATTAGTGTTGTTGAGTCATTTTATTAACAGCTCCATCAATGTCGTTGAGTCATTTTGTGAATAGAGTGATCGATGTAAATAATTAATTATGGGAATAGTTCCATTGGTTTTAGTGAGTCATTTTTTGAACAATGCCATTGGTTTTAGTGAGTCATTTTGTGAATAGTGTTTCTGCATTGGTTGGTGTACAGTGTTTCCAGCTTCCTACATCTTCACCCTTTTGACATTTTCTATAACGTAAAACACATTAATGGCCTTCTATTAAATGATTTAAGGCTGATTCAAATCACATAACTCATATATTGATTTTCCTAAGGCTCATGATTCCTTTACTTGGTCAAAACACATGGTGTAGTGTGATCCACTTTTAATGGAAAATCCAGCGTATCTTAAACTACTAATCCATTAAATCTTCTAAAGGTACGAGATATCTTCATACCCTTTTCTACCTTCTTTTTACGTGGTGGTAGATGCACAAACATTTCCTTATTCTTATAGGAGTGTTGTGATAGAACCTTAATCCTTGGATTTTTTCCCCTTGATGTTTCTTTCTATTGCATGTGCACCCCATGTTTTAGTGCAAGCAACAAGTGTTGATCCGCCATCAATAGAAGGTATGATCTACCTCCATTATTGTGTTTTCATAAATCCTTCTTCTCATGTTACTCCTTTAAATTTTATGGAAGGTTGTTTCTATGTTCCTAATAGTGTTATCATGTGTGTTGGTTGGAGATTTCAGGTCGTGGCGTCCTCAGGTGGATGCAGTTGTCATTGGGGAGGTGATCGTGATCGATTGTGTGGATCATTCTCATGTAAAGAACATCACGAACCTTTTGATGTATTCGATTCTAGGATTCTCTATTCATTTACGTTCAATCTTATAGTTACAATGATTTTTCCACTAGATAAAAACGGAATTGACAAAATAAATATTTGAACCAGATAAATCAATTAGCATCGATCGTATGTCATTACCTCTTTTTTTTCTAGATAGTGTGATATCTATGTTTTCTTTTTTCAACAAGTCGTTATTGATGTAATTTGGTAAAGAACATAAATTGGGAGTAATTTTAATTACTTTTCAAAGATAAAAAGGTAGCTATTTGAACCTGGTTGTTGTTATTGTAATTTAATGATAATCAAATTGATGCAGTAAGCATGTTTAATAAATTTGTGATAGCTATGATAGCTTGATGTTTAGGTTTCCCATAGTTGGAATCTAAAAATAATAAATCGGTTAATTCCAGATGGATTAAAAACTGGTCGTTTAATAAAAAGATAATGTCTGGTAGGGTTCTGAGTTACCCTCTTGCTTGTAAGGTTGAGTTCACTATGATTCAGAGCCATGAGTGCTCATTATGTATGAAGGTTGGATGCCTTGCTTAAAGGCCAAGACCCTAGTTGAAATGATATTTGTTCTCTTAATGCTTGTATTGTGATGTGACCCTGGATGGATATTCTGATATGTAGGGGAAGGGAGGCCCATTTTTGTGGCAGTAGTTAATGCCTAGAGTGGCGAGATAAATCAGTTTATGAATGTGGGTGTTAGGGAGGACACTGGAGAAGATGAGACATGTTGGATATAATTGTTTTTATGTTATCATAATCTTGTTGGTTGTTTATCTTCTTTACTTTCCTCGCTGATTAAGGAAGTTGGTCTTTCGTACCCTCCATCCAAAATAGGTGAAGATGCGTAGGGTATTCCACATGCAATCAGTGTTTGTCTTCTTATGGGAGGATAGGTTTTTGCTCCTTCTATAGGTGGAAAAGGGTTGATGAGTAGTTCATCTACTAACTGGGTTTATCCCCATTGTGTTTAGTAGCTTAGATTTTTTTTCTATAATTCATGTGAATATAAGAATGTAATAATGTTGTTATTAAATGGTTTAATAAATCATGTTTACTCATGGGGTCTGAGCTTACTAGGACACAATATTGAGGATTCAATTTAAAGGAATAGTGGACTTTGGGTGTGATCATAATGAAATATAATGTGAAATTTTTAATGGTTAATTAATGTTAAAAGAAATAATTAACATAAACTGCAACTAATAAAAAGGGAATGAAGTAATGTATTAAATCTCTTTAAATGGTAGTGTGATTATAGGATACCTAGTCATAGTAGGGCCATACAAGAGTCAGAGAGACATCAATTTAAGTTTATTCTAATACTAGGTTATTCCCATGGTGTGGTTGTGATCTATAATATATTCTATACTTTTCTTCTTTATATACGCTACTCCACCCAGTTAGTTAGGGAAATTAACACCTCAGGGATTCTGAGCCCTGGGGGGTGCTTTCCCCAACATTTCATTGGGAGGATGGATGGATGACAACTGTAGAGACCCAGAGCCTGATGTACATTGACATTACATTACTTTTGCAGAATATCTAATACATAACAAAAATAGACTCCAAAGGACCATAATAGTTTAGTGTATTTGAAAACATGGAACATAATGTTCTAATCTTGGTGAAAGATCATCAAAATATCCCATAAGGATCTTCCCTTTTCATCATACCTAAATCATTTATTTATATCCTGGGGAAAAGAAAACATATAAAGGGAGAGCTCAAATGATCAGTAAGGGTAAACACGGAGAAAAGAAAACAAACTATATACATTTGAACATCAAAACATGAACATAAAGTTCAAACATCAAAATCTTCAGTTGAGAAAAAAATCTTGGCAGTACGTAAGGAATAGATAATAATAAAACATCAATCGTGATAAAATATCAAGTGAATAAAAAATTTAATTGTGGAAAAACATTAAGCACATGATATGATTTCCATATTAGCCTTAGAATTACTGCCATGACTATCTTAGTGGAAAAATTCCCTTTATGAATCGAGTTCACTCCTCCTTCCAGTCCTATATCACTTAACCGGATTAACATACTATTTCAGCCATGTTTATCTCATGAGATATAAATCTTTAACCAATGCATTGGAGAGAGATATAGGTCCCACCCATCTCATAATGAAATCATTCTTACTTGTTCCACAAAATAATGTAAAAGCATTCATAATAACCCGAAGAATAAAATGGGTTTCATTGATATCATCCCATCATCACATAATCCATATAAAACAAATGGATATTTCATCATAAGAAAAGTGAAACCATGTAAATCATAGAGAAATTATACTTGAAACATACACATATGAAATAATGTCATCTTAGATGGAAAATGGTTTTGATAAAACACTTGAAATGAATTTATGAGGAAAATATCCTTTCTTCTACAAAATCTTTTCCTCTTCGAAAAATTCCATGAAATATTAAAAGAAAATGATTTTTTCGAAAATAGTTAATAAATCATGCAGATAATGCTTCTTGAAAATAAGGCTTTATAAAACCGTAAAAATTCGTTCAAGACATTTAAGTTAAAAAACATTCTTCTCATACTTTTGCCGGAAAAGTCCAAAAAGTACCTCGTATGGTAAAGAAAAGAAAGATTCCTTACATACCATGTAGTAAAAGTCAAAATTGGGTAAAAAGGAATTCAAACATAAATGAAAACATTTTTATAAAACTTGGACATGGATGATAAATATAACCCCAGTAAATAATTACGTATAAGCAATCTCGGATACAAAACCATTGAGATTGCAACATTATCCCTTACCCTAGGTATGATATGCTTTGTACGTATCCAAACCTACTGTATAATGATTTAAATAATGTCATTGACTTATTAAGGAATCGTATTCATTGTTATTATGTCATATAAGGTTCACTTATTACTTTATATTACCCGTTTTGTTTGTAAATTCCATGTTAAAGCAGCGTTTTGGGTAAAATTGTTTCATTAATAATACGTGTTTCGACATGCTGTTCTTCATATTATTACTTATATCCTGATTTACATAATTCCAGAATGTAAAACATGATTTATATATAATATATATTGAGTATATAAATATATATGCTAGATCGATAAATGGAATGAAATACACTGTTCATGGAGATGGTAGGTCGTGAGTACCCATGAACGCTATTTTTTTTCCTTATTGAATTAAATGGAATTAAGTAAATGAAAAAAATATATACATAAATCCAGTATCATTATTATGTAATATAATTCATGATTATTTATTATATATACTTTATAATCATACTTTAATGGTTAGTCATGGAAAATGAATCTCATCGCGTTCGTGGAGACGGTAGTCCGTACGTACGCATGAGCAATGATATCGTTCCAATAATTATTGAATAGAATTGGAGTGGAAGATATAATATATCAGAATAATTATGATTTTATAATAACCATATATAGTTATTATTTACACCATTCTACCCATCTAAGTAAGGTGGTGGGGGGAAAACCGATTACACCACGGCGTGGACACAGTATTCCGTACGTACGCATGCGTAGGGATTTCGGTTTATGAAGGATGGATAGAAAGTGGAATAGGGTTGTTTCATATTTATAATAAAATATCAGTATATGAGTGATACAGATGTTATTACTTCATAATGAAACAACTAAATAAGATGAAGAAGAATAAGAAATAAATTTGAAAGAATCGGTAACAGATATTACCTTTTCTTCGACACGCCTCTTTGGAACCTCCTCTTAGGGCACTATAATTGGTCTTTGAAGAAGACCAGGACCTCTAGAATATTTATAGGGACGTTGGGAAGGGAAATGGGTAGGGGTTGGCCGAGCTTGAAGGCTCAATGTTGTATAATGATGGGGGGGAGGAGGTGCCCTTTTATAAGGGATGAGAGGGGCACCTTTGGAATCCTCATAAATATTATTTTAATATAAATTCAAACCCCACATAAAAACCTCAAAAAATGACTAAATTTAGTGATTAGATACGATAGGTTTTTAATCTCATCAACCAATCAAGTTGAGACATGTTTTGATCTTAATTTAAATTTTATCATTTTGATTTATCCATATTTAATCTATTTAATTTTATTTATGGTAATAAAATTCTAAATTCTAAATGGTTCTAAATAATCACTTATGTGTTGTTAATTTTCCATAATTGATAATTTATGAAATTTTAGAGTATATAAATTTTCATTTATAAATTTTAAATAATTTTGTGATTTTTAAGCAATTTAATAATATGTTGTTTTTTTTAAAATAACAATAGTGTCAATTTTCACACTATTCATTTATTTCAATTTAAATAAAATCCACACATAGGATATATTTGAAATAAAATATTTAATAGGTTCCTAACATTCCATATTCATCTATTAAATTATTGGAGCACATTAAATATTTTATATAATATTTATTTTACTATTTTTAAAACCATTTATTTGATACTTATCTTAATAAAATAATTTCTGCAACATTTTTTTATAATTATTAAATATACTACTTGTTTCATAAAATTTAAAAATAAAATACTAGGATGAAGATAAATATTATATATTTCATTAGAATAATTTTAGTCAGATTTATATTCTAAAACACTCAACTTTTAAAATGTTATATTTATTAAATAATGAAGGTGACAACTTTGACATCATTTAAAATGAAATAAAATAAATGTCATAATCACTTTTATAAGACTCAAAACGGTCATATATTAGGTAATTGGATGTTTATGGTGTATATATACACTACCAATATGTTTTGGTCTGGTTTCTGAGCCTTTTAATGGGTATTATTATTTCAATAAAAACTATATTTCTTATTTATCCCTAAATAAATAATTTTTGCATCATTAATGTATAAGCTATTAAGATAATTAAATATCTCTTAAAAATTATAAATAAATTACCATGATAAATAAAAACATTTTATCTTTCAAATGAGTATTTATAACCGAATTTATATTCTGTTTAAAATTATATTAAAAATACATTAATTATTAAAGTTTAGTGAGACATATTTCACTTTCCTTTAAAGAAAATAAACTAATGGTCTTAATCACCTCCAAGTGGGTTCCAATGGATTCATGTTCTACCCAAATATGCCTTAGGACGAAATATAAGCATCCAATTATATTATGACTAGTGTTAGGGTAATTTTATAATATTATATTTACCCTTAATTACCTGATTTACCTTTTACTATGGTAAATAAAATTTACCGTAGCTACTATTCATAATGCCCAAAAATAAAAAGTAGCCTATTAAAATAATTTGGACCCACTGATTCTAAATATGGAATCCATTTTTCTAAAATAAATACACAAAATTTTCATATATGTATTTAAAATTAATCCCGTTGTTAAGAAAACGAGTTTTAAAAGTTATAACATTGCAAAAGATTAAAATGATTTTACCTATGAATTCAATGTAAAATCAATGCTAATTACATAAATTATATTAAATGGTAAAAATATATTCTATTTAAACTTTAAAACCACTCAATATTATAATTTAACCATATAAATTATTACGATGAAAAAAGTAGTTTTTAATTAAAATATAGCATGTTTTTACTATTCATTAAAATATGAAAGTTATCCGAAAAATATGAAAACTGTATCCAATGTCAATTTTTATATCCTGATTCAAAAGAAGAGGTTTATTTTGTAAAATTTAACTTATATACTTGTCAAAAATTATATTTAAAATGGGTGCACCATCAAAAGGTGGCAAAACTGCATTTTTTGAAAAATACTTATTTTACCCGAAAAATTTATTTTGTTCTCCTACCATCTTCTATAAAATGTGTAAGATGAATTATAATGTTATAAAATTCAAAATTTATTTACTAATATTTATAACATCTAGTTTATAATAATATTATAACCATATATCATTGTTTAGTGAAACCCTGTATTGAGTACAACACACGCTATTGAGGAAGGTCACAATTGCGTGTATTGCAAGCCAAGTCAGGGTTGCATGTAGTGAAAGACTCTTTTGTTGTTGCGTATAACAAAATCGAACCATATTTCATGTATACATTGAATATATATATATATATATATATAGACACACTCAATGTTTTGTTGAATAACTACTATCAAACAAACTTCAAATTGTTTTTAACACTTTCCCAGATTAGTGTTGTGTATACTGCAAGTTAATATGGTGTTCTGTATAGTGCAAGATAATCTTGGTGTAGCGTACAATAGAATATATGAAAGAAATTAAAAAAATAATATATCTTATAAAATCTCGGGGTGTTACATTCTACCCCAATTAAAATTAATTTCAACCTCGAAATTCATCAGGGTTATAAATCATTTACTATTCATAGAAACCCATGTCGTAAAAAGGAATACTAAAACTTAATTATCAAAAGTAAATGAAGAAACATTACGGTTACCAAAATTTAATCATCACTAGGTTTACACATAGGTGAAAATATGGATATAGAAGAAAAATCTATCCATCATGTTCTGATGAGGAGTGGTATATGACATGGATATGAAAAATCCAACAATCACAAAGCCATAAATTTGTGATGATCTAAGGTACCATCTGACTCATCGGATATGAGGACACTAGGAAAAACTTTTTGTTTTTCAAGATCATTTCCCTAAAGTTGAAGAATTTTAATTAGAATAAATAATCACTTTATTTCGGTATAATCTCACGGTTGTTCGAGCCTTGAAAAATTTCCACTTTATCTCTTAAAGAAATGAAGTTGAATTTTTCATTTGTGAAGTGTTAACAGATCATGTGATATAATGATGGGTAATTCTATATGTCTCAAACAAAAGGTTAGAAAAAGTTGTCAAATATACATAAGTATATATATTGTGAGGTTAATCTTATATGATTTCAAAAATGGACTTATACTTCATCTATCATACTACTTAATCAAACTAATTTCTACTAACCAGGGACTTCATGTAGTCCAGTTGTAGGAAATAAAGGCATGTCACACATTGGTTGTGGGTTCGATTCCCATATCCTTGTCCGACGAGATGGGTTGTCGCCCGTCCTGCAGGTTGTCCCTTTTTCTTAAACTACACTATTATAACATTTTATCAGTAATATCGAAAAAATTAGCCTTAAACAATAATAGCTTATGTTCAATATAATCCATTCCATTCTTTAGGATTAACCAATATACTTCTTTCCAAACTCATAGTATAAAGAGAACAATTACCAAAAAGGTCATATAGCAAGCACGTGAATATCATCATTTATCCCTTATATATAATGTGTGTCACATTCCAATCATGTAAATACCTTAATCATGTATTCTCTTGAAAAATCAATACCCATTGAACCTTAATGAAAACATGAATGCAATCAAAAGTTTACTCTTTCCAAAATCCAAAAAATCTATATACTCAAACCATGATATAACCTTGTCCTTATATCGGTCATGCGATCATTAATACTATCAAACATTTAATTTTCTCCTTATCCCTTCATTATGTGCATATCACCTTCTTTACAAAATATTTGAATTAATTTTCATGGTTACCATTACCATATAATTATTGAAAACCATAATAAACCAATACATAGTTATTACCATATTCCATAGTACTAAAAATTTGATTCTACAACATTATTTTGGAATCCTGTTACATAAACACATAATCATTCCACTACATCGTTGTCATATTCAACATCACCAATAGTGATCTCATGTGACATCCCTTTGTCCTTTTCCTTAAGAGGTTGCTCATTTCATTCATAATTAACCCTTGGATTAGGGCATTGATTAGAAGAATGCCCCATTTCCTTGAAATTGAAACATTTAAGTGTTGGTGGTGCGTTCTCTTCAGTCTTTTCATTATTCACATCATTATCAACCCTTTTTCCATTACTTCGACACTCAGCTGCTCAATGACCTTCTTTTTCACACTTAAAACATTTTCTAGTCCCTTTAAGACAATCTTCACCATGATTCTTTCCACACTTTGATCATAGAGAAACATTCATCTTCATTTCACCATTATTCTGAGATTTCTCCTTGAACTCCATCTTTCGTTTCTTTTCAAAACCATGAGATGGATTTGTAACACCAACTTCCATTTCTACCTTGATATCACAACACAAAATTTCTTCATATCAACTGATGTCTCTTATAGCTAATAGCCTTCTATGACTCGGTTTTAAGCCACTAATTAATCAATCAACTTTACTTTCAGGTTGGATGATAAAGCCAGATGCATACCTTGAAAGCCTTGTAAAATTAGCGTTGTATATAACAACAGATTCATCATCCTTTTTCTTAAGATCAAGGAAATTCTTTTCAATCTTTGTTTGAAGAATACGAGGGAAGTACTTATTGAAAATTAAGTTCTTGAACTCATCCCATTCCATGGAATCAATTTCATCTCTAGGCCTCGTATTTTTAGTTAGAGTCCACCATTGATCTGCTTCACCTTCTAGACGGTAAATAGCCAGAATGAATTTCTCATCATCCGAACTGCGAAGTATGGAAAATATCTTTTCAATGGTACTGATCCATTGTTAAAAAACTAGTGGTTTAGAACACCCACTAAAAGAAGGTGGACGTTGCCTCATGAAGAACTCAACAGAATATTGTTCCCTTCTCTTCTCATTTGGAAGTCCAGAATGATTCATAGCTTGTGTAAGTATAGTAATAAGATTTTCCACTCCATCTACCATAATGATGGTTTGTTCAGGAGTAATATCATTGCATCATCAATTACATTGATCAACACTATTCCTTTGGGTTCTATCCATCATCAAAAATCCAAAAAGAATAGTTTGAGAGGAAAAAATCATGCTAGTAAAATAACATAATAAAGGGGGAGTACCTTAAATATATAAAACCTTAGGATTAATTATAATATCATTACTGTGATTCTAGGACTATAAAATCTACGTATACTTATCCTTAGAGACATCCCTAGACATACCTTAGAAATATCTGTAGGGATCTCACTATAGTTATCACATCCTAGTTTCCAATGGTTAACTAAACATTCGCCTCTGATACCAACTGTAGAGACCCAAAGCTTGATGTAAATATACATTACATTACTTTTGAAGAATATCTAATACATAACAAAAATAGACTCCAATGGACTGTAATCGTATAATGTCTTTTAAAACATGGAACATAATCTTCTAATCATGGTAAAAGATCTTCAAAATCTCCCATAATAATCATTCCTTTTTTTCTTACCTAAAAAATTTCTTTATATCCTTGGGAAAGGAAAACATATAAAGGGTGAGCTCAAATGCTCAGTAAGGGTAGGAATAGATAAAATAAAACAAACTATATACATTTGAACTTAAAAACATGAACTTAATGTTTAAACATCAAAATCATGAGTTGAGAAATAAATCATGGAAGTACGTAAGGCATAGATCATAAAAGAACATAAATCTTGATAAAATAGCATGGAAATAAAACATTTAATTGTGGAAAAACATTAATCACATGATATGATTTCCATAGTAGCCAATTCATTACTGCCATGATCCTCTTAGTTGACAAAGTCCCTTTCTGAATCAAGTTCAATCCTCGTTCCAGTCATGTATCATTGAACTGGATTAACTTACCATTTCAGACATGTCTATCTCATGAGATATAAATCTTTACCTAATGCATTGGAGGGAGATATAGGTCCCAACCATTTCATAATGAAATCATTCTTACTTGTGCCACAAAATAAACATAAAACATTCATAATAACCCAAAGAATAAAATGGGTTTCATAGACATCATCCCATCATCACATAATCCCTATAAAATAAATGGATATATCATCATAAGAAAAGTGAAACCATGTAAATTATAGAGACATTATACATGAAACATACAAATATGAAATAATTTCATCTTATATAGAAAATGGTTTTGATAAAACACTTGAAATTAATTCTTGAAGAAAATATCCTTTCTTCTTCAAAATAATTTTATTTTCACAAAATTCCATGAAATTATTAAAGAAAATTATTTTTTTGAAAATAGTCAATAAATATTATAGAGAAAGATTCTAGAAAATAAGGCTTTATAAAACCGTAAAAATCCATTCATGCCGTATATGTTAAAAAACATTCTTCTCATACTTTTGCCGAAAAAGTCAAAAAAGTACCTCGTATGGTAAAGAAAAGAGAGATTCCTTACACACAATTTTATAAATGTCAAAAATGGGTAAAATTACTTTAAAAATACATGATTTTTTTTATAAAACTTGGACATGGATGATAAATATAACCCCAGTATATACTTACGTATAAGCAATCTCGGATGGAAAACAATTGAGATTACAACATTATCCCTTACCTTAGGTCCTATATGCTTCGTACATATCCGAAGCTACTGTATAATGATTTAAAGAATGTCATTGAATTATTACAGAATCATATTCATTGTTATTATATCATATACGGTTCAATTATGACTTTTTATTACCCGTTCTTTTGTAAATTCAATGTTAAAGCATCATTTTGGGTAAAATCGTTTCATTAATCTTACGTGTTTCGACATATTGTTCATGATATTATTACTTATATCCTTATTTATGTAATTCCAGAATGTAAAACATTATTTATATACAATATATATTCAGTATATAAATATATGTGATAGATCGATAAATGGATTGAAATACACCGTTCATGGAGATGGTAGGCCGTGCGTACGCATGGATGCTGTTTTCGATTCCATATTGAATTAAATGGAATTTAGTAAATGAAACATATATATACATAAATCTAGTATCATTATTATTTACTATCTTTCATGATTATTTATTATATATACTGTAAAATCATACTTGAATGGTTAATCAAGGAAAATGAATCTCATCGCGTTCGTGGAGATGGTAGTCCGTACGTACGCCAGAGCGATGATATCATTTCCATAATTATTGAATAGAATTGGAGTTAATGATATAATATATCATAATCATTATGATGTTATAATAACCATATATAGTTATTCTTTACACCATTATACCCATCCAAGTAAGGTGTTGGTGGAAAAACAGATTACACCACGGTGTGGAGACGGTATCCTGCACGTACGCACGGGCGGTGATTTCATTTTCTATAGGATGGATAGAAGGTGGAATAGGGTTTTTTCGTATTTAAAATAACATATCAGTATATTAGTGTTAATGATGTTATTACTTCATAAGTAAACAACTAAATAAGAGGAAGTAGAAGAAGAAATAAATTTGAAAGAATCGGTAACGGATATTACCTCTTCTTCAACACGCCTCTTTAAAAACTCCACTTAGGGCACTAAAATTGGACTTTTAAGAAGACCAGGACCTATATAATATTTCTAGGGAAGTTTAGAAGGGAAATGGGAAGGTTTTGGATGATCTTGAAGGCTCAAAGTTGTGTCAAGATGAGAGGGAAGAAGTTCCCATTTATAAGGGAGGAGAGGGGCACCTTTGGAATCCTCAAAAATATTATTTTAATATAAATTCAAACCCCATATAAAAACCTCCAAAAATGACTCAATTCTAAGATTATATGAGATAGGGTTTTATTATAATCAACCAATAAAATTTAGACATGTTTTTATCTTATTTTACACCTTATCATTTTGATTAATCCTTATTTAATCTATTTAATATTATTTGTGGTAATAAAATTATAAATTTTAAATGGTTATAAATAATCAATTATGTGTTTTTAATTTTACATAATTGGATAATTTATGAAATTATAGACTATATAATTTTTTATTTATAATTTTTAAATATTTTTGTGATTTTTAAACAATTTAATAATATGTTATTTTTATAAAATAACAATAGTGTCCATTTTGACACTATTCATTTATTTGAATTTAAATAAAATACACAAAGAGGATATATTCTAAATAAAATATTTAATCAGTTCCTAACATGTCATATTAATATATAAAATTATTGGAGCGCATTAAATAGTTCATATAATATTTAATTTACTATTTTGAAAAACATTTATTTGATACTTCTCTTAATAAAATAATTTCTACAACATTTTTGTATAATTATTAAATATAATTTTTTGTTGCATAAAAATTAAAAATACAATACTATGATAAAGATAAATCTTATATGTTTAATAATAATACTTTTAGTCTGATTTATATTCTAAAACACTCATCTTTTAAAATGTTATATTTATTAAATTACGAAGGTGACAACTTTGACATCAATTAAAGTAAAATAATATAAGTGTCATAATCACTATTAGAAGACTCAAAACGGTCGTATATTCGGTCATGGGATGATTATGGTGTATATATACACTACTAATAAGTTTTGGCCAGGTTTGTGATCATTTTAATGGGTATTATTAATTCAATAACAACTATATTACTTATTCTCCACTAAATAAATAATTTCTGCATCATTAATGTATAATCTATAAAGGTAATTAAATATCTCTAAAAAATTATAAATAAATTACAATGATAAAGAAAAACATTTTATCTTTAAAATTATTATTTATAACCTAATTTATATTCTGTATAAACTTAGATTAAAAATACATTAATTATTAAAGTTGGGTGAGACATATTTCACTTTCCTTTAAATAAAATAAACTAGAGGTCTTAATCACATCCAAGTGGCTTACAATGGATTCCATTTCAACCCAAATATGACTTAGGAAGAAATATAAGTATCCAATTATATTAATACAAGTGTTAGGGTAATTTTACAATATTATATTTACCCTTAATTACCAGATTTACCTTTTACTATGGTAAATAAAATTTACCATAGCTACTATTCATAATGCCCAAAAATAAAAAGTAGAATATTAACATATTTTGGACCCACTTAATTCAAATATGGAGTCCATTTTTCTAAATTCAATACACAAAATTTTCAGAAATTGATTTTAAATTAATCCCGTTATTAAGAGAACGAGTTTTAAAAGTTAAAACATTCCAAAAGATTGAAATGATTTTACCTTTGAAATATAATGTAAAATCAATTATAATTACATAAATTATATTAATGGTAAAAATATATTCTATATTTACTTTTAAAACATTCAATATTATAATTTTACAGTAAAAATTATTACGATGAAAAAAGTTGTTTTTAATTAAAATGTAGCATGTTTTTACTATTCATTAAAATATGAATGTTATCAGAAAAATATAAAAACTTTATACAATGTAAATTTTTATATCCTGATTCAAAATAAGTGGTTTATTTTGTAAAAATTTAACTTATAAACTTTTCAAACATTATATTTAAAATGGGTGCGCCATCAAAAGGTGACAAAACTGCATTTTTTGCAAAATACTTATTTTACCCGAAAAATTTATTTTGTTCTCATACCATGTTATTTAAAATGTGTAACATGAATTAAAATGTTATCAAATTCAAAATTTATTTACTAATATTCATAACGACTAGTTTATAATAATATTATAACTATATATCGTTGTTTAGTGAAACCCGATATTTCGTACAACACAAGCTATCGAGGAAGGTCACGATAGCGTGTATTGCTAGCCATGTCAGGGTTGCATGTAGTTCAAGACTCCATTATTTTAATGTATAAAAAAATCCAACCTTATTTCATTTATACATTTAATATATATATACACACTCAATGTTGCGTTGAATAACTTCTATCAAACAAACATGAAATTGTGTTTAACACGATCCAAGATTAGTGTTCCGTATACTGCAAGCTAATACGGTGTTGTGTAAAGTGCAAGATAATCTTGGTGTAGCGTACATTAGAAGATATAAAATAAATTAATAACAATATATCTTATAAAATCTTGGGATGTTACAACAACCCACATTGGACCATTTCTCTTCTCTTGGTTGTTACTTGTGCTGGTGGGAACAACAGTTAGTTTTCCCCATATATGTGTGTAGAGGGTTGTAATGGATTTTGGTTATTCATATACATATATTCTAGAAGTAGTTTCCTATTGACTACTATATGTGTAACATGTATAGGTTTTGATGGCTTTAGGATCCTTACTAAGTGTATGGGATATAATGACTTGAGGTATAATGCCCGAAGAATGATACACATTATGCGAGATGTGGTGACTCATAGAAATGAGATGGTTACTTTGGTTGCTTGGACGTGGTGGTTGTGTTGCATGAGGTGCATGTTGCGGTGCTTCCCCTATGTGACTGTGGTAAATCCTTTTTAGAGGGAGTATCTTAGGACTTGCGCTATTAGGGAAAAGTGGAAAACTAGTGGGGAAGTGATAGAGGGGTACCCTTGAAATTCATTATTTTATTATATACTCCTATATGTGATACTTGATGATAGTATCCATAGTGAGGCTAGGAACATAGTATACCTATTTATGTGATTAGTTTGTATCAATTTTTGTTCACTGTTCTTTAACATGGTTTCTTTACGTTTTCACAAGAGTATCTGTCGAGGATCCTACTATGTATACTATTATACTCACCCTACATATATATAAAACATTCTTAGGTCACATGGAGCAGTTTTGAGATCAGGCTAGTTACTACTAGCTTGGGGTTGCAAGAGATGTTTGGGATTCATCATTGATGAAATTTTTTCTTTCCTTTGTTAATTGTTATTTTCCTTCCATTTGTAGTAGATTTTACATTACATTACATATGTGTACTTGGGATTTATTTTATATTGTAGTCTGAGTTGGAGTTGGTTGTTGTCTGTCTTATATCTCTCTTTTTCATGTGTTTTATTACAGGGTAATACCTCCCAGTTTTGGGTTTACTATAACCGTAGTGCTATTCTCCAACCCATGACCTACTTGAGGCATAACTCAGGGGGTCACTATCTCCCTTCTGACATTGCCGGCCCAGGAGGGGTACACCTTGTGGGGAGGGCGTTGTGAAAGTCTCTAATGTACTTTAATAGAGGACAATAAAAGGAAAAAATAAAATCTATATAAATAAATATATAATAATGAAAGACATGATATTTCTTGAGAGATAGATCATACAATTTCATTATAAGAAAATTTTAGCCAAAATTATCCCAATACAAATGATATTGTAACATAAAATCCTTAAGTATTTAGTAATATTTGTTTCAAAGTACTTTTGAAGATTCAAAATATTATTTACTGATAAACAATATGAATTAAATCATGGATTATTCCTAAATAAATTCTTGTGTAGAATATATATTATATATTTATGAAATTTGGGAATAATATTAAAACATGCCTCAATAAAGGGGAATTGATATAGAAAACCCTTACAAATTGGGTATATTTTTAATTAAAGGACGTGTAAATACAGAACAAGATATGAAACATTAATCCCCATGAATTTCAATTATATACAAAAATATACTCATTAGGAATCAATCAAATCATGTAAAAGAAATTATGGAGCATAATATCAGACATGCCTCTTGAATTTGAAAATATAACAATTAAACCCATGCCTTATATATGACTTTATTTTTAAGCACAAAAAACTCATGTATAATAAATTTAGATTTATCATAATTATGTAAAATAATCATATTCATAAATATAATATTATATATGATTCACTTATATCATTTAAACAACTATTTATTAAAAATTCCCTATAAAGTCGTCATTTCCTGTGTTAATTGCTTCATTTTATGGTATGTTTTAGTTTTGTAGTTATTGTCATTTCACATTGATCATGGTTATTATATATCAATAATTGTTTTCATTATATAATTATCATATTTAATTATTATATTCATATATATAACCATTCATATAAAGTGGGGATGAAAAATGAATTACATCACTATATGGAGACAGTAGTCTGTATGTTTTCCTAAGTGACATTTACATTTTTTAATGAATGGAATTAAATAAAGGTAAATGTTAATCAAAATATATAGATTTATTATTATAACATAAATACCATATATAAATATTACATTTATCATAATAACCAATCATGAATTTGGGTGGTGGAAAATGAGTCATATCACTTTGTATAGGTGATAGTCAACATGTACGCAGAAGCGATAATTTCATCTCCCTTTGGATTGAGAAGAGGTGATAAATGGTTGTCCCATCATCATAATATTATCTCTGTATATTTATGATACTTGATTAATAATTATTTTATATATTCAACAAGTTTATAATAATTAAAAGAGAAATAAAATTGAAAGGGATTGGTTAAGATCTATACCCCACTTGGATGGAGTCCTTCCTCGACGGTGTGGTTGGAAACAGAAGCATTTTACGATGATATAGTCTTTTTTACCAATTTTTGTGAATAATTGGGTCCATTTGAGGATTCTCAATGGTCGGGATAGTGTTTTGGAGTTCGCATGTTGCGTGGTGATTGGCGCTCGGTTGATGATTTTCGATGGCGCTTGGGTGTAGTGGGAGTGCTCTTTTGGTGGAGCTGATTATAGAGGACTAGTGAACAAAGGTTCTAGGAACATGATGGAATAGAAGGTGGCTTATCATTTGATCCATGAAATTTCATTCCTGTGTGGGATCCTAGCAGTGCAGGTAATGTTGGGGATGGAGTATGCTGCCAGTGGACAATGTATGATGTTAGCTACATTCAGTCAGTGGCACGTGAGATAATGGATGATTGGTGATGAGTTTTTCTTGGTATGTTGTTTATCGGTATGACCATGGTATGCAAGAGAAAGTTGATAATAGTTTAGTGCCAATTTTTTGAAGCGTTGTTAATGCCTTTTTGGTGGATGAATGGTGACTCGGGTGATTGGGACGTTGTTGTTGCTGGATTTTACGGGCCCAGTTGTTTATTTTGATATTTGAGGCATTATTTGGAAACTATTTGGTGGATGTTTCTTATTATATTTCAATGATATTTAACACTTGTTTTATGGGAGTTTTATTTCATCGAATGGGTAAGGGTCTCATTGATGATTATGGCTGGACCATGCTGCTCTATGGTGGTTATTATAGGTCTTGGATTTTGTCTTTTTTATTTTGGATGGTGTCATGGAAACATTCATTTATAAGTGGCCCTTATTATGTAAAATGATTTTAATTTTTTTGAATATTGTTTTAAATAATTAATTTTTAGGGTCGATTGCGCTCGGTACCAAAACGTTCTTGGTATGATTTATACCTCTTCTTTGAGAGATCTCATTTGGCTTACGATTTTAATCCTTGAAGGACTAATATTAAGAGAAGAATATAAGATCTTATATTAAAGTAAGTTTTCTCGGAATAACATTTAGTATGTATTGATAGATATATAAGTCTTAAATTTTCTGAATAAGGTAGTAGAAAAGGTTCCCATTTATAGGTGAGAGGAGGGATACAACTGGAATTTCTTAAAATATGTCAATGATTTAAGGTCACTTACATGAGAAAGTAGCTCCAAACGGGTAGGGATTAAAATTTAGGATAGATTAAGGTTTAAATTTCTTCATCCAATAACAATTTAACACGTTTTTATGGTAATCATACTCTAATCTCATTGTATAACCCCATGGTAAACCAGTTTCAACCTTAACCGTGATATTTTTTTAACTACTTTTACTGTTTACTATAAAAAAATTAAGATAAACCTGTTAAATTATATTAAATATTATGGTTCCAAATATTAAATCCATTTTAATTTATTAAATTTCTATATGTTTCAAAATTTTATTTCAATTAAGCACACAAACCACATTAAAAACCTATTTTCGAAAAATGAATTTTTAAGAATAAAACATAATTTACTTTCATTACATTCCCTGTAAAAAACATAAAATGTATGCTAAAATATTATATTTAATATATAATCTATAAATTTCATTTAAACCATTAATTAATACCTTATAAATTAATTTATTATGATAAAAATATATTGCATGAATAAAAACAATTTTTTAGAAACATGTGTTTTTAAGCACAAAAATTAACTTATTCCAAAGTATAATTATTATTTCTTTATAATTAATTAGATTATTTATAATTATAAGAGACTTATATTACATTGAGATGAAATTGAAAACAAAATGTATAATTTACTAGAAAATAAATCACAATTTTTAAAACAATTTGAATTTTCAGTATTACGATAAAAATAAATCTTTAATGAAAAAATCCATTTAATTAATCCTAAGATTATATTTACATTATGATTTTAAAAATTATATTAATTTCTTGAAATAAAATGTATATGTTTTTGGAAAATTAAATACAAATTTCTCATGAAAAATTTCTATAAAAACAATTTTGAAGAAAACATATTTTTGAAGCATAAAACAACTTTTCTGAAAATTGAGTACTTATTTACTACGAATAAATAAATAAATTTACATTACTAAATACCTGTATGAAAATTATTTATGAATTTTTTATTACTATTTACAACATCCAATTTAACAGTCTTGTTATAATGGTTTACTATATAATAATTCATATATTATTGGGGTTTAATATAAGGAACACAATAAAATAATTTAAGTTTTATTTTAGAGAAAAAATATTTAAAATATTGTGCTATTATAAAAATTATTGGGGTAGGATTACTTAAAGTAATATCTCCCACACACTCCAGTACTTTTCACTTTTAAAACCATTAACCCTTGAATAGTCTTATTCCATTGTTGAAAAATAACAGGTGTTCACAAAATCACTCTTTCCTTTACTTATAAAAGGGGATAAATTACACCCTATAAAATTTAAATACCCATTCAAAATTCTATAGAAAACATCACTAATGGAAAATTATTTTTTCGTGCCACATTTATCATATTTATTATTATAAACTGAAATGATAAATGAGTTTTATCAACAGCTAATTTTTTACCGATGTTAAATATTTTTCCAATAGCATTTTTACAATGGTTATTAAATAAATGAAAAATAGAACCTATTATATAAATTAGTTATTTAATAAATAATGTATATGTATTTTTAAAAAATGGTAAATCATAAATCCTAATTTATATTTTTGAGTTGCAAGTTCAATCTCACCCATGATGGACCCTAATTTTCTAATTGAAACTCCCTCGACCACTAATCTCTCTCATTATTCATCAGCATCACCATTCTCGTGACCACAAAAAATCCTCACTATCTACATAATCGTCACAATTAATTACACCTTCTTATCCATATTCTTTATATTACACAAATTCTGTATGATATTTATTCATTGTTTGTATTTATACATCTTTTTTTTCATGCATATACAGTTTATTTTATGTGATGAATCTGTGTTTGTGGTTTTTTGGTTGAATGATTATTATTATTTGAATGTTGTTATAAATAATGTTAATTTACAGAATAATGGGTTTTAATGGTATGTTAAATGGACTTTTAAGTTATGTTTAATGATTATATAACTATTATCCAAATAAATACAATATATTTCATGTGAGGATTGATTTTTGGGGTAGGGATTTAAAGGTTAGGGTTCAATTATTCACATTATTCTTCATTATATCTCTTAATGTCATTGATTATGCATGAATTTTGAGTTATTATATAGGATTTAGAAATTATATTATATTGATCAATGGATTTATTTTTACATGTGTGGGGATTAAATAATTCATTCTCATTAGTGTGTTTTTGTCATGATAAATTTTGTAATTTCATAAATATATGTGATTAGTCATGTGTCTCTTATCACATATAATATTTAACTATTTTTTATATGTTATTATGTTATTGTGATATATTGTTCACTTCATCAATTAAAATCATGCAAAATTATTAATTTATAAAAAATTGTGATTTTGAAATAATTGGTATTGATGAGAAATTTGGGGGTTTTATAACAATAGATTTGGAATAAATTTTGGAATTTAAAATTAGTGTTGTTAATTTGTGAGAATTGAATTTATATTGATTTTTTAATAACCATTATTTCAAAAATTATAAATTTTTGTAATCATTTAATATTGAAATTGGGTTTTTAATATGGAATTATTGGGTTTATTTTTGAAATAAAAACAAGGTTTTAATATTAGAATTCATTTTTTATGAAGTGAACCAATTATTTAAAAAGTGTATAATTTTTTATCAAATAACATAATTATTTAATTTTTATTGATAATTTTTTGTATATGATTTAAACTATTCTTTTGGATAATTCATATTAGGTGTGTGCATGAATTTGTTTTTTAGTAAACAATTCTTTGAGGCCTCCATGATTCATTAATGGGGACGAATTATATTATATACATGAAAATAAATTTCAATATATAGTAAATTATATTATATAATTGAAATTTTTAATAATTTATTATGATTAATATCTAGATTGATGAAATTATATTGAGTGATGAATATGTGGATGGATTTGAAACGTTTTTTTTATAATTTTCCAAAAAAAAAAGTTCCAAATAGAGACATGTTTTTCCCATATTTTTAATGTTTATATATGAATAAGTTTTAATAATTATAAATAAAATATATTTTAATTTTTCAGTGTTTTAATCTATGTTACATTCATAGGATTTTCCTTGTAAAAATTGGATGAATTATGATGAAAATTTCCTAGCTGATGAGTTTGATGAAATTGAATAAATGGTTTAAGATATAGTAGTAAAGTCCATTAAGAAAGTACTAAAGATCTACCACCAACACAATGATGTTAATAAACCATTTTATCATGGTTTTAAAAGATTTGTGATTTTATCAATGGTGTTAAGATTAATAAACATGAAGTCCAGGAATAGATGGAGTGACAAGAGTTTTATAAAGTTTCTACAGTTTTTGATAGATATACTTCCTAAAGACAACGATCTTCCAAATTCACATTACAATGTAAAGATAATATTATGCCCAATGGGTTTAGGGTACAATAATATAAATTCCTACCAGAATGACTTTGTGATATATATGAAGGAATATGAATGTACTTTAGAGTCTGTTAATTGTGGGACATGCTAATATAAGTTGAAAGAATAATCATATGTTAATTTATAAATTATCAAGACACTTGATAAAGAAATTTGATATCAACCTATAGTTCCTTATTTAAATAACTTATTTTTCAATTCAGACAATGTAAAAAGTTTAATATGGAATAATCGTGAGTTAGTATGTGATGGAAAATTACATCAACCAGTTGATAGTACGTAGTAAAAGAAAATTGATCAACAATTTTCTACCTTTGTAAATATAGTTAGAAATTGTATACATGGACTATGCGTAGATGAAATGAATCCATATATAATCTTTAATATCAAACATAGTCCATGTCAAGTTTTATTGGTAATTTAAAACTTATCTCTAAAATTTTGTATGAAGATGAAATATATCATGTTGAGTTTAATGATTTTTGGACTAAAATAGTCTAGAAATGATATAGATGTTTTCCTATCACCATTAATCGATGATTTGAAACTTTTATGAGAGGAAGGTAACAGAGTGAATTATTCTTATAATATAGAAAAATTTAAACATTAAGAAATGATTATTTTCACTATAAATGACCTCCCATCATATGAAAAATGTTTAGGATATAGTGTTAATGAGTATAATGATTGTCTAATTTGTGAAGAACAAAATTCATATTATTGACTACAACATAGGATAAAAAAGTATAAATGGGACATAAAAGGTTTTTTTTCATTGGATCACTATTATCAAATGTTAAAAAATTAATTCAACAGATCACATGACATTCTATTTTTCCAAAACAACTGTCTACTGATAAATAATTTAAGAGGGTGAAATACATTGATGTCACAATCAGAAAGACACAAAAATATTTTAAGGATAAAAATATTTTCTATATATGATCAATATTTTTTGACCTTTCATATTTAATATATCATGAGGTTAACCATAACGTTAGTTCTATGCATGTGGAAAATAATATCCATGACAGTTTCATTTAAACATTTTACGATTTTAAAGGAAAGACTAAGGATATATTAAATGCAGGATTGAACTTAATATCAGTGGGAATACATTTAGAGTTGTCCCCAACTTCTAATAAAAGATGAATATACCTACCTCAATCTTTTCTTGTCTTATAAAATCAACATAAATTGGTTAATTTAAGTGCATCCAAGGTATCAATGTACCACATGGTTATTCATTAAATGTAAATAAATTTGCGGCACTAATTTTTTTGAAATTAATGGGAATGAATTATAATTATTTTCATGTCATTATGAAACCATTCATAATAGTTTCATTATATTGAATAAATCCCATTAGTTTCAGAATGACTATCATGATGGTGTGTTATTTTTTCAATTACATTTGTAGAAACTTTATTGATTTAAATTTGTTGACAAATTTAGAGAATGGTGAAGTTTCTATACTTTGTCAACTAGAAATGTACTTCCCTGTACAATTTTTTTTGATATCATGGTGCATTTAATGGTTAATTTGGCATGAAAAATAATTTTTTACAGTCCTCTATATCTATGATGGATGTATCCTTTAGAAATGAATATGATGATATTGATAGGATATGTTACGAATTAATATTAGCTAGAAGCCTACATTTTTTATAAGTATATTTTTTAGGAGGTTGAAGAGTTTTGTAGAAAAAAATTTTTAAAAGGGAGAACATATGTTTTCCTAAATCACTAAATGAAAAAGTCTTTTTTTTGTGAAAGGGGATCCATGGTATAATATTAAAATAATTAATAGGTGAATAGATAACTCAATTACATATATATTTGTAGATTAACATAAATTATACTCAACTATATATAAAATTTCTAATTAATTTCCTAAAACAAATTTATCCAAATAATATAGATAAGTGGATATTGAATGAGGGTAACATTTTTTACTATGGTTTGAGGAGACCATGAATGATAGCCTAGATGTACCAAAAATAGTGACATAGTTGGCAGGCGGCCCAAATTTAAATTTAATAACATGGTCTTAGTATTAAATTAATGGATATATATTTTTTATACCAAATATTGGGATAATAGATGTGTAGTTTAGAATATTAGTTAATTGGTGTTTATAAATGAAATGTATTTTTCAATGAAAAATACAAAAAACCAATATTTACATAAATTTTATATTATAGAGTTATCGAAGAAATATGGGAGGTTAATTAAATTAAATTTAATATTCTAGTGTTTAAATAAAAATGGAATATAAGAAACAATAGTGTTAGGCATGATGAATTCATCATGAAACTAGTTAATATAAATATATTTGTATACATAAAAATCCTTTTATAATGGAAACACATGAAAAAATATATTTTTAATCCATCAAATGTGAAATTGAATGTCGTCTCATAAATAATAAAAATATTAATTTTGTGATGAAAATAATAATTAATATAATGATTAATGTGATACCCCTAAATACATGGAAATATTTTCAAAATATATTAATGGCCACATTTTATACATGTTTTGTGAAATAAAAATTAATCATGATGAATGAATATGGGAAAAACATCCTTTAGTAATTTCCTACAATTACATGAAACAAATATTTATTTATTTTTTAACTTTATAAATTTTATAATATTTTAGATATATAATTTTTAATTTTATACATAAACACTTGGTTTAACAAATATGATTTTTCATTTGTTTAGATTTGTTTATTTCTATTTGTATGTTTTTTCAATTATTTGACATTACATGTAACTGTTGGATTTGTATTATTTCTTTTTATTATTCTTAGTTTCATTCAATATATATCATTTTATGTTTTATAAATACTATAATTAATATTTTAACATAATTAACTACTAAAGAATAAGATAAATAATGTTTTATGGATTCTTTTTAACATTGTTGTTTACTACTTTAATGAGTATGATATAGAGTTGTCTTTTTTATTGTATTTTTCTATCTGTAAAAATAATTTATTCATATTTATATATAATAGTTATATTTGTATAATATTTTAAATTATTGTTTTCCCCTCTTTATATCATTTCATATCTCATTATGTTTATCAACATTTTAATTAATTACATTAACAAATAATAATAAATATGAGTTTAGTTTAATTTACATTTTATTGGATTATTTTTTATTTCTCATTAATTTTGTATATAATTGTTTTATTTTCAAATTTTTGTACTAATGTTTTGTTAATTTTATTTATATTATAATTTAAATCAAACAGTCAAGTCACCTGGAGATTATAGGGAGGACTATACACAAACTTCTTATCGAGGATCCTTCTCATCCTTCTGTACATGAACCTTCTATTTCCATAGGGGAAAGGAAGGCTTCCTGGGTTAGTAAACATGGTAGCATACATTAACCAAAATTATCAATTTCTTCTTTCTCGGACTAGAGAATATGTATTGAGTTTAATGATAATGATAATACCAGGGGTCTAAAATCAATACAATTCAGGACTTTTTTTGAAATGAAACCTTAGTGTAATGTTTGAATTTTGATTTTTAATTGGAAAAGTGTCTAAAATAAAAAATACCTCAATTATTGGCGACAATTTCAGTAGGATCATTTATTATTATTTTATTTATGATCATATGTTTTTAATAATATATGTTTTCCCCTTCTTATCAGTTGAAATATGATATACGAAGAAGTAGAGAAGTTTGAAAGGAATGTTTATCGTTGGATGTTGGGAGATGGAGTGATTTTAAATAAAACCGTGCAAAAAATTTCATTTTTATGGCATAAAAATATAAAAATACATGTGATTTATATCATTTTATAGCTAAAAATGCATTGGGGTAGTTTGTTGAAAGTATAAGACATGATTTTTTTTGGAAATTGAAATGTTATATTTTAAAATTTTGTAGTATAATACTGATCCAAATATTGATTTTTTTCCGTAATCTATAACAACTGAGGAGATATAATTAGGAGATCCAATAAAAAAACATACACCCTCATAATTTATCTCATCAAGGGTATAAGATATTTTAAGAACAAATGGTGGAAAGGAATTTAAAAAATGAGACTCGAGTTTTCAAGCTTTTTAGAGGTTGACCCTCTTTCCACCGACAAGACATGAAAAATAGAAGAGGGCCTCATATGATAAAAAATGGAATATATATTATAGAAGATTCAAGGGATATAGCTAAGATGATGGTTGTTTTATATTCTTATTTTGATCCATCATATCCCACTTTTATGTGTTTTATGATTAATAAAATCTCTATTTTTTTCTAACATGATTTTTTAAGTGTTTCAGAATATATTTATAAAAAAGAATTTATATTACAATAATTCCATAAATTATTATCTAACAATGTGTGTATTTGTTGTTCTATGAAAATGTATTTTATCTTATGATAAATAAATGATTATCTTCTATTTAATAAGAATAAAAAATATCCATTTTGAAATTTTTTCTAACTATGTAATACAATATCTTAAGAATACTTTTTTTGAGTTTCCTGAAACTCAATATCAAATATCTCAGACAAGATGAGGAAAATGAGGAGTAATTATATGATGAAAAGGATATTCCTAAAATATTATCTTATTCAATCCATAAGAAATTATGAAATTAAAATATTATATAATAGTAATATATTTATATTATGTTGAATATTTTTCTTATGGAATTTTGGAGTCAGTTTATCTTATTCCATGATGAAGATATAGATATAAATTATCTTACTGAGTCTCTTAGAAACTTATCTTACAATGAACAATACTATTAGATTAATATATTATAAAGATCTAGTTGTTATGCATAATGTCATGATTAATTTTCTAATATTTTGATAAGTAATTTCATGATTCTATAGGATATCGTAAAAGGGATTATCTATTTAAGGAATAGTCAATCTGTATAGTATGATGTATTACCATGAGTGGAATGATCCAAATAATATAAAGAGTTATTCCATCACTGTAGCAGAAGTAATTTATATATTTCGAAGGAATGGATGCATTCCCTTAATATTCTAACATATTAAATTCTCATGGGATTAATCACTCTACTGTTACCATTATCTAATTCTTAGGTTCAAAATTAAAGATGGGATTTAAAAGGAATAGTTACCAACTGCACAGATAAAGATGGATATGGAGAATGATTAGAATGTGTTTTCATACAAATACTCTGAATCACTGTACATATAAAATATCAAACATAAATTCTGATGTTATGATTAGAGTTTTATCAGTTTCAATGAAGATCATTCTAATATATACATTGAAGACTATCATCTTATCATAATGCATCTCCCACTACTATAAGTTGCTGCTTACAACCATGTTTTATATTCAATCTGTAAATTTTTATTTACTATATTTTTTACAATTGTTTTATATTGTGTGTTGAGACCACGGTTATGACTTGTAAAGGATGATCTTGTTTGAAAGATCTTTTACCTTTTTCTTAAGTGAAGGTTATTGGTATATAGTCGGGAGCCCCCGATAAAAGGGTTGTTATAGTGAAAATCAAAAAACTCATAGAGTAGAGTGTTTGTGGAGTGGACTAAGAGATTTCATTTCCCTGAACCACTATAAATCTTCCATGTTCAATATGTTTCATTTAAGTTTTAATATATCTATATCTAATTTATATTAAGTGATTATATTTGATCCAACATTCCCAAAGAGGGATGTTTTCTGTAAAATATATTTTTAGGAACTCAATTCACCCGTCTTGAGTTTTTATTTTTTTATATTCTTGGACAATATTATAAATGTTATTTATGTTATTTAAGTTGTTTTAACACATTATATATAGTTATTCACATATTAAATTTTCATATATTATATATAGAAATCCCATAAGGTGTAGATCATAAAGGGTACCTTCATAATGGATGGTGGGAATGATATTTTAGCTATTTCACTAGGAATATGAAAAACCTAGGTCATGTAAGAGGATACGAGGTGGGTATATTAGTCAAAAAAGGGTTTGGTCATTTTGGTGATTCTTCAATGGATGATGTATATAAAGGAAAAATAGAATCTTAAGAAGCTTAAGTTTAGAAGATGGGTGAGATAATGGAGGATATGATTATTGATTTAGTAGAGTCAATGTTTTCAAACATGAAATGATAGTTTTAGGTTGTAGGTACCACTCATCCACCTTCATCTACATGTATTACTCCTCCTCCTCTACCTGCACATCCAACATCTACACCTACTCATCCACAACTTCTTATATATTGTCAGTTATATGTTGAGGATTCCAAACATGATATTATTTAGTATGAGATTATATATTATATTGGGGATAAAATTGATCATCAATTGAAGATATGGACTTAATTAGGGTTAAAATATGGTATATTATTGATAGATTAATAAGAGTACCATTTCTTACATAATAGATCAATACCACTTGACATTGTATCAACCATTTTTTTGTTTTGATATTTAAACTTTTATGAAATGTTACAACCGAGGTATATTCATATTATATATTTTATTTCATATCAGTGTTATATGTGGTTTAAAATTTTTAAATTTATTTATGTAACTCTTTTTTACATGAATAATTTAAAAGTAAATACATACAAGTTAGACCAGAATATTTGTAGGTTTTATCACTTCAGATACTACCTCTTTTGAAATTTATAAATCATCAACATGTTTATCTTTATTGTTGGGATTTTATGATCTTCCAATGGATACTAATATTAATTTGTATGAAATGACTGTGATGATTTTAATGTGAGATATCATGGATCTTATAACTAAATACTTTTTGGGCATCTACATGATGCAATTATTTTACATGTAATTCAATTATCATATTTCCTTTAATTGTTTGAATGAAATGAAATTTATTAATTGTGTTTCTTTTGTATGAGGTATATTTATAGATTTATTAGTTAGTATTATAGGACATCATTAAATGTATTTTTCAAGGAAAAATTTATTTTACCCATAATTAATGTATCGAAAGATATAGAAAAAACGTTAAATATTTAGTAAAGATTTCAAAATAAAGAAATTCAGGGTTTGATGCTTCCTTATTATGAAGGGTATAAAACATATATTTCATTATGTTTTATTTCTATTAACTGAATAATCACTTAAATTATATTTTTCATATATTTGTGGTCACTTGATGTTTGTTGCTTTTTTTCAAAAGAGAGGACAACTTACTAGTTATTATCTATTCATGATGATGTGTGGGAAAGTTTTAGATATGTATTGGACATAGATATTTTATAATTTGAATACTAGTATATTATAATTAATTTTAATATTATTCCATACATATCAATTTTAAACAAGGAATTAAATTACTTTAGAGATAAAACAGGAAATAAAACAGAAGAGATCAAATATATGCATGTTGAGGTGATTTCTTATTTATAATTAATTTATTTTGGCTAAAAGTACTTTATGATTTTTTGGAATTGAAAACATCTTTGAAATATAATTTCCATCACTAACAAGGAGTAAAGTAACATGGATAATGCATTTTAAGATTAATTTTTGAAATACTTTCAACCAAGATAGTTACAAAATTACACAATGTTAGATATTATTATTAAAATTACATTAGTATATCTTGTAATTATACTGATAATACATTTAAAATTATTTCCTTATAATATTTTTGCAATTTTATGACCCTCACCTTTATTTTTAAAAATATCTAAATCACTTACAAGTTGCACTGGTGGATTATTTTATAGGTTTGATTGGGATTTAGTATATTATATATATATATATATTAATGTTTAAATTTCAATTTGAAAAGATTAAATGATTTAAATAATGCTATGATGTAAATTATTAATATGAAATTCTATTTGTGCCTTATTTTTTTTTGCCTCTTTTTGTGTTATTGTTATTGTATTGTTGGGATATTGTATTTAAAAAATATATTTGGAAAAATTATTTTTCATGTCAGTTATTTTTTATAACTGATGTGATAAGGGGGTTTCATTTTAGTTATTTCATAACCTTTTTGAAAAAACATCCTATTCAGAATTATTGATTTATTTTTTATGTGTTTTATATAATAACCAACATGAAATATCTATTTACAAGGTCACTTACAATGACATCGCTAGTGAACCGATGTTAAAAACACGAAAAATCCAACCTAAAAACCATTTTTTGCAGAAGTACCTACAAATTTTTTCTCTATAATAATCTGGTTACATGACTTAATGTCCCTGGTCCCCATAGGTTACCCTAATCCCATTAATTACAAGTATAATTTCAATATAATGTTCGTGGTGACAATGTGTATGTTACTTAATACTTATCGTTTTATTCATAATATTTATCTTTCAAAACTACCATAGATATAGTGATATAATGTTCTTAGTATAATTATTACACTTAAGAATTATTATTTTAATCTAATAACACTTATTTACTCATTTCAATCCACTAATAAAAACAATAGAATGTTGACCATGTGTTTGCATGGACTATCGCCTCCACAAAGCAACATCTTCCATTTTTCACCATCTTTCCTCTTAACAGATTATAAGGATGGAATTAGAGAATACATGAAATATATATAATGAAATTATTATTTTTAAGAGATAAATTATATTCCACCTTCATCCCCTCCCATTATTTGGGAAATGGAAATGTTAATTGTACATTGTGTAGACTATCGCCTCCACAAAATAACAATTTCTTTCAATTTTCAACATGATTTTTATTATTTATCAATTCTAATTAAAATATGATTCATAAACTTAAATATATCAAAATAATATCATTATTCATCTTTAATAATGATATTATTCCAAAATAAATCACTTTCATAACAATAATCATCCATTAATTATGGTATGTTCATGTTTAGGTCGGTATAACCACCAACTTTAAAAATGCTATAAAACTCTATCATGGCTGATTTCGGTTCATTAAATAAAAATATTATTATAATTTAATAATCAAATAATTAATGGTTTATAAAATTAGAATGTTCATATTCTTTATTTAACTTATTATTAAAATATCATCTTTGATCACTAAAATTACCAAAATAAGTCAACCCTAATTCCATTTTCACATAACATAATAAAAAACATATAAAATTATATTATATAATTATAAGTAAATATATTCCACATATTATAATACCTTAAATGATGTAGTACTTATTAATTTGGTATCAAAAAATGGGTACAAAAATCGACATCATAAAGTAAGCATGAAACAATTAAAGCTGTTAACACTCGATGATAAAAATAAGATTTAACAAACTGATATATCCTTAATAATTGATCATAAATGAATTATATAAAAGTTAATGATTATTTATAAGGAAATGATGTATAATAATAAGATAGTTATTTTCGATGAACATGACATGTAAAGACCCGTAAAATTCAAGGAATTTTTTTTTCATAATTTACTTTGGGATTTTACAAGAACGCAGTTTCTGACGGCACTTGATTCCGAGGCCTGGTGTGCCCAGAATTTCTATCCGAAGTTTAGCTCGGGTATGTTCAGTGAAAGAACGAGTGGGAATTCCTATCTTTTAAACCGTTGCTCAGAATCGAATTCTGAGGTCACCGATGGAACCGCAACACCGGTAATTGCATAGGATCACCTTTTCTGGAGTTGTGTTTTCTCCTTTTCAGTTGTTTAATTTTTGTGGATTAAGTGTGAGTGAAATAAAATGTCGTTAAGAATTTTTTTTTCTCTTCTCCATGAGTTAGAACCTAAGTGTAGGAGTTAAGGTGGGACCCACAATTTGTTAGTTTCTCTTTAGTGGATTAAAGGTGAGGTGGGGCCCACACGATCCCCCACCTTTTCAATTTCCTTAACTCTCTAACTCCTCTTAACCCCCACTTATGTTTTGTAACTCTTTTGACTTTTCCTCTCCTCTCTTTATCTCATGCCAACACACCAATTCAATTTATTAATTTAAGTTTTTATTTTTTTTGAATTGTGGCATGAGTTAATAAAATAAGGTTAAGCCTTATTTTATTTTGGTTGGATGTTGTGTGTGGACAATTGAGGAGAGAGCTCTTTGGTGATTTCATCTTCACAACGAAGAACACCATGACTTCGACGAAGAATGTCGTCACCATAGAAGAGATTGACGTGTTGTCTCTTCTCCTCTCTGCAGCCGGTGTGTGACCCCTTTTTCCGAGGATCGATGATGTACCCTCTTTCGATCTTCTTCCCGTGTCAAAGAAATGGAGACGCCACTTCCTCCTCAGACGTTCACCGTCAACATACGAAGCTTCACCTCACGACGTCATTTTCCACAGAAAACCCCCGTTCTAGATACGCTCAAGGTAGGGGTTATTTAATTATTTCATTCATGAATTATAATTTGTCGTTCTTTGTGAATTTATGACCAGTTGCTATCAATTAACGAGAGGGGGCCGGACCGCACAAACACGCCCGAACCTCCTCCAATTTGAATGTTGTTTCTAATTTGGTTGGGACGGAATGGTGTGGTTTCGTCGCACCATGCGGGATCATACGACAAGTAATGCGCGGCGCCGTCGCGCCGCGCCGTGAAGTTGAACAGGCATGCGACGCCATCATCCCGCATTGAAGAAAACTGAGGAAATCCTTGCCGGAGTGGGACCGCGGCGGAGGGGTGCGGTGCCGTCGCACCGCGCCGAATGAACCATGCCAAGGCCGGTTTCGGGCCGTGGTGGAGCAGGGTGACCTGCAGCCGGTGTCGGCGAAGGAGGAAGGATAGGCCATCGCCAGTCCTTGTTGGCAGAACCTGCTGGCCGATGTGGGCCAACCGGACAAAGGGAAAACCGGGGGAATTTATTCCCCCGGCCGGCCGAGCAAGCGGCCCCATTAATGGGGCTACAGTTATAGGGAAACCGGGGGGGCCCGCGAGCCGGAACGGCTCGACCGCTTGGCCAAGCCAGCTGGAACTAGCGTTCCGGGTCGCCGGCTGGGCTGGGCCGGGCCGACCCGGTTTGGGCCGACCGGGGGGGTCTCGGGCCGGGTCGGTCTGGGCCCGAAACCCCCGTTTTTCGGACCATCTTTGGTCTTTTGCCCATAACTTGGGATACAGACCTCCGATCGACGCACCGTCAGTTGCGTAGCGATCCATGGAACGAGACTGTCGTTTCGGTATATTGCACATAGGGATTCGGAATACATTGGGTTTGGCCGGGTTGGTTCGTACACGAAACCAACCGGGCACTCGGAGCAGAAACGCTCATATCATAAGCTCCAGACGTCCGAATAATGTGCCTTCGACTTTGTTGGATTCCTCTTAGTGAGAAAGATCTTTTGTATTACTCCGCCCAAGGTTTGGATGCAGGTGGAGTACGGTCGGGTTGTTTTTGCCTTAAAAACCAACCGGGCCCCTGGGACGAAAAAGCTAATAACTTTCAGATCGGGTGTCCGATTGACGCGCCGTCTACGACGTTGAGTTTCTGTTGACGATATGGAATTTTTGGATACATAAACTATGGGCTATGTGTCAGTTGATGTATCATCCTCTCGGTTCGTGGAGCGGACCCTCCTGAATGTGCTTGATGTGTGCCGGAACCCTAGAGCTGGTTGCGACTACTACTACTACGATGACTGTACAGAGATACTCAGTGGATTCGACGGCGACGACTACAACACTCAGCGATCCTATGTGGATTAGTGCTACCAATCCTATGTGGGTCTGATCCTGTGTGGGTCATCGCTCAGTAGTTCTGTGTGAGCCAGCACCTACAGATCTTGTGTGGGTCCGATCCTGTGTGGGTCTTTACGGGGGTTAGTAACCTATCGATCCATTGTGGGTCAGATCCTATGCGGGTCATTGCGGGGGTTAGTACCTTTCGATCCTTTATGGGTCCGACGACTTAGATGAATCAGGGATATATCTGATCATCACTGTCGTCATAAAAAGAAGTATACCTGAGTGAGCTGAATCCTGTTTTACTTTCCTTTGCGGATTGTGTTGTGTTATCCTGTGTGGATTTATGTTTTTCTTTCCTGTGTGGACTGGGTTGTACATGGGCTCGGATGTTGGAGCCGAACGAGAATTGGTGACTTAGGTATATGTATGGGCATATACCTAAGAAGTGTCGGATGTTACTTCGTGATTGTATCTTTCCTTTGTGGATTATCCTTGTGGATTCTGGAAGACCTTCGAGGGTCTCGGGGTCCCTACTGAGTAGCTTATACTCGCCCCTACACAGGCTATGCCCGCACTACGTTGTGTTGGTTACAGACGAAGGACAACGCTGATCGTGGTTGAGGCTTTCGGAGTAAGACAGTACCTGGAGGTGGACCACTGGGCGGGACGTACTCAGAGCGGTCCGCTGGACCCGAGGAACAGTGGAGGATATCTGTACCCACCCTTCAGGTGGGATTTTCCGTGGAAATCTCGACGTTGTGTCTTTACTTTTCAGTTGATGTTTTTCTATTTCCAGTTGTACTTTACTTTCAGTTTGGGTTTGTATACTGGCCCACTTACTTTTCCGAACTTACTGTTGTACTCTGTTTTAACTTACTGTTTACTTCTACTGTATTCTTGCTCTGTGGTGTTTGTTTACATTACAAAGGCAATGCCTACCCTTTTTACTGGGATTTACGCCTTGGTGCTAGTCGCCAGCCCCTGGCCTGTGGAAGGCGGGCTTGGGGTAGTCACGACACGGGCCCCGAGGACAGGTCGTGAAAAATTGGTATTAGAAGAGTTTGTTTCTACCGCAGAACTTGGGACTCTGATCTTTTTCTATGTGAAGCAATAGTGTTTAGCGTATTGGGTGTGGTTATGATCCCAGGGAGTCCAGTGTTGCTGCGGCGGCCGATGTATCTGTACACTAGGACCCTGACTTCTGATTTCCGTCTTAATGCACGAAAACATTGATTGCACGTGTGTTTCATGTTTTTTTGTGATTATATTGTGTTATCTCACTAGGTATACTGTTCTGACCGTGGAACACCTGTTTCCTTTTTAGGATGGCCCCACGACGGTAGTCAGAAAGGGTTCCGAGAGTTGAGCGTGACAACAGCCCACCGAGCGACGAGGCCTCGGTGCAGGGCCCTTTGTCAGCAGTGGCACCGGCGGTAGCTCTACCCGCTGAGCCACCGATGCTTCCAGCCCCAGTCGCTGACGATGCATGTCGCCTTAGTGCACTGCATGAGTTCCAGCGCCAGCGACCGCCCATGTTCTGTGGGGAGAGAGACCCCCAGGCAGCCGAGGACTGGCTGGAGGAAGTGGTGAGAGTTTTCAGGTTAGTGAGGACACCAGCGGACCTCATGGTGATCCTCGCAGCGAGCCTACTGCACGCAACAGTAGGCAGATGGTGGAGATTGATGCCCCAGGTACACGTTGATGCATCTCTTCTCTAGACGGACTTTGAGGGCCTCTTCCGCTCGGAGTTCGTCCCATCCACCCTCCATGTTGTACGCATCCAAAAGCTTCTTCAGCTGCGGCAGGGCAGCATGACAGTCGCCCCGTACTCAGCGAGATTTACCGATCTCTCGCGCTACTCTACAGACATTGTACGGGACCCATTCTTCCAGGCCCGGACCTTTGAGCAGGGATTGAGACACGAGATCAGGGTATCGCAGATCTCCCTTTGCATTCCGACTCAGACAGGAGTACTGGAGCGAGCCCTTTTGATCGAGATCTTTCTTGCTAAGTCTACACCAGCACCGAGACCCACCGCAGGGTGGCACATATCAGAATCTTCTGCAGCAGACAGCCGATGGATGACTCATGGGTCCAAGCAGACTAGACCATCAGGGAGAGGGTCGACCGTGGTGGTCCGCTAGGATAAGGAGGACGAGGCAGAGGAGCTGGCCGAGCAGCATGTGGTGGGCGACGCTTTGAGGCTTTACCACCACCACCACCAGGAGGTCCACCCCGACCACAGGGAGCTGGCGGGCAGAGACAGGCACAACTCCAGGCAGCAGAGGCCTACGACCACGGCGTGCCCGAGATGATTCGAGGTACTATCTGTGTCTATTCCACCCTTGTTTTAGTACTTATAGACATAGGAGAGAGTCGTTCTTTCATAGCCACTTCCCTTGTTCGGAGCTCGGAGATTCCAACAGAGCTGTTGGCTCGATCCTTACGGCTAGAGACTCATACGGGAGAAGACTCGACGATTACGCGCTGGTGCCGGCAGTGTGAGCTTACTCTAAGAGGAGAGAGCTTCAGCTAGGATCTTCTTGTAGCAGCGTCGAGGCCTTACGACATCATCTTGGGCATGGATTGGTTATCTACAGTCCATGCAGAGATTGAGTGTACTAGGCGCAAGGTGCGATGTGTACGCACCGACTGGAGCAGGTTCACCTTCACCGGCGAGGAGGGAGCCTTTGCAGCACATGATGGACTCTCGCAGAGGAGAGGGCATCCCATCACTCATCAGTTGGCTAGCCTCATCCTAGGAGCAGTTGACGTGTGGAGTTCTAGTTTTCCTGCAGAGGTGGATCAGTTTGCTGACGTCTTTCCCGACGACGTTCCAGGGCTACCTCCTTGCAGAGAGGTAGAATTTTATATCGACCTGTACCCCGGGACAGCCCCGATATCGACTCCAGCATATCGGATGGCCCCCGTCGAGCTTCGAGTGCTGCGGGTACAGTTGGAGGACTTGCAGGCCAAGGGATTCATCCGACCCAGTGTTTCACCCTGGGCTTCCTCGATATTGTTCGCCAAGAAGATGGATGGGAGCTTGAGACATTATGTCGACTATCGTCACCTGAACTAGGTGACGGGGAGGAACAAGTACCCGCTACCGAGGATTGATGACCTCTTCGATCAGCTCAAGGGAGCACGGTGGTTCTCAAAGATAGACCTCAGGTCGGGCTGTCATCAGCTCAGAGTTCGAGATGAGGACGTACAGAAGACGGCCTTCAGATGTCGGTATGGCCACTATGAGTTCTTTGTTATTCCATTTGGCGTAACCAATGATCCAGCAGTGTTCATTGCCCTCATGAACAGGATATTTCAGCCATACCTCGATCAATTTGTCATGGTCTTCATCGGCGACATTTTGATTTACTCGACGACTGAGGAGGAGCACGCCTACCACTTGCGGGTTGTACTAGACACACTCCGAGAGCACAAGCTTTATGGTAAGCTCTCGATGATCCAGTTCTGGATACGTGAGGTCCACTTCTTGGGACACGTCATCTCTGAGGCGGGAGTTGTGGTCGATCCTACAAAGATCACGGTTGTGCTAGCTTGGGAGCCACCTAGGAGCGTGACGGAGGTGCGGAGTTTCTTGGGACTAGCTGGATACTATCGGAGATTTGTGCCAGACTTCTCTAGAGTTGGGGCACCACTCTCAGCTTTGAAAAAGAAGGGGAAACCCTTTGTATGGTCAGAAATATGTCAGCAGTGCTTCCAGGAGGTGAGACAAAGATTGACCAGCGCAACTATCTTGAGGTTGCCTGAGGAAGGAGTTGGGTACGTAGTCTACTGCGATGCATCAGGGACCAGACTCGGATGTGTCCTGATGCAGGAGCGGGCCATGATCACCTATGGATCATGTCAGTTGAGGCCACATGAGCAGAACTATGCTACCCACGACCTGGAGTTAGCAGCAGTAGTCTTCACTCTGAAGGCATGGCGACACTACCTGATGGGCGAGCGCTTTACAGTCTTTTCTGACCATCAGAGTCTCAGATATATCTTCTCTCAGAAGGACCTGAATCTGAGACAGCAGCGATGGATTGAGTTCCTCCAGGACTATGACTTTGAGATAGTCTATACTCCTGGGAAGGGGAACGTGGTAGTCGATGCTCTCATCAGGAGGATGAGAATTCAGCTACTTGAGGAGGTGACAGAGATGCTAGCCTCTTTGCAGATATCCTTCGTGGATAGAGATGGTGCATCCTTCCTCCAGTCTCTCACAGTCACTCCTCCACTACTACAGCGGGTCAGAGAGGCACAACGTGGGGACGCTGACTGTGAGACGCGGTGTGCACAGATATCCTCAGGACAGGCACCTGATGGTTTCTCCATTGGAGCAGAGCACATAATTATTTTCAGAGGACGTACCTTGGTACCAGTTGCTTTACGGGAGGAGGTGCATAGAGAGTTTCACACTTCACCTTTTTCGGTACATCCTGGAATGGAGAAGATGTACCAGGATCTCAGACGACTGCACTCGTGGCCGGGCATGAAGAAGGTTATGATAGAGTTCATTTCTCGATGCCTCACCTGCCAGCAGGTGAAGAAAGTGGATCAGGTACTAGCAGGCTTGGTACAGCCTTTGGAGGTCCCGAAGTGGAAGTGGGACGGCATATCTATGGACTTCGTGACTGGACTTCCACACACTTCCAGAGGTCACGACTCCATTTGGGTGATTGTCGACCGACTCACCATGTCGGCACACTACTTACCCATCAGTGAGTAGGGATCAGTGGAGATATTGGGACGTCTCTATGTTCATGAGATTGTACGGCTTCACGGTGTGCCATCATCTATCGTATCCGATCGGGATGCTCTCATTACTTCCCGGCTTTGGAAGGGGTTGCAGGAGGCGTTCGGGATGCAGCTACGTCTGAGCACTGCCTTTCACCCTCAGAAGGATGGTCAGACGGAAAGGACCATTTAGACTCTCAAGGACATGCTCCGCGCATGTGTCCTCGACTTTGGTCGCAGCTGGGAGGACCACCTACCCTTGGTGGAGTTCGCGTACAACAACAGCTACCACTCCACCATCAGGATGGAACCATACGAGGCGTTGTACGACCGACCTTGTAGATCTTCTTTGTGGTGCACAGACCCTAGGGAGTCCGCACTTGTGGGACTAGAGATGGTTCAGGCCACGACAGAGAAGGTCCAGGTCATCCAGGAGTTGATGAGGTCAGCTCAGAGCCAGCAGAAGTCTTATGTTGACAGGAGGAGGACGCCACTAGAGTTCGAGGATGGCGACCACATCTTTTTGTGTGTCTCACCTCGACATGGATTATAGAGATTTGGCCAAGGCAGCAAGTTGTCTCCACGCTTCATCGGACCATTCTAGGTCCTCAGCAGGATTGGCGTGGTGGCTTATCGCCTGGATCTACCACCTCAGTTGCACCGGGTGCACGACGTCTTCCACGTATCTTAGCTGACAAGATATGTGCATGACCCAACACATATCATTGACCATGGGGAGATTGACGTTGATGATGGGGTGACTTTTGTGGAGGTTCTAGTGGAGATCGAGGATCGATAGGAGCGGGTCCTACGAGGACGGTTGATTCCTCTAGTGTGCATCAGATGGCAGCACAGGAACCTCCAGGAGAGCACTTGGGAGCGGGAGGCTTAGATGTGTGCTTAGTACCCACATTTGTTTCCCTAGATTATTATGTATCTTTATGGGGACGTAAAGCCCTGAGGTGGGAGTGATGTAAGGACTCGTAAAATTCAAGGAAAATTTTTTTCATAATTTTTTTTGGGATTTTACAAGAATGCAGTTTTTGACGGCACTTGATTCCAAGTACTGGTGTGCCTTGAATTTCTATCCGAAGTTTAGTTCGGGTACGTTCAGTGAACAAACGAGCGGGAATTCCTATCTTTTGAACCGGTGCTCGGAATCGAATTCTGAGGTCACTGATGGAACCGCAGTGCCGGTAATTGCTTAGGAGTTCCTTTTCTGGAGTTGCATTTGCTCGTTTTGAGTTGTTTAAAATTTGTGGATTAAGTGTGAGTGAAATAAAATTTCGCTAAGAATGTTATTTCTCTTCTCCATGAGTTAGAACCTAAGTGTAAGAGTTAAGGTGGGACCCACTGTTTGTTAGTTTCTCTTTAGTCGATTAAAGGTGAGGTGGGGCCCACACGAGCCCCCACCTTTTCAATTTCCTTAACTCTCTAACTCCTCTTAACCCCCCACTTAAGTTGTGTAACTCTTTTGACTTTTCCTCTCCTCTCTTTATCTCATGCCAACACACCAATTCAATTTATTAATTTATGTTTTTAATTTTTTTGAATTGTGGCATGAGTTAATAAAATAAGGGTAAGCCTTATTTTATTTTGGTTGGATGTTGTGTGTGGACAATTGAGGATAGAGCTCTTGGGTGATTTCAACTTCACGACGAAAAACACCAAGACTTCGACGAAGAACGCCGTCACCATAGAAGAGATTGACGTGTCGTCTCTTCTCCTCTCCGCAGCCGGTGTGTGACCCCCTTTTCTGAGGATCGACGACGCACCCTCTTTCGATCTTCTTCTCGTGTCAAAGAAAAGGAGACACCACTTCCTCCTCGGACACTCACCGTCAACATACGGAGCTTCACCTCGCGACGTCGTTTTCCGCGGCGAACCCCCATTTTAGCTACGCTCATGGTAGGGGTTATTTAATTATTTCGTTCGTGAATTATACTTTGTCGTCCTTCATGAATTTACGACCATTTGCTATCAATTAACCAGAGGGTCCGGACCACACCAACACGGTCGACCCTCCTCCAATTTGAATGTTGTTTCTAATTTGGTTGGGACGAAATGGCGTGGTGCCGTTGCACCACGCAGGATCGTATGACAAGTAATGCGCGGTGCCGTGAATTTGAACAAGGACGCGATGCCGTCGCGCTGCGTCGAAGAACACCGAGGACACGGAAGCTGGAGAGGGGCCGCGGTGGAGGGGTGCGGTGCCATCGCACCGCGCCGAATGAACCAGGCCACGGCCGGTTCCGGGCCGCGGCGGAGCAGGGTGACCGGCGGCCGGTTTTGGGTCGCTGATGTCGGCGAAGGGGGAAGGACCGGACGTCGCCGGTCCTTGTTGGTAGAACCGGCCGGCCGGACAAAGGGAAAACCGGGGGAATTAATTCCCCCGGCCGGCCGAGCAAGCGGCCCCATTAATGGGGCCGCGGTTACAGGGAAACCAGGGGGCAGCGCCCCCCCCCCCCCCCCCCCCCCCCCGCGAGCCGGAACGGCTAGGCCTGATGGTCAAGCCAGCTGGTGCAAGCGCGCCGGGTCACCGCCCGGGCCGGGCCGCGTCCGGCCAGGCCGACCGGGGGGTCTCGGGCCGGGTCGGTCCGGGCCCGAAACCCCCATTTTCGGACCGTCTTTGGTCTTTTGCCAATAACATGGGCTACGGACCTCCGATCGATGCACCGTCAGTTGCATAGCGATCATTGGAACGAGACGGTCGTTTCTCTATATCGCACTCACAGTTTCGGAATACTTTGGGATTGGCCGGGTTGGTTCGTACACGAAACCAACCGGGCCCTCGGAGCGGAAACGCTCATATCTTAAGCTCTAGACGACCGAATGACGTGCCATCGACTTTGTTGGATTCCTATTAGTGAGACAGATCTTTTGGCATACTCCTCCTGAGATTTGGACGCAGGCGGAGTACGGTCGGGTTGGTTTTGCCTTAAAAACCAACCGGGCCCCTGGGACGAAAAAGCCAATAACTCTTAGACAGGGCGTCCGATTGACGCGCCGTCTGCGACGTTGAGTTCCTGTTGACGATACAGAACATTTGGATACATCAACTCTTGACTATGTGTCAGTTGATGTATCAGCCTCTCGGCTCGTAGAGCGGACCCTCCCGAATGAGCTTGCTGTGTGCGGGAACCCTAGAGCTGGCTACCACTACTACTACAACGACTACTGTACATAGATCCTCAGTGGATTCAACAACGATGACTACAACACTCAGCGATCCTATGTGGATCAGTGCTACCGATCTTGTGTGGGTCCGATCCTGTGTGGGTCAGCGATCATCGGTTCTGTGTGAGCCAGCGCCTACAGATCCTATGTGGGTCCGATCCTGTGTGGGTCTTTGCGGGGTTTAGTTATCTATCGATCCTTTGTTGGTCATATCCTATGTGGGTCATTGCGGGGGTTAGTACCTTTTGATCCTTTTTGGGTCCGACGACTTAGAAGAATCAATGGATATATCTGATCATCACTATCGTCATACGATGAAGAATACCTAAGTGAGCTGAATCCTGTTTTACTTTCCTTTGTGGATTGTGTTGTGTTATCCTGTGTGGATTTACGTTTTGCATTCCTGTGTGGACTGGGTTGTACTTGTGATCGGATGTTGGAGCCGAATGAGAATTGGTGACTTAGGTATATGTATGGGCATATACCTAAGCAGTGTCGGATGTTACTTTGTGATTGTATCTTTCCTTTGTGGATTATCCTTTGTGGATTATGGGTGACCTTCGGGGGTCTCGGGGTCCCTACTGAGTAGCTTATACTAACCCCTGCATGGGCAATGCCCACACTACGTTGTGTTGGTTGCAGATGAAGGACAACGCTGATCGTGGTTGAGGCTTTCGAAGCCGGACGGTACCTGGAGGTGGACCATTGGGAGGGACGTACTCGGAGCGGTCGGCTGGACCCGAGGAGCAGTGGAGGCTATCTGTACCCATCCTTCAGGTGGGATTTTCTGTGGACAGCTCGACGTTGCTGCTTTACTTTTCAGTTTCTATTTTTCTTTTTCTAGTTGTACTTTACTTTCAGTTTGGGTTTGTATACTGGCCCACTTACTTTTCCACACTTACTATTGTACTCTATTTTTACTTAGTGTTTACTTCTACTGCTTTCTTGCTCTGTGGTGTTTGTTTACTTTATAAAGGCAATGCCTTCCCTTTTTACCGGGATTTACACCTTGGTGCTAGTCGCCGGCCCCTGGCCTATGGAAGGCGGGCTTGGGGTAGTCACAACATGGGCCTCGAGGACTGGTCATGACATGACATTAGATTACATTTGACTAAGAATGGAAATAAGGTAAGGGTTTCCTTTTCTCATTTGCAAATCCATAAGACATGTTTGATATTATACACCATAATTCTTATTATATTGTGTATTCCCCGCCCTATTTCCCTCAATTGTAATTAATATATATATCCTTTAATGATATTTTATTTTCCATTTCATGGTAAAATTCATATTCTAATGTTACCATTACCAAGTGTTCTTGGAAACTCAATTATCATTTATTAGTTTATGATGGTTCTTATTGTACTTATTTCATATAACATGGGGAAATCATTGCCTTTTCTTTCCAATGTGGCGTTTTATTTTTTTTTGGGATTTAAATTCCTACCATATAAAACTATTTATAATTGTCTATTGATTCATGAATTATGGTATGCATAACGAATTTTGTTAAATAAAATTTATTTCATTAGATTTAAAATGTTATTCCTTTATAAAAAATCTTCTAAGTTTGATAAATTATTATAATTTTTATATTACAAGTTATTTCCTACTTAATCTATAGAGAAAAGTATGTTTTTAACTCAAATATAGTTTCTAAATGAATTTATTTATCCAAAAATTTCAATTTTTTAATGAAAATATATCAACTCTTTTAAAGATGGGTTTTCCGCCTTTTCCATGGTCATTATTTCCAAAAACGTTTTAATTTATTATTTTCAAACCCAAATATGTGTTTACTAATTTTACCTTCATATTTAACTTCTACCCTTTTAAAAAAGATGTTTCACTACCTCTTTATATGGTGTGAGTTTTTAACAATGGTATTTCAAAATATTCAAAAGTTTTCCCATAATTTGAAAATAAAATGATTTATCTTCCACTCTATATTACTTTTCAATAACCATCGTGTCTTTTAAAATATTAATTATAGTTTTTTTAGTGTAATTGTTTTGAAATTATTTTCATTTTAACTTTTTAAAGTCATTATATATTTTTCATGGTCATGATGTTGAAATATCCTTTTAAAACATAATATTTTAAATGGTTTTCACTTCACATTGTCAAAAATGACTTTTCTAATTGACCTTAACTTCGTATTTTAAAACAAATATAAAATCATTTTCAATTTTTTTTTATTTCTATACAAATTCTTATTTATCTCCAATTAATTTATTACCTTGGAATTGTATTTTGTGAATCACCCTCTATATGATCTTATAAAATACACTTTTTAGGTGATTGAATTTTTTGTATCAACCATTTACATCCTTAATGTCAAATTGGGTCAAAGCATTTGGAGATTATATGAAAACCATTTTATTTATATGGGGTCTTATAGTTATGAAATCCAATTGATTTTTTTCGTATGGAACACAAGTGTGTTGAATTTCATTATAAGATAGTTAGTTCTAATAAATTAGTGAGATAGTTTGGTTCTGATAAAACCCTAATATAGTTTTGGGTCTATTAAATACATAAGATGGTTTGGGTTTGATAAATCCCTAAAATATGTTTGGTTTAATGAAATCTTAAAAAAGATTGGGTTTGATAAATCCATGATATTTTTTGGGTCGGATAAATCGCAGAGATAGTTTGGGTCTGATAAATCCCTAACAAGGTTTGGGTCTGATAAAGTCGTTAAATATTTTAGGTCTATAAAATCCCTCAAATGAATTTGTTATGTTTATATCTCAAGATATTTAGATGTTAAGTTCATATATTTTTTTATTCATAATATAAAGTAGGAACATTTTTTTTATAATGTAAATCGTGAACATTTTTTTTGTTCACAACATTAAGTAAAAATATTTTTTTAATAATAGTGTTATAATTTTCATATACTAATGTTTGTCTTAAAGTAAATTATTATACAATGGTTCAAGGTATTGGTTTTTTCCATGTCATATAACTATTATTATGCTCCATGGTTCACGTTTGTCATCTCATGATTCCATGATATTTTTCCACGGTATAAGTTTTTTTTAATTTTAGAATACACCTCCTTCTATTATGATTTTAGACAAACCTTATTGTTTCATGATATTTTTAATAATAAAATTTTCCCCTTTTTATGTTTTCTCACAATATTATGATATAAAGCGTGATGGCATGTCAATATGTTTTCCCTCACTGAGAATTTGATATCACACATTTTTTATGTTTACTTTCATAAGGCTTTGAATATAAGTATAACGTGGGGGAAGTATATAAGGGAATCTATAAGAGTTGGATTATAGAGAAATTTTTATCTTTTGGTGAAATAAATTTATTATTTAGATATTCCTCAAATACACTAAAACAAAAGGTTCTCTAAGTTGTGTGGGATTATTTTGAGATAAAATAATAATGTGAAATTTGTGCAACTTTTTCATGGATTATCTCACTTAATCTAAAATTTTATTTGTAAAAGTATGTGTTTTTAGCAATGGACAGAGAATGCAGGTTTGGGGAACCTCAACTAGTATCAAATGAGTGTTTAGTTTATTTAGGATTAGTTTAGATATTTTTTGGGATTATGATGAGGGACAATTAGTGAAAAATATGGGTATAAGCCTAATTTATATGTTTATGTGTAGGATAACATCCTAAAATTTTGTATATTAGAGATTTTTTTTGTTTCTCCTAAAAATGAAATCCTAGTATAGATACTAAAAGTCGATCTAGCATCTAGAATATATATACCTATGGGTAATACATCTAAAAGGGTGGATTTGGTGCTATCCCAATTATCAACTAGTGCATAATAAATAGGCCAAACTACAAACCCAGTTTGACACTCCCAGTGGATATGCTATGATTAAGTCACATTATCTTTAATGAATAATTATAAATGGTTAATGTGAGATGTTAAAAATTTAGGTTAGAGAAGTCAATTAGAAAATGTCCATGGAAAACAAAGGATTATATAAATAGAGCCATAGGTTGATCCAAAAGTATCATATGTTAAAAAAGATGGTTTCATAGGGGAAGAAATATTCATATTGATGTTTTCATATTAATATTTTTGATATTAGCATAATGATTTTTTTAATATTCCGTTCAAATAAGATAATGAAAATGAATCTATGAATTTTCAGTATCTGAAAACCACCATGTCTTATAACAAAATAAGGTATCAAACATAAATAGTTGAGAATATTAATACATTTTTATTTTGATTAGAAGGTGATTTTTCTAGTCTTACCTAATGTAGTGAGGTTTATATCTTAATAGAAATTAATTCTTGATACACTTATATATTTTCATTAGTGAGTTATATTTATTGATTATATTATGGTATATTATAAAATTTATAAGGATTATGTGAAACAGATAAGGATTTTTCCTCAATAGTTAGATTTTAAAAGTCTAGAATCATATATCAAATGGCATCAATAACCTTGAAAAATTATTTTGTGACAAATTTATATTTTTGGGGATAACTATTTGAGAACACGTGATTTTGTTATGGAAAGCATTTCAGTTTAATATACAGTTGATGTTGAGGTAATAAATGGTCGATTGATATTACTAAAAGTTAGTTACATAGTATTGAGATCCTTATAATTGATTATTAATTTAATTATAAGGTTATCCATGATATTTTTGAGAAATTTTATCTCATTTTTATGAATATGATATATATTGACTATTTTGTGACTTTATGAACTAGTTAATAATATATTTTATGGTTAATGATAGGACTAAATATTTGATGAATATATGTTTTCAATGGGGTTTAATTTATTTAATATTAAATTGGTTTTGGGAAATGAATGTTATGGAGAATATATGATTAGTGTATTTGCACATTATGGTACATGATTGTATGAATGATTAATAATCTTTGAGGAAAAATAAGAAACTTGATATTCCATAAATGAGTAAGGTTGATTTCATATTATATTTTATATCTTGAATGATGAATATGTTAAGAATACACTCCCATACATTCACTAGTGAGTAATAATTAAAAATAAGAGGATAAAATTTATTTAAGATGGTAGAATATAACAACCCATGATTTTAGAATATATTTGTCTAAATTAATACTATGAATTATTCTTTGAAATGGTTGAGCATCAAGACCCATTTACTAATCATAAAAAGGATAAAACATATTTCAAAATTGGGAAAGAGGGAACCCATTACTATAAGGGAAAAAGGACTTAAAAAAAATAAAAAAAATGTTAAAAATGATCCTACAAGTCCAAAATAAACAAACATCCATGAAGCCACCAAAACACATTATCTTAGAGTTATTTTTTGAGATTTTTTTAAAATAATAATTTTTTCTTGAATAGATAACAAATATGAGTTTTTAATACAAAAGCGTTTAGGAAATAATTCTAGTACAAGAATTAAAAAACATTTTCTAAAACATTATGTGTATATATGTAAAAACAATCATTAAAAAAATACTATTTTGAATTTATTAGACTTATTTTTAACATTTTGTAATTTCAAGTAATATTTTACAGTATATTTTTTTATTAAATTACATTATAATTTTGTTTTCATCACATATATGAATTGAATATATCAAAATGGGTTTAATATTTTAGATCAACATGATCATATTAAATGAAAAAGATAATTTTTTGGGGGGAATAAAATTATATCCACTGAGATTAATGTTAATGACCATAATAATGGTTAATCATTCATTTCAAATATATTTTTATTAATATTATGTATTTTTAAACTAATAAAATAAATTAATTATTATCAAAAATTAATTTAATATAAATTTTAACCTATATAAAAATATATTATCACTTATTAAATTAGTAATTAACAATAAATAATATTAATAACACTTCTTGGTAAAACAAAACTTTATACAAAACACTCTTTTTTCAATATGTCAAATGTTTTAATTTAAAATTAATTTTATCTTATTTTTTAATTTAATTTGATTAAATTGAGGTTTACTTTTAGTTCAAAACACCCATATTTGGTAAAAATGGGTTATTTTGTGTTTATTTGTGAAATATAAGTTGCTTGTGTAAAAAGTAGTTACCCTGGTAAAAAAACAAAAAATGGTAAAAGTAAATATGTAAGAGTAGCTGAATTCAAAAATAAATGTTTATGGAAGTTATTAGTGGAGTATTGACTAACCCAATATCACCCCATAATCAATTATTTGTCACTTTTCTAACCATTTAACCTTTAATATTTTCATTTTATTATTGAAAAATAGTTGTTGTTCACAAAAGCACTATTTTCATTATTTATAAAAGTGGATCATTACACCCTATTAAATTTGCAGATTACCTTAAATATTTACTTGAACCCTTAAATTTTTTTTACTCCTATAATTTCTTCAAATGATACAATGTCCTTGGTCACCAAAATATATCATAAACCCTGTATTTTGATGGGGCATTCAAGTAAAAGTTCAAGGTTTCAACGTGAGTATTACTTAATCATTATCCTTTTCTTCTTAATCCTTATCTTATAAAACATTCCTAGAAATAGTAATGAAATTAAAAAAGATTAATCATTATATGAATATTTTATTATGTTAATGGAACAACAATTATTTATTCCTCTCTATAAAATTATAAAAACCAAATAACATTGACCCTGTGTTTGTTCAAACTACCACCTCTACAAAGAGGCATCTTCCATTTTCACACCCACCTCTATTAACTAGATATAAGGATTTAATTGAAGTATAAATGTGAAATATATAATATAATCTTTATTTTAATGTGAAAATTATAATACACCTTCATTCCCTTCCATTTTTTGGGAATTGAAAATTGTAATTGTATGTTGTGCAAATTTGTGCCTCTACAAAACAATGTATTTTTCACCATGATCTTCATTATTAATTCAAACCTATTAAAATATGATTCAAAACCTTAAAAATATCTATATAATTTCATTATACTTATATAATAATGATATTATTCCAAAAGAAACCACTTCTGTAACCATAATCATCCACTAAGTATGGTAAGTTCATATTCGGGTTGGTCTAACCACCCACTTGAAAAAATCTATAAACATATACCACAGATGACCACGAAAAATTAAATACTAATATAATTTTAATTTAATAAGAAAATATCTATTGTTTTATGGTTCAATAAATTATATATTTTGTATTTTACCTATTATTAAAATATCACATTCGATCGCTAAAATTACCAAAATAAGCCAACATCGATTCATTTTTCACACAACCAAACTAAAACAATTAAAGAATGATATAATTTAATTATAAATAAATATAAGTTATATCTTAGAGTACATTATATTATATATTAATTCAGAATTTTGTATTAAATAATGGGTACTAAATCAATATCATAAATCATTCTAAAAACAATTAAAGCTACCCACACCTGTTGGTCAAAATAAGTTATAAATAAATAACAAATACATAATATGTGATCATTAATGAATTATATAATAGCTATTTTATTTCAATAAGGTTATCACGTATAATATTGTGATTTTTTTGTTTAATAAGAGGTTAGAGTGCATTTGACTAAGTAGGAAATCAAGGTAAGGGTTTCTTTGTCTCATTTTCAAATCCATGAGACATGTTGGATATTATACACTATCATTTCTATTATATAGTGTATTCAATACTATATTTAATTCATCTATATTGAATATTTACATTCAAGATAATTTAATTTCCATTCAATGGTAACCCTCTTATTCTTGCATTACCATTACTGTATGTGTATCATAAAACTCAATTCTCATTTATTGAGTTATAGTGGTTCTTCTTGAAAATATTTTATATTAGTTGGGAAAATTCACATATTTGATTTTTTTAATGTAGTATTTTCTATTTGGGGGTATTTACATTTCTACAACGTAAAACCCATTTTAAAATATTTGTTCATGAATTGTGGTAATTGTATGTAATATGGTTAACTTAAATTTCTTTTATTTGAGTTAAATTGTAATTCATTTAGAATCATTATTCTAAATTTTATAAATCATAATATTTAAAATTTCATAAGGAATTTTCCATATTATCTATAGGGAAACTTTTTTTTAACTCAAATATTTTTTATTAATGAATTTATTTCTCAAAAAAGTACAATATTTTTAAGAAAAACAATCATCTACATTAAATATGACCCCCCCCCCATTTCCATGTTCAAAATTACAAACAATTTCCTTTAATATTTTTAAACCATAAATTTTATTTACCCATGTGATCTCCATATTTACATTCTCTTCTTTTAAAAAGGATGTTTTACTTCTGTTTTTTTGGAATTTTGTTTTCAATAAATGCATTTAAAAATATTCCAATGGTTTCCTGCCCTTTTAAAATCTAATGTTTCATATTCTAATCCACATTCCTTTATGATTACCTTTTTTTATTTTAAAATATTCATTATTCAAGATTTTATTTTAATGTAAAATTTTTCAATGTTTTTTCACTTCACATTTTTGTGGCTTTTCTCTTTTTTAGATGATTAACTATTAAAAGTTCGTTTTAAAATTAAGTATTTTTAAAAAATGATCACTTCATATTTTAAAAAATTACTTTTCAGGGTGACTGTAACATTATATTTTAATATGAAAACAAAATAATTTTCTAAAAAACTCTTTTTTCATTTATTTACCATTTCCTCTTTATCTATAAAGTCATTATTTCATGAGAGATTATTTTTCATGAATTACCCTTTTTAATTTTCAATTATTATACTCTTTTGGTGTCATTTAAGTTTGGATACCAACCATTCATATTCATGAAGTTGAATTGGGTGATACCATTTGGAGATGAAATAAAACACATTTTATCTCCATTGTTTCTACAGTTTTTATTATGGATTGATTTTTTTATGGCACACATGCGTATGGATTTTGATTATGAGATGGTTTGGTTTTGATAAAACCCTGAGATAGTTTATGTCTAATGAAACCCTGATAATGCTTATGAATGATAAATACCTAATACATTTTAGGTTTGATAAATCCCTAATATGGTTTGATTCTTATGAAACCTTAAGATGCTTTGGCTCTTATAAATCACTAAGATGGTTTGGTTCTAATGAAACCTGAAGACAATTTGGGTTTGATAAATCCCAGAGATGGTTTTAATCCAATAAATACCTAAGATGGTTTAGGTATATTTAATCCCTCCAATGAATTTCTTTGATTTTATATCACATTAGATAATAATTTTATGTGTAAATTTTTTGTTTTTTCACAACTATAAGAATGAACATTTTGTTTGTTCGCAACATGAAGCATAGAAAGTTTAATTATTCACAATGTTATGCATTAAATTATTTTGTTAACGTTGATATAATTTTAAAAAGATAATGTTTGTGCCAAATTTATTTATATGCTATGTTTCAAGGTCTCTATGCATTTCCATATCATATGCCTAATATTATGTTCTATGGAACATGTTTTCATCTTATGATTCTACAAACTATTTATATTGGATAATTTTTTTCATTTTGAGAATACATTTTCTTATATCATGATTTATGCACAACTCTTATTATTACATGTCTTTTAAATAATAAATTTCTCCATTACCTATGTTTTCAAATATTTTTATGATCTAACCCTTGATGACATGTTTATAAGTTTTCCCTTACCAATAATTGTTTCTCACCAATTTCTTATGATTTCATTGCATATGTTATGAAGATAAGTATAATTTTTGGAAAGTATATAGTGGAGTCTTTAAGAGTTTGATTATATGTAAATGTTACCATCTATTGAAAAATAATCTCCATAATTATTTAGTCCTAAAAGAGACTAAACCAAAAGTTTCTTTGATAATTGTGAGTTTATTTTAGGATATAATACTAATATCAAATATTTTAAAGTTTATCATGTAGAAACCCGAGATTTTATAAGATATTTTCTTTTTAATATCTTGTATATCTTCTTTTGTACGCTACACCAAGATTTTCTTGCCCTATATGCAACACCGTATTAGCTTGCAGTATACAGAACACTAATCTTGGATCGTGTTACACACAATTTCAAGTGTGTTTGATAGTAGTTATTCTACACATCATTGATTGTATATATTTATATATATTCAATGTATAAATGATATATTGTTGGATTTTTTTATACGAAACAATAAAGGAGTCTTGCACTACCCACAACCCTGACATGGATTGCATTACACGTAATCGCAGCCTTCCTCGATAGCTTGTGTTGTACGCAATACCGGGTTTCACTAAACAATGATATATGGTTATAATATTGTTATAAACTAGCCATTATGAATAGTAGTAAATAAATGTTGAATTTTATGACATTATAATTCATCTTACACATTTTATAGAATATGGTATGAGAACAATATAATTGTTTCGCGTAAAAAAAATATTTTTCAAAAAATGCAATTTTTTTGCCTTTTGATGGCGCACCCATTTTAAATATAATTTTTGACAAGTTTATATGTTAAATTTTTCAAAATAAACTTCTTCATTTGAATCAAGATCTTAAAATTTACATAGGATAATTTTTTGATATTTTTCTGATAACATTCATATTTTAATGAATAGTTAAGACACACTATATTTTAATGAAAAACAACTTTTTCCATCGTAATAATTTATATGGTTAAATTATAATATTTAATGGTTTTAAAGTATAAATAGAATAAATTTTTACCATTTAATATAATGTATGTCATTATCATTTATTTTACATTGAATTCATAGGTAAAATCATTTCAATCTTTTGCAATGTTTTAACTTTTAAAACTCGTTTTCTTATCAACGAGATTAATTTTAAATTAATTTCTGCAACTTTTTTGTATTGAATTTAGAATAATGGATTCCATATTTTGAATAAGTGGGTCCAAATTATGTTAATAGGATAATTTTTATTTTTGGGCATTATGAACAGTAATTACGGTAAATTTTATTTGCAATAGTAAAAGGTAAATCAGGTAATTAAGGGTAAATATAATATTATAAAATTACCCTAAAACTTGTCTTAATATAATTTGATGCTTATATTGCGTCCTAAGGCATATTTGAGTCCAAATGGAATCATTTGGAACCCACTTGGAGGTGTTTAAGACCTTTAGTTTTTTTTATTTAAAGGAAAGTGAAATATGTCTCACTCAACTTTAATATTTAGATTATTTTTAATATAAGTTTATACAAAATATAAACTCTATTATAAATACACATTTGAATGATAAAATGTTTTTCTTTATCATCGTAATTTATTTATAATTTTTAAGAGATATTTAATTACCTTAATAGCTTATACATTAATGATGCAGAAATTATTTATTTAGTTAAAAATAAGTAATATCGTGTTTATTGAAATAATAATACCCACTAAAAGGCTCAAAAACCTGACCAAAACTTATTGGTATTGTATCTATACACCATAATCATCCAATGACCTAATATATGACCTTTTAGTGTCTTATAAAAGTGATAATGACACTTATATTATTTTATTTTAAATGATGTCAATGTTGTCACTTTCATAATTTAATAAATATAACATTTTAAACGTTGGGTGTTTTAGAATATAAATCCGAATAAAATTATTATAATAAAATCTATAATTTTTATCTTCATCCTATAATTTTATTTTTTATTTTAATGCAACAAATATATATATTTAAAAATTATACAAAAATATTGTAGAAATTATTTAATTAAGAGAATTATGAAATAAATGGTTCTTCAAATAGTAAAATAAATATTATATTAACTATTTAATGTGATCCAATAATTTTATAGATGAATATGACATTCTAGGAACCTATTAAATATTTTAGTTTGAATATATCCTCGGTTTGGAATTTATTTACATTCCAATAAATGAATAGTATCAAAATTGACACTATTATTATTTTATAAAAATAACAAATTATTAAATTGTTTAAAAATCACAAAAATATTTAAAAATTATAATTTGAAATTTATATTGTATAAAATTTCATAAAGTATCCAATTATTTAAAATTAACAACACCTAAGTGATTATTTATTACCATTTAAAATTTAGAATTTTATTACCACAAATAAAATTAAATAGATTAAATATGGAAAAATCAAAATGAAAATGTTTAAAATAAGCTCAAAAAATGTATAAATTTGATTTGTTGATGATATTACAACCCTATACCATCTAATCTTCGAATTGAGTCATTTTTGGAGGTTTTTATATAGCGTTTGCATTTATATTAAACTAATATTTTTGAGGATTCCAAAGGTGCCCCTCTCCACCCTTATAAAAGGGAACCTCCTACCTCTCATATTTACACAACTTTGAGCCTTCATTCTCAGACAACCCCTACCCATTTCCATTATATACTTCCATAGAAATATTATAGATGTCCTGGTCTTCTTCAAAGAACAATTTGAGTTCCGTAAGAGGAGGTTTAAAAGAGGCGTGTCGAAGAAGAGGTAATATCCATTACCGATTCTTTAAAATTTATTTCTTCTTCTACTTATTATTCTTTAGTTGTTTCATTATAAAGTAATAACAAATGTATTAATTATATACTGATACATTATTATAAATATGAAACAACCGTATTTGACCATCTATCCATCCTATGGAAAATGAAATCACCGCTCGTGCGTACGTACGGAATACCGCCTCCACGCCGTGGTGTATTCAGTTTTTCCACCACCACCTTACTTCGATGGATATAATGGTGTAGAGAATAACTATATATTATTATTATAAAAACATACTGATTATATGATATTATATCATCCACTAAAATTCCATTCAATAAATATGGGAATGATATCATCGCTCGTGCGTACGTACGGATTACCGTCTCCACGACGCGATGAGATTCATTTTCCATGTTAAAAATTCAAGAATGATTATAGAGTATATATAATAAGTAATAATGAAATATATGAAATACTAATTCTACTGGATTTATGAATATATATATATATCATCCACTTAATTCAATTCAATTCAATAAGGAAAAGAAAACAACGTTCATGCGTACGTACGACCTACCGTCTCCATGAACGGTGTATTTCTTTCCATTTGTCGATCTATTAAATATATGTATATTATGAATATATATTATATATAAATCATTATTTATATTCTTTAATTAAGTAATCATGATCTATGTAATCATATTAATAATTACGTCTCAAAACACGGACGATAAATGAATCGATTTTACCCAAAACGTTGCTTTAACATGGAATTGACAAATGAACGGATTATATAAAGTTGTAAGTGAATCATATATGATATCATAAATATTATTATGGTTCTATTACAAGTTAATAATAGGTTTAAACCCACTATACAGGAGTCTCGGACACATACGGATGAAATTAGACATAAGGTAAGGGGATAATTTTGAAATCTCATTTTTTATTCGAGATTGCTTATATGTAAGTATTTACTGGGGTTATGTTTATCATCCATGTCCATGTTTTCTAAAAAAATTTTCATTAAATGTTTACTACTCTTCCATGTTTTTTTAATGTCATTTTTACCCTTTTTTTACTTTTACGACTTTGTATGGAAGTAATCTTACCTATGTTTACCATATAAGGTACTTTTTGAATTTTACTGTAAAAGTAAGAGAATAATGTTTATTTAATTTATACGACATGAACGTATTTTTACGCTTTCATAGTGCCTAATTTTCATAAAAAACCATTTACAAGATTTCATGATTATTTTCAACAAAAGTCCTTTTCTTTTATAATTACATGGCATTTTGTGAAAAAGAAATGATTTTGAAAAGAAAGGATATTTTCCTCAAGAATTCATTTCATCTGTTTTATCAAAACCAATTTCAATCTATGATGGCATTATTTCATATGTTTATGTTTCAATTATAATGTATTTATGATTTACGTGGTTTCACTTTTCTTATGATGAAATGATATCCATTTGTTTTATATGGATTTTGTGATGATGGGATGATGTTTATGAATTCCATTTTATTCTTTGGGTTATAATTAATGATTTATGTATATTTTGTGGCACAAGTAAGAATGATTTCATTATGAGATGGGTGGGACCTATATCTCCCTCCAATGCATTGGGTAATGTTTTATATATCATGAGATAGACATGGCTGGAACTGGTTCTGTGATATATGACTTGAATGAGGAGTGAACTCGATTTAGAAAGGGATTTTGTCCACTAAGATGGTCTTGGTAGAAATGCCTTGGCTACTATGGAAATAATAACATGTGCTTAATGGTTGCCATAATTAAATGATTTATTCCCATTCTATTTTATCATGATTTCTGATCCATTATGATATATTCCTTACGTACTTACATGTTTTATGTCATTGCTCATGATTTTGATGTTTAAATATTATGTTCATGTTTTGAAGTTCAAATGTATATGGTTTGTTTTATTTTCTCCACGATTACCCTTACTGAGCATTTGAGCTCACCCTTTATGTGTTTTATTTTCCCCATGATATATAGAAAGGTTTTAGGTAAAAAAAGGAAGATCATTATTGGAGATTTTGAAGATCATTTACCAAGATTAGAAGATTATATTCCATGTTTCCAAAGACACTAAACTATTATAATACTTTGGTGTTAGTTTTTTTATGTATTAAGTATTCCGAAAAAGTAATATAATGTCCATGTACGTCAATCATTAGGCCTCTACAGTTGGTATCAGAGGAATGGTTTAGTTAACCTTTGGAAACTAGGTTGTAAAAACATTATTGAGATCCCTAGAGATATTTCTAAGGTATGTCAAGGGATGTCCCTAAGGTGAAGTATAAGTATAGGTTATAGTCCTAGAATTACGGAAACCATATTAGAATTAAACATAAGATGTTAGATATTGAAGGTACACCCCCTTTATTATACTATTTTCCTAGCAGGAGTTTTGCCTCTCACACTATTCTTTTTGGGTTTTAGAAAATGGCTGGAAACAGGAGGATTCACGATAATAGAGGATATGGTGGATAGTGGAATGATATTCTTCATGATCTACTAAATGAAATGGAATTTGGAAGGAGAAACATCGTTATTATGACTAATCAGAAATCTTATAATATGATCAATAATCTCAACTTTGGTAAGTTTCCTTACTCAACTAATAAGAGAAATTTGGAGTTTCATGATGATCATAGAGGAAAGAATGTTCAATTTCCCTCATGTAAATCATGTGGGAAGAGGCATCAAGGAGAATGATTCTAAGGAACTGGAAAATGCATTGGGTGTGGAAAAGAAGGACACAAAGCCAGTAAGTGTAAAGGAAAAGGATCAGTTAACACCATGGACAAGGATAATGGTATTGTTACGACCTCAATAATAATTAAATGTTTTAAATGTGGAATGTATGGTCATTATGCAAACCAATTCTCTAAGGTAAAGTCTCATGAAGAGAATCATCATGGTTATATGGATATTATTTATGTTGATGATGATGAAGAGACTACAAATGATATGTGAGATGAAATAATTGTTCAAGATCGGTCAATGGTTTAAGAAGGTAGTGGAATGATAGTATGTTTACTAAGAGTAATGTTGTATAGGTAATTTAATGGTACTATGGAATGAATAATCATCTAAGTATTGTTACACTGTTGTCTTTCCTTGAGTTTATGAAAGTATATGATGAATGGTACTGGTAACCACGAAAGGTTATTCAAATATTTTTGGAAGGTAGCTGATATGTGCATAATGAAAGGATAGGGAGATAATGAGATGTTTGATAGTATTAATTAGCTCATGACTGGTATATGTACAAAGTGATATCATGGTTTGAGTATATAGAAATTTTGGGATTTTTGTATGTGTAAAGAGTTAACTTTTGATAGCATTATTGTTTTCACTAAGGTTCAATGGGTATTAATTTTTCGATAGAATACATTATTAAGGTATTAAGATGATTGGAATGTGACCAACAAGATATATCGTATGATATATGGGGGATAAATGATGGTATTCACATGCTTGGTAAATGAAATTTCTAGTAATTGTTTTCTTTATACTATGACCTTGGGCAAAAGTATTTTTGATAAGCCTAATTATTGGAATGTATTATGTTGGACATAAATTCGTATTGTCTAAGGCTAGAACTTTTTTTTCAATATTATTGATGGGATGTCATAATAATGTAGTTTTATAAAAAGGATAACCTCCAGGATGGGCGACAACCCATCGCGTCGGACAAGGTTGCAAGAATCGAACCCACAACCAAAGTGCGAACGACCTTTATCGCCTACCAGTAGCCTACAGGAAGTCCCTTGTTAGTAGAAACTATTTTTATTTTATTAAGCGGTATGATAAATGAAGTATAAGTCCATTTTTGGAATCATATACAATTAACCACACCATTGATAGACGTATATTTATTTGATAACTTTTTTTAACCTTTTATTTGAAATATATGGAATGAATCATCATTCTATCACATGATATGCTAACACTTCACGAATGAAAAATTCAACTTCATTTCTTTAAGAGATGAAGTGGAAATTTTTCAAGGCACGAACAACGGTGAGATTGTACCAAAATCAAGTAAGTATTTCATTTGATTCGAAAATTCTTCAAAATGAGGGAAATAATCATGAAAACCAAAATTGCTGTCCTAGTGCCCTCATATCTGATGAATTAGATGGTACCTTATAACATCACAATTTTATGGCTTTGAGATTGTTGGATTTTTCATAGCCTTGTTCTCTACCACTCTCCATCAGAACATGATGGTTAGATTTTTCTTCCATATCCATATTTTCACCTATGTTATCCTATGTGGAAACTCCGTGATGAGTTACTTTGGGTAATCGTTACGTTTCATACTTTAGTTTTTAAAAATAAGTTTTAGTATTCCTTTTTACGATGTGGGTTTCTATGAATAGTAAATGTCTTATAACCCCGACGAATTTCGAGGGCAAAATTCACTTAAAGGGGGGAAGAATGTAACAACCAAATATTTTATAAGATATATTCCTTTTAATTTCTTTCATATCTTCTGTTGTACACTACTCCAAGATTATCTTGCGCTATATGCAACACCGTATTAGCTTGCAGTATACGCAACACTAATCTTGGATCATGTTACACACAATTTCATGTATGTTTGATAGTAGATATTCTATGAAACATTGAGTGTATATATATATATATTCAATGTATAAATGATATATTGTTGGATTTTGTTATACGCAACAACAAAGGAGTATTGCACTACACGCAACCCTGACTTGGATTACATTACAGGCAATCGCAAGCTTCCTCGATAGCGTGTGCTGTACGCAATACCGGGTTTCACTAAACAATGATATATGGTTATAATATTATTATAAACTAGCCATTATAAATAGTAGTAAATAAATTTTTAATTTTATGACATTATAATTAATCTTACGCATTTTATAGAACATGGTATGAGAACAAAATAAATATTTCGGGTAAAATAAGTATTTTTCCAAAAATGCAGTTTTGCTCCCATTTGATGGCACACCCATTTTAAATATAATTTTTGACAAGTTTATAAGTTAAATTTTACAAAATAAACTCCTTCTATTGAATCAGCATATAAAAATTTACATTGGATAAAGTTTTGATATTTTTCCGATAACTTTCATATTTTAATGAATAATAAAAACAAGATATATTTTAATTAAAAAAACTTTTTTCAATGTAATAATTTATATGGTAAAATTATAATATTTAATGGTTTTAAATTATAAATAGAATATATTTTTACCATTTAATATAATTTATGTCATTAGCATTGATTTTACATTGAATTTATAGGTAAAATCATTTCATTCTTTTGCAATGTTTTAACTTTTAAAACTCATTTTCATAACAATGAGATTAATTTTAAATTAATTTCATCAAATTTTGTGTATTGAATTTAGATAAATGGATTCCATATTTTGAATCCTTGGGGAAAAATTATGTTAACCGGCTACTTTTTAATTTTGGGCATTATGAATAGTAACTATGGTAAATTTTATTTACCATAGTAAAAGGTAAATCTGGTAATCAAGGGTAAATATAATATTATAAAATTACCCTAATAGTTGTATTAATATAATTGGATGATTTTATTTTTCTTAAGGCATATTTGGGTAGAAATGGAATCCATTGGAACCCACTTGGAGGTGATTAAGACCTTTAGTTTATTTTATATAAAGGAAAGTGAAATATGTCTCACTCAACTTTAATAATTAAATTATTTTTAATATAAGTTTATACAGAATATAAATTCGGTTATAAATACTCATTTGAAATATAAATTTTTTTTTATCATGGTAATTTATTTATAATTTTTAAAATATATTTAATTACATTAATAGCATATACATTAATGATGCAGAAATTATTTATTTAGTGAAAAATAAGTAATATAGTTTTTATTGAAAACCTAATACCCATTAAAAGGCTCACAAACCTGTCCAAAACTAATTGGTAATGTATATATACACCATAATCACCCAATTACCGAATATACGACCATTTGGAGTCTTATAAAAGTGATTATGACACTTATATTATTTTATTTTAAATGATGTCAAAGTTGTCACCTTCATAATTTAAAAAATATAACATTTTAAATGTTGGATGTTTTTGAAGATAAATCTGAATAAAAGTCTTCTTATTACATATATAAGATTTATCTTTATCCTAGTATTTTATTTTTAATTTTAATGCAACATATAAGTATATTTAATAATTATAAAAATATGTTTTAGAAATTATTTTATTAAGAGAAGTATAAAATAAATGGTTTTACAAATATTAAAATAAATATTATATGAACTATATAATGTAATACACTAATTTTATAGATGAAAATGAAATGTTAGGAACCTATTAAATATTTTAGTTTGAATATATCCTCTGTGTGGATATTATTTAAATTCAAATAAATGAATAGTGTCAAAATTGATACTATTGTTATTTTATAAAAATAACATATTATTAAATTGTTTAAAAATCTCAAAAATATTTAAAAATTATAAATTGAAATTTATATAGTCTAAAATTTCATAATGTATCAAATTATAGGAAATTAACAACACATAAGTGATTATTTATAACCATTTAAAATTTAGAATTTCATTACCACAAATAAAATTAAATAGATTAAATAAGGATAAATCAAAATGATAAGGTTTAAAATAAGATCCAAACATGTTAAAATTTGATTGGTTGGTGATATTACAAATCTATCTCATCTAATATTATAATTGAGTCATTTTTTGAGGTTTTTATGAGGGTTTAAATTTATATTAAACTAATATTTTTTAGGATTCCAAAGGTGCCCCTCTCCTCCCTTATAAATGGGCACCTCCTCCCTCTAATATTTACACAACTTTGAGCCTTCAAGGTCAAAAAAACTCTTCCCATTTCACATATCAACTTACCTAGAAATATTATATAGGTCCTGGTAATCTTCAAAGACCAATTTTAGTGCCCTAAGATGAGGTTTAAAAGAGGCGTGTCGAAGAAGAGGTAATATATGTTACCGATTCATTCAAATTTAATTCTTTTTATACATCCTCTTATTTAGTTTTTTCATTATATAGTAGTAACATCAGTATTAATTATATAATTATATGTTATTATAAATATGAAACAACCCTATTTCACCATCTATCCATCCTACGGAAAATGAAATCACCACGCGTGCGTACGTAAGGAATATCGTCTCCACGCCGTGATGTAATCAGTTTTTCCACCACCATCTTACTTGGATGGGTATAATGGTATAAAGACTAACTATATATGATTATTATAACATAATTATGATTCTATGATATTATATCATCCACTCCAATTCCATCCAATAAATATGGGAACGATATCATCGCTCGTGCGTATGTACGGATTGTCGTCTCCACGATGCGATGAGATTCATTTTCCAAGTTAACAATTCAAGAATGAATATAAAGTATTTATAATATGTAATCATGAAATATATGACATAATAATGAACTGTATTTATTTATATATATGTGTGTGTCATCTACTTAATTCCATTCAATTCAATAAGGAAACGAAAATAGCGTTCATACGTACGTACGACCTACCGTCTCCAAGAACGGTGTATTTCATTCCATTTATCGATCTATTATATATATGTATATTATGAATATATATTATATATAAATCATGTTTTATATTTTGGAACTAAGTAATCATTATATAATTAATCATATTAATAATTACAAGTCAAAACATGGATGATAGATGAATCACTTTTACCCGAAACGCTGCTTTAACATTGAATTGACAAATGAACGGATAATATAAAGTCGTAAGTGAATCGTATATGATATCATAAATATTATTATGGTTATGTTAAAAGTTAATAATATGTTTAAACCAACTATACAATAGTCTCATACACATATGGAATAAATTGGACATAATTTAAGGGGATAATTTTGCAATCCCATTTTTTTATCCGAGATTGCTTATATGTAAGTATTAACTAGGGTTATGTCTATCATCCATATCCATGTTTTCTAAAAATGTTTTCATAAAAAGATTACTACTCTTCCATGTATTTTTAATTTCATTTTTACCCTTTTTTTAACTTTTACAACATTGTATGGAAGGAATCATTCCTATGTTTACCATATAATGTTCTTTTTGACTTTTCCGGCAAAAGTACGAGAAGAATTTTTTTACTTATACGGAATGAACCTATTTTTACGGTTTCATAATGCCTAATTTTCATAAAACATCCTTTACAAGATTTCATGATTATTTTAAACAAAAGTCCTTTTATTTTAAAATTACATGGAATTTTGTGGAAAAAAAATGATTTTGAAAAGAAAGGATATTTTACTCAAGATTTCATTTCAAGTGTTTTATCAAAACCAATTTCCATATAAGATGAAATTATTTCATATATGTATGTCTCAAGTATAATGTATCTATGATTTAGATGGTTTCACTTTTCTTATGATGAAATGATATCAGTTTATCTTATATGGATTATGTGATGATGGGCTGATGTTTATCAAACCCCTTTTATTATTTATGTTAGGATGAATGATATTTGAATATTTTGTGGCACAAGTAAAAATGATTTCATTATAAGATGGGTGGTACCTATATCTCCATCCAATGCATTGGGTAATGTTTTATATCTCATGAGATAGACATGGCTGGAATGGTAAGTTAATTTGGTTCAGTGATACAGGACTGGAACGAGGAGTGAACTCGATTCATAAAGGGACTTTGTCCACTAATATGGTCTTGACAAGAATGCCTTGGATACTATGGAAATCATAACATTTGCTTAATGGTTTCCAAAATTACATGCTTTATTCACATGCTATTTTATCATGATTGATGATCCATTATGATCTATTCCTTACATACTGCCATATTTTATGTCATTGCTCAAGATTTTGATGTTTAAATATAATGTTCAAGTTGTGAAGTTTAAATGTATATGTTTTTTTTATTTTCTCCATGATTACCCTTACTGAGAATTTGAGATCACCCTTTATATGTTTTTTTTCCCAGGATATAAAGAACGTATTTAGGAAAAAATGGAATATCTTTATGGGAGATGTTTAAGATCTTTCACCATGATTAGAAGATTATATTCCGAGTTTCCAAAGACACTAAACTATTACAGTCCTTTGGTGTCTGTTTTTTTATGTATTATGTATTCTGAAAAAGTAATGTAATGTCCATGTACGCCAAGATTTGGGCCTCTATATATCATGGATCTTATCACTTTGTGTCAATGATAATTTATAAAATTATTTTTTTAGCACTAAAATCTAGTGTGTAGTTATGGGGAACCTAAATACCTATAGTTAAAATAAACTATCGAGATATATACTCCATTACCCTAATATATTCCTCCCTGAACATTACATATCCCATTATCCTCACATATTCCCCTTCACCAAAATACATCACCCTTTATTCCAATAGTTTTAACGAACTCATTGGTATAGTGGTCCTATACCGATAATTTTTCAAAAATGTTGGCATAAGATTCATTTTTTACCACATTCAAGATATTTCCATTCCCAGCATAATTTTCCGATACCCTGTGACCAATTTCTCCCTCACCTCTAATTCCCCTCATTCTTAATATATTCTTGATTAATTTTTAAATAATTTTTAGGAGGAACTGTTAATGTATTTTTTCATTTCACATTCTCTTTACTTTTTTTATCTTATTTTCATTTTCATACCATAAATTTCAATGGTGAACTAGGGATCCATGTTGCATGATTTTCAATGAGTTTTTTCTATATTTTTTATCTCATAAAATTAAACTTAGGTAATTTTTTTCTATTAGTGGAAATACGACTGCTATAATTGGATTAATAATTTATGGTTTGTGTTTATACATGGCCATTTTGAGTTACATAACTATTAATGATTGAATTAATTTAATCATCTTTTTATTGATGAATATTTCTTATGCTTTTTATTAATTTTATTTAAATACTGAATAGATTTTTTAATATCAAATAGGTGAATTTTGTTTAAGATTGTGAAGATCACATGAAAAATGGTAATTTTAATATTGTGTGGAAGAAATGTTCTTCTTCAATAAATATTTTACATCATAAAAGGATATCTGAAGAGGATCATATTAATGATATGTTATGGTAGGTGGTCTCAAACCTATGGTTTGTATTTTCTAATTTGTAGAATTGATATACATACTTCCATTCACCTTAAACTTCCATTACTTATATCCAATATATTGATCTTCTATTTGGTCCAATGCTCCCATCACTTGGGAGAACCTCTATTTCATTAAGTAACAATATATGTATATATAAACAAGTTAATATATATGTGTGTGTGAAAATATTTTGTAATACTATTATGTAAAAAAATATTTATTATTGTCATGATTTTTATAATTATAGTCTATTATGTTGATTTCAATAACATAATATCTTTTTATCATAGATATAATTTGGCTCTATAAAACTATTTGAATATCAATCATATTTAAAAATAAGTTGATTTCAATATATTTTACATTTAACAATTCTTCAAATTTTGTTATTATACATTTCCCTTGTTCTGATTTTGTTGGAATTCCATTGTTATAGTAGGAATAAGTGATATATTATATAAAAGAATATGGTTACAAACAAACTATTAGGTATGGTATCATAGTAGAGAAATAAAAATACGACAATATACATGTTCTATTAGAAATGAGTGGAATGGATAATATTTTATTTCAACAGTTTTCTTTTATTCCTCCTGATAAGAAATAAAAAATTCCAATGAAAGAAGATTTTTTGTATAATTACAAATGATGTAGCTAATTAAAATAATGATGTTGAGAAAGTAAAAAAAATTTATTGATGATACAAGGACCCTTGTATATCGGACATGTGGTAAAATAAAAATTATAGAATTTTTAATGTCTCTATATCTTAAGAAAACCATGTTTGTAATTAATATTACCAGCATCCATTATCTTCTTCCATTTTTGAAGGACAGACTTCATTATGATGTAGATGCTCCCTAAAATAATTCTATAGAATGAAAGTCAAATGATCAACATAAATTTTAAAACAAAAAAATTGTTTCTTTTCTGAAATATTTCATCTTATTTTTGGAGGAATCCATGGAATTGAATGATTATAAAGATTATAGTACATAATGAGGAAATAAAAATAGAGATGGAATAATATCATATGTTTTACAGAAATTAATGTGACACTTTTCCTTAATTCAATGGTTCAAAACACTATTCAAGAATGATGAAATGCTAAAAAAATGAAATGGAATGATATTGAGAGAATTTTGCATAATAATGAATTGGTTTATCATACAGTTGGATTAAAATTGATGATGTTATAAGTATAATATACTGATTTTTCATTTGAGGTACATAATGTTAGGTGGGGTATATCATGTGTTGGTTTTAATATATTTGATCAGATGCATAATTCAATCATGATGTAGGTAATTTTCATTAACATTAATAAACATCCTCCATGGATGTGTATACAAAAATCATTTACTTTCTTATGTTTACTCTTTTAATGACATTATAATTCTAATAATTATATAGATGTGAACTTAAAAACTTTAGTAAAAGAGTTAAAACAAATTTGGGATGTGGTTGTACACACTTATGATGTTTAACACAATTATTTTGAGGTATGTTATATGTTATATTATGTTTTAAATATTTTTCATGGATTTAATTGGGTATGGTGAGCATTATAAAGGTGATAAAAGTGGTCAATAGGGTTTGGGAATTTCTTGATTCACCATGAGAGATAACAAATTGTGGAGGTGGGAATAGTGAAAAGAGGGTGCGCCCATGTGACATGGGTAGACAAAAAATCCCAAGGGAGGTCGTGGTTTCTGGGTGGATTTAGGAGTGGTGATATAAGTGTATATTTTATAAAATTAACCATGATATACTTCACCACAGAGTGGTCTAGTTCACGGGGAATTCAAAATGACTCGGGTTTTAGCAACACACCATACTGACTTGCTACAGTGGGTTCTTGTAAATGGTGAGATTAATGTAACCATGCCTGTAGAGGAAACCACAAGGTGGTGTTGATGAAAAAAAATATTTTTTTAAATGAAGATTAGAGTTCCAATCCTGGTGGAGGATATATGTATACATGTGTGACCTTATGGGGAGGATTTTAATATTTTTTGTGATTGGAAATCGCCTCTTACAACCTCTACTCACCTTATCCTCCATAGGTTTTTCAAACAAGACGAATTGAAGGTACCCTTTCATATGTTTTCAATTCACCTAAGGATTTTTTTTCATGGGTAGTGAGAAAACTCTCTCACTCATTTTGAGAAGAAAAATTGATCATAATAGGTGAGTGGATTCTCCCTTTTATCCCATTATTCTATAACATTATGTATTATATATTTAAGTTAATTTATTCGATTTTCAATATAAATTGTGTTGATTTCATTATGTAAACTTTTTTCATTTAAAATTTTAAAACATTTTATTTGAATAGATTTTGGAAAACCTCTTTCATTCCGTGATTTAATTTTGAATTTTTGATGATTCATGCAAGGTGTTTGAATTATTTATTTAAGAAGAATTTCTGATTTAAGACAATTATTTGTATGAAAACATGGAATACATGGGTGGTGTGTGTTCATAGCTTAATTGAACATGGCCTTTCCATTACATACATGGCCTGAGGTTCTAGGATAGAGGCACCCAGAGAATGGTACTATAGTAATGACTTGTTGGATTGATGAGTAATCATTAATGGGAATGGCATTGTCACCCACCATGAATGCATGAATGAGTAAGAGGATGTGGTTAGTGTATTCCATGTAGAATTAATGGATAATTTTTTCTTATTTTAATTTAAATTTCATTAAATTGTTTATCTTCTTTTATATTCCTCCCTTTTATTAAAAATATATTTTTAACTATGAGATAATGTTTCTTTGTCCATGTGGCATGAGTTGGGAAGTATCTTTGGGAATTCCTACTATATATGATTAATCACAATATATATATGCACCTTGTTTCATATTCATACATTATTCTTCATGAAATCTGTAATGTAAATGAATCTTATTTCTCCACTGAATCATCATGATTCTAATTTCTTGGTACGGTGGTTGGAGCATAAATTTGTCATATAGAGTGGTTGGAGTGATTCCACACTAGTGTAGTTTTGTCAGCATATATTTTTGTTTTTTATTAGATTTCATGTTTCACTTTCTAGTGCTACTATGATATCATAATTTTATAAGTATCCCATCTGTATTGTATTGTTTATCCTACATGAATTATATAGATTGTTATGTTTGTACTTATATTTTCCTGATATATTATTGTTTTTAAATGGAAAATCACCCCACCCCCCATTTTATTCAGTAACCCCTTAGAATTTATTTCTATCCATCGGTGTCCTAGAGATGTCACTTATAGTTAGTGGCACCCTGAATCTTTCTATGCTAATTTTTATGGTCAGGATGTTACAAATGGTAACAATTTTTATTAGTATGTCATATTGGGATGGTAACAAGGAGATAAAAAATGTTGTAACCTCAAATGAAAATCATTGAAATACCTAGTTAACCTCATTATGATGAAATTTTTGTTACTAGGGTGTTCTGTTTACAAAAAGTGTTCTAAAAACTTCGAGGTGTGTTTTTATTTCCTTATTGAGGGATTATTTAATGAGTGAATCATATCATGCCTTGTTAATGAGACTACTCAATATGTCAACAATGTTTATGTTATGTTTGATGATTTCAGTAAATTAATTATAATGATTTTTAATTTTGATAACTTGAAAAATTATCATACCACAGTTTTCTATTAATTGATGAGTAAGTAGTGTTTTGTTCTAAATATATATAAATTACACCAATGTGATGAATGTAAAACCTATAAGAAGATTCCATGGAGAATGTGGTTTCACCTAAAATATAGGTGAACCAAAAACTTATTCAAATCATTTTTGAAGCTTTTGAAGCTATTGGTAAGGGAAATCAAAACTATAGATCATGAAAGGTGGATTATTCTCTGAAATTTTAGAATCATAATCCACTAATATTTCAAGGGGTATTTTGAAACTAAAAATTTAGAATCATGTATTAACAAAATCAATTGTATTTTTGATTTCTTATGAACCCTGGATGATCTAGAGGTCAAGTTTGTTGTCTACATACTAGAGGATCTTGCACTCCAATGGTGGGATTTACCTATCCATGATAAATATGACTGAGGAATTACATGGGAGGGATTTAATTAATTTTTTATGCACTAGTATTTGTTTATATCTTCTTGATTACAAATAGTTAGTATATGTTTTTTAATATTACAAAACCTTTCATTATTTTATCTGAAAATCATTTCTAACTAACTTATTGTATTTTTATTATAAATCGATCATTTTTTATCAGAATTTTATAATTACTATTTAATATGAAATATAATAATTTTATCTTACTTTTATTAAACTACATAATATTCTAAATAAATCTCTAGCCTGTTATAATTTTGTCCTGAACATAATTCATTCTTTTGGTTTGAAGAATATTTTTAGTTTAAATTTCTTCGTATTTTTATTTCATTATTTAATTATAACATGAGTTATACTAATTAAATTCTTGAGAATCTTGTTTTTTAGCATTGAAAATAGATTAATATACATTCATTTAAAGTAAACATAAGTATGATATTATTGTTTTAATGATGTAATTTTTTTTGGAAATTCATGCAACTGTTCTAGAATTATGAAATTTCAAGAATTCAAACACTTTTTTATTTTAATGATATATATATAATACACATCATAATCACACTAAATATGTAATTTTTGAAATATAAGAGGTTTTTTTTAATTTAACTCAACTAAATGATATTCTAAATATTCTATTTATATATATTAAAAAATTTCTTCTGTTATAAAACATTTCAACTAGAATATCTACATCTTTTATTTTATGTTTTCACTATTCTTCAATCATATATCTTGATATAAATATCATATTGAAGTTATTTTTGATCTCTTTGAAATATTTCATTTTTTTATTCATTTATGTAGTCAAGGACTTTTGATAATTCTATCATTTAGATATGATAAGAAATCACCAATGTTTTTGTGACATGATTTTTCAAAAAATGATAAATTACTATTTATCATCTTCTTTATCCTTAATATTCATGCATATCAAATGATTCTTCAAAATAACCTATTATTATTTATTAGTAGAAATAGTACTTCATCACCTCCACACTATTAAAATACTATGTCATTATTTAGCTTCTTCACCTGGTTACTTTCCGATAGTCATTTTTTCAATTATCAATGGTAGGTCATTTTTCCAAGTTATGGTAGGTCCTTCATCATTCACAATGGTATGTCCTTTAAAATACAATGGTACCATATAGGTCCTCTATTTGTAGTTAATGATTTTTTTTCCATTTCATCAATGGTTGATTACAAAAATGGTAGTACCATTCTAAAACATGACTGTAACCCCATTATTACATCACAATTGTAGTGGTTTCTTTTCCTTCAAACTCAATTGTATTAGTTCCTTATATGCAATGGTATCTTGTCATGGTAGGGTCCCTATTTTTCATTTTACGGTAGAAAATTCCTAATACCATTAGGTAAATATTTTCTTATGATAACCATGATATTTATTATACATTAAGTCACGATTTGTTACATAATATTACACATAATACAACCTAGATGATAGAAAATTCTAGTGTCTTTTGGAATTAGGTACATTACATAATGACTTAAAATAGGCTGTAAATTTATATTATTTAAAATTTCCTTAACAAGATCATAATATTCCATCATTATTAAAATTGCATCGAATAACCATGGGAAATACATAAGAAAGGGGTGATATTTAAAGCCAACTAAGGGTATAAACAAGGAATACCATTAAGAAATTATTACATGTTAGGAAATAGGAATTTCAATGGGACAAAAAAGTGGTTATAATCATAAACATGAATAGTGAGGAAGGATATAACATGATAACATAAAGAAAAAATGGGATTGTAGATACAACATAAAACATGACATCATAAGAATAATTTAATGTTAATCACCAAGATATCATAACATAACATGCTTAGGATAACCTCCCTCAAAAAATACACGACATCTCATGAGACTAAAACATTGCCAAATGCATTGAAGTCCTATATGGTCACACCTATCCTAATCATATCATGTACATGCATACGTGTTCCTCATAGATCATATATATTTATTCACATCTTATCCAAAAATATTGGTGTGTATATTACAGACATATAATTTCAGAATAAAATAAGTATATGTTTATAAACATGAACACCCATGATAGAAAATTGGTATGGGTTTCACTGCACAATTGAATGTCAGTAGAAATTGTGGTGTGATTTTGGTAACATAATGAGGATATATAAATTTTCATGGGATGGATTAATGAGAGTTAAATAAATATATAATCATTTAGACAACATAATAAAAGTATTGAGATATGTAATAACATATCCATACATTTTAATTAAAGATAAAGAGCATAAGATAATGACGATTCTTAAATAAAGAGGAGACAAAGAGGATCCCTTACCTTGTGAGAGTAATTCAAAATACATGGGAGGAGCCTCTTGATAGTTTGGGGAACCTTGTGAGAACTATATAAAGGTTAAGAAATAGTAAGTATTTGATCAAAGATTTTTTAGTGAATATGAATGGGATCTTTGAAATTTTTTATAAGAAAAGAGAGGAGAGTTCTTTATCATTTCCCAAACATCGGTTTTGGACTCTATATAATAATGTAATAAAAACCAAAAACCATCCTATGTTTTTTTTCATGTTTTTTACCAAGGAGTATTGGTTTTAATTATTTTATAAGTTAGAGGTACAAGATTATTAAAATATATCACTTTTTGATCCTGACGTGAGTCATATTCTTAAAGAAATGATTTAAAAGCATAAAATATAATTAAAATTTTGGAGGATTCATAAATGCATTATGAAAGTTATCAAAAAGAAAAGAAAAAACATTAATACAAAGGGTAAAATATATTAGTTCATGAATAAATTATATAGTATTTATTACACCACATTTGGTTCATTATGATGTCTTAATACACACAGTATATTTATACCACATTTAATTTTTACCCTAAAATTTGACTGGCTCAAAAAATTAAGAAAAATTAACCATTTTATAATTTATACATGGTGATTTCAAAAATAATATTCATTTTTTCAAAATAATTTCTAAAATATATAAATTTTAACTTTCAAAATCTGAAATAACATTTATTGAGAAATGCAGTTTTTTTAAACAATTATCAAACCCTAATAAAAAATATTTTCTGAATTCTTAAAAGTATATTTGCAACTAAATTTAATAAATATTATTTAGAATTAATATTTTATTGAAATATTATTTATTTCAACAACTCATCAATTAATCAAAATTAATGTCTTAATTGATATTACATGTTACCCAAAAATATAATTTTTGTTTTATTGAATCAAAATAATTTATAACGTAACAAAAATAAGAAGTAAATATCATTATTATTATATTAAAAATAAAAAATACATATTCATTTTATTAGGGTCTAGAAATATATACCTTAATTACACTAGAAAACTCCTTGATGGAAAGGTGAATGATGGTGAGATTTTTTGGGTAACCTGACATACATGGTTTGGGTCATGATCTTGTTGAGCTTTAACTTCTTCTATAAATGGTTTTTATCATTCTTTAGTTTTTTATATTATATCGGTCTTGGTCAAAGTAAAATACTAATGATTCTCCCTCCCCAAGAAGCTTCAATAAATGGGATTCATAGGGCACAATCCAACTTCTTGAGGCAATCACTTCCTTTATTTATGTCAATTAGATTTATCAAAACACTATATTTATACTAATAATATGATAAATATTAAATGAAAATATTATCAACAGTAATGATGCTAAATTTCCTTTTAAATATGATAATATAATAAAACCAAATAAGTGCATGTGTTTTCTATAACTATAATAAATAATAGGGAGTTTAATTCTACCTCAAAGGAAATTTTATTTATGAAAGTTTTGGTTTCTAGAATCATCCACCTTCATATAAATCACCCTAAATATTTTAAATTAAAAACTAAATGAGATGATGTTAACTATGTTTCATCACTTCCTCTAGTTCCCACATCAGTTCATTATAATTTTGGATTCTCCATACCACTTTGGCCAGGTGCATTGTCTTATTTCTTATAACTTTGTCTCTATGATATAATATCTTCATCGGATGCTCCTCATATCAGAGATCATTCTCCAATGGAACCACCTATGGATTAAAAATATGTGAGGGGTATAGAATTTACTTCCTCAATAGTAATACATGGAACAAATCATGTACTTGAGATAGGTTAGGTGGGAGTTCTAGTCGATAGGCCACTTCTCTAATACGATCAAGGATATGAAAGGATCTGATGTATCTTGGACTAAGCTTTCCATTCTTCCAAAATCTCTTGACATTCATCCAAGGAAATATATAGAGTAATACCTTGTATCCAATCACAAAATCATGGCCTTCTCTATTATTATCAACATACCTCTTCCGTTGACTATGTGTAGTGTTGATGTTTTGTTGAATGGTCCTAACCTTTTCCACCATTTTCTCAACTATTTTAGGACCTTGCAGTTTGTGTTCCCAAAATTCATCTAAGAATTCAGATGTTCCAAACCTATTCCCATAAAGGGATTTATAAGGGTCCATTTGGATGCTTGAGTGGAAATAATTATTTTTTGAGAAATCAACTAGAGTAAGATGTTGATCCTATCCTCCTTTGAAGTTATTTGAGGATTCTATTAACATGTCCCTATGTTTCTAGATACTCCACTCAAATTAGAAATCATTTTGAGGGTGATAAGATGTGATTAAGTTCAACATATTATATATATCATATTGGAGACTCTTCCAAAACATGGAGATAAATTTTGGATCTCGATCAGATATAATTGATAGTGGTTTTCCATGCACCCTCACCACTTCTCTAATGTTTATCCCTACAAGTTGATTGAGTGAGAATTCCTCTTGAATTGAAATTATTTGATAATTCTTGGTAAGATGTTCCACCATAACCCATATAGAATTATTTCATCTTGATGTCTTTATAAGACAAGTGAACAAGTCCATTGTTATGATTTCACATTTCTATGTAGGCATGAGTAATGATTGCATCATCCCCTTGGATTTTTTCTTTTCATCCATTACTAACTGATATACAAGACAGCTTGATGTATATTTTATGGTTTAATTCATTATATTTTCCCACCAACACTTCTCTTAGAGATCTCAATACATATTTTGTGATTCCTGGATGAATGGATAATGTAAAACTATGTTCATCATCCAAAAACTCATTATTTAACTGAGGATTTTATAGTAAAAAGAGATGTGACCATTGTCTTATAACCCCTTTTTAATTAACATTAAACTCCTAAGACCTCCATTTTCTTATAGATTACATTTTCTTATTTAATACCTATATTATCTCTTTGATAAAACTTTATCATTTATATAAGGGATGTTTAACTAATCATTTGTAAAGGATTGATGATGATCCCTCCTTTATGATTCCCATCTCCATTATTTTCAAGTCTAATAAGATTGGATCCTTCAAAATTATCTTCAATGAAAAAATTTATGAATCCTTTCTACATAGAGTATCCTATACATTATTTTCTTTTCTACGATGGTAGTGGATTGATCATTCATAGTCATTAATAATATCTAACCACATTCCTTGGATTATATTCAGTTATTTATGTGTGAAAATATAATTTACACTCTCATGATCCGTATATATTTTATACGTATCCCCAAAGAGATAATGCCACCATATTTTCAATGTGAAGATCACTACAACTAGCTCTAGATCATGTGTTGGGTAGTTATATTAGTGAACTTTCATCTATAATGTGGCATAGTGTATCACATTGTCATTCTATATTAACAGACAACCTGATCCCTTCTTTGAAGCATTGTTGTACACCATTAATAGTTACCCACTTTTGGGTAGTGTAAGTACATGTGAAGTGATATGCCTCTTTATAACTCATTAAAACTCTCATGACATTCATTACTCCAAAAAATGAGTCCCTTATGAGTTAATATGGTTAGAAGGTTTGACAATCTTAATGAATTTCTCAAAAATCAATGATAATACCAAGGTAATGTAAGGAAACAATGGATTTATATCATATATGATTTCTTTGAACATACCTACATTGATTATATATTTTAAGGGTCTAAATATATCTCATTACTTGTGATAATATTCCCTATGAATGATAATACCTTCTAATAGAACTCCCATTTTCTATACATTGCATTAATTTTCTTCTTTTATAAGGTCTTCAGCATAGTACTCGGATGCTTCTCATGATCCTAATTTCTATTGGATTATATTAGAATATATTCTAAAAATTCTATGAATTTTTTTTTCTAAGTAATATATAGAGACTATATTCATCATTTCCATGATTATTTTTAGATCATTAGTTGGTCTAAATGGCATTACATTGAACTCATAGTGCTCGTACCTTGTACAAAAAGAATTCTTGGGGATATCCTCCTTCATCAGCCTTAATTGATAATACCCCAAACCAAGATCCACCGAGGAAAATTATTTGGGATACACATTGCTAATTGAATTAGTCATCAATATGTTGTATAGGATAGTTTTTATTTAGAGTTGTCCTATCGAGCTTAGGAAAATCAATGAAAAAGGCACATTGACCCATCCTTCTTCTTGACAAATAGGACTGGTGCACCCCAAGGTGAAGCACTTAGGCATACCAACCTTTATCCAAAATCTATTATAAGTGTCATTTAATCAACTCAGGTTCCACAAAATCAATTATATATATATTATTGGATTATTGGAATCCCCTAGGTATAATCTTGATTAAAAATTCAACCTCTTCACTTGGAGTAAGATAAGAAAGTTATTTGGGAATCACATAAACATATTCATTCACAATGGGAAAGTATTCAAGGATGAAATTTTCATTATACTCAATCATTTGAGCAAGATACACATTATTATAGGTAAATAATATCCATTCATGAGATGTTGGTTCTAAATAAGATTCATCCTCACCATATTTTTAAATAATCAATGGATTATTCATGATACGGAGAGTTATTTCCTTCTCCTAGAAATAATGTTGTATTTATATAGGGAAATCCAATCCATACTCAGAATTGAATTACATTATACTAAAAGGACTATCACAAGATTAAATATGATGTTCAACTAACCAATTTTTATGGGGGTGGATTTATATACATGAAATGTAATAGTTTCCCCATTTTCTATTTTCACTAACAACTCTAATTGCATGATTTGTGGTGGTTTTTGAATAGTTCTACTAAACTTGAATGATAAGAAAGAATGTGTAGAACCAGAATCAAAAAGAACATTTTCTATTCATTAATTAATAAATAGAATACCTATAACCACATTATTTTAGGGATCTAAATTTGTATTTTGGATGGAATATTCTCACACATTCTTCCTTGGAAGTTAGTAGTGTTGATTTCCTCTCACAACCATTAGATTATGGCAGCGATTCACATAGTGTCCTAGTTCCATGAAATTAAACCATTTGGAAAGTAGGCTATGTGTAGGCTGGAGAATTCCTCTATTACATTTCATTAGTTGGTTTCTCCAATCAAAAACCACTAGATATTTTCCCTTCCATTTCACAGCTAAAGTATTTCCTCTCCCCCACAGGCAATTTCTCGGGTCCTTTCGTTTTCTCACTTTTGACAAGAGGAATGTTGAAATTTCTTACCATCATTAGATTTCTCCATAGAACCACCAAAATTAAACTCCACCCTACACATATTATCCATATAACACCCTTTATATTCTCTAATATCAATTTCAAATTTGAGGGCATATTACATATTTTCTTCATAGCTATCAAATTCTCATATTTCTAGGGATTTTTTGTAGGCTCAGTTTTATCCGACCAAAGAAGTTGTCAACCTTGAATTCTTGGGTAACGAAATAGCCAGATGAATATCATGAATGTATTGTTAACATCACTTTATACTCCCCATGGATTCTTCATCTTTTTTTTTCTAGAGGCAAAGAAAATTTCATTCCATTATAATTTGGAGAGAGTGAGGAAAATATTTGTCGAAAAAAAATTGGAATTCATTCCACCCCATCGCTTTGATCTCTTCTTAAAGGTTCATATTAATGATAAATGTCCACCCCTCATCAACATATACATATATATGATAAAAAAATATAAACTTCTCTTTCTCAATAAATTTATGGATGGAGATGATATTCTCAGTGGAGTTGATCCATTATTTCATGATTAAGGGATCAGATTATCTATTGAAAGTCAGATGTAATTGTAACATAAAGGTATCAATATAAGCTTGTTATTTCATAGGGGAATTTGGGAGTTCCTTAAAATTAATTTTTTTATTGGCAACATGATTCAAATAAGATATTATCATCACAATGTTTTCGATTTCTTCTCCATCAGTTTGGGCATCTCATTTGGGTAGTCCTCAAATTTCCATTCACATTGGTTTTTTACTCCGTTCCTCCTATTTTTTTCCATTAACTATAATAAAGGAAAAATAAGGAATGGTTATTTTTAAAATATTAAACACGTAAATGGGAATCCAATAACATAAAAGGGTAACTTATAAATGACATTTTTATCTTTATTTTATCAATTTCTAGTCCTTAATAAATGTTATCCATGATCTATTTTCTAGCATAGACTCATATGGGCATTTATGTTCCCTGAATAATTGTTCATAATGAGTTTATGAATTTAACATACCATATCCTCTAGGAGTGTCAAACATGGTGTTCATTAAGGCCTATTTTCATGCACTAGGTGATGATCGACTCTAGCATGATCTCCCTTTTTGGGATTATTACCCCTATGTTCCTCTATGCGAGATCCATATACACTTGTAGTATCCACACAAGGATATGTTCTATTAGATACCACTTACACTAAAATTAACCAATATTTACATATTTTTCCTTATCCTTAGTATTATCGCTAAGTCTTTCATTAGATTTTTCAAATCTTAATCCCCAAAATAATTAAACTACCCTCTTATTCTAACTATGAAAACCCATTTCATTATTACACAGTAAATCATGATTTATTACATAAAATTATAAACAATACAATATAAAAGATCAATATGTATAGTGTATTTGGAAATTAGGAATATTTCATAACAACTTTAAACAAGGGTTACCTCTCTATTATTAAAAAATTCCTTAACTTGATCAAAATATTCCATCATTTTTAAAACTGCATGTGATAACCTGGGGGCATACACACGAACGGGGGGAGATATAAAGCCCTGTAAAGGAATAAACATTGAATAACATGAATAAATTAATACATTTATAAAAATATGAATTTCAATGGGACATAAAAGGGGTGAGAATAAAAAACATGAACAATTTGGAATGATATAGGATGATGACATAAAGACAACATGGGAATGTGGAAACAACATAAAACCTTAAATAATAAGCATAAGTTAAGGTTAGACACCAAGAAAACATAATATAATGAATTTAGGATAACCTCTCACACACCATACATGGAATATCATGAGACTAAAAGATTACCCAATGTATTGATGCACTATCCAGGTGCACCCATCATAATCATATCATGTACATACATAAGTGTTCACATAGATCATATAAATAAGAACATATTTCATCACATTTAAACCCATAATATTGGACTGTGGTTTACATACTTGTAATTAACCAATAAAATAATTGTATTCTCATAAAGTTGAACACCCATGATAGGAAATGGGTCTAGGTATTCACCACACAATTGTTTGGAATGAAAAAAATGTTGTGAAATTTTGGCAGCATAATGGGGGTACATGAATCTTCATTGAATGAGAGTAAAAGATGTATCTCATAATTTTTAAATAATAGTGGGTTTAAGTTGTATATGGAAGAACATATCACAACATTAACAATCACATATAAAAGGTGTAATATAACAATGATTTCGGTATAAAGAGAAGAATGAGGGGATCCATTACCTTGAGGTAGTGATACCAAATTCATGGGAGGAGATTATTGAGAGATTGGGGAACCTTGTGTGTAATATAGAGAGTGGAGGGTATATAATAAATGTTATCCATGTTTTTTTATTGAATATTATTGGGATATTGGTTGGGCCTATATATGAAAAGATAGGGGAGTTCTTCATTATTTCATAAACATAGGTTTTTGGCTTTACATAACAAGGTAATAAAAACCTAAAACCATCCCATGTTCTATGACCATGTTTTATAAAAAATAATTTTGGATTTAATTATTTTATAAGGTAATGGGCCAAAATTATTAAAATATTACCCTTGGTGATGTGGAAGTGAGTCATGTTCTTAAAGAAATGATTTTATAACCTTAAAATATAATATAAGTTTTAGAGAATTCATAATGGATTTATAAAACAAATAAAAAACCTAAATAACAAATTAATTTAAAAGATAATTTAGATTTTTTCATGGATACCTTTTATAGTATTTATTATATCAATTTCGGCCATTATTATTTCTTAATTCACAGTCTATATTTATACCACATTAAAGTTTTACCCAAAAATTTGACTATGTCAAAAAAAATTATGAAACATTCACCATTGGAAACTGTTGATGTGATGATTCCAAAAATAATATTCATTATTTCAAAATAAATTATTAAATATATGAATTTTAACTTTTAAATTATGAATATTCATTTATTGAGAAGTGTTTTGTTTTTTTGACAATTACTGTTTTTGAACCCTTATAAAAATTATTTTTGACTTTATAATATTATATTTTTACCTATACTTAATAAATATTATTTTATATAAATATTTTATTAAAATATAATTTATTTTAAAAATTAAACAATTAATCAAAAATACTATCTTAATTGAAATTACATATTACCCAATAATATACTTTTTGTCTTATCGGATTAAAATGAAAATCATTTATAATGTAACAATAATAAGAGGTAAATTTAATTATTATTCTATTGAAAATAAAATATATATATTCATATTCTTAGGGTCTTGATATATATCAATTTATTTCACTTTTGAATTCTCTAAGGGTAAGGTGCGCGATGTTGATATTTTCTTTGGGTAGTATGACAAATATATTTTGGGTCGTGATCTCGATAGGCTTGAAATTCTCCCATTAACATTTTCTGTCATTTTTTATTGGTTGGATATCTACATGGGATTAGTCAAGGTAAAATTCTAGATATGTTATCTCCTCTATAATATCAGATAAATGGGATTCATAGGTCTCAATCCCACTGGTTGAGGTCATCACATCATTTGTCTGTTTCATTTTGATTTTTCCAAACCCTATATTTATACTAATCATACGATCAGTGTTCAATAACTATTTTTTCAATAGTTATGATATTTAAAAATCACTTAAATATTATTGGATATAATAAAACCAAATAATTGAATGCGTTTTATATAACCATAATACATAATGGAGAATTTAATTCAACCATAAATGGAATTTTATTTATAAAACTTTGGTTTGGTACATTTCTACTACCGCCAGTTAAAAAATTCTTCCATTGTCAGTAAAAAAAATTTTCTACTACTACTAAAAAATTATCCTACTGTTAAGTAGTATTTAATACTACCATCGGTTGAAATTATGCTACAACCAATTAACAATTTTACCCTACCTTCAGTTAGTTTTATTATTATATAATTTTTTTCAATTCTATGCTTTTCATCCTTTTAAATATTTTGATTAAATGAAGACATATTAATATTATTTTAAGTGTTTTATTATTTTATAAAACTAATATAAATTATAATAATTCCATGTGAAATATTTGAAATATATTTTATATAGTTTTAAAATATAAAATAATTTACTCTTTATTCCTGCATAAACTTAAAAAATATTTATCTAATTTTTTTTATATTTCGATCTAATTTCATTTAGTTATTAATTTATGAATTAATCTTTAATGAAGTGTAAATTATTAAAAATTATTATATCATATTTAATACAATATAATTATTGTTTTTGTAAGAACTTTATTAATGTTTTTTAATATCTAAATTGTCAAATTATCTTATGATATTCATGGGATTATGCTTAATTATTATTATATAATATATATAAAATATCTAACATGTAATTAAAATTGGTTTGAATCTGTATTTATGTTTTAAATTGAAATGATATTTTCTACAATTATTCTGACAGATAATTTTATATCACATAATTTGAAATTTGAATTTCTTTACTCGATTGGAGTTTGGTTATATTTTTTGTAGATTATAATTAATTGTTTTAGGACACAATCAAATAACATGATACTGGATAACATATTCAACACTCTATTTCTCTTAAATAAAAAGTTGTGAAATTTTATGGTGTTAGACCAACTACAATGTCCCATGTGATCCTAGTTTCATCTTTTGGATGATATCTCGTGTGTTGAATTAAATCTTCTTTAAATTCAAATTTCTTTATGACCTGACCATATCCTCAACTTAAGAACCAGTACATTTTATTTATTTGATTATATTTTACTTATTCTATTTTCCTATGTTTTTAACACTTCTTTTTTCCATTCATACGCTCACTTATTTCTATTTATTCTTTTCAATACAAATGAATTTCTTCTTCTCTTCATGAGGTTGTGACTCCTAGATTCTAAAGTTATGAATTTATTGCATTGTGACTCTCATAGTCTAAATTCCGTATTATAATTGGGTTCTGACTACCCATATAAAAGACAACGTTAGTGTGGTTATACCTCTACCTCATAAAAATTGATTATGGAATTAGGTTATGATTACCCTTTAAGAAGTTGGTGGTGAACAATGTATCTCTCACTAAGTAGAGAGGTATAAGACCGTATTGGGTCCGATTTGGACTAAACCAGTATAAAATTTGTTATATTCATTATTTTATTCTGTTTCTAACTAACTCTAATAATTAACTTTCATAATTAATTTAAATAATCAATTTATAGGATTAATTTTTTTGTCTGGTCTCTTCAGCCATATTAACTATATTCTATTACCTTATCTAACCTAATAATTAGTATCAAAGGTTGTTCATTTTGGAATTATCTAATACTTTTATAGATTCTATTGTTTATATTTTACTGTTCAATCTTATTCATAGACATCACTACAAAGAAAATGATATTTAATATGAAAGGATTGAACAAAAATGATGCCTTGATTCCATAGAATAAACTTCACATTGATGGTAATGATTATGACTACTAGAGATATTGAATGGAGGCATACCTTAAACAGTTAAGCTTTAAACACTATTCCATCATATAAAAATCGCATGCACTTCCATAATCTAACCAAGTCACTCCTACTGAATATTGTTCTATTAGATTTTTTTAAAATTAATAAGTTGTCAATATTTATTATTTTTTTATTAATAGAACTGTGTTTATCCATGTGTCTCTATATAAGACATATCATGATATTTGGAAGATTATACAAGTCACACAGATTTGTTCCAAAAATTAAATACAAACCAAGATTGGAATGCTTCAAGCCGAGTACCAAGACTTCAAGATGGGTGAAGAAAAAACTATAAACCATATATTCTATCGATTTAAAATCATTGTGAATAGAATTAATTATCTTAGAGATAATCTGTAAAACCCAGTACATGTTGAATGATTCCTATGATAACTAAAAAATAAATGGAATGCTCAGAATGTATCCATTGTTGAAATCAATAACTTAAAAGTGTATATACTCGATAAATTTATTGGATCACTACTTTAGAATGAAATAGAACTGAATAATATAGTAGAATAGGAGACACTGGAAATAAACGAGGTAGATTTAAGATATATGAATGTTGTTTCTACAGACTCTTGAGATTATGATCTAATGTATTGAGAAAAATAATATATGGAATAACTTGTGACTATGGTTCACAAATAATTAGAAATATAGGGATTAAGAATTGATATAGAAGATTCCATAAAAAATTTAAAGTAGATAAGAAAGAAAGTTCTAATCATAATGCCTCAGATGTTCTTATTTTGAGTATATAAATAGAGTGTATATCAAGCCTAACTATTCAAAACTAAATAATAAATAAAAATATATAAATAAATAAAAAAACATCGAAAATTTGTTGGAGTTTTTCCAAGGAATATAATTTGAATGAAAATCTATGAATCAGAAATAATATGCTAACATTTTTTTGAATCATTATATAAGGTTAATGATGTAAGCTTTTATTTTTAATGTCTTAATTCTGATTATGATTTTAGAATTTTTAATGCTTCTAAATTAATTTAAAAAATTAAAATATTGATAGAATATGTTTTCATAGAGGATTATTTATATAATAATGTTATAGAAAATCTTGGGAAACTTATTTTCAAAATTAAATAATTTTACAATATAATAACAAATCTCGAAATAATGTTTCTTCTTCCCTTTATATAGTTTAACATAATTTAAAAACATCTTAATAATTAAATGAATAATTGAAAAAGGATGTGTAGATTATAAAACAATGTTTATCTGATTTTATTTAAGGTTGTTAAAAATTATCATAATTTAATGTATTTGAATAATCTAAATAAAAATAAATATTGTTTTGGATAAGATAGGTGACTTCCTCAAATGTATAGAAATCAATTTTTAATTAGGAATGGTTGTAATCCATCAGTATCCTATTTTAACAGTGGATTGAATGATTACTATTAAAATGATAGTTCACTTAGATTCAAACAATATTTTGTATTTACAAACACTCATATTTATAAATATTTTCTATCTAGAGTACCATACAATACATATTTAAATTATCTGTGGGTATCTAAAAATTTTATTATTAATACGATTGGATCTGAAGATTCTTGGGTACCAAAATTTGTATGTAATTTATTTTTTTAGGAAAAATTCCTTGGATATCTCAAGAATGATATACGGTACATGGATAATGGATGATCTAAGCATGTGACTGAAGACAAATAAATGTTTACCAATTACAATACATGTGATGAAGGAACAGTTATATTTGGAGATAATTATAAAGGAAAAGTAATTTTTTTGGTAAATTTGGTTTTTCTAATTATAATTTTATTTCTAAATTTTTATTTGTTGGAGGATTGAAACATAATTTAATTATTATATCTATATTATGGGAGGATGAAATGGAAGTTAAATTTCAAAATGATTATTGTTTAGTTTTCAAGGATTTTTATTTATTATTTTATTCTAATCAAAATGAAAATATTTATTTTATTGACTTTTCTTAAATAACTATTAAAAAAGTAAGTGTTTTATTGAGGAACAAAGTGATAGAATCCTTTCCAATCGACGATTAGGTCATGTTAATTTCAAAACATCACATTAGATCCTTAAACATAAAAATATGTTAAAATTACCTTATATAATGAAATAACGACTTCATGTTTCTGATTCTTTCATGAAAGGAAAACATCACAAAATATCTTTCATAGCTATCGATCAGCTAAGAACTGATATGCCAATAGAGTTAGTATATCATGATCTATTTGGTAATACTCAAATTTTTAGCCTTAGAGGAAGGAAATATAATTTATTTATTTTTATGATTAAAATATATTTATATGGGTTTACATTATTGAAAATAAAAATGACATATTATATAGATTTATTGGTTTTTCTAATTTAGTTCAAAATAAAAAATGATGTTTGATTTTTTCTCTTTTTAGTTACAAAACATGTGAATTTTATAATTATGATTTTGAAGAATGTTCTGAAAATAATGGTTATTTTCTTAATTTATCCTCTCCTAGATCAACATAATATTTTTTGTTGTAGATCAAATAAAAATAAACACTTATTGAAATGGATAGAACATTGTTAAGTGAATATAATTTTCCAATATATGATTGGGTTGAGGCCAAATATTCAGCTTGTTATATTTCAAATAGAATAATTTTTATGCAATTGTTAATGAAAACCCATTATGAATTATTTATAAATAAATTCCTAATTGTTTTTATAGTTTTTAGTTGTCAAGTATTTATTTTAAATTCAAAGTATAATTTAGATAAATTTTATGAAAAAAATGATCAATGTATTTTTTTTAGTTATTATAATAATAGTATAACTTATATATTTTATAATAAAATAATTATGGTTATTGAAGAATCTGGTCTTGCTTTGTTTGATGAAAATAATGTTAAATCAAATTCTGATTCTAATGTTTCTCATGATGACTTTATGGATTTTAATTATGGAAAAAAAACTCATGGTATGGATGAATCAATTGAGTGGGAGTATACACCTTCTCTAATTGATCGAATACCATTGAAGATTAATTGATATCATCCTCTTGAAATTTTTATAAGTAATATTGATTATGATATTAAAACTAGATATTATGTTCTAAATTTTTATACTTATTATTATTTTTTTATGAATTATTTTTCAGATAATGTTATTGAATAAATAAATTATTATTACTAGATATTTCAAAATATTAAAAACATAAATTTGAGATTGTGATGTTGGAAGGTTAATTGTTTTATCTTTTCATCTATATATTTGAAATTTTTTAATCATTTTGATTATTTAAAAAAAAGGCGAGAATATAAAAATGTTATTAGTATTAAATGTTGAGGTTTTTAATCAAATAAAATGGGATATAGTTTTTGTTCATTTTTTCATGTATTTATGTTTTGGAATATTACTAACCCTTTAGTTATTTTATGTAAAAATCAATTCTTACTAGATTTTCGTAAATTTATTATAACTCAATCTATTGTGATTTAAATTCTATAAATCTTATTTAATATGATTTATAAAAATTTTATATAACTTTTATTAAACTATATCAATGTATAAAAAATATCATGCATGTTCTCATTTTGTCTTGAACTAATGCATAGTTTTATTTATTTATTTAATTATAACATGATTTATGTAGATCAGATTCTCAAGAAACTTTTTCCTTTTTATATTCAATATATTTATCTAAATTTAATTAAAATAAATTGATGAATGAAATTGTTTTTTAATGCTCTAAAAATCTCCTAAAGTTAATGCAACAATTCTAGAATTCTGGAATTTCCAAAATTCAAAACATTTTTTATTACAATGATATATATTTCTATATAATTTAGAATCAAAATATGTTTGTTGTATAAGGAATCACCCATAAAACATTACATAATCTTGAATTAAATGAATAATTCACATTGACAATATTCTCATGTTTAGAGTTTTAGTGAATTAGGCCATATCTATTACATTACGTTTCAAAAATTTCAAAGTAAACACTTCTACTCAGTATGCATTTTTTTATAAAATAAAAACACTTAAAAAGAATCATGTATAGTTCAATTTTTTATACATCATGACTTTTCCATTTTCTCATCCTTGTCCTTATTCCACTTCATGTCCGGTGAAAGACATTTCCAAAACATGAGATTATTAAAAATCTCAGAAAGGGATACACAAAGAAGGAAAACTATTAGTTTTTCAAAACCACAAGTAAACCATGAATACATTATCAAAAGTTAATCTTTTCTCCTTTATGATGTAGTAAATACTCTTCTCTGTATGAATGATCATTTCTTACCCTTTTGTGAGAAAAAACATAGCATAAAACCCATAGAAAGAACACATAACATATATAGGTAACTTGGGACATAGATGTACTTAAATGTAATAACCATACGGTCAACTTCCATACATATCAATAAATGGAATAGCCATATGGCTGACTTCCACACCCAATGAATTGAAGTTTATAACATAACCACCCGTCCTAGTTTAACACCACACCACCCGTCATTTGGTTTATCACGTAACCACCCCTCAAATGTCCAACTACCATTATAAAATCATAGAACACAAATTATTGAAAATATAAACATTTCAATAATAAAATTTCACCATTTCAATTAAAATATATCATTTCAAGATATTTACATAATCAATGCTTAATAAAACCATTTTCAAAACCAATTAAAACATTTAATAAATATATTTTTGAATAAAAGTTCTCATACCTCATTGAAGTGTTTAATGGAATTAAAATTTGAAAACATTAATGTCCATATAAATAAATACTAAAAACCATTTGGAAAACTTGGACATTAATGAGAAATATTTAGAAGAATAATTATTTACAGCTTTCTAAACAATTTTTTAGTTAAAGTGTCTCACAACACTTGAGAAACACCTCAATAAACATAATTGATGAATAGGAAATAAAAAAACTTATAATATCATGACAATAAGGATATTAATGATATAATATTTCAAAAGGCAGAATATACACCATATAAAAGTGAATTGGAGAAAAACAACCATGATGTCTCAAGGGAATGTAAATTGAGATGAAATCCCTTATAAGGATGGTATCCTTAGATTAAGGATAAATCAATTACATAATTATGTGTGACAAATAAGAATACACTCAATATAAGTGGATATTATGTTTGAAACAATCATTGGTCATTCACACATTTTTATAACATGACATAATCAATAAGTATAAGTTTAAACCAAAGAATTGAACGTGGGTTAAGAAGTTCCCCAACAGAAATTTCATAGCCTAACAATGCCACTTTAAAATTAGAAAATAATTTGATGAGAGCGAAAAGGGTATCTAATCACTTAGAAATAAAATTTACAACGTTAAGGATATATAATAACATATCCCAACATTGTAAGATGTAAATTAAAAGACATAACAAAATAAGTCTTTTAAAAAGAGGAGGGTGAAAGGTTCACATACCGATTTGGTAACTTATGAAACATTCAAAATATGAAAGAAGGAACATAAAGTAAATATTTAATTTGGAATTAATTAATTTATAAAACACAATGAATAAAATCATGGGTAGTATATACACCACACAAAAGGAAATAGTGGCAATATAGCATGAATCTCACAAGAATAAGAAGTGAGATGAAAACCCTTTACCACGGTGTAATCAATCAAGTCATAAGACCAAAAGTTAATAACCACCAAATGAATCACAAAATACCATGAATATAAATATAATCTTCATAATATACATAAAATGGAATTAAACAATACACCACATACATGCAATAAGTGGCGAATAATAGAAATCTCATGGAATTAGAAGTGAGATTAGAAACCCCTTTCCTCATGTTTGACTTGACTCGTTATTTCATTAATTTATTGAATAACAAAATAAAGTTAATTTCTAAATTACTAAGAACATTTTAATGTGTATTATTACTTTAATATCACTTATTACCATGTTATAAAAAATATTTAATCATTTAATTTAATAATGGTCATTTTGACGATATTTGGTACATGAGAAAAAATGAACTTCTTATAATTACAAGTTGTTCATGTGGTAAATAGTCCATTATCTTCAGAATGATATTAATGATTTAGATATCATATTTATCATATATATATATATATGCAGTATGTATATGTATTTATAATAGTGCATAACATTTGGTGATAAAAAATGAAAGGCACCGTTCATGGAGACGGTAAGTCTTACGTACACATGAACGCTACTTCCATTTCTATAACATATTTAAATCGAATGAAAACATAATGATACATAGGATTATTATAATTCCAATATAACATCATATATAATTTTTTTAACTCTATATTTTATACATTCCACATATGACATGAATAAATCATATCATTTTGAGGGGGCAGTAGTCCAGACTTAGTCAAAAGAAATTATCGTGTTTACCCATAATGAAAACCATAAAGGTATACTATAAATGAAAAATACATAAGTATAGAGACAATATAAATATAATATATATCACATTTAAATATAGTTCTATCTTAATGGCCACCATAATAGGTGTTAAGAGATAATTGAACAATCATCATTTTGTGAGGCAGTAGTTCATTGTCCACAAAAACAGTTTGTTCTTTACCAATTAGATGGAGGTGTGTGTATGTTTAGTTAGAATCCATCTCATAAAAACAACCTAATATATTGGGGATTCTGTATTTGAAGTAAAATAAAATAATAAAAAGTGTTTAGGGGGGTTGGATATGGAAAATAAACAAAATAACTTAAGAAAAGATGTTACCTTTAAATCGGGTAACTCCCTTTTGTTTGAACCAAAAGGATTTATTGAAGTGCCATTTTCCTAAGTTAAGGCTTATAAGTGGAAAAGAGGGATGTAGGGAGATTAATTTGGTAGAGTGTGTATGATACAAGAGGATTGAGATGTATGAGTAATGAGTTAGCAGTGAGGGCTTTTTATAATGGGGTTGAGGGGCTCTTGAGGAATGTTTAAAAATATTATTTTATTATATAATGATTCTCAGTTTATAAAATTAAAAAACTCGTTAAAGTAAAATAAAACATGACCAATGTTCTAAATAAAACAATCCAATAGGAATTTGATAGGTTTTGGACATTTTTTCATTTATGTAATCTTATTTATTTAAATACTTCATTAATGAGGTAAACTCTGCATCATTATTGTGTCATAAATAATTTTATTTATATGATGTCTAAAAATTATAAAAAAATAATATGTCATTGGAAATAATCTTAGTTTCAAATTAAAATTTATATTAAAAGAGATAACCTATATAACTACGTTTAAAATTTAATTTTCTAAATGATATATGATTATGTCATTTTTGTTTTTACTTTAAAGTAATTAATATAAAGTGTCATTATCACTCTTAAGTGGCTCCATGGGGTCCCAAAATCAACCCAATGATGTGTATGGTCTTCCATGACACATAAAATAAGGTTATTAAAAGTTTTAAGGTAATTTTGTATTATTATAATATTATTTTTACCTTAAATCAACCTATTTACCATTAACCGTGGTAAATACAAGTCAAAAGTTAATATTCACCAAAAATTATTTTCATCTTATTGAACCAAATTTTACATAATTATAATAACCATGTAAATAGGATTTTTTAAATTCAATTCACTAAAGTGTTAGAATTTCAATTAAATGAAAAATTCAGTTTTTTAACTACCACTCAGTGTTTTCACAATTCATAAAAAATTGATGTTTTTCAGAAAAATACCAAAATATCAGCCTAAGATATATTGGATATTCTGAATTCAACAATGATTTCCATTTTAACAAATTAAAAACAAAGTAGTAGGATTAATTATTTTAAAATCAATTCCCGCTGTCAAAACAAAAAGAGTGTTTTTAAATAAATAATAAGAATCAAAATATTGACACTTGTTTATGTTCAATTTCAAAGTGAAATTACTTCCAATGAAAAAAATTGGATTAAATTGAAAAAATAAAATCTAATTAAACTTTTGAACCAATTAAAAAGATATTATAAATAGATATATAAATTATATTAAGAGGTTGTTCTGAATTAAAATATCATATTTTTTCTATTCATTAAAAAAATGAATTTTTTCAGAAAAATACCAAAAACTTTCCAAAAGTAAATTTTGATGTCCCGATTCTAAATAAGAATATTATTTTTCCAAATAGAATATATAAAAGTTTAAAAAAAAAATTTAAGAGGGTTCACCATAAAAAGGTGGTAAATCAACCATTTATTAAATATTAGAGTATTTATACTTAAAATTGAAGTCTTTCTCATTTTAAGCATCTAACATTTATATGATAAATGTAAAAACACATACCAAACAATTAAATTCATATTGTAGTTATTTATATCCATTCCCACCAATACAACGGCTAGGCATTAACTACAATTTAAAATAATAATATATTATTATTTTTCAGCATGACTCAGAATTGTGTGAAACATTAGATTTCAAAGAAACCCAGTATAGCGTATCACGTACTCCATCAAAAATAGAATTTCCTTCAAAGTAAAATTAATATTTAATTCAAATATATTAATAAATATGAAAATTTCATATTCTTCATTTACCTAGGATGTTACATCCTTCCACCCTTTTGAAAATTGTGTGCTCACAATTTTAAAACTAGGCTTGTAAACTTCATTAAAAGCCCGCTTCGTAAAATGTGTCAATAAAAATATCACTTTAAAATAAAGGAAAAGAATTATAAAGGCCACCTGAGACATGAAATACTATGATTCCATGAAAACATGGATTTAGAATAGAAACTAACACTCATAGAATAATAGAGAGTGATAGAGAACTTGATCAAGGAAAGTTAACCACCATAATACCATAAATTTGTTGACGGGTAAATGTTTGATGAAAAAAGAGAGCTTATAACATATTTTCTTCAAGATAATTTTTATAGAGTTAAATTATTTTATTAATAACTAGACTAAGATTGTAAGGAAATATACTTACTTGTCATTTATAGTGTCATCGTTTAATAATAATCTACCAAAAACCCACCATTTCTCCAAATGGTAAGTATTCAAGATGACTTGGTCACACATGAAGTGCTAGAATAAACTTCTATAGTATCACATAATATACAAAAGATGAACTATATTTTTCCACTATCTTTAGACATAAACCAAAACCAAAATTGGTTAGTACAAGATGAGATAATCCCCAAATGGATAATCCATTATAAAAAGAAATACTAGACTTAATCTATAAAATTCAGTAAAAAGAAACCAAAGTTCAAGAAATACCATTCAATATACAATTTTCCTTAAATTTCTTCCGAATAATCCAAACTAATATTGAAACCCAAAACACATAAGGATTTAATCACATAGTCTTCCAATGTAAATCTTAACATTTATCGCCAAAATCATCGACTACTCTTAAAGTGTCATACTGAAGTCTAATTAACCTAATCACATATTCTCTATGATATGTTAATCATTTCAAATAATAAACCAAATAATCATATGTCCACAATAAAAAGATATATTTTCTAAAATAAATTTTCAAACAATACTCTACAATTGAGATCCCATAAAATTCTATTTCCCTTAAGCATATAATGTTTCCAAAAGTGAGAACATCTTCTAAAATAACCTTTATCACATAATAACCAAATCATTTTCCTATATTATGGATATTCATTAAAACAAAATTTCACAAAATAAACTTATTGTTAATCAATAAAATCATTCAAATAAAACGAATATGTCTTACTAATCTAGGACTTCATGTAGTTCAGTGGTAGTCGATAAATCCCAATCGCAGTTTGGTTGTGGGTTCGATTCTCACAGCTATGTCTGACTTGACGGGTTGTCACACGGACTGTGTGTTGTCATTTCTATAAAACCCAAAAATAACCCTAATATGTTTTAACCTCAATGTATTTATTATACCTTTAATTTTCATCCCAATAAATTAATACCACAACATATTATATATTGACTTTTTTCACCTCCATATGATAAAATTAAACTATTCCCAACAGAAATAACATCTTATGATGACCATGGTGTCCATATGGTTTCATCAATATCTTTTTCACATAGGTAGATGGCCCATTAATTGCCACAATTATTTATAGATCCTTCAAAATCATTTGCTTCCTTAATCTCAATATACCTTGTATTGCTTGGGTCATATGGGTGTTCGTATAAAAATTGTTTCGGAATATAATCATGTTTGACATATAATTTTAAATCATAAAAAAACATGATTTTTATAAAATTGTTAGACTGAGTTTGAGTTGAAAAATTCAATCAACGGTACTTTTATAATACCATAAGTATTTTCTGAGTGACTATATTGTAAAAGAAAATATAAATAGGTTGTGAAAGGGTATTCTACTTTAGTACATTTTTCAAAATCATAATATGCTTGAAAATATTTTGATAACGTATAATATTGGAAAATTACATGATAATATTTACCTTTCTATAAAATATGAGAATAATTTAAAAATAGGATGTGATTAAATACAACCCATGATCCACAATGATATTGAGGTATAGTGGAGGTGTTTGATATCTCAAACAACTGCTTTCAAGTGAGTTGTATACAAGAAAAAGTTTCACAATAATATAAACATGATCGTGCAATAATTATTGCAAGCATGTCATCAGGAAGAGATAAGTATGTCGTTTGAAATCCTCCTCCTTCCATTTGTAACCGAATTTCCTTGATCTGGAAAAGCTATAGAACAAGGATTTAACTGAAATAATACACATAGGGACTAACCAAGTGTTCAACAAAAACCCTTAATCCCTAATGTTGTCTAAACTGACCTCTGATACCTACTATAAGCACGTGGACTTAAACTATTACATAATCATGAATTAATTGAATAATTCACATTGAGGATTTTTTCATATTTATAGTTTTATAGAATTAGGCCATATCTATTAAATTACATTTCAAAAATTACGATGTAGACACTTCTACTCATTATCCATTTTTTAATAAAATAAAAACTCTTCAAAAGAAACATGTCTAGTTCAATGTTTTAGACATTATAACTTTTCCATGATCCCATACATGTCCCTATTCCACTTCCTGTCATGTGAAAAATATTTCAAAAACATGGGATGAGAAAAAACCTCAATAAGGGATAAATAAAGAAGGAAAACTATTAGTTTTTTAAAACAACAAGTAAACCTTGAATACTTTATCATAAGTAATACCTTTCACCATTATGAATTAGTAAATACTCTTCTCTGAATAAAAGATCATTTCTTACACTTTTGTAACCAAAAGATAACCTTAAAACCCATAAAAAGCACACATAACATATTTAGGTAACTTGGGACCTTAATGTACTTAATTAGAATAACCATATGGTCAACATCCACACATATCACTAAATGGAATAACCATACGGCTGACTTCCATACCCAATGCAATGGAGGTTATAACGTAACCACCCATCCTGGTTTATCATGGCACCGCCCGTCATTTAGTTTATCATGTAACCACCAGTAAAATGTCCAAGTACCATTATAAAATCATAAAATAATAAAATAATTCAAATATAAAAAATTCACTAATAACATTTCCACATTGCGATTACAATATATCATTTCAAGATATTGACGTAATCAATTATTAATCAAAGCATTTTCAAAACCATTTAAAACATTTAATAAAGAGATTTATGAATCAAAGTGTACCATACCACTTTGACGCTTTTAAATGAATTTAAATTTTAAAACATTAATTTCCATATAAAAAATACTAAAAACCATTTTTAAAAAATGGACATTAATGAGAAATATTTAGTTGAATAATTCTTTAAATCTATTAAAATGATGTTCTAGTTAAAGAGTCTTTTAACACATGAGAAACACTTGACTAAACATAATTGAAGAATAGAATAAATAAACATATAAAATAATGAGAATAATGATATTAATGATATAATATTTCAAAGGGTATTATATACACCATATAAAAGTTAATTGGTACATAACAACAATGAATTATCAAGGGACTGAAAATGGAGACGAAATACCTTATAAAGATGATATCATTAAATTAAGGATAAATCAATTACATAATTATGTGTGACAAATAAGAATACTCTAAATATAGGGGTATATTAATTGTGAAACAATCAGAGCTCATTCACACATATTTATAACACTACATAATCATTAAGTAGAAGATTAATCCAAAGAGTTGAAACTGGGTTAAGAGGTTCCCTAACAGAAACTCGATAGCCTAACAACGTCACTTTAAGATTCAGAAAATAATTTTATGAGAGAGAAAAGGGTATCTCATCACTTGGACATAATATTTACATCATTACGTATATATAATAACATATCCCCACATTATAAAATTTAAATTAAAAGACACAACAAAAATAAGTCTTCTAAAAAGAGGAGGGTGAACGGTTCCCTTACCAATTTGTTAACTTATGATACATTCTCCATATGAAAGAAGGATCATAAGAAGAAGATTTAATTACCCATAAATTAAATTATATCACACAATAAATACAATCATGGGCAGCACATACACAACACAAACAGAAAGAGTGGCAATATAGCATGAATCTCACGAGCATAAGAAATGAGATGAAAACCCTTTACCATGTTGTAATCAATCGATTCATACGAACATAAGTTAATAAACACCAAATGAATCACAGAATACCATAAATATAAATATAATCATGATAATGTACATCAAATGGAATTAAGTAATACACAACATGCAAGGAATAAGTGGAAGAAAATGGAAATCTCACAGAATTAAAAGTGAGATAAAAAACCCCATGCCTCATGTCTGACTTGACTCGTTCGTTCATTATTTTCTGGAATAATAAAATAAAGATAATTGATACATTCTTAAGTAAATTTTTTAAGTTTATTATTCCATTTATATCACTTATTACAATTTTATAATCATTATTTAATCATTTATATTAATAATGGTCATTTGGTCGATATTTGATACTTAAGTCAAAAATGAACTTCTTATAATTACATGTTGTTCATGTGGTCAGTAGTCTATTATCTCCAGAATTATATTCAGGTTATAGATATCATATATATCATATATATTAAGTATTTATGTGTATTTATAACAGTACATAACATTTGGAGATAAGAAATGAAATGCCCCGTTCATGCAGATGGTAAACTGTACATACGCATGAAAGCTACATCCATTTCTATTTTTTATTTTAATAGAATGAAAACTTAATGATAAATAGGTTTATTATAATTCAAGTTTAATATCATATATAATTTTAGTAACTATTTTTTTTATACATTCTCTATATGTCACGAAGGAGTCATATCACTTTGAGAGGGTGGTAGTCCACAATTCCTCAAATGAAATTATCGTGTTTACCCATAATGGAAACCATAAAGGTATACTATATATGAAAAATATAGAAATATAGAGACAATATAAATATAATTTATATCACATGTAAATACATTTTCATGTTAATTTCCACCATAAGAAGTTGTAGGAGATAATTGAACAATCGTCATTTCATGAGGTAGTTGTTCGCCAACTACAGAAAATAGTATGTTCTTTACCAATTAGATAGAGGTGTGTGTAAGTGTAGTTTGGATACTTCTCATAAAATTAAACTAGTATAATGATCATACTGTTGTTTCTATAAAATAAAGGAATAAAATGATTTTATGGGGTTGGAGAAGGAAAATAAAACAAAAGAACTAATGAAAAAAATGTTACCTTTAAATCGGGTAACTCCCTTTGGAATGAACCAAAAGGGTTTCGTGTAGTGCCTTATGCATAAGGTAAGACTTATAGGTGGAATACATTGATGTAGGGAGATTAATTTGGTAGAGTTTGGATTGTATAAGTGGCTTGATAGGTTTGAGTAATGAGTTATAAGTGAGAGCTTTTTTTAAGGGAGAGGAGGGGCTCTTTAGGAAAGTTTAAAAATATTATTTTATTATATAATGATTCTCATTTTCTAAAGGTCCAAATCTCATTAAAGTCAAAGATTAGATGACTCATGTTAAAAATAAAATCATCAAATGTGAATTGGATGGGTTTTGGATATTTTTTTTAAAAATTAATCTTATTTAGTTAAATCATTCATTAATGAGGTAATCAATGAATCATTATTGGGTCATAAATAATTTTATTTATATGATGTCTAACAATTAAAAAAATTAACATGATTTCGGAAATTTTTTTAGATTTCAAATTAATATTTATATTTGAATAGATAACTTATATAACCCCATTTAAAAATAATTTTCTAAAAGATATATGATTATGTCATTTTTGTCTTTACTTCAAATTAATTAATATAAAGTGACATTATCACTCTTAAGTGGCTCCATGGAGTCTCAAAATTGACCCATTGATTCCACTGGTTGGCCATGACTCATACAATAATGTTAAGACATGTTTTAATGTAATTTTTTATTATTATAATATTCTTTTTACATTGAATTATCCTATTTACCGTTATCTGCGGTTAATAAAAGTCAAAATTTACTATTCACCAAAAATTATTTTCATCTTGTTGAACAAAATATTAATTAATAATAAAAACCATGTATTTTATGTTTTTTAAATTCAATTCACATATTTAGTAAAATTTTGTTTAAATGAAAAAGATTTCTTTTTTGGCTACCACTCAGTGTTTTCTCTATTCATCAAAAATTGATGTTTTTCAAAAAAAACAAAAAAATCAGCCTAAGTTATATTTGATATTCTAAATTCAAAATTGATTTATATTTTTAAAAAAAACAAAACAAATAAGTCGGATTAATTATTTTAAATTTAATTCCCGTAATCAAAACAAAAAGCACATTTTTAAAGAAATAATAACAATCAAAAGAATGACACTTGTTTTTGTCCATTTTCAAAGTGAAATTACTTCCAATGACCAAAATTGGATTAAATGGTAAAAATATAATCTAATTACACATTAAAAACAATTAAAATGATAATATAATCATATAAATATATTATATTAAATGGTAGTTTTGAGTTAAAATACAATATTACTATTCATTAAAAATGAATTTTATACGAAAAATACAGAAAATTTACCCCGAGTAAATTTTGATGTCCCGATTCCAAAGAAGAATTTTATTTTGTCGAAGAGAATATATAAAAGTGACCAAAAATAGATTTAAAGAGGGTTCACCATAAAAAGGCGCTAAATCAACCTTTTATTGATTATTAGAGTATTTATGCTTAAAATTGAATTCTTTCTTATTTTAATCCTCCAATATTTATTGGATAAATGTAAAAACATTTAATAAACATGTATATTCATATTTTAGTTAGTTTTGTCCATTCCCGCCAATACAACGGCTAGTCGTTAACAACCATTTAAAATAATATTATAATATTATTTTTCAGTATGACTCAGCATTATGTGAATCATATGATTTTAAAGAAACCCATTGTTACGTATCAGTTACGCCATCAAACATAACATCCCCATTAAAGTAAAATTATCATTTAATTCACAAACATTAATAAATATGAAAATTTCATATTCTTTATTTACCTGAGATGTTACATATTGATTTGAGAATATAATAATATATTATACATTTAATTAAAATTAATGAAAATCTAATAATTCTATTTATTTTCATTAAAAATGAATGAAGTTTTGTAACATTTTAATTAATTTCTCTATAACTATTATTTTATATTTTTACTATTTTTAACCATATATCTTGATATAAGTGTTGTATTGAATCAATATTTGATCAATTTGTAAATATTTTAATTTTTTATTCATTTAAGTATTCCAGAACTTTTACAGATTCTATCATATAGTTGGACTGAATATCTCTAATGCTTATGTGTCGAGATTTTTCATAAAATAATGATTTCTTATTAATCATCTCATTTATACTCAAGATTCATGATTCTAGTAATATTCGTCAAAATAAACCACAACCTTATTCTTTCTTAGTAACAATGTAGCTTCATCACCTCCATGACTTGTAACTACTCCTCAGTTCTCCATCTTCTTCACCCAGTTTCTTTCCAATGAGAATTTTCAAGTATTGATGGTAGGAATTTATTTAAAAGTTGTAGTATGTCCTTCCTTATTAACAATTATAGGTTTTTCATATGTAACAGTAGTATAAAATTCTTATTTTATAAAGAAATGGTTGCACTCCATTTCAGTAATAGTAGGCTGTAGTGATGGTTGTACCATTCTCTAGCCCAATGGTGGCATCGTTTGTGCTCATCGATGGTAGTAGTAGCTCTAACTTTTCACTCAATAAAAATAGTTCCTCAGATTCTATTTTATCATATCATGGTAAGTTCCCTATTTTTTTCATAATTGTAGAAAACTCATTCTACCTCCAGGTAAATCTTTTATATTACCACTCATACATAAATTATCCTTCTGCGAGTATAAATATTATACTATTTCTAGTTCAGAAATTATCCAATCTTTATGTATTATTTTATTTTATCATATGTTGAAAAGAGTATACCTCTAGTTAAAAAAATATCAAAACATTAGTTATTTTTTTTTGGTTTTTGAAATTTTTTAAATGATCTGTTTTCATCATTTTTAATATTTTGATTAACATTATAAATTTTTTATTTATTTTAAGAGTTTTATTATTTTATAAAATTTTTATATATTATATGAATCATATGAAACTTGTTTTAAAGATATTCTAAATAGTTTTAAAATATGTAATAATTTAGTCTTTATTCATGCATACACATAGAACATGTATTTTTGAATATTTATGTTTTTTATATTTTGAGTAAATTTATTTGACATATTGTTTTCTAAATTAATTTTTAATGACATGGATTTTATTCCAAATTATTCTATTTTATTTAATGATTTATATTTTATATTTTTATTAAGGGCTACATTAAAGTATTTTGAAATTTAAATATTCAAATTATCTAATTATATTAATGGGATTGAGTTGACTTATTATCATAGAGTTCCTGTGAACTATTGAATAGGAAATTCAAATTGGGTTGAATTGGTATTTGAATTTAAAATTCAAAGTATATTGTTTTATGATTATTCAGGAAGATAATTTTATCTCTCCTAGTTAGAAATTTGAATTGCTTTACCAGGTTAGAGTTTTTTTAGTTTTATTTGATTAATTTTATTTAATGTTTTTCTAAAACATTCAAATGACATGATACTGGCTAACATATTATAAACCCTATTTTTTATTAATAAAAATATGTGAACTCTCATCGTGTTGTATAAACTGTAAATCCATGTGTGATACATGATTCATCATCCGGATGATCTCTCAAGTGATTAATTAAATATTCTTCGACTTCTACTACCATGACAAGAAGAGTTCATCCTTAACAAAATATTATTTATTCATTTATATTCTACTTTGTCTGGTTTGGTGTGTATTTAACACATCTTCTTATATTTCACATTCACTCTATTTTTTATTTATTTTTTATATAAAAAACATTTCTTATTCTCTCCCTTATGTTGAGACTCTTGAATTCTAAAGTTAGGACCATTTATGTTGTGAATCCCATATTTTAAATTTATTGATTTAATTGGATTATGAATCACAGTACAAAATTCATTTTTAATGTGGTTTTACCTTCAATTCATAGAAATGAATTTTGTATTCAGGTTGTGATTCTTGTTTATAAATTAGGTAGTACACAATGTATCTCTCTTTATGTAGAGAGGTATAAGACTAGACTAGGTCAACTTTATAATGGATAGTATGAAAATAAATATATTCATTATTTTATTCCATTTATATCTAAATATAATAAAAACCTTCATAATTAATTTAAATAATCAATTTATTTGATTAAATATCATAATCTAGCCTATTCAGCCCCTCTATACAATATGAAATGACCCAATCTAATCAAGCATGTTCAAAAAAATTATACCCACACACCTTTATGATATCAAAAATAATATATTTATTCAGTCTTAAGAAATAAAATCTATCAGTGATGAAATATAAATCGATGTTTACAAACATTGTTAATTTTTCTCCACATGTGGCTGCCAACTTTTCCATGACGGTTCGCATATTTGAGTCTAGACTATTGACAAAAATACATTCTAAGATAGTTTTTTTTGTATATTAATAACTTTATAGTCATAGTTAATAAAGAGATATTAGAGTAAATGGATATTATTGGGATCCCTATTGAATGAATTATGTTTTTCTATATGGGTATAAATGGAATGTTTAATGTTGGGAACAAGTGGAAGAGGGACACCTACTTTCAATGTTATAGAGAATAATGGAATCAAACCATTGAATTAATTAAATTTCCACTACACCATAGTGAAAAACATAAATGTTTCGAATGTAGTTTGTTAGATTATAAGAAGACATATTATATTTCACTACTAAAATCATGTCACAACTATAACCATATGGGGAATTTTCAACTTTATTTACATAATTTTACAATGATAGTTATTTTAAATTCATCTCATGTATCTTAGATATATTATGATTTGACAATATGGTCATGTTAAAATAGTTATCATTATCATAACCAATAAAATCATAGATATTCTAGGAACACCCCAACTCCTTAAACAATGCATCCAAAACAAGGAAGTAAAGAACATGGAGGAATTAGTAAGTAATTTTATGGTTCTAAGTAGATAATAACAAAGGAGAAATCGTTTCCTTCAAATGTACAGGGTATCATTATTTTGAATTCAATTATTATTCAAGTTCCATTTGAAATTTTTTCATCCCACTCTTTTATTACATCATATGTAGCTGATAAAATGGGATTTCACATCGAGATGATGATGCACATGATGTTCATCATGATAGATCTTGGGAAATAAGAGTACAGGGGATAAAATAGCATCGATTTTCATATAACCATTGATGGAGTCTAGTTTTTTGGACTTTATTATTGTTAACATGCTTATTTTTGACTTAATACTTTAAAAGTATTTGTCAATTACTTCAAAGTAATATATCAATTCCTATACATGAAGTGTAAAGTTCACATGTCAGGATGAAATAGGGAATATCTTTAAAGGATATGGGGATGTGAATGCTAGATAAGTGGGAGCTATAGAACCAATGTTTGGAACTATTTATCATCAATTATAAATAGTCACTTTGGGGGCTAATGGAATAATTGAGATAAGAAATTTTACCACCAGTTTAGTTATGTATCCATACATTTTCTGAAAATTTTATTTGGTTTCCCACCCAAAGGTAAGTGGAATTTTTTATTGATATTCTTCTGAGAACAAATCGTATTTCACTTACATTGTGTAGAAAAGAACCAATGGTATTAAGTGAATTGATGGTAAAATTTTTGTTATTGTAAAATAAAGGGTTCATAAGACAGAGTAAATTTCCTTAAGCCACTCAAATTCTTTTTGTTCATAATTTAAACCATTATTTAAGACTATGTGTTGATTATCATATAACAAATCGGGTTATGATAAATAATAAATATACCCTAACATGAATTTATTGTCTTTTTGATCAATTCAATGGACTCAAATGGCTCTTAAAAAATTACGTATAGATCAGGTATAACTAACTATGTGTTTGGAAATATGATATTTTAAAAGAATCTTTTAGCTGTATCTACAATCTCTATGAGTATATGATCATTCTCTTTGGTCTCACAAAACACCAATAATTTTCATGAAAATAATGAATCATGTAATTAAAAAATACATAGACTCTTTATTTGTGGTATTTATGGTATTTGTGGATGAATTATGGTGTATTCTCGAACATGAAATATACATGAAGAACATTTATAGATTATGTTGAAAATATTTTGAGAGAAATTGATACATAAAAAATTAAATAAATGTGATTTATCAATATAAGAAGTTTACTTCATTGGACATTTCATTTATAAGAAAGGCATATCAATAGACCCCAAAAAGTTATAATTTTTTGTCTCTTAAAAACTTCAGAAGAACCTCTTTGAGATAGAAAACCATATAGTATTTGTAGGTTACTATATTCTCTTCATTGAATACTTTTCATATCTCACATATCCAAGGATTGTGATCATGATAAAGGGAATTAAATTCCACTAGAGTAACTAATTTTAGTAATCCTTTTTTAAGCTTAATGCCAATCCCACTTCGACACCAATTATTGTCTTGATAGAACATGGGAAAGGTTATGTGGTTTATTTTTACACATGTTGATCTAGAATTGGCCATATTCGGATGAAAATAGAACATTTTATTTATTATGGATCATTATATTTGTGAATTTAGGAAAGGGTTATCTAATCCATGACTTGGAATTGGTTGTATGGGTTCGTGCTTTGAAAAAATGGCATCATTATCTCTTTGAAGAGATGTTCTCTATGTTCATAGATCATAAAAGAATGAAACAAACCTTTTATAAAAGGGATTTGGATCTGGCCCAAAGAAAATGGATGGGAAATATTTAAATGTCTGACTTTGACTTGGTTTATAACCCTGCATTGGGAAACTCCATGGATGATGCTTTAAGAAACAATTCATATAATTAATTTTCTTGAGAATCTTATAAACATAAAAAAATTGATGAGTATGATTTTTGAAAATAATTTTGATTGTACTAACCATAATGAGTTCATAATCCTCATTCCAATTACACTCATAACTGATTAGTTGATCATGTAAAGGATACTCAATGATTGTATCCTGATTTCTAAACCATTACATCAAAACGTAATGGTAGAGGACAATTGATTGATGTAAACATGATGGAAACTCTATGTTTCTTTTTTATGATGAGATAGTCATTCCTCCATCTTATCAAGATAAACTTATGTCCACTTATCACCATTGTTAGTTGTAAATTCAACCTGGCATTGAAAATATGCATAAGGATCTAAAGACCCATTTTGGTGGTCCAATATAAAACAGAACAAGGTTGATTATTGTATGAAATTCCAAACCAGTAATATAGTCAATGTTGATCATCAACTACTAACTGGAATACTATAATATTTAGATATACCCATATGGTAATGGAATCAGATACCTATAAAGGTTTTCATGGGTTTAACAAGAACTATTAAAAATGAGGATTAAATCATGGTGATTATATACTGGCTCACAAAGTCATCCCAAGTTATTCTAATTAATGAATCCAATGTGATATATGGCTAGGAAAAACACTAAATTTGTGAAGTGGTAAAATTTCAGGGAATTTCTTCATTTTTTTTCTCCAACTAAGATCCTTATTTTACCTCTTATATTTTTTGATCAATTTAAGAAGCATTAAGTACCCAATTGACAATGAGCACAACGTATCATCCTCAAAATAATGTGTTGTCAAAACGAATGATTCAAAAACTAAAAGAAATGCTCTAAAATTTTGTAATGGATTTTTGTGCCACATGGGAGGATCATTTTGAAGGTTCTGGGTGTAGTGGAATAACCTAGATGATCATAATAGAAATTAAAATTATCAATCTGATGGATCATTTGCAGTATTGTACATGATGCAAATGACATGACTAACAAAACCCTCCACCATATATTGACATATATAAAACTAGAAAGACAAAATGATTATTTTATGGTTAAATCCATAAATAATTTATTTATTTTTGAAGGAATGAATACCTTGTCTTAAGATATTTCTTTTAGGATGACCATGATGATCATCAGAAAGACCATTTTTAAATTTTTATTATTTTTCTTGGAGGATCCAATTGTATAATCCTTCTACTGATTATCCACATGGGCTCCTTTAATCTATGAACAATCACTAATGGAGTGTCAAGTGCTATCATGATGGATCAGTCAACCTGTTTTATTCACCATGATTTCTCGTCCTCTCAGATTGAAGGATTTCATCTCATTCTTGCAAAGATGATAGGAAGACATCTCATAAGAGAAATATGTTGTAAATAATGATTCTCAATTCTTAATAAATTATACATAATTGAGATAACTATATATTTATAGAGGTAGAGTTTAGGTTAAAATATTATTTAATTGTCCGCTGACTCTTAAATAATATTATAATATTTGAACAAACCCCATTCTATATAATAATAATATTATTAATATTATTTTATATTGTTCTCTAACTTGTGAAATGATTAATTTTATTTTTCCAGCTTATAAATTAGTAGTCATCATTTGATGTGATCTTGGAATGCTTGAACTCCTTGACATTTATTGAATACCCAAATAAATATTTTCATCTAGTTAAACAAATATTTTATCCACAATCTAGTGAACAAATATTTATTATATATTAAATAAATAAAATAAATATTTTTTGAAAAACAAACTAATAAATATGTATTATATATTCACATAATCAAATAAATTAGTTATTAATAAATAACTATTTATTTATTACCTTGAGAATATAATCATTAAAAAATCATGAAGAAAATTATTCCTTAGTCTTGAGAATAGTATTTATTCCATTAATTAAATTCAAATAGAAGTTAATAATGATCAATAGAAACACATAGTGTGTTACCATGTATGATTCTTTATCATTGGAATTAGGTGGGATTACTTAAAGTTCAAGATTATTGTCTAGAAATGGGTCAATACAACCCAGATAAATAACTTAATGTAACAATAATGATAAATAAATACTAATGATCATTGTGTAATATAATATATTTGTCTTAATGTCTCATCAGGAAGTATGCACATCTATATCATCAAACTCTATGCACGCTTTTTATTTCATTGACTATCTGAAATAAACCAGGCATTAGACCATGGATATATAATTTATTTTAAAAATACTATTCCAATTAATGGTCTAAGATATTATCTTCCATAAATATGGGGGGGATTCTTCCTTGACTTATACATTAACAATAGTTCATTCATAATTAACCCAACATATCCTACATCCCACCTATATATGGGGTGACTATTTTGGTCAATAAATGTAAGTGAGTGAGTCATGATATGAATCAATGATAATATTAATGTTTAAAAATGAATACATATGATCGCACATAGAAATATCAAATTACACCAAAATATGAAGAATTATTATTGGTTGGAATATTCCCATAATTTCTCATCTTAGAGATTACCAAGTGAGAAGACCATGAGAAGAAGACTCATCCACTTACGAGTACTCAGACCTAATAGTCTATATACTCTGTTCCTTTTCATAGTATTTTATCCAACCACAAAAATATATTTTATAGTATTTTAATAACACTTTAAGGTTATCATGATAGTGGGGAACTATTTTGACTTTATCAATGTGATAGATACTCTAAGAAGTTATCACATCAAATTTATGTAGAAGAATGATCAATATGTGATAAGGTATTTATATTAATATTTATTCCTTTGAATATAAATATAATCAAATGTAAAATTAGTTGGTTCTAAGGTACAAAATTTAAAAAAGACCCACATTCAATTGATATAACTACTAACGACTTGTTAGTTCTCACATGTTATACATGCTTCTTCTGAGAATGAGTATAGTTGTTAGGCCTACCAAATTTATTTGGTTTGGGTTGGTTAAGTGATATTTTTTTATGGTGGATCTATTTACCGAAACATTAAAATCATAAGGGAATACCTCATGTAGTGATATTACATAATATCCACCTCTTATTACCATGTCAAAATCCTATCATCGAGATCGAATACATTGTTAAATATTATCATTAAATGATAAATATATTTCTTTTTGTGTAACCAAAAATCAATATTATATGTTACTATACTAATCCTTAAGATGTATCAAAAGTCTCAACATTAATAGATAATATATATGGAAAACAATAGATATAATAAGTTAATCATGAATATTACTATAGCATTATGGATCATATTATATAAAATTTAACTAAATCTATATAAGTGTTCCATTCCCTAGATCACTTGTATTCACACTTCTCTAGACACCAGGAACTAATCTAATTATACATTTCCAAGTACTATTGGATATTTATAACTACAAGTCCATGTAATTATGTTAGATCTATTTGATATTCATCTGTTATGGTTTATGCATTAGTAATATCAAATTTCAGTATATATCTTGATTATATGATGAATTCCTTGAACATAATATTGTGTAGTTTTTTTAATCTCCATAACCCCTTCTTATTCCCATGTATGTTCTACTTGAAGGATTATACGCCTATATAAATTCGGTCTTTAATTGTTTCAACATGTATTTTCTAATACTATGTAAATATATGCTCTATGACTAGATTTGGAAAAATCATAGATCCATTTTTTATATCGTTTTTCCCAGAACATGTTTAATACTTTTAGTAAAACATTGATACATTTCATTCCATAGTTATAAAAATTTGGCAATTCACAATATTTTATTAATATGTTATCAATATATTTATCTTGAAAAGTTATAGCACTCCCTTAACTAGTTAGACACACATGTCACTCATTCATTTCCAAATGAATATTTTGTGATCATTATGAATGATGTATTCATAAATGGATTTATATAATATTAGTTTCTTATTGGAATTTATTAATTTCACCCACCATTTTAGTTATTACCAGTAGACATATATTATATGGTCCATATTTTGGTCACATCATATAGAAATATTCTATAAGGATTCAACTAAATTAGGCATCCTTGAAAATAAATAGACCAATATAATGATCATAGATATATGATTTGACAAGTATAATAAAAAATTATTTTAGTAATGATGAGTGGTGGATATGTTTTGTTATATAATAAAACTTTTAATAGTTAATAATGTATCATTGGTACCATCTTGTACCATCCATGTCTGGTTTCTCTTGAATACTCACCAGCACTATCAAATCTTAGAATCATTCAAAATATAGATTCCCAAAATTGTGAAACATGGAGTCCATTATTTTAATTTATAGATAATATCCAACCTTAGAATATTTTATTTTACTGATTCTTTGTAGGAATGTTTTGTGTGAAAGAATAATATTTTTATCACCCTCTATGGTATACAGAAACTGCCACTTTGGTTATAATTACCCCATAGTATGTGACTGTGGAACTACTCCTCCCACTATGTTTAGTGGAGTCCAGTATTCCTATGCCAACCCATATGCATCCAGAGCCTTAACCCATATAATTTAAGTCTTCTCCAACTATATTCAATGATATATTACTTATTTATGTATATATAGTATATGTTGACTATACATTAGTATCCTTAGTGGTTATAGGGTCATTAACATTGATTCACCTTAATGTTTTAATGTTAATTTATAGAAAAGGAATGATTTTAATAAATGGTTCTCCATAAAGCCTTGTTGTATTTTCCTAATATATTCTTATCATGTCAAAATTTATATGATATGCAGTAGAAAATATGGTTGGCATATGGTTAATTTTTTAACATGATTTGGAAAAACATGTCTTGGAAGGAATGATGGATGATTTTTAATATATATAAGACTCATCATTAATTGTCATTTTACTAACATAATTTAATTGATGTATATAATAAAATATGAGTTTAGGATAACTATTACTCCACATATTTGGATAATAATTACCTAGATAAGATTTTATTTGATAAGAAAACTCATAGATTCCACAATCTTTACTAAGTGAACTCATTTACTTCATTATGTATTTTGAACATTTTTTTATGTAATATCATAAAGTATATGTGGTTATATTTATTTTATAATAATTCATGTGGTCGTGTTGAACCAAATCTAAAAATCTTAATTACATACCTTTATTTAAAAAGGATTCCTTATGTAAAACATGAAAGGTAGTTTTTTATATATCTAGTATCATGGATCAATTGAGACTAAAACACAATAATGATTATAAATTAGTCAACTAATTTCAATATTTATTTTATAAATAATTCCCTTGTCACAATTAGGTAATATTACTATATTTTATACTTATCATTTATTGAAATGTATATTTATTATTTAAGAGTTATTGATCCATTAGTTTATTATTTAATTATTATAACAACATTTATTATGAAATAAAATATTCTCTTCGTGTGTCTTGGAAAATAATAAGATATGTTTTTGGTAAAATTAATTAATAAATTGAATAAATCTAATATTGAAATGACAAATAATTATATATCCTTGGTTGATATAGGAATATCCCTTTCTTAGTTTCTTTTGAGTTTAATGTGCAACATTTCTATTCTTGATTGTTTCATGTATCTAAATACACATATGTTGTATGAATATATTATTTAATACACAAGAATAAAATAGAAATTTAATGAACATACATGAACTGGATGCAACTCCTTGATTCTTCAATTTATTACAATTTCATTTCAAACGTTCATTCTATCCACATAAGAATCAAATAGACCAAAGTTTATTCTTCTACCTTTAGATATTTTGTCTACATAAAAGGTTACATAAAAGATTTTTGGATTTAGAATATCATTGTGATATTCAAACCTTCCTTTCAAAATTTTCATCAAAATTTTTGGATACAAATGTTTCAGCCAATACATATCTACATGGTGAAGTGTGGACAAATGATTCTTGAGTGGATTATCAGTTTTTTTTATTTGGGCTTGGAAAAATAATGATAATCATGGTGTTAAGGATAATAAGATAATAATAATGGATATCTTTTTATCTAATTAGAGGCCTATTTTTTCAACTAATCTAGATATCCCTAAAAAGTGATAGAATGATAAAAAGATAGATTACGTTCTTATAGTTTACACTGATATAGTATATTAGAAATCGTATTTATTTCAAGGCTTTATTTCTCTTTCTTAAGAGATTACAGATGAGATACTATAGTGTAATAATACTTGTCTTTATGTTGTATCATTAACTCCCTAAAAATAGTTGATAATATTATACAACAAATATAAGATGTTTCCTCAACATATCTCTTGTAGGGATCATTTTCACCTTCAATCACCTTCTAGGGTAGTAGAACAAAAACAGAGGATTCTAAAACATAATAAAAACATTCTGATAATAATAAATTACATAAACAATTGTAACATATCAAGAGATTTTTACTGGTAAGGAAATTTCTTCAGTTAAGGAATTTTCACGTTTCTTTCATGGTTTTTATTTTCTTTCAATTTAATAATTAAAAAAATAATTAGTACTTCAACAGATCACTATTTCTGTGAGACATAGTGAATTTAATTCAATGTGGATATTGACCTTCTAGGGGTATTTTATGTGTGGGATTTTTCCCTTTGGCACTTAGGTCATTATAATGGGTTTTTCCTGGGTTTTTGATCGGTTGGATCCCTTTTAGAATATTTACTTGTAATGGGTTTTCCCCTTTCCCTGTTTAAAAGGGGTCATTGTTGTCTTTTTATCTTTATAATAAAGGGGATTTCCCCCAAACCATGTGATAAAAAATTTCCCTCACCATTAAAATATGAATGTCTTGTTTCTTGAACATTCTAGTGGAAAGGATCCATATACCCCTTTTCATAACCATAAAAAGGGTTGGTTATGCTACTTGAAGGTATTTAAGTGGGTAGGTTTTTTTCCAAAAATAGGCTTGAAGCTCCATGATCCATTTAGTGGATTCCTAATTCATGAAATTTTAATTGGTATTTCCTCAAAACTTTTCTCCATGCTACACCAATACATTAATGGTGTACTCAACTTGATGTGAAATGGTTAAGTCAACCCAAAAAATTCTTAAAAACTCCACTTATAAAAGTATGTGTCCCAACAAGGGTTGTTCATACACATAGATATATTGGATTCATTCTTAATCAATTAATGTAATTCCATATATGAATTAATATATATTTTATGGATTTTATTTATTATACCGAAATTTTATATTTTTTTATCCTTCATATGTCTTGTTAATATTATGTGGATTTTACTTAATTAATTTACTATGTTGGGTAAAACATTTACAGATAATATATTTATTTATATTCCAAATTTTCATATTAACTCATTTATTTATGTTATTGTGATATTGCATCCATAAAATAAATAATTCATAAGACAAAAAATCAATTAATTAACTAATTACCAGATCATGAGATTGTCTAATGGTTGACTTGTTGAGGGGGGGAAATAAATCAACCTTTGACATAGCAAAAATAACTCATTATTATGGTCTTGGAATAAGTTGCAACATTCCATTTGTCCACCTATGTATCACATTGGTTGGAATCATCAAGATTCTATCTCGAACCGCCACCACACACCTTGGGATACTCCATTTATTACATGCATTTATAACTCACACATAGGTAAGGGGAACCAAATGATTGGTTAAGGGGGATTACAAAAATAACCATGGACACGTAGTTCCAACATAATAATGGAGGGATGGATAATACACATACTATCGTATTTTATTTAATAATTAAAAATTAAAAACCCAAGAAACACATTAAATTAAATAAGGCCAACACATACAACGGTCTTTGTAATGCTCATGATCAGTCATAAACATGTAGCAATTTTGATTTTATAATAAATATCTAACAATTATTTAAATTCATTCATTAATAATGTAAAACACTGGTGAATTAATCTAATTAATTATCTTATAATACTTCTAATTTATTTTATATTATTTCATCCAATCATCTTAAAAATTCACATCCACTGTTATTTTAAATAAAATAAATTATTTATTTTATTTAAAACACAATAAATTGGTATACATATTTTAACTTGTAAGTAACCCAGTGATTACCTATTGAAATTACATAGTATGGTTTAATTGTAAAAAATGAACTTATATAACAAATTGTGCATACAACATGTTCCATAATTTCTTGGCATATAATGGAAACTTAATAGCCCATGTAACACATAAATATTATTTATCCTATATAATTTAATGTGTTCAGTTTTTAATATACAATAACCATACATGATTCATAGTTTAAAATATTAAAAATAATTGATTAAAAATTAAATATAATATAAAACATAATGGACATTGTGTACCGCCAAATTAATGACCCACAGAACACAATTTTATATTTTTTAAGAATTAATTAATTAATATTAATATTTTCATGTAAATAAGTAATGTACATGGTCTGTACAAGGTATCTATATGATGTATATTTATTTTTTCAAAATATCCCCAGTACATGCCTATGGACTTGATGTGTACTTATCATGAATATTTATAAAGTACACTGATTGTATAAAGAAGATATGGGATGTACTTATAATTATATATTTTCCTGTCTATACACACAGTGTATTATATATACATGGTTCATTAATTACACAACATGGTTTTACCCTATGTTTTCTATCCTGAAAACACATGGAGTTCATGACGTATAGTAAATCTAGATGACATGCACTCTAGGAGAGGTGTGAGCCACTTTGGTTGGTCTACATGTGGTGTATTTGTTGTATGCAATGTGCACTTATTAAATGATGACCTGGAATCCACATGTGATTCTTTTATAATGAACAAGGATACATGATGTGTAACAAATGAGTACACTCTATGTATTATTATGTTATCCATCCAGGATCCGTACCACTTTTAGATGGGGTCCTTATATTTAAACTTTATTAGTCATTAAATGATCTTGGTAATATTTTCAAGAAACCAGGAAGAGAATGAAGAGATTTAGAATAAAGATGAAGAACGAATTGAAATGTGAAATTAATATTAAATTTTAAATTATCAAGAATCAATAATAACATAAATAAATATAAATTTAACATGTCTTGATCTAATACTAAGTGAATTTTATGGATGTAGTGGAAGCACATTGATGATATTAATAGAAAATGAAATTTACAATCCAATGAATCATTCATAAAATTGTACATGATGCAAATTCCAGGACCAATGAAGTTTTCTTATCAGATATCAACATATGTTAAACCCAAAAACTGAAGAGTATATTTTCACGTTAAATATATATTAGATCTGGTGAAATGAATACACCATGTTAGTATATTTCTTTGATGATGATTATGTTGATCGTTTGAAAGACCCTTTTCATATTACTATTGTTGTGCTTATATGATCCAAGTATAGAATCCCTTTAGAGGTGGACCACACAAGCTTCTTTTATATTAAAACAATTATGAATAGAACACTGGGTTCTAGCACAATAGATCAATCATTATGTTTTGTTCTCCTTGATCACTTGTTCTTCAGGATTGAAGGATTTATTATCATTCTTGAGAAGATGAGTGGATTATGAGTTATTAGACAAATCCATTATACACAATGATTCTCAATTCTCGATTAATATTACATAACATACATAATCATCTATTTATAGAGATATGGTTTATGTTAAAATATTATTTTACGGCATACTGACCCTTAAATAATGATTAAATATTTTAACAAGCCCCATTCTATATAATAAAAATATTATTATAATAATTTATGATTCTCACTAACTTGGACACTGATAAATATTATTTTATAATCTTATAAATTAATATTCATCCCTATATGTGATCTTGGACCGCTATAACTTCTCGAAATTTATTGAACACCTGAATAAATATTTTTATTCACTCAAATAAATATTTTATTGAAAATATAACAAATAAATATTTATTAAATATACAATAAGAAATAATTATTTTATTCATAGACCTATGAAAATTATTTATTATGTATTCCAATAATCATCTAAATTATTATTATCAAAAAAATAATTATTTATTACCTTTTAAATATTAGCAATCAAAAAAATATAAAAACAGTTATTACTCCTTCTTGAGAAAAATATATATTCAATTAATGGAATCCAAATAAAATTTAATCAATATCAATAAGAAACATAGTTTGTGACCCTTTAGTATTTTTTCTCATTGGCATTTAGAAGGATTTTCTATATTCTATGATTGTTCTCTAGCAATGGTTATGGCACCCAAGAGAAAGAAATTAATTTCATAATGATGAAAACCACCTAAAAATGCTCACTATATAATATAATACCTTTGTATAAATATCCCATCATGTATCCTGCACATCTGTGTCATCAACCTACATACATGATATGTGTTTTGTTGACTATCTAAAATAAACATTTCGTTACACCATGGACATGTAATTTATTGTGATGATTCTATTCCAGTAAAAGGAATGATATATCAACATTCATAATGATTAAAGGAACAAATCCTCCTTTGAATTATCTATTAATAACATGTCATTAATGACATTCCCAATATACCCTACTTCCTCCCAACATATGGCATGATAGTTTTGCTCAGAAAATATAAGTGTTCAAGTTGTGACATGAATTAATGAGAATATTAAAGTCTAATGACTATTGAAAATTCTCATAAATAGGAATATCTGAGGAAATAAAAACATGTGGAATTTCTATTATTGAGTGCATTCCCATAATCTTCAATTTTTGAGATTACCAAGTGTGAACTTCAAAAGAAGAAGCCCAATCCTCTTATGAGTACTCACACCTAATAGTATACATAATATGTTCCCTTTAACAGTATGTTTCCCAACCAGAGAACTATATTTAAGAATATTGTTATATCGCTTCAATTTTCTCATCATAGTGGGAAATGTTATGACCATATCAATATGATAGGCACTCCAAGACATTATTAAATCAATGTTATATAGATTACTGAATCAATATGTGATATAGTATTTATACTAATATCCATTTCTTTGAATATAAATATAATCTAAAGTATAAAATTAGGTGGTTATAAGGAACCAAATCTATCAAATTTTACATTATATGAGTTTTTTGAAAAAATAATTTTTATTCCATAATAAAGACGGGACCATTCAAGGCATTATTTGAACATCCTTATTTCTCTCCAATTTGATTGGTCGAGACTGGAGAAACATTACTAGTGAGACCTAGACTAATTCATAATGTGACTGAAACAATTAAAATGATCAATAGATGCATGGTTTCGACATAAATCCATTAGAAATATTATACAAAAAGTCATTGTCGATCTTTATCCTTTGTTATAGGTCATCATATGTTTTTTAAAGTCTCTCAATAAGGACATAAACATTCATAAATGAAATTATCTTTTTTAATTGAGACAATTTCATATAGTTATTGAAAAAACATGCACTACTTTAGTTAAATTAGGCTGATACATCTTATTTTATATAAAATACCATGAAGAATCATAATTATTGATAATTTATCCATTGAACAATGATTATTAATATTATTATATAATAAGGGTTATGATAAATTCCAATTTACAAAGATGATTGAAGTGATAACCTTGACCAGTAAGATCTTACCCTATGAGGACCCTATATTGAAGCTTTTAAGGGAGATGAAATCCCTTATATTTTCCCTTGAATAGTCCTAATCTTATATTTAATAACTAATTCTTTAGTGAAATTGTTAAGGAAGAATTTCAATCTTGTCAATATAACAGCACAAACCTTGTTCTCCATACCACCCTAAGAAAGATACACCATCACAAACCATACACTTGTGTCATATGGTAGCATGATAAGGGTTTTTATTTCTATACCCTAGAAAAATGAATTTGTATATTTTATTTTAATGAAATAATTATTATATTTATCCCTTTTTATTATTACATTATAAATTATCATATAATGATTTTGATAAAAATTAGATTTTGACATGAAGAAATAAAAATTGTATTTTTGGGAAATATATTATTTCCATTAAGACTCTTTTGATAAATTCAACACTTTTTCAAACAGAAAATATTTTTATAAAATAGTCTTATTAGATAATAATTATTTTTATATAAATGATAATATAATTTAATAATGTCCAATGTAATTTTTATGAAGGCCTGATTGATGATAAATTAATAAAAATAAGTATTATATAATAAATAAGAATTTTTATTTAAAACTGTAAATTATCATATTTAGAGAAATATGTTGATTAAAAAAATATTTCTGAAATCATCATATCAAAACTATACAATGGGTAATTTTTCATAATTTTCCATGACAATAGATTTTTTGGTTAAAAAATAATTATGATATAAATATAAGGTATGTATTATGACTTCATAATAGCCCAAAATTAATGTAATAAATTATATAAATGGAATTAACAACCAAATATAGGATTTAACATTAAAATAATTTGTTTTTGAAGTTATCTTATTAATTTTAAATACCTTTAATAAATCCTCCATGACCTATATTCTATTTTACTATTTTCAAATCAATTATTTATAAACATGACATAATTATACAACACCAATCATATTATTTTAATATTTTAGTTTCCTGGCCTTTTAAAATATTGATATACAATAATAATTGGTCAAAATAATGGAAATAATTAATAGATTTTGTTTGGTTTTGATTACTATATCATATAGAGTCAAAAAACAATGTTTATAAATTAAAAAATAAATCCACTCTATTTTTCTATAAATACAAAACTAAAATCGAAATTCCCGTCACTAAAACCCAATTAAAAATGAATTTACTCTCCATATACTTTATTTAATCCATCCCATGTTATTCCCAATTTCTTCATAACCACTTCTCAGACATGTAGAAGTGCCCTCTTAGGTAATAGATCCCCTCCTCTTCCTTTTATTTCAAGTACATTATTTGTACTAAGTCGTTGATTTAAAAACATTCTTGTTATAATGAGTTTTTACACATAAATTTACAATTCATATGAGTGACTTTTAATTATATTTCATATTTCACTCTCATAAAATAACCCCTTGAACCATTATGTGCTACCAAAATTATCTATCAATTTTTCCATGACAAAATATTTAGTAGTAAATATCGATCAACATTTACAGTAAATGACATTTTACTTGATTTAACATTCCGTATTTTATTTTTTAATTCAATTTATGTAACAAAAAATCTATAATCATGTGATTAAAATAGGTGAAAGGCTTCCTTTTGTTTTAGGATCAATGTGAAACACAGATGTGTGTACATGATATGAAACTGACGAGTGATCTTAGAATTATATAGACATCCAATTCACAGAGTAATGTTATTTTATCTCATGTGGTATCATGAATTTTGAATGTGATATTATCCTATGTATTATATGTAGTGGTTTCTTGGTGGTTATCCTAGAAATATTAATACGATGTCAGGTTTAATGTTATTGCCCCATTCCCATGTTGACTTGATGTTTTCTTATTATATCATGTTTTGATGTTCATGTTTATGTTTTCAACACTTTAATGCCAACTTGATATTCCTATTTAATAACATGTCTTAATTTCAGCTTTTTTTGCTTTGATTATTTTCTTATTGGGCTTTATATCTCACCCCTTTCTTATATACATCCCCAGGTTATCCTGCATTGTATAAGAAGATTCATGGAATATAAGGGCATTTTATGGGATTTGAAAATAATGTTTTTATATCCTTAAATAAATTTATGATATTATTTATCTAAATTTCCAAATACACTACTACTTTAAATCCCTTGGGATTGTATTTTTTTTGTATTTATGTAATAAATCATGAAATAAAGCGTCTAAAAGATATGGGTTGTCATAGATGGTATTTGAGAATGGTCAAGTTATTTTTTTTGGATTATTAGTATATAATGTTATTTAATTCCATAGGTATAAGAATAGACAAAAGGAAATATCCCTAAATTTTTGTAATTTATAAAGTAAGTGGTTTCTCAGAAACAAATTTCATGACTGGATAACATAAGTGGGTGTACCTCTAGCACATTTGTACCTTGTGGTAATAGCCCCAAAAAGGGAATATTGGGAATTGAATTGATCATCATGTGGTAAATGAAAAATATTATTTACTTTAGAATTGGTTTGATTATACTAGGTGTTACTATAACACCCTGATATTTTAAAAAACACTATGTTCAAAAGTGTATACAACAGGCAACACCAATCATAAACAAACCATGCAATATCATTATTTCAATATGACCATTATAACCTAGCCATTTAACAGGATTATTTGAATATATTAAAATAAATTATGAAAAATATATATATAATTTTTATATAAATCATTCACTATTAATAAATATTTACTTAATTTTAAGTAAAATCGGTTTATACATCGAAAAATACACTTCTTCAAAAATGATTTTATTTTTAATTTTCTGAGAATTGTAATTCATTTAGGTCACTTTTTAAAAATTTATTTATAAAACTAACATTAATTTTCATATCATCAAATCATAATTAACTTAAGGGAGAAATTTTGGTGTTTTTATGAAAAGATTGATTTTCTATTGAATAGTGAAAAATAATTATTTTCATTTAAAAATTATTTTTTCAAGCATTTATAAAGTTAAATTTTATTTAAAATTCATCCTAAAGTAAAATTAGTTCTATTATATTATTAATAATCCAACTATGTTCATTGGAATAGTTTTTATGTGTTAATTTAGTATAAAAAATCATACTTGAAAAGACATTTTTCTGAAAAACTGTTTTAAATTTCATTTTGCATTTTAAATAGAAATTAATTTCTCCCACTTATTGAACATGAATCTTAAAAAATGGATTCAAAATCAGTAATTATAATTTCTATTCTTTTAAATTTTTTACTTTTATGTTGGGCCATAATAAAATGTATCCTTTCAAAATATTTGCAATCACATTGAGAGTAAATTAGTTAATATTAAATAAAAATACAATGATAATGATTAAAAATGACTGAGAATATTTCTATTATCATATTTTATTTGTGAATTTAATCTATTTATATCCAATGATATAATATATCATGACATAGTTCCATATTTTTTTGATTATGACCTTTATAATAATTAATGCAATGGATAATTATAAAATGTCACTCTCTTGACTTTAATAATTATAAAATTTTAATATTAGGATAAAAAATAGGAAAATTTCTGTTATAAATTTTTATGTGAAACATAAAGTAATTATTTTATCATTTTAATTTATTTATAATTTTTAGTGATTAAATAATCACTTTAAATTCCCACACAACATCAATTTAGTATTTATTCAATTAATTAAAAATAAAAAAAAATAATTTTAAAAACAATAAGAGTACAATGTTTTATGAATTTCAAAGGAAAAAACATAGATATATATGTCATATTTAATATTTTTTAAAATTTTATATTTTAATTACATATTTTTCTTGATGTCTTTAAAGTCAAATTACAAGAATACTGTCCATAATGATATTAATAATATATATGAAAATAATATTTTGTTAAATTATTTCAAAATCAAAAATAAATTATGAAATATGATAATTTGGTTAATATATGGTCTGAAATTTCATCCTATTTCCATTTAAGGTATAATTTTTACCTTATAAGTTAAATTATACCCCTTTAGAAGTGAAAAAGTGTTACCTCAATTATGGTTAAGATATGCTAACTAAATGGTTAAACCAAATAATAATATTTAAAACTCACTTAAACTTATCCAAATTATATTGATTAATGATATTTAAACAATATCATATCTTATATTATAAATTACATCCATATTGTGAAACTTTCACTTGAAAATGAATTTTTTGTATTTAAATCATTATATTAATTACATGTGTGTCCTTTCATTCACTGTAATAAGGAACCGTCTATCTTATCTTCAATACATCACCCTGATCCACTTATCTTAACCAATAAATGTTAAAACACATATAAAATTATTATTCATGTTATTTAGGATTTTTTATTCTTTAAATACCAACCATAGGTCCCTTTTTGGAATATCTAAATGAGGTCTTTCCAAGAATTGGTAATCGTCTTTACTAACTCTTTCAAACTTATTACTTATTCAACTTCTTCTAAATATGTTGGAACAGTACGTTAATAATTACAAAATTATCATCAATATAATTAGATGTTATTATTATAATGTCACAATAATTTTTCATCACTTTTCTATAAAACCCCAATATTTTACAGTATGTATTTCTTAAATAAATTTAAACTTTTCTATAGCTTTTGTTGTACACAACACTAAGTTATAACAAACCAAGATAAATTATTACGCGATCCTTATAAAATATCTATCAAATTGAAATCTATAAATATTATTAACAATATTTTTAAAAATATAATTTTTATATATTTATTGTCTATATTTCATGGATATCAAATGATTTGAAAAAAAGTTAATTTTCTAAAAACTATTTTTTATGAGAATATATTTTTTGTGCGTGAAATATATTTAAATAAAAATAAATTTAATTTGTGAATATTTTTTGAAATTTATTAATTATATATATAATTTATTCAATAAATATTTTACATTTTATATAAAAATATTACAATGCATAGGATAAAAATAAAATCCAGTTTTATTCTCAAATACTGCATTTTCTAATATGTATTTTTTATAACGTTTTTCACCCTTATTTTAAAATTAATTTTTTCTACATATATGTATGTAATATTTTTAAATTTATTAATTATTTAGAATTAGGATTCTTAAATTTATTAAATAATTTCCTTTCATTTTTAGCCATTATGAATACTAAACATGGTAAATTTTATCACCATAGTAAAGGGTCAATCTGGTTAATCTTAGTCAAAACTATGTGATAAAGCAATAATTTTTCTTATTAATTTTTATTGGCTGAATTTAATTCATATACTAAAAATTTAGGATCTGAATCTAGTTGTTTAAAGTATAATTTTCCATTCAATTGATTTATATTTTATGTATATCAATGATAGTTATAAAATTCCTCTCTCTTTGTTTTTAATATCTCTTATGTGTCCACATAGGGAAAAAACAAGAAATTAACAAACAGAAATATCAATTTTGAAATTAAGGAAATTATTTTAATTATATATATTCATTTATAATTCTTACAAATTATATAATTATGTTAAATTCTTATGAAATGATAATACCATATTTATTTAATTAATAGAAAATAAAAAGAATGATTTTTCAAATATTAATTTTCATAGAAATTGAAAGATTTAATGTGTAAAAAAATTATATATATATATATATATGTGTGTGTGTGTGTGTGTGATATATTGGAGAAATTTTAAAACATTATATCATAATTGCCCTTTTGTCCTGAGGTATTGGAAGTAAAATTAAATGAATATTTTCAAAAATTAATAAAATTTTATTTCATTAAAATAATATTTTATTGAATTATTTCTGAAATATAAATATCTGAAAAAATACAAGGTTGATATTATATGGTCTAAAATTTAATATGTTTTAAATTTATGGGCCAATTTTATCCTTAAAATTAAAAATTACAACTCTTTACTTTGGAAAAAGCTATCATCATAGTTAAAATCAAAACTAAGTATCAAAGGGTTAATAAAAATGATATGGTTTAAGATAAAAAAAATTTGTACAAATTATATTGGTACATGGTATTACAATAATATCATACCTTTTATTCTAATCCATTTTCATTTGAATTATTTTTTCATGAGAATGAATTTATTATAATTTAATCTTTTGAGAGATTCCGAAAGTTCCCCTCATCTCAATTATAAAATCAAACCTCACCCCCTCACTTCTTCACACAACATTGAGCTATCTAGATAGGCCAATAAATTCCTGTTTATATTATAAAAATACTTATCCATGTTATGGAGTCACTTTTATCTCTAAAATAACAACCTTAATTCCCTTAAAAAAGTAAAGAAGGTCCCCCAAGGAAGAGGTAGTTGTCTTACTTGACATATTTCAAATATATTCCTTATTCTACCTATTCTAAATCTATTGAAATTATAATAAATTAAAAAAATTATTCATCATAATTATAGTAAATTTTATTATTAATAAGAAAAAACCATTACCCACTCTCATTCCCGTCAAATGGGAAGTGAAAGTATTGCTCTTGCATATGTATAGCTTACCATATCCACATAGCGATAATATTCATTTCTTCCATTTTTATATATGGGAATTGTGATAGTTTTAGTATTTATATATAATATTTATAACATAATTATAATTCATAAATAACAATTTCATATATACCGTCTTACCTTATAACCTGTTGATAAACGCTTGCGTCGCTCATGCGTATGTGTAGACTACCACCTCCACAATGTGATATGATTCATTTTTCATTTTTATTTTATTTGAATAGTAATAATTTTTAAATAGATAAGTATATATTATATTTATGATATAATAATAATTTTATAAATTATATTTATTATTTATCTTTCGTTCTTTCTATTAGTAGAATAATGAAATCAACATTTTCACGTACGTACGACCTACCGTCTCCATGAATGGTGTAATACAGATTTCTATATCAACCTTTAATGGCTTAATTTAAATAAATATATAATGAAAATATATTATATTTATACCATTATTAATATTATATATTTTATTGATCATATATAAAATTATAAATACAAAATGGTTGAGCTAAAACATACCTGAAAAATGAAGTGGTTATTACCTGAAACTGTGGTTTATAACAAAAATTATTTATATAAAGAGTGATAAAATATTATAATTATTTCATGAATGTTATAATATATCTATTGTTATGTCTATATAATAGATTTATAATAAATTTTTATTTATTTTACATTAGGTGAGAACATGTGGGAAGGAGGTCGGACATGATGTAAGGGTTTATTTCACAATTTCATCAATATCCTAGACTTTTTATGCTTAATTATCTATTGAAGAATATTTTTCTATTATATCCATATTTTCCATAAAATGTTTTAAATTTTATTTTTAATACCCTCCTATGAATTTTTAATATCATTTATTTCAATTTTTACTTCATTCAAAATGTTTTGAAAGAAATATTCTTGTCATTTTCTAAATGATGTAATATTTTAGTTTTCTGAAAACAGTGTGAGAGGAATGTTTTTTTAAATTATAAGTCAAGAACATATTTTCATAACTTCATGAACAATATTTTACATTAATATTCCATTAAAAATTTTGAAGTTACTTTTTAAATAATATTTTCTATTAGAAATTGCACAGTTTTTAAAAAATAAGTGATCTTCAAAGTGAAAAGGCTATTTTTCGGAAGAATGTTTTTAACAACATTTATATGGTATTTATATTTATAAAAAACCCTTTTTTTAATTATACCCCACTAAGGATATGTTTTGATAATGCCATCCTTATTATTTCCCTCTATTTTTTTTGATCTATTTGACTTTGGTGTACTATTTTGAAACTGTTCTCCATATTACATTGGATGGTTTGTGATTATGTTTATTGATTGGGGAATTTATTAACATTTCATATACTAGTTTCAATATGAATTTTGTAGGTGGATTATGTTTCACCACTTTTATTTGATGAATGAATTGGACTTTGTAAATGACGTGCGGTGCCCGCTATAGTTCCTTGGTGCATCATTAGGTTTCATGAGACAACCTAGCTTGAGTATTGGCTGAGGACATACCCATTTATATAAGAGGTCTTGGAATGAGGCATTGATGGTAGGTTTATGATGTCCATCATTGTGAATTTACATCCTTATATTAGTAGTTATTGATTTATGTGTGATTATTTGATTAGTTATGATATCCATGGATAATTTCTTATCTCATGTGATTATGGAATTATTTTATTTCCTTTTATTTAATTCTATATTGTTAATTTATTATTTAGATTTTACAGTACAATTTCTCTTACTAAGAACCAAATATAACCTTTTTTCTTATGTTTATTCCCACCTCGGATTCCATATAAGTATTTAAAGATTTATATTTATGTATAGGCTAGGATAATAACTGTGTTTTAAAAGAAAATATTAGGTTGTATTTTACTTTTTCAATTGTAATCTTATATTTAAGAGTGTATCTTGATTTTTAAGACTAGTAACCTATTAGGTCATTTGACATGTGATTATCTGTATCCAATCACAATTTAATAATGTAACCATAAACTTTGGGATATAGGGGTTGGGGACTTCACAATTTCTATACAATCGTATTTTTTAGAAACCTTGAGAACTAGATTTAGTAAAACATAGATTAGGGAAACATAAACCTATAACAGACCATGAGTGTATTCATAAAGAAACAAATCTTATTGTTTTTGGATTATTTATACAAAAAATTTAAATTTTTAGTATGTGTTTCACTAGTTTGGAAATTATAAATTATGATTCATAATTTAATCTAGTGTATGCCACTATTCAGAAATTGTGCCTCGAAAAAGGAATGGAAATTGTATCAATACACATAATTCATATAGGATTTACCTACTAGGAAAGAAAATAATGATGTAGCTTCACTTGTATCTAGAGATAAACTAATTATGACTATATTGTGACAAATGAATTAGGTTGTGAGCAAAAACCTTCCCATATAGGTTTGCATGTTGTTCCAAAAGATGGTGTAACAATGTTAGACCACATTATTCATTAGAAACCTTTAACATTCAATGGGAAAAAGTCTATTTATAGATGATCAATTGCTATGTTCTTTAGAGAAGATATTTATCAATTTCGGAATTAATGAAACGGGTTAGGTTATAATTAGAGTTTATCGTCTCTCAGGATATGCAGATCAATGGTGGTAATTGATTCTAACTACTAAGTATGAGGAAGAAATAAAAAGAATTGAATGAAATGATTTTAAAGAACTTTTCATTGAAAAATATTTTCCTTGAGAACAATAAGAAGATATGGAGAGAAAATTTATGAGTCTAAGATAAATTTATGGTGAGGATATTCCTAAGTATGAAGCGAACATTACAAGGTTAACAATGCATGTTATAGACTACATGTTTAATTCAATGAAGATGGTTAAACATTTCATTTATGGGATTAATCCTATTAATTTATGTGAAATACTCTCCCAATCATTCTCATCATATAAGGATATATTATCATGTGTTAACAAGAAAAATAAATAATTCTTCATGTCTTATGGATTCAAAGGAGGGAAAGATAATAATAGGGATTCTAAGTAGTCTGGAATAGGAAATAAGGAAAATGAGAAGAAGGTGTGGGTAGAATTTCAAAATTTTATTAAAATTTGAAAGAAACATCATGGAACATGATTTTTTGGAATGGGAGTTTATGAAATGTGTATAGAAAATAGACAGTTAACCTTTGATTTCAAGGGAAATAAAGAAGATGGAAATATGAAATACTTCTGTAGTAAGGAGTAGGGCCACTATAAAAATGATATTCCTCAGAATTATAAGAACATTAACCAGACAAGTTGAATGAATAAATGAAAAGATTATTTGATCACAATAGTTTTAGTTGATGTTCCAAATGATGTGTTAGTAGGTACTATAATAATATATTAAAATTCAGATAATGATTTATTTTATTTTGGATTGTCACATTGTTTTATATCTTCTCAGTTTTCCAAAAAAAATAGACATTTCCCATTCACCTTAAAAAGGGAGTTTTCAGTAAAAAAAATACTAGTGTAACTCTCTCTACAGAAAATATATGTCAATCATTTCCAGTTGTGAAACATAAAAATTCACTAGTTAATGATTTTTTTTATCATACATATGGTTGACTTTTATATAATCCTTAGTATGCACCATATTTCAAATTATAATGAAAAAATTTATTCTAAAGTGAAATAAGTTATGATTTCTGATGAAGATATGGAATTCCATGCATTTAGAGGGGATACCTCATCATTAGTTTTATGTATGGATCCACATATCATATCTCTTCTAAATGATAATAATAGATAATAATGGTAGAAATTACTTATAGATCAAAATTATAATCTTCAAATTGAGAATTTACCTACTATAGAAGAATTCATGGATGTATTTATTAATGAATTACCCAGATATCCACTATAGTGGGAAGTTTATTTTTCCATTGATTTAATTCCTGATGAAAGAACTATATAAAAGACTATATATATAGTGTACATTATGGAGTTATTTGACTAGAAGAAAAAATTCGAGGATTAGAGTGGTATGGGAATATATATGCCCTAGTGTTTCACCTTAAAGACACCCTATTTTTTTACATAAGATGAATGATGGATCTGTTAGGCAGGGAATTTATTATAGGTAAATAAATTTTATTATAATAAATAACAAGTATCCTCTACCTTTCATTGATGAAATATCTGACCAACTTCATGGAGCTCAATATTGTACAAATGTTGAAATTTTTTCTAGATATCATAAATTTTAAGAAAAGATGGAATGTATTATTAATACAATGTTTCAAATGAGGTATTATTTTATTAGTTTATAGTAATTCTATTTGGATTGAATAATTGAATCTATATTTATATACATATAATGAATATAGTATTCAAGGAATATCATGATAACTTTTTGTGGTATTTATTGTTGATATATTAGTGTAATCCTAGAGCTATGTGGAATATTCAAATTACTTACGGATAATTATTGAGACACTTAGCAGAAAATATTAATATAGGAAATTCAGCAAGTGATAATTTCATCTTAAAAATGTTTAGGTTCTTATCCATATTTACTCAAAGGATGTATTGTCAGTTGTTCTTAAGAAGCTAAAGGCAGTCCACGAATTTCTTATACCAACAAAAATAACCAAGGTACATAGTTTTATTGGATTGGAAGGTTACTATTAGTGATTTTCTCCAAAAAAATCATAATTCTCTAACCATTTACCAATTTTACTTATAAAATGGATAAGTTTATTTTTATAGTGTAATGTGAATAATGTTTTATAGAATTGAAGAGGAGATTGTTTAATGTTCTAATATTGAGTTTTACACAAAAAATGACTTAGGTTCCGTGAAATAACCTTCCCATATAGATAAGCATGTTGTTCCACAATATGGTTTAAAAATGTTAGACCACTCCATTCATTAGAATCTTTTATCATTCAATAGGACTATAAATCCATTTATAGAAGAACAATTGATAAGGTTTTTAGAGAAAACATTTATCACTTTTGAAAGTATTGAATTTATACGGTTATCATTATCGTTTATCATCTATTAGGATATAATTATAAATGGTGGTCATTGATTCAAAACATTATGGAGGAGGAGAAAATAAAAAAACATTGAATGAATAGATTTTAAGGAACTATTCTTTGAAAAATATTCTAATTTAGAACAATAAGAAGATATAGAGGAAAATTCTAAGTCTAATAAAAAAGTAGGATGGGGATTTTCCTAAGTATGAAGCCAACATTACATGGTTTAAAATCCATGCTAGAGACTAAATGTGTAATTCAATGACAAAGATTAAACATTTCATTGATAGTAATAATACAATTCATTCAGTGAACTAGTCTCCAAATAATCCTCATTATATTAGGATATATTATCATGTGTTGTAAATAAAAATAAATAATTCTCGATGTCTTACAAATTAGAATGTGGGAAATATAAAAAGAGGGATTCTGAGTATTCTAGAAACGAAAATAAGGGAAATGGGAAGAAGGGAAGGCTATAATTTCCAACTATTAATAAATTTGGATGGAATCATCATGGAACAAAATTATTTATAATGAGAGTTTTTTACAACGGTATAAAAATATACACCTATAATATGATTTCAAGGGAAATACAGAAGATGGAAATATGAAAAAAATATTCTATAGGGAGTTGGGACCCTATGAAAATGATATTCCTAGGAATTGTGGGATTTTTAACCAGACAAGTGCAAGGGAGAAAGGCCAAGCTTTTGTGATAACTAAAACTATACTTTTAGTTCCTAATGATGAGGTAGTAGGAAATTTCATAATATATTCTAATTTAGCTAATTTTTTATTTTATTTTGGATCTTCACATTGTTTTATATCTTCCCAGTTTTCAAGAAAATAGGCATTTTCCATTCACATTAATAAAAGAGTTTTTAGTCTAAAATACTAGTGGAAACAACACTATAAAAAATATGTGTCAATCATTTCCTGTTTTTAAAAATAAACATTCTCTAGTGAATGATTTTATTATCATACATATGGTTGACTTTGATATAATCCATATTATGTACTGAATTTCAAATTATAATGAGAAAAGTTAGTCTAAAGGGAAAGAAGTAATGATTTATTATGAGGATATGGAATTCTTCACATTTAAAGGGGATACTTCATCATTATATTCATGTATGGATCCAATTATAGTAGATCTTATAAATGAGATTCATTGAGAAGATGAGTAGAAACAACCTATGGATGGAAATTATAATCTTCAAATTGAGAATTTTCCTACTATACAAGAATACATAGATGTATTTGTTGATGAATTACCTGCAAATAAACTAGAGTGGGTTGTATATTTTTCCATTTATTTAATCCCCGATGAAAGACCTCTATAAAAGACTACCAATATGGTCGATATTTTGGAGTTATTTGAGTTGAAGAAAAAACTGGAGTATTTGAGTGGTAAGGGACTTATATTCCCTAGTGTTTCACCTTTGAGATACTCAATTCTTTTCTATAAGAGGATAGATGGATCTATGAGGCTGTGCATTTATTAAAGGTAAATCAATGTTATTATGATAAAGATCAAGTATCATCTACCTTGAATTGATGATATATTTGACAATATTCATGTAGATCAATTTGATACAAATTTTAAACGTCATTCTAGATATCCTAATTTTTTGGTAAATATGGAATATATTAGGAATATAATGTTTCAAATGAGGTATGATTTTTTTGAGTTTACAGTAATTCCATTTGGATTTATTAATTCACTCTATATTTTTATGTATATAATGAATAGAGTATTCATGGAATATCTTGATAATTTTTTGTGGTATTTATTGATTATATCTTTGTATAATCCAAGACCTATGAGTACTATGGGAACCGCATAGAGATCATTCATGAGACTCTTAGAATAAAAGAGTTATAAGGGAAATTCAGCAAGATAGAATTTTATCTTCAAAGACATTTTTTTCTAATGTATATTTTTTCCAAGGACAGAATCTTAGTTGATCTTATGAAGATAATAGTGGTTTGAGAATGTACTATTCTAATGAAAATAACTGAAGTACCACGTTTCATTGGTTTGGATGGTTACTATCAGTGATTTTTTCAAATAATCTCATAATTTTCTAACACATAAACAAATATTACTCATAAAATTTATAATTATTTTTTGTAAAAGGTAATTTGAATAATGTTTTAAATAATTGAAGAAAAAATTGTTGAATGTTCTAATATTGACTCTTCAATAAAAAATCGTGGATTTTTTATATGCAGTAATGTATTAGTAATGTTACTAGGTTTTTTGTAGTGAACCCAAACCCAATATCCTAGATATGGTGTTTTACTTCATTAAATTTTCATGTGATACAAAAAATCTCATCCTAAAGGATCAAAGAGTTTAGTATTATTAGTAAACATGATACATACATGAGCCCTATAATACATTTGAAAACCAAAATTCAAACATATTATAATTTTTTTGAATATCATTATTCCCTCTAGTGTATCATGTTATATAAAAAATAAACTTCATGGATTCCTAATAAAGAAAATAAAAATACGGTGAGATCAAATGCTTAGAAAGGGTTAATAGTAGAATAATCTATCATAAATCAATAATAATGATAAATATAACAAGGTAAATTACTGAGAACATATTCCTTTTAAATAAATTGACTATCAAGATTAGATAAGGAATAATCAATAAGGAAAGGTAAATAATTTAAAAAACATTCCATTTAATGAATTATATGAGAATTAAATGTATCTATAGATAATATAATAGAACCAATTTCATGTATAATGATAACTGAACATGATTGAATAATATACTAATTTATTAATTTTCATGTTTCTAGGAAACATGATACCTTGAAAATAAAGATATTCCCTTGAGATATTTTAAAACTGGGTACAAACCAATACGGTTTGGCCAACAATATATCTACTATCAAGATCGATCCCCAAGATAGTTTAAAACATATTGTTACAAATGCATAGGGTTTGTCCAATTAATTTTGTCCTATGAGATAATAGATGCAGCAATGGGCTTGTATTAATTAGTCTCAAACCCATATATTGAAAATAAACATCATTTTTTATATAGAATAATCAACTAAATTCATAAAAAATGCACCTTATCATAAAGTTTCATTATTGAGTAAAGGATATGAATTTTTCAATACTTCCATGATTAATCAAATAAATTTCAAAGTAAACCCCGTATGTAAAAATATTATATGGTTTAAGAAATAATAATATCCATCACATAAGAATATGTATGTTTAATTGAAATTAAATTTCTATTGAAAATTTATTACAAAAGGTGATTGTTTTAGGATAATGTTAATATTAACAAAATAATGTGAGATTTTATAGTAAATGATGATGCTTGGAAATTTTAATTTCAAATCACTTTATGTAAACATATAATATCATCAATTTATGAGTTATTCATGATATTACATATAAAAGTGGTATTATATACACCTTATATAATAGATTAGGGGGATAAGATTTCAATATTCATCAATGAAATGAAATTTAGATGAAATAATAATAATAATTAAATAATTATAATATTTTTACATAAATTTTACTTTTAAAACCAATCATTAATGATGCTTCTGAAAAATTAAGAATGTTTAGATCATTAAAATTGTAGGTCGTACAAACGGATGAGTAAAGTTTATATCTTTCAAAGAAAATTATGTAAATGAGGTAAGTAATATTTTACCTATATAATTACCATTATATCATATATACCATATTATATACTTATATATATCATCCATGTTGTTTGGTGAGAAAAAGAGAGTCACATCGCTTCATGAAGGTGGTAGTCTACACGTACATGAATGATTTTATCATCTTTACATGCGTGAAAAGGAAAAAAAGAAAATGATATATATATTATCTCGTCATAATGATAAAATTTTCGTGAATATAATAATTATTTCATTTATATCACATATAATCATTAAATTTATCTTTAATACCTTCTATGTGAAGTATCTGTGAAAGACGAATCACATTGCTTCGCGACGTGGTACTCTATCGTACACTCAAGAGACATTATTGTATCTCCTACAGAATGAAATGTGACAAGATATATGTAATATAATAACTAGAATTGTTTTAATATGTAATAAATATCATATATATACATTATATCCATAATAATTCCCAACCATTAGAGGTGAAAATGGGAAAACAAATGGCATCAATTCATGAGGCGATAGTCTGTTATACACACGAATGATGATTTTATAATACATTTGATGGAAGTGGGGATGGTTGTAGGACATGAAATTATTATAAAAACATCCCGGTATATTTAATATAATGATGTCATTATGTCGTCAAGTTTTAATTAAAATTTTATGAGTTGGATAAAGAAGTAAAATAAAGACACTTGTTTAAGAACATTACATCTTCTTCTGGTATCCCCATTATGTTTGCAACAAATTATTCCTAGGTAGAATTTATGGCCAAAATAATGATTCTAAGATGAGTTTAGTGAATTTTGGAAGTTATTTGGTTAGGTATTAGACAATCCAAAAAGGTTTTAATGTGTGAAGAAGTGAGGGGAGTGAGTGCCCTTTTATAATTTTGGAGGACTGACATTGATGTAAATATTAAAAATTATTTACTATCAGGATGTAAATATTTTCTAATGTGGCTCCAAAATTGATAATTAAAGTCAGAAGATATTATATAGTCTATCCATACCTCTAAAATATAATAAAACACATGTTTTAATCATTTTTTTCATCAACTTCTATGTTTCCATATTTTTATCATTTTGGGTTTTCACTAAGATAAATAGTTTTCTAAACATAGTAATCTGTACATTATGCCTAAAATTAAATGGTCCTTATTATATAATTCAGACCCAATTATTATAAATATATTATCTAATTTTTATAAAATATATATCAAATGGGTGTTTGAAAATTATTTTAACATGAGTTCTTGTTTTGTGATAAAACATTACATTAACCTTAACCACGCTAATAATTGTTTTTACTATTTATGGGATAATATATTCATTAGAAAAGAAAATTTTTTCCATGAGGAGAAAATAGTTTATATTTATTTATATTTAAGCATATCTTTGAATAATATAGAATTTTTATTCATTTTAGATCATTTAATAAAATATCATTTGTTATAATATATCATTACTGTCGATTTTAATATTATTCATTTAATATGGATTAATAAATATCAATAATATGATGTAATTTGAATCTATTATGTTCAAACCATTTTAATATGATATATTCATCTAAAAAATAACATAACAGATTAATTAATTCAATTTACTTAACTTTTAATATGTGTAGTATTGTTTTTTTATTTTATTGTTAACTAAATATTTGATTTGTGGGTATTTCTTAAGAATTTAATGTAATAATTTAATCAAAGAAATTTAAATATATTATCATGATAAGAAATCTAATTTATAATTTAAATTTAAATATATAACTAAATATATATTATTTATTCACTATCCCAAGGAATTATAGATATCAAAAGTAATAAATATATTTTTATGTCTTTTTCATTACTTAACTTATTTTATATGTCATATTTAAAGTAATGGGGAATTGAATTTACATATTATAAAGATATTAATATCTAAGGATGAAATAAAACCATTAAATAAAATTAAGATTATATTTTCTGTCATTTTTACACTTATCATTTCAGTTTAACAACAAAGAAAATCCTTTTTTACCTTAACCACGATAATTGATTTTTACAATATTCCATATTCTTTTTGGAAAAAAATTAATTTAACATTATTTTAAATTATAAAATTTTAAAATTAAAAATACATAATATATTTTACCAAATTCAATTCATATAATTGTTAAAATTTAACTCGGAATTAATTCTATAAATGTGACAAGAAAGTAGGTTTTTAAACGAAAAGGTAATTTTCAATTAAAATTCTGTAATTTTCACTATTCATAAAAAATTAAACTAATCAAAAAAATACAAATAATTATCTCAAAGATAGGTTTGGTATTCAAATTTCAAAAAATTTATGAAATTTTAAAAATAAATTTTCTAAATATTGTAAATGATTATTTTAAATTTTGGTCACAAAACGTGGTTAAACCATCTTTTAGAGAAAAAAATAGTTTTCATGAAAACATTTATTTTTATATTAATTGGTTCTTAACTTATTTATAATCAATAGATAAATAATAAAATTATATAAAATATATATTTCTATAAGTTATTTAATCTTATTCATATATGCAATTCCAATGGCTAGGCGATAACTATCATATTATATAATAATAATAGTATGTTGTTATTCGGTAAAACTTGACCTTGTGTATAACACAAGATTTCAAGGATACTCAATATTTATTGTGACTCAATATGTAATAAATGTTTCACATTCCAAAAACTATAAAATACAATGTCATTATTTTAGAATTTTTGGGTGTTACATTCTCCCCGCCTTAAAAAAATTACATCCTAGTAATTTAAACATGATCTCACCAATAAAAGGTTTGATATTTGAATACTCTTTTGTGGAAAAAACATTCCATTTAATCTATAATAATTAAACACATAAATATATAATATCATAGAAAAAATTTCATGGATAATGATAACCCAGCCTGTATGAAGGAAATGCTTAATTATTGGATGTCATTCTTACCAAGAACACGATACCTTTACCATCATGATACATCCGAAAGATATTTTAAAACATATTGCTATAATCCAATATTCTTTGGCAAACTATATCTCTAAATTCAATATCTATCCTTATGACCTTTTAAAACATTTTGTGGCAAATGCATAAATTTTGAAAAAAATTTTTCCCATAGGACTACTGATGCATCGAGGGGATTGCATTAACTAGTCCTAAATACATTTTTTTATTTTCCAAGATTTAATCATATATTTAATAATTTATTTAATTCATAAACAATGTTCGATATCATAAAGTGTACATATTGGGTAAAGGATGTAGATTTATCAATATTTTCCTAGATAATAAAATTTCATTACAAGTAAACACTATATGTGAAATGGTGTAGTGTTTTTGAAATAATCATATCCATCACAAAAAAATATGTATATTTAAGATAAATTTATTTTATAATTAATTTTTTTATAATATTGTGATTTTTTCAAGATAAAGTTAAAAATCATAAAATAAAGTGAGACTTCAAAATTACTTTTTCCACCTGGTAATTTTCATGTCATATTCCCATGGATGATATAATTTAAATTTAAACATTAAAAACCATTAATAATGAAGTATTAATGAAATTACATGTAAAATGGGTAGTATATATAACATATAAAATACATTAAATACATAACTTTACTATATACCTCAATGAAATAAAATTGAGATGAAATCCCTTACATCACACTTACATTTAGTTGATAATGAATTAAACTCTTGTAAAGTGGTATTATACATCTAATTAAATTAATTTATAACTATATTAATATTTATATATAATATATAATCTTTCTATAATATATTATCACCCACTTGTTAAAAATCATTCATTATTTTCATTCTTTGAGGTTTTAATTGTCTTTTTTTCACATGAGTTTTTTATCATGAAAGTTATAATTAATGTGTATATTATATAGTATTATCATCTAAATAATAATAATCATTACATAATTATAAAATCTGTACAATAATTATTCTTTTAAATCAAAAAATAAAAAATTTCTATAAAAAAATTAAGCGCGTTACAATCAGGGAGACGATAAGTCGTACGTACGCGAGCGTAAAGTTTGCATTTTTCAATGATCATTATAAATAAAATGTAAGTATTATATTAAATTTACATAATGAAAATAATATTATGAATACCATATTTTATACTTATATATGTCATCTATGTTTTGTGGTGATGAAAATAGAGTCACATCACTTTGTGAATGTGGAAGTCCACACGTACATGAACAATGTTATCATATTTACCTAAGTGAAAAAGAAAAAAATAAAATAATATATATATATATATATATATATTATCATAAAATAATGATAAAAATTTCATGAATATAATATTTATCTCATTTATATAACATATATTCAATAACATTATCTTTATCAGCTTCCATGAGAATCATTCATGAAAATGAATCTCATCGCTTTGCAAGGTAGTTGATTTTTGTACACATGAGAAACGTTATCATATCTCCAACAGAATGTAATATAGTAAGATATATATTATATATTGACTCCATAGGTTTAAATACGTTATAAATATCATATTTAACCTTTATATCCTTCATCATACCTATCCTTGGGATATGTAAATTAAGAAACGAATGACATCGGTTCGTGGGGTGGTTGTCTACTGTACAAACAAATGATGATTTCACAACCCATTTGATGGAAGTGGGGATGGATTCAGGTCATGAAATAATTAAAAAAATAATATTATATTTAATATTCTTATTTTATTATATCATCAAGGTTTTATAAAAATTGAAGAACGTGGTGGAAGAAGTAAAATAAAAACACTTGTTGAAGAGAATTACCTATTCTCCGGGTATCCTCCTTAGGTTTTCACAAAATCCTTCTGATGTTGGTCTTATAAAAAAAATATTTCTCATAGTATGAGGGTATGTAAATTTTTAATAGATTTGGGTAGTTATTTTCCAATCCAAATAGGTTCTACGATATGAAGATGTAAGGGGAGTGAGTGTCTTTTTATAGTTGAGCAAGTGTGACATTATTGTGAATACTCAAAAGTACTTATTATTGGGATGTAGATATTACCTAAATTGAATCCAAAATTTTTAATTAATTTATTTAGAGATTATAAGGTTAATAAACACTTCCAATACACATTATACAACATTTTTTAATCATTTTGTTCTTTAACATTTATGATTTTTTATTTTGACCATTTTGGGTTTTCAATACGGTGACTTTTTTTCTTACTAAGGAAATTTATACATGAAGATTAAAATAAAATGGTAATTATTATATAATTTATAATAATTTACTATAAAAATATTATATAGTTTTTAAAAAATATAAATCTATTGTTTTTTGGAAATTAATTTCAAAACAAGAGCATGTAACGTGAAAAAACAGCAGTTTAACATTAACAATGCTAACCGAGTTTTTTACTATTTACGGGTTAATATATTCATTATAAATGAAAATTGATCTAGAATAGAATATAGTTGATATTTATTAATATTTCAAAATCATTTGGAATAATATAGGATTTTTAATCAAGTTGGATCATTTAATAAAGTATCATTTGTTATAAAAAACATTATTATCAAATTTGACATTATTCATTTAATATGAATTTAAAAATATCAATAAAATTATATAATTTGATTACATTTTGTTAAAAACTATTAAAAAATATATAATCATATAAATAATTAATTTAACATAATAATTAATTCAAATTACTTCACATTTAATATTTTCTGTATCATTTATTTTATTTAATTTTTACCTTAATAATTATCGTGTTTGCATTTCTTACGATTTTAAAGTAATTATTTCATCTTAAAAAAATAAAATAAATTATCATGATAAAAAATAATTTATATTTTAAATGGATATATATAACCAAACATATGTTTTTTATATCTATCCTATGTCTTTGTACATATTAAAAGTTATAAAATCATCTTTTTCATCATTTTATTTACATTACATAATATATGGGTCACATTCAAAGGAAAGTTGAATGGAATTTTCATATTTAAAATTCATTGACTTAAAAGGTCTAAATAAGCCTATTAAATAAAATTTATATTATATTTTAGGTCATTTTCACTCATATCATTCTAGTTTAATTCCATGGTAAATCCATTTTTACCTTAACTGTGGAAATTAATTTTTACTATATTCACTATTGATTTTGGATAAAAATTAGGTCACCTTACTAGAAATTATAAATTATGATAGTTCCAAATATACAATCAATTTTTTATAATTAATTTCATATAAGTGGATGAATTTAATTTAAAATTAATCCTATAGAAGTGATGAGAAATCCGGGTTTTAATGTTAAAATTCCAAAAAGATTACAATGTTTTTTATCAAAATTAAATATAAAAATGATTACAATAAATTATATTATATTAATTTGTATAAAACATAAATAATGTTACTTTAAAAAAAATTTAAAAATATAATATTACATTATAAATATTTTGAAACAAAATGTAGTTTTCAATTAAAATTAAATATATTTCACTATACATCAAAAAATGAATATTCTTAGAAAAATACCCATAATTAATCCTATCATAATTGTGGTAATAATATTTCAAAAAAATGTTTATTTTTTAAATAAAGTTCCTAAAATTGGTAAAATTAGTTTTAAAATTATGTTTCCAATGAATGATTAAATTATCATTTCGAAAAACAGAGTTTTCAAGTAAAAATTTATATTTCTTTTATATAATTATTATTTTATTAATAATCAATATATGACTAATTTTTCATGAACCAACCGGGGATTCCTCTAAACCTGTCGCCCAAGCCGATCTGTGGCAAGGATCAAAGGAAATTCCCAATCCCCAAGGATTGGAAACTAGTTTCATGCATCATCAGAGTATAGAAGGGAATGATTTCACCGAATAAATAAGCCATAACCAATAGAAAAAAGAAACCATACATCCCACTATTCTTATAAAAAAATAAGATGAATAACTTTTATGCCCAATCTAAAAATTTACAACAACTCCAAAAAACAACCATCCTGATAAAAGGAAAACACTATCTCAATGTTATCTCACTGGTCACTCTCTAATTCAAAAATAACTCATCCCCCAAGGTGACTAAAATCAAGGTGAATCCTACACAAGGACTAAAAACAGCAAATAACTATAGGTGTGAGTATTGAAACTCAACAGGCTAGCCTGATAATCTCCGCCCAAGGAATGTATTTTAAGAAACATCAGGTTAATGTTTGAACTAAAATATATAAAATAATGATTTTACACACATTTTACTTAAAAACATATTACAACTCATTTCCCATACTCATTTCCAAAACAAGATTCATTTCATTAGTGTACCATTATCATTTTCAATGAGAAAGTGATGTTTATATTTTTTTAGCTTTCACAAAGGGGGTAAAACACTTTACATAAAAAAATCATAAAACTTATCAAAATAACCAATCAATTTCCATGAAAACATTAAACAAGAAGGAACTATAGTAATCACACAATAATGGGAAATGTATATATATATATAAGTATCACATTCGTCACTGCATGCTATTAAAGGCCAATGGACATGGGTGAACCTAGGACATCAAGAATAACATAAAAGAAAAAAATACATGAGACCCTACTTATGGTAGCATGCCATACATTATTAAAACACCACATGTAGAACGCTCGACCATCATTTCTCAGGGAAGTCCGAGGGCGAATAACATTGCAATAAACCCAATATATCAACCAACTATGGGCTGCTGGTCAATACCATGACCTACCAGTATAGAAATCATTCTTAGTAAATTATCTCAATAATCCAGGTTCCTATGTCAAAATTATTTAATAGTGGCGATCTAATTTATGCCATAAAATCATCCAATCACAACATATATATAATAATAATTCACAATAGCCATCACCCAAAGTCACTCTAAGGACCGATCTCATGCCACACAACATACGGAACACAATGAGTCCACCTAGAGGAACTCTAATAATAGATCATAATGATTCCATAGTTTTTACATCTCATCTATTATATACACATACTAGGCATGGTAATATACAAATAAGGTTTTCCATAATAATCAGTTTCACCATTTTCCCAAAGATTCCAAATGGGCATTTAAACGTTTCATGAATCCAAAATTTTTCAAAGGCACCAATTTAACTTTTCATAAATATGTGTATACACACCATTAAAAACATATAAATATTTACATAAACCCCTTAAAACATCTAGGTTACACATTAAAAACACCCCCATTTATTTATAAAAGTTATAAATGGTTCATTAAATGGAATCTTGGGTCAATACACATTTAAAACCAAAACACAATACATTATAAAGCCAAAAACAAATTTGGGAACCATTTAAGTAATGAAAAAGTAAATTTCACAAGATTTCAATATTTTTATAAATACAAAAAAATGAATTTATATCATGAACAAACCATACAATCTAACTAATAAATTTATTGAACTCGTGACATGCAACATTTAACAAAAACCAATTAATTTAATACTCAAAATGGTGAAAACACCAATTTTCATGCCATATATTTTTTAAATCTACCTTAAAATGTTCAAAATAACACAAAAATGTGTGAAATCTTGAGAAAAAATTTATGAAATATGGGTAGTGCACGTTTATACCAACAGAACACTGTTTTTTCACAAAACAAGGGATAAACCACCATTTTTTACATCAAAATGTTAAACCAACGGTTTCCCAACAACACATAGAATTTATAAAATGTTAAAACTGTAATAAAAATTTAAAAATTACATAAAAATGCAATTTCATGGGATATCCTACCTGAAATCCATGGAGGAATGGAAACACACACCCGAAACAGGTTGTTGTGGGTTCCAAAACACTAAATATATGAATATCAGCCTTAAAAGAACAAAAACCTATAAAATTTTTGGGAAACCAGAACCCTAGGTTTATCATTACTAGGTGAGAAAAGGAATCCAAGAAAAATTTAACGATGGAGGAGGAGGGGAGATGAGATGAAAACTCACCTTAGAAACTATCCAAACCTTCATCTTCCCTTAGATATGCAACATTATAGGTGGGGGAATGGCTTGGGATGAAATGGAAAGGTTCATTAGGACCACATGAACTAGGGGAAGGAGGTTTTGTCGAATTTAGGTCTAAAATCCCAAGGGGGAATGTTGGAAAAATAAATTTTTTAATTCAGTATAGACTCTCATTTTTATTAAACAGTACGCCAAATTGTGCGGTAGACACAGGAGCGACCACACAATCACTTATAAGTGGTTTAATGCCTATTAACAAACCATTAAGTAGGTATTATACCTTCCACATGGTTACGTGGGTTCAGCCACACAGTTTATCAAACTATGCACCAACATTGTGTAGGGCATTTTTAGGCCAAAAGTCCATGTTTTCTCTAAATAATTAGATACAAATCAGGGACCAACCAGGAAGAAAAAATTATACAATTAAAACACTTGAAATATAAACTACCATCACACTAGGATCCCAAGAAAAAAATTGGAATTCCCAATGAACTGTAACATAAACCAAAACATTAATAACTGGGTTTAAAAATCTACCCCACCATTAATGTTTTCCTCCACCAGACATCCATAACACATTCTAACATGTTGATCAAATCCTAAGGGTTTCACATAAACATGATCCAAACTCTTAAACCATAAAAATTTCTTTCACAAAAAATAGAACATAATCCTTTGATCTAAAACTAAACAACAACACACAACCACTTCCCTATATTCAAAGAAAAGAAAAGTCCACTACATCCACAACCAATCCAAGAACCAGATTGTTGGTAATTCTCCCAATGTACTCAACAATCATCAAAACCAAAGAGAACTCATGAAGGATAATGATTTCAATGGAGGATGAAACGAACTCCTAACCATTATAAAACAACAACAACCGACAACTCCTTAAATGAGAATCTCTATGAGACCCGTAGAGGGTCTCCCCTCCATTAAGGATTAACTAGCAACTACCAAACAAGAATTAACTATGAGCGAAAATAGACCTTCCCACATAGGCTAAAGAAATCCCAATTATAATGGACTATCATCCCAGGCCAAGAGGAACACAACAATTACATTTAAACTACCAAATTCCAAAGGGAGGGGATACATTTGAGTCAAAACTCCCGACGTAGTCCACAAATCCCCACCGCATGGGGAGGGGAGGGAATGGGCCCAATGATCAAACCATTAAAACCATAACGTACAATCAACCACCACTTTCTACACGACAATGGGAAATAAAATGTTTTGATAAAGCATGATAAAAACACTAGAACTTCCTTATTGCAAAGATGGAGGCAAGAACCTAGAAAAACACTTTAAACCCCCAGGATTCCTAAATCTTTCTGGGTTCACCTCGGTTGAATATCTCCATGTGATCTAAGAAACCACAATAATGGTAGGTCTTAGGATTACTTAGACTCGATAAATTCTTTGGACCTAGTTTTTCACACTGATATCATAGAAAAAAATTCTACTTAGAAGAGGTTGATGAGAGATCTTGGGGTCTTTTGATTCGACGATGCGCTCCATCAACATTCTACTGCTTCCTCATCTCCTTGGAAGAATATTCACCACTAATCCTATGAATTGAAAGAGGGAGGACTACTTCAATCACATAAACTATTATAGGTCTGACATGAAAAACTTGCCACACCACATCAGAAAATGATTAGGTTGGACTCTCACACTTTCGACTGTAGATCAGAATGAATATCATCCTCAAAACGCCAGGCCTTCATGGATTCATCTATGGCATACCATAAATCAAAAGGGACTACATCCAAAAAGCAATGGACATATTCCAACACCGACCCATCACCATGTAGTAAACATCCCATCTCTATCCCCTTTTTCATTCTTTTTCCTCAAAGAAATATTGATGAACGGATAAAGTGTTTAATAATTCCCAAGTAAGATATTCATGAGGCTTGTTCCATAATACCGACTTCCACCACTTCCAAAGAGAACCTTCAAGCATGAATGTTTCAAAATTAACTATCTAAAACTCAAGAAACTCAATGAGGAAAAAGTTCCTTTAAATATTTTTCATCAACTTTTCTTCCTTGAGAGGATCTTCTTTTCCCTAAAAGATAGGTTGATCTAGATTCTAAAACTAAAGAATGAGATAACTAGTTTAATCAATCGAAAATCTCACTAACAGGGAATCATATGTAGCTACAATATATACACCCATTAAATCTACATAGGGACAACCACCAGAAAAATTAAATAAAAAAACTAAATCAAGTCTATCTCAACAACAAAAATCCTCAAGAAAAATCACCGCATAGGTGAAAATATTTGAACATAAGTAAACAATTCACTATAACATCGAAAATATCCTTTTTAAAACATATTTAAATTTAAACGAACTAGGTGGGTTGATCACTCACCATTTTTATTCCTTAGATTCTCACTCACATGCATGTTTTCATTCTACTCTGGGCACCCAAATGTTATCTCATATAGGGCATACATTCATATTCCCATAAAAAAACCATGCATGTAAGCACCTATAATAACATCAGGGTTTAAATAAAATATTATCATTCCCCAAAACAAATCATTAAATGCACTTAAAAAAATTTGAACCTTCCAAAGGCACACTAACCACAATGTCAAACCCATTTTCCTATTCACACTTCAAACCATTTTACCATATATTAAATTTAAATCTGATATATTTCAATCAAAAATCCATTTCAATTTTATAAAAACATTTTCCATCACCTCAACAAACCTCATTTCATCAAACTATTTAATTAAACTCACCCATTTTTCATTTAAAAACAACTTCCAAAACAAAAAACCACTTTCCATTAACCCTATGTCTTTATTAGTAAATCCCAATCTATTATACCATTTTAATTTTACCCCATGATGCCATTTTATAAGAACTCAATTAGATAAATCATTTCAAAAAATTAGTTCTGAAAATAATTTCTCTCACTTTCTAAAAATCCAACCATTACTAATAAAACAAAAAATTTCATAAATCCAACTCTACGGTTTTCACAACAATTTTTTATAATTAGAGAAGACCCAAAAAACTCAAAGGGGAACTAATATCGGTGAGTAAATTGACTATATGGTTGGCAGTCATATATCAAACACACCAGCAAAATAGAGGGACTTCTATAACCATTACCTGGCTCTACTTGGCATTCCAGGCCTTGTGAGCTAATGGGGACCATGAGTCCAACTCCCCTTGTCATACCCCAATAACTAAACAATTCATAAAGACTCTTGAAACTAAAAAAATTAACATTCCCATGGAAACACGAGGTTTGAAATGAGAAATATTTCTCAATGCTCTTCCCACACCAAACCCTCAAGTCTCGAAAATCATACTACATCTTCTATGAAATCCCCAAGTAACCAAGGGAACTCTAATAAGTAAGGTCCTATAAGATCTGACCTCTTATGATACCATTTTTTCATGAATCATCCCGACTTGGCCATGAGCTGGTCACTTGAGATGATCTGTGGAAATCTCAAAGCGAAGTCCTAATCCCCATGGGATTGAATTGAGTGTCATGCATCATCAATGTATACAAGGGAACTAGTTCACCAAATAAATAAACCATAAAAACATTTTAATGAAACTAAATATCCCACTATACAAATAAAAAAATAATTTGAACAAATTTAATGCAAAATCAAAAAATTTACTATAACTGCAAATAAAAAAATAAATAAAAATAGAAAATATTATCTCCATGTGACCTTGGTGGTCACTCTTCATCACAACGATCACTCACCACCCATGGTTAATGAACTCAAGATGAAACCTACACAATGAATAAAAATATAAAATAACTATATGTGTGAGTATTGGAACATAGTTGGTAAGCTCGATAATATGTTCCCAATGAACATCATTTAAAATAAAAGAAACAACAATTACAAGTTTGAAAAACAATATATAAAAGTATTAATTTATACATATTTTAATTAAATACAATTTAAAACTCATTTCCCTTAACCATTTACAGAACTAGATTCATTTACTTATGGTGAAATTAGAATTTTCAAGGGGAAAGTGAAGTTTATAAGTTTTCATTTTGCTCAAAGTGACTAAAAACATTACTCGAAAACATTTTCATAAACCTTATTAAAAAATAACCAATAACTTTTCAAGAAATATATTATACCAGAATTCACTATTGTAATCACACAGAAACGGTAATTTAAATACACAAACAAGTATCACATTCATCACTATAAGAAACTAAAGGCCAATAAACATGGATGAATCTAGGAGACCAATACTAATCAAGAAGATACCAATAACTAAGAAACCATCTGTTGTAATAGGCCACACAAAATGATATCAAAATTCTCAATATGCTCAACCATCCCTTCTCAAGGTAGGTTGAGGGAAAATCCTATAGTAATAAACCCGATATATCCACATACTATGGGCCACTAGCCAGTGTTGTGACCTAATAGTGCAGCAATCATTCTTGAAAATTTATCTCAATATACTTGGTTCCCATGTATTATGTATTTAATGGGGGTGAGACAACTGATTCCATCTAATCATCCAATCACAACACATATATAATAATAATTCACAATAGCCATCACCCTGCGTCCTTCCAAGGACTGATCTCATGCCACACAAAAAACAAAACACAAAGATTCAACCATGAGGAACTAGAATAAATGACCACAAGGATTAAATTGTGAGGAAATCCCATCCATTGTATATACATAATAGGAATGAGAACATTCAATGTAGGTTTTCCATAATAATCAGTTTCACCATTTTAACAACGGTACCAAATGGGCATTTAATCATTTACCAAAACCAATACATATGATAGGTAAAATTATCTATTTTCATAAGGATGTGTAAACACACCATTTGTGGCATCTAAAAAGTTACATAAACCCCTTAAAACATTCTATTTACACATTTAAAACACCACTATTTTTTATAAAAATTGAAAATGATCCATTCACGAGTAGATCATGTCAATTCACATTTAAAAACAAAAATAATTACTTTATAAAGACAAAAAACACATTGGGAACCATTTAATGAATCAAAAATAACATTTTACAAGCTTCAAATATATTTATAAATCCAAAAAATTAATTTATATCATGAACAACCCATAAAATCCAACCGGACATTTTATTGAACACATAGCATAAAATATTTAACAAAAACCATTTCATATAACACTCAACAAGGTATAAAATGCCAATTTTCAAGCCATATATTTATTCATGAAACTGAACCTTGATCAAAATACAAAAAACTGTGTGTTAAAGCTAACAAAACAATTTTCAAACATGGGGTGTACACATTTAAACCAAAACAACACCATTTTTTCACTAAACAAGGAACCACCATTTTGAACATCAAACAATTAAAACAGGGGTTTCAAAACAAAACATATAATTTATAAAAGGTTTGAACAGTATGAAATAGATGAAACATAAATTAAAAAGGCAATTTCATGGGATATCCTACCTCAAATCCATAGGGGAATGGAAATTCACACCTAAACCACTTGTCGTGGGTTGCAAAACCCAAAATCTATGGAACCCAAACCTAAATGAACAAAAACCACATAAAAATCATGGTAATGTAGAATCCTAGGTTGAACATGACCAAGGAAGAAGATAAAACCAAGAAAAATTGGAAGAAGATGGATGATAGAGGGGAGAAGAGAAGGAAACTCGCTTTGGAAACTAGAAAATCCTTCATCTTCCATTAGATCTTAACCATTAGATGAGGGGAATGGATTGGGGTGAAATGTATAGGATATATAGTCCAAGAAGAACTAGGGGAAGGGGGTTTGGCCAAATTTAGGTCTAAAAATCCTGAGGGTGAAACATTGGAAAAATAAATTTTTTAATTTTGGGCAGACTAACATTGATACACCACACGATTTATTAAAATGTGTAGAAAATGAAAGAACCACCACACAATCACTCTTAAGTGGTCACACACCTATACGCCAATCAGGCGGTATATTTTATACCTTTCACATGGTTAGCTTGGTTCTGATGCATGGTTTATCAAATTCTTTGGCAACTGTCTGCATGGAATTTTTAGGCAACAGTACCGTGTTTTATCCAAAAACTCCCAAACAATCCAAGGGAAAACAAAGAGGGAAATATTATAAAAAGTAAACAACTGAAAAATCAACACTCATCACTCCCAAAACATGCACATGAGCCTCATCCCGATCGGTGAGGACTCTTAATTACATCCAGGAGACCTAGGAACAAATCCAGGTGGAAGCATAATTTCCTGGAATTGAAGGAGGAACTGCACAATACTGTAGTAGGTACTATAGTGGGAACTCTAGAAGGAACTGTATCAGTTGGTAATTTTCCCCCGTTTAGGCCTTAGGGCCACCGATTTGGTCTTTGTGTCCTTTAAGGCCTTCAGGCCACCCAAGCCTTCGGGCCAGTAAGGCCTTCAGGACACCTCAAGGCCTTTGGGCCACATTAAGTGGAGATGAAAACCAAACAACCTACAATGAACATGATCTATAGAAGGATAATCCAGGAGCTTTCACCATAGCAGAAGCTACATGGATTACAATATTGAGAGGGTATGTCACCGGCAATTGGTACAAGCCTATGCATGCAAGAGAGAGCCCTTTCAAACAGCCATGCGAAGGTGGAGAGGTGATTTTGCATTGAAGATGTTAGGGAGGAGTAGTTCCATGTAGTTATTCTGGGTTATATGTAATGTCTGAAGCCTACGGGAAATGAATTCCTCTAAGTCTTATGAGCAATGTAATACGTACACCTATAGGCCTTATAAGGGTTCCACCTCATCCCTTGAAAGGTGGATTATCAAAATCAATAAAACAATGAAGGCATTCATGCCATTGGATCACACTTGGAACCGAAACATAAACCAAGACATAAAAAACTGGGTGAGACAGAATTAATGTATGTAAAATATCGATTTTCATAATTTGTTTAATATGATTCATACCAATAATTAAAATGGATAGCTGATAACAATTATATTAAATAAAAATATTAATAGTATATTTTTGTTTAGGAAAACTTGATCTTGTGTGAAATGCAATCTTTGAAAGATACTCATTGTTCCTTGTAACCCAAGATAAACTCAGTGCTTCTTATCACAAATGATATTGAATAAAATGTTAATATATTATAGTTTTGGGGTGTCACATTTTTTACCTATTTAGTATGATAGATTTATTTCATTGCATCAAGGTAGTTAAAAACCCATCAACATAACTATCCAACTCATGATCTTGAGTTTACATCCATAATAAATGCTCTAAAGATATAGAGACATTATCTATAAGTTGAAATATGTTATATATATATAGATAATAATAGTTTTTAATAAATATTCTCGTAAAAATAACTTAATATGAGGCAAAGCATATGGATCAAGCTACTCAATGATTAAAATTTATTAATACACTAAAACCTAGGGAAGTAAAATAAGGTATAAGATGCATTGGGCAAGAAGGATCATGGATTTATGAAAAAAATTAGTATTGATAGGGTTCTTGTGTTTGTGTATTTTTTAAATATAGATATATGAATTTTATGAAATTGTGAATATGACTCCTTTTAAATGATTTCCAAACCATCATTATTGGAAAAGAATAAATGTGTTTGGTTTGATGATAAGAATTTTCAGAAGAAAATTAATGTCTGGAATGATGGGAAATTGGAAGACTTCATATATAAATATTGCATTATGAAATTTAGAAATAGGATTTGTGTTCACTATATACTCTAGATAAAAAGGTAATTGCTGGATGATTCTCATATCTTGAATTTCTCTATACACCCTTGTAGCATCATGATATATAGGGATTTGAAAGAACATTTTTTCTTAGATAATATGCGTCAGGAAATTAATACTTATGTGTCAATATATTTGGTTTTTCAACAATTGGTTGATGAGAAACAATAACCTATAGGATTCATGAAACCTCTACCTATTCCTACATATAAATGGGATGACATTACTATTTATCTTTTCATTAGATTACCAAAGACTCCAAGAAAGAATGATCTAACATGGGTTATTATTGAACAACTTACTAAATCTGCACATTTCATTGATATAATAGAATATTTTCCATTGTATGACCTTTCAATACTCTTTATTAATGAAGTTGTAATAATTCATTGTGCACCACTTTTAATTGTGTCTAATCATGATCCCTAATTTACATCAAAATTATGAAAAATTATTTAGAAGTATTTTGATTTTGAGATTTATTTTAGAACTGATTATCACCCAAAAACTAATGGGTAGTCATAAATGAATATCCAATATATAGAATAAATTTTTAGGTGTTTCCCACTTGACGTACAGTGTATGTCAGATCAGTGTTTATCTCTTGTAGAATTACCTTACAATAATTGCTTCCATTAATGTATTAAAACTGTGTTGCATGAAGTGTTATATGGAAAATGATTCCATAAAACAACATTTTGGGATGAAGATGGTGAAAGGAATCATATAGGACCATAATCTATATATGAAAAAAATTATAGAGGTAAATAATATACAAACCCATATCAAAGCAGCTCATAGTACATAAAAGAGCTATGCTGTTACCAGAAGAAATATTTGTAATTTCAACATAGTGATCATGTTTTGTTGAAGGTAACTCCATGGATGTGTGTTATAATATTCTGTAAGAAAGGAAAATGGAGGCCCACGTACATCAGGCCTTTTTAAATACAAGAAATAATTGGAGTTGTGGCTTACTATTTGTCAATGTCAACTAGCATTTCTAAAGCACACGATGTGTTCCATATCAATTTGGTAAGGAAGTAAATTCTAGACCTAACTCAAGTTATAACTTCCAAAGAAATATATTTATAACCTAATTTATATTAATATGAAGATCCTATCAAGATTATGGACATTAATGAACTAGTGTTGAGGAGATGGGTTACCTGACTAGTAAAAGTACTTTGGAAGAATCATAAAATAGAATAAGCGATAAGGAAAACTAAGTAAATCATGATGCATAAATACACAATGTTATTTATGTGGTGAAATTATAGAAATTTATAAGAAGAAATAAAATTTAATCAGGGAATCCTGTAAGACTCCTGATTTATGATATGTCTATTTTTAAATAAATTTAATCTCATCGATAGCATGTGTTGCACGTAATACCGAGTTTAAACAAACTATCATCAATTATTATGTGAATTTTATAAGGTAATTGTTAAATTTGATGATATATTTATAGGGGTAATTAATTTTATAGAAATAAACGGTTCAGGATTTAGAAAACAAATTCATTGGATATCAATTGATTATAAAAAATATTAATTTTTCTAATGCATGTGTTTTTCTGAAAAAAGATTATTTGTGTGTAAAATTTGTTTATATCATAATATATTGAATAATTCACTATTGAAGATTTATTTTAATGAAATTTATACATTATATATTAAATAAATTTTTTAACATTCATAAAATATTTTTACTTTTCATGGGATTAGAATAAATCCAGTTTTATTCCTAAATCCGCATTTTCTAAAACACGATTTTATCATATTTTTTTCAATTATATTAAAATTAATTTATGAATACTATTGGTATTTAATTTTATTAAAAGTATTTTTTATTTTTTAATCAGGATTCTAAAATTTATAAAATAGGTCACTTTTATTTTTAGACTTTATGTATAGTAACTATGATATATTTTATCAACTCAGTAAAGGGTAGCCCGGATTAATTTGGTATAAACTATGTGATAAAGCCATAATTTTTTATTATAATCCTCATTAAATGATTATAATTAGTACCTTAAAACCTTATTATAGAAATTGGGTTATTTAATGGACACTTTTTAATTAAAATGACATATATATTACTTAAATCAATGATAGTTACAAAATGTCACTCTCTTTGTTTTTTATATATATTTAGTGTCCAAATATGGAAAAAAATCAAGATATAATGAATCTAAATATATATTTTTAGATTAATTAAATAATTTTAGTTATATATATTCTTTAATTTTAATAAATTACATAATATCCTTTAATTCTTGAGCAACGCTAATACAAAATTTATTTAATTTACAGAAAAATTAAATAATTGAATTTCCAAATGGTTATTTCAAAATAACTTGAATTATTTAATTTTTAAATATAATTGTATCGATATATATGACATATAATATATATTTTTAATAATTTAAATCTAATTATAAAAATTCATTCATGTATTTGAGGTCAAATTAAGTAAATAGTTTCAAAATTGAACAGAATAATATTTTATAAAACACTTTTTTATTAAATTATTTTAAAACAAAAAAAATCATTAAATAATACAAGTAGGAAATTATTTTGTCAAAAAATTAAAAACATGACCATTGAAGGGCCAATTTTAACCATATAAGTAAAAATAACAAATCTTCATTGTGGAAAACGTTGTTACCATAGTTAACATAAAAAATGATTAATTAATGGTTAATCAACATGATATGACTTAAAATGATAGGGAAACTTGTCTCAATTATATTTTTTATGCTATTAAAACCATATCCTACCTTATATTTGAATAAATTTACAATTTTAGTCTTTTGTAAAGAGAATGAATATATTATAATATAATCTATTGTGAAATTCCAAAAGTGCCCCCAAACTCAATTATAAAAGGACACCTTCTCCATCAGTTCTTTACACCACATTGGGCTATATATATTGAAAAATACCTAACTATTTCCCTTACAAACTTCTTTTTAAATGTTTTTTAGGTGCTTATATCCTTAACATATCAACCATAAGTACCTTAAGAAATGATCTAAAGACGTTCTTCTGAAGAAGCAGTAATTGTCTTACATCACCTCTTTTAATTTATTCCTTCTTATACCTCTTAAAAGTATCAATAATTTATCATAAAATAATAATAAAAAGTATACAAAAAGTACTAAAATATTATTATTATTTTGAAACCACCATTACCCACCCTCTTCCTTTTCAAATCGGAAGTGGAAGTATCACTCTTGTGTAAGTACGACTTACCGTCTCTACGCAATGATACAATTCATTTTTGATTACCATATTATATGGATGAGAATTGTGATAGGTTTAATATTTATTTAATATATTTATAAAATAATTATAAATATTAAATTATAATTTCATATATACTTTATTACCTTCCTAAACATTGGTAAACGGTAATGTTGGTTGTGTGTACATGTGGACTACCACCTCTATGAAGTGAGGTGATTCATTTTTAATTTATATTTTTCATTTATAATAATAAAGGTATATTTGATTAATATAAATGAATTATATGATATAAAAATTATTCTATAAATGATATATATTTTTTACAATTATTTCAATCCATATTTAAAAAAATGACATGAGTGTTCATACGTACATATGACCTACCATCTCTATGGATGGAGTAATACATTTTTTTTGTATCGAACTTTAACAGATTACATTAAATACATATATAATGAATGTATAAGATATTTATATAATTATTTATATTATTTATATTACTTATCCTTTAAAAATTTATAAATACAAAAACTACTGAACCATGATATACATGAGAAACAAAGAAGTTATTAGCCAAAATATGATTTCTAACAAATAATTTTTACGAAACTGGTGATAAATGATTATAAGATAGTAATAAATAGTATTATATATATTATTATATATATATATATAATATTTATAATTGATATATATTTATAATTAATATATAGTTATTATACATGAGTTTTTTACACATACAAGGGAATTCAGACATGAGTTAAGGGTTTATTTCACAATCTCATCAATATTCTAAATTGTTTATTATTAAGTCTCTATTAGAGATTTTTTCTTCTTCCATATCTATATTATTGATAAAATTTAATGAATAATATTTAAATAATATCCTATTATTTTTTAACGTCACTTTTACCCATTTTTTAATTCTTAAAAAATGGTTTGAAAGTAGTCTTCATATCATTTTCTGAAAGATGTATTTTTTGACTCTTCCAACAAAAGTATAAAATGGATGTTTTTTTAATTATATGGAATAAAAGTATCTTAGGAAATTAATGCCTAATATTTTATTTTAGTAATATTTTACTTGTTTAAAATTTTATTTTTAAAGAAATTTATTTCCTTCATAATTGTACAGTTTTTAAAAAATTAGTGATTATCAAAGTGAAAAAAGATATTTTCCTCAAGAATGTTTTTAAAGACCATTTTATGGTATTTTTATAAATCAATTACTAAATCTATAATTTTAATTATATTATACCGGGGATATGTTATGATAATAAAATTATTTTTATTTATCTAGATGGTTTATGATCTGTTGGATTAGGGTTGTACTATTTTGATAACATTCTCCATATTACGTTGGATGGTTTAGTATTATGTTTACTGATTAGAGAAATTATTAAAAATTAATTTTCTTTTTTCAATATGAATATTTATTTTGATTATGTATCACCCATTTCGTATTAGGAATTAATTTTACTTACTAAATGATGGGTGAAGCACACTATAGCCATTTGATGCATTGGTGGGTCTCATGAGAAAAACTAGCCTAGTTATTGGCCGAATCATTACCTATTTATATAACATATCATGGCATGAGGCCTTGAAAAAATGTTTATGATGCCTTTAGTAAAACAATTATTCATTATGAGATTATTTATTGATTTAACTTTGATTATTTTATTAGTTATTATATTCATGGATAAGTTTTTATCTCATTATGGAATTATTTGATTTCCATTTATTTCCTGCCATATTATTTATGCCTTACTTAACTTTCATTCTACACATAACCTTACTGATCATATAATCTCACCCTTTTTCTTATGATTATTTTCCCCCTGTAATCCAGAATTATATTATGAATGATTTTTTGGGACAATCATGGAGAATAATAGTTTTTCGAAAGAAAATACTATGTTGTATTTTATATTTTCAATTGTAATATAAGATTCATGTATGTATCTTATTTTCCATTACTCCAAAACTATTCATTTATTCATCTTGTGATTATTTGTATCTAATTAAAATATAATAATGTGACCACCTAATCTAGGATACTATGGTTGGAGTCATTACATTTTTTATCCTCTGAAATCCAAAACATCAATTGTGTGTATATACAACTCACTATCTCCACATAGTGGTGTAATTAATTTTTCATCACCAATTTACATGGATAGATATAAATATGGAAATAATTAATATATAGGATATTTATGGCAAAAATATACTTATATAATTATAATATCATATATATATTCTTACCTCCCAATCTGTAGGAAAATGATAATGTCACTCATGCATACGTGTGCACCACCACCTCCATGAAGCAATGTGATCCATTTTTCATTTTCATTTTTTATATATGGTAATAATGATAGATTTAATGAATATAAAATAATATGTTATATAAAAATAATCTTTTAAATGTGAATAATTCTTTACCATTTTTGTTCATCAAAAAGTAAAAATAGCATTCAATCATACATATGGCCTACTATCTCTATGAACGGAGTAATTCATTTTATAAATGATTATAAATATATAAAATCAATATATATGATATTTATATAATTACTAACATTCAGGTGATAATTAAACTCTGATGAAAGTAGAATGATCAAAACTATCAAACCAAAACATACATGAAAAATGTAGTAGTTACCACCCAAAATAATGATTTTAATAGAGGATTGTTAATAAATTGGTGTTAAAAGTATATAAGAAAATGTTATATAGTATAATATATATGATTTTATTTTTTATATAGTAATAATAAATATATATTTATTATTTAAAATTTGTGAACACTTACAAAGGAAGTCAAACTAGAGGTAAGGGTTCTCCATCTCAAATTGTCTTTATTGGGAACTATGTTATATTATACACATATATTCTTTGAAGAGGTGTGTATGTTTCCCATTTATTATTTTATATCATGAATTAATTTATATTAATGGTATATAATGTTTAATTTTATGTAATTTATTATATGGGGTTTTGATGCGAAAGATACCAAAGTGGGAAGGGTTTATTTCACAATCTATTCATTATTTAAGATTTTATATGTTAAATCCTCAATTGGGATTAATTTTTTAAATTTGTATCATAAAAACAATATTTTATTATCCTATAATTATTTAGGTAAATTATTATTTTTCCTTTCATTTTACAATCTTCACGTACTCTATATACTAGAATCATGTTTTTAAGGAAAACTGACTTTGTATTTTTACTCGGTTGGGAATCTTTTTCATCCAAATCCATATTTTCCATAAAATGTTTTAAAATAAATTCACTATTCTAAAATTATATATTAAATATTTTTTACTTTTTTTTTAATTTAAAATTTTTTAAAAGGAATCTTCCAATTTTTTTCCAAAGGATGTACTTTTCGACTTTTAATACAAAAGTGTAAAGGGGATGTTTTCCCACTTATACGACATGAACGAAATATCCTACCCTCATTTCCACTAAATGATTGCATGTTTAATTGAAAATTTTTATTTTTATTTTCAATGAAATTGTTTTTCAAAATTTTATTGAAATATTTGGTTTTTTAAAAGTGTTTTTAAATGTTAGCCAGATATTTTCCTCTTGCATATTTTTAATAATATTTTGTGGTATTTATATTCATTAACCACAAAAACATTTTTATAATAAACTTGGTATATGGTGAAATGATACCATCCATTTTATTTATCTGTATGTTTTATGATCTGTTTGTCAGGGGAATAAATTGATATTCCATATTATTTACTCAATATTGACATTTTTTTAAGACATGTTTTTTTTGAAATAAATTGGTCATTCAATATTTGATGAAATTATTGTAATTATTAATTGATAGGAAGCTCGTGTGAATATTTATATGAAATAATTTGATATTCATTTACTTCAACCATATTACTCTTAATATTCAAGTTATTGAATAAATTTCATTTTTTTAGTTATTTACCATTTTGTATTGATTGTTCCTTATTTAATCATAATAGATTCTGATTTATCTGACCCTTACCGAGCATCCGATCTAACCCTTATTTAATTTCCTTTCACAATGATTTGAAGAATGAATCAATGAATGTGTTCAAGGATGCATGATATTTACTTTCACTTTGTTTTGTATTTTATGTTTTCAAATGTAATTTGAGATTCAATCATGTATCTATATTACCAATACTATTAAAGTGTTTGGTCATTTAGGATGAAATCACTTATATCTAGAGACAATGTAATAAAGTAACCACAGACTATGGGATACTTAGGTTGGGGTACTTATAGTTTCTATCAGGGTATGTTTAGTAGAAAAAATGAGAACTAGATTAAGGAAAACATTGATTAGGGACCATTACCCTATAAATGAATATGAGGATAAGTGTAAGTATAGGATAACATCCTAATTTTTTGGTAAGGTGTAGATTATGTGAATTTTCTAGTAATACATCCCTTTCATGATACTACAGGTCGATGTGGTATTAGAACAAATGCATCTATGGTTAATAACTTTAAAATATTTCATTTAGTATATCATGACCATTATTATAATTCATGCTCAATGTTCAATTATTTAACAACTGGTTTGGTACTCTTGGGAGATATGGTTGGGTTAATTAAAATTATATTTATTAACTATTATGAAGAATTTGAATAAATGATGAAAATTAAAGACCAAGGTAAAATATAAGGTTTCTCTGAAAAGAGGGTTCCATGATTTATGCATCCTATAAAATATTTTCATGACTATGTGCTTTATCATAATGATTATTGTCTCTCATACAATTATTTTCTTGTTTTAGTCAATGTCTAGAATGAGGGGGAATCATATTAGCACTGAATTGGATGGGTAAAGTGGTGATTATGTGTAACAAAATTGGACGATTACTAGAGTAAAATATATTTTGATTATTCCTAATCAGCTTCCATGATATATTATTAACAACCTATAACTTAAATGACTCTCGATCACACCAAATAAAATAAGGATAATGTTTATTTAGAATTTGAATGGTGGAGACCATAGAAGAAGGAATGCTAAATTAACTTAATGTTAGAGATGTTAAAAGAGACACCCAAAAGAAAGTCTCAATGGAATATAAAAATGTTTTATGAGTGGAAATGAAGGGAATATATCAATTAAATTTCAAGGGAAAAATGAATAGTTCTATAGAGGGATATGAAGTTTATTAAAATCTACCATTTATAGTTCACGGTATTATGTGAGTGTAATAAGGGAATTATCTAAGTCAATTACCTAATATATGGGTTAATTCTTATACTACGGAAGGTCATATTCTATGACAATCATTGATGTATAAGGATTTAAGTGTGTATGTGTTGGGATAAATGGATGATTAACATTGATGAAGTGAATGAGATAGTATTAATGACCTTTAAATTGGTTAGTAATTTGATCACCAAGTGATTTAGAACACCATTGATGATGTTTATTGTATTTATAAAATTTGTATTTGATTTTTTTTCAGAATAATAATTTTTTAGGTTTTAAAATAATATACGTTTACATATGAGGCTAACTTAAGAGTTTCAGATACCATCATGGGTTTATAATTTTATGGTCGATTATAATTTAAAAATCATAGATACAAATTTGTATGTTTTAATTGGTGGTATTTTGAGTTGATTTGGTACTTTTAGTTTGTTTTAAGAATAATACTATATTTATGATTAAATAACCCTTTGTCTTAGTATATGATTTGTTATGATCTATTTGATAATTAGATACAAATAATCTTGATGGTAAAAAAGTGATTCATTGATAAAGAATGTGAATTTGGGAAATTATGTATATAAAAAATTAAATTGATACAAGGATACAATAAAATTATCTAATATTTCCTTAACATGATCTAAAATTTCATTTCTATTTTAAAAATGTATGGTATAACCTAGTGATATAGAAAATAAAAGGGGGGTCTATAATTATAAGAAATGGAATAAAAAAACATAATAAATGTATTACATGATATCCAATAAAAATATCAATGGAACATAAAATGGGTAATAATAATAATCATTAATAATGATTCATGATACAACATGATATAACAAAGGCAACATGAAAATATGGAAACAAAATTAAACATGACATTTTAAACATTGGTCAAGGATAACCCCCAAGACATCATAAAATTGTGCAAAAATTCCCATCATGGATTACGATTACCCCACTAATCTCATACTTGATGTATCATATGAATAAAACATTAGCTAATGAATTGGAGCCGAATATAATTCTGGGTTCACCCATCTCTTTCATATCATGTACATGTATAAGTGTGTCACGTAGATAATTCAATATAGGATCATATTTAATAAAATTTTGTACCATTATTAATTAGTGCGGAATAAATATATGAGAATCCCCAGTAAAATAGGGATAATTTTATCTAAGTTAATACCCTTGATAGAAAATAGCTATATTATTCACAATACAATGGTTTGGAATGGAAAAATCGTAGGATAATTTCAGCAGTATAATGGGGTACATAATGAATCATGGGAGAGAATAATGAAACTAAAAGGGGTATAAAATATATTTAAAATCATAAGGTAAGTAATACAAATGTGGAAAATCATATACCATCTATATTAATTAGAAGAAAATGGTATTTCATAAAGATGATTCATGAATAAAGAGGGCAAGGAGAGGATCCCTTAACATGAGAGGGTGATTCAAAAATCAGGGGAGAATATTATTTAGAGAACGGGGGAAACTTGGGAGGGATATAGAGATGAATTGATAGAGTAAAATTATTATCCATGGGTTTTTAGTGAAAATTCATGATATCTTAGGTTCATTTATATAGGAAAAACGAGGGGAGTCCTTTATTATTTACCAAACATAGGTTTTGGACTCAATTTAATAAAGTGATAAAAACCAAAAATAAACCAATATTTTTTACACATTATTTCAAAAAAATAAGATTGTTTTAATTATTTTATAATTCTATGAACTTATCACATTAAAATAATACCTTCGGTGGTGTGGAAGTGAGTCATGTTTACAAAGAATGGATTTTAAAACCATAAAATAAAATATATGTCAAGGAGGATTCCTAATGGGTTTATATAATAAATAATATAACCTCAAAAATAAATTATTTTAATTTGGAAACATATATTTGGTCGTTTATACCTATTATGGAACATATTTCATCACTTTTGGGTTATTATGTTGTCAAAATATACACCATATAGTTATACCGTATTTAATTTGTACCCAAAAACTCGACTGTCTCAGAAAAATATGAAAATTTTACCATTGGATAACATCAATTTGATTATTTGAAAATTTATATTTATTTTATCAAAATAACTCTATAAATTTCATAAATTACACTTGTAAATAATAATCCCAAATTATTGAAAAATATTGGATTTTTTCCATAATAGTTTTCTAACCCTTATAAAAATTATATTTTCACTTAGTAAAGTAATATTATCATTTATATTTAATATATAATATTTATTAATAATATTTTATTAAAATGTAATTTATTTTATGAATTAATCAAAAGGAATATCTTAATTGAAATTTCATATTACCCAAAAAATTCAATTCTTGTTTTTTGTATTAAAATATAATTTTTATCTATCTCATTACTTAATCCACAATAATGAATAAACCTAATAATTATATTATTGTAATTAAAATATAAATATTTGTATTTTTAGGGTAATAATACATATCCCATTATTAGACTAGTGAACTCTCAAATGGTAACATGGGTGATAGTGAGATTTTCTTTGGATGGTTCAAAAAAAATGGTTTGGGCCTTGATCTTGACAAGATTGAACATCCCCATAAATGTTTTTTTATGTTATTTAGTTGCTGAATCATGGATTATTCTTGGTCAAGGTAAAATACCAAATATTATATCTCCATTATACGTTCCGATATATGGTCATCCTAGGGTATGATCCTACTGGCTGAGCAAATTGCATCACTTTTCTGTGTCAATAAGACTTTATCAAAACACTTAATTTATAATAATAAGATGAAAAATATTCAATTTATATATTATCAATGTTATTGATGATTAATTTTATTTTAAATTGAATAGGATATAACCAAATAATTTCAATTTTTTTATACGACCACATTACATAATAGGGAATTTAATTCAATCACAAAGAGAATTTCATTTATAAAATTTCACACTGTTACATAAATCCCCCATCAAAAGTTCCCCCCCCAAATTCTCATTCCTTGAACTAAAACATATAAGGGTAATTTTTTTCATAACTTCTTCTCGTTCCAAAGTCACTTCTTCAAAATTCTGATTCCACCACAATACTTTGACCAGGTGATTTGTATTGTTTTATAGGAATTTTTCACTATGATAAAAGATTTTAATTGGATACTCCTCATATGAAAGATCATTCTCCAATTGTACGAACTCTAAATTAAATACATGTGATAGGTAAGGTATGTACTTTTTCCAGTGGGATACATGGAACAAAGCATATACTTGTGATAGGTTAGGTGGGAATGATAGTTGATAGGCCACCAATCTGATGTGATCAAGGATCTCAAAGGGTTTGATGTATTTAGGACTAATATTTCCATTCTTACAAAACCTCTTAACTTTATTACATTGAAATATATGATGGAATAGTTTATCACTGGCCTCAAAATCTAGGTCTCATAAATTAAATTCTTCATAGATGTTTTGTTTAATTTGTATGGATTTCATATGATGCTAAACGGTTTTAATTTTTTGTCATTTCTAGGAATAGACTAGGTCTCATTATTTTCATATCTCTAAATTTATCCCAATATGTTGTAGTCTGAAACATATTCCAATAAATATCTTCACAAGGATCCATTTAAATGCTATAATGGAAATGGCTAATATTTGAGATATCCACTTGGGGAAGGTGTTGATCCTAACATCGTTGGAAATATATTGAACATGATATCAACATATCCTATAGAGTTTGAATGGTCCTTCAGACTAACAATCCAAATGAGGGTGATAAGCATCATTGAAGCTCAAATCAATATTCAAATATTTCTAAAGTAGTCTATAAATTCTAGAGGAAATCCTTAGATCTCGATTAGATAGAATGGAGAGTGTAACATCAAGAAATATTTCCACTTCCCTTATGTATATCATAGTTAGTTATTCAAGATAGAAATATTCATTAATAATAATGAAATATACTGACTTAGTAAGGCGATCAATTACCTACCATATGGAATTATTACCTCTAGGTTTTTTGATGAGTCCTATGATGAAATACATGGTTATAATTTCCCATTTACAAACTATTATAGGGTATGGTTTCATAATATTCTTATACTTCTATCATCCCTCTTTGACTTGTTGGCATACATAGTTTCAAGAAAAAAATTTTGTAATCTCTCACTTCATGTTATACCAATATAGATTTTTTATCAAATATATACATATATTAGTGATTACTAGATGAATTGAGAAGGATAATCTATGAACATAATACAAAACTTCTATCCCCAGTTTTGGGTTTGACTGGACACATATTCAGGTTCATAACCTTATAATTTAATCTTTAGCAAAGATAAACACCAGAATATTTGTTACCTTCTTCTGTAGCACCTCATAATTTTTATAAGACTCGTTAATGCTCTCAGGAATGGATGGTTGAGAAGTTAAATAAGAATGGTAGGATAAATATCCTTTTAGTATTCCCATATCCTTCCTTTCAATGTTCAATAACATTGGATCTCTTGCAGTCCTCAGCATGGATATAGTTGTGGGATCCTTTCTACTTAGAGAATTTGCCACTTTTTTCACCTTCCTTGGATGGCAAGGCATGGAAAAACAGTAATAATTTATCATCTCTAAACACCTACAATGGTACATATTGAGTTCCTTTTTGTGTGAATATACACTTGAGGGTTTTATGGACCCTAAATATATTATACTTCTACCCATAGAGATAATGTCAATAGATATTCAACATGGAGATCACTTTAGCTAATTATAGATCATGATTATTGTAGTTCTACTTTTGAATATATATTTGGAAAGATACATTGTCTTTAAATTTATCATTTTGAATGACTATACAACCCAATCCCTTTTTAGATGCATCACCATTGATTAGTAACCCTTCCCCACTATTTGGTGATGTGAGAATAGGTCCAGTGATTATCCTCTACCTTATATATTTAATAAATTTCTCACATTTATCATTATAGATACACTTTTCTCCTTTATAAGTGATCTTGGTAAGGATTATTTAAAATAATGAGAAGTTTCTCATACATAAATTATAATACCCAACTAATCCATGGAAATTACAGATTATCTTCATTTTGGTTGGTCGAGGCTAGCCATTAATCATATCCACGTTTAAAGGATCCGAAAATATCTATTTATTGGTGATGAAATGTGAAAATAATGTTACTTATACTAGGAATAAGTTTTATTGATAACATAATCCCTCATTTAGGAGGGTAACCCAGAATTTAGTTTGGAAACACTTAAGTGAATTCCCTTAAAATGGGAATGTCATCAAGGATGATATTTTCTATAGTCTAAATTTTAAGAGATAGATAAACATTATCTTAGGTCAATAATATCAATTATTGTGATGATTATTCTAAAGAATATTCATCATCCTCCTTGAACTTTTATAGAATAGAAAGTTGATTCATGTTATGAGGTGAATTCCTTCTCCTAAAAATTTGTGTTATTTTTATAATAATAAAATCATTCCATAACAAGGATAAAATAAAATAACACTAAATTGATATTGATAATATTTTCTAAAATAACATTACCAAAAAATCAAATTTGGATAAAATAATCATAGAAGTTTTCCCTCATGATATCCAATTATTTTTTGTGGTAACTTGATGTACTTAGAAAACGTACAAGATATGCTAAAATAACATGAATTGAAATACAACATGAAATACACAACTCTAGAGTAGAGGTTTCATGTACTTTATCCATAATGACCAATCTTATTTTATGACTTTCCTTGTTCCATTGATCATATAGATTATTGGTGATCATCATGCTTACTAGCCCATTGAATAGAGAATGGGCTTGGATAATTCCCAACATCTACACATTTATGATATAAAACTATATATGGTACCTTAGATTGAAATTTATTATCATCCATCATGTTATTCATTTTTTTTCATGAAAATTGGATACTTTATACCCCTTTTTTACATTTACGATAACTCCCAGTTACATTGTGAAATTCCATATAGTGCCTCCTTCTACATTTTTTTCACAAAGAAAATTGGCTCTTCATTAAATTATCATCATTATCAAATAAAATTCCTTGAGATTATTCCCTCATATTCTTTGATGTCTTTGGACATTAAAATATGTTCCAGTTTTTAATCATTGTTTTTTATATCTACTTTTTCATAATCACAAGATGCCGTACTTGAGTTTCCAAAATGTTAGGCATCTCATTTGAATATTCATCACATTTTTTCTCATAAAGGCCATTAACTCAGTTCCTCCTATTTCCATCCATTGAATAGAATAAGGGAAATATCTGGGGTGATAATTTTAAAAAAATAAAACACATAAGAGGGAAACTATGAACATTTAATAGATAAGTCATAAATAAAATATATTCTTTAACCAATGGATTTCTAGAATTCAATACAATATATCTATGATCTATTTCCTAATATAATTTATCATGGGAATTTTTATTCCACTAATAATAGTTCATAATGATCTTCTGAATTTACCAAATCATATCCCCTATAGTGTCAAATCAAATGTCCAGAAGGTCATGTTTTCATGCAATAGTTCACGATCGATTCAAGATTAATACACCCTTTTCAGGGTTGTCACCCCTAGGTATATAAGTTCTAGATTCATATCGTCTTGTATTATCTATACAAGGATTTATTTACATGGGAAGTAATTAATCTACACTTTACCAAAATTTAGGGATGTCTACTAATCTTTATTATTATCCCTTTGGATTTATTTAGAGTTTTCTAATCCTTATCCCGAAAATTACGTGACTTTCCTTTGATACCGAATATGAAAACCCTTGTCTTTAATAAAATTTATTTCATGATTTATTGCATTAACGAAAACTTATTAAAACCCATAAGATATATAAGCCTAGTGTATTTTGGGAATAAGCTACATAAAACATTAACATGATTGAATGACATAAAAACATTATTGAAAACATCATTAACATGCTCTAATATTTCTTTTCCCTTTTAAAACTACATGGGATAACTTGGGGACATACATAAGAAAGGGGTGAGCTATATAGCAGAGTAAAGGAATAAAAATAATAATAACATGATGAAACTATTACATGTTAGTAAAAAAACATTTCAATAGAATATAAAAGGGATGAGAATCATAATATTTATTAATAAGGTATGATTCAATATGATAGCATAAAAGAAACATGTAAATGTGTTAATAACATTAGACAAGAAATAATACACATCGTTCAAGGATAAACACTAAGACATCATAAAATAGTGGAAAAGTCCCAAAATCTATTAGTATTACTCCATAATCCCTTGCAATACATCTCACGAGACTAAAATATTACCCATTGCATCTGAGTGCTATATAATTTCGAGGTCACCCATCAAATTCATATCATGTACATATATAATTGTGGCATATGTGTAGTTCAAAATAGGATAACATTTCATTAAATATAATCCCATGATTAATTATTGAGGAAAAAATACTTTTAATTTTCCAATAAAATAAGGATAGGAATTTCTAGGTGCATTCCCTTGAGTGGAAATGGTGATAGTATTCAAAATAAAAATGTTTGGTCTAGAAAATTCATATAATAATTTTAGAAGAATAATGGGGGTGCATAATGAATCATGAGATGGATTTATTAAAGGGAAATGGGTCTAACGTCAATTGGAAATCATAAATTTTTTAAGGGACATGAAAAGTATATTCCATTAATAGAAATTGGAAGACAAAAGGTATTACATAAAAAGGTTATTGAATAAATAGGAAAAGGAGAGGATCCCTTACATTGAAAGGGTGTTTCCAAAAGATTAAGAGGATCATATTGATAGATTTGGGTAACCTTGTGTGATGTCCTATACATGGATTACATGAAACGATTTCTCAAGCTAGGTTGGCCACATGGCATCAAGTGCACCCCTTGTATTCTAGAGGCTACTAAATAGATATGAGGGCCTAGGGTTTGTCCATGGGGATACTATGACCTTATGTCAAAGTGGAGAAAAATAGATATATAATAATTTATAACTAACAAGAGGAATATAAATAGATAAACCTAGACATGTAAGTAAGTATAAACGTCAAAATACTAAATAGAATAAAAAACATTAAACTAAATCATATAAAAGATGATAAGATAGTTCAAGTCTCTAAAAAACTAGAAAATAGGTAAATTTGGAAATAGAAAATACATGTTATACATAAGAGTCAAAAATCATCTAAAGAATATCCAAGCAACCCAGTAACTGGACCAATCATCATTTAACATGCTTCATACTAATACAAGAAATCATGAAAATGTTTCCAAATTAAGATGATACCCCTTATAAACACATTCATACATATAATCTTCCTTGGTTCCATTGGCGGCCCAGATTGGATATGAGATAAATCACAGTGGGCTACCAGCAACAATTTCTATGTCGTCTAGACTATTAATATAATCTAATGGTGTGAAGGTATATATATGAATATAAAGAAGTAAAAAAATGTAAACTACCCGCACCTGCTTCGTCTTTAGTTAGTGTATAAACACGTAATCATTTAATTATGTTCATTTAATACTAGTTTATATAGATTTGTCACATGATATATAAAAAAATGAAAATATATAATTATAATTATAATAAAGGATCCAAAATATAAAAATGAATCATATAATGATAATGATAATAATGAAATAGGATCCAAGGTGAAACCAAGGAACCCTTCACTTCATGGGTCAAGATGACTTTGTAATAACATGCAGTCTTGTTAAGGGGTATGAGTGTAACCCAAGTGGCATCCCTCAAGGAATTTCACTATAAGTTGTTCTAACCGAGTCCAAGGATCTCATCCAAGGTAAAATAGGATAAGCATGATTGGGCCCAATGGGGTGAATTAATTACGCCATGTTTTTAAATATGTCATGATGAATCCAAGGAGTGTATTTGAGGCGTCATAATATTTGAAAGATACGGAAGGTATCCAATGAAATAATTCCAACCACCCATTAGTAGACAATGACCATGTTCTATGGTGGGTATATCCCTTGGAAACCGACTCCTTGAATCAGAATGGAATCCTTTGAGTGCCCAAGTCATTCCCTTGGGAATACTAGGTCGGCTCGTGTTTGAAAACTCTTATAAAGATAAAAAGTTCCATATGAAATAGTCACCTTATACATAATTTGTCGTTTAAATTATGTCCATGTAACACTAATTACTTTTAATAATTTAATTGGTTTATTCTATTACATTTAATTACTGTTAAACGGTATAAGAATGAAACATAACTGTTTATTAATTTGAGACTATATTCAATTATTAGTTTCTTTCCTTTACCTTTTATAAACATGACAATGTTATCTAAGGACATGCAACCATATGAAATTCATGTATAATTAACTAGGCCTAGTGATATCTATAAATATACATTCCATTTTACATTTAAATATTAATTAATTAATTTTAACGCTATAACGACCCATACTTTACATACTTTGTTAATACTTCAAAATTGAAGCACACTTATTACAACATATGACAAAACCACAAAGGACCGTATAGGTATAGTGTCTTTAGAAACTGGGAAACATAAACAACTGGTTCATAAATCTTCTACAGTGTCTCCCATTTATTTCATCATATCTAGGGTCCCTTTTTTTTGCATATTCTACTTAATATCCATCTTCCTGACCTGGGGAAAAGAAAACATAAAAGGGTGAGCTCAAATGCTCAGCAAGGGCAAATAAAGGAAATAAAAATCATATCATATCTTTTTTTTGAAAATCATATCCTGCAAAAGAGATCATAAAATCTTAACATGGAATAAATCATAGAAGTGAAAATGAGATCCCCATAATCATAACATAAAACTTGTAACCCTGTGGCATGCACACATAATCATGGAAAAATCATTTCTTGTTAGTCATGACTCATTGCCAAGACTATCTTAGTGGACAAAGTCCCTTTCTGAACCGAGTTCACTCCTCGTTTCAGTCCTGTATCACTGAACCGAAATAACCTTCCGTTCCAGCCATGTCTATCTCATGAGATATAAAATCTTTACCCAATGCATTGGAGGGAGATATAGGTCCCACCCATCTTATAATGAATCCTTTCTTATGTGTGCCACATAATCATAAAACATACATCATCACATAACACATGTAACAAAAATGGGATTCTTGAAACATCATGACATCATAAATCAATTCATATAAGATAAAGGAATTCATAAAAGTAATTCCATCATAACATGATCAAATCAATGTAATAATAGGGATAAAAACAGAACCCTTTATTATCTTAAATGGAAAATAATTTTGATAAAACACTTGAACTCCATTCTTGAGGAAAATATCCTTTCTTCTTTAAAAATACTTTTCTTTTCTTAACATGTCATACAATTATAAACTAAAAGAAGTTGATTAAAAATAAACTTGAAAACTTGTAAAGGAAGATTCTTGGAAATAATGTTTTAAAAATCCATTCATGCCGTATAAGTTAAAAAAAACATTCTTCTCGTATTTTTGTCGGAAAAGTCAAAAAGTACCTCGTATGAAAAACGACAAAAGATTCCTTTCAATCCTTTTACTAAAACTCACCGAAGGGTAAAATAGGATTTAAACAATTGAAAGTGGATGTAAAAAATATTTCATATTGAGGGAACATGGATGTGGATGATAACATACACCCCTTTAAATACATACGAATAAACAATCTCGGATAAAAATGAGATTGTGATATTTCCCTTACCTTAGGTCCAATTTGCTTTGTACGTGTCCGAAGATCCTGTATAATGGTTTAAATAATGTTATTGACTTATTCAAGAATCATACATATTGATATGATATCATATATGGTCATATTCTTATCTTATTGTTAGTAATATTTCACTGTTACTTGTTACTCGGGTCTTTATTGCCTTTTGTTCTTATGCATGTTTTTCCGAATAAATTCTTATTCTTCTTTTAAGGTTATAGATACCTTATATCCAGAATGTTATTAGTGTAACATATATCATATTTATTCATTCAATTCATTTATATAATTACTATGTAATGATGATCGAGTCGCATCACATCGTGGAGACGGTATTCCGTACGTATGCACGAGTGATGATATCGTTCCTATGATCGTGGAACTGTATTGGAGTATAAATATATTATTTCAGTATCAATATTACTTTATAATAATCATATATAGTTACTCATTACACCATTATACCCATCCTTGTAAGGTGATGGTGGAAAATAGATTACACCACGGCGTGGAGACGGTATTCCGTACGTACGCACGCGTGGTGATTTCATTTTTCCGTAGGATGGATAGAAGGTGAATTAGGGTTGTTTCATATTTATAATAACATATCAGTATGTAAGTAATACTGATGTTATTACTTTGTCATGAAACAACTAAAGAAGAAAAAGTTGAAGACGAAAGAAATTGAAAAGATCGGTAATGGATATTACCTCTTCTTTGGAAGGCCTCTTTGAATCCTCCACTTAGGGAACTAAGATTGGTCTTTGAGGAAGACCAGGACCTCTAGGATTATTCAAGGGATGTGGGGAGGAGAAAATGGCAGGGGTTGGCCGAGCTTGAGTGCTCAAATTGGTGTGAGGAGGAGGGGGAGAAGGTGTCCTTTTATAGGGGAGGAGAGGGGCACCTTAGGAATAACTAAAAACATTATTTTATATTAAAGTCAAAATCTGTTTATAATGGTTCCAAAGGGTCTTATTTCGAAGATAAGGTGGGGAAGGGTCGAAATCCTCTCATCCAATAGAATTTGGACAAGTTTAGGTTCCTATTTTAACCTTATCATTTAGATTTAACATTAAGTTAAATAATTTAACTTTTACCATGTCTTTTTGTTTTCTTTCACTATATGGTTAATACACTTACTATAACATGCCAAACGAACCCCAAATTGTTTATTATTAATATATATATCCTTATCTAAGTCATTTGGCCGAACCTTAGATTTTTAGGAATAAAATAACAATTAATAATATAATATTTGATTTAAAAACTATTTTGTGTCAATTTTGACACTATTTGATATATGACTTTTGTGAAAGTCATAACAGAATTAAATGTTCGAACCAAGTTGATTAAATCAACACTAATATATCATATTAACCTAGAAAATTAGTGGAATTCATAAAAAGTCTCGAATTACATTTATTTTGGTGTTTATAACATCAATTATGTCAATATTTCATTAATAAGATAATTACTGCATCATCTTTGTGTCATAAATAAATTAAATTATTTGGTGTCTAAAAATTACAAATAAAATACCATCATGTAGGAAATCTTTTTAGCTTTCTAATGAATATTTACAATCGAATTTATCTTATGTATAACTCCATATTAAAAATGTTTTAGTAAATATACTTTGATTTTAACTCTTTTAACCCTTATTTAAATAAATTAATAATAAATGTCCTAATCTAACCCAAGTGGGCCTAAATGGTCATATATTATTCCTAAGTTTGTTTTTGGTCGAATTACACTTGTCCAATAGAATTAGGACATGTGTTAGGGTAATAGTAATATCATATTTACCCTTAGTTACCCTATTTACTATTAACCGCGGTAAAAAAAAGTAAAAAGTTACTATTCACCAAAAATTATTTTCATCTCATTGAACCACATTTTAGTCCTTGATATTAACCGTGTCTCTCGGATTTTCGAAATTCCATTCACAGAAGCGGTAAAATTAAGTTTTATGCAAAATTCAGTTTTTTTACCTACCACTTAGTAGTTTCACTATTCATCAAAAATTGATGTTTTTCAGAATAATGCCAAAATTTCATCCTAAGCTATATTTCATATTCCGAATTCAAAAATGAAATCTATTTTACCAAATTCATAACATATAAGTTGCATTAATTAATTTTATAATTAAATCCCGCTGTTAAAACAAATAGCGTGTTTTTAAGAAACAATATCTATCAAAAGATTGACACTAGTTTATAACTAGTTTAAATGTGAAATTACATCCAATGACCAACATTGTATTAAATTGTAAAAATATATTCTAAATATACTTTAAAGCTACTTAAATTAATAATTTATCACTATTATTTATTTCGAATAAAAAAGTTGTTTTTAATTAAAATTTAGTAATTTTCACTATTCATCAGAATATGAAAGTTATCCGAAAAGTACCAAAATTTCACCTTAGGCTAAATTCGATACTCCGAATCCAAAAATGAAATTCATTTTGAAAAATAAGATTTATAAAATTTCAAAAAGTGGTTATTACTATTCATAACGGCTAGTTTTAATAGCATATTGTTGTTTAGTGAAACTCGGTATTGCGTACGACGCAAGCTATCGAGGAAGGTCGCGATTGCGTGTAAAGCAAGCCAAGCAAGTGTTGTGTAGAAAAAGATTCCTTTGATGATTTATAACATAAAAGTCTCGGGTGTTACATTCTACCCCCCTTAAAAAGAATTTCGCCTTCGAAATTCGTCACTTTGTAACAAACAGATGAGGATACTTCCCCCTCATCATATCCTCAAGCTCCCATGTAGCTTCTTCAAGTTGGTGGTTCCTCCATAAAACTTTCACCAATCGAGTGGTCTTGTTTCGTAGAACTTTTTCGCTACGATCCAGAATCTCTATCGGTTGTTCTTCATAAGAAAGATCTTGCTCCAGCGGCAAAACTTCTGAGCTGAGTACATGTGAAGGATCAGGTATGTACTTTCTCAGGAGAGATACATGGAACACATCGTGAACTTGAGAGAGATTCGGTGGAAGCGCCAATCGGTAAGCTACCTTCCCAACACGATCCAGTATTTCGAAAGGACCGATATATCTAGGGCTCAACTTCCCCTTCTTTCCAAATCTCATAACCCTCTTCCAGGGAGATATTCGTAAGAACACTTTATCACCCACTTCAAACTCTAGGTCTTTTCTTCGGTTGTCGGCATAACTTTTCTGTCGACTCTGAGCTGCTCTTATGTGTTGTTGAATAGATCTGACCTTTTCTGCCATCTCATCAACGAGATCAGGTCCTAATAGCTTTCTTTCCCCAACTTCATCCCAGCAAGTTGGAGTCCTACATTTCTTCCCATAGAGAGCTTCATAAGGAGCCATCTGAATACTAGAGTGAAAGATATTATTATAAGAAAATTCCACCAAAGGTAGGTGTTGATCCCAACCTCCTTTGAAATCCATAGAGCAAGCTCTCAACATATCTTCTAGGGTTTGAATTGTTCTCTCAGACTGACCGTCTGTCTGGGGATGATAAGCAGTGCTGAAACTCAACTCTGTATCCAGAGTATGCTGAAGACTTCGCCAGAACTTCGAGGTAAATCTCGGATCCCGATCAGATATAATAGAAAGTGGTACTCCATGCAATCTTACCACTTCCTTTACATATATCCTGGCAAGCTGATCTAGAGAGAAATCCTCTCTAATAGAAATGAAGTGTGCAGACTTTGTAAGACGATCAACTATGACCCAGATAGCATTATTGCCTTTGGATGTTTTAGGAAGTCCTGTGACAAAGTCCATAGTGATGTTTTCCCATTTCCATTCGGGTATGGGTAATGGTTGTAACATCCCCTTAGACTTCTGTCTCTCAGCTTTAACTTGTTGACAAACCAAGCATCGAGATACATATTCAGCAACATCTCTTTTCATGCCATCCCACCAGAAGTACTCTTTCAGGTCCCTATACATCTTCGTACTTCCAGGATGAATAGAGAATGATGAACTATGAGCCTCATCCAGCAGCTCCTTCTTTAATTCGGGGATGGGAGGAACACAAACCCGATTCCTGAACTTTATTATCCCATCACAATCAAGGTTGAATTCAGGAACATTTCTCACCTTCTTTTGTAACTCGACATCTTCTTTTTGTGCCTCTTTAATCTTCACATGTATAGATGGTTGAACATTCATTTGAGAAAGATAAGATTTTTCCCCTTCCATTATAATTCCAAGATCCATCCTTTGTAAATCCATAAATATTGGATCTTTTGTGATCCTCATCATGGATAAACTAGCATGGTCTTGTCGACTTAATGCATCTGCCACCTTGTTTGCTTTTCCAGGGTGGTAATGGATTGAGCAGTCATAATCCTTAATCAGCTCCAACCATCTTCTTTGACGCATATTCAACTCCTTTTGTGTGAAAATATACTTTAAACTTTTATGATCAGTATAAATATCACACCTTTCACCATAAAGGTAATGCCTCCAAATCTTTAATGCAAAGATTACTGCAGCCAACTCCAAATCATGTGTTGGGTAATTTTGCTCATGGATTTTCAACTGTCGTGAGGCATAAGCTATCACCATATCATTTTGCATAAGAACACACCCCAATCCCTTCTTGGATGCATCACTGTAGATCACAAACCTTTCTCCACTACAAGGCAGTGTGAGCACAGGTGCACTGGATAACCTTCTTTTCAACTCCTTGAAATTCTCTTCACATTCCTCTGTCCAGACAAACTTAACTCCCTTCCGAGTCAACTTGGTGATTGGATTAGATAATCGTGAAAAATCTTTTACAAAACGTCGATAATATCCAGCCAAACCAAGAAAACTTCGGATCTCAGTTACTGTTGTTGGTCTCGACCATCTTTCGATAACCTCTGTTTTTGCTGGATCCACGGATATCCCCTCTTTTGAGATTATGTGACCCAAAAATGCAACTTTTTGAAGCCAAAATTCACACTTGGTAAATTTGGCATAAAGCTTCTCCTTTCTCAGGGTAATTAATATAATTCTCAAGTGATCTTCATGCTCTTCCTTGCTCTTTGAATATACAAGAATATCGTCTATAAAGACTACCACAAATTGATCAAGATAGTCTCTAAAGACTCTATTCATTAGATCCATGAAGATAGCAGGGGCATTAGTAAGACCAAATGGCATCACTATAAATTCATAGTGTCCATACCTTGTACGGAAAGCCGTCTTTGGTATATCCTCCCTTTTGACCCTTAATTGATGATACCCTGAACGAAGATCAATCTTGGAAAAGTATTGAGCTCCGCGTAGTTGGTCAAATAAGTCATCAATGCGTGGGAGAGGATATTTGTTCTTGATAGTGATCTTGTTAAGTTCTCGATAATCAATGCAGAGTCTCATTGATCCATCTTTCTTCTTAACAAATAGAACAGGTGCTCCCCAAGGTGACGCACTAGGGCGTATGAATCCCTTATCAAGATTCTCTTGGAGTTGCTTCTTCAATTCCTGCAACTCAATTGGGGCCATTCTATAAGGTGTCTTTGAAATAGGCAAAGCACCCGGTACGAGTTCTATTGAAAACTCAACTTCACGATTTGGTGGAAGACCTGGTAATTCCTCCGGAAAGACATCATCAAACTCCCGTACAATGGGCATATTCTTAATCGTAAGTTTCTCTCCAACCATTTGAGATAAATAACCTTCATTTAGTGGAATCAATACCCATAAGATGGAAGAAATTTCCACTGGAAGGTTATGTTCATCCTTGCATTGATAGACGATCGTAGATTGATCTGGAATATGAAATGTGACTTCCCTTCTTTGGCAATTGATATGAGCTCCGTATAAAGAAAGCCAATCCATGCCAAGAATCACATCAAATTCCACTATAGGAAGGATCACAAGATTTGCAAGAAGCACTTTCCCACAAACTTCGATCGGAGAAGAATTATAAACTTTTGATGCGATTGATGTGCCATTAGGTGTTGTCACAGCTAACTCAACATCTAATTGTTGAGGTAATACGGTGATACCCTTAGAAAAGTCTTCAGAAATAAAAGAGTGGGTGGATCCAGAATCAAATAAAACATTTGCTACTTTAGAGTGGATGGTAAGTGTACCTTTCACCACTTCGTTATCGTACTCCACATCGCTGATAGAAATTGCATGCGACTTTCCTTTGTCTTTAGCCTTAAGATTTTGTTGACGTCGACCATCATCATCAACCCTTGGATTTGGGCATTGATTGGCATAATGCCCCATCTCCTTGCACTTGAAACATTGAAGTGTAGTAGGATCATTCTTGTATCCCTTCCTTTGTTTGCATCATTAGACATCTTCTTCTCATTATCACGGCATTCAAATGCCCGATGACCTTCTTTTCCACATTTAAAACATTTACTTGTCCCTTTAAGACAACTCCCTCCATGTTTCTTTCCACACTTTGAGCATAAGGGAAAGTTCATCTTCTTTTCAGTGTTCTCTTTAGAGTTTCCTTTGAATTCCATCTTCCTCTTCTTATCAAACCCATGTGACTGATGGGTTACTCCAATCTCCATCTCGACTTTGAGAGCACATCGAACGATTTCCTCGTAGCTATTGAAGTCCCTTATGGCTAACGCCCTTCGAAGACTTGGTTTTAAGCCACTAAAGAATCGATCGATCTTACTCTCAGGTTGGATAATAATACCAGAAGCGTACCTTGCAAGTCTTGTAAAATTTGCTTCATAGGTACTAACAGATTCATCATCCCTTTGCTTCAGTTCAAGGAACTCTTTCTCCATCTTTGTTCGGAGAATACGAGGGAAGTACTTATTGAAAAATAAGTTCTTGAACTCGTCTCATTCCATAGACTCAATTTCATCCCTTTGCCTCGTATTCTTAACAAGATTCCACCATTGATCAGCATCTCCTTCTAAACGATACATTGCTAGGATGACTTTATCATGTTCAGAACATTGAAGAACTGAAAATATCTTTTCAGTAGTACTAATCCATTGTTCAGCAACTAATGGATCAGTAGACCCACTGAAAGAAGGTGGACGCTGCCTCATGAAGGATTCAACAGAATGTTGCTCCCTCCTTTGCTCGTTTGGAAATACTGCATGATTCATAGCTTGAGAAAGTTGTGTGAGCATGGCTACAAGATTTTTCATTCCATCTCCCATATTGTTTGGTTGCTCAGGGGGACAATCATTGCATTGCCCATCGCATTCCGCATTAACACGGTTCCTTCGGGTTCCAGCCATTGACTAAAACCAAGAAGAATAGTGTGAGCAACACTAATTATAATAGGAAACCACATAATTCAAGAATAAAATTTTCATGCTTAAGGTCTTATCCTAGGTTATTCAAGTCCATTTCTAAAACACTAAGATTGTGTTCTATGCTTAGATTTATCCTTAGGGTTCTTACTAAGGCTCTCACATCCTAGTTTCCAAAGGTTGACTATACCTTTCCTCTGATACCAACTATAACGACCCGAAGCTTGACATACTTTGTTAATACTTCAAAATTGAAGCACACTTATTACAACATATGACAAAACCACAAAGGACCGTATAGGTATAGTGTCTTTAGAAACTGGGAAACATAACCAACTGGTTCATAAATCTTCTACAGTGTCTCCCATTTATTTCATCATATCTAGGGTCCCTTTTTTTTTGCATATTCTACTTAATATCCATCTTCCTGACCTGGGGAAAAGAAAACATAAAAGGGTGAGCTCAAATGCTCAGCAAGGGCAAATAAAGGAAATAAAAATCATATCATATCTTTTTTTTGAAAATCATATCCTGCAAAAGAGATCATAAAATCTTAACATGGAATAAATCATAGAAGTGAAAATGAGATCCCCATAATCATAACATAAAACTTGTAACCTTGTGGCATGCACACATAATCATGGAAAATCATTTCTTGTTAGTCATGACTCATTGCCAAGACTATCTTAGTGGACAAAGTCCCTTTCTGAACTGAGTTCACTCCTCGTTTCAGTCCTGTATCACTGAACCGAAATAACCTTCCGTTCCAGCCATGTCTATCTCATGAGATATAAAATCTTTACCCAATGCATTGGAGGGAGATATAGGTCCCACCCATCTTATAATGAATCCTTTCTTATGTGTGCCACATAATCATAAAACATACATCATCACATAACACATGTAACAAAAATGGGATTCTTGAAACATCATGACATCATAAATCAATTCATATAAGATAAAGGAATTCATAAAAGTAATTCCATCATAACATGATCAAATCAATGTAATAATAGGGATAAAAACAGAACCCTTTATTATCTTAAATGGAAAATAATTTTGATAAAACACTTGAACTCCATTCTTGAGGAAAATATCCTTTCTTCTTTAAAAATACTTTTCTTTTCTTAACATGTCATACAATTATAAACTAAAAGAAGTTGATTAAAAATAAACTTGAAAACTTGTAAAGGAAGATTCTTGGAAATAATGTTTTAAAAATCCATTCATGCCGTATAAGTTAAAAAAAACATTCTTCTCGTATTTTTGTCGGAAAAGTCAAAAAGTACCTCGTATGAAAAACGACAAAAGATTCCTTTCAATCCTTTTACTAAAACTCACCGAAGGGTAAAATAGGATTTAAACAATTGAAAGTGGATGTAAAAAATATTGCATATTGAGGGAACATGGATGTGGATGATAACATACACCCCTTTAAATACATACGAATAAACAATCTCGGATAAAAATGAGATTGTGATATTTCCCTTACCTTAGGTCCAATTTGCTTTGTACGTGTCCGAAGATCCTGTATAATGGTTTAAATAATGTTATTGACTTATTCCAGAATCATACATATTGATATGATATCATATATGGTCATATTCTTAGCTTATTGTTAGTAATATTTCATTGTTACTTGTTACTCGGGTCTTTATTGCCTTTTGTTCTTATGCATGTTTTTCCGAATAAATTCTTATTCTTCTTTTAAGGGTATAGATACCTTATATCCAGAATGTTATTAGTGTAACATATATCATATTTATTCATTCAATTCATTTATATAATTACTATGTAATGATGATCGAGTCGCATCACATCGTGGAGACGGTATTCCGTACGTACGCACGAGTGATGATATCGTTCCTATGATCGTGGAACTGTATTGGAGTATAAATATATTATTTCAGTATCAATATTACTTTATAATAATCATATATAGTTACTCATTACACCATTATACCCATCCTTGTAAGGTGATGGTGGAAAATAGATTACACCACGGCGTGGAGACGGTATTCCGTACGTACGCACGCGTGGTGATTTCATTTTTCCGTAGGATGGATAGAAGGTGAATTAGGGTTGTTTCATATTTATAATAACATATCAGTATGTAAGTAATACTGATGTTATTACTTTGTCATGAAACAACTAAAGAAGAAAAAGTTGAAGACGAATGAAATTGAAAAGATCGGTAATGGATATTACCTCTTCTTTGGAAGGCCTCTTTGAATCCTCCACTTAGGGAACTAAGATTGGTCTTTGAAGAAGACTAGGACCTCTAGGATTATTCAAGGGATGTGGGGAGGAGAAAATGGCAGGGGTTGGCCGAGCTTGAGTGCTCAAATTGGTGTGAGGAGGAGGGGGAGAAGGTGTCCTTTTATAGGGGAGGAGAGGGGCACCTTAGGAATAACTAAAAACATTATTTTATATTAAAGTCAAAATCGGTTTATAATGGTTCCAAAGGGTCTTATTTCGAAGATAAGGTGGGGAAGGGTCGAAATCCTCTCATCCAATATAATTTGGACAAGTTTAGGTTCCTATTTTAACCTTATCATTTAGATTTAACATTAAGTTAAATAATTTAACTTTTACCATGTCTTTTTGTTTTCTTTCACTATATGGTTAATACACTTACTATAACATGCCAAACGAACCCCAAATTGTTTATTATTAATATATATATCCTTATCTAAGTCATTTGGCCGAACCTTAGATTTTTAGGAATAAAATAACAATTAATAATATAATATTTGATTTAAAAACTATTTTGTGTCAATTTTGACACTATTTGATATATGACTTTTGTGAAAGTCATAACAGAATTAAATGTTCGAACCAAGTTGATTAAATCAACACTAATATATCATATTAACCTAGAAAATTAGTGGAATTCATAAAAAGTCTCGAATTACATTTATTTTGGTGTTTATAACATCAATTATGTCAATATTTCATTAATAAGATAATTACTGCATCATCTTTGTGTCATAAATAAATTAAATTATTTGGTGTCTAAAAATTACAAATAAAATACCATCATGTAGGAAATCTTTTTAGCTTTCTAATTAATATTTACAATCGAATTTATCTTATGTATAACTCCATATTAAAAATGTTTTAGTAAATAAACTTTGATTTTAACTCTTTTAACCCTTATTTAAATAAATTAATAATAAATGTCCTAATCTAACCCAAGTGGGCCTAAATGGTCATATATTATTCCTAAGTTTGTTTTTGGTCGAATTACACTTGTCCAATAGAATTAGGACATGTGTTAGGGTAATAGTAATATCATATTTACCCTTAGTTACCCTATTTACTATTAATCGCGGTAAAAAAAAGTAAAAAGTTACTATTCACCAAAAATTATTTTCATCTCATTGAACCACATTTTAGTCCTTGCTATTAACCGTGTCTCTCGGATTTTCGAAATTCCATTCACAGAAGCGGTAAAATTAAGTTTTATGCAAAATTCAGTTTTTTTACCTACCACTTAGTAGTTTCACTATTCATCAAAAATTGATGTTTTTCAGAATAATTCCAAAATTTCATCCTAAGCTATATTTCATATTCCGAATTCAAAAATGAAATCTATTTTACCAAATTCATAACATATAAGTTGCATTAATTAATTTTATAATTAAATCCCGCTGTTAAAACAAATAGCGTGTTTTTAAGAAACAATATCTATCAAAAGATTGACACTAGTTTATAACTAGTTTAAATGTGAAATTACATCCAATGACCAACATTGTATTAAATTGTAAAAATATATTCTAAATATACTTTAAAGCTACTTAAATTAATAATTTATCACTATTATTTATTTCGAATAAAAAAGTTGTTTTTAATTAAAATTTAGTAATTTTCACTATTCATCAGAATATGAAAGTTATCCGAAAAGTACCAAAATTTCACCTTAGGCTAAATTCGATACTCCGAATCCAAAAATGAAATTCATTTTGAAAAATAAGATTTATAAAATTTCAAAAAGTGGTTATTACTATTCATAACGGCTAGTTTTAATAGCATATTGTTGTTTAGTGAAACTCGGTATTGCGTACGACGCAAGCTATCGAGGAAGGTCGCGATTGCGTGTAAAGCAAGCCAAGCAAGTGTTGTGTAGAAAAAGATTCCTTTGATGATTTATAACATAAAAGTCTCGGGTGTTACAAACGCTTACCTTAGATGGTTAAATTGATAACTATACATTTTGAAGCTCTTAACAATTCATTATTTTATTTAAAACACTTAAATTTTAAAGTAAATTCCTAAAACACCTAAATAGTGGTACATATTGTCATAAAAACCAATAAAGTAAGAGAAGAGAGAACACCCTACTTAGGGTGAATTATATTGTTGTCATAACCTCTATTGATAGAAAGAAAAATTATTAACAAGGCTATAGAATATGATCATGATGATTATAAGCATGGATTATGAATTTAATAAGCACCACGCAGTGAATACAGAATGCATACAATAAAGATGATTTTTTAATTGGAAATAATTTGATGGACAAGTCTTATACCACATTCTTTGAGCCTATAACACTCCCCTCATCTAGTATTATCCTTTAGTTTGGAATTGATTAAAAGAAAATGGATCAGCTGACCAACAACATGAAAATAGTTTATATGATATCACACAAAAATAGCTCAGCCAATAGGATGAAGAATAATGAAACGAGCCTAAGGATTAAAGAGCATACCTAGAGGTATCTGACGAGACCAATGGTTCTTGAATATGAACTCAAATGAAGTGGTTATAAATAAATATATTATGATATAATTAGGAGATCTAATTGCTGTGAACCCCCCTGCATGCCGAAAATGATAAGGGAGTATAAGGAATTAGGTTTAAAAAATTTGAATGTGAACACAATCATTTCTCCTAGAAAATATGGGTCGTTTGGTTTGGCCAAATGGTTGGCTAAACTGTGTGCCAACCAGTTTCACCACACTGGCTGAAGGGGGAACCTATATTTTTTTGGATGCACAATTTGAGTAACCATGTGCCAACCATTCACGATGGATCTACTAAAATCTTTAGACCAAACAACATATCTATGCAGCCTTATGTGAATGGTTAGGGAAAGAAGTTTTCCATGATTTCCCCTCCAAAAACATCCCACATGGTTAGGGGAAACCATGTAGACTGGATCTCTCCACTTCTACTAATAATCGGGCTTTGTTATTTTCTCCACCAGATGGGGTTCCAAGCTCCGAACAAGTCTTGGACATCCCTGAAATTTCCAAGACCTCATTAGGCAACCATAATAGGTCTTAAATAAATAATTTGAACAAAATATAAATGATACATAACTCATAGAAAAACTAGGTACCAAAACCTTAGGAAGGAGTTGGAGAGGATAAGGTAGTGTATAATCATTCACCAAGGTTCTTTAGGGAAGGGAATGATAGATTTGGTGGGATTATAATGGAAAAGACAGTGGAGTTCTTTATTATTTTCAGAACATAGGTTTTGGAATCTATATAATAAATTATTCTAAACCAAAAACCTTACCATGGATTCTTCAAAAGAAGATTTATTTTCATTATTCTATAATTCCATTAACTGATCACAGTAAAATAATACCCTTGGGGAAGTGGAAGTGACTCATGTGTACAATGAATTGATTTTAAAATCATAAAATATAGTACAGGTTTTAGAGGATTATTAAAGGGTTGAAAAAATTAATTAAATATATTATTTTAATATTGAAAAATTTATTTGGTTTTGGATACCTTTTATGGAACATATTACATCAATTTTGGGTCATTTTGATGTCATAATACACACTGTATATTTATATCGTATTCAATTTTTACCTAAAAATTATACTATCGTAAAAAATATTGAAAAATTAACCATTTAATAATTTCAACATGAATATTTAAAAACTAATATATATATTTTTTCAAAATAAATATCTAAATATTATAAATTAAACTTTTAAATTAAAATTCTTTATTATTTAAAAATACATGGTTTTTTACAATAACAATTTTCTGAAAGTTATAAAGATTAAATTATCACTTTATAAATTTAGATTATCATTTATATTTAATATATAATATTTTGTGATAATATTAAATAAATAATATCATTTAGTTCATAGATTATTCAAAAGGAATATTTTAATTCAAATTACGTGTTACCCAATATTGCAATTTGAGTTTTATCATATTAAAATCTAATTTTTATCAGAATCATTACTTAATCAACAATAATGATTAAATATAATAATTATTATATTAAATATAAAATATAAATTATATTATTTTTAGGGTTGAGATACAGTTGCATTTATTAGACCAACGAACACTCGAATGGTAAGGTGTGTGATGATGAGATTTTCTTGGTGTGGTTTAGAGAATATGGTTTTGGCTCTGATCTATAGGAGCTTGAACTTCACCCATAAATATTTTCATTCATTATTTAGTTTCTAGATATCATCTTGGTATTGTTAAAAGGAAAATCCCAATGATTATATATCCCTTGTATTTTCAGATATCTAGCATTCATAGGGTACAATCTTACTGGTCAAGGCCATCGCTTCTTTTGTTTGTGTCAATAAGTGTTTATCACAACCCCCAATATATACTAATAATATGATCAATATAAAATGGATATATGATAAATATTCATGATATTTAACTCTCTTTAAAATCCCATGGTATATAACAAAATAATTGCATTTGTTTACAATATCTACATTACATAATAGGTCATTTAATTCAAAAACAAAGGAAATTACATTTATAAAATTTTGATTCAATTAAACACATCACTAAAAACTAATTTACCATGAATTTACTCACCTTATAAATCACTAAATCCAACCCAAGGTGTTCCTAATCTCTTTTTAATATCCTCTCAATCTTTTATAATCACCCTCTCAAGGTAATGGATCATCTCCTCTTCCTTTTTATTTCAAGTAATTTCTTTATACTAAACCCTTGATTTCAAATTTTTCATGTTGTAATGTGTTTTACCACATCCATTTACCATACTTATTATTCCCAAGTATTGATAGGCTACATTCACTCTCATTAAACCATCTAGTGAGACATTATGAGCATATGTTATGCTTCTAACATTATCCTGTTACTTTTTATAACAAACATTTATGTAATGAATACCCATATCCATTTCTAGTCAAGGATTTTCACCTAGATGTATCTATACTCCATTGATTGGGTACTTCCATGTATTCAACTCAAACTCATTAATCATGAGATTGAATGTGATTAAAGGCTTCCTATTGTTTTATGGTAAATGTGGAACACAAATACTTGTACAGGATATGAATATAACGAGTGGTCCCAGAATTATATAGTCCTCTTATGCATTGGGTACTATTTTTATCTCAGAGGTACCATATATAAGGTATAGGATTTTATCCTAATACACACTATGTTATGATTTATTAATGGTTATCCTTTAATTGTGGTTATAATATTATTTTTTATGTTGTTTCTATATTCATATTTTACCTTAATTTTATAATCTTATATAATGCCTCGATGTTAATATTTATGTTTTAACCCCTTTCTTGTCACATTGATATGCCTCTTGACAAACATGCAATACTTTAATCGTTTTATTATTTTATTATTCAATTATTATTCTTTATAGCTCATCAATTTCTTATGTACATCCGCAGGTTATACCATGTAGTATTATAATATCAATGGAATATAAGCGAATGATATAAGATTTTTAAATAATTATTTTTTATCCCTATTTAATGTTATGATGTTATATATCAAATTTTCTAAATACATTATGCCTTTTGATCTTTTTGGATGGTATTATGTGTGTATTTATGTAATAAATCCTTAAAAAGTGTATAACGGGTATGGATTATCATACTCTCAAAGACTAGGTCATTATTGATTTTGAAAATAATTAAAGTTGTTTACTTAGTATATTCAACCTTTTGAGATACTTTAATTAATTGGTGATTTTTCTTATTGATTTTATTTACCACCACAGGTTAGTTTGGTTCATAATATCTATCATGTATCAAAATTTAGGAAATACAATTTTGATCCTAGACATGTGAATTGATGGGATCATGTTGATTTGGAACCAGATTCTACATTTATTCAGGTTTTGATTCATATCATAGACAGAAAAAATGAAATCTTTCTTGGAAAATGTATTCCATTTGTTTGACTATTATGGTAGTATGGTCATATTCAACAATAGACTTGGGAGAAAGAGAATGATATTCTTGAGAAATGGCTAAAACTCTTCAAAGAAACCTCCAATCTCTAAATTCACAAGAACATAAAGACTAAGGGTTGGGAGAATGTGACACTCCAAGATTGAGGTACAGTCCCTATTATATTAATTTTTAAATCATTTTCTTGGTTTTATTTTGGTTTGGGGACTTTTGGTATGGTTATCTGATAGGTAATAAGTGTTTTCGAATTTCATGGTGCACCAAAAACAATAACACACCATAGTAAGGGTCTGGGGAACTGAGGGTGTGCATGTACAACACAGGAACACCAAAATAACAATGGCCGGTTGTGGCCATTGGGTGGCCTTGGGTGTGGTGCATTGGGGGTATGTTTTTAAAACACAACCATATGATACCTCAACATACAAAGGTCCATGGTGTGGTGATTTCAAAATGGATTGGGTTTTTCAACATGTTGTAGTAACTCACCATGTTGGGTTCTGAGACTTGGTGTGATTGAAGGCACCATAACCATGGATAACACAACTACTCCATGGTTTATGTTAAAAACATTTTTAAAAAATGACTATTCATGTGATGATCTAGGGGGGAGTTATGGATCATTTTGAGATCTAATTGATAGGGTTTTAATGTGATGTGTAACAGAAAATCACATATTCTAACCTATTATAAACCCCATCTCCTTAGTATTTTCAGATTATATGATTCTAGGGATCTATTTCAGATGTTTTTACTTGGTATAACGATTTGTTTTCTAAGGACAATGTTTAAACTATCTCTCTCTCTCTCTCTTATTTTTTAGTAGTGAAATAGATCATAAGAGGTAGGTGGATTCTCTCTTTTCTCTACTTTTTTATAGAACATGAAGGATTAAATATTCAAATCATTTTTTTTATTTTTAAAAGAAACTCATGTTGATTTATTATTTGAAACCCACTTTATTAATAAATTATAAAAATTATATTTTAATAGTTATTGAAAAACAATATTTTTCTATGATTGGAATTGTGAATATAAGATAATGTGTGCAAGGTTTTGATTTAATAATTTTAATAGAACAATTAATTTATGAAATTAATTTGTGTGAGAATTCTATACATGGGTGGTGTTTATTAATCAGTTCATTAGATGTCAACTTGGCATTACAGACATGGAATGAGGATCCATACTAGAGGCACCTATATAATGGTTGGCATGTAATGAATCAGTGGATGGATGAGTAACTAATCATGAGAATGGTACATTCACCTATAATTCATGTGTGTTTGAGTAAGAGTATGAGGGTTGTGTATTCTAAGTGAAATTAATTGATAAATTATTTATTCATTTAATTTAAAAAAATTTAAATTGATAATCTACTTTGATTTTCCTCTCTTTTTATTTAAAATATATTTTGAACTATTTGTTAATGTGTTCAAGTACAAGTGGCTTGAGTTATAAAGTCTCTTTGGGAATGCCTATTTAGTTTGATTAACCACCCACTATATATTAACCTTCATGTGTACACAAACATTACACTTTATAAGACAAGAAAAAAATGCTATCTTATTTATCTAATTTAGAATCAATATTTTACTTTATTGGGATAGTGTTTAGTGCTTAGAGTTATCTTATGGAGTGTTTTGAGTGATTCCACATCTGTGTTACTACATTGGGATATATTTTAGTTATTTTTCTTTTCATGCTTCACTTTATACTACTACTATGATATAATTGTTTTATTGGTATCACATTTACATTGTATTTTTTATACTACCTGAATCATATAGTTTGGTTTAGTTATTTTTATCTTGTATTGACAGGATGATGTTATTTAATGGGAAATAAATCCCCCAAAACATGTGTATGCACTTGGAGTTTTTTTCTAGACATTGTTGTCTTAGTGATTCCATCTAAATTTAGTTTCACCTCGTATCATTCTAATAAAATGGTTAGAGGAAGGGTGTTACATGATTCTTTATTAAATTTTATATTTTAGATGCATTTTTCAGTTATGTAGATGATTAATGGTTTTCATTATTATGGAATTATGTATGGAAGGATTGTGAATAGTTATATTTCTTATCCTATTTGAATGAGAAATACATAATATAGAAGTCCTAAATATCATCTTAGTTTTAGTTTCATGGGACGTTGATAATTCTTTCCCATGGATCATCCATATAGGTAAAATACTGAATGGTTTGACAATAACTTTTAGACTAAGAATACACGTTAGGATATGTCTATAATTTACATTCTTAATGATTTTGAAGATATTTATTATTTAGTAAATTCCAGCTAAAATCATAAAATTGGAATTATGTTTCCACTAAATCCAATTTAATTTTGTGGAAGAAAATTATTCTATTTTATTTTACTTATTTTCATCTAATTTTTCATGTCATTATTTATATGTAATGATCATTGAAAAAAATATATGTGATATTTATATTTTTTCCTTTTAAATATAAATTACTAGATTAAATATAATTTATGATCCTAACTCGAATTGGTGGATTTATGTATTACACTAGAACTACATCCAGAGTTTATCGATATAAATAACCGGGAACATCCTTGTTCTTATTATATAATGAAAAGAAGATAAGTTATTTCTAGAAGCCCTAGTGACACACACCTATCGTAGGGTGTGGAAAAAATCAATTTAATTTTCCAAGTGTAGCACAGTTGCTGATTGAGGGTGTCTCACTTTAAGATCTTTTTCAAAAATTCACTCACATGATCTAATTCACCTAAACTACTTATTTTTTGTTTCATTATTTAATCTAGGAATGGAATTTTATTTAATTTAGATATAATATAAAACTAACATGTAATGAAAAAATATAATTAATGAAGAAATAACATAGCCTTTTTGGGTAGGTTTGTGGGTTCCATGATTCTCCTTGTTGGGGTTTAAATTATTTTTGATAATTCAATTCTAATATCTCATTCATGAATTACTATTCCTTTATTTTTGGTGTGAAATATTTAATGCATTTATCAATCTTAACTTCACCTCCTCTTATAATAACGGTTGATGGCACACCTCAATCGATAGTGTGACATATTCCAATACCTAGCGCCATCATATGTCATTTCATCTACTGAATGGATCAAATCCATCTTATTAAGAGCATGAATTCAGTATAATGGAATGAAAATTTTGGATAAAATAATAGAAATGAGTTTGATTTCAGTGTCATGGTGGACGATCGCCACACCAATGAATGCCACTCTTGCTCGTCACAAACATAATAAAATATAAAATAATTTAACCACAAAATAAATGAAATTGACACATACCTACCTTGGTCCAATACTCATGTTATCCCATCATTTTTTAGGTTAAGAGGTAGTGGTGGATAATATGAGAATTATAAAAGAAGAAAATAAGGAGAAAAGATGGAGAAGAAAGGAGGGTTGTTGGGTGGAAGAAAACATAAAATTAAAAACAATGAAATAATTTATTATAAATGCAAATTAAATTGAAAACTAAAATAGAAATAAAGAAAACAAATAAATTAACAATAAAATGGGAATATTTTATGCTGGACTCCCCTGGTGGAGATCTACTCCTTGGTGCCTTGAAGGAATGTGATGGAAAATGGGATGATTCGAGAGGTGGGAACTCCTCTCCTTTTATAGGCATAATTTCCCCCACAAAATATAGTGATTTGAATATCTAATTAATGACTTAATCACGTGATTATACATTGAATAAATTTATTTAAAAATTTCCTTTTCTGTCCACCATCAAATCTTCAGGGTATTTGCACACTTGGAGAGGGAGTTATGGTCTTTTTACTCAAAGAATTTATTCTGTCCATGTAGACTCTCCGCATTTCATATATCATGAATTTATGAAAATGTAAAATTATTCTTAATGCATTATAGCCTTCATGAATGTTGTTTAATATTTCCATTCTCACACACCCTTCAAATTTCAGTGCCATTTTCCACATCATGTTCATGTTATGAATTTTTTATTAGCGGTTTATTTCTCTAGATGAAATTTCCAAGAATCTTCCTTCAATTGAATTCATTCAAAAGACACCTTAATTGATGTAAAACATTATGTAAGTTAATGGGTGAGCACTAAAATTATTCTATGTTCATATAAAATTTTAATAACCTCAATTGGAGGTGTTTAGGTTGGTATTTAATTCCATAACATTGGTGTTGTCCACCCTGTCCGCCCAAAAAATTCTTCAACATTATTTATTTTCAAGGCCTCAAGATGCTTGAATAATTCCATGGTCCAGAATAAAAGTTGAAGTAAATAAAATAATTATTTCAACAAAAAATAATCTCTCAATTTGGAATTATATTTTTAAATATACTACAAAATACCAGTCAAGTAAAAATCTTTAAAAAAATCAGAATTAAGAACTTTTCACAATTTCGCTCAAAACACATAATAATTCCAAAATTGATACATATAATCTAAAATTGATAAATTGTGAGGGTTAAAACAATTATAATTCATAAAAAATGTAAAATATTATCTCTATCAACTAAAATGTATCAATATTCTTCATGGTTTCTTAAGAAACATATATAAATTATCCCACATAATTGAGGTGACCCAAAAATCATTGAAAACTCATCATGATCACATCCGTATTCATGTATTAATTCTAATATTAATCCATAGTTTATTATCCAATAGTATAGGATTTATGATGAGTTTATTTTTTCAACTTTATAGATATATTTAATATAAAAGTCCATCTATGATTTTTTTAAATGCAGGAAGAGGAACTATTAATTATGTGTGATTTGGAGAATATATTCCCACCATATTTTTTCACTTTCATGCCATATATAAATTTATATATTCAAACTGAAATACTTCTTAGGGGACCCATTGATATTTTTTTATTGTTTTTTCTATCCAAAAAAATTATACATAATGATGTTTCATGTTATTAAAATAAATAAACTCTAAGGTTTAATTATAAAAGGTTATTAGGTTATGAATGTATATAATTCCGTTAGATGTATTTGGATGACATGAGCATGATATGTAACCACACAATGTGAAATGGAGATGTATAGTATGATAAAATTTCTCCCACTTTCCCATAACTTCCCTAATAAGGGTAATTACTATATCATATACATTCGATACATTGATCCCTAATGATCTAGAGGTGGAATATCACATGTTATTGTTTAGATGTGATTTTTTCAATGAATAAATCAAGTAATTAATTTGAACGTGTATATTTTATCTCATTATACATAACTGTAAATATATAATAAATTATTTCTATAATTTTATATAGGTAACATAAACAAATTATAATAATAACTCGTCATTAATTACCTTTAATATGGAGAGCGACATTTCATAGAAAAGAGTTTTCTAATTAAATAAAATAAATGGTATGTACATTAGATTTATGAAATAAATAATAATTATAAATTTAAAAATTAATATTTACATTTATTTTAGGTATTGATTTTATGGGTTGATTATGGATGATAATAAATAAGATCATTGAGTTATGGTCCCAATAATATGGTTCATGGATGAAAATCAATTGTGATCAATGGATAAAAATATTATATAACTATTCTAGAAGTGAACATGATAACAGATCATAATGATGTCATATTTACAATATTGAGACAGAATTATTCTATTGAATTAGATTTCGATACCTAATATGAAAATGTGTCTTATCATGGAGTTTTTATGAAAATACTATTATTTGATTATTACTCCCATGGATGAAACACTATGTTGAAATGAAAGTGGTTTGATATAATGAATAGATAAGGAACATTTATTGATGACTATGAATTTAGTGTTTTGGACATGAGTCATTGCTTGGATACTGATGATCCATATATTTTGGAATCTGTAACACCATGTGATTTTTATAAAATATATGTTTTTTTAATTTCATTGATTCCTTTTGTTTCTTGATAATACAAGACAATATTTCTCAATACGCAACACCATCTTAGCTTGTAGTATATGGAACCCTATGCTTGGATTGTGTTACATGCAATTTCGAGTTCTTTTGATATAATTCATTTCATGCAAGACTAAGTTTAAGAAAGTATATAAAATAATAAGATCACTCTCTATTTATTTTATTAATGTAATATATATTTAATATATTTAATATAATGTTTAAAATTCTTGTTTTTATGTTTTCTAAACATGATATAAGAACAAATTTAATATTTCAGATAAAAGAAGTATTTTTCAAAAAATGTAGTTTTGTCACATTTTGATGGCGCACCTATGTTAAATCTAGTTTTTAAAACCTTTATAAGTTAAATTTTTAAAAATGAACTAGTTATTTGGAATAGAGATATCAAGTTTTACTTCGGTTAAAATTTTGGTATTTTTTTGAAAAAAATCATTTTTTAACAAATAGTGAAAAATACTGCATTTTAATTCCAAACTGATTTTTCATATAATTTATATATATAGTCATAATAACATTTTAATTTATTTTAAGGTATAATTTGATTAATATTTTATAATTTAATTAATTTAGTTTAATTGGATGTATTTTTACATTGAAATTTGAAATAATAACATGTCAATTATTTGATGGTTTTTACTTAAAAATAACTTGCTTTCTCATTTTAACAAAGAGAATTAATTTTAAATTAAGTTCGTAAAATTATTTTTTTTGAATATCAAAAAATATATTACATATTTTAAATTAGTTTATCCAATGTATGTTAATATTTTACATTTATTTATTTATTATGAATAGTAACAATGGTAATATTTTTTTACCACAGTTAAAGGTAAATTAGGTAAATTAGGGTAAAAAATATGATGAGGAAAAATAAACTACCCTAAAACCATAAAAAATACTATTTCATGAATAAAAGTTGGCTCATATCATCTAAGGGTCATAATTGACTCATTTAAATTACATTCTCCAGGAAAGTGATATAATTATTATCAAAAAACAAGAAAGTGACAACATGTCACCCTCTTATCTTTTATAAGTATAATAATTTTAATCTAGTGATAATCATGATGCAATTATGAACTTAAATAGTCTCCAGATAGATAATTAAATTATATAAAATTTTCTTATATATTTATTATTTTTATAGGTTATATAATTACCATAAATATTGACAAAATAGGGAAACAGTTGTTATTTTATTAATAGAAATATCTGATAAATGAAATTATAAATACTAAAATAAATATAATTTGAGAGAATTGATGGCATAATAGATTTTTATGGAATAATTGGAAATGTTTTTGGATATTTGAAGAAGTTTTTTTTACTTATCTTTCTGTTATGATATTTTTAAAAAGTCAACAAATAAATAGTGTCAAAATTGACACAATTGGTATTTTAAAATATAAAAGAGTTTATTAAATGTTATAAAATTCCTAAAAATATAGTATTCCTACAAAGGGATTGGATAAGTCCAAATATTTAATAAATTGATCTTCTTTGTTTTTTACTTGTTATAGTAATTAAGTTAACCCATAAAGTGTAAATAATATATTATAAATGTAATATTAGAAAAGTTAAAATAATGTTTAAACCAAAAATACATGGGTTAAAAAATATTCAAACAATGTCCAATTTTAATTGGATTTTGGGTATATGACCTAAAACCATCTTATATTTTAAATAAATGAGTCTGGGACCATAATAAATAGAAAATTAATTTACAATAAATTAAATTTTCTTAACTTTCCTAAAGTTCCTCTCGTCTCAATTATAAAAGGGAACCTCCTCCCTCACCTCTTCACTTTACATTGAGCCTTCAAGATCTACCATCCCTTGCCCATTTCCATTATTAACTTCCCTAGTTACATTTTATATGTTATTTACTTCTTCAAAGACAAACTTTAGTGATCTGAGAGGAGAATTGTTAGAATCACATCAAAAAGGAGGCAATCTCCTCTACTGATTCTTTCATACTTCAATCTTCTTCTACTTACACTTCATGAGTTTTTTCAATATAAATTAATAAGTATAGTATAAATTATATAATAAGATATTTTTATAATTATGAAACAACTATATTTCACCTTCTATCCATCCTATGAAAAATTAAATCACCACACATTTTTACGTATGGCATATCGTCTCCACGTCGTTGTGTAATCCGTTTTTCACCACCGCCTTACATGGATTAGTATAATGATTGAAGTAATAAATATATATTATTATTATAAAATTAGATTTATTATTAAATATAATACAACATGAAATTGAATATCAGTCAACAGTTTTGGGAACAATGTCATCGCTTGTGCGTATGTACGGCGTATTATCTCCACGATGTGATGGGATTCGTTCTACATGATATTCATTAAAGCATGATTATATAATTGAGTTGGTATAATAAATATGATATATATTATAATAATATAATTACATAAATTATATAATTATATCACTCTATGTTGAATTAGAACATATTTAACAAAACAAGCATAAGAACATATAGCAGTTGATACCCGAATAACGAGTAACAATGAAATGTTATTAATAAATAGATGAGAATACGATAATATATTATATCAAAAAAATTATTGTTATTATAGAATAAGTAAATAAAAGTATTTAAAAAATTATAAATATGTTTTGAATATATATAGAGAATATCGGACCTAAGGTGAGGGATAATTTTACGATTTCTTTTTTATCAGAGATAGTTTATTCATAAGTATTTAATGGGGTATATTTATCCTCCACATCCATGATTCCTAATTATGTAGTAAAAAATATTATTTCTATGCTTTTTCAATTGTTTAATGTATATTTTAACCATTGGTTAATTTTTAATAAAATTTATGAAAGGAATCTTTGACTATTTTTCATATGAGTTACTTTTTCGGCTTTTCCAGCAAAAGTGCGGGGATAATATTTTTTTAACTTATATGACTTGAGTTGATTCTTATGCCTTCCTAATGATTTTTTTAAATGAAGCATCATTCATATGATTTAATGTTTATTTTCAATTAAATTTTTTTCTTTTAAACAGGGGAAACATTTTGAGAAAAGAAAACTTTTTTGAAGAAGAAAGGATATTTTCCTATAGAATTAATTTCAAGTGTTTTATCAAAATTATTTTCCCTCTAAGTTGACATTTTTTCTAAATAAAGATATGTAAAATCCCTATTATTCCTATGGTTTTATTATTTTTATTCTATTAATGAAATCCCTTTATTTTTCTGGGATTATTTTTTGGTGTAATGTTGTTTAAAAAACCCGTTTTAATTCCTTGGGTTATTATATGATGAATAATTTATGTTTTTGTGTTATACGTAAAAATAATTTCATTATAAGATAGGTGGGACCTATATATCCCTCCATTTCATTTGATAAATATGGATAACTCATTATGTATGAATGTTATGTATGAACCTAGTGTCATCTTCACAATTTTATTAGTGGACCTGATTTCCATGTCTATATGTTTATGCAAGGGCTTGGTTTCATGTCCTTAATTTAATGAGTGAAGCTATTACTATTTTTACACGTTCACTGTGTTATAAGTTTTTTTTTTGCCACAATTTCATATCATATATTAATTTATGATTTTATGTATTATTATCTTTGATTTTTCTTATGATTCAAGTTTTCCATTGATACGAAGGGCGTGATCTTCAAATGTTATGATCACATTCTCATAACCTTTATGCTCGTGTTTATGTTTACATATCACAATTTTTTAACCTTCTTGAACATATGATATCACCACATTTTATGTTTCTTTTCCCAAAGATTTGAATAATTGTATTAAGTAAGATGTTTCAAAAGGGGTTATTTTTAATAAGGCTAATGTAGGAGGTGATGTGGATGTTTTATTATCCAGTTTTTATATTTCTCAGTTTCTAAAGGCACTAAACTAATATGGTTTTTAGGCGTCTTTTTTAATAATTTTTAAGTATTACACAAAAGTTTTGTAATGTACTTTTATGTTACTCATGGTTATTTTTATAATCATTGGTGATACTAGTGTTTTATGTGAATTATCCTCTAAAAATTGAATTAATGTCATTAATGTAGTGATATCAATTTATATTTTTGATGACGATGGTGATGAAATTGACTCCATCACTTCCCCCATTAGATTGGACCAATATGTTGTGTATGATGACACAAATACATCAATTATTATTGTTAACTATAATCTTAATTTATACGTGGGTAATATATGATAATAGAGTTATGTGGCCATAACCCTCAATTTTCATTCAAATATTTTTCTTTAGTGACTTCGGGTCAAAATATTAATATCTAAAGAGATAAGTATGTTTGGGTGTATTTGAATTATTTTTATATATTTTAGTTATATTTTAAACAAAAAGTAAATTATGTAACACATTATAATCATTCCAATAAACTCATATATTTCAGAAAAATATATCTTAAAAGGAATTTTTTCTGTAACACTCAATTTTTAATTATAGAATGTCAGATTTTTTTTCTAAAGAAACTCTAACATAATGCACATAACATTATTCAAGAAAGTGATTAAAAAATTTTATAAAAATTTATAATTTTAATTTGATTATATTATTTTAATTTTTTAAATAATCATGTCAAAATTGTCATAGTGTGAATTTTTGAGATTTCTCAGAAATAGTTGATTTTTTGGTGAATAGTGAAAAATATCGATTTTACAAAATCTATCACTTTTATGAATTTATTAGGATATAAGAAATAATTTAAATTTTATGGAAACATTTTTATTGAGAAAATATATATTTAAGAATTAATATAATTCATATAAAAAAATATAGAACACATGAGTCCATGTTTAACATTTTGGAAATCTATGTAATATTTTTATCCACCAAAAAATATTTTTGCTTCTTTAATTTTAATCATGTTTTTTCAAGGTTGATATATATTTTAGTTTGGATTTAAATTAAATTATATATAAATTGATTTAAAATAATCCAATAAATTCCATGGGAATCAATATTATACCTTTATTTTTCTATAAAATACTTTTCACGCTTAAAACATACATTTTTCTAAAAGTGGTTTCCATTTGGGAACAAATATTAAAAATAATTTTTACTAATTATGAAAATTGAAACGTAAAAAAATAAATAAATATTTTTAATTACTATAATTTGTATTATTCAATAAAGATAAATTAATTATTGTCATAATTAATAGGAACCATGACAAATATTTATCACCTCGATTAATGGTAAAATTGGTTAAAAGGGATAAAATAAAGGTACGGGGCACCAATATATCAAACATACTTTCTTAAATCTCATTGGTCAATTGGATTTTGAAAATACACTTCTCATATATTAATCTATGATAATTTGGATAAACTTTACTTGGGTAGTACATATATTATATAATAAGGTTTCAAGTGTTTACATGTTTTCCACAAATCTCCATTATAAAAGGTAACCTCCTATCCACTCTTATATGAATATATCGATCAAATAAGCTCAAGAAATTCATAAAATAGACCTTAAAAAAATTCCCTTTACACTACCTATAGGTCTTGGTCTCAGAAAAATACCACTTAAAGAAGGATTGATGTGTAAGCCAAAGTATATTACCAAAGGAATAGGTATATGTTCTTACCATGATTTTCCAAGTTCCTTTCTTCTTAATCATCCTTAAAATATTTAATAAAATTATTAAAAAAAATAAATATATATATATAACATAATTATATGTTTTATGTTCATTTTTTGATCCATTTTAAATCTCTATTCTATCCCATCGATAATAAAAACATGTCTTCTGCATACATACAACCATTCATCTTCATGTATCAATGTAATTCATTTTTTATCACCACCTAACTTGGAAGGCTATAAAGATAGAATGAATTAATATATATTATATTTATGACATAATAATGATTTTAGAAATATAATAAATTATAAATATTCTTACCCTTCTATCCATTGGAAAATGATAATGTCGCTCATGCGTACGTCTGAACCCCACCACCACAAAGTGAAGTGATTCGTTTTTATAATAACACCATGAATGGTTGAATAAAAATTGTATATAATGATTAAAAATTATATTCATTATATTGTTAAAATTATTGAGATGATGAATATATAGACTCATACTTTTCATACATATACACCACATATTAATAGATGAATATTCATTTCATAACATAATGATCCATGCTAGAATTATATAGGTCTTGTGCCTTCAGAGACTTGTACGCATAATAAATTTTTTCAAAAGATATATACATAATCTCCCACTATTTTATTCATAACTAGAACCCTTATTAAACATATCATACTTAATATTAACCTTCATTACTAGTGGCAATAAAAATATAAGAAATTGTGAGCTCAAATACTCAATAGGGGTAAACAAGGGAGATATAAATGAAATAATAATAATAAAATGATAAGTACGGTATGAGAACATGAGAATAACATTTGAACAAGATACCTTATATATCATAGATTATAATTTTGAATAACTTCATAATTCATGATATTTCATAATACATGAATCATAAATTAATAAATAAATAGAATTCATGACAGTATAATATTGGGAAATGACATAGATTTATAGAATACACATAAGCATAGAAAATCATTTTATTAGTAGCCAAGTACCCTTTAAAAGACCGTAATAGTGGAATGGGTTTACTCCGAAAACCATCATTGTAGTCAAGGCCCACTCTGAAGACTATCATTGTGGATATAGTACCATCCTAAACTAGGATCACTCCCCATTCTAGTCCTATTTATCTCATGAGATATTCATCTTTACCCAATGTACTATAGGGCTATATAATTCTAGGACCACACATCATAAAATTAAATTCATAAATATGTGTGACAAAATATCATTAAAAAATCATCTTATCGTAACACATGAAAAAGAAATGGGTTTCAAAAATATTTCATCATATCATAACCCATGGAAAATAAGTGGGATTCATAAACATTTTCACATTTCCTCATATCATAATCGGTGTAAAAGTAAATAATTTTGTAAAAAAATCATCATTATAATTATAAACCATATATATAAAGAATAAGTTTGGTATTGTCAGATCATATCCCATGTAATCCATAATTAACATCCAAGGGTGTTATCATAGATTAAAATTCTATTAAAAAATTCACCAAAATATTTCCTAAAGAAAATAACCATTTCAGATTGAAATTTCTTATTTAAAATATGAAAATTTACCAACTATTGAGGAAAATATTTTATTTGAAAATATGCATAAAAACTTGTAAAGGAAACTTTAAATAATTTATTTTTAATGGCAGCATAATATTTTATTAATGTAGTATAGGTTAAAATAATACATTCCTTTCACAATTTTGTAAAAATTGAAAAATTAACCTATTTAGAAAATGACAATAATATTCCTTTTGAACAATTTTAGAAAAATCAAATCATGGGTAAAATGACTTTAAAAATCATATTAGTGTATTATAAACATTCATGGAAATGATTTTAAAAAGCATGGATATGGAAGAGAACGGATTTTTGACCAAAAAGAGAAATAAAGTGATTTTTCATTAATAAAATTCATTTTGTAACACCCCAAGATACCACAGTACTTTTCACTTTGAAAAACTCAATAGTTTGTGGTGTATGTAACAATGAGTTCAATGGCCTTGCAAACTATCAAACTTGTCTTCTTAAAAGTAGTTATGTATAGTAATACCCAATTTTTTAAATTTTTTAAATTTTAATTTTCGAAATTGACTTAATATTTGGATTTGGAATATCAAAATTATCATAGGGTAAATTTTTTGTATTTTTATGATAAATTTCAAATTTTGATGAATACTGAAAAATACTAAATATTAATTAAAACAACTTTTTTAATCAAAATAATTTTTTTTGTGTTAAATTATAAATTTTATTTGTTTTAATGTATCATTAGATTTTATTTTTATCATTTAATAAAATTTTGGTCATTGGATATAATTTCTTATTTAAATATTACATAAACACAAGTTGATCTCTTGATAGTTATTTCTTCTTAAAAACCTGCATTTTGTTTTTGACAACGAAAATTAATTTTAAATTAATTTCTCAAACTTAAGTGTTTTGAATTTGGAAAAATGGATTCCATATTTGGAATCAAAAGGTTCATATTTTTCATATAGGTAACTTTTAATTTTATCCATTATGAATAGTAACATAAGTAAACATTTTATTTACCATGGTTAAAGGGTAAATCTGGTAAATAAACGCAAAAAATAAAATTATAATAAAATTAAATTACCCGGACACATTTCCTAACAGCTATTTTTTGATACATGTCTTACCATGGGAATCCTTGGGACAATTTTTGGACCCCAGGGAGCCACTCGTAAGTGAAAATGACACTTTATAAAAAATAATTTAAAGTTAAGGAAAATGTAACATAAAAATATATATTTTAGTTAAACAATTATTAAATGTGTTTATATAAGTGATATATTATATTATAAATATTCATTAGATATAATAAAAAACCACCTACATAATGGTATTTTATTTCTAATTTTTAGACAGAATATATATATATTTAAGTATAACCCAAAAATGATGCATTATTTTCATTTTTAATGAAAGAATCAAATAAATGTTATTATAAATATTAAAATAAATATAATTCCAATGTTTTCATGAAAAAAAATAATTTTTTAGATAAATATAGAATTTTAGGGTTGATTCAATATATTATTTTCAAATTAATCTAGTTGTTATGACTTTCACAAAAATCAAATACAAAATAGTGTCAAATTTGACATAAATGAGTTTTTAAAATAAATACTATATTATTAAATTATATAATACTCAAAAAAATATATGGGTTAGACAAAAGACTTATATAATTATAGATATGTAATTAATAAACCCCTTGAGTAATTATTTGGCATTTTATAGTATGTTTATTAACCATGTATTATAATAATACAAGAAACCATGGTAAAAGTAAAACGATTTAACTAATAGTTAAATGTAAAATATATGGTTAATATGGTAACCTAAACTTGTCTAAAACCAATTGTTTGAGAGGTTTTAGACCCATACCTACCTTATCCTCAAACTAAATCCCTTTTAATCCATTATAAACAGAATGTTATTTTATAATAAAATAAGATTTGCAGTATTTCCTAAACTGACCCTCACCTCTCTTATAAAATGGAACATCCCCATATCTTATTTTCAAACCTTCAAAGCCATTTGGCTCGGCCAAAACCTACTCTAATACCCTCCCAATTACCCTCACATAAACCTAGAGGCCTTACATTGATCATAAATCCAACCTATGGAACCCTTTTGTTCAAATAAAAATAAAGAACCCGAAGAAGAGGTAATTACCTCATCACCTCTTTCAAAGTTCTTTTTTTCTTCGACATCCTCTTTATTTTTTGTTTTCATAATAAAATAATAACTCCATTAATATTTACATAATTATATGTAATTATAATCATGGTACAACCATATTCATTATTCTATCAATCCTATGAATGAAAAAGTCACCATACGTGTATACGCATGGCTTACCGTCTCCACATCGTGGTGTAGTTTGTTCTTCAACAATTCATTATTTGGATGGGTATAATTATTAGTATTTTATGATAAATAATAAATAAAACATTTTAATGATTCTGTGCGTATAATATATCATCCAATTACATATGATTTCACCAATAATAGAATGATATTGTTGCTCGTGCATATGTACGGCTTAACTTCTCCACGACGCGATGTCATTTCATTCCCCATCATAACCATTTGAGAATAATTTTAATTTGATGATTAAAAATAATTATTAAGAACATAAATTAATTCTGAATTTTAATTAAATACCTCCAATCCATAACAAACATGACTTGCGTATCAAAAAATATAAAGTAAAACGAATCATTTAGCATCGAAAACAATGATACTACTGAAATATCATTAAGGAAGAAATATTAGAATATCATATATGATATCATATTTATATATGTGATTCATTAATAATTTAATAAAAATGATTTCACCGTTATAATGGTTGTTAAATTACCCTCTACTAAGGAAAAATACTAGGTAAATGTTAACTTTACAATCTCTTTATTATCCGAGGTTGTTTTTATGAAAGTATCTATTGGGACTTTTTTATCATCCACATCCATGTTTCATAAAAATGTATTCCAAAACATTTTTTTAGAATATGGTTTAAAATCATTTATACCATTTTTTGACTTTTTATAAAACTTTTTGAATGGAATCTTTCCGTTGTTTTCAAAACAACGTACTTTATAACCTTTTCGACATATTAAGAAAAGATGGTTTTTTAACTTATACGGAGGGTGTGGCTATTTTCTGCCATTATAACACCTTATAATCTTACCTTACAAGATTATAAGAATATTTTCAAATTAAATGTATTCTTTACTTTTAAATTATTTTAAAAGAAAAAGATATATTTCACTAAAATAGTTTTTTGATTGATTTCATCTATTTTAGCATCATTCGTTGGATTTTACGTTTGTTTAAAGTTGATTAATTACGATACCATCTTCCATATTGTATTGAAGGTTTTGTGATATGATTGACTGTGGATGTGCTATTTTTATACAATTCATGGTTTATGGTCAAATTATTGACATTTCATATGATAGTTTTAATACGAATGTTTATATTATGTTTCAAAAAAAAATTATATGAGGAATGTCTTGGACTTAGTAAGTGACGTGTGGGGCCCACAATATCCCCTTGATGCATATATAGGTCTCACGAGACAAACTAGTGTCTTGGAAGAAGCAAATGACAAAATTTTATTTGTACTCTTTGCACGAGACCTTGACTATATGGTTATGATGTCCGGCAATATGCATTCCATCATTATAAAATTAGTTATCGATATTACATGTGATTATTAGACAAGTAGAAAATCCATGTGAATAAGTAAATGGAATTATTTGATATATATTATCCTTATTATATTGAAGTTTAACTTTAAAAGGGTAGTGTTTTAGTCTTATACATTGCCTTAAATGTTTATGTTTATTTATGAATGTTTCTTCAATATTGTTATCCTTACTGGGCATCTGATCTCATCCCTTTCAATGTTTTATTTTTCTCTGGATGTGTAGAGGTATATTATAACTGACTTGTAGGGATATTATAAGGGATATGAGTGTGTTCAAATAAGACATAGTGTTTTTGTTTTTCATTTCATAATGTAATGTAAAACTTATGTATTTATCTATTACTTTAAAGGCTTCTAAAGTAATTGGTCATTAGGTATTTGATCCCTATTGATCATGAAAATTTATTTAATAATTCTCGAACTCTATGTAACTAGGGTAGGGGAATTATTGTTGGTATCAAAGGATGTTTAGTACAAACCATGGTAACTAGATTTAGAAAAACATTGATTAGAGAACATTGCCCTAAGATAGAAATTGAGGATTAGTCTAGAAGAACTTCCTAAAATTTTTGTAATGTAGAGATAATGGGAATTTTGAAAGAAAAACATCCATGTCTGGATTCGAACAGGTAGAGGTATCTCTGGAAATGATATATCTAGGGGTAAAACTCGAATACTCCACTTTGAGAAAAACTCAAATGGGAACTGGTGAATGGCAATGGGCCTTGTGGAACCCTTGGTTATGATACACCCAGGGTATATTCTTAGAAAAATTCAAATTTTATTTACATACTATTATAAAGGATTTATGAGTAAATACTTATTCAAAAAAATCATGTTTAATGATAATGGATTATATGCATAAACTGTTAAATTTATATTAGGTATTTTACTAGTTTGGAATTATGTATTATGATTCATAAACTAACCTAGTGTATGTAATTGTTTAGAAATGGTTCCTAGTAGAAGGAATGTAAATAATATCATTGCACGCAATCCATGTATCGATTTCCCTCCAACACAAGATTATTATAGTGGATTTGGTGATTCAACTGGTGCTGAACAGCTTATAACCATACTGGGAAAACTCACTCAGGTTATGAATAATAACCTTACCTATATGGAGCACCCTAATCCACAACACGGAGGATCAATGTTAGACTGATTCATGAAGAAACAATCATCATCATTCAATGGGACTACAAATCCATTTTTAGATTAACAATGGATAAGTTCCTTAGATAAAATATTTCATGCTTTGAGGAGTAACGAAAGAGGAAAAGTTTTCATGGCAGGTTTTCACCTCACAGGAGATGTAGAACAATGGTGGCTATTAATTCAAAACACCAAGGAGGATGAAGAAGTATTAAATATGGAATGGAGGGTGTTAAATGAGATTTTATTAGAAAAATACTTTCCTCATGAACATCGAGTGGATATGGAATGGAAATTTTTGAGTCTGAGGCAAAGGGATGATTAGTATGTTCCAAAGTATAAGGCTAAGTTTTCATGGTTAAAAAGCCATGTTGCAGATTATATGTACAATCCAATGAGTAAGATTGATCAATTCATTGACGGGTTAAAACCATTTCTCTGTCGTGCATGATTCTAAAAATCCATCTCGTCATACAAAGATATAGTCTCTTGTGCAACCAAGATAGGAAATGAACTCTCCAAGTCATAAGACTTTAATGAAAAGAAACAGAATAAGAGATATGCAGAACACTCTGGAAATGGAAATAAGGGGAAGAAAGTAAATTTTGATTTTATATCCTATAGTAAATGTGGAAAGAAACACCCTAGTACTTTCCTAAAGGGAATGGGAATCTATTACAAGTTTAGAGAAAACAACCACCAAGCTCGTTATTTGAAGGAGAAGAAAGAGGTTGTCAATGTTGAGTGCTACAGTGGTAATTAGATGTGGAATTATGAAATTGAATGTCCTTAGCGTCAAGAAACATACCCCAGAAAAGGAAAAGGGAGCAAGTCAAGGCTTATGTGATCACAACTGTAGTGGTTGATGTTCTGAATGAAGTGGTGGCATATACATTAATCATTTCCTCATATTTATCCAATATTTTTTTCATTCTAGGACACTGCGTTCTTTCATATCTTTCCAGTTTTCCAAGAAAACTATATATTTCCAATTTGATTTAACAAGGGTGGTTTCTGTCAAAACTCTTAAGGGAAGTATGATTGTAACAATGTTTTGTGAATTAGTTACCATTATGGAATATTAACATGATTTTTTTCAAATATCATCATCATACCCATGATTGAGTTTTATATAATCCTTAGTATGGATTTTCTTTCAGACCATGATGTGAAAATTTATTATAAGAAAAAGGAGGTTACAATTTTTGATGATGATGAAATGGAATCCTATATCATTAGAGTAAAAACATCACAATATGATTCTCATCTAGATCCACCCAAATTTTCTATACTAAGTTAATTATTGGGGGGGGATAGAGTTAAATAACTTTGGGTGAGGAAAGGAATGTTCAAATAGAGGATGTACCTATTGTGAAAAAATATGTTGATGTGTTTCCAGAGGATTTACCTAGACATCCTCCAGAACAAGAAGTTGAGTTTTTTGTTGACTTAATTCCTAGTTCATGGCCTATATCGAAGACCCCTTATAGAATGGACACTTTGGAATTAGTGGTACTAAAGAAACAACAAATGGAATTGAGTAATAAAATATTTATTCACCATAGTGTTTCTCTATGGGGAGCCCTTGTTATTTTTGTAAAGAAGGAAGATGGATCTATGAGTTTGTGCATTGACTACAGAGAGATCAATTCTATAACTATAAAGAACAAGTATACCTAACCTTGCATTGATGATTTAGTCAATAAACATTAAGGAGCTCAATATTTTTCAAATATAGACCTTCGATCTAGATATCATCAGTTGTTTGGGAAGAAGGAATACATTCCGAAGATAGCATTTCATACCAGGTATGGGAATTACGAGTTGACAGTAATTCCTTTTGGAGTGACTAATGCACCCTCTATTTTCATTGATCTAATTAATAAAGTTTTTATGGAATATCTTGATGAGTTTATATTGGTACTTATTGATGATATCTTTTTATATTCCAAAATCTACGAAGATCATGAATATCATTTGAACAGTATTCTGAAAAAATCTTAAAAGAAATGAATTATATGGGATGTTTATCATGTTTGAATTCTAGCATCTAGAGATCTATTCTTTTCCATATTGTATCTAATGATGTAATCTCTATTTATCCTTCTATGAAAAGAGAAATACAAGAATTTCTAGAACCAAAGAGTATAATTGAGGTATGCAGTTTTATTGTTTTAGAAGGTTATTATCAGTATTTGATCCATAATATTTCCGAATTGGCTAACACATTAACCAAGATCACATGTAAGAGGGTTAAATATGTTTGGACAAAAGAGTTTGAAGAATGTTTTGAAGAACTAAAAAGTAGATTAGTCAATGATCTGGTCTTGACTCTGTCATCTGGGAATAATGGGTTTTTTTATAGTGATGATTTAATAAAAGGACATGGTTTTTCCTTATGTAGAATGATAGTGTCATTGAATATGCATCACAATAACTAAAAATTCATTAAAAAAAACTATCCAACTCATGATCTTGAGTTAGTAGTTGTAATCTATGATTTGAATATATAGAGACACTATATATATGGTGATAAATGTGAGATATTTAATGATCACAAGAGTTTAATGTATATTTTCTCATAGAAAGAACACACCATGAGGAAAATAAGATAACTTGAACTACTCAAGGATTATGATTGCACTATACACTACCACCCAGGGAAGGAAAATAACGTGGAAGATGCTTTGAGAAGAAAGGATCATGGAGTTCTGAACAAGATGAGAGTTGAGAGGGATCCCTTGTTCATTGATCTCGTAATGATGGATATGGGAATAATCATGAAAGGAGAAACATCGATAATTTTTCAAATGGTTTTCAATCCATCTTTTCAAGAAAAGATAAAATGTTCTCAAACTGATGATGAGGAGTTTCAAAATAAAATTAAAGCTGTGAACGATGGGATATTGATCGACTCTGTATATGAAGATGTAATTTTGATATTTGGGAAGAGAATTTGTGTTCCCAATATACCAGATCTCAATAGGGAATTATTGGATTATTTTTATAGCTCCAATTTCTCTATACATCCTGGTTTCACTATGATGTGTAGAGATTTAAAGGAACATTTTTTGTGGGGCAACATGAAGAGGGAGATTTCTGATTATGTGTCAAGATGTATGGTTTGTCAACAGGTGAAGGCTGGAAGACAACATCCTTGAGGATTCATGAAACCTCTTCCCCTACCTGAGTGTAAATTTGATGATATTACAGTGGAAATTGTCATGGGGATATCAAAGTCTCCTAGAATGAATGATGCAGTATGGGTTATTTTTGATCATCTTACCAAGTCAGCACATTTTCTTATTGTAAGAGAAGATTTACCACTTGAACATTTAGAAAGACTATATACTAATTAATTTGTAAGACTTCATAGTGTACCCCTATCAATTATTTTTTATCATGATTCCTATTTTATATAAAGATTCTAGAAAATTCATCAAAAAGTCCAAGATACTAAATTTCGTTTAAGCACTATCTACCACCTACAAACTGATAAACAATCAGAATGGACAATTCAAACCATATATGACATGTTGAGATCTTTCTCACTTGACCTTAATGGTATGTGGGATCAATATCTACCTCTGGTATAATTTTCCTATAATAATAGCTTCCATTCATGTATCCAGATGGAACTATATAAAGCGTTATATGGAATGAGATGTCCCACACCAAATTATAGTGATGATGTTGGTGAATGAGAACTCATAGGCTTAGAAATGGTAAAGGAAACAACGTAAAAGGTGAAGATTATCCAAATCCACAACAATAAAGCTCAAAGTAGGAAAAATATCTATACTGATAACAGAAGGAAAGATTTGGACTTTCATGTAGGAGATCATGTTTTCCGAAAGGTATCTCCATGGAAGGGTGTTGTATGATTCAGTAACATGGGTAAATTGAGTCTTAGGTACATCAGAACATTAAAAATTCTATAATTAATTGGAGTTTTAACTTATAATTTGGACATGCCTCTAAGTCCCTCCAATGTTCCTGATGTGATCCACGTATCACCGTTGATAAAATACATCCCTAACCCAACACATATACTCAATAATGAAAAAATAGAACTGGAACACAATCTGACTTATTGTGAAGTGCCTATAAGTATTTTTGATACCATAGAACATGTGTTGAGAAACTGAATGACTCGTCTAGTAAAATTTCTTTGGAGAAACCATAAAATGGAAGAGGCAACATGGGAACCTGAGGAACATATGATAAAGAACCACCCGAATATTATTATGTAGTAGTATTCTAGAAATTTCAAGGATTTAATTATTTGAATGAGAAAAGATTGTAACACCCCAAGATTCCGTGGTATGTTTCTCTTTGAATAATTCAATAGAGTGTGATGCACGCAACACCGAGTTCTAGCGCCCCACGACCTATCAAACTAGCCATTTCAAAAGTAGTTATGAATCGTAATACCAACTTTCTAAAATTTTATAAATTTAATTTTTCAAATTGGAATTGATTTTTTGATTCTAAATATCTAAATTAGCTTAGGGTAAATTTTTTTTATTTTTATGATTACTTTCATGTTTTTATGAATAGTGAAAAATAGAAAATTTTAATTAAAAAATACTTTTTTATTCAAAATAATTTATAGTGATAAATTATACATTTGATTAGTTTTAAAGAACCATTAAATTATATTTTTATCATATAATATAATATAGGTCATTAATTTTAATTTCACATTTAAATTTTACATAAACACATGTCGATCTTTTGATTGATTTTACTTCATTAAAACCTATTTTTGTTTTTGACAACAGGAATTAATTTTGAATAAATTTCTGGAACTTCTGTGTTTTGAATTTAGAAAAATGGGTTACAGATTCGAAATCATATTTTCCAAATTGTGTTAATATGTAACTTTTTTTTAGAAATTATGAATAGTAACTTTAGTAAATATTTTATTTATCATGATTAAAGGGTAAATCCGGTAAATAACGGTAAAAAATTATTGTTGGGAAAAATATTTCAATGCATCCTCTCGTTATGTTTTGTGTGTGGTTGTGTTTGTTGAAAAATCCAGATGACCACAAATGAGAGTTTTTGGTGTTTATCGAAGATAGGTGTTTAAGGTGGTGCAGTTTCATAGTGTTTACAAAATTTTGGGGCCACAAAATCAGGAATTTTGTGAAAAATGGAAAACTAAATCGGAAATAAAAGAGGAATGATGAGCCTAGGACATGGATCATGTACCATGTCTATGAATGGTACGCGACCTCGTACCAGGCAGCGGGAACAGTAAACGGATGCGATTCGTGAAACCAAAATTGGTTCGTGGCTGAGCGGCTATGTCGTACGTGCATGGGCCGAAGATAGTGGAGGAAGTAAACCACATAAGAGCAAAGACAATACATGGAATTTGTAGGAAAATGTTTCTCAGATGGCTTGTAGTTCGCGGTGGCTAAAGAATCGGTAAGCGGTGGTGGATTGATTAAAAATTTAGTAAATCTCAATTCAGTAGATTAAGTTGATATCTTTTTCTATATTATATTTTCTAGTCCCTCTAAATATTGTGGTGATTTAATATAGTTAGAGAACATATTCTGGTCCAGAAATTCTGCAATGTCCGAAAGTGTTTCTCATTGAAGGTGATTGCGGGGATTCTTAACCCACAAAGTAAGTCTGGTATTGAAGAGGGAAGGCCAATACATGGAAGAATTTGTCTCGGAACATGGAGGAGTAATATTTGGTATGTGAGAGGGAGAATTATGCAAGAGGTCTGTGGAGGGGGATCTCCAGTATGCAGAAGCTAACGCAGTCCCTGAGCAGGGACCAGTTTGCTAAAAGAGGGTGTTTCGTAGAGGAGGTTCGCGGAGTTGGTACATGGAAGCAGTACGTGATCGCGAAGGTGAAGGCAGTCTGCATATAGTCGAGTTTCCAGAAGAGGAAGAAGTATGTGGAGCAATCATTTCTCATACCAAACCTAGTACATAGTATATAGGAGAGGAAGGTGGTTCGCAGTTTTATCAAGGATCCTTGAAGAAGCTTCAATTTTGTATGCGAATGTTTTTTCTTGTACCTAACAATACTCTTGAAGGTAGAATTCATATGTGGGTGAAAAAAGAAACTTCAATAGGGAATCTATCTGTATTTGAGTATGTAGGAATTCATACAAATGAATGGACCTACATTTCCTTAAAATGTGGTTGACCTACAAGTCTATAAATAGTGAGTGGATTCCTTTCTTAGAATAGTGAGCGAAGGAAGAGGAAGACAATGACCCTTTACACTAGTAGTGAGAAAGAGAAAGAGGCATATGGAGTTACCCTTTGGAATGTAATGATTAGACCCTAAACTTTGTAAAGATAGACAGCCAAGGAAAATATGATCAAGCTCGAACATTGTACTCATTATTGGTCGTGAGCCTTAGTGAATTTGGTACATTGGCACGTTGTCGTTGTATGCTCATTGGACGTAGCTAAGTTAGGGTGAACCAATAAAAATCATTATTTCATGTGCATGATTTCATATTAGTTTGTATATTTCCATGGGAGGAAGATAGAATTGAGTTTTTTCTAACAATAAAAGAAGATGCAAAATGGAGAATGTTTTTAATCTATCATACCCAGATTCACCCCCCCCCCCCTCTTTGTGTATTTGACATAGTCGACCTAACAACTATTATAATATTAAATTACCCTAACATGTTTCCTGACCCTATGTGATGATACATTTAAAACCATGGGCATCTGTGGGTCAATTTTTGGACCCCATGGAGCCACTTGTAAGTGAAAATTACACTTTATAAAAATTAATTTAAAGTTAAAAAAAATGTAACATAAACATATATATTTTAGTAAAAAAATTTTAAGGGTTTATATAAATGATATTTAAGACTATAAATAGTAATTGGAAAGATAAAACTATTTAATACATCATTTTATTTTAATTATAATTTTAGAATTAAAATAAATATATTTAATTATGACCCAATAATGATGTAGTATTTTCCTTGTGAATGAATGAATCAAATAAATGATATTCTAAATATTAAAAAAAATATGATTCCAATGTGTTGGAGAAATCCACGAATTTTATAGGTAAATATAAAATGTTAGGGTTGATTCAATATATATTTTTTGAATTAATCAAGCTGTTATGGCTTTCAAAAAAACCATATACAAAATAGTTGCAAAATTGACAAAAATGGGTTTTTAAAACAAATAACATTTTATTAAATGATATAATACTCCCTAAAATATAATTTTAAGACAAAGGACTTATATAATTATATATATGTCTTTAATTTACCACCTTAGGTTCTCTTTGTATTTTATAGTATGTTTTTTACCCATGTATTATAATACTACAAGAAGCCATGGTGAAAGATAAACTATTTAACTAAGAGTTAAATCTAAAAGATAAGGTTAATATGGAGAACTAATCTTGTCTAAAACCTATTATTTGAGAGTTTTTAGACCCATCCCATTACTAACCTCAAAATAAATCCTTTTTTATTCATTATAAAACAAAAATTATTTTATAATAAAAATAATATTTCAAGATCTTCCTAAAGTGGCCCTCTCCTCTCTTATAAAAGGGTACATCCTCTTCTCTTAAATTCACACATCTAAAGCCATTTAGATCTGCCAAACCTTGATCAAATATTCTCTTAACTTCCCTCACTTAAAACTAGAGATTTTAATTTGATCAGAAAGCGAACCCAAGGATCCCTTTTGTTTAAATCAAAAGGAAGAACTCGAAGAAGAGGTAATTACTTCATCACCTCTTCCAAAGTTCTTTTCTTCTTCCACTCAATCATTCATGGTTATTTACATAATAAAATAATAACTCAAGTAAATTATACATAATGAAATGTTATTATAATAATGGTATAACCATATTCATTATTCTATCCATCCTATGAATGAAAAAGTCACCATACGTTCGTACGTACGAATTACGGTCTCTACCTCGTGGTATATTTTGTTATTCAACACATCATTATTTGGATGGGTATAATAATAAGTATAACTAATATAAATAATAAATAAAACATGTTAATTATTCTGAATATATAATATATCATCCAATTACATATGATTTCACCACTAATAGAATGATATTGTCGCTCATGTGTACGTACGACTTACCATCTCCACGATGCAATGAGATTTCATTCCCCATCGTAACCATTCTATAATAATATTCATTTTATGATTAAAAATAATATATAATAACATAATATAATTCTGGATATGAATCAACTACCTCAAATCCATAACAAAAATGACTTACTTATCAAAACATATAAATAAAAATGAATCAGTTAACACCCTAAACAATGATACTAATAAAATATCATTAATAAAGAAATATTAGAATATCATATATGATATCATATTTATGTATGTGGTTATTTGATAATTTAATAACAATGATTTTACCATTATAAAGGTGTTTAACCAACTCTCGACAATGTAAAATTACAGTGTAAGTGTTAATTTTAAAATCTCTTTATTATTCGATGTTGTTTTTAGGAAAGTATCTACTAGGGATTCTTTATCATCCACATCTGTGTTTCATAAGAATTTATTTCAAAACATTTTTTAGAATATGGGCAAAAAGTCATTTATACCATTTTTTTACTTTTAAAAAAAATTTGAAATGAATATTTCAATCTTTTTCCAAACAAGGTAATTTAGGACCTTCTCCAAAAATTAAGGAAAGAATGTTTTTTTAATTTATACGGCGGGTGAGGCTATTTTCTGAAATTATAACACCTTCAAAGATTCCCTTACTAGCTTATAAGAATATTTTTGAAATAAATGTATTCTATACATTAAAATTATTTCAAAATAGAAAGATATATTTCACTCAAATAGTTTTGGAATTGATTTCATATTTGTCAACATCCTTCGTAGGATTTTACAATTGTTCAAAGTTGATTTATTATGATACAATATTCTATATTTTATTGAAGTTTTTGTGATATGTTTGACTGTAGATGTGCTATTTTTATTCCGTTAATGGTTAATAATTAAGGTATTGACATTTCTTATGCTAGAATTAATACGAATGTTTATATTATGTTTCAACCTTTTCATATGATGAATATATTGGACTTAGTAAGTGACGGGTGGGGCCCACTATAGCCTCTTCGATGCATCAGTAATTCTCATGAGACAAACTAGTGTCCTGGAACAAGGCCTTGAAAAATTATTATTTGTAGTCTAGTAACGGGGTATTGAATAAGTAGTTATAATGTCTGATATTATGGATTCAATCAATATGAAAATAGCTATGATATTTCTTGTGATTATTCGACTAGTAGAATATCGATGTGAATAAGTAAATAGCATTATTTGATTTATATTTTCCATATTATATGTATGTTTAAGGTAAAAGGCTTGTGTTTTAGTCTTATACAATGGATTAAATATTTATGCTTATTTATGAAAGTTTCCACTATATTTTTATACATATTAAGAATCTGAGCTCACCCCTTTCTATGTTTTATTTTTCCCAGGATGCGAAGAAGTATATTTTTACTGACTTGCAGAGATAAGATAAGGGATATGAGTGTGTTAAAAGGAGACACAATGTATTTTTTCCATTTCATAATGTAACACAAATCATATGTATGTATTTAGTACTTCCAAGGCTACTAAACTGATCAGTCTTTCGGGATATGGTCCCTTGTGATCATGCCAATGTTATCTAATAGAGCACCTACTCTGGGAAACTAGGGTCGGGGCATTACACATTTAATCTATTGAATACATAAAATGAGTAAAATGAAATGAAAATAAGTATTATTTGAATATAATTGGAGGATAAGAATTTTTATTATTTTGTTGAGAGAAATATCATAACATTTTATCATTGGAAACTTGATAAAAAATAATCCTAATAAAAAATGTTATTGTAATATAAAACTCTTACTAATTTGGTGATTTTTGAATCGTAATACTTATAAAATATTGATATATATTTGGATATATAAATCCCTATAATGTTCAAAATAATAATAATAAAATACATTCATGTGAATTATATACACCACATGAAAGAAGCAAGTGGTTAATATGACATGTGTCTCACAAAAATAAAATTGAGATGGAAATCCTTACCTCATGTAATAATTTATTCATACATGTCAGAACCTTATATATAATAAATATAGATTCATTATAAATTTATTATATAACCATAATCATATATATTATACCATATATGATTTACTTATAAAATTTTATCACCTATTTATTAATAATTAATTATTAAAATCGATGTTTCGAGTGATGACTACTTTGTTTTCATATATGTTATGGTTGGTTTTGTTAGTCCTTATAAATTGACCAACTTTTAATCATATAAAGAATTTTAATAATGATATAAATATAATATACATTAATTATAACTATTTATAGTCATATATAAAAGTAGATATAGAAAAATGAATCACATTGTTCATAGAGACGACAAGTCATATGTAATCATGAACGTTGATTCAATTTTTTGGGAATATGGAATGAAATAAATGTAAATAATTATTAACATTTATATAATAATTTATATGTAATATATATCATGTATATTTATTAAATCTATCATTATTACAATCCATTTAAAAATAAAACAAAAATGTAGCACATCACTTCGTGGAGGAGGTAGTCTACACATACACATGAGTGATACTATTTTTTCAATGAATTGGAAATTAAGAATGTACATGTGATAATATAATTGAGTAAAAAAAATTATTTAATAAATATCATATATATACTTTAAATAAATCATTATATATGAAACTATGAGAGGCGGTTATGGAAAACATATTACATCAGTTCGCAAGGCGATAGTCCACTGCACACACGATCAATAGTTTCATTTCCCATTTTATGGAAGAGGAGATGGATATTGGTTTTTTATTTAACATAATATAATATAATTATATGAAATACACTGGTTGAATTATTTTATAATTGACTTATAATATTTCAATGAGGTGAAAGAATATATAAAAAAATACTCAGTTAAGAACGACACCTCTTCTTTGGAGAACCTCTTTAGGTTTGAACTGAAATCCTTCATAAGTTGTTTTTATAATAAAAACAATCCCTATAGTATATGATAAGATAATTAAGGAAGTTATTTGGGTAGTTATTTTCTAAACCAAAATTTTTTATAATTGTGAAGATATGATAAAAGGAGGTTCCCTTTTATAATTGATGTGAGTGGAACACTTGTAATTTTCCAAAATTTTATAATAATGTCACATCACTTTCTTTGAAACAAGGATAAAAAATGGATACATAACAATCATTAAATGGGACAGGGTTGATATATGAGAAAAAGTAGAAATTATACAATTTTGAGGTCATCTTTACCCTTATCACTATATTTTAACACTCTAATAAACATTGTTTAACTATAATAGTGGTAAATAATTTCTATTGTTTTTTTATTCATTATAACCAAAATATTATGTTGAAATTATTTAGTATTACTAATTATTTTTATTTAAAATTTGGAATACATTTTTTAAAAACAAATTTCACAAAATATGTAGAATTTAATTTAAAATTAACTTGTGAAAAAACATTTTTTCCAAAGAAATATTTTCTTCAATATTTTTTTTATATCAAAATTCAACATAAAAATAATTTAAATTATTTAAATTGGATTAATAATAAAATAATTTTACTAATTTTACTTTTAAAAACTTTTTAAATAAATTTTTAACCTTCTAAATTACATAAATGAATGTTTATTTTTTTAATAAAAATTAGTATTTTTAACAACTCATCAAAAAATTATTCTTTCCAGAAAAATATTTCTTTTAATTTCAATTTATTTTTATTTTCATATATAATTATTTTATAATTTATTTATTTAATTTTTAATTTTTTAAAATATATAATTTTTATTATTTAGTTATTCCTATTTATATCTGCTAAGACAACAGTTATGTAATGATTGTCATATTAAATAATAATATTTTAATAGTACATCATGGTTCGTTTAAACTCAGTGTTTCATTTAACATAATATATAAAAGAAATTAATTTTTTTTAATTTTTTCATAAAATCATTGTGTGATAAAATAAATCCATTTCATAACACCTTTGACTATGGTTAACAAACTGAATTTTTTTTAGATAAATTGACCAAATAACCTTAAGTGGTCAACATAAGATTGAACTATATAATGAATCAATTTCAAATTATTATAAAGGACTAAAAAAATGTAATATTAATGAAAAAATTATTAATAAAATATTAAATAAACTTAAATTGTTTATTCAGGATGATATAATGCATCCTGCTAAGCAAAAAACCAAGGTAAGGTTTTTTTTCTCAATTCCTCTCTATTAGGACATATTATATATAAAAACCTAGTTTCTTTTATATAGTTTATATACTACCTATTATGAAATATTATATCATTAATTAATGATTTATATTGGTATTTAATGTTTTAATTCATGTTTTATCTTATAAGAGGTTTTGATTAAAATGTTTTTAATGATATAAGGGTTTATTTTACAATCTCACTGTTATTCATAATTGTTTATGTATATATTTTATAATATAAAAATAATATGATATTTATCTTATTAAAAAATATGTATTTTATTCTAATATGGTAATTTTTTGTTTATCCATGTTCTTATACGTTCTTTTCCTCTCATTGGCACTCAATGACTAAAATTTTGTTTTATGAAAATTTAACCTTATTTCATCTTTTGAGCCAGGAGTATTTTCCTCCCATGTAGATATAACCTAAAATGATTTAATAACTTTATTTTATATTTCAAAATTATTGTAAAACGTCATTTTCGACCATATTTTAATTTATTTATAATCTTTTATAAAGTAATCTATTTTAACCTCTTTGAACAAGTTTTTTTTTTGACTTTTTTCACAAGTATAAAAGGAATATTGTTTTTAATGTATAATATGTTAATGAATTTTCCCAAATCCATTAATAATATTCAATATTTATATTGGAATTCAATTTTCCATGGTATTACATAGAAAATCCTATTTCTATTATTATGTGACATTTTTGGCTTTTATCTTAAAATAAAATGGCATTATTTTCAAAAATGTCTAAAAGAATTTTTTAAATGATTTTTAAATTTATTTTTAAAACAATGATACAAAATATTTAATGAAAGTTATTTTTAAATTTCTTTACTCCATTTTAATATCTAATTATAAAAAGTATTTTCTTTATTATAGTACTTGATTTATGATGTATTTATGGTATCATCCTATACTAATTTATTAATCATACCTTATTTTGTGATCATGCACTTTCTTTTGATTGTGTTCTTGATCACTCCCCATTATTCATTTAATAATATTTTTATCCTCTATGAACATATTTTTAGTATCATATATGTATTTAGTGTCATTTTTACTGCATAAATATTTTATTTACTATATATCATTTAAAAATATAGTGTTAATTGATGGAATATTATGGGGAAATTTATTTCATTTACCGAGGAAAGATTGATGTTCTTTATTTTGGATTCATTATTGATATTTATCTATTGATAAATCATATTTACTAGGTATTATATTTTCAATTTAATATATGATTAATGGATTGGAAATTTTTTAGTGATGGATGAGGCCTACTTATATAGAGAACCTTGATGCATCGACACGTATCATGAGACAAACTAGTTGGCATGCCTTCTTAGTGTGGTATTTTGTGTATGACTACCCAATTATTGAAAGCGCCTTGGAATAAGGGCATAATATTAAGATTCATGATTTCTGGGAATAAGTAATTGGTGAAAAGATCATCAATTTATAACAATTATTCATTACCTTTAATGAGAATTCAATTATCGTTTCCATGTGTTTACTTTTATTCAGGGATTTTTTCCATGCACAAGTTATTAATTTAATATAATATCTATTGATTATTCACTATTCCATGTTGTTATAACTTAACAATCATGATAGATTTCATTATATTCTTTTCCTTACTAATTATATGATATTACACTTTATTATTTTTTCAGTTCCCCTAGATATGAAGAAGGAATCATTGAATTATCTTCTCAGATTCACTAAAGTTTTTCAAGATATGTTTTTTTATACTGTAATATGAAAATAATGAATTAATATAGTCTCCAAATACTTATAAAATGATCAATCCCAAGTGTTTAGATCCCTTGTATCTTATACCAATGTAATAATGTAAACATTGGATCTAGGATACTGGTGTTGGGTTGTTATAGTTGGTATTAAAGGATGTTTAGTAAGACCCTTAGAACTATATTTTAGAAGAACGTAGCCAGAATTAGAATTAAGTTAAACACATATAATGGTTAATAAGTCATAGTTATTTTATTCAATGGATCAACATTCATGATGTTATGAGGTAATTATGTTCGTGACATTGTTTAGTTATAGAACCAAGTAGAAGAAAGGGATATGATTTCAACACATGTAGTTAATGTTGGGATTTACCTTATGAGATATTAATTAAAATAGGTGATAGAGCTAAGAAGATCGTGGCCATATTGGTTAAACTGACATAGGTTTTGAGAAATAAACTTTCCCACATGGAGAAACTTATTATTCTATTTCACGATACACTTGTGTTGGATCAATTTATATGACAATATCCACCATCCTTTAATGGAACTACTAAACAATTAGTAGCTGAGTAATGGATCAAGACCCATGAAAATATATTCCTAGATTTATGAATTAATGAAAGTGAAATATTTATTATATAAGTATATATTTCTTAAATGGAGATGTTAATTAATGGTGTTTATTGATCTAGAATATTGAATATGATGAAGAAATAAAAAGTGTAAATTTGAGAAAATTTAAAGTGATATTAATTTGGAAATACTTTTCTCATGGGAAATGAGATCAAATAGAGATAAAGTTCTTCAACCCAATGTATAGGGAAGAGATAAGTGTTATTGAATATATGTCTAACTTCTAAATATTATCAAGGCATGAAAAGGATTAAATACATAATATATAAAAATATATTTACTATTTTTAATGGGATTAAGATGAATAATTTAATGTAACAAGTATCCAAAATGGTTTTATCAAATTATTATATAGTATAATGTTTAATCAAGATAGAGAAATAATTTTAAAGGGCTTATATATTTAATGGAATTCTATAAAATAAGAGGTTGGATAAACACCAAGGGAAAAATATATCAAATAATAATTAAGAAAAAATAGTATTTCCACAATTTGATGATTTTGGAATGAAATCTCCTATTAAATTATTAAAGGGAATGGGAGTTTGTTAAAAGTGATATGATAAAGTCTATCTAGATTATGAATTCATGGAAAATAAATAAACCACTATTATCTCCTTATTTAACTATAGGAAGATGTCAAATTATTCAAAGCAATACATCATGTGTCATGGGAACCTACCATAGAAGAGGCCAATTGGGGAAGTCCAAGCATATATGATTACTAGAAATGAAGGTGAAGTTCCTACATATGATTTAGAAGTTAATTTTATTATAAAATCAAATTCAGCTAATACATTATTGGATTTTATATCTTCAGATTATTTTATATCATCCATGTTTTCTATGAACATTAAATCATTACATAGAAACATAAAAAGGGATTTATCAATCAATATTCCTAGTGGAAACCAGATTTAAACATGGATATGTCAATCAGGCCCTATTGTGATACATATACATTCCTTTTTTAAAAACATGGTTGTTATACGAATGGTTTATTTTTTATATAATCTTTGATATGGATTATATTTCAAATTATAATGAAAAATATTATTTCCAAGAGTATGAGATTATGATTTGTGATAGAGATGTGGAATCCCATGTCATAAAAGAGGAGAATAAATATTCCAAGTCATATATTGATACACCTAAAGTAACTATCCTTAATTAAATTATTAGAAAAAATTACAGACATAACCTATGAATGAGAAAGGTAACCATAACATTACATATTCACTAATCATACAATAATACATTGATGTGTTTCCATAACAGTTTCATGAAAATCTTCCAAAGTGTTAAGTTGAGTTTTCTATTGAACTCACCCAATTTAAAACATATATCTGATATTCCATACAGAATTTCCATAGTATATTTAATGGAACTTAAGAAACAACTACAGAATTTTTTCCATGATGGACTCATTCCCCTAGTGTTTCACCTTGGGGATCCCTAATTCATTTTGTTAAGAATGATAGTTCTATGAGGTTGTGCATTGTATACTGTGAAATCAATTCCATTAATATAAAAAATAAATATCCTCTTGACTATATTGATGAATTTTTGGATCATCTTTGAGGACATAAATATTTTTCAAAGATTAATATTTATTTTGTGTATTATAAATTTTAGGTAAGAAAATAATATATTCCAAAGATATTATTTGACACTTGGTATAAACATTATGATTTTACAATAATTTCCTTTGGATTGACCGATGCACCCTCTATTTTTATAGATATGATTAATATAGTATTCAAAGATTATCATGATAATTTTTTAATGATATTTATCGATGATATCTTGGTATACTTGAAAATATTTGAAGATCACAATTTATATTTGATAATCATTCTTGAAATTATAAGAGGAAATTTGTTATATGGTAAATTTAGTAAGTGTAAATTTTGGCTTCATAAAGTTTCTTTTCATGGACATATTTTTTCCAAGGATGGAATGTTAGTTGATTCTTAACAGAAAATGTGACTTAAAGAAAGACTTTTACTGGAAAATATTACCAAGATATATAGTTTCCTTAGATTATCAGGTTACTATATGTGTTTTATTAGATGTTATTCCTATTTATATAACTCATTGTCCAAGTTTACATGTAGAGGGGTTGATTTCATATGGTCAGAATAATGTAAATAACTTTTTGAATAATTGAATAAGAGATTATTTGATGGAGCGAGTCCAGCCAGGCTCGGAACATGCACAGGCTTGAGTCCCGCCAGGCTCAGACACTGTTCATATTATGAACAACATTATTAAACAACATGGCTTAGCTGGGGAACATGTATCTCTCTAGGTTGGCGGACCCACCGTATGGGTAAAGAGGGGGACATAATTGAAAACCACATTTTGCACATGAGCCTCATCCCAGTTGGTGAGGACTCCTTAAGTGCATCCAAGAGACTTTGGATCAAATCTATGTGGGGGATAATTTTCTGGGTACTATAGCAGGTACTATAGTAGTACTATAGCAGGTACTATAGTAGGAACTATGCAGACTATATCAGGTATTGTAGCGGGAACAGTAGCAGGAACTGTTTGGCACTGTACTAGCTGGTAATATGCCCCCATTTGGGCCTTCGGGCCACTGATTTGGTCCACGAAGCCTTTGGGCCACCCAGGCCTTCAGGTCAGTAAGACCTTCAGCCCCCTCAAGGCCTTCGGCCCACCTTAAAAATGTAGATTCAAACCAGACAGCCTTCAAGGAACAAGCTTCATAAGGAAGAGGAGCAAGGAGAATTCACTATAGCAAAAGATAAACAAATTACAAGAATGAGAGGGTATGGCACCTTCCATCGAGAAAAACTTGTGCATGAAAGGAAAAGCCTAGCCGAACAGCCATGCGAAGGTGCAGAGCGGATTTCACGATGAAGATGCAGGGGAGGAGTAGTTCCAAGTAGTTATTCTGGGTTGTATGTAATGTTTTAATCCTACGGGAAAAGAATTACTCCATGTTCTATGGTCCATGTAATTTTTATGCCTATGGGCCTTGTATGGGTTCCACATCACCCCTTGAAAGGTGTATTATCAAAAATCAATAAAAAATGATGGCCTTCGGGCCATTGGAGGTAGTGACACATCAAATAGATGAATTAGATGAATCCTCATATATAATGAAAGATTTGTTACTTATACATCATGATAGTTAATGATACATTAACATAATTATCCAACCCATGTTCTTGAGTGGGAAAATATAATATTTTCCTTGATGACATGGAGGTATTATCACTATGGTAAAATATGTATGATATACACTGATCAAAAAAATTTGAGATACATCATTTTATAAAAAGTTCACAACATGAGACAAAATCATATGACTAGATCTTTTTATGGTTTATGATTTCTCAATACACTACCACCACCACAAGGAAAATAAGGTGGTCAGTGTCTTGATTATAAATGATCATGGGGTTTTAAAAAATATTTGGATAAAAATATATCCCAAATTTATGGATTTAGTAAGGCTGTATTTGGGAATCATTAGAGAAGGGTAAATAACACTATTTTTTAAAATTATTTCCAAACCATATTTATTAGACAATATAAAAAAGTCCTAGTTTAATGATAAGAAATTATAAAAAATGAATTTCATGAATAATGGGAATCTAAAATGCTTGTTTTTGATTATGGTGTAATGAAATTTAGAAATAGTTTATGTGTTTTATCCAATATTGAGCATAAAGTGTTATTTAATAAATATTATTTCTCTAATTTCACTACACACCATGATAGAAATGGACTTTATAGTGATTTTAATGAATAATTTTTTTGGGATAATATGAAATGAGGAATTTATACCTATATATCAAGATTCTTGGTTTGTTAACATGAAAAGACTAAGAGAAAATATCCAAAATGAGTCATAAAAACTATCTCTATTCAGATGTATAAGTGGGATAATATTAATATAATAATTTTCACTGGATTTCTAAAGTATCCTAAAAGAAATAAAGTCATGTGTGTTATTATTGATTACCTTAAAAAGTCTGCATATTTACTCATTATAAAATTTGATGTACCTCTTGAGTTCCTCAAATGACTCTATCTTAATTAATTTTTTAGACTTTATACTATACCTATTTCAATTTTATTTTATTAGGATGCACAATGTATATCGAAATATAGAAAAATTATACAAAAGGATCTTAACACCGAGATATATTTGAGCTTTTCATGCCATCATTAATGAAATAGAAAATTTTAAAGGAGTATTCAAACATTATAATGAATTATGAGGTCATGATCACATGAATTTTGAGGTATGTAGGATTATTATTTACCTTTGGTGGAATTTTATTATAATAATAAATTTCATTAATGCATTCAAATGGAACCATATATATCATTTTATAAGAAAATATGTCATAGATAAACTTTTTTGGATGAAGTTGGTGAAATTAATATTTTATGGATATAAATTAATTTGGAGATAATGAAAAAAGTGAAAATTATTCAGATTCATATCATGGAACCTCCAACAAGGAAAATGAGTTATTTATATAATTGAAAGAAGGATATAGAATTTAAAGTAGGGGATCATATTTTATTGATGGTATATCCATGTAAAGAATTTATAAGGATTGGTGAGAAATAGAAACTATGTTCTAGGTTTATCAGACCTTTTGAGATTTTGGAATGAACTGTATTTGTGGCTTACCATTTTGAAATGTCACCCAACCACTGTAAAGGGATTAATTTTCTATATAACTCATTATAGAGGAAGTATATTCTAGAACTAATTCATATTATCACCACTAAAGATATTTAATTAGATTATATTCTATCTAATTATTAAGATCCTATCCAAATTCTTAACACTAGAAAATTAGTGTTGAGGTATCTAATGACTCACTAGTAAAATTACTTTATAGAAATCATAAGTTAGAATAGAAAACATGGGAACTTGTAGATGTTATGATGAATAACTACCAATATATATATTCATGAGGTGAAATCTTATAAATTTAATGGATCAAATTTATTATGGGGGAAGATTGTAATATATGAGAATTAATTATAACAAGTAAGATTTTCTTTCTAAAGAAATTATAACATAATGAAAATAAAATTATTCAAAAAAATGATAAAAAAATTCCAAAATTTTATAATTTAATTTAATTTATTTTATTTTATTTTTTTAATTTTTAGTTTCAAAATTATCTTAGAGTGAATTATTGTGAGTTTTCAAAAGTATTTAATTTTTTAGTGAATAGTGAAAAATACCAACTAAAAAATATTGTCACTTATGAAATTATTAAGATATAAGAATGAATGAAACGTTTATAGAGAAAACCCTATAGAATAAATATAATTTGAAAACTTAATATATTCATTTAAAAATATTATATTTGACTAAGACATATATGTTTAACATTTTGGAAATCTAAGTAATGTTTTTAATCAAAATAAATTTTTTTTGATCCGCTCTTTTAATAAAGTATTAAAAAGGTTTATTCATGTTTTTTATTTGTTTCTAAATTAAAATAAGACTCTTTTTATTTGACATAATACAATTAATTACATAGGAATCAATATTACACATTATTATTCTCTAAAACATGTTTATGCTCAAAAGTAGTTTTTTATTAATTTTTAGTGCCTTTTAAAAGAATATATTAAAATAAATATTTACCACTTATAGAAAATTAATTTTGGGAAATATATTCTATATTGGTATTCATAATAATTAATATTATGTAATAATTTCAACATAATTTGTTTTATATTGGATAATAACCATGGTAGATATTTATCACCACAATAAAGGGTATAATGGGTTAAAAGGATTAAAAGAAAGAGATAAGGTAGAATGATATCACAAAAAACATGAATAAATATCATTGGTTTGTTTTATATTGACCTCAAACTTCCATTATTTTATTATATTAAAATTTGGAGCCACATGACTTGAGTAATACATATATTATATGGAAACTTTTCACGTATTTGGATGTTTTCCTCCCACCTCACTTATAAAAGAGAACATACAATCCTCTCTTATACACACTTATTGAGCGACTTATCATGACCAATAACTTCCCAAAAACATTAAAAACATTATTTTTCCATACTTATATATATAGGGATCACCAAACGACCACTTTAAAAAGGATTAATGTATAATCCAAAGGAGATTTCCAAAGGGAGAGGTATATGTTCTTACTAATATTTTCCAAGTTCCTTTATTCATAAAACACCTTAAAATATTTAATTTAAATATTAACAAAATAAATAAGTACATTAGATATATTGAGATATTTTAATGTCGATATTATATATATTTTACCTCTCTTTTTCATCCTATGTAAAATGAAAACACCACTCATGTGTACATTTGACCTGCCATCTCCATATAACGATGTAATTCATTTTTCATCACCACCTCACTTGGATGGTAATAAATATGTAATTAATGAATACATATATATATGTTATATTTATGAATAAATTATTATTATGGATATATAAGATATTATCTATCTTCTTACTCATCCATCAGTTGGGAAATGATAATGACACTCATGCGTATGTGTAGACTACCACCTCCATGAAGTGATGTGATTCATTTTTATATTCCCACTTTTTATGTATGATTTTAAAATATTATACAATTAATAAAAATTAAATTCATGAAATTATAAACATTATTTAACACCATTTACCATGATCAACATACTAAAGTGGTTTTATAAAAATTTAACGAACCACCTTAACTAACCATCATAAGTGAGAACTATACCATGAATGAATAAAATTTGATTATAAAAAAAAGAAAAAATGAATATAGATGAAAAATTCTCTTCAAAAATAATTTAATTAATTTAAATTTTTTATTCATGAGTATATAACATGTATGACCAATAAAGAAACCAATGTTAGGGTTTTTTTACTCAATTACACTCTATTGGGACATATTATATATTATGAAACTAATTTATTTAATATGGTATATATACATGAACTTTGAAATATTATATAATTATATAATCTTTATTTATGGTTCTTAATGTTTGAATTCTTGTTTTATCTTTTAAGAGGTTTTGACTCAAAAGTTATTAAAGTCATAAGGGTTTATTTTAAAATCTCACTCTTATTTGGGATTGATCATGTTTAAATTTATGAGGGAAGAATTATATTAACTTAATCTTCTTAAACCCCATATATTTTTTTCTACTATACTTATTTCTATAGTTTCCTTGTTTTGTTCTATCTTTCCCTCTTTTGGGTACTCAATGACCAAAAGATTGTTTCTAAAAAAAATCATCTTTATTTCTTTTCTTGCGTCGGGCATATTTTTCATCCATGTAGAGATCATATAAAATGTTTTAAGATTTTTATTTTACACTATAAAAATGTTTTCAAAAGTAATTTCATATTATATTTGACTTTATTGTCATGGTTTTATAAATAAATTTTTTATAATTATTCTGAATAAATCAATTTTGACCTTTAAAAATTGGGAAAGAAATAATCCATTTACAATATACGATATGAATATGTTTTCCGACATCCATATCCATTATTATACATTTAGAATATTTTAAATATTTGTATTATTTTTCAATGCAAATAATTTTTAAATTGTTTTATGATGTGTTTTTGTTTTTATATTAAATTATAGTGAATTATTTTCTAAAATGTTGATAGGTGTTTTGGGAATGATTTATAGCTTTGTTCTTAAAAAAAGGAATGAAATATTTAATGTATTTTATTTTTAAATTTTAACTTCCATTTTAATCTCTAATTCTCAAAATAATTTCCTATATCACAAACCTTCATTTACAATGAATCAATTGTCTCATATTATCCTTTTTTAATTTTTGAATCATGCCTGATTTTGAGGACATTCTATTTCTTGTGATCATGTTATCTATCTCTCAACATTATTCATCATAAATTATTTTTCTCCTTAATGTCCATTTTTTGGGAATCATGGATATATTTAGTATCATTTGTACTACTTTAATATTTTTTTAACCATATACTATTTCAATATACGCTTTTAATGGAAGGAATATTATAAAAAAATTCATTTCATTTATTAGGGAAATATTGATATTCCATATTCTTGATTAAATACAGATTGTTTTTATTAATAAGGCATATTGATTATATGTTTTATTTTTGATTCAAAATATTGGGAATTTATAAAAAACCTATTTTTTATTACACACTTAAACCTGATTTATTATATAAAATTTTCAATTGATACAGCCTAGAAGATCGATAGGTCTAGTGTCCTTTGGGATTATGAACATTACATAACATCTTATAATATAAAACATGAAACATATTTATTGAAAACATCCTTTAAATTACTACTACAATCCCTCATACATAGCATAGCATGTTATAACCTGAGGACATGCATAAGAAAAGGGTGAGGTATAATGCCCAGTAACAGAATAAACATGGAATAACATGAGGAATACAATACATGTTATACAATAGGCATGTCAATAGATCACAAGAGAAACATGAACATAAAGGAATGATAAAGAATTATAATCATAACATGGAAATGTGAGAACAACACTTAACAAGGAATTAGCATGATCCAAGGCTCATTGAACATGGAGCATGATTAAACCCTCATTGAAAATGAAGCATGAGTAAAACCTCATTTCAATTGAATTATCATGAGTCAACACCCATTGAACATGATGTATCATGATACTATACTTTACCCAATTCATTTGATCGTTATCCGGGTGCACCCATCTTAAACATTTCATTTCATGCATAAGTGTGCCACGTAGATCATTTAACATGGAATCAATCAAGATATTAAGTTATTAAACTATTAAGTAATGTGTAACAAATATATGAAAGTACCATTAAATATGTATATATGCGTAAAGGTGAAAACCCTTGATAGAGAAATGGGCATGGTATTCACTACACAATGATCTTGGCTTGGGAAAATGTGGTGCAATTTCGGCAGCATAACGCCATGACATAAGGATTCATGAAAATAGTTGATGAGATAGAAAAGGATGTCTCATAATATGTAAATTAAATGGAATGTAATGGGATCATATGGATACATGTCCCAACAATCATAATGGAATTTATATGCATAATACAAAAGAATTACTCGGATGTAAAAGAGGAGAGTGGAATCCCTCATGAAATTTTGGCATGGTTACAGGTGTACATGGGAGAATTTAATGAGAGAGAAAGGGGTCTCCCATAATCCAAACAAAAATAGGACAGTATGGGTCAGGTTTTAAATCATACCCCGACATTTTTAATCGAAAACAAAAGATCATAAAAACTTAAAAAATATTTGACAAAAATGAGAAAGGAATAAATCCAATACATGGATGTGTGATACCAATGGCTTGGGAGTGGCTCGAGAGAGGCTTCTTGTGAGCTTGTGGAACCTTGGGAGGATTCTAGAGACATGAGGGCAGGTGTTGGTCAAACTCTAAAGGCTTTTAGTGAAGAGGACGTGGGATCCTGGGTGGGTTTATATACTAAAGGAGATGAAATTCTTTATTATTTAGGTTTAGGGAACCTCACATTAAACTAATCAATACGAAAAACCTGCCTATGGTTTTTTCCCATTCATTTTTCCAAAGGGGAGTGGAAAAAAATATTTTATAAGGAAAATAGCCCAACATCATAAAATAATTTTGTTGCTTATGTGGAGGTGAGTCACACTCTCAAGGAAAACAATTTTAAAAAAATGTTTTATAAGTCTTATAGGGTCCACAAAATCTTTGAAAAATAAATCAAACAAATATAAAATCACATTATTTCAATTCTAAAACATATATTTTCCAAAAATATTGTTTATAGTTCTTTATTACCTCACTATTGGGTCATTATGTTGTCATAAAACACATTATATATTTAAACAGTATTTAATATTTACCCGAAAATTCGACTGTCTCCAAAAATTATGAAAAATTCACCATTTGATAATTTCGACATCCTGATTCCAAAAATAATATTCATTTTATCTAAATTATTTTATAAATATGTGGATTTTTTCTTTAAAAATAAAAAAAACATTTACCGGAAATTTGTGGGTTTTAACAAAAACAGTTTTCAAACCTTAATAAAAATTACTATTATATTCATAAAATTATATTATCATTTATATTTAATAAAATTTAATTTAAAAATAATATTTTATTAAAATATTATTTAATTAAAACACATTAATTCATCAAAATATATTTCTTAGTTGAATATTAACTAAAAATACTATTCGTGCTTTAAAAACTATTTACAAAGTAACAATAATAAAATAAATGCACATTCTATATACAGAAATATTGTAAATTTTAATAGTGCTAGGGTCTTGTAACATAACCCCTTATAACACCCGCATAAGTCAGAAGGGTAAGGTGTGCGATGGTGACAGACTCTTGGGGTGGCTCGGATAACATCGCTTGGGTGGTATTTTCTATTAACTTCCACTTCTCTCGTTGTTGGTTCTACTCAAGCTTAAAATGTTCAATCATGCCTTGGTCTTGGTCAAGAGAGAAGCCCAATGACACCAACTCCTTTCTAAGCTCTGAAAAATGAGCTTTGTGTGGGGAAAGTCTACTAGATGAGGCCATCACTTCCTTTATCTGAGTAAATTGGATTTTTTAAAGCCCTATAATTATACTAATCATGTGATCACTATTCAACGACTATATTAGAAATGGTCACAATATATAATGGTATTTTAAAATCCAAAAACATAAAACCAATGATGTTCACATTTTATTTAACCATAAAAATACATTTAATTTGATCAAGTGTATGATTTTAATAATGAAAGTTTGGGTCATTACAATCTTCCCCCCTTAAAATATTTCACCGTCAAAATTTTCTTTTTTCCAAACTAAAATAGATGTCGGTGACTTTGCTTCATCACTTCCTCTGATTCTTATGTCACTTCTTCAAACTAGTGGTTTCACCACAACGCCTTGACAAGGGGCATTGTCTTATTTTGTCGAACTTTTTCTCTATGAACTAAGATCTTCACTGGTTTCTCCTTATAAGAATGATCATCCTCTAGTTGTACTACCTATAAAGAGAGTACATGTGAGGGGTCTAGTATGTACTTCTGTAAAAGGGATACATGAAAGACATCATGTACTTTGGCCATGGTAGGTGGAAGTGTTAGTCGATAGGCCACAGCCCCAACACGATCAAGAATCTTGAAGGGGCCAATGTACCTAGGACTTAACTTCACTTTCTTTCCAAACCTCATAACCTTATTCCATGGAGATATGCATAGAAATACCATGTCTCCAACTTTAAACTCAAGGTCTCATCGACGGTTATCTGCAAAACTTTTCTGTCAACTCTAGGCTGACTTGAAATTCTACTGAATGGTTTTCTCCTTCTCCACCATTTCTTCAAACATTTTTGGTCCTAGAAGCTTTCTCTCACTAACTTTATCCCAAAATGTCGGTGTTCTGAACCTCTTCACATATAGGGCTTCCTAAAGAGCCATTTGGATGCTCGAGTGGATCCTATTATTGTAGGATAATTCAACTAGTGGAAGATTTTAGTCCCATCCTCCTTTGAATTCCATAGAACATGCTCTCAACATGTCCTCATGTGTTTGTATAGTCTACACTGATTGACCATCAGTTTTAGGATGATAAGTCGTATTGAAGTTTAGCTTGGTATCATGTGCTTATTGAAGACTCTTCCAAAACATAGAGGTGAATCTTGGATCTTGTTCGGAAACAATATATAGTGGTACTCCTTGCCTCCTTACCACTTCCCTGATAGATATCTATGCCAGATGATCCAATGAGAAATCCTCCCAAATTGAAATGAAGTGTGTAGACTTTGTAAGAGGATCCACAAAAACCCAGATTTCATTGTTGCGTTTGGATGTCTTCAGAAGACCGCTGACAAAGTCTATAGTGATTTTCTATCATTTTCGTGATGGCATGGGCCATTTTTGCATCATCTCCTTATACTTCTGCTTCTCTTCCTTCACTTGCTGGCACACTAGGCACTTTGATGTATACTCAGTGATCTCCTTCTTCATATTATCCATCATATAATGCTCTCAGAGATCTCGATACATATCTGTGTTTCCTGGGTGAATAGAAAAATTTGAAATATGTACATCATCTGAATGTTCCTTCTTCAGCACCATACTTGATGGAACACATAGTCTTATCCAAAATCTCACAATTCATTCTTAATTAACATTAAAATCCGATGATTTTCCATTTATGATAGCTTCCACTCTCTTCTGAATTCCCATGTCATCCTTTTGAGCATCTTTTAACCTTTAAAAAAGAGATGGTTGAGAAATCATTGGTGAAATGATTGATGATGTTCCCTTTTTTATTATTCCCATGTCCATCATATCTAAAATTATTAGATCCTTCTCAATTCTCATTAGAGATTGAATTGTTGGGTCCTTTCTACTCAGTGAATATTCCAACCTGTTCTCTTTCCCTAGGTGGTAATGGAATGAGAGATCATAGTCTTTGATCAGCTCTAACCATCTTTGTCGGTGCATTTTTAATCTTTTTCTATGTGAATATATAATTGATGCTTTTGTGGTCTGAATATATTTCAGACTTCTACCTAAAGATATTATACCAAAAAAAATTTAAATCGAATATCACCGTTGTCAATTCCAAATCATGTATTGGATAATTATACTCATGAACGTTCAATTTCCTTGAAGAATAGGCAATTACATTGTCATTTTTCATCAACACATAGCACATGCCCTTCTTTGAAGAAACACTGAATACCACCAAAATTTCTCCAATTTTGGGTAAAGTAATCACGAGTGTAGTGATAATCCTCCTTTTTATCTCCTTAATTCTTTCTTCACATTCATCACTCCATGAAAACTTTACTCTCTTCTGATTTTTCTTGGTAAGAGGGTTGGACAAACGTCAGAAATTTCTCACAAATCGTCGATAATATCCAGCTAACGCCAAGAAGCTATGGATATTTGTTACCAATGTTGGCCTTGACCAACCCTCAATTGCATCTATTTTGGAGGGATCCATAGATATCCCATTTCCTGTGATGATATTCCCCAAGAATGATATCTCCTTCAAATATAACTCACTCTTGTTGTACTTTTCATAGAGATTCTCCTTCCGCAAGGTCTCTAGTATTGTTCTTAGATGCTCTACATGATCCTCCTTGGTTTTGGAGTATATCCGAATATCATCTATAAAGACTACCATAAATTTTCTGAGGTAATCACAAAGAATCTATTCATCGAAACCATGAATATTTATGGGGCAATGAGTTCGAATGGAGTTACTATGAATTAATAGTTCACATATCTTGTATGAAAAGCAGTCTTGGGGATATCTTCCTTCTTAACCCTTAATTGATAATATCCTGACCGAAAATCCACATAGGAGAAGTATTGTGCTCCACGTAGCTGATCGAACAAGTCATCAATTCATGGGAGAGGATACTTGTTCTTTACCATGAATTTGTTAAACCATGATAGTCTATGCAAAGTCGCATTGACCCATCCTTCTTCTTGATGAAGAGAACGGGTACACCCCATGGTGATGCACTTGGAAATATAAACCCTTTATCCAGATTCTCTTGTAGTTGTTTCTTCAACTCCTCAAGCTCCACAAATGCCATTATATATGGATTCTTTGATATTGGCAAATCCACAGGTATAAGATCAATTGAGAATTAAACATCCCTTCTAGGAGGAAGACCAAGCAATTCCTCAAGTAACACTTCAGAAAATTCTCTCACAATAGGCATGTCTTTTAGGATGGTTGCATCCTTAGACTCAGTCATCTGAGCCGGATATGCATGCTCATAGAGCAGTAATATCCACGCTTGAGATGATGGAGCAACAGAAGATTTATCTTCTTCATTGCACTAGTATAGAATCAGGGGTCGATTCTCCAAATGGAGAGTGATTTCCATCACATAGAAATTTATGTTGGCTCTATATAAGGAAATCCAATCCTTGCCAAGAATTGTAAAAAATTTAACCATAGAGAGTATGACATGGTTTTCTGGGAAATTCAATCCACGGATCATGACAGGGGAGGTGTTATATTAATGGGATGCAATGATTTCCCCATTTTCCATTCTCACTGAAATCTTTACCTCTATGATTTGTGGTGGTGCTGGGATTGTTCTACTAAACATTTGGGAAATAAAATAATGCATAAAACCTGAATCAAAAATTACGTTCACTATTCTTGAATGAATAACTAGCATTCTTATCACCAGTTCATTGTTAGGGTACACTTCAGCAATAGTGAAGGAAATATATCTCCCTTGGGGCCTTGGAGGTTGTTGGTTGCCTCTAATATTCCATGTCTTAGGGAACTGATTTGTAAGATTCCCTAGTACATTTCAACTGTATCAATGAACAAAACATTGAGGTTCGAATAGAGAGTTCCTATCCTCTGTTGCAGCTGCTGGTTTTTCTTTTCGGCACTTAATAGCTAGGTTCCCTTCTCTTCTACACGTAAAATATTTCCTCTTCCCCTTCAGGCAATTTACAGGGTGCCTCATTTCGCACCATTGGCAAGTGGGGCACTGGATCTTCATAGAACCGTTGGATTTATCCATTGGACCACCAGTATTGAATTCCACCTTATGCTTCTTATCCGCATGATACCCCTGAGATTATCAAATCTCCATTTTGACCTTGAGGGAACATCAGAAAACTTTCTCATAGCTATCGAAGTCACAGATTGCCAGTGCTTTCCATAGGCTAGGTTTCAACCCACCAAAGAAGCGGGAAACCAAGCATTTGGGGGTAATGACAAAGCTAGGGGCATATCATGCATGACTTATAATGTTTCCCTCATATGCTCTAACAGATTCTTCATCTTTTTGCTTGAGGGAAAGGAAGTACCTTTCCACATTAAGTCGGAGGGTGTGTGGAAAATATTTATCAAAAAACATCTTCCAGAAATCCTTTTATTCCAATACCTTGATCTCTTCCTCAGGCATCATATTTTTTATCAACGTCCACCATGGTTCGGCTTCACCTTCTATATGATAAGTATCTAGAAGTACCTTCTCTTGTTCCAAACATTAAAGGATGGAGAAAATCTTTTCAATGGAGTTTATCCATTGTTCAGTGATTTAGGGATCAGACGATCTATTAAAAGTTAGAGGCCTTTCTCTCATGAATCTCTCTATAGTGACTTATTATTTTTTTGGGGGGGGGGGGGTGAACGTTCTTCTTCACCCATGTTTCCATTCAATGCTTGAGTTAACTAAGTGAGAAGTGTGAAAAAATTTCCGATTCCCACTCCCATTGGATTGGGAATCTCATTTGCACAGTCATCACATTGATCTTTACATCAGCTATTAGTCTGAGTCCTCTTATTACCAACCATTGGCTAGGATAAAAGGAAAGTAAGGGGTAACACGTAAAGGTTAAACCAAGGGAAAAATTTATTACTTATAAATAAATTTAATTTCCTTAACTTATGAATCCATTGGCTTCAATCTATGCTATCCATGATCTACTTTCTAACATATATTTTTAGGGGTGTTTTTTTAGTTCCCTTGATAAGGGTTCATACTAAGATTACGAATTTTTCAAAGCATATCCCCTAGGAGTGTCATAACCAAGAGTAAAGATAGGCTAGTTGACATGCAGCAGTTCCCGTTTGAGTCTAGCTCAAAGCGGTGTTTTCAAGTTTTACCCCTAGGATACATCTGTGCCAGAGCCGCCTCTACCTGCTCGTATCCAGATATGAATGTATTTTCTTGATTTACCACTTACTGAATAATCGCCAATACTGAGGGATTTTTTTATTCTACTTATTCTATTCTATAAGTCTTCACTAGGTTTTTTCTAATCCTAATCCCAAAAATAACTAAACCTATCCTCTGATACCAACTATAACAGACCTGCATTTTATTACACACTCAAACCTGATTTATTACATAAAATCATCACTTGATACAACATAGAAGGTTGAGAGGTCTAGTGTATTTGGAGATTATGAACATTACAAAACATCTTAGAACATAAACCACACAACATCTTTATTGAACACATCCTTTATATGACCACTACATTCCCTCAAACTTAGCATTGAATGGGATAACCTGAGGACATGCATAAGAAAAGGGTGAGCTGTAAAGCCCGGTATGTGAATACACATGGAATAAAATGAGGAATAAAATACATGTTTGACAATAGGAATATCAAAGGGGAACAATATAAAAATGAACATAAATTCATGATAAATCATGATAATCAGAACATGGAAATGTGGCAATAACACTTAACATTTAATTATCAAGTGCTATGGCTCATTGCACATGGAGCATGAGAAAACCCTCATTACACATGAAGCATGAGTAAAACCTCGTTGCACTTGAATTATCATGAGTCAACACCCACTGCATATGATATATCATGACACTATATTTTACCCAATGCATTGGAAAACTATCAGGGCGCTCCCTTCTAAAACATTTCTTTTAATGCGTAAGTGTGCCACATGGATCATATAACATGGAATCAATCAACATCATAAGTTATTCCACGATTAAGTAATGTGAAATAAATATATGAAAGTACCATTAAATATGTATATATTCATAAAGGTGAATACCCTTGATAGAGACATGTGTATGGTATTCACTACACAATGATCTTGGCTTGGAAAAATGCAGGGCAATTTCAGCAACATAACAGCATGAAATAACGATTCATGAAAATAGATAATGAGATAGAAAATGGTGTCTCATCATATATACATGAAATGGGAAGTAATGGGTTCTTATGGATTTATGTCCCAACAAACGTATTTTAATTTAGATGCACAATACAAAATAATTACTTGGATGTAAAAGAGGAGAGAGAAATCCCTCATGGAATTTTATTATGGTAACAGGTGTACATGGGAGGCTTTAATGAGAGGGAAATGGGTATCTGATCCTCCAAAAATAAATTGTAAAGTATGGGGGAGGTTTGAAATCATACCCTAACATTTTTAATTAAAAATAATAGGGCATAACAACATAATAAAAATTAGACAAAAATCAGAAAGGAAGAAATCCCTTACATGGAAGTGTGATCCCAAAGGCTTGGGAGAGGCTTGAGAGAGGCTTCTTGGGATCTTGGGGCACCTTGGGAGGATTATAAATAGAGTATTTCATGTGATGGTCGAACTACAAAGGCTTTTGTTGAAAAGGAAGTGGGGGATTGGGTGGGGTTATATACGAAAGGAGAGTGAATTCTTTATTATTTATGGTTTGGGACACCTCACATTAAACTAATCAATACCCCAAACCAGCCCATTAATTTTGCCCATGGTTTTTTCCAAAGGGGAGTGGAAAAAATATTTTATAATTCGAATGTCCGAAAGTCTTAAAATAATTGGGTTTCTTATGTAGAGGTGAGTCACACTCTCAAAGAAAACATTTTAAAAAAACAAAATGTTTTATATGTTTTGGAGGGTCCCAAAAATATTTGTAAAGTAGATAAAACAAATCTAAAATTCCATTATAATAATGATAAAACATATTTGGCCGGAAATAATGTTTATAATATTTTATTATCTTACTATTGGGTCATTATAATGTCATAAAATACATTATATATTTAAAAGGTATTTAATTTTTATCCAAAAAATTGACTTTCTTAGAAAATTATGAAAAAATAACCATTGGATAATTTTGATGTCCTGATTAAAAAAATAATATTCATTTTATTTAAATAATTTTATAAATATGTGAATTTTTACTTTTAAAATAAACATCAACATTTACTGAGAATTCATGGGTTTTGACAAAAACATTTTTCAAACATTAATTAAAATTACAATTGCATTCATAAAAATATATGATCATTTATATTTAATAAAAATTTATTTAATAATAATATTTTATTAAAATATTATTTAATTCAAAAATCCATTAATTCATCCAAATAGGTTTATTAGTTGAATATTAACTAAAAATACTATTAATTCTTTAACTACTATTTACAAAGTCCCAATAATAAAATGAATACACATTCTTTATATAAATATAATATACATTGTCGTACAGCTAGGGACATGTTACATAAGCCCATATAATACCCACAAAAAAACTGAAGGGTAAGGTGTGTGATGGGGATAGACTCTTGCGGTGGCTTTCATAACATCACTCAGGTGGTAATCTCTATTAACTTCCACTTATCTTGTAGTCGGTTCATCTCAAGATTAACGTGTTCCATCTCGGCTTGGTCTTGGTCAAGAGTGATGCTCAGTGATGCCACCTCTTTCCAAGCTCTGACAAAATGTCTTAGTATGGGGAAAGTCTAGTGGATGAGGCAACCATTTCCTTTTTCTGAGTAAATTGGATTTGTTAAAGCCCTATATTTATACTAATCATGTGATAATTGTTCAATAGATATATTAGAAACGGTAACAATTCATAATGGTATTTTAAAATCCAGAAACATAAAACCAATGAGTTTCACATTTTATATAACCATAAGAATACATTTAATTAGATCAAGAGGAATTTTCATTAATGAATGTTTGGGTCGTTACAGAATTAATTGGACATATGTCAGTGATGGTTGGGTCCTAATTTTAGATATCCCCTCAATGCATCTATACATCTCAGGAAAAAAATCCATTTTCATGCCTTATTAGTTGGGTATTTAGTGTATTCCTCTCTAATAACTGAAATTGTATTGGAACAAGGCCTTGATGGTAAGATTTATAATTTCTTAAAATAGGGCCTTGGAGATAAGATCATGAATGTTCAACATTATACATTTTATTGAGTGAGAGTTCAGTTTTCATTATCCATGTATTTACTTTTATTCAAGGATTTTTTTTCTTGCTCAAGTAATTTATTAAGTGACATATTTATTTAGTATTAACTTTTATATAATTTCATACCATATTAACTCATGGTAGATTTTGTTTTATAATTTTACTTACTGATCATATTAGCTAACCCTTTATTATTTTTTCCTTTCCCAATAATGTTTTTCATGTTATGTATTATTTTTATAATGTAATTTTTAAATAATGTATATATTAACTCTACTTATGATTCTAAAATGATTGATACTCTATGTTTCAATCCCTTTTATCTTGTAATAATGTAATAAATTAAATACTATATCTAGGTCATTGGAGTCAGGTTATTATATTTTACACACAAAAGGGTTAATTCATGTTATCTATTCCAAATGCGTTTACACAAATTTAAAAATATAATAAACTAAAATTTGAATTAGGGGTCCATGAATTTTTTACTAATTACTAATAACATATTGATCAAAACATATTACATTGAATATAATTATGAATGAAATACACTAATCCCAAAAAAAATGTCAACACCCTGTCAATTAGGTCCCCATTGAAATAATCCATTGACAATTTCTAAGAGACTTAATTAGAAGCATTATTATTGATTTAGCCTCCATTACATTTCATAGAGTCTGATATTGACGATAAGACTAATTAAACAAAATTCACAAACAACACATACAAAAATCAGAATACACAGAATGTAATTGTTTAAAAGAATAAAAAACATTTATAAAAGATATTAAATAAAATAACAACACATATCAACCATTATGATAAATATTCATGAAGAAACATCATTAAAATACTTTCAATTCATTTGATTAAAAAAATTATGCTTCCAAAAAACATTTATAAATACTCTCCCGAATATTTTAGATTTATCAAATTTGAATGTACAATATCCGAGGTAATTCCATTTCCAAAAAACACACCTTTAAAACATTAAGCTTATTATAAAATGTTTATTTCAAATGAGGATGAACTACTTGGCATTTAAAAACTATATAAATTCTTGAAACCTTAAAATTTTTAAATACTATTTGTGAAATTGTATCACATAAATATTTAATAACTTCACTTATGCTTAGAACTCAAATTAGTATGCATTGGTTTTGTTATGACACATTTTATGCTTTGATTATATTTCCATTGAATATGAAATAATTATGTTAAGTCACTACCTGTGACTTTTCTTTATTTTAAATGGAATTCCTTAATTATATTATGTCACCTATAATGTCTTATTTGGATTACCCATTATTAATGAATTTTTAGTTAAAAAAAATATTTTTTCCTATATAAGAATTGAAATTTTCTAAAGAGATACATAGGAAGATATAATATGGAAATAATCGTGTGTGGGAGAGATAAAAGTTAATTATATGGTTCCCATTGAGAGTATAGTATTTCAAATATATATATATAACATGTAATTTGACATCATTAATAATTTTTAAATTTTAATCTAGAACCAACATCCAAGAGACATTTATTCTTTGGTTAGACTAGTATTAGTGTCGATCATCCTATAAATTCAAGGGGGGTACTAGAAGCACTCAGAGAACTCATCATACTGTTCATAGCTAGAATATTCATTAAAAACAATTTTTAGCACACTTTTTCCTCCCATATTTCCCTCAAATGAACATGGGACATTCATACAACCTATCTTATCACCATATTTTTAGGATACACTATTCATATACCATTTTATTATCTGATGATGGTTCCTCCTTTTTTCTGTATTATAATTTTCCTCTAACTTCTAGGCCACCTCCATTTAGAAATTCTACAATATCTCTTGTATTTTATGTTCATGCTCCTTTAAATTCTATTCTAGTGCATTCTAATCAACCAGAGTATAGTGATCATCATGACGACACATTAGAATCCACTGAAACTACACATGATATTGATCCAACATAGCTTAGGGATATAATATGTCCCACTTACAAAACTATCATATATATATATATATATAATTATATTAAAGTTTCTAGACATAATATGTTTTTCTTATAAAATATATTAATTTTATTTTTAAATTTTATTTTTTCATAGTTATATCTAAAGCAATTAGATAATGGTATGGTATAATTATTATCATTAAATAATTGGTAAACACATTAGGGAATTCTAGAATTTGATATCCATGTTTTCCAAATGTAGTGACTTTATTCCTATGAAATCATTCGTATGGAGACACATTGGAGAAGAAATAAAGGATATTTAATTGGATTAGGTATGGGTAAAAAAAATATTATATTAAATTTTATATTATTATTGTATTTATATGAATTAATATTTTGGTAGAATATTAATTATTATTTTACTAATGTTCAAGAAGGGAGGGCTAAATAATTGATAGAATTAGGTGAGATATTGAGAACATATAAGCCTATGTTATATAATAGATAGGTCAGTATAGTTGGAATAAATTTAGAGGTAATATGACTCCTCAATTATTGTATAATTATACAATACTAGGAGATGATTTCCTATTAGAAGAGTAAATAGTTTAGGGGATTATTCTAATTTGATTTTTTAGATTTATATTTCATCTGATTTCTATTAACACTTTGATTTATAATATTATTATTTCATTTTCTAGGATTTATTATAACGAAAAAATAACAAATGATCTACGATATATTTTCCCACATTGGTATGGGTGAACATGATATAACATGAGAGAAACAATGTATTTTTCATGTATAACTAAGAACTTTTTGACTATTAATGATTTAGAGAATAAGAAACAACATGTTGCAACTATATTTTTTCTTTTTTATGGTTTCAAATATTAATAGGATTATTAAATATTATATTACTATATGCATTAATTTTTTCAATGAGATTTATTAAACATTATAGGTGGATTACCTCAAGAAAAATCATTATACTTGAGAATAAAGAAAAAAAATGAGAGTGTTGTTATGTAATGAACATGCATAATCTACCACCAAAAAAGTACTTGAGTTGATATTACACAAGGCCAATGTGCATTTCTAATCCCCATGGGATAGAAACTAGGTCTAGGGTATCAAAATTTAAAGACATGGGAATTATTTCAACCTCAAATAAGGGTAAAAAGTTAGCAGATTGTTAAGATAATCAATTTAGAGAATCCATACATTGGATGCATATGAAAAATAAAATAACGAGAACCAAAAAAATAAATTAACCATACAAGTAAAAATCAATAAAAATATTATACTCATTTATATCAACATGGATTCATTATCTAGCAATAAATACATAATAAAGACTAACAAAAAAGATACACAACACAAGTAAAGGCGTAGTCATTAAAGCCTATATATCAACATCCTAGAGTAATAAAAAAACAAAACCAAATATAAACCATACCACAAGAGTACCTCATTGAAATGCATGGTATCTAACAATATCATAACATATCCATCTATGACCCAAGAGATCGATAACCAATCCAATAGTGAAACCATGATCTTGTATATTGAATAAGATCTATTCCCGCACACATAAGTGTGTATGCATGGTTTTAGCTAGCAAGATTAGAAATCTCTCATCAAGGTTTTTATTAAATTACTATTATAATTCATTTCATAATAGAATTTTTTAAATACAATATATAATATTATTTTCCATTTTTAATTATATCAACGAAATGAAAAATCATTCTTTTATCCATAAGGAACAAATCACATATATTTAAATAAAATCATGGGAAAACTCAACTTAAAAATTGAAACATTTCTAAAAATTATGAAAATAATATCTTGGAAATTATAAAATCCAAATAAATCCTTTTTTATTCATCACAAAACCTTCCCAAAAATTCATCCATAAAATAAACATTTATCTTTTATTTTAAAAAAAAATCCCAAAACCACCTTTAAAAAATGATTTTGGAAATAGACCAACCCATAAATGAAAAAAAATACAACATAATAGAAACCAATATGTTAAATAAACAATGTTAATGAAACCCTAATAAAAAAGCACAAGGGGACACAATCTAACATAAAGTATGAGTACAATATGTAAATACTTCAATAATTAAATATGAATCATGGAAAACTCTATAAGTCCTAAATTAACATGTTACTAACATTATCATAATAAAATGGGATCAAAATTTTCCTTTGTTTTATTAAAAAATCTAAAATCCACTTGATTTTATGTTATAGTCCTCCTTGGGGGCACTCTCATAGTCCTTGAAAAGCATATACCATGGGGTACGGGCAAGTGATTACTCAACTCTATTATAGCGTAATGAAATATATCCCACATATTTTCCTAGATTCCCATGACCAAAATAAAGTGTAGGTGAGAATATTTTTTTGAAAAGATCAATATATGCATCAATGAACCATAAACAATAATTATGCCTTACCTCTAACACCCTACTAAGAAATAGACCATTATCATATCACATAAAGATCATATAATAACATAAAAACTATAAATGGGGGGATAAGAACAAGGGGAAATAATGAAGCTCTCATAAGAATTAATCAACATGTTTATAAGGTTCTAAAAAATCCTTTATATTAATCCTACATGTATTCCCAATTCAATTTTACCTCCTTAAAATCTCATCATTTAAAATACACTTTCAACGCAATTAATAAAACATCACCTCTTTCCTTCCCAACACCACTATTCAAAACATAATTTTATTCCTCTAAAAATAAATACAAGGTCAAAGGCCTATATTTTATATCAATAGAAATTTAAAGAACCCCATATTAATTTTCACAAGGGACTTTGAATGCTTGAACAATTATTATAAAAATATATTTGAAATTAATTATATATCCATTTATTCAAAACTATGATATTATAAAAAACATTTTGAAACCCCATAACAATATCATAAAAAATCACACATCAATTAAAAATGAATTTATAAATCCAAAACAATCTATAAATTGAATAATGAATAAATTTCATAGAAATATCGTTCTCAATATAAGTGTAAATCAATCACGCTTGATGTAGAAGGAGAAACCATGAATTAAACCACCAGTTACAAGCCCTAAACGACTAGAAACCTATGTTTTTATCATACTATTTCCGACGCTTTCACCAGGGTGTGTGCATCCGTCCATCCGTGGAGGACGCGTAGCTGTTGCCCCGCATTCTCGCTTTCCAAAGGCGGGCGGCATTCATTCCTTGTTCAGGTACATCTGCTCCTTTATTGAAACGGGATGATGGGATGTCGGGTTTTCTTTCCATGGATTCCTCCTCAGAACTCATCACCTAGTCCGGGTCTCCCTCATAGATTTAATACGTTGTTTGTGAATCTCATTCCTGGTGCCATGTCTTCATGGACGCTAGTTAATTACACTACTTCCATCAAGACTTTCCATAGCGTCTTGACATGGTAGCGACCTTCGGTCGAAGTAGACGACAACATCAGGCATGTCAGGTCATCTCTGGGTGCGTAGACATAGGGGAACCTGTATTCTTCCTCATAATAGGGCATCTCAAGGGTGCAGAACCCGAGGCATGTATCTGAGGTTTTCCTCAACTTCTCGTGTTTAACACAGGGTATGTTGCAAGATTAACGTCTAGAAGAGACGGTTACACCAATGGCGTGTCTTCCGAGGTTTTCCTCAGGCATCTCATGTTTATCACGAGGTAGGCCGCAAGTATAACGTCTTGCGAAGACGGTTACGCCAAAGGCACATCATCCGCAGTTTTCCTCAGGCATCTCATGTCTATCACGAGGTAGGCTGTGAGTTTAACGTCATGTAGAGACGGAATGAGGGTGATCAGAAAGTCCCATAGAGACGGATCAGATTGGTATATCCCTAGGAGAGAACACCTGGAAGGTTTACCAAGGGGATGGATCAGAACACCCAATGAGGAGGGATCTGAGGTGGTGTGCCCCATGGAGGGGAGATGTCACACCATAACGGCTGATCTGAACACCACTGAGGGAGGATCAGGAGAAGTGCACCCTAGGATGGATTACACCATGGATTACCATTGGTTGGGATTGATCCTCTTGGAGGTTTCCCACATATCCTCATGGCAGGGAATCGATGTCCGCGTAGTTCGGGATGGTGCCGGTGAACCGACGTGAAGGCGGACCTTGGCCCGATGGATATCATCAGCTAACCAACGTAAAGGTGGACCTTGGTCTGATGCGTCAACAAACCGACGTGAAGGTAGACCTTGGTCTAATGGGAATCGCCAGCGAACCGACGTGAAGGTGGACCTTGGTCCGATGGGCATCGTCAGCGAACCGACGCCAAGGTAGACCTTGGTCCGATGGGCATCGTCAGCGAACTGACGCGAAGGTGGACCTTGGTCCAATTAGAGATGGGCTTGAGCATCGGGGAGGTTTCTTACATACCATGCCTTGACATGGATCAAAGACCTCGAAGTTCAAAGGGTTTCATCAGTGAACTGACATGAAAGTAGACCCAGGGGTCCACTAGTGGTGGGATTGAACCTCGTGAAGCCTTCCTACGTACCATGCCTTGACATGGATCAAAGTCCTCATAGTTCAGAATGGTCACAACGGCTTGCCGTCGGACTGGAATACAGTTTCACGTCATACTGGACGAGAGTGAACCCTGACGTGAATGAACGACGGGCGGTGGTCTTGAACCTCGTGGAGGCTTCCTACGTACCATGCCTTGATATGGATCAAAGTCCCCGTAGTTCAGAATGGCGGTGGGTGTTGGCGAACTGACCTAAATGAGGGACCTTGGTCCGATGGGAGATGGGCTTGATCCTCTGGGAAGATTCCTACATACCATGCCTTGAAATGGCTCAAAGTCCTCGTAGTTCAGGTGAATATGGGGGGGGGGGGGCTTGGCACACCGACAAGGAGATGGTCTGGGGCAATGATTGTTGGGCTTGAACCTCAGGAAGGCTTCATATGTACCATGCCTTGACACGGATCAAAGACCTCGTAGTTCAAAGGGTTTTGCAGTTTAATGTCATGCGGGACAAGGGCATACAGTTTAACGCCATGCTGGATGAGGGCATGCAGTTTAACGTCATGTTGGATGAGGGGTGGAACTCGATGTGAATAAATGACTGAGTGGTGGGCTTGGACCTCGTGGAGGCTTCCTACGTACCATGCCTTTTCATGGATCAAAGACCTCGTAGTTCAAAGGGTTGCGCAGTTTAATGTCTGCGGGACAAGGGCATACAGTTTAACGTCATGCTGGATGAGGGAATGCAGTTTAACGTCATGCTGGACGAGGGTGGAACTCAACATGAATAAATGACCGAGTGGTGGGCTTGAACCTCGTGGAGGCTTCCTACGTACCATGCCTTGACATGGATCAAAGACCTCGTAGTTCAAAGGGTGGAGGTCGGGGTCAGTGCTCACTCTAAGCCCACATGAGTCATGCTCGGTGTGAGAAACAAGAGGTTGCAGGGACCTGACGATCACGTCGCAAAGGATGTGTCCGTGAGAAGCGAAGAGGGGCTTACGCATTAGGCAGCCCATGGAGTTGGGACTTACTCCAGGATGGAGGCCCGAATGGAAAGGATGACGATGGTTTCGGGCCGGAGCCTTGAAGAGGCTTCCTACGTACCATGCCTTGACATGGATCAAAGTCTTCATAGTTATTCTGATGACGACTTACCGCCGATTGGGGGTTTCAACGGCTTATCTATGGATTTGGTCAGAACGGCTTACAATTGGAAAATGATGTCAATGACTTACCGCTGGATTGGGTCACAATGACCTACCGCTGGAAAATGATGTCAATGGCTTACCGGTGAATGGGGTCACAACGGCATACTGCTGGATCGGGTCACAACGGCTTACCGCTGGAAAAGGATGTGAACGGCTTACCATTAAATGGGGTCGCAACGACTTACCACTGGATCGGGTCACAACGGCTTACCGCTGGAAAAGGATGTGAACGGCTTACCGCTGAAAAGGAGTGACAATAGTGAATGTGGCTTACACAAGGAAACTTCCCGGGTGCCGCTATGGAGCGGAAATAGTGAATGGGGCTTACCCAAAGAAGCTTCTTGGGTGCCGCTATGGAGCGGCAATGGTGAATGGGGCTTACGCAAAGAAGCTGCCCGGGTGCCGCTATGGAGCGGCAATGGTGAATGGGGCTTACGCAAGGAAGCTGCCTGGTGTGCCGCTAAGGAGCGGCAATGGTGGATGGGTCTTACGCTAGGATGCTTCCCGGATGCCGCTAAGGAGCGGCAATCATGGATGGGGCTTACACTAGGAAGCTGCCCGGGTGCCGCTATGGAATGAAACTGGTTGATGGGGCTTATGCTAGGAAGCTTCCCGGATGCCACTAAGGAGTGGCAATGGTGAATGGGGCTTACGCTAGGAAGTTGCCCGGGTGTCTTCCTCATGTCTGGCCATGAGGGCATCCCACCCCATTGGTGAATTGAGGCTTATGATTCTACACCTATGTGCAAGTGCAGAAGTGTGATAACACCAAGGGGTGTTGGAATTATTCCACTGTAATCATGGAATTAGGCGTCTTATGCTTGTAGCATAAGGCATCTCTCGTATAGGGCAAGAGGCATCCAATCATTTGTTAGATAGGGAGTGCTACAGTTTATAGTCATGTATATAGGACTGTTGGCATCTTATTCTTGGAGCACAAGGCATCTCTTTCGTGGAGCAAGAGGCATCCTATGTTTGGCAAATAGGGAGAATACTACAGTTTAGAGTCATGTATGTAGGACTGTTAGCATCTCATGCTGGGAGCATAAGGCATAACTCATATGGGGCAAGAGGAATCCTATCATTTCTTAGATACGGAGTACTATAGTTTATAGTCATGTAGATAGGACTATTAGCATCTCATGCTTGGAGCATATGGCATCTCTTTCTTGGAGAAAGAGGCATCCTAACATTTGTAAGATAGGGAGTACTACAGTTTAGAGTAATGTAGATAGGACTATTGGCATCTCATGCTTGGAGAATAAGGCATCTCTCATATAGGTCAAGAGGCATCCTATGTGTAGAACATAGGGAGAATACTACAGTTTAGAGTCATGTAGGTAGGACTGTTGGCATCTCACGCTAGGAGCATAAGGCATCTCTTGCTTGGAGCAAGGGGCATCCTATCAATTGTTAGATAGGGTGTACTACAGTTTATAGTCATGTAGATAGGACTATTGGCATCCCATGATTGGAGCACAAGGCATCTCTTTCTTAGAGAAAGAGGCATTCTATCATTTGTTAGATTGGGAGTACTACAGTTTAGAGTCATGTAGATAGGACTATTGGCATCTCATGCTTGGAGCAAGAGGCATCCTATATTTGGCACATAGGGTGTACTACAGTTTAAAGTCATATAGATAGGACTGTTAGGCAGAAGGTGCCTACAAATGGTTGGTGTTGGGTCTTACGCAAGGGCGGCCCTTTATGGTTCAACCTGGCATAGGAGCCAAGTCATTGGGTTTGGAGGAGTTTCCTGAGGAATGGTTCAACTCAAGGTACTCGGGGAATTGATGATGAGAACCTCAACTCACGACATAGGAAACAAACTAAGATGAATACATCAACTCAAGGTGTTTCATGGTGTGTGGAGGAGTGTATCAAATCACGGTATTCCATAGGTAGAAGGTGGGAGCGCAAAAGTGCGCAATGGAAAATCCCAGCAACCCGGCCCGAAAAGTTCACGGTGCGACTCTCCATTTTTCATGGGGGCTGTAACAGTAGCGAAGGGACTCACCCGGAGGGCCGGGACCGCAGCCCGACACTGACCCCGAGCGGGGGTGCGGGGGCACAACCCCCGCGGTATAGACCGGTGGGCGCGAAGGTTGGATCCTCTCGAAGGATAGGTCTTTGTGGAGCATGGCCTTGTGGAGAAATTGTCTCTCGCGGAGCAAAGGGGTCTCGCAGAGCAATGGGCTCTCGCTATGCTTGGTCTCGCGGAGAAGCATCGCGGAGCATGGGCCTCTTGCGGAGCAAGGGCGGTTCACGGAGTGCTCGTGGATCAGCAACGCGAAGGAATCTGCTCGCGGAGCATGGCCTCGCGGAGCCGCAAAGCGGAGCTCCGCAGACTAGGAGATCGACCGCCCAAGGGGCGAAGTGGTCATGGTCGTCCGTCCGGAGAAGGGGGGTGAGCTAGGAATTTATAGGAAAGGGGCGCCGCAAAGCAGAACTCCCGCGCCGCCTCCACTGCTTCGCGGCGCGCTCGCGAACGTCAAATTCGTTCGCGGAGAGGTACAGCCTCCGGAGCTTCACGGCAGGCTCGTGAACGTCAAATTCGTTCGTGGAGAGGTACCGTCTCCAGAGCTTCGCGGAGGGTTCGCGGAGCTTTACCACCTCCTCTGCTTCGCGGCGGGTCTTCGCAACGCGTCGCGAACGTTAGATGGGTTCGCGGAGCCTCTTGTCTCATTACTTCACAGCGGCGCTCCACAATCGCGGAGACGGCTTGGCGAATGGGCTTTGCGAACTAGTTTTCCAGCCAAACATCAAATGTCCATAACTCCTAATCCGTAACTCCGTTCGGGCCCTACGACATACCGAATCGAAGCTTGAAAAATGGACTACGATCTTGGATCATGTATGGAAGCATTTGGAAATTTTTTGGGGACGCGTGTTCTAGTGCCAACACATACCAAACCCAAAATCACATTTTCATGGTGTTTTGGGTTCTAAGGATTAAAAAACCTAGTTTTAATTGGTGAGGGACGAAAGGAGATCATGACAAAGGAAAAGATGATGGATTACCCTAGAAACCCACTTTGAAATCCTGAAGATGATGGAAAAAATCAAAGAAAAAGGTGGATCTCTACCTTGATCTCCATGGAGGTTATCCATGTGATATGGAAGCCTAAAATTGGGAGATAAATCTTAAAATACAGAATAAAAAGTTGTAAATTCACATTTTTTGTGAATCAAGGTATTCTGCATCGTTTTCTAAATCATGAGTTAATTTTTCTAGACCAATTGGATAGAACCTACATAAATCATATAGTTTAGCCACACAGTTTTCTAAACCTTGTCATAACCAAGCATAAACCACTTCTAAAAATAAAATATATTTATGTCTTTTGTAGAAATAGTATAGTTTCACTTAACCATGCAGTAACTGTAAAGAAAAAATCGTTTAAATTTTCAAAATTCATGCCCAAAACTGCCAAATATTCAAAAGTACCCTTATGTTAAATAGTTTTAAAAATAACATTGACATGAGGGTGTCATAATTCTCCCAAAATGACACTTTATTCCCTTAAAAAAGTTATTGGTCAACATATAAGTCAAGAGAACACTAAAATCTCCTCACCCCAACATAAGAGGTGGGTGGGTCAGGAAAGACTCTAGAGGGTCTTATAAAAATTAAACCACCCAGCACAATTTATCATCAAACCAAACATCCGAGATCCTAACAAATAACCAAATTAATCTGCTGAAATCAGAAAACCCATCCATGTGGAACCCAACCAAGATCAACTACCAAAAATTCCTATGAGAAAGGGGACCTATATAGGTATCCCCACTATTTAAAATTCATCTAAAATGGAGAAATATAGAATAAGAGAGTAAAAATATAGGGAACTCACTACCAATGATAAGAACCATATCTATGATATACCCAAGGAAAATACTTCCACCATTTAAAAATAGCCACTAATGAAAAGATACCTATACCCCTAAGGAAAAAACAACCATGGAAACATCTAAACATCCACAAGGTAATATCCATCCTCAATTATATCGACCACTCCCAACCAACACAGAAGAGAAACATGCCTCATTAAGAAATAATATAGGCTCTAAACCTGGTTCATCAGACCAAATAAGAGGGTAAAATAGGTCCACAACCCCAAAAAACCTTCTAATTGTGTGACAAAGAAAATCCACATCGAACACCATCTAGTGTGAAACCTAAACTAGTGTATCACACATCTTAGTTACCAAAGCATGCTCCCACAATTTTCCCCATGTTAATCTATCAATAAAAAATATTTATCACCCAAAAATCACAAATATAAACCTCAAGAAATAAAATACAGTCATCGAAGCATAAATAAAACCACAAGACAACTAATATATCACAAAAGTGATCAAAAAGACACCAAATGAGAAGTTCCCTCACAAAATACCAAAAATATTTAATTAAATCCAAATCCACCAAAAGGAAGAAAAAAATAAATAATCACCCCTAAAAAACCAGACCCATTACTTATTATGTTAACAAAACTTAAAAAATTTCCAAATATTACCTAAATCAACACAATGAAAGAAAGTCCTTGGATATTTCAAGACAAAGGGCTATGATTTCCCTAGAGTCCCTCAATGAAATAACATAAGGGGTATCTTCTTATTAATAGGGATAAAAAGGATCATAGAATACCAAAATTTTTCAACCTACTCATTAAACCCTACCTAAGAAAATTTTTCCTCCACTCTAGATGGGTTACCCACATTCCTATTTGATGAAATCAAGGCATCACCCATCAAAAGTTTCCTAGACTAACCATATACCACCCGAATGTCCCTATCATACACCTTCATGAATAAAGTCTATCCAGATCCATGAAAAAATGATAAGATGCTTGAAGGAATACCTTTACAAAATAATCGAGCATTGAAATAATCATTGATGACCAATTCAAGAGAGAATATCATCGACTCAGAAAATATATTTATATACACATTCACTAACTACTAACCACAATGAATTCTCACAAACTCAAGATCCTTATTAATCATTACATCCATAGGATAGAACCACCAAATGAATGTCATCATGAATAATTCCCAATAAATATCCTCAACTAAATTCATAGGGACCATTGTTTTCCACAGCACTCAGCATGGTACAATATGAAAGAATACAACATCTCTCACCCTGGAAGACATACGAGTCTCGAGGGAATTAAGAAGTCCCTTAAACTACTCTAACCAATTAACCACTTTATAAAAACCATAATATCTATATAAATAATGTTGATATTGATTCAATAAGTATGATATAGGGTATTAGAGAAAATAAGGTTTTGATTCCACCACTCTATTCAAATCCTTAGCAGATTTTAGAACTAAATGGTTCCTCTTCTATGTGATTAGGGGAATCAAAAAGAGGATCACCCATAGTGATACTCCTTCTACATTATTACTTTACCTTTTTGAAAGACACACTCTAAATAACACTGGACAGGAACCCAATCAATTAATTCCACAAAATCCAAACCAATAGTCCCGTTATACATTAATCAATAAGTCTAAAAATATAAACCCTTCAAATAAAAATACATCTATAACACATTCTAAAAAATATTTTCATTAAATTCATTGAAATATAATAAATAATTTAAAACCCATTTTAACTAGCCATGCACTTAAAAAAATCATCTCCTTTTTAAAAACAAATCTTTGAAATGAACTTCCTTCCATATTAAAACTAAATGAAATCATTTTATATCTTTATTACAAGTAAAATCCTTCATTATTCTATAAGGAAATTTTAAAAAAATTACAGCAAATACCTCTTTTATTTTAAAAAAACTAAATAACATTATGAAATCAACCACATTATAAAATAACTTATGATAAATAAGGAAATTATTTTCAAACAACCCACATAAACTAGATTTTAAATAATCATTTTTATAAAATTATCTGTTAACCCAACAAAAGTCAATAAAATATCAAGAATATGTAGAAAAAGGAACCATAAATCAAGTTAAATTCATTTCAACAACCTAAAAATTTCATAAAACCATGTCTAAATCAATAATAATTTGTCGGAAACACTTTAAGAGAAACATAGAATCAAATTATATTGAAATAATAAATTTTGGAGAGATATGTATCCTTTTTACCACATGTCATGGTTGAACATGCACCATCTATGTGACGAACACTATGAATTCCTTAGGACCATCCATACAATATCAACATGGTTTACCAGATTACGTGCGATAACTATATAGCCTTGTATATTCTTTCTTTTCACCCCCAAACTCATGAAATCTCTAAAACAATTCACAAAAATAAAAGGGAAACAAAATACCATAAAAAATCAAAACAAAAACAAAATTCAAGACTCAAATACTAGATACAATTGGAAAATCAATGATCTAATTAAGTGAGAGATATCAAGAATCTCCCCAAACCTATCTCTTGAGTTCAAACATTAACATGATTTGTTATTTTAAATTTTCTAAATCCCACTTTTTTCTTTATTTTAGAAGTTATTTTTATATGAAATTAATAATTTATAACTTTTTTTTATCATTACATATGGTCTAGGTCCCACATAAATATAAAAATGAATTTACCTATACACGGGAGTCATTTTGGTTGTTACAAAAGACCTTATTTTCCAAGGGTTGTGTAAGGGTAAAATAACCATTATATAATGCTAATGGGATTTTCTAGCTAATAAGTAAAGGCTACTACCCATGGAAATACATAAAGGTATGGTGTAATTCCATGCACTTTGTAAGGGTCTTCCTAGCTTCATGTAATGTTAAATAGGGATTCACATAATGTTAACCTCATTTTTCTTTTATTGTGTAAGGGTAAACTATATGGTTCATAAAGATAACTCATAGTTTTTGAAGGGTGTGTAAGGGTAGGTTTGCATGTGTAAGTGTAATTCCATTTTTAAAAGGGTTTCATAAGGTTAACCCAGTACCCTCACATAACACCTTTGATCTCGGTAATGGTAAAACCATGTTACAATTACACCAGTCCTTTTTTGGAAAAATATTTCAATAACCTATATTTCTCATTTCTTATTCCCCATATCTCACTTGTAACACGTTATGATAATTTTTAATACCAAAAATTATGATAATTAATTATTTTTGTTTTTATAATTCATAAATGTTATTTATGGAATTATTCAAACACTCCATAATTAAGAAATGATTACATGAAAAATAAAATTATGAATTTAATTTTTGGTTCTTGATGTTATGGACTAGTACACGAGGTGCATTATTAAAAATATTTGAACCCCTACTGTACTAATATTTTGATACACTCTTGAGTATGAGAATCCTAAAGATCCTTTACATAATATTTTCAATTCCTTTTTGTGTGATTCAAAACCTACTTTTGGTTTCTAATCGTGGTATAGTTATCTCTCCCTCTTCCATTGTTTGGTGCAACATTTTAAGAGAATGATTTCCATGTATCCTTTGATGATATATATATAAATTAATATCTCTTACTCTTTTGGGAAATGGATAAATAATCCTTAAAATGATAATTACCTATAACTATCAAATAATAAAAATAAACAAATACTTCATGCATATCTCATATTATTCTTTAGAGATATAATATTATTACATAAAGTTTTATAATTATTATCCATGTAATAAATTTATAGCACATGTGTTGGCATAATTTGATATTTTGGAAATTACCCAAGAGAGGGAAAATATTTTCACATGTGATGTTTTATTTATTTTTTGATAATTAAATAATTAGATTCATTTCTCAGAATCCTTGGTGAGGGTTTTGAGCTATTGAGTGCATGGACATGATTTGGGTGATGATTCCTTGAGAATACTTGATTTTAATGGTAAAAACCTTAAGGTATGAAGTTCTTTACCTTTTATGTAATTCTTTGACACATGATTCCTTTGTGTAATTATTTGGTTGGAATACCTTGTTTACCACTCATGATTTTGATTCATTGTGGGTGTGTTTGTATATTGTGAGACCTGTTATGATATATGATTACATGAGTATTGAATGAGTAGCTTGTTTCCATGTTTTGTTATGATAACATATTATTATGTATTGATACTATATTCTCATGAATATATCTTATTCTTTTCTTATATAATCTACCCTATTATGTGTGTTACCGTGACTTGGAGGTTGTTATTGGAACTTGAGATAGGTGGACCATCCTGTTAAATTCAACCATTAGAGGCGTAGTATATATGGATTGGGATGACGATGATGATGTAATTGAGCATAGGTAAGGGGAATGATGTTCTGGAGACTGGACCTAAGGAATAATATTAGGGGAATAAAATATTGAGTCCTAACCAAATATAATGTGTTAGGGGAATGATGGACTAGGGTCCTGAATTAAGGCATGGAGGGATTATGATGGTCTGAAGGCTTGACCTATGAAGGAACCTGGATATGATGGTATGAGGGCCTAGTACAACTCAATGAATTGAGACTGATTATAGATATATTATAATACTAGTAGATTATTTTCTCAGTCACGACATCCGATGACTATCCCACCAATATGGAGGAAAATTAGGTATGACCAGGGGTTTGTAGTGTCTTAGTTAGTGCATTACCACTTGATACATGTGGCATGATTGTTATTATTTTAATAAATTTATTATTATCATGAGATTTACCTATTATAATATATCACACTTATTAATGTCACATTGGTGGTTCCTAGCTGGGTGTTATTACTCACACCCTATACAAGTATTTCAATATATGTTCAAACTTCATGCATAAGGACCCAAATAATGTCTAGGGTTCGTGGTAGATGGATTAATAGAGGATCATGGAGCTACTAGAAGACTGAAATAGACTGTATAGAACCCCACTATTTAATTTATTTATTTACTTGATGCCTTTATTACTCTGTTTTGGTTTCCTACTTTGAGCGCTCATTTATTACCTGTATGACATGTATAACTCTATTATTTAGTTTCTGCATGATACTTTGATAATTATATAATTTTTTAATCTATTTTATTGTTATTTGTTCTATGAAATGATATAGTGGGTATAGTCTCCCCACTAACAAATCATACCCTCACTACTAGTGGGAAACCCCTTGTGTGTGGAGAAGTATATATGAGGTTATGTGGAACATTAGTTTGGACCCAATGGTTCTAGATGAGGTTTACAAAATGGTATAATATGATTGTTTTATTATTTTCTTTTTGGAATAACCTAGGAAATGAGATACATAAGATATTTTTTCGGGTCATAGGTAGGGGAGTTTCTATGTGCTGGGACAACACATATGATAAATAACTAAGAGATACCTAGATCATATTGTTGTTATTTATTTTATGAGATTACTAGGTGCAATAATGCATCATGAATATACACATAGGATTAAATTCCATACATATACCTATAATTATGTTTCATATTAGTTCATTAATTTAATTCCCTAAATTTTTCTATCAGTTTAGGATAGAATTTTATTCACTATAATGTGATATATTTTTTTCCAAACTATTATGTTATATCTGTTATGACATTAATAAGTTGAATATGAGCATAATATTGTGTCTATATATATATATATATGTGTGTGTGTGTGTGATTTTGACTAACATGTACGGATGGATACCTTGGTTAGTGTTATCAGGGATATATCATGTATTGTGGGTAGACTCCTAGGATAACATTTATGTGATCCCATAAACTGATTAGGGTTTATCTTAATAAATCTATTTTTTTAAATGATTTCCATTATTACATATCTATATAATTTGTTTCTTGACTTGAATTAATGTCCATGTTGTCTTCTGAGTTACTTTTTCTTGATACACATTTTGGAATAAAAGTCAACAATATTTTTCAATGACCATAGATTCCAATATTCATTGCTTGTTATATACATATAGGGGAAATCATGATACTGGACATGACGAGATATGATGATATTCTTGGTAAGGATTGGATAACTATTTTCCAAGATAACATTTAATAATATTAGAGATGGTTATTTTTTACTTCATTGAAGGGTGATAGAGGTTTTTGATAACTAATAATGTGAACTTGAAGAAGGTTTAGTTATCCTAGACTTGAGTTAGCTCAGGATGATCATATTATAGATTATACAGAATTTCCTCCTAATAGAAAATTTTATATTGAGATATAGATCATTTTGGGTGAGTAGACCATTTCAATACCCCCATATCATATATCTCCAGTTGAATTTAAGGCCCTCAAGGTGAAACTCAATTAATTGGAGTAGAAGGGATTTATCAGGCTGAAAATTTTACTATGGGGTGAACCTATCAAATTTTCCATGAATGGGAAGGTAGTATGAGACTTTGTGTCTATTACTAAAAGATGAACTAGGTTAATGTGAATAATATGTATCCCTTGAACAAGATCGATGATTATTTCCAAAAAAATATGGGGATCCTGGTGGTTCTCCAAGAATGATCTTTGATCGTGCTACCACCATCTATGGGTTAGAAAGTAGGATATATTGAAGATGGAATTTCAAATTAGGTATGTGATTTATAAGTAATTTTAAATACCATTTGTATTAATGAATTCAATAGTAGTGTTCATAGATCTCATTAATAAGTTATTCCACCCTTACCTAGATTCATTCATTATGGTGTTCATTGATGACATCATCATCTGGTCACTGACACTAGCAAAACATTCCAAAAATCATAAGATAGTCTTAATTATGCTTAAAGCACATAAATTATAAGCCAAGATATCAATGTGTAACTCATAGATTCAGTAGGTTATTCTCATAGGGAATGAGGTTTCTAAGAAAGTTATATCCATGGACCCAGATAAAGATAAGGCGATTATGTGATGGATGCATCCTTATACCATGTTTGAGATTGAAAATTTTCTGAGTTTTGAAGGACATTAGTGACATTTTATCTAAGATTTCTTGAATTATCAAAACCTATCACTACATTGGTGATGAAGAGAGTGAATTTATAGTGGTCACACCAGTGGGAAGAGGCATTTCATAAGCCAAAGAGTTGGTCAAATAAATCTCTAGTAAAGATAATTCGTGATCATGTAATTTTATATACAGTATAATATAATACATCATGCATTTGTTTGGGAATGAAATTAATTCAGAAAGGTTAGGTTTTATCTTATGGGATTTGAAATCTCTGAACCAATGAGAAAAAATACCCTACAAATGACCTAGATATAAAATCCATGGTCCATTATCCAAACTTTTAGTGACTTTATCACTTCGATGGTAAGTTTATTCTCTACACTAACCACAAGAGCCACCATTACATATTTGCATAATTGGGAGAGATATTTAGGTAGAGGCACTAGGTAGAGAATCTATAGAAGTTTTACTTTGAAATGATTCATAGACTAAGGAATGGTAACAGTGTAGTATATTCTCTTAACTATAATACATAGGTTGCTTAAGAGCTTAGTGAGTGGACTTTTAGGGTGTAGTCGCACCTGATGAGCTTATTAGCTAATTATGGTATGGATTATTATAATTAATAGTTATTTATGACATTTTCTCCATAGGTGGTCATATATTTTATAGTAGACTTGGTAAATTCTGGACATGACACTATCTTGGAGTGTGGTGTGATGTGGGAGAAACTACCTGGAGGTAACCCAATACTCAGGTGGTCATTAAACGATAAAAATGTAATCATTTTTATATGGGAGAGTAGTGGTGCCTGATTCCATTAGAATGGAGATGATGAGGGATTTACATTGAAATATATGGGTTATATATCTTGGGGAAAAACCTATATCATGAATTCATATGATTGTTTTTGTGGAATAATATAAAGAGAGACATCAGGGGTTTTGTTTCCCGATTCATTACCTACTATAAGGTATAGGTCAAGAACCAGCATCCTAGTGGTTTTATGCAACCACTTCCAGTTCCCATGTAAAAGTTTTAGGAAATCATGAAGGACTTTTTGATTGGGATACACCTGAAACCAAAGATTCATGATGTTTTCTGGGTGATTTTCGATCTGATGATGAAGGTTTCTCACCTCTTATTGAACTGAAATACTCATTTAATGTATGAGTTTGGAAGCTATTTTTACATGAGATACTATGCTTACATGGAGTTCCCTTTAGAATAATATTTTTTAGAGATGCATGTTTCATTTCATTCATTTGAAAGCACTTGCATAAATCCATATGGACTCAACGAATATTGGGAACAACATACCATCCTCAAACAGATTGATAGTCTGAGAAAATGATTCTCATACTGGAGGATATAATTCAGACATGTGCCCCTAGACTTCAGTGAATCTTGGGATGAGCATCTATCATTAGTTTGGTTAACCTAAAACAATTGTTTATAGGGATATATATAAAAGGAACCATTTTTTGATCTCTAAGGATGATTGTGCTACTCACCATTGTGATGGAATGAGGTAGGTGAGGAAGCAGTTATTTGACCTAGTATGGTGAAATATACTTCAAATATGGTTCAGTTGATGAGGAAGAGGTTGGTGACTGATCTAAAAGGAAGTAATCAAATGAAGACTAAATGAGACGACCTTTGGATTTTGTTGTTGGATACTAGTTTTTTTATGATTATCACCTCAATAGGGGAATCATCATTTATAGAAGAAAGGGAAACTAACACCATGGTTTATTATACCCTTTGTGATAACTGAACATGCAAGGATAATGTGATACCATATCGACCTTTCTTTGTGTTATCAATTCATGCATGATGTACTTTGTGTTTCTCAGCTTCCAAGGAAATTTCATGTTCCTTCACATGTTATATATTATAAGGATATTGAGTTGGAGAAATTTTCATCTTATTAGGTTCTCTTGGTGTGGATCATTGACTAAAGTGATAAATTCCTTTGAGAAAAGATAGTACCACTTTTCTATATCCTATTTTAGTATGGACAGATCCAGGAGGTGACACCAAATTAGGAGTCATATGTTCGAACATGGTGGCCTGATTTATTCGATCATGACCATTAAAGAAACCTCTTGAGGATGGGAAGTAATTATAAGGGGATAAATATAACATCATTTTTTTTTAAAATTCTAAAACCCCAATTTTTTATAATTTATTTTTGTGTAAGATTAATAATTTCAAACTTTTTTACCCTTATATACATCCTAGGGCCTATGTAAAGGTAAGAGGGATTCAAAATTTACAAAAGATGGATTTTGGATGTCTCATTAAGGTAACCATTATTTGATAATGTTTATATAAGGGTAAAATAACTGATGAATATGAATAAGGTATTTTTCTATTATATATATAAATGTAACAACGGATTTCCATATGTCACGTATAGGTAACCTACTACTAGGAATGGGTAGATGGATTTTCTACACACTACGAAAGGGTAGGTCCATATTTTCAAGGGATGTTTAAGGGTACCCCTAAAATTGTGAAAAGGTAGAGTGTAATTTCATGCTCTATATAAGGGTATTCCTATATTTATGTAAGGGTAAGAAGAACTTCACATAAGGGTAGGACAATGCTTACATAAGTTACAAATGGGTAACATATACACTACGTAAGTGTAAACTAGAGTTTTTTAAGGGTTAATAATGGTTAGTATGTTTTTTTAATGGTAAGACCTTATTTCTAAGGGTTTTATAAGGGTAACCCAATACCATCATGTGACACAACACTTCTTTGTAAGGGTAAAACCATGTTACCTGTAAACAATTTCCTTTTTGGGAAAAATATTTCAAAAACCTTTTTTCAACATTTCTTTTTTCCCAACACACTAATGTAATACATGTTAATGATTTTTAATTTTTAAAAACATGATAATTGATTATTTTAGACATTAAAATCTATAACTCTTATTCATGGAAGAATTAAACACCTTTCAATTAATAAATTATTAAAAAAAATTAAATGATGAATTTTATTTTTGATTCGCAATATTGTTGACTAAGACACCGCTTGTCTTCTAGAAAATATATAAACCCTTTTTACCATCATATTTCAGGATCTAATTTACTCTAAAAAGTACAATGATTCTTTATAAATTATTTTTAATCCCTATCCATGTGATTCAAAACCATATTCTAGTTTCCAGGTGCAGTAGAGTCCTCTATTTCATTTCCACTACTTTGTGCAATGTTTTAAGGTAATAACTTCAATTATCCTTTCTTGAGTAATTTTTCAATTTAGATCTCCCACATTTTTTGGAAATTGATAAAGGATTCTTTAAATAACAATAACCCATAATTATAAAGGAATGTAAATAAATAAACACCACATTCATTTGTGGTTTTAAAAGTATTATTTTAGGAATTAATTTCTAGCACATATATTTTCATAATTTGAAAATTTTTAAGTTATTCAGTAGAGATAAAATTTTATATCAAGTGATGTTTTATTTATTTTTGGAAATAAAATTGTTTTAATTGGTTCTAGAAATCCTTGGTGAGTGGTTTTATCCAATGAGTACATGGATGTAATTTGGGTGATAATTTCAAGATGAACCTTGATGTTGATAATAACAACCTTGAGGTTGGAAGTCCATAACATGTTGGAGAACTCATTTATACATTTTTATTTGTGTAATTCTTGTCTTTTCATACCTTGTTTATCATGGTTGATTGTGATCATATATTGGTGTGTGTGTGTGTGTGGGTATCTCATGAGACCCGTTATGATATTTGATTCCATGAGTGTTCCTAGAGTAGCTTGTTTCCATGTGAAATTATGATAATATGTTTTTATGTGTTGATACTATATTCTCATGATGATATGATATGATTTCAATATATTCTATACCCTTTAATGTGTGTTACCATATCATGTAGGTTTTTATTAATATTGGAGATTGTTGGACCAGTGTGTTATGTTTATCCCTTAGAGGGGGAGTATGACCTGCTTGTGATGATGATGATGATGATGATGATGGAGTTGAGTGCAGTATATGGGTATCCTAGTCTAGAGGAATAACTTGGGGAAAAATGATAGGGGAATGATGGTCTGATGTCCTAGCCTGAGATATTGTGTTAGGGGAATGATTTCATAGGTACCTGACCAGAGGCATGAGAAGGGTACAAAGGTCTTGAGGCCTGACTCGTGACAGACCTACGATATAATAGTCAAGGGCCCTAATTAGACTTAATGAATTAAGATCATTTGGGAGGTGTGTTATATTCCTAGTTTCCTGTTCTTTATCACTCATAAAATCCTATTATTATCCTACCTACAAGGAGTAGAAGAAGGTATGATTGAGGGTCTGTGATGGCTAGGTTAGCGCATGATAGCCCGATATGTGTGGTATTATTTTTATTCTTGTTATGAATTTTTTACTATCCTTACTTAAACCTATTATACTTTAGAAAACTTTTTATGGAGGCAATGGTGGTGTCTTATTGGGTTTTATTACTTACACCCTATATGGTAATTTCAATGAACATGGAGACTTCTTGTATAGGGACCTCGTAATGCCAAGGGGGTCATGTCTAATGACTGAATAGAGGATCATGGAGTTAGTATCATACTGGGATGGACTCTAAAGTACCCTACAATTACATTTATTTATTTATCTACTACTTTGATTACTATTTTTTGGCTTTCCACTTTGTGATCCCACTTATTACCTGTATGATGTGTATTCCTATGATATGTAGTTTTCACATGATAAGTTTATCATTATATTATTTTTCGAATATATTTTGTTATTATTTGTTCCGCAAAATAATAATGAGGATATAGTCTCCCCACTGATGAACTTAGACACTCACTATAAGTCGAAAGCCTCTTGTGTATGGGGAGGCATGCATGAAGTTATATGGAACTTTGATTTGGACCCCATGGTTTTGGATGAGACATTACACTAAAACTCTTATTTCCTTAGTATTAAGACATACCCATATAAAAATTGGATACTATGATTACATTTATTAGTGAAATGGATAGAGATACGATTGAATTGTTACTAGATTCGATCTACCATAAGTTTTGAAGGGAATTCTTGATCTCCATGGGTTGATGACTAGTGCTGGGAAATAAATATGAGACTACATGGTAATGGTTTCACCATAAAATCATAATAAATAATATAGTGGATTCTTACCAAAAATACAACATGTAGATTCCATATGTTGGACACCCATGAAAAATAATATAAACAAAACCCTAAAAGAAATAAAATATCTAAATGATTCATAAATGATAAATAAGATTAAACCCATTTGTATCAATATGCACACCACATATATAAATAAATACACTACAATATATAATAAAAGAAAATTAAATATAAGTAATCTGGTGGACATCTAGGTCAATACATCAACGTCTAAAAATAATAAAAACAACAAAATAAACATGGACCATGACATAATAGTACCCATATACAACCCTTGGCCACTCACTATATTCAAAATCATCGATCGATAACCTAAGAGAGTTATAGACAATCCAAGAGAAAAACCTAGAACCAATATATAATAAAATAGTTACACACACGTGTGCATGGGTTTGTATGGAGGGCCCAAGCTAATAGGCCCATAAAGGTATCACTAAGGAGCCTTCATAAATCATTTTATATTTTATTTCATCAATTAGAGTTTTAAATAAAATATAAATTATGATTTTTTATATTTTTAATGTCATCAAAGAAACAAAAAATAATGTTATTATTGATAATGAATAAATCACTTATTTTTATATAAAACCATGTGAATATATACATAAATAATGGAAACTAGTTTAAAACTTTTTGAATAAGGATATTTGAAATTAAAATCCCCAAATAAATACATTTTCATTCATTTCAAAACCATTCACAAAATTCCATCCATAAAATTAAAATTTCTCTTTTATTTGAAAATAACTTTATAAAACCACCTTTAAAAAAACTAAAAATTGACTAACCCATAAATGAATACAAATAAAACAAAATATGTCCCACTGTGTCAATGTAATAAAAAAATTAAACATGTAGAATGATTCCATAATAAAAATGATCACAAGGGTATAAAGACAAATGTGAAGTGGGAATCGCTTATGTAAAGTTGTCAGTAATGAAATTTGTGTCTTAGGATACTCCAAGTATCCAAAATAAAGATGATCCAGATAATAATATAACAAAAAGACCAATTTTTTTCCTATGTTGAGTTTAAAAATCCACAATCCATCTAATCTTCCCACAAAATCCTCCTCAGAGGCACTCCTCTTGTCCTTGAAAAACATATAATATGGGACAATAGCTAGAATGTTATTTAGTATAGTATAGAATAAATAAAGTCCTACCACATAGTTACTTGATATCCCCTAACTAAAATAATTTTATGTGATAAAAAATCCATCCATGATCAATATATTATTTAATGAAGCATAAAACATTTCTCTCTTACCTCTAACAGTCTCATAAGAAACAAAATATTCTAACATTACATAAAAATCATATAATAATGATCAATCCATAAAGGTGATATATAATATAAATTAGAAATAATGATGGTCCCAAAGGTATCAAACTAATTATTTCTATGTTTCCAAATGGAATTTATATTAAATTTGACCAAGAATTCCAAATCACTTTTATTTCCCTAAAATATAAATATTTAATGTAACCATTCATATATTTTAAGAACAGAACATTTATTTCCTTCCCAAAACCATTATTTAAAACATAATTTTCTTAATTAAAAATAAAAACAAGGAAAAATCCATCAATTTAGCATCAAACCCACTTTGAAGGACCCCATACGAAATTTCAAAAGGGGCTTGGCATTATTGAGAACTTATTTCAAAAAGATATTTTAAATTCATTATAAAACCCTTTATTCCAAGCCATGACACTATAAAAATATTTTATAAACCCATAATAATATCATACATTGATAAATTTTAATTAAAAATTAATTAAAAAATCCTAATATTTATATTAATTTCAAAATAAGAGAACAACCATGAAACACCTACCTCAATCCAAGAGGAAATCAATCACCTTTGATGGTGAAGGCCTAACAAAGTAAGAAACCACCCTCTACATGCCTTAAATGACCAAATCCCCAAGGATTGATCATTCCAAAACCTAAATACCACTTTCATAGTGATATTCACTATAAGGAGAAGTAAAAAACAATTATTAATGGGGGAGGATTGAAATTAGAATAGGGATAAGGAAAATTGTAGATACTGCCTTATAAAACCACTTATAAATAATATAGAGTAATCCATAAATAAAATAACAATGATTAGTTATCCCAGGATATCCATGGAGGTTATTATCATGATACGGTAAGGTAAAATGGGTGGATAACTCTTAAATTTTATGTTATAAAATGGTAAATTTACTTTTAAACTGAAACTGGTTAAGCCACCTAGTTTTCAAAACTGTCTGCTGAAAATGTTTGATCCATTAGATAACACCTAAAAAACATTCACAATTTAACCAAATAGTTTTTCTAACCATGGTAAAACTATTTGAAACCCACTATTAAAAACTATAACATCGACAAAGTTCTTGATGGAACCTAGAAGGTTTCCATTAACCATGCGGTAACCATGCATCAGAATAAAATCCCTTAAATTTTACAAATTTTATACCAAAACACTCTAAAATTCAAAAATATCACAAAATTAAATAGTATTAAAAATAGTAGTGATAAGGGGTGCCACAAGTTAATTATAATAAACATTAAAATATTATAAGATTTAGTATGTGACTTAAAATATTAATATTTATTTATTATATATTAAATTATTTTATAATATCACAATAATATATTCAAGATATTGATGAGAAGCAAGGTTAGAAATTCAAACCCAATGATCATTTGTGACATGTATTGGGTGAGGAACATGGGGGGGTATTGTATCAATCTAGTAAGCCTATAGTACCCTCTAGTAATTATACCACTTATAGAAATTCATAGACAAAAACTAGTACCGATCAGTAGTTGCAAGAGGCCCGTGTAGGAGCATCAAAATAAAAAAAATTATAGTACATGGATATAGAATAGGGAAAAATCACCAATATGTTCATTAAATTGAGAAAGGAAATGTTTTCATCACATTTTATAGATTTTCAGATAGCTCTGACACATGTATATCAATGATAGACTCAATGTAAGATTCCATAGTTGATGGTGGTGAAAATCCTAATGGTGATCAGGGTAATGGCCTTTTGGGAATTGATGATGATGAATTTGTTTAGTATGACGATTCATATGATGTGCTTACAAATGAGGATAATGGAATTTATGACCATAATCTTAGTGGTGACCATATTGAGGTTTGTTTAGAGAAATATATTGTTCCACACTATTTCTAAATTCATATTTATGACACTTCCAACCTTATGGGTGGAATTTGATGACTAAAACTGATTTTATATATGTGTTTTTATTTGGTTTTTTACTCATCAAATGATTTAATCTAAAATATATAATACGTGTCTTTTTTGAATTGTTATTTTGATCGGTTGTTTATATGTTTTGTTTTTATTTGGTGTAGTTTGGATGAATGTTGCGGCCTGGTGGAGGGGATATACCAATGGTTCCTTTAATATTTGGTATAAAATTATATCAACAGTTATAAGTAACCCTTAGTATAGATGGGATATACCAACAGTTTTTTCAGGATCCCCACTCTCCAAAGGTACCCCTCCTAGGTTGATAGTGAATAAAGGATGATAATGTCCCTAGGATCCCACCACCAATAGGCCAAAATTTGGATACTATCACAAAGGTTATATTATCTACACAAAAGGGAGGCATTTCCCTAACATATAAGTGTAAATAAAATAAGGCAAGATGAGAACCTACCAGTCAACACCTTGCATAAAATAAAAAATCAATCCCAATACATAATTTAATTTCATAAAAAATTCAAATGACTAAAAGTGCCAAAACAAATCCTCAGTAGGAGCTGTGAAGACCTAATAACTCCTAAACAATCTTAAAAGATATTAATACCCAACATGATCATGAAATAAATCCTTTATATATAAAAAACATTATATAAATAGTGTGATCATAAAATGTATACTCTATTGGATCCTCCCAAAAACATATTGTGAAAAATGTAAAATAATCATATTAAATCCCAGGGAATTAAGAAATGAAAAAAACTCATCATCTAAATAGGTAAAACTATGTTCACATACACACTGTAGCTCAAACTCTAGGTAATTAATAGAAGTAAAACATTCTATATCAAAAGTGTGTGTGTATATATCTATATACTTCACTTTAACTTCCCAATTTATTTGTCTCTATTATTCCACAATAAATCATGTCATGTTATCAACCCTTCCATAAGTCATATTATATCTTGTGGATAAATATCATATCCATTCTATATCTTATGTATCCTAACATAGTCTCATTATCATCATCTCATTTATAACCATGTATTAGTTAAGAAGTCACTAAATCATGTGTAAATTCATTATTACTTAATCCATCATAGACCATTCTTGTACCCACATGGGAAGTTATAGCCACCAAGACTAGACATAAGTATATGTTCTAACCTCAATCCATTATAGCCAGTATATAAATTTATAGTAAAACCTAGATCCAAAAAAATCTGTGAGAGTACACACATAATACTATATTTTAAGGGAGAGTGTGGGAGAGGGAAAATTCACCCAACTATTCCCTCTACATTTAATAATGTTGGAAAAAGTACCCCCTCATCATTCATCATCATCTTTGTTTATTTATAAGAGGGGAAGGGGAGAGAACTAGGCTAGAGGTACAACCAAAGAGGGATTAGGGGGGAGAAAGTAAGGAAATCTGAGGGCATCCCCTCTCATGAGGTTGACCCCTTCGGGTTTAAGTTGAGTAACATTGTAAAAACAAGAGGTACCAAGGCCTCGGGTGGTGAAGTATATGAAATCAAAAAATATAAGAGATATCACACACAACATCACTAAGGAAAATTACCTATCCATAGAATCATCTATCACTAAAATCACATAGGAAACTCGTATAATAAGCCAATATTTTTTAAATATATTTTCATATGATTTTTATCGTAGATACCTATTAATAAAAAACAACGATTGAAAAGCCTAGTGTCCTTAGGAGACTAGTTTAATAATATATCAAAGTGCAACAAAAAATAAAATGAAATTATTTTAATATCCATAATGAGATATTAAATTCCTTTGATCTCCTACAACTATATGGGATGACATTGGGAATGCATAGAAAAATGGGGTGAGCTAAAAATATCATTATGATAATAAACATTATAAATAAACATAACATGTGAGTCAAAGGTATAAAATGATATCAAAAAAGAGATGGTTCATAAGTAATCACATGGGAGCATAATTTAAAGAAAAAAATAATAATAAAATCATGGAAACATTTGAATGTTTCATCAAAACAAAACATTATATAAGAATAATTCAAGGCTAACTTCAAATACAACATCACATGGTGGATAGAACCCCATCATATTTTATGTTTACTCCACAATCCCATACATAACATCACATGAGACAAAAAGATAACCCAACTCATTAGAGAACTATCTATTTGAACCCACCATAACATGTCTATGAATATGTGTTGCACATAAATTAAATCAATCGTAATTCATAATCATAATAATTACTGATAGAAAGAGAATGGGTTTCATAATATTACCTCATATCATAATCAAAAGGGATTTCTTAAATAAGGAATTTGAGAAATGATCATAAGGCATATATAGACTCATCGATGGAAGACAAAATAATCCAGGTATATATTTCTGATATATATATATAATATAGAGTCATTCTATATCATTAATGATAGATAGAATGTTAGTTAGAGAGAGAATGATCATAACCTGAAGAAAAGGTGGGATTTCAAAGAGATCCCCTAACTTCAGAGCCATAGTTGTAACATACATTATTTTTTTCTAAATAATAATATTATGTTAATTATTTACATAGATAAGAACATTTTTCAGGTTTATTATTTATTTTATTTTATTTATTATCATTTTATATTTAATTACTTAATTATTTAGGTTCATGTCAGACATTTTGATGATTTTTTCCTCATATGTATTAAATTAGATTGGTATGTTGAATAAAGGAAGAAGTTAATATTATTTCATCATATATATAATAATAAACATGATATAATTATCATTTTAAACTTTAATTATACTTTGAAAACCAACCATGAAATACGGTTATGAAAAATAAACTACTTTATAATCATGGAGATGGTAATCCATATATACGTATAAGTAACATTTCTATTTTTCAAAGATCATGATGAAAAGAAGGTATCTGTATTTTTAACATCCTATAATGATCATTATATAACTAAATATCATATTATTTTTGAAATACACTTATATATACCCTTCTTGATATGTGGTAATTAAAAAGGACTCATATCACTTTGTGGGGGTGGTAATCCACACATGTGCACAACCAATGTTATCATAATTCTATGAATGTAAAGGTAAAAAATATATTATATATTAATTTTTAAAAATTATAAAAATTTTATTAATATCATAAATATATATATTAAATACATCATCATAAATAGTTGTTAAAAGAAATTATGAAAAAAAAATTTCATCGGTTCGCAAGGCAGTAGTTCACTGTACACATGAATGACGGTTTTGTTTCCCATTTGATAGAATAGGTGTTGTATATAGGATATTAAATTAACATAATAGAATCTAATTGTATTTTATGTATTAATTTTATTGTATAATATTTTTTTAATATTTGTTTAAGGAGATTTTTGAAGAAATAAACACAAAACGCTCGGTTAAGAACAATAGGTCTTCTTGAGACAACAAATTTATGTTTCCACCAAAATCCTTCCTAATAAAGTTTTATAAAAATTATAATTGATGTTAATAATAGAAATGGGTATTAATTTTATGAACAAAATGTCTCATTAATTTTATATGGGAGCGTAGAGTGGCTTTCCATTTATAAGGGGGGGAGAGGACACACTTGGAGTTTTTGAAATGAATAAAATATATAAATGTATTAATAATGCCAAATGTATGAAATATGATCCATTAACAAAATTTATATTATATGGTGTCTAAATATGGTCATAAAATATAAATTGGACAAGCTTTTAGGTCATTTTAAATCTTATCTATTTAGTTTAACCCCTCGATAAACCTGTTTTAACTATGACTATATTAAAATATTTTTTTTACCATTTTTACTATTAATTATGGAAATGTTTTAAGATAAACCACTTAAATTATTTTAATTATGGTGATTAAGAATATTAAATCCATTTTATTAAATTTAAATCATATAATTGGTAGAATTTATTTTTAAATTAAACATTAGAAACACAATGAGAAATAGTTTTTTCATAAAAAATGTGTTTTTAAACCCAAAAAAATATACTTACCAAAATTATATATAATGATTATTGAAATTTAATTAATTATATTATATAAAAATAAATTATTATTATTTTCATTTTAAATCAAATTAATATGGTAATGATACTTTTAAATTAATTTATTTAATGAAAATAAATGACGGTTTTACAAAATTCAGTGTTTTTCACTATTCATTGAAAATCAATATTTTTGGAAAAATTATAAAATTTCACATGAAGAAAATTATAATATGATACTTTTAAAAATTATATAATTTTTATAAAATACATTATATACAATTTTCTGAAATTAATTATATTATTTTCAGTAAAAAAATAAAAAACATTTCTGAAAAAAAAACATGTATGCATAAAATGTCTTTAATTAAAAATAGAGTGATTATTTACTAATAGTTCATCAATAAAATTTTATCACATAAGAAATTTATATATATTTCATAATTTGTTTATTCTTACTCATATCTGATAATCTAATGGCTGGGTTATAACAATTTATTATAAATAAAAATAGTGCATGGTTTGATTAGGCTTTGTGTTGTGTGTTATATACAATATCGAATATAGTTTTGTTTTTAAAATATCATGGTGTTGTATTCTTACCCCTTAATAAATACCACCCTAATTATATTTTATTATATACTAAGGTGAAAATATTTGAGGTCACATCTATTTACGAGCTTCCTCCAGTTCCTAGGTTGCCTCTACATATTTATATTTCTGCCATAGTGCTTTGACAAAATGAGTTTTCTTGTTGCATATAAATTTATCGGTATGGTACGAGATCTTAACCTACTTATTCTCCTAAGAGAGATAATTTTATATTTGTAAAACCTGTGAATTTAATATATGAATAAGATCTGGTATGCACTTACTCAATAGGTAGACATGGAATACGTCGTGTACTTAAGAAATGGTTATTGAGGGTGATAGTCAATAAGCCACCACTCCAATGAAATCGAGAATCATAAATTTGCTGATATACCTGGGGGTTAACATTCCCTTTATTCTAAATATCATGACACTATTATATGGGTATATATAGAGAAACACTTTATCTCACGCTTCAAACTCCAAAACTCATCAATGATTATAGGAATAGTTTTTCAGTCATATCTAAGTAGCATTAGTGTGTTGATGAGTAGTCTTAAACTTTTCTGCCATTTATTAGACCATTTCAAGTTTTAGTAACTTTTTTTCACTAGCTTATTCATAAAAACATAATTTTTATATATCTTATCATAAAAGTATTTATAAGGATCCTCTTGGATGCTTGATTGAAAGCTATTAATGTACAATAACTCAAGCATAGGAATATTTGGATCCCATCCTCCTTTGATGTTCACCGAGCATGATCTCAACATGTCTTGAAGTTTTTAAGTCCTTTGGGTCATATAATATCCTAAGCCTATGGGTCATGTAATCTTGGAGCCTACGTGCCTTGTAAGGGTTCCCCCTCATCCCATGAAAGAGGGGTTATAAAAAAATCAATAAAAATGAAGGCCTAAGAGATTGGTTATCAGTTTTGGGGTGATAATCCATAAAGAAAGCTGAACTTGATATTTAGAGTGTGTTGGAGTCTATTCCAGAACTTGGAGGAAAATCATAGATCTTTGTCGGATACAATTGATTGTAGTGTTATATGAATCCTCACCACCTAAATGATGTATATCCTTGTATGTTGATCAAGTGATATGTTCTATCAAATATAAATGAAGTGATTAGCCTTTGTAATATGATCCTCCACAACTGTAACACCCTAAGATTTTATGAAAAATATTATTTTTAATTTTATTGATGTCTTGTGTTATACGCTACACCAAATGGAGCTTTCACTACACGCATACCCGACTTGGCTTCCATTACACGCAATAAAGACCTTCCTCGATAGCGTGTGTAATACGCAATACTGAGTTTCACTGAACAAGATATTATTATAATATTATTATGAACTAGCCGTTATGTATAGTAATACCCACTTTTTGAAATTTTATATATTTTTTCTTTCAAAATGGACATCATTTTTGGATTCAGAATATCGAAATTAGCCTAGGGTGAATTTTTTGTATTTTTCTGAAAACATTCAATTTTTTATAAATAGTGAAAACCCTGGGTTACTATTTAAAAACTGACATTTTATTTAAACAATTATGTATTTTATTTAAATTTATTTTAGGTAAAAATTGATACATAATACCTATATAAGTTCAATGTAATTCATTGGAGTCATTTTATAATAATTTTAGATATATAAAAAATTTATTGAACTTTTCACCGTCTTTTACCCACCTCCTAGGAGAATTTTTTAATTCACATAAAACATTATTTTACCGCTTATGTGAGTGGAATTAGAAAATCTATGAGACAAGGATAATATCAAGGACTAAAATGAGGTTCAATGATATGAAATTAATTTTTGGTGAATAGTAACTTCTTACTTTTTTAACCACGGTTAAAAGTAAATAGGGTAATTAAGGGTAAAAATGATATTTTTATTACCCTAACACATGTCCTAATTCTATTGGATAAGTGTAATGCGACCAAAAACAACCTCAGGAATAAAATATGACCATTTAGGCACACTTGGATTAGATTAGGACATTTATTATTAATTTATTTAAAGAAGGGTTAAAATAGTTAAAATCAAATTTTAATAACTAACTCATTTTTAATATATGGATATACATAAGATAAATTAGAATATAAATATTCATTATAAATCTAAAAAGATTTACGACATAAGGATATTTTATTTATAAATTTTAGACATTAAATAATTTAATTTATTTATGACACAATGATGATGGAATAATTATCTTATTAATGAAATATTGACATAATTGATGTTATAAATACCCAAATAAATGTAATTTAAGACTTTTTATGAATTACAAAAATTTCTAGGTTAATATTAAATGCTAGTATTGATTTAATTAACTTTGTTCGAACTAATCATTCTTTTATGATTTTTACAAAAATCAATTACCAAATATTGTCCAAATTGACATAAAATAATTTTTAAAACATATATTATATTATTAATTATTATTTTATTCCTAAAAATCTAAGGTTTGAAAAAATGACTTTTATAATGTTATATATATTAATAATAAACAACTTGGGGTCTGTTTGGTTTGTTATAGTAAGTTTATTAACCTTATTGTGTAAGAAAACAAGAAGACACGGTAAAAGTAAAATTATTTAACTTAAAGATAAATCTAAATGATAAGGTTAAAATAGAAACCTAAACATGTATAAATTATATTATATGAGAGGATTTAGACACATCCCCACCTTAGCTTCGAAATAAATCAATTTTAACCTATTAAAACCCGAATATGACATTATAATAAAATAATAATTTGAGTTTTTCCAAAGGTGCCCCTCTCATCCCTTATAAAAAGGGCACCCATTCCCTCTTCTCTTCACACCCTTTTGAGCCTTGAATCTCTGCCAAACCCTAAAAATTTCTCTTCTAAAATTCCCTAGAAACATTCTGGAGGTTCGGGTCTTCTCAAAATACCAACTCTACTTCCTTAAGAGAAGTCTTAAAGGAAGTGTGTCGAAGAAGATGTAATCTCTTCTTTCGATTCTCTCAAGATTCTTTCTTCTTCAACTCCTTCTTATTTAGTTGTTGAATTATAATGTAATCACATCAGTATCATTCATATACTGATATGTTATTATAAATATGAAACAACCTTATTTCACCTCCTATCCATCGTATGGAAAATGAAATCACCATGCGTGCGTACGTATGGATTACCGTCTCCACGCCGTGGTGTAATCAATTTTTCCACCACCACCTTACATGGATGGGTATAATGGTCTAAATAAATAACTATATATGGTTATTGTAAAGTGATGTTGATTTTTTAATATTATTCATTCACTTCAATAAAATTCCATGATCATGGGAATGATATCATCGCTCGTGCATACGAACGGACTACCGTCTCAACGAACGCGATGAGATTAATTTTCCATGATTAACCATTCAAGAATGAATATAAAGTATATATAATGAATAACAATGAAATATATGAAATAATTAAGATACTGGATTTATGTATACATATATATATATATATATATATATTTCATCTACTTACTTCCATTCAAGTCAATATGGAAAAGAAAACAGCATTCATGCATACGTACGGCCTACCGTCTCCATGAACGGTGTATTTCATTTCACTTATCAATATTATTTATATATATATACTGAATATATATGATATATATCATGATTTAAATTCTATAATTTATTAAATCATGAAATAAGTAGTAATGATATCAATAATAACAAGTGAAAACACGTTCGATAAATAAAACATTTTACCCAAAACGCTGCTTTAACATTAAATTTAAAAAAGAACTGTTAATATAAAGTCATAAGTGAACCATATATGAAATCATAACAATGAATATGATTCTGTAATATGTCAATGACATTATTTAAATAATTATACAGGAGTTTCAGATATGTACGATGCATATCGGACCTAAGGTAAGGGATAATTATTTCAATCTCATTCTTATCTGAGATTGTTTATTCATAAGTATTTACTGGGGTTATGTTTATTATCCATGTCCATATGTTCTCAAAATGATTTCATAAAATGTTTACCTTTCATCCATGTATGTTTAACGTCATTCTTACACCTTTTCATTACTTTTACCACATCGTATGGAAGGAATATTTATTTTGTTTACCATACGATGTACTTTTTGACTTTTTCGACAAAAGTATGAGAAGAATGTTATTTTTAACTTATACGGCGTGAGCGTATTTTTACGGTTTCATAACTCCATATTTTCAAGAAGCTTACTATAAAATATTTCATGACAATTTTCAACAAAATCATATTCTTTTAAAATTTCATGGCATTTTGTGAAAAGAAAATGATTTTGAATAAGAAAGGATATTTTTCTCAAGATTTCATTTCAATTGTTTTATCAAAACCATTTTCCATATAAGATGACAGTATTTCATATGTGAATGTTACAAGTATAATTTCTTTATGATTTACATGCTTTTATTTCTCTTATGATGAAATTATAAGCATTTTTTATATGGATTATGTTATGATTGGATCATGTTTATGAAACCCATTTTATTCTTTGGGTTATGATGAATTATTTATGTTTATGTTGTGGCACAAGTAAGAATGATTTCA